>CM019826.1:31075451-32473772 GCA_009763385.1 Coix lacryma-jobi var. lacryma-jobi
TGAATTCTAACTTGCAACCGCATCCTGCTAAGATCTACACTCGGAGGGAGGACTACAAAGGACTCAACAGGACTGTCACTCCTGCGATCTACCTGTGGACCCGGAGCATAGGATGTATTCGCAGGTAAACTAGGCCTAAACACCATGTCTACACCAGTTTGACCACTTAACTCTATCCGGAATAAAGCTAAGTACTTTATGAACATGATCATAAACTCTATCATAATCAGATCTATATTAAATATATAACTAGAATAAACTCTAAAACTGAATAAACTGAAATATATTAATGTAGCACAAACTCAAATAAAGGTACAAATTGCCGAATCTTCAACAACGATCTGGAGACTCAGACGAAGCTTCAAGCCGGAGATGCCGACAAAGTCGCCTGCCTCTACTTAAACCTAGCTAGACGAAACCCTAAACTTGAAGTAGAGCTCTACTCTTTCTCTAGAAACCCTAGTTCTACTCTTGTCGGAAGATATGAACTTCTCTTCTGTTCTGTCTGTTCTCTCAGGGGGGTCAGGGGTCTGATTATATAGCCCTGGACGTGGAACCGCGACCGTTGGATCAAATTAAACTGACTTAAGGTACGGTGGAGATGAGTCCTCAGGGTCGGTGGAGGAAGGTTCCAGAAGGAGGAGGCGTGGGGGCCCGGGACCCGACCGACCAGTGGGCCCACCTGACCGGTCGGTCCGACCTAGCGGAGTCTCGTGGTGCCCCGCCTCGTGGAGTCCTCTGGTGTCCTCTGGAGTCTTTTGGAGATTTCCTGATGGGGAAGCAATTTAGTCCATTTTTCTGTTTAATCCCTAGAAAATATAGAATCACCAAAACTCATAGAATTTGTCAGTTTAAACCTCCTATTTCTATGTTGGTAATTCTTTTTGGTATTTATTCAAGTATTGTTGACGGTAGATAATGATAGTTAACAAGTGTCAACAAACTCCCCCAAGCTAAACTTTTGCTAGTCCCTTAGCAAACATCGGGTTCTGAGAGTAAATCTGTGAACTATTTTAATATCCAAAATACAAGCCAACAACTGAAAACTTTCTTAAAAAGAAATTGGAAGAATTTTCACATGTTCCTTTAACCAATGAGATCTAATCTTTTACCTTAGTTCAGAATAACTGAAAGTCAGAAACAATCAAGTCAAGCACTATGTCTCAAATTCCTCATCCCAACTTTATTCCGGAGTTTTGTAAGGTTTTCACAATAAAAGCTCAGAGAATCCCTGTATGACATCTTTCAAATTATTATGTTTTTATTATTATTTTTAAATAGCACACTTTACTAAGTCAAAGTTCAAAGCTTAGGGAGAGAAATGTCATACCCTTAGATCAAGTATTTGAAACTTTTAAATTTGTCAACTCTTAGTGGCATATTGTAATTAGAGAGACCATGGGCTATCATTCTCTTTTTTTTGAGGTAATCGGACACTTGTCCCTTTTTCTTTCCTCCTTATCATATTTTTGCATAGTCCCATGCCTCTAACACAATACTACTTCAGAAGAGTGAATCTTTTACATTTATAGAAGTTTGATCTTAGGAGCATGATAAACCTCTCTACCATAGCTAAAAACTTAGAACAGAGTAAGCAGCCTTAAAATATAAATCATTTATTATCAGGCTTTAGGTAGGAATAATTATTATGTCATACAGGTTCTCATTAAATGTTTGAAGTTTCAAAATTAAATTTCCGGAGTTTCTTTGGAACTAAGAACAAGATAAATAGCAGCTCAGACTTTTTCGTCTCTAATTCTCAGATATCCAAACCTTGGTTAAGATCATTTCTTCATTGTTTATGAGATTTTTTTCAATAAATTTGAAAGGAATTGTTTCGCAGCTGAGGCTATGTACCTATAGGTATAAAGCAGTTTCTTTATTTTATTCTACTTCAAGTTTATTTTATTTTACTACACAAATACTAGCTAACAATACTATTATTAGACTCAAACAAATAACAAAGAGAGGGGTACAACATACTTACCTCGGAAATAGGGGGTCCTCCCCCAAGCTGGCTTCACTCGTACGGTGGCGGCGGCTATGGTGGAGTAATTCCCATGTGTTCGAAAAGGTAGCAGAAGTTCTCATTCGTCCGGGTGCCTTGATGATGTATTTCTTCAAGGGTGTGGTGCATGTCTTCTTGACCCATCTCAAGATGAGTGAGACGAGTGTCGATGCCCTGAAAATAAGGCTCTCTGTGGTACGAAGAATGGTGGTATGGCTGATGTTCTGGGTAACCATGGGTGGCATGGTAGGAGTATGGATGATGAGTGGCATCATGAATGCCTCTCCCAGAGAAAGACATACGTCCTCCCTGGAAGTCATACATCGTATCCTCTTCGCGCTGTGGTGGAGCGCAATTGCGAAAGTTTCCTTGTCCCCATTAATCTTGTGGTGTATGTGGCTCGTAGGTGGTAGTGTCTTCCCAGGCTTGATGGTGCGACGTGGATGGTCCAACTCGTTCGAATCCTTGATAGTGAGTGTAAGCCGGTCCGGGTGGTGCAACATCTTCTCCTTGATATCTTGGGGCAGTGTTTCTGGTGAATCTTGCGGAGGGGCTCCTTCCTACTCCCGCGCCAGGTCTCTGCAAGTCTAGCAAAAAGGTTTCCACGACATACATACAAAGTGATCTGTTTGGCAACTCATATTCATTTGTATATCCTTTATATTGCATGTAGAGTTTGTTGTTTCTTTTCTTTATGAGATGTGCTTGACTGAAGAAGTAGAATCCTATTACTGGTCGCGGTGTGGAGATGTACATAATATTTCCATTTAAGTTTAGATTTCCAGCAAGACGAGTAACCCAAGAAGTGATAGATATGGGGCCTTGTAGAGTGTGGATGTAAGACCAGTAGTCTACCATGAGTTTTACGGGTGAGATTTTAGTTTTCTTGACCATGGCATACATAAGCTTTAATTCCTCAATTCTGACAATACGACCCTCTTGCCTAGGAAAAAGAGTGAATCCTAGCCACTTGTGCATTACTCTTAAAGTGGGGTTGTGTATATCATTAGTGCAGGGGTGATGATCTATTTTCTTGCCAGTAATGTCCTCCCAAAAGATATCTCTATCAAAGTTTCTTAAGGCAACATCTATGTCTACAGTGCAATTTTCAAGAAAACCCAAATTTAGACTGAATTGTTTCCATGTGAGAGTGAAAGGTTCATTATACAGCCTAAAGTAGACATAAGTGTCGTCCGAAGAGAGAGCGCAAAGAAATTCTAGTGTAAGTAATCTACAACCCTCTTCGGTAAGCTCCTAAGTGTTCTCCCACCCAATATTATGAAAGACCAGATCGAACTCTGAATCCATACCTGTTTCTTGAAGAAATTGTGAATCAAAGATAGGAGTATGGGTGAACTCTTTGTCTCGATATTGCCTGAACAGGTCCTTCTCATAGGTTGTCTGAAGCTTGATGTGCCTTTCGTGAAGAAGATCACGTTGCTCGGATCGGCTCGTGGTAGAGGATCGAGGCAGGGATGAAGTATCCATGTCTGATCCTCCTTGTGATGAGCCAGCTCATGAACGATTTCTTGTTGTTCGGAACGTGAGCGTGTTCTTCGCCTTTCTCAAGAAGTTGCTCATCTTTGCTGTAAAAACAAAAGAGCATACAGACAAAACTAGTGGAACAAGTGAGGGTTAGAGAAAATAAATGTCAGAGAGTTAGTGGTCCAAAAGTTAGTAGTCAAGTGGAGAACAGCACAAGGATGTTCAATGACGTCGTCCTCCTTGGCCACCACCTTAGGAGGGAAGCCAAGTCGTCCAACCCAAGTTGGAGGTCCAATCCGTGTCAAGTTCGAGTCCATCTCGGAATCTAGGAGTAGCCAGCAGTAAAACGGACGCCCAGGTCACATAATGACTCCGTTTTCGATGATCCATATATGGATGGAAAGATAATTTGATAAGCTAACCAATGGCTTTGGTTTGACGTCAAAACTCCTTCGTAATCAACAGGAATCGTCGAAACAAGTTGACATCCATAATCTGTCAGGGTGCTGCGTCGCCGTCTTTTGGGCCGTTTGAGCCTTGTAACTTGGTAGGGCACCTTAGGGACGTGAGTAGGAGTCCTTGGACACCCCTTAGGCTAAATAATCAGTAGCCGCTGCCTACGTTAGGGTTTGGGTTTTGCTTAGATTAATCTGTCAAGAACAGTTTCACCGTTTTGTGAGACCCCAACTCGTGAGATTAATCATTCATCCGCAATTTGGTTGTATTCTTCTTTGTTCTTGCTCATGTTCTTCGATTCGCAGGCAAGGACTTTAGCCTTCTTGGCGAGGTCAACCGTGCAACGCCGGTTGATAACCAGAGGAGACGTGGTGCTGCGATTGCGGGGTTTCAGATCATGTTGTTCGGAAGCCGGATCGACTTGTGTCTCGTTTCCACCAAATCGAGAGTTACCAGAACCTTTCGGAAGATCGGGAACCCTTTTTCACATCAAGTGGTAATCAAAGCTTCAGGTATACCGTCAGGTTCATATATACCATTAGTTTCGAGTGTTTTTCCATCGACTCATAGTCCAGTGCCATATTTGTTTTCCTGTCCTAGAACCTTCCGCGCCATAGACTTTGCATATTTCGGTTTCAGAGTTCGTAGTGTTGAATTTGTGTCCTTGGTCAAGGTTTTATTGCTGGTTTAGATTTTGTTCTTTGCTTGTTTGTGTTGATCTCTTCGTCCACCACCATCTCGTATCACCATCCGATTTGCATCTTGTGTCCACATAAAAGCCTGATTCGGACTGTCTTCCATAAAACAGTCATAACTTTTCCGTCCGAACTCGAAACGAGGCGAAATTTATATCTGCGGAGAACGCCAGAAAATTTTAGATCCGTTTCATCCTAGCGACACTAGGTTCGTTAAAATTAGAATTCTCAAATTCGATCAGCAAAATCGAGTTTTCAGGTCCATAAGTTTTGACATACCTTTTATAGAACATTCCTAATTTTCTATAGGCCACATCTTTTATCCAATTGAGCTCAAATTTTTCGTGGTTTGTTATTGTGTGATTTTTACTGTGAAGAAAATATCAAAAGGTCAAAAGCAAGAAAAAAAAGTTTGAACAAGAAAAAAAAATAGTAAAAGAGAAGAGAAGAAAAAAGGAGCACACAAGGAACACATAATAGCTCTGTTATTTGTGGTGTCTTTAGTCTTTCCAAATTGTTGCTATCTTTCATATTTGTTTCCTTTCATCCTTGTTTCACTCCCTTGTTTATCACAACAGGTGATAGGAACATATATATAGGCCAACAACTAGGACAAGTGCTTTGGACATTTATTCAATATTGCTATCTGTTATTGACTTGTGTGCCACATATATATTATTCTCTTTGTTTGCCTACCTAGCTCCACATTCTTCACAACAACCACGTTTGTGATCCCTGCAATCACGGTCTATGTCTTCCAGGTATCCTTTGCTTTGCGGGTAAGAACACTGGTAAGAGCTTGGTAAGGTGTTTACCTTTTGCTGATAGAGGCACCACTCCACCCTTTAGTACCATTATTAGGGATAACCTTCACTATTTGTTGCTGTTTTTGTGTCCACAATGTCAGTTGATGGAGATAAAACGCCGAAGAACTTCAAGGAGTGTGTGAGCAAAAAACAACTACAAGGTGTTATAGACATTGGTCAAAAGGAGATGAAGGATACAATCATCAAGGCTGTCACTGAAGCCATAATTGAGATAAAACTTGCAAATGCAATTGAGCGGGTGGACAAACATTCATCTAAGTTAACTGACATGGTAAATACTATGGAAAACCACCCTGCACACGACGAAGATGCGATTGGAAGCACTGATGGTGATGAGGTGTATGATGCTGATGGTAATGTTGATCCAATATTGACGATGCAAAACAGATTACGACGTCGTCTTCGCACTAACACCACAGGTATGGGTCACGTTCCACATCACCACCACTATCGAGGTATGTGTAATCGAGCTTCTGAAGATCCTTATGCTAAGGTTAAATTTACTATACCTTCTTTTTCGGGACATTATGATGCTGAGGGATATCTTGATTGGGAGATGACAGTAGAGCAGAAATTTAGTGCTCACAAAGTACTTGAACAACATAGAGTTAGACAAATCACCAGTGAGTTTAAAGATTTTGCTTATATTTGGTGGACTGGTTTAGCTGTAGATGGTGCCACACCTCGTACATGGGAAGAACTTAAGGTTTCTATGCGTGATAGATTTGTTCCCTCATCTTATTATAGAAACCTTCGTAAGAATTTGATGCGATTAGATCAAGGAGATAAATCTGTGCAGGATTACTATGATGAGCTTCAAAAGAGTTTGTTGCGTTGTGCTATAGTGGAGGGACCCGATGATTATATTGTTCGATTTTATTCGGGTTTGAGACGTGAAATTCAGGATATTATTGATTATAAAAAATTTGATAATGTCAACAAGTTGTTTTAGTTTGCTACGCTTGCAGAGAAGGAGTTACAGGGTTGTGAGACTGTGATAAGCAAGCGAGTGGCCGCTTCTGCCGCTGCAACAACATCTTCACTACCCCCACCCACATCCACTCAAGACTCTGGTAAAATTTTAATGGGAGAATTAGCTCTGGGACATTCCGAAAGGGCTAAATTGGCTGGTGCACACATCCACTTTGAATATTTGCCAGAAGACACTATGGTTTCGTGTAATTGGGCCAATAAACATCGACCCTCATCCAATATGTTTATAAAATAGATATAAAATTATATAAGTGCCAAAAATTTATAATATAATTTTTTCGACACTCTACATGATAAGAACTACATACTAAAAATATTATTTTGCACTAAAATGGTAATTTTGCTTCTCTTCATGAATAGACAAAGATAACCATGATTAATTAGTTAATTTATTTGTAATATATTAAAAATACTGACAAAATCACAGAATGCATACATCACCAAATCTTGTCTATCATAAAAATATCATATCAAAATAACAAAGTTTAATATATCAATTAAGCTCCACAAGAGATAAATCTATAATTCAGTCATGCTAAATATGTCACTATAAACTTTATTATTTTGAGCTAATATTTTTAGCATTGTCAAGATTTGTTGATGTACGCATTCTATGATTTGTCCCAAGATTTGTAGTGACCTACAATCATATAAGCAAATTAACCATGGTTATCTTTGTCTATTCATGAAGAGAGGCAAAATGATCATTTTAGTGCAAAATAATATTTTTAGTATGTAGTTCTTATCATGTAGAGTGTCGAAAAAATTATATTATAATTTTTTTGGCACTTATATAATTTTATATCTATTTTATAAAAATATTGGATGAGGGTCGATGTCTATTGGCCCAATTACACGAAACCATAGTGTCTTCTGGCAAATATTCAAAGTGGATGTGTGCACCGGCCAATTTAGGCCTTTCGGAATGTCCCAGAGCTAATTCTCCCAATTTTAATACATACTGAAATTATACAACCTGATAGAAAGAGTGCTACTACTAAGAATAAAGAGACTGATATTGAATATGAAAATCACCAAGTACCTAAATTGAAAGATTCTCTTATGCTTGCTACAAAATCTGATATTGCTGAAATTGGTGATGATGTGCTAAATTTGTCCCCGACTCATGCTATAATAGAGCAACATTTAGTGGACACCAAATCTAATTTACCTTTGTCACAAAATAATTGTCCAACTAATCATTGTGATAAAGAAGAGTTGTGTGATAGTGCTTTCATTAAACCTGTGTCACAAATAGCGAATGAGATTGACTCTATTGTTTTGGACCAAAATACTTGTGCTGAAAATAAACATTTGTTTTCCATTGCCACTAAACAAGATGAACTAAAATTGTTGTCTTCTTTAAATACTTTGGGATATATTGAGTTTGATACTCTGTATGCTCTAAGCAATTTGAGGGAGAAATTTTTGTTCCTTGAATTGTCATGGTTATCTAGATGTACATATCACTTTATTGGCAAGTATAATTGTAAAGGAGAGTATATGGTACACCAAGTTTATATTTGTTCAAATCTGAAATCTCCTTTTGATATACAACAATATGATCAATTAGAGGGCTGCAATAGCTATAATCATGTCTTGTCAAGATCCCCAAGTTTTGTTATAAAGCAACATGTTAGATTTCAAGAAAAAGAGCAACATTGGCTACTACCTACAACCTGTCCTGCAACTAAGCTCAAACCGAGGATGGTTTGTTGTCAAGAAGGGGAGGATGATGAGAACATGACACCTTCGGATACGACCGTTGATTATAAGGTGAGTGTTGACGCAAAACGTGACACCTCACGCCAAGCACACAGCAAGCCGAAAAGCTAGCTTCAATCGGGTGCCCGGAATGTGCTGAACCCGGAGATGTGCCAGTCGGTTTGACCTGAAAACCAACAAGGGAGAAAAACTATGAGAATACCTTTGGAACATGCCGGATAAAACCAGACAGTTCCATATGTACGGCTTTGAAAGCCAATCACGACGGCACACAGCTATAGAAGCTGTCTGTCAGAGCAAGTTTACAAAGTCATTCGGCTAGTATGAGAACAGAGTATGTAAAGCATATTAACTGCCGAATGCATATGTAAAGAAAGACATGCTTGAACAAATTAAAGATATTATAAACAGGTAACCTGCAAATATAGATCTATTCAAACAACACATGCATAGGCTAATCCAACTAATCTGCCACACGTTTAGTCTTCATAAACCGGTCAGGTATAAACTCAAGCAAAGATAATCCACCGCATGATACCACTTGCTGCAAGTTTACACCACTTCTTATAATTAGATTAATCCACCGCATGATACAATCTAATTATAACAAGCTAAAAGCATGCATATATTTGAACAGATCTATAAAGGCTCATTACTCGTGTAAGCTTAACCAAATTCGGCAAACCAGCCGAATTGGGGTCCATGAAGAAGGAACAAACAAGCAAGCACGATTAAACTAATTTAAAACCTGCATCTGCCGCACGACACCTAGTTTCATCAAAGCCTAACCATGATTGACATGCATGAACCCACAACATGTGACAATCTAGATTGAAAGTTGATTCGGCCATGTTGACGCAAAATTCGTCACCTCGCGTCAAGGCACACAGCAAGCCGAACGAGGCTGGCTTCAATCGGGTGCCCGGAGCGTACTGAATCCGGAAGCGTGCCAGTCGGTTTGACCTGAAAACCAACAAGGGACAAAAGTGTGAGAATACCTTGGAACATGCTGGGTGAGACCAGACAGTTCCATATGTACGGCTTTGAAAACCAATCACGATGGCACACAGCTATAGAAGCTGTTTGCCGAAACAGGTTTATAATGTCATTCGGCAAGTATAAAAGATAAATCTCATAAACATGTTGAATGCCGAACACATATGTGACAAAAGGATAAAGAGGGTAACTTGTAAATACAAATCTATTCAGATAACATATGCATAGGCCAATCCAGCTAGTCTGCCGCACGTCCAGCCTTCGTAAACCCGTCAGGCATAAACTCAAGCAAAGCTAATCCACCGCATGATACCACTTGCTATAAATCTACACCACTCCTTATAATTAGATTAATCCACCGCATGATACGATCTAATTATAAGAAGCTAAAAGCACACATACATCTGAACAGATCTATACATGCTCATTACTCATGTAAGCTTAACCAGAATCGGCAAACTAGCCGAACTGGGGTCCATGAAGAAGAAACACACAGGCAAAGCATGATTAAACTAATCTAAAACCTGTACCTGCCGCACGGCACCCAGCTCTATCAAAGCCTAAACATGATCAGTATGTGTGAACCCGCAACATGTAACAACCTAGATTGAAAGTCGATTCGGCCATCATGATCTTATAATTAGCAAAGCACAAGCAAACTCATGCAACAAGGCCGAACGAAGATCAATCTAGATTGGGCAAAAAGTGTTGTATGAGTTAAATAAATAAAACATATAACACGTGATAACTTAATGAATCTATTAGATCTGCCAAATCTAACAGAGCCGATAACTATTTTTACTCATGACTCAATCCGCCGCACGATACAAGTCATAGGTAAAAACTTCCCGTCATAAGCTTAAATTCGCCGCACGATACTAAGCTTAACATACGAGACTACTTGCATCATATCTAAATCCACCGCATGATACTAGACATGATAACAAGGTAGCCGGTACTTACGGAGGTCGACAGATCGATGATTCCTCTCGAAGAACTCGACGACACGACTATAAGGACTCGAAGGTGGCACGGGGCCGGTTGTATTGATGTGGTTGTGAACAGTTTTACAATGGTCGAGGGCTTATATTTATACCCTGGACGAAACATGAGTCCTAGACGATCACGACTTTACAATGAAATACGGAAAGATATAAACCCTACATTATTTCGTGCCTTCCATCACCCTGTGTCTTCTCGTACAAGCCGGCTTTACTCACCGTACTCGTTTTCCGAATGGAACCATGGCCTCACGAAATAGCCGACCGCGTAGACAGTCACCGAAACTTAGAGGACCAAACAGCTGTCGATCGTTTGCCGAATCTGCCTCCTCTGCTGACTGGATCCACTTGTCATATTCTTATGCGTGCGAAAATCTGGTGTTAACAGGCCATCATGATCTTATGATTAAAAGAGAGCACAATCAAACTCGTGCGACAAGGCCGAACAAAGATCAATCTAGATTGGGCAAAAGAGTGTTACAAGAATTAAATAAATAAAACATATAACACATGATAACTTAATGAATCTATTAGATCTGCCAAATCTAATAGAGCCGATAACTATTTTTACTCATGACTTAATCCGCCGCACGATACAAGGCATAAGCAAAAACTTCCCGTCATAAGCTTAAATCCGCCGCACGATACTAAGCTTAACATACGAGACTACTTGCATCATATCTAAATCCACCACAAGATACTAGACATGATAGCAAGGTTGTCGGTACTTACGGAGGTCGACGGATCGATGATTCCTATCGAAGAACTCGACGACACGACTAGGGACTCGAAGGTGGCACGGGGCCGATTTGTATTGATATGGTTGTGAACAATTTTACAATGGTCGAGGGCTTATATTTATACCCTGGACGAAATACGAGTCCTAGACGATTACGATTTTCATAAAAAATATGGAAAGGTACAAATCCTATTTTTAATCTCTTCGGCGTCCTCCATTGTCACGTGTCTTCTCGTGCAAGCCGGCTTTACTTGCCATATCCATCTTCCGAATGGGGCCACCGCTTTGCAAAATAGCCGACCGCATAGGTATTCACCGAAACTCTGAGGACCAAACAGCCGCCTGACTACTTGCCGAATCCTTTCCTCTCTACTGGCTGGGCCCACTTGTCATCTCCTCGTGCGTGCGAAAATCTGGTGTTAACACATGCCCCCTAATTTTGGGATAAATATTTATTCCAAAATTCCTTTTTCCTTGTGCACTGACGTGGATCCTCCGGAAGCATCCATCTTCGCACGCCATAATTGCTGTACTTGCCGATTCATCTCCCGATGCGCCTTTACGGCCAATGCACCGGGCACGACGGCCCTGAGGCGGGTGAACGAAGTCACCCGAATCATCCCTGAAATCTCCAGAGCTGGCATGGGATACGGCGCGACGCTTGCCTTCAATACTGTACGGATCCATTCCGGCGCCGACTATCGTAATTTTGATGTCTGTGAGCGAGGACTAGAGTACAGGGTAGCACATTCTGTAGATGATATGAAGGAAGCTGGAACAGATCTGGCTGATTCCTTGGACCATGACCTCCTGATCAGACAGAGGATAGGATGGACGAACTGATTTCTATTGTAAACTTGAACCCTCCTTCTGTAAAATAAGAAGTTCCTTTTGTTCATCCTGTTTTGAAATCAATCTGCGATTGATCCTTCGAGATCAATGTGTGCTCCATTTTGTGCATTAGTCACTAATTTCTATTTTTGCCTCAACGGCGATGCTTATTACATCGGCCATTACTGATAAATCACATCAGATACCTTTGCCTTGCGGACAACTGTTGTAATCGGTTATTTCGGATCCGAAGTCCAATCTTTTCTTAATTTTCCAATGTCATCAGGACAGTCTTCTTTAAGGAATTTCTTTGCCTCTGCTCCTAACACTAATCGGTAATATGAGTCAATCAACTAGACAAAACTGAATAACCTTTAACCGAATCTTATCGGCTTCCCGATTCTGAAGTCACGATTTTTCTTAATCATCAAAAGACTTGACTTGGCCCAATAACGGTCCATAAGCTGTGAAAACTCTACTCCGATGCTTGACCTCCCAATGCGCAAGCCACGGTTCTATAAAAATGACTGTATACAAGTTGTCTCCAGCCAAACAGCTTGACTTGCAAAATCTCCACCTTTCAGCTTCCAGCTCAAGTCAAAGAAAGAATCATCTGCTTACGTTCCCATCAATGGCAGGCAATGGCGACCACAACAAACATCCCGTCAGAGCAGGAAGAAATCGAGCACTAACTCACCAACGCCATAGGTAAGAAGCTAGTCTCCTGCCCCCTTGTGATAGCTCTCATTATCTATCCGTTTCTGATTCATTGCCCATTTCCTTTTTAGGATGGAGTCTTCTTCCAGCCAAGCTTGGGTTCCCCTTCCAGAAACGGTAGCTCTAACAACTTCTCAACTCTTTCCTTAGACCCTCAGACTTGAATCTGATAATCCATTTTAACAGATTCGTTTGGATGCCCTTCGGTACCGTGAGGAAAGAGATAAAGCCTGGAAGGAACTGGAAAATGCATCCACGAAACATGGTATTAAGGAAGTTGAATGGGCAGACCAACGGAAGCAACTCTGCAGCATCATTACAAGTTAGCAGAATCTTGGTTCTCCTCCTCTTACTGATTGAGTCTGCTTCTGCCTAATAAATCTTTTCTTCTGTTAGCTCTTTCTGCAGAGAATGACCATGTGAAAACAGCAGCAAACAAAGTTGCCCTCAAGGTGAACGCTCGTGGGGATTCAGCTGAAGCTCGCCTTGATGCTGTGGATGGCCTTATAGATCAGGCCGCCATCCAAGGTGTGCATGCTGGGGTTTCCCTCGGGCAAGCGGCGATGAATTCTTGGTTCAAGAAAAATATCCTTTTCCACCAATCGGCTCCGCAGATGAGCCCCTGGACGACTTCAAAGATGATGATCACGCCGTTGCCCTTCGCTGAAATAACCGGCCTTCAGTCTGTTCTGAACAAATCATTCCAAAAGTAGTTTGTACTAGGACAGATTTGTAATTGAATAAATGAAGCTTGTTCTTCTCTGAGCAATGTTTATTTGCATCTCTTGACTCCAATGATCTTCTCTGATTGTAACATTCCCCCAGAAGAACATTTGCCGAATGTATGACGTCATTTTAGCCGACTGGATCCCATTTTTGATGTGTCATGTCACTCAGCATCTTATTTACTGCACTTCACCTTTCTCTTCCCCCAATAAACCTACCACTTGAAAAACGCTAGGATTACCGGGTCAAGAACACTCTTGCACTAAAGGCGATATAAATAATATTGGCTACAACTTAAACTTCTTGGAACATTTTTTCTGCTAAAGGCGATGCTTTACATTGGCTGTATAAAAATACCCTTGAATCCATTCCAGATACAATTTCCATGCGTTCGGCTTTCAACAAGTAGTGCCGAAGCTTTAGTCTACAAGGGACGCATATATGAACAAAATTTCTCTATAGCCGAATACCCTTCTCCGGGTTTAACATTTTCGGCTAAAGCTAGCTACTACTTATCTTTTCCCTTTAAACTTAAAATAAGGGCCGATCCTGCTGTAAGGCTATCGGCCGCCACATACAACTTGAAACGATCACCAAGTTGAGGAAATGCCTTCATATACTTTTCAATTTCACCAAGAATCTTCGTTGTACGTCACTTCGCGTAAACTCTTGACCTTCTTTGAGCTTCAGTAATGGAGAAATAAACAGAACTTTTAAACGCTCGAGACCCAAACTTGGTATACATCGGTCCTATCTCGGCTTCATCATCAATACTTTATTCCTTGTCAGCCGACATGAAACTTGGTCTCAACTCTTCTCCATTACCATCAGCTGGATTATTTAAAAATTACTCTGAGAGCCGATCGTTTGAATCGGCTGTTGGTCCTTGTCGAAAACGTTCACAGGACCTACTTCCCAAGCTCTTCCGGAGAACCACTCGACGCCATCATATTCCCAGTAGATGGGCTCTGTGTTAGCAATACTCACCGAATCATCAGCATGGACAATCTCGATGTCATATCCAACCCATTGGATGAGGAACTGATGCATGGTTGATGGTACACAACAATTTGCATGTATCCAATCTCTCCCTAATAGTAAACTGTATGCCCCCTTGCCGTCAATGACGAAGAAGGTAGTGATCAAGGTTTTAGTCCCGATCGTCAACTCAACATGAACTGCTCCCCGAGTATCAGAGCAATTACCAGCAAAGTCTCTTAGCACCATGTCAGTCTTCAATAAGTCTTCACTTGCCATCCCAAGTTTTCTGAAGGTGGTATACGTCATGATGTTTATAGCAGCCCCCCCATCAATGAACATCTTGGTCAATGGCTTGCCATTAACATAGCCTCTCATATACAATGGCTTTAAGTGTCGATGCTTAGCTGGTTTATCGAATACTGCTCGTTGAGCCAAAACAAGATGAGCCAACAACTCCTGGAATTCATCTTCATCAAAGTCTGAATACACCTCGTCTCGGACATCCTGATCTTCGGGAGCTATAAATTTCGATGGCAGAAAGAAAGCCATGCATGCATCAGCCGAACGATCACCTCCATCCGACTTTTCTTTAGGTCGCCAAACTCGCTTTATCTTGACACTTGCTTGTTCTAACTCTCTGTTTCTTAGGTGCTGCACCCTTCTTTTCTGGCTTCTCCTCAATCCTGGTGGACACCACTGTCCTCTCTGCCAGACATACTCGCGGTATTCCTCTTCTCCAGTGCGAGCCCAACTGTGATTGGCAAATCCTCTTCCCTGCCAATCTTCAGAGTTATTTATTTTTAAACGCCGATCGCCCTTAGGGACTCGTGCCTCAAGCCTTTCATGGACAGAATGGCGGTTGACTCGAGACTGCCTATACTCAGAGTATTGATCACTGCACTCAGGGCAGTTGTCCTTAACAGGCAGCTTCAAGACTTTGTTCCAACAATACTGGAAGAACGAGCACTCCCAATGAGATTGTTCTTGCTCCCTCACATCTTCTCGTTCTTCTTGGTACATCTCTTCTTCGTACCTTCGTTGTTTTTCTAGGAACTTCTGTTCTTCATAAAATCTCTGCTTCTGGTACCGTTCCTGTTCCCGACACCATTTATTCAACAGAATACGCATCGTGACCCTGGGTCTGGAAGTTTCGCCCGTCTCAGTTCGGCTATTTTGGAACCGAACCCTCTGCTGAAGCTCTTTATTTGTAATCTGCCGATCAGGGTCAACAACACCAGCTTCCCTCGCTCTATTAGAGGTTAACACTTTCATTTTGCTCTTGCCCCTGGGATCAGCTGCATTGACCATATTAACAGAGAAGGACACAGTGTTCTGTCCAAAAGGGCTATCATCAACCTTCATCTTCCCATCAAACCTCAGATGCCCGTCATGGATAGCTTTCTGGATACGCACTCTAAACACTCGGCAATCGTTTATGGAGTGGGATCTAGTGTTATGGAAACCACAATACTTCTTGTCCTTGACCCCTTCAGGATGCAGCATAGGATGACCGTCCGGTAACTTGATGCGTCCTTCCTTCACCAATTACTCAAATAATTTATCTGACTTGGAAACATCAAAGTCATAAGTACCTTTTTGTTGCCTCAGCCATCGCTGGTTGACTTGAGTCGGCTCTTTAGCCTAGACTATTTCGGCTGCAGCTATTTCATCTTCATCATCGTATTCAGTTGCCTCTTTCAGAAAAGCCTGATACATCTCAGCAGCCACATCACCCTTCTGGAATTGATTAGTCCTCTTGAGTCCCTGGGCTTGACTGCTCATCGTTGCCAACCTCTGTGATAACTGCCCGAGGTCATCAAATTCCATGCCGAATAGCTTCTCTTTGATACTCGGCAACATGCCAGCTATAGCTAACCCCGGCAACTGGTCATCCGGCAAATTCAGAGAATAACAAAGATTCTTGGTTTCCCTGAATCGGCGTAGATATTCTTGTGGGGTCTCGCCAGGTTGCATCCTTAGGCTCATGAGATCGACCAACTTCTTTTCGCTGGTACCCGTAAAGAAATATGAGTGGAATTTCTGTTCTAGCTCTACCCAGGTATTGATAGAATTTGCTGGTAGAGAAGCAAACCACGAGAAGGCTGGTCCTGTCAATGACAATGGGAAGTACTGAATCCTCCAAGCTTCATCCGTAGATGCTTCCCCAAGTTGCATCAAATAGCGGCCGATGTGTTCTATCGTACTGGTGTCGTCCTGGCCTGAGAACTTGGCAAAATCAGTGGGAGGCTTCACCCTTGGAGGAAGTGCTACCCGATTGTACCATTCCGGATAAGGGGACTTGTAAGCATATGACTGACTCTTTGGTTTTAGGCCGAATTGATTTTGCATCATATCAGCCATCCTATGCATGATGAGGTCAATATTCGAATCAGGAGTTGCTTGTGCTTGCCCCCCAGGATGTAGTCCTGCTGAACTCTTGTAGCCTGGATTTGGAAGAGCATTAATTGAGCTATAATCGATGAAATCTTGATATCCATCTCCAAACATATTCCTCTGTATCCTGTTTGCTGCAGGAGACGCTTTATAAGCAGATTGTGGGACGTTCCCCGTCGTGCCGAACGTGACCTGGCCATAAGTCTGGGGAGGTTGTTGCGTCTCATGAGGAACAATCCCATCTGTGCTTGGGCCAGCTCCACCTCCTTCTGCGATCTTTCGACATTGAGGTACCGGGAACAATAGTGGTCCTTGCATTGGGCCGGCAACTTCTTCAAAGCGTTTATCCGCTGTTGGACCGAAAATGCTAACCATGACAGCACGAAAAGTATTCAAGAAAGTTGCCTGATGATTGGCCATGGCTTCTGATACAACTTTGTATACTAATTCAGTCATCTTCCGAACAACTTCCTCTTCATCGTTGTCAGACGGCTCGGATTGGTGACGAGGAATGATTTTTGGGAATTCTTGCTTCTGGAAAACTTTGCCGCTCTTGTTCTTGGAGAAAGACGCCAAGCATTTGCGTTGGAATTCATCACAGGCCTATTGTACTAAACTTTTCAACTCTGGCGGCAAGTCATCCATGACCACATCCAGAATTTGATCATCGCTGATCTCAGGCATCTTGAAATGAAGTGGTCCCACCAGGTGTGCCAAAAAGTGTGTTGACGCAAAACGTGACACCTCATGCCAAGCACACAGCAAGCCGAAAAGCTAGCTTCAATCGGGTGCCCGAAATGTGTTGAACCCGGAGACGTGCCAGTCGGTTTGACCTGAAAACCAACAAGGGAGAAAAACTATGAGAATACCTTTAGAACATGCCGGATAAAACCAGACAGTTCCATATGTACGGCTTTGAAAGCCAATCACGACGGCACACAGCTATAGAAGCTGTCTGTCAGAGCAAGTTTACAAAGTCATTCGGCTAGTATGAGAACAGAGTATGTAAAGCATATTAACTGCCGAATGCATATGTAAAGAAAGACATGCTTGAACAAATTAAAGATATTATAAACAGGTAACCTGCAAATATAGATCTATTCAAACAACACATGCATAGGCTAATCCAACTAATCTGCCACACGTTTAGTCTTCATAAACCGGTCAGGTATAAACTCAAGCAAAGATAATCCACCGCATGATACCACTTGCTGCAAGTTTACACCACTTCTTATAATTAGATTAATCCACCGCATGATACAATCTAATTATAACAAGCTAAAAGCATGCATATATTTGAACAGATCTATAAAGGCTCATTACTCGTGTAAGCTTAACCAAAATCGACAAACCAGCCAAATTGGGGTCCATGAAGAAGGAACAAACAAGCAAGCACGATTAAACTAATTTAAAACCTGCATCTGCCGCACGACACCTAGTTTCATCAAAGCCTAACCATGATTGACATGCATGAACCCACAACATGTGACAATCTAGATTGAAAGTTGATTCGGCCATCATGACCTTATGATTAAAAGAGAGCACAATCAAACTCGTGCGACAAGGCCGAACAAAGATCAATCTAGATTGGGCAAAAGAGTGCTACAAGAATTAAATAAATAAAACATATAACACATGATAACTTAATGAATCTATTAGATCTGCCAAATCTAATAGAGCCGATAACTATTTTTACTCATGACTTAATCCGCTGCACGATACAAGGCATAAGCAAAAACTTCCCGTCATAAGCTTAAATCCGCCGCATGATACTAAGCTTAACATACGAGACTACTTGTATCATATCTAAATCCACCGCATGATACTAGACATGATAGCAAGGTTGCCGGTACTTACGGAGGTCGACGGATCGATGATTCCTCTCGAAGAACTCGACGACACGACTAGGGACTCGAAGGTGGCACGGGGCCAATTTGTATTGATATGGTTGTGAACAATTTTACAATGGTCGAGGGCTTATATTTATACCCTGGACGAAACACGAGTCCTAGACGATTACGATTTTTCATAAAAAAATATGGAAAGGTACAAATCCTATTCTTAATCTCTTCGGCGTCCTCCATTGTCACGTGTCTTCTCGTGCAAGCCGGCTTTACTTGCCATATCCATCTTCCGAATGGGGCCACCGCTTTGCAAAATAGCCGACCACATAGGTATTCACCGAAACTCTGAGGACCAAACAGCCGCCTGACTACTTGCCGAATCCTTTCCTCTCTGCTGGCTAGGCCCACTTGTCATCTCCTCGTGCGTGCGAAAATCTGGTGTTAACAGTGAGCTCGTTCCTACAATTACATACTGATTTTTGGTACAATTCACTTGGTTCCAAATGTACATGTCATTATTTTTTTGTAGGTACAATCATATCTCGAAGTGTAAGTCTATCAAAGTTCGTCGGCAGCCCGACGGTGGTTCATTGGAGAGACCATAACTCATCCATCCGAAGTGCGATTGAGGTCAATGAGCACTCGATGGAAAGCTTATTTGATAAGCCTTCAAATAGATCTCGTCTCACCTCAATATCACATCGACAAGGTCTTCAAATTGTCACAACAATCTGCTACTATTTCCGTCGGGTGCTACAACGTCGACATGGGCTTGTCATGCAACCTTGGGACCCTGGCCCAAGTGGGAGCACACCAAAAATAAGTGGAGAACACCACAAGGATGTTCAAGGACGTCCTCCTCCTTGGCCACCACCTTAGGAGGGAAGCCAAGTCGTCCAACCCAAGTTGGAGGTCCAATCCGTGTCAAGTTCGAGTCCATCTCGGAATCCAGGAGCAGCCAGCAGTAAAACGGAAGCCCAGGTCATATAATGACTCCGTTTTTGATGATCCATATATGGATGGAAAGATAATTTGATAAGCTAACCAATGGCTTTGGTTTGACGTCAAAACTCCTTAATAATCATTGGGAATCGTCGAAACAAGTTGACGTCCAGAATCTGTCAGGGTGCTGCGTCGCCGTCTTTTGGGCCGTTTGGGCCTTGTAACTTGGTAGGGCACCTTAGGGAGATGAGTAGGAGTCCTTGGACACCCCTTAGGATATATAATCAGTAGCCGCTACCTACGTTAGGGTTTGGGTTTTGCTTAGATTAATCTGTCAAGAACAGTTTCGCCGTTTTGTCGGTTTGTGAGACCCCAACTCGTGAGATTAATCATTCATCCGCAATTTGGTTGCATTCTTCTTTGTCCTTGCTCGTGTTCTTCGATTCGCAGGCAAGGACTTTAGCCTTCTTGGCGAGGTCAACTGTGCAACGCCGGTTGATAACCAGAGGAGACGTGGTGCTGCGATTGCGGGGTTTCAGATCGTGTTGTTCGGAAGCCGGATCGACTTGTGTCTTATTTCGACCAAATCGAGAGTTACCAGAACCTTTCGGAAGATCGGGAACTCTTGTTTACATCAACAATGATCTTCTCAAAGAGGGAAAACCCATCGATCAAAAGTTATATCGTTCCTTGATTGGATCTCTCCTTTACCTTTGTGCATCTAAGCCCGATATCATGCTTAGTGTTGGTATGTGTGCAAGATTCAATCTAATCCTAAAGAATGTCATTTGATGGCGGTTAAGAAAATCTTTAGGTATTTAGTCCTCACTCCAAATCTTGGCCTATGGTATCCTAAGGGCTCCACATTCGTTTTAGTCGGTTACTCCGACTCGGACTACGGTGGTTGTAGAATTAATCGAATGAGTACATCCGGGACTTGCCAATTTCTTGGTCGGTTCTTGGTGTCATGGAGTTCCAAAAAGAAAATGAGTGTTGCCATGTCCATCGCCGAAGCCGAGTATGTTGCGGCCGGTGCTTGTTGTCCCCAACTACTTTGGATGAAGCAAACCTTAAAAGATTTCGGTTATGAGGTAACCAAGATTCCCCTTTTGTGTGACAACGACAGTGCCATTAACTTGGCAAACAATCCCGTAAACCACTCTCGTACAAAGCACATAGACATTCGGCATCACTTCTTGAGAGACCACGAAGCCAAAGGGGATATCGCACTTACACAAGTGAGAACTGATGATCAACTAGTCGTTATCCTCACAAAGCCCCTAAATGAGTCAAGATTTTGTGCTTTGAGGAGTGAACTAAATATCATTGATTCTAGTAACCTAGGTTGATATGTTGCCCATGTATTGCTTGCAAAACCATTGTGAAAACTCTTGTGCAAATTTCAAAACCTATATTCTATATTCTTCACAAACGTGACTATTGCTATGTGATGCTTGATTGACATCTAGTCACTGTTGAGAAGGCGTGTCCATCCTAGCGCACCACATCAGTTCCAAGTGCCTGCTGTTTTTCCAGAGTCAGAAGTTCTGACCTTATGGTCGGAAGTTCTGACCCTATGCCAGCCGTTGCCTGATTTCCCAGCGTCGGAAGTTCTGACACTGGAGTTCGCCGAAGCTGTTTTGCCCAGCGTCAAAAGTTCCGAGATCCAAGCCAAAACTTCCAACACCGGTTCGGCCGTCCACTCTGGGTTAAAAGTCCTTCACCGTCCTTTCTCCTCCCTCAGTCATTTCTTTTCAACCCACAGTCAAAATCGCTCCTCTCCCAGTCGCCCGTTTGTCGCCCCCGTGTTCCCTCTGGTGCCTTCCTCTTTGGGCGCTCCGGCCGGCCACGCCCCGCCCCACCCCCCTCATCTCTCTCCATCCCCTTCATTCCTTCTTTGGTGAAGGACTTCAAGCCCTAAAGGAAGCCATGGTGATCTCGTGAAGCTTTTTGGTGTTCTTCGCGTCTTGGTGTTTGGTGGAGTCGTGGGAGTGGTGGATCTACTCCAGGAGAAGGCTTGGCTAGTGGATTTCTTCGGATTTCTACGCTTCTCCCTCCTCCCCAAGGTATACTTTGGTGCTAGTGCTTCTATTGTCCAATGTACCTTGTGGTGGCTTGTTTTTTCCACCCTTCCAAGTATCTTTTCATCGTTTGTATGTAAAAATTTGGAGCTCTTTGTGGTTGTTCGGCCTGCTCAGTCTCGGCAGGGTCGAAAGTTCCGAGATCTATGCCGGAACTTCCGACCGTCGGAACTGCCGACGTTATCGTCGGAAGTTCTGACCCTGACTAAACAGCCCCAACAACCCTAGTCTCTCCATCTCTTTGCCCATTTTCTCCACAACTTTGGACCGGCTCTTAGCCTTTGCTTTATCTTTTCAATGCCTCTCATGGACGCTGGTGATAGTAGTGGTGGTGGCCATCATCCGAAGCGTGCTTCAAGCAGTGCCCCTCGCGAGAGGCATGCCAAGCAGCGCTAGGATGCCACTCCTCGTGCTTCTCGGGCTCGGAGCTCTGCTGCTGCTGCTCGTGAGCCTTCGGCGGAGGAGAGGCTTGATCGTGAAGGTCGTTCCATTGCTGTGGAGATCCCCACACTCTTCGAGGGCCTGTTGCGTACACTGACTTGGTGCCCTTTGATGGCCCCATGTTGGTGCTTCGTCGTCCGGAGCTTGCTCCTAACCCGGACGACACGTGGTAGCCCCATGTGAGGACCAACTACCGGTCAAGAGTTCGGGATATTGAGCATTGGCGAGCTTCAAATGTTTATGCTGCGAATGCTAAGGATATAAGGTTGGAAGAGAGGTTCTATCATCATTTTCACTTCGACTTTTATGATAGCCTCATTTTCAGCAAGCACTTGGCCAAGGGCAAGCCCCCTGTTCTTCCTATGAAGTGCATTGACACTCAAGCTCTTCGACAGTTCCGTGAGCCCGAGCTTCAGCAGATGTATCGTGACTTGGAGAAGCTCAAGCTTGATCACCTCATTGCCTTCAAGAAGGATTGGAATAACGAGATAATTTGTCAGTTCTATGCATCATATTATCATGAGATTGTTGAGGACATTCCCATTATGCATTGGACAACTCAGGGCAAGCATTACAAGGTTGATCTTCCTACCTTTGGTCGGTTGCTTGGTTTTGGTCATAATGATCATATGGTTGTGGATGTGCATGATCTCCCGGATCTAGCTATCAGTGAGCTTCAGCATGTGTATCTCCAGGGTTTTTGTGTTGATGGCAAGACCACATATCTGAAGGCCTCATTCTTTGTGTTCAACTTGATTTTCAGGCAGACTTTATATCCTAAGTCCGGTAATTCGACTTGGCTGCGTGATGATTCTCTAACACTCTTGAATTGTTTTGGGGAAGATTTCACTAAGTTCTCAGTGACTGGCTTTATTTGGACCAAGATTCGGATTGCTAGCACCGACACTGTCCGGCATTATCCATATGCACCATATCTCATGCACGTTATTGAGCAAGTGTCTGGTATTAGCTTTCCTTGTGATGTCAAGCACTCTTCTCTTGTGGTCACAAATAAGATATCAAAGACTGCCGCCAAGGACCTTCAGAAGAACAAAGGTGCAGCTGTTGGTGGGACCTCCGGTGCTCGCTCTCGAAGGGACTCTTCTCATAGTTCCTCCGGTGAGCGTACCACGTCTTCTCCAGCTCCTCATCGTGGCAAAAAGCCTTTGTGCTTTAAATATGCTATGAGCAAGATCTTTGAGATGCTCTGCTACTCCATGGAGCGTGAGGACAAGCGGCTTCGTCCACCGTCTCCTCTTCGTGCTTTTCGCGATCCAAATGAGCTTTATGATGAAGAGTATGGCTCTTCTTCTCGCCCGCATGGCTAGGACGTGGCTCGTGATGACTCCTCCGATGAGGAGGAGGAAGAGGAGGCAACCCCACCGTATTGTGGTCGTCACAAGGATGATTCTTCTGATGATGGTGACGAGGATTATGATGGTGAAGAATAGCCTATGATGGTTTTCTCATGCAGCCTACCCTTTTTGGCATTTGATGTTAAAGGGGCAGTGTTAGGCTCTATCTTGATGTAATAGGCTAGTTGGTTCTTTAAAACTTTTAAACCTCGGGCTTGTAATAACTCTATGTGTGGTGCTACTATGTGGTGGACAAATATGTATTAATGTGTGATGGATGTGTGTAGGACAGATTTATGTTTAAATTATCTATCTACATGTTTGTCATTTATCTCTCTTTTATGATGATGAAATGTTATTTGTGTATGGCCAATTGCTTCATATTGATTTATCTTGTTTTGGCCATACTTTCTCTTTTTGTTTGTGGATATAACATGTCATATTGCATCACACCTTTTATATACTTGTCACACTCACCTTAGGCACCCCACGAATTGCAAGATTTAGGGGGAGCTATCCTTTTCAACATATGCAAATGTTTGGTATACATCAAGTTAACGGAATTCAAATCCCATGCATATGTTAGGGGGGAGCTTCTCGTAAATGTTGGAATTCAAAAGCTAAATTTACTTATCCTTTTTATCAAAGCCTAAGTTGGTTGTCATCAAGTACCAAAAATGGGGAGATTGAAAGTGCAATGGCCCCCTAATGTGGGTTTTGGTATTGATGACACTCAATTTAGGGACTAATGTGTTTCAATGGAGATAACTTGCAGCTTTAGTCCCTTGAAAGTAGTAGAGAAATAAAGTAAGGCAAAGGAAGTCCCTCAATTCGATATTCCAAAGGTGGCAACTAAACTAGAAGAAGTGCTGTTGACACCGAGTTTTCGCACTATGACAAGTGGGCCAGCACGACGCAGGTTTGGGAGAAATCGCCGCTTAAGGATTCGGCAGGCAGCAAATGTGGTCGGCTAACTCGATGCATTCGGCAAGGCTGTGGCGACTAGTCAATGGCGAGTGGGTTCGGCAATAAGGCGCTGCGGTCGGCTACCTTGGGTTAAGTCGGTGTGCGACAAATACGGCATATCGGAAAATTCGGCAACAGAAGATCTTGTCGTTGTTGGCACATGCCGATTATTAAAGGAGGCTTAGAATAAAAGGCATCGCATTTTAGATAAGTTTCCTGTTTTATCGTTGTAATCGTGTCCTCCTAGGACTCGTAGAACACCAGGGTATAAATATAAACCCTGAGACTATTGTAAATCTGTTCACAACCAATACAACCAACCCCGGCCCCGCGCCGTCTTCGAGTCCAAGTCGTGTCGTCGTGTTCTTCGAGAGGGGCCATCGATCCGTCGACCTCCGTAAGTCCCGGCAACCTTGTTATCATGTCTAGTATCGTGCGGCGGATTTAGACGTGGTGCAAGTAGTCTCGTACGTTAAGCTTAGTATCGTGCGGCGGATTTAAGCTTATGACGGGAGGTCTTTGTTTATGTCTTGTATCGTGCGGCGGATTGAGACATGAGTAAAGATAGTTATCGGCTCTGTTAGATTTGGCAATCTGATAGATTCATTAAGTTACCCTGTGTTATGTGTTTTGTTACGTTTATCTCATCATAACACTTTTGCCCAGTCTAGATACCGTCCGGTTCGGCTCCATCTTTATAGATCTGCTCTGTTCTTTCACGCTTATCATCGAAAGGTCTGTCACGCAGTAGATCTATTGGTCGCAATAGCCGAATTGGATCGTGTCTGGGTTGCCACGTGGTGAGGGTTCATGCGTGTTAAGTGTGTTTGACCTATGATAAGGCTAGGTGTCGTGCGGCAGGCGCAGGCCTTAGATTAGCTTAGTCACGCTTAGCTTGTATGTTCAATCTCCATGGACCCCAACTCGGTTGTACAATCGAGATTGGTTAAGTTTTAATTTATATATAATACATCACGCAAGTACGATTCTCATGCAAACGTGTTCGGCAACCTGTTATTCACATAGCTCCGCTCATATTGCCGAATAACCTTTAAACCTGTTGGCAGATAGCTTTCGTAGCTATGTGTCGTCGTAAGTGGCTTCAGGGCCGTACATCTTGGAACTGTCTGGTCATACCCGGCACGTTCCAGCTTTGTATTTAACGGTTCATCTCCCTTGTTAGTTGCAGGTCAAACTGACTGGCACGCACCGGACTTCTGAGCACCCGGGCCACATTTTGAAGCCAGCTTCTCCGGCTTGCTGTGTGCCTGGCGCAGAGCGTCGTTTTTTGCGTCAACACACTTTTTGGCACGCCCGGTGGGACACTTTTTTCCTGCAGCGATGGTCGAAGTCACTGAAGCCGAGGCCAGCAACAAGGCGGGGTTCGTGCAGGTGCAGCTCACCGAACTACCTGACGAGTACAGAGAGCAGGTGGAGGATGCTTGTGCCGAATTCCAGGCTAAGTGCCTAGAGGCCTTTTCCAAGAACAAGAGCGGCAAGGTTCGCCGTCTGCACGATCTACCGAAACCCGTCCAGCTCAACCCGAATGATCCCGGGGAGGCGGAGGCAGTGTTGAAAATGTCTCACATAATCAACGAAACTGTCTCTGGTGCCATCGGTCGCATGCATGGGGCGTTTCTCAACACTTTCCGCACCATCATGATCGCCCAATTCGGCCCCAAGGCCGATGAACTCATGGAGGCCGAGTTTGGCCCTATAGCGGGACCGCATCTATTCAATCTGCCGAATCACCTCAAGGGGGCAGGAACTGCTGGTGAGGAGACCCCGCCTAAGGCTCAATCGAGCGGGATGACCATCCAAGAGAAGCACACGCCAGAAGGCCAGTTGCCGACCATGGGTCAGCTCACGTTCGGCGCTAAGGGTCAGCCGCCAGAGTCAACACGCAAGATCTCCCCGCAAACCCATAGGCTCATAAAGGACTACTACGGAAACGGGTACCATGAGATGCTCGAGCCTCACAACATAGAGGGTGCCCCACATCCAGGATACGGGAAGCCGACGGCCGAGAAGACCGCTGACCCTAATGTCGATGTCATGCTAGAAAGGATGGCAGATATGATGCAGCGCACTTTCGGCCTGAAGCCTAAGGGCACTTATGCTTACAGATCTCCGTTCCCCGAATGGTTCCACCGTGTGGCTCTACCGCCCAGAGTCAAAGTGCCGACAGACCTGTCCAAATTCTCCAGCTTAGACGACACTAGCACGGTGGAGCACATCAGTCGCTATCTGCTCCAGCTTGGAGAGGCCAATACCGAGGATGCCTTCAGGGTTCGGTACTTCCCGTCATCGCTCACTGGGCCGGCGTTCGCTTGGTTCACGTCTCTGCCACCGGGCTCTATCCTCTCCTGGGCAGACTTGGAACAGAAGTTCCATACGCACTTCTACACGGGCACCAAGGAGAAGAAGCTGGTAGACATCATGTATGTGCGCCAGAGGCCGAATGAGACACCGCAGGACTACCTACGCAGGTTTAGGGAAGTCAAGAGCCAGTGCTTCGGCATGTACCTGCCGGACGACCAACTTCCGCCATTGGCCGTGGCGGGCATGCTCCCAAGCATCAGAGACAAGCTCTTCGGCCAGGAGTTCGAGGACCTGGGTCATCTCTCTCGCCGGCTCAATGAAATGACTATCCAAGCGCAGGGCTTCCGGAGGGAAGGGCGTTTCCAGAGGGACAATGTCGCGGCCCAGATGTATCAAGCTTTCCTGGACGAAGCCGATGACTATTCCGATGCCGAAGATGAGGTGGCCGCTGCAGAGTTCAACTGGGACAAAGAACCGACCCAGGCCAACAAGCAGTGGCTGCGCCAGCAGAAAGGGGCATATGACTTCGACATCACCAAGGCCGACAAACTCTTCGAGTTTCTGATTGCCGAAGGGAGAGTCAGGCTACCCCCGGATCACCCGATGCTACGTCCTGGAGGCGTCAAAGACAAGAAATACTGCGGCTTCCACAACACTAATACTCATTCTATTAATGATTGCCGCGTGTTCAGGACCAGGATCCAGAAGGCCATCCAGGATGGGCACATCAAGTTCAATGGCAAGATGAAGATCGATGCCAACCCCTTCGCCCAGAACTCCGTGTTTGTCTCAGTGAACATGGTAGCCCCGGAAGATCCCAGAGGCAAGGGCAAGGTCAAAGTCCTCACCTCCGACAAGGCACGCGAGTCTGGCGCAGTGGATCCCGATCGGCAAATCACTGGCGATGAGCTCCGACGGCACACTCGAGCCGCGAATAGCCGATACGAGCACGGAGAGTCGTCTTCCAAGCGCAGGCCTACCCACAGGGATCTCCTTAACAAATGGCGCCGGCAAAAGGAGAAAGAGCAGGTACGTCTCCAACGCAAAGAGCAAGAATTCACAGAGGAGTACCAGCATGAAGACGATCACGCGGGAGAGCACCGGTATCATCTGGAGGAGAGGGCTTACCACAGAGAACAGGCCCATCGCTGGGAGCAAGGACGCCGCCAAGAGCGGGAGCAAGCTCACTGGGACTGTCCGTTCTTCCGCCACTGCTGGAACGAAGGCTTGAAACTGCCTGCCGTCAACAACTGCCCCGAATGCAGCGATCAGTACAAGGGGTATAGGCAGGATCGGGTCAACCGCCGTCCCGTCCATGAAAGGTTGGGAGCACGCATCCCAATGGACGATCGGCGCCTAAAAATGAGAAGCCCGGGTCGGCAAGCCAAAAGATACGCTGACCAGGAGTGGGTGCATCACCAGGACGACAGCAAAGAGGTACAGCCCCGCCCATATAGGTGGCAAAGGGGGCAGTGGTGCCCACCAGGGCTCAGGAAAAGCCAGAAAAGGAGAGTGCAACGCCTCCGGAATAGGGAGTTGGAGGAAGCAGCTGCCAACGGGAAGAAGCAAGAGTGGCGCCCGAAGGAAAAACCAGATGACATCGACAAGGGCGCTGACGTGGCCATGACTTTCTTCCTTCCCCTGGAATTCATGGCTCCAATCGGCCAGGGGGCACAGGACGAAGCGCATTCAGACTCCGATGAGGCCGAGCACAATGAGCTCGCGGCACAGCTCGTGTTGTCTCAGAAGGCAGCATTTGACAGGCCAGCTAAGCATCGGCATTTGAAGCCGTTGTATGTCAAAGGATACGTCAATGGAAAGCCGCTGACTAAGATGTTTGTCGATGGCGGTGCAGCGATCAACATCATGCCTTACGCCACCTTCAGAAAGCTGGGCATGAATGACGAAGATCTGCTCAAAACGGACATGATACTCCGTGACTTTGCCGGTAATCCCTCTGACACTCGAGGTGCCGTGCACGTGGAACTGATGATAGGATCCAAGACGCTCATCACGACTTTCTTTGTCATTGACGGCAAGGGGGCATACAGCCTGCTTTTGGGCAGGGATTGGATCCATGCTAACTGCTGCATACCTTCGACCATGCACCAAATACTCATTCAGTGGGTTGGAGATGACATCGAGATTGTCCACGCTGATGACTCGGTGAGTGTTGCTACCATTGAGCCCACTTACTGGGAATTCGACGGAGTAGACTGCTTCTCCGATCGTGTGTGGGGAGAAGGTCCTGTCAACATTTACGGCAGAGATCAACAGCCGATCCAAGCAGCCGGCTCTCAAAGTTTCTTTTAGATGGACAACCCAACTGACAGCAGCGAGGGCAAACTGGGACGTGGCTTCGCATCGGCCGACCAACTGGAAGAAGTGGATGTTGGCGACACAAGTAAAAGAAGGCCGATGTTCATAAGTTCTAATTTAGACCCTGCCTTCAGAGTACAGTTAGTAGATATCCTAAAAGAGTTCAAAGATTGTTTCGCTTGGGACTACACAGAGATGCCCGGGTTGGATCGGTCTATTGTTGAGCATAAGTTGCCGATCAAGCCTGGATACCGTCCATACAAACAACCTCCGCGCAGGATCTACAAGGAGGAGGTATTGGCCGACGTGAAAAAAGAAGTGGAAAGATTACTGGAGGCTAACTTCATTCGGCCGTGTCGGTATGCAGAGTGGATCTCCAATATTGTCCCGGTGTACAAGAAAAACGGGAAGATGAGGGTCTGCATTGACTTCAGGAACCTCAACAAGGCCACTCCTATGGACGGTTATCCAATGCCGGTGGCCGATTTGCTGGTGGATGCTTCGGCCGGTTTTGAAATCATAAGCTTTATGGACGGCAACGCAGGTTACAATCAGATCTTCATGGCTGCAGAAGATGTGGCGAAGACCGCCTTCAGGTGCCCCGGCCATATAGGTTTGTTTGAATGGATGGTTATGACTTTTGGTTTGAAAAATGCCGGTGCCACTTACCAGCGAGCCATGAATTACATATTCCATGAGCTGATCGGCAAGATCGTAGAGATCTACATTGATGATGTGGTGGTCAAATCCAGAAGCAAGGAAGGACACTTAGCCGATTTAAGGAAGACCTTGGAGTGCACGAGGAAACATGGTTTAAAAATGAATCCAACCAAGTGTGCATTTGGGGTGTCGGCTGGTGAGTTTCTGGGATTCCTGGTCCACAAAAAGGGGATCGAGGTCGGCAAAAAGAGCATGGAAGCAATTGATAAGGTAGTGCCGCCGACCAATCTCAAAGAACTGCAATCATTGCTCGGCAAGATTAACTTTGTCAGGAGGTTCATATCCAACTTGTCCGAGCGCGTGTTACCATTCTCTCCACTATTGAAGCTCAAGAAAGATCAGGAGTTCGTGTGGGGTGACGTGCAACAAAAGGCTTTCGATGAGATCAAGGAGTACATGAAGGCACCACCAGTATTGGTTCCTCCACAACTCGACAAGCCTTTCAAGTTGTACGTGGCGGCCGACAACCTAACGATAGGGTCGGCCCTTATGCAAGAATTCGAAGGGAAAGAGAGAGTCATAGCCTATATTAGCCGAAAGCTACTGGACCCCGAGACAAGGTATTCGGCTATGGAAAAGTTGTGCTTGTGCGTTTTCTACTCCTGTACCAAGTTTCGGCACTATCTACTGAATGCCGAATGCGTGGTAGTATCAGAGTTTGATGTAATCAAGCACATGTTATCAATGCCAATTTTAAATGGAAGGATCGGCAAGTGGGTTTTGGCCCTTTCTGAATTTGATTTGCGTTTTGAATCGGCAAAGGCTGTTAAAGGCCAGATTATGGCTGATTTTGTCACTCACCACCGTGATCCTAATGCTAACATGGTAACCATTATCCCTTGGGCATTGTTTTTTGATGGATCCTCGTGCAGCAAAGGTGGTGGAGTCGGGATCGTGTTGATTTCTCCCAAGGGGGCACCCTTCAAGTACTCTATACCGATCGAGTACCCGGTGACTAATAATCAAGCAGAGTACGAAGCACTGCTCCGAGGGCTGCGATTGCTTGTGGACATTAAGGCAGACGCCGTGGAGATCTTCGGTGATTCGGAATTGGTGATCAAGCAATTGACCGGCGAATACGAGTGCAAGAACGACACGCTGCAGGAATATCTAGAAGGTTGCCAAGAGCTCCTCAGACAGTTTCGATCGGCAACCTTGCAACATATTCCTAGGGGGCAAAATGAAGAAGCAAACCAGTTGGCTCAGGCAGCATCCGGGTATAGGGAGAATCAAAACATTTTTGCACTTGAGGGAGAGCAAGCAGCCCCGGAAGGTGATCAAACAGTCCCAAGTGATAATCAGGCAATTGAAGATTGGAGAGACGACATTGCCGATTACCTCAGGAACCCATCCAAGAAAGTTCCCCGAAAACTCAGGTACAAGGCTCTTAAGTTCACGCTCTTGGACGATCAATTGTACTACAAATCCATAGATGGGGTTTTGCTCAAATGCCTGAACCAAGACGGGGCTAGGAAACTGATGTATGAGGTGCACGAAGGCGTATGTGGTGCACACCAGTCGGCTCACCGTATGAGATGGTTAATCAGGAGGACTGGATATTTTTGGCCGACTATGCTCGAAGATTGCTTTGAGTACTACAGAGGTTGTCAGGATTGCCAGCGATTCGGCAATGTGCAAAGGGCTCCAGCATCGGCCATGAATCCGATTGTTAAGCCTTGGCCTTTCAGAGGATGGGGCATTGATTTGATCGGCCAGATTCACCCTCCATCTAGCAAAGGACATAAGTTTGTCTTATTGGCCACGGACTATTTCACAAAATGGGTTGAAGCCATCCCGTTGAAGAAGGTGACGTCAGAGAACATGGTGTCTTTCGTCAGGGAGCATATCATTTACCGATTCGGCATTCCTCAGTCCATCACCACCGATCAGGGAACTCAGTTCACTTCCTCGGAGTTTTGTGACTTTGCCGAAGAGATGGGGATTAAACTCTACAATTCTTCTCCTTACTATGCACAGGCCAATGGACAGGCAGAGGCTTCTAACAAAATCATGATTAAAATCATTCAAAAGAAGATCGAAGAGAAGCCTAAAAGGTGGCACTTGGTACTCAACGAAGCTTTGTGGGCGTACCGTATGGCTTGTCATGGGTCGACTCAGACGTCGCCATACGAGTTGGTCTACGGACATCACGCAGTGCTACCGTGGGAGTTGCAGTCGGGGTCAAGACGAGTTACATTGCAGAACGATCTGGCTAAAGAAAATTATAAGGATTTGATGATGGATGAGCTAGAGGATTTGCATTTGATTCGTCTCAAGGCCCTGGAAAATATTGAGAAGAATAAGATACGCGTTGCCAAGTACTACAACTCGAAAGTGAAAGAAAAAGGATTCGAAGAAGGAGACTTGGTTTGGAAAATTGTCTTGCCGATCGGTACCAAAGACAAGGTATTCGGCAAATGGTCCCCTAATTGGGAAGGGCCTTTTCGGATTCTGAGACGTGCTCCAGGTAATGCGTATGTTCTAAAAACCCTCCAAGGAGAAGAGTTTGCTAGGGCAATTAATGGACGATATCTAAAGAGATTTCATCCTAGCGTGGAGGTCGGTGCATAACGGAATCAAGGACTAGCGGGCACCGACGGCCGATACAAGGTTGTATCGCCCTTAGCACAAAAATGGCCGATAGAGTCTATCGCCCTTAGAGCAAAAGGCAGCCGGCATGGCATGTGTCGCCTCTAGCACAAAAAACGCAGGAATACAGGGCCAAGTGCACGCGATGCTGTGCAATCAGCTAGATAAATCAAACACTCAACAAGCGCAGGACAGGAGAACAGGCAGCGCGTATAAACATAACAAAATAAAACATTGTTCGTAGTGAGGTGCAGATCAGTTATCGAACATCCTGTTGATAACCGTCTGCGGATTGGTGACTGCGGCGAGGGCGCGAGCATGATCCTCGTAGGAGTCCAGAAGGTCATCGATCTGCTCGACGTCCTCCGGACCTGCTCCGCCGGGGAAGCCAACCGGCGTCACGGAAAAATCCTCCTCTGCGCGGACCGTTAGCGCCGACAGCCCCAGCGCGACGCCATGGCGCACACCCTGCAGGGCGACCTGCTCGACGCGGCCATGTACATTGGCCAGGCGCGCCTCGGCGGTGTCACCCTGGGCATTCACCCGGTCTGCGACGGCGTTCGCCGCCATCTTCAGGCGCTCCAGCTCTTCAGATAGCGCTATGGACGACGAGTTGGAACGGATCGGTTAAAAGATCAACAAGAACGACCGAAAACCGATCTAGGATTGGGTGTTCATACCCGTGATTGCGTCGCAGAACTGCCGGCGCTGGTCCTCCCACTCCAGCTGATCTATCCCGTACTGCTTCGAGACGGCGGCCAGCTCTTCCCGAGACTCATCCCGCAGCGCCATGAAGTTCAAGGCGTCGTTGTGGTCGTAAAGGCCGCCGTCGGAATCCCGGTCCGGGTTCGCTTCCCAAGGATGGGAATGGTAGGAGAGACTGTCGGGAGAGCTTGGCGAATCCGACGGTGGAACCTCTGGCCTCCCCGACGCTGAAGAAGGCCGGGCATGCCCGCCGGCGGAGGAAATAACGGGGACCCTGTCAGCAAACAGTAACTGAGCGTGAACGAAGGATTCAAGAAACCGCCACAAAGGACGTAAGCGAGGAGTCCTACCCGCGCCGACGGAGGCGCCGAGCACGGCTCCCTTCGGCCTCCTCGGTCGCCGGGCGCTTGCCGCGGTCATCATGGCTCGCCATTGCACTCGGAAAGTTAGGGTTTCCTAGGGCGGAACAAACAAGGAAGCCGAGGCGGCGAGAGTACTAAAGGAGTGGATGCAAGAATGGGAGAAGGCAAGCCTCCAGGGACGATTTATGTCGAATATCAACCGACGGATTGGGGTTTTTTCCGTTTCCCAAGATGGGCTCCTACAGTAATGGGCTGTGTAGGCCGTCTGAGTGCGCTCACGTACGTGTTTGGCGGAGAATAGAGCGCCTGTCTTCGGCAAAACTGCCGATTTGGGTGTACGAGACAAACATTGGCCAGGTTGCCGAACAGGTTCACACGGTTGAATACGGTGCCATCAGAGCGGTAACCGATTGGATGCAAAATGCAGATATGTTACAAATGGACAAGCACATGGAATAGAGTACGCCCTGATTCCGAAAGATCAGTCACAGGTTGATTTCAAGAAAAAGATAAAAGGACTTCTTATCCACATAACAGGAGTCGATTACAAATGAAGGATCAGTTCGTCCATGTCATTCTATTTCTAATCGGAAGATCAGAATCAAAAGAGTCGGCCAAGTCTGTTCCGGCTTCTTTCATATCCTCAACGGAGCGTGCTATCCTAAATTCTAGTCCTCGCTCGCAAACGTCAAAGTGACGATAATCGGCGCCAGATTGAATCCGGACGGCATTGAAGGCAAGTGCTGCACCGTAGCCCATGCCGGCCCTAGAAATGTCAGGAAGGACCCGCTTGATCTCATTCACCTGCCTCAGAGCCCCCGTGCCTGGCACATTGGCCGAAGCAGCAAGGTCGGCAATAGCGGCTTCGAGGGAGTGGAGCCTATTCTCCAGAGCTGAAGGAAAAGGGGTCAAGCTAAAGGAAGAGATAAGAAAAGGACAGCTGAGGGGTGCTTACCGATGGCTTGTTCCCGAAAGACATCGCGCTCCTGAGAGATTTGAATAATCTCCCGATTCTTCTTTCCCAGATCAGATTGGAGATCTGTAACCTTCTGAGCTAGATCCTCATTGAGGTCGTCGCCAGTCCTCCTAAAGGGGAAACAAATGAGGCATAATCATCCGAAGCGAAAAGATCAAAGCAAAAGCAACCTTCTCTTAGAAGTGCTGGTGTCACCGAGCTCGAGGCTGTGATGGCTTGCTTGGGAAGACATTTTGCGGTTCAGGGCAAGAGAAGAGAGTTTTTTTTCCTCTCTAGATGAAGAAGCTAAACAGAGGGATTCGGGAAGTTCAGGCCGAAATGGAATAGAGAGGAATTCTTAAGGAATCTCGGGTGCATCGGAAGGCGAGTCGGCAGCTGTGGTGATTAATGGCAAAGGAAGTCGGATGCTTCCAGAGACTCTACAGTGGTGCGAAAAGAAGAAAATGAATTTTAGAATAAAACATTTATCCCAAAATTAGGGGGCATGTGTTGACACCGAGTTTTCGCACTATGACAAGTGGGCCAGCACGACGCAGGTTTGGGAGAAATCGCCGCTTAAGGATTCGGCAGGCAGCAAATGTGGTCGGCTAACTCGATGCATTCGGCAAGGCTGTGGCGACTAGTCAATGGCGAGTGGGTTCGGCAATAAGGCGCTGCGGTCGGCTACCTTGGGTTAAGTCGGTGTGCGACAAATACGGCATATCGGAAAATTCGGCAACAGAAGATCTTGTCGTTGTTGGCACATGCCGATTATTAAAGGAGGCTTAGAATAAAAGGCATCGCATTTTAGATAAGTTTCCTGTTTTATCGTTGTAATCGTGTCCTCCTAGGACTCGTAGAACACCAGGGTATAAATATAAACCCTGAGACTATTGTAAATCTGTTCACAACCAATACAACCAACCCCGGCCCCGCGCCGTCTTCGAGTCCAAGTCGTGTCGTCGTGTTCTTCGAGAGGGGCCATCGATCCGTCGACCTCCGTAAGTCCCGGCAACCTTGTTATCATGTCTAGTATCGTGCGGCGGATTTAGACGTGGTGCAAGTAGTCTCGTACGTTAAGCTTAGTATCGTGCGGCGGATTTAAGCTTATGACGGGAGGTCTTTGTTTATGTCTTGTATCGTGCGGCGGATTGAGACATGAGTAAAGATAGTTATCGGCTCTGTTAGATTTGGCAATCTGATAGATTCATTAAGTTACCCTGTGTTATGTGTTTTGTTACGTTTATCTCATCATAACACTTTTGCCCAGTCTAGATACCGTCCGGTTCGGCTCCATCTTTATAGATCTGCTCTGTTCTTTCACGCTTATCATCGAAAGGTCTGTCACGCAGTAGATCTATTGGTCGCAATAGCCGAATTGGATCGTGTCTGGGTTGCCACGTGGTGAGGGTTCATGCGTGTTAAGTGTGTTTGACCTATGATAAGGCTAGGTGTCGTGCGGCAGGCGCAGGCCTTAGATTAGCTTAGTCACGCTTAGCTTGTATGTTCAATCTCCATGGACCCCAACTCGGTTGTACAATCGAGATTGGTTAAGTTTTAATTTATATATAATACATCACGCAAGTACGATTCTCATGCAAACGTGTTCGGCAACCTGTTATTCACATAGCTCCGCTCATATTGCCGAATAACCTTTAAACCTGTTGGCAGATAGCTTTCGTAGCTATGTGTCGTCGTAAGTGGCTTCAGGGCCGTACATCTTGGAACTGTCTGGTCATACCCGGCACGTTCCAGCTTTGTATTTAACGGTTCATCTCCCTTGTTAGTTGCAGGTCAAACTGACTGGCACGCACCGGACTTCTGAGCACCCGGGCCACATTTTGAAGCCAGCTTCTCCGGCTTGCTGTGTGCCTGGCGCAGAGCGTCGTTTTTTGCGTCAACAAGTGCATCAATCTCTTTTCTTTAACTTTGAGTTTAGGAATGTCGTACTATAAAGAGGGATGCAAAGTTAGGCGGTCTTAAGAGGATAGAGTGCTTAAGTATAAAAATAAAATCAAAAGAGAGACACAAAATCACTTCACGAGCACATGGAGAGGCTGCTGTCAACTTTCAGTGTCAGAAGTTCCGACCTTAAAGTCAGAAATTCCGGCCCTGGGAGTTCCAACGAGTATCTGCCCCGTCTTCCCAGTGTCAGAAGTTCTGACATCGAATGTCAGAAGTTCCGACAGTGGGATCTCGACCTGCTCAGCCTCCATGTTGAAGGACCGAATTGGTGACCAGAGGGGGTTGAATGGAAGCCTCAAATTTCAACTCGTGAAATGATAGCCCTTGTCCCAGAAAATCACCCCAAAAGCAAATCCAACGAACATGATGTCCACGACCTAAGAGACTGGGTGGATGTTCCCTATGAACATAGCGGGACACCACAAGAAAACTCACAAAAAGCTGGATCACCAAGTCAAGCAAACACCTTCAAAAACCTGACCCCAAACGCCCTCAAGCCTAGCCGCGTTCGCACGGGAAAAGTCCATAATCGAGGTACAGAAGCTCCTCGAGGCTGGCCTCGTTCGCACCAAAAAGTCTGTAATCGAGGGACCGAGCAGAGCCTCGTTCGCATGGGGTTTCCGTAATCGAGGGTCGGAGCAGAGCCTCGTTCGCTCGGAAAACTCCGTAATCGAGGGTCCGAGCGGAGCCTCGTTCGCTCGGTAGTTTTCGTAATTGAGGGTCCCGTGGAGATCTCGAGGGATGCCGCTCAAGGAGTACTTGAGGATGCTCGAGGGGTGCCTCTCGAGGGGTGCCTGAGGGTACTCGAGGGGTGCCTAAGGATGCTCTCGAGGGGTGTCTCAAAATCGCTCGAGGGGTGTCCGAAAAAGATCTATTCTGTCTCAGAAAAAGGGACTCCTCGAGGCATTACACAGACCACCTCGAGCGAACGCAGACAGAACCGCCGCTGCCTGAAAAGAGCTGTTCTTCCGCCGATTCAACTCGATCTCCCTCAAATCAAAATCTCTAAGGCTCAAACTTCGTGTGAGGGGTCACAAGGATGTTAGTGAGCTACTTCCTAAGAGATCATGGCTCGAACCTAACTCCAAATAGGTGAATCGAGGAATTTCGGGGCAAAAGAGCAAGAACGAGATCCAAAACTAAATCCACCCAATCTGTGTGTTCATGAGGAATTAGAGTAAACCTTTCGGTGGAAAGATGTCTCTCAAGAAGCACTACAAGATGGTTCAAACGGATTTGCAAATCATTCCTCGAAACAAGAAATCTCGTGAAGAGCAAAAGAGGGGAAAAACCAAACCGCGAAGAACAAAATCGCAACACAGAGAGGGGGTACCGATTTGATCCTTGGATTCAGCAAGACGAAGGATTGGATTAGCACTTGGTGTCGGGTTACAAGCCACTCCTCGCAACAGCAAAGCTTGGATGGCAAAAAGCTCAAGAACAAGAGCCCTCTCTCCTCAAACCCTAGCCGCCTCTCACAGGAACAAAAATGAGAGTGGCACACCTCCAAGCACAGTTGTCCAACACAGCCCCTTCACATATATATAGGCGCACGTCCGAAGACAAAAACACCCTCACATGAAGTACTCAGCCCAAATACCCCCTAGGGGTAAAACCGCCTAATTCTAGCAGTTTTCATCTGATGGCCACGCGCCTTCTCATCCTTCGCTTTGCCTCGACACAAACTCCAAGATGCCACCACGTGCCGTCACATCGACCACTGTGCCTTCTCACCGATAGCTTCGTCGCAACGCAATCCTCTCGGTGCCGCCACGTGTCGACCGTTCCGCATAGGAACCTCCGCCCCAGTTTTAAGGCCCAAACCGGCAAACTGTCCACCCTGACTTTTGTAGCCCAAACTCAGAAACCCACAGCGCCCAGGTTTTGAGGCCCAAACCTGGAAACCGTCCTCACCCCGAGTTTTGAGGCCCAAACTCGGAAACCGGCCACCCCGACTTTTGTGGCCCAAACTCAGAAATCATCGAGGGTAGTTTTTCGAGGCTCAACTACCAAACCCGCACCATAGACGGGATGTGGTTCGCACACCCCGACCACTGGCACCGATGCCGATGCATGTCCAGCCTCCACGCCAGGCACAACACCTTCGCCTTCCTTCTTGACTCGGCCGATGGCACTTGTGTCGCACGCAAGCTCATGTCCGACCTCTCGCCAAGTGCCATGACGCCATCGTCTTCCCCCCGACTCGGCCGATGCATCGCACATCCCCATGTGCTCTCGCTCGCCAATGCCATGTGCCAGCTACCACAGCTGGTCCTCTGGCCTCCCGGTCCGTCGGTCCAAGCCTCACGTCCGCCCTTCACCGCTCCCGGTCCGTCGGCACAGCACGTCTGTACTTGACCTTCACCTCGCCATCGGCAACTGTCTCCGAGCTCCACACCTGCACATCAACACAGCCAAGGGACACATGTTGCACATGCACACCAACACATGAAACACACCACGACTCAACGCCACCGGTTAGTCATAAACATTAAGCACATAGCGAGATATGGACTCAACCGGGAAAAGCCTCAAACCTTCCTCATAAATGTCAATCATTCATTATATATGTTCTCACCTGTCTACGAGATCGTCGGAAGTTTCGACGTGTTTGTCGGAAGTGAGGTGAACATCTGGGGATCACCGATCATATGAAAGAATGGCAATCTTACCCGCGGGTGCGAATATCCGCGGGTTTCGTACCCGATGGGTACGGATATGGACATAAAAGTTTACTCGTGGGTACATGAGGGTCGGGTACCCGCAAATATGCGGGTAGGGTGCGGGTATCAACTTTTACCCGCGGGTACCCGATGGATACTCGCAATTGGCGAATATATATAAATGTTTATCATTTATGTTATATAAATGTCATGTTGACTACCTCATTTAATATAAAATTGTATCATATACATAGCATGTTGAGTAGTAAAGATGATATTTTTTATAGATGGCTAAATAAAAGTGATTATGTGAGCTATTAATTTATTACTGTAGTTTGGGTAATTTTTTTATGTCATTTGTATGAGCATGAATGTTTGAATTATGAATAATCTATGATCTACCGTGGCTTGTGAGCTTCTATTTATTGTCATATTGAACTGTAAGTGAGATTGACATATTTGCATGTTGTTTAACTATGAATTTATCGATTCATATCACTATGATTTTATTATTTGATCTCTTTTAGTTAGACCCGACGGATACCCGTTACCCGCCGGGTACCCGCCGGGCACGGGTACGGGTACAAAATCTTACTCGTGGGCATTGTTGACACTGGTTATCTATTGAAATTAAAGGATAAATAAATATGAAAAGGGCATGAATTCAATCACCAACAAAGGTTTAAGGTTTTAATTGACAATATTCCACGAGTTTTGGTGAATTGTGATTCTGCAGGGACTAAACCAGGAAACCAACACAAATTACTTCTCCTGGAAGGAACCCGACGGAAGATAGCCGAACCGACGCATCAGGATTATTCTAGAAGGACCTAGAGGACACCAGGAGGTCGGGCACCCCGAGAGGCCGCCAGGTGGGACCAACCGGTCCCACCCTAGGACCGGTCAGTCGGCCCCTGGCCCCGCTGGACTCCGCCTTCTGGAACCTTCCTCCACCACCTACGAGGATGCATCTCAGCCGTACCTAAGGTCGGTTTGATCCTACGACCACGGTTCCTCGCCCAGGGCTATATAAGCAGCCCCAGACCCCCCCTCATCAGGCATCATAAGGTCATCATCATCTCATTCATCAGATCAGAATCACCACAGAAGGAGATCAATCAGAAGCCCTAGGACTACATCCACCTAGAATAGTTAGATAGAATAGAATTAGAGGAGGCAAGCTTCGCTTGGATTCCAGATCTATTCACGAGAAGGCTCGGTAAACCCAAGATCTTCTCTCTTGTATTAATATTATGGATCTAATCATACTTCTGGTTCATAATTGCTCTTCTAGTTCATCTTTGTTCATCATTGTTTATGTTCTAGTTCGTCGTCTAGTTCTAGTTCATCTTCTTGTTCATAATCCAGTTCTAGTTCATGTTCTAGTTCGTACCTTAGTTCTTCTAGATGATCTAGTTCGTCTTATTGTTCATCCCTGTGTTCTACTCCCTCCATCCCAAATTATAAGGCATTCTAAGAATCTTGGAAAGTCAAACTTTTTTAACTTTGACCAAAATTATAGAAAAAAAATACAAAGATTTATATCATCAAATATGTATATTATGAAAATATAACTAATGAAGAATCTAATTGTACTTAGTTGGTATCATAAATATTATTATTTTATTATATAAATTTGGTCAAAGTTGAAAAAGTTTGACTCTCTAAGATTCTTGGAATGACTTATAATTTGGGATGGAGGGAGTAGATAGCAATACAATTGATATGACTAAGATATCAATGATTATATTCTTAATTATATTGCTTATAGTGTGCTTTGATTATATAATTGGCATAGATAGATCACCATTATGTTTATACTCATGTTCGTATAGCGCTCATCTTAATGATCATTGGGTGGGTGATAGATGTTGTGTAGGCGTGGTGCCTATACACTATTTATCTACGAATGCGTCCTAGGTTCCCGATAGAGTGGTAGATCGCGGGTGTGACACTCCTGTTGAGTCCTTTGTATTCCACCTCCCGAATGTAGTGTTCAGTATGGCTCAGTTAACTCATGGTTTAGGGGTTACTCTGTTTGGCACCTTTACTATGGAGTTGCCTCTTGATTATAAATATGATATGACCTAGCCAATGATTGCCAAATATGTTTGCACTAATTAATGTATACTATGACTTGTAATTAGAATAACTTAGGAATATTTCTTATTAATGCCTGTTCTAATCATCACTTACTAGGTAGTACTATTCTAGGCTTATCTTTGATTGATCTGCTCTTTGTTATCATTTATCATTATCATTACTTTACTATCTGATCTCTGTTTAGAGTAATGAGTGTGTTATCAGTCTTTATCATAAGTGTGTGTCACATTAATTGTTGTTAAGTCCTCATTAGTTTAGTACCATCATACTTTGAATTGATTAGTCTCTAGGCTAAATATAAATAACGATACCTGAGACTAGCTTGGGTGAAATGCTTCTACAATGAGAGTATTTATCTGTGCACTTGCGGGTAAATATTTATCTTTAGATCCTGTTGACACCAGATTTTCGCACGTGCAAGAATATGACAGATGGACCCAGACAACAGAGAAGAAAGGATTCGGCAGGCAATCAGACGGCTATTTGGTCCTCAGGATTTCGGTGAATGTCTGTGCGGTCGGCTATCTTGCAGAGAGATGGTTCCATTCGGGAAATGGATGTTGCAGATGAAGCCGGCTTGCATGGGAAGACACGTAACAATGGAAGATGCCAAAGGGATTTAAAGTAATGTTTGTATCTTTCCATATTTTATTATGTAAATCGTAATCATTTAGGACTCGTATTTCGTCCAGGGTATAAATATAAACCCTCGACCATTGTAAAATTGTTCACAACTACATCAATACAAACCGGCCCCGTGCCATCTTCGAGTCCTTAAGTCGTGTCGTCGAGTTCTTCGAGAGGAAACATCGATCTGTCGACCTCCGTAAGTACCGGCAACCTTGTTATCATGTCTAGTATCATGCGGTGGATTTAGATATGATGCAAGTAGTCTCGTATGTTAAGCTTAGTATCGTGCGGCGGATTTAAGCTTATGACGGGAAGTTTTTGCTTATGCCTTGTATCGTGCGGCGGATTAAGACATGAGTAAAAATAGTTATCGACTCTATTAGATTTGGCAGATCTAGTAGATTCATTAAGTTATCATGTGTTACGTGTTTTATTTATTTAATTCCTGTAACACTCTTTTGCCGAATCTAGATTGATCTCTATTCGGCCTTGTTTCACAAGTTTGCTTGTGCTTTGCTAATCATAAGATCATGATGGCCGGATCAGCTTTCAATCTAGGTTGTTACATGTTGCGGGTTCATACATGTTAATCATGTTTATGCTTTGATAGAACTGGGTGTCGTGCGGCAGATGCAGGTTTTAGATTAGTTTGATCATGTTTTGCTTGTATGTTCCTTCCCCATGGACCCCAACTCGGCTAGTTTGCCGATTTTGGTTATGCTTACATGAGTAACGAGCTTTTATAGATCTATTCAAATATATGCATGCTTTTAGCTTGTTATAATTAGATTGTATCATGTGGTGGATTGATCTAATTATAAGAAGTGGTATAGACTTATAGCAAGTGGTATCATGCGGTGGATTAGCTTTGCTTAAGTCTATGCTTGACGGGTTTTTGAAGACTAAACGTGCGGCAGATTAGTTGGATTGGCCTATGCATGTATTATTTGGATAGATCTATTCTCGCAAGTTACCTGTTTATAATATTTCTGATTTGTTTAAGCATGTCTTTCTTTTGCATTCGACAGTTAATATGCTTCACATGCTCTGTTCTCGTATTTGCCGAATAGCTTCATAAACATGCTCTGACAGACAGCTTCTGTAGCTATGTGCCGTCGAGATTGTCTTTTGAAGCCGTACATATGGAACTGTCTGGTTTTACCCAGCATGTTCTAGAGGTATTCTCATGTTTTATCCCTTGTTGGTTTTTAGGTCAAACCGACTGGCACGTCTCCGGATTCAGCACATTCCGGGCACCCGATTGAAGCTAGCCTCGTTTGGCTTGCTGTGTGTCTTAGCGCAAGGTGTCACTTTTTGCGTCAACACACTTTTTGGCACGCCTGGTGGGACAACTTCTTTTCAAGATGCCTGATATCAGCGATGATCAAGTTCTAGATGTGATCATGGATGACTTGACGTCGGAGTCAAAAAGCTTGGTACAGCAGGCCTGTGATGAATTCCAACGCAAGTGCCTGACGTCTTTCTCCAAGAACAAGAGCGACAGGGTCTTCCAGAAGCAGGAGTTCCCAAAGATTTTTCCTCACCATCAACATGACATCCCCAATGAAGAAGAAGCTATTCAGAAGATGACTGAGATAATGTATAAGGTTGTATCAGAAGCTGTGACCAATCATCAGTCAGCTTTCCTGAACACTTTTCGCGCTATCATGGTCAATGCTTTTAGTCCAGCCGTGGATAAATACTTTGAAGAAACTGTTGGTCCGATGCAGGGACCATTGTTGTTCCCAGTACCTCAACGTCAAAGGATCGCAGGAGACGGTGGAGCTGGCCCAAGCACAGGTGGGATGGTTCCTCATGAGACACAGCCACCTTCTCAGACCTATGGCCAGCTCGCATTCGGCACGACAGAGAATGCCCCGCCATCTGCTTCTAGAGTGTCTCCTGCGGCGAACAGGATACATAAGAATATGTTTGGAGATGGATATCATGAGTTCACCGATTATAGCTCAATTAATGCTCTTCCAAATCCAGGCTATAAGAGTTCGGCGGGACTACATCCTGGGGGGCAGGCACAAACAACTCCTGATCTGAATGTTGACCTCATTATGCATAAGATGGCTGATATGATGCAAAATCAATTCGGCCTGAAACCTAAGAATCAAACTTACACATATAAGTCCCCCTATCCAGAGTGGTACAATCAGGTAGCTCTTCCTCCAAGGGTGAAACCTCCTACTGATTTCACCAAGTTTTCAAGCCAGGATGACACCAGTACTATAGAGCACATCAGCCGCTACTTGATGCAACTCGGAGAAGCATCTACAGATGAAGCTTGGAGGATTCGGTATTTCCCGTTGTCATTGACAGGGCCAGCCTTCTCTTGGTTTTCTTCTCTGCCAGCAAATTCTATCAATACATGGGCAGAGCTAGAGCAGAAATTCCACTCGTATTTCTTTACGGGTACCAGCAAGAAAAAGTTGGTCGATCTCATGAGCCTGAGGATGAAACCTGGTGAGACGCCAGAAGAATATCTGCGCCGATTCAGGGAGACCAAGAATCTTTGTTATTCTCTGAATTTGCCAGATGATCAACTACCGGAGATAGCCATAGCTGGCATGTTGCCGAGTGTCAAAGAGAGGCTGTTCGGCATGGAGTTTGATGACCTCGAGCAGTTATCACGAAGGCTGACGACGATGAGTAATCAAGCCCAGGGGTTCAAGAGGAACAATCAGTTCCAGAAGGGTGATGTGGCTGCCAAGATGTATCAAGCTTTCCTAGAGGAGGCAGCTGAGTACGATGATGAAGATAAAATAGCTGCAGCCGAGATAGTCTGGGATAAGGAGCCGACTCAAGTCAACCAGCGGTGGCTGAGGCAACAGAAAGGTACTTATGACTTTGATGTTTCTAAGTCAGATAAATTATTTGAGTACTTGTTGAAGGAAGGACGCATCAAGTTGCCGGAAGGTCATCCTATGCTGCATCCTGAAGGGGTCAAGGACAAGAAATATTGTGGTTTTCACAATACTAAATCCCACTCCATAAACGATTGCCGAGTGTTCAGAGTGCGAATCCAGAAAGCTATCCAGGACGGGCATCTAAGGTTTGATGGAAAGATGAAAATTGATGGTAGCCCTTTTGGACAGAACACTGTGTCTTTCTCTGTTAACATGATCAACGCAGCTGATCCCAGGGATAATAGCAAAATGAAAGTTTTAACCTCTGATAGAGCGAGGGAAGCTGGTGCCGTTGACCCTAATCGGCAGATTACGAAGAAAGAGCTTCAGCAGAGGGTTCGGTTCCAAGATAGCCAAACTGAGACGGGTGAAACTTCTAGACCCAGAGTTACGACGCGCATCTTGTTGAATAAATGGCGTCGGGAGCAGGAACGGTACCAAAAGCAGAGACTTTGTGAAGAACGGAAATTCCTGGAGAAACAACGAAGGTACGAAGAAGAGATGTACCGGGAAGAACGAAAAGATACGAGGGAACAGGAACAATCTCATTGGGAATGCTCGTTCTTCCAGTATTGTTGGAACGAAGGCTTGAAGCTGCCTGTTAAGAATAACTGCCCTGAGTGCAGTGATCAGTACTCCGAGTATAGGCAGTCTCGAGTCAACCGCCGATCTGTCCATGAGAGGCTTGGGGCTCGAATCCCTGGGGACAATCGGCGCATAAAAATAAATAATTCCGAAGATCGACAGAGAAGAGGGTTTGCCGATCAAAATTGGGCTCGCACTGAAGAAGAAGAGTACCGCGAGTATGTTTGGCAAAGAGGACAGTGGTGTCCACCAGGATTGAGGAAAAACCAGAAAAGGAGGGTGCAGCGCCTAAGAAACAGAGAGCTAGAACAAGAAAATGTCAGAGTGAAGTGAGTTTGGCGCCCCAAAGAGAAGCCAGATGGGGGTGATCGTTCGGCTGACGCATGCATGGCTTTCTTTCTTCCATCAGAATTTATAGCTCCCGAAGAACAGGACATCCAAGGCGAAGCGTATTCAGATTTTGATGAAGGTGAATTCCAAGAGTTATTGGCTCATCTTGTCTTGCCTCAAAGTGCAGTATTCGATAAACCAGCTAAGCATCGACACCTGAAGCCATTGTATATGAGAGGTTATGTTAATGGCAAGCCATTGACTAAGATGTTCATTGATGGAGGGGCTGCCATAAATATCATGACGTATACCACATTCAGAAAACTTGGGATGGCAAATGAAGACTTGCTGAAAACCGACATGGTGTTGAGAGACTTTGCTGGCAATTCTTCTGATACTCGGGGGGCAGTCCATATTGAGTTAACGATCGGGACTAAGACCTTGATCACTACCTTTTTCGTCATTGATGGCAAGGGGGCATACAGTTTGCTATTAGGAAGAGATTGGATATATGCAAACTGCTGTGTGCCGTCAACTATGCATCAGTTCCTCATCCAGTGGATCGGAGATGACATCGAAATCATCCATGCTGATGATTCAGTTAGTATTGCTAATACAGAGACTGTCTACTGGGAGTATGATGGCGTTGAATGCTTTTCTGGAAGAGCCTGGGAAGCAGGTCCTGTGAACGTTTTCAACAAGGACCAACAGCCGATTCGGACGGTCGGCTCTCAGAGCAATTTTTAATGAGTAATACGATTGAGGTAATGGAGAAGAATCGGGACCAAGTTCTATATCGGCTGACAGGGAATAAAGTGTTGATGGTGAAGCCGAGGACAGGATTAGTATGTGCCAATTTGAGTCCGGTATAGGTTTAAGGTTGGTGAACTCTTGAGAGATCTGCTTGTTTCTCCATTGCCAGAGCTAGAAAAGGGTCAAGAATTCACGCAAAGTGACGTACAACGAAGAGTCTTGTTGAAATTGAAAAGTATATGAAGGCACTTCCACACCTTGGTGATCGTTTCAAGTTGTACGTGGCGGCCGATAGCCTTATAGCAGGGTCGGCCCTTATTTTTTGAATTTAAGTTTAAATAGCAGTTAGCTTTAGCCGAAAAATGTTAAACTCGGAGAAGGGTATTCGTAAAGAGATTTTGTCACTCGTGGATCGAGCTTCGGCACTACTTGTTAAGAGCCGAACGCATGTAACTTGAGGAATACTTATGTATAGCCGATGTAAAGCATCGCCTTTAGCAGAAAATGTCCCAAGAATTCAAGTCATAGCCGATATTATTTATATCACCTTTAGTGCAAGAGTGTTCATGACCTGGTAATCCTAGCATTTCTCAAGTGGTAGGTTTATTGGAGGAAGAGAAAGGTGGAGCGTAGTAAGTGCAGTGCTTGGTGACATGACATTTCAGGAGTGAGATCTAGTCAGCTAAGGTGACGTCATACGTTCGGCAAAATGTCCCTCTGAGGGAATGTTGCAGTTAGAAAGGTCACCGAGGAATCGATGGATACAAATGGACATTATTCAGAGGAGTACAAACTTCATTTGTTCGATTACAAATCTGTCCTGATACAAACTACCCTTGAAATAATTTGTTCACAATGGATTGTGGGTCAATGATCTCAGCAATGGCGGTGGCGTGGTTGTCATATTTGATGCAGCTTTTAAACGGTTATTCTCTGCGGACAAAGCTGACAAGAAAAAGGGAATATTAGGCAGAGGCAGACTCAGTCAGGAAAAAGGGGAAGAACCAAGACTCTGCTAACCTGTGATTATGCTACAGAGTTGCTTCCGTTGGTTTGCCCATTCAGCGTCCTTGATATTACGCTTCTTGGATATATTTTCCAGACCCTTCTGAGATTTGTCCCTCTCCTCACGATACCGAAGAAGCGTTCAGATGGATCTGCTAAAAGTGGATTGTCAAAACTCAGAGTCTATTGGCTTAGGGGAATGCGTGGAAGAAATTGTTGAAGCTACCATTTCTGGGGGAAGAACCCAAGCCCGGCTGGAGGAGGATCCTGCTATGGAGAGGAGACAGACAGTGAATCGGAGATAGGCGAGCAAGAAGGCTATCGCAAAGGGGTAGAGAGATCGTTTTTACCCATGACGCTGGCGAAAGATTTTCTCCCTGGTTTGAGCTTGAAAGCTGAGAAATAGAAAGTTTGCAAGTCAAATTGATCAGTTATAGTCAAAGGGGATGACCTGTTTGAGGTTGTATTTCTAAAAAGCTATAGCTTGCGCACTGTTGAGTCACACAACGGGCTGAAGTTCTCATAAGTCTACAGGCCAAGTCTTGCTGATCTGAGGAGTTCGTGGATCAATAGAATTCAGCTAAAAGTGGTTGTTATATGGAGTGTTCACTTTCGGCTGAATATTTGAAGGATTCATATTGCCGATTGACACTAAGGGCAGAGGCTAAAGAAGAAGAATCCTGTGAAGAATTTTGTCCTAATGTCATCATCGAGAGGCTGACAACTTTGGTGACTAATGGTTACTTATGAGGAAGTGACGATTGGCATGATTACCAGCAACGGCCGATGTAATGCGCATCGATCATTAAAGTAAAAAAAAGGAGATGAAGAGAAAAAGCTCAGGTCGGTAGCTGGTGCACGGAACAAAGCATATGTTGATCTCGAAGGATCAGTCATAGATTGGGTTCGAGAGGACGAACATAGAATTTTTATTTACAAAAGGAGAATGCAAGTTTATCAGTTTATCCACTCCATCCTACGCCTAATCGGGAGAAAGTGATCAAAGGCGTCAGCCAGATCTGTCCCGGCTTCCTTCATATCTTCTACGGAATGTTCTACTCTATCATCCAGTTCTTGCTCACAGACATCAAATCTGCAGTAATCAAGGCCAGAGTGAATCCTCACGGCGGAGAAGGCGAGCGCCGCGCCGTACCCCATGCCAGCCCTAGAGATAATGGGAAGGATCCGATTAACTTCGTTCACACGCTTCAGGGGCGTCGTGCCCGCTACATCGGCCATGACGGCAAGCTTGGCGATGGCGGCTTCAAGGGCGTGGAGTTTGGCAGCTAGAGCTGAAAAGAGGAAGAATGAGTAAAGGTGAAAAAAGAGAATAAGGAAAGAAATGAAGAAAATACTCACCAGTGACTCGTTCCCGAGCAGCGTCGCGCTCTCGAGAGATTCGAGTGATCTCCCAATCCTTTCCTTCCAGATCGAATTGAAGATCCGCAATTTTCCGAGTCAGGTCCTCAGAGAAGTCATCACCGGTTCTCCTGAAGAAAGCGACAATGTGAGAACTACTACATTTTTGGGAGTAATCAAGGAAGGAAAAAGGAGCAACCTCCTCTTGGAAGTGCTGGAAGCTCCGAACTCGGAGCTATGGCAGCTCGCCTCGGAAGAGATCTTCTGGTTGATTGAGGGATAGCAGGAGAAAAGAGGGTTTTTCTGGTTCGAGAACGAGGCAGAGGAGTTTAGAATGCGCGAGTCAGAACCAACTGAAGGAAGGTTTTAAAGAATCCCGAGAGGTGCATCGGGAGATGAATCGGTAGGTGAACTAATTATGACATGGAATATTTCTACAAAGGTGGATAATTCCGGGGATTCCATGTATGTACATGAGGAAAAGGAATTTTGGAACAAATATTTGTCCCAAAATTAGGGGGCATGTGTTGACACCAGATTTTTGCACGTGCAAGAATATGACAGATGGACCCAGACAGCAGAGAAGAAAGGATTCGGCAGGCAATCAGACGGCTATTTGGTCCTCAGGATTTCGGTGAATGTCTGTGCGGTCGGCTATCTTGCAGAGAGATGGTTCCATTCGGGAAATGGATGTTGCAGATGAAGCCGGCTTGCATGGGAAGACACGTAACAATGGAAGATGCCAAAGGGATTTAAAGTAATGTTTGTATCTTTCCATATTTTATTATGTATATCGTAATCGTTTAGGACTCGTATTTCGTCCAGGGTATAAATATAAACCCTCGACCATTGTAAAATTGTTCACAACCACATCAATACAAACCGGCCCCGTGCCATCTTCGAGTCCTTAAGTCGTGTCGTCGAGTTCTTCAAGAGGAAACATCGATCCGTCGACCTCCGTAAGTACCGGCAACCTTGTTATCATGTCTAGTATCATGCGGTGGATTTAGATATGATGCAAGTAGTCTCGTATGTTAAGCTTAGTATCGTGCGACGGATTTAAGCTTATGACGGGAAGTTTTTGCTTATGCCTTGTATCATGCGGCGGATTAAGACATGAGTAAAAATAGTTATCGGCTCTATTAGATTTGGTAGATCTAGTAGATTCATTAAGTTATCATGTGTTACGTGTTTTATTTATTTAATTCCTGTAACACTCTTTTGCCCAATCTAGATTGATCTCTATTCGGCCTCGTTTCACAAGTTTGCTTGTGCTTTGCTAATCATAAGATCATGATGGCCGGATCAGCTTTCAATCTAGGTTGTTACATGTTGCGGGTTCATACATGTTAATCATGTTTATGCTTTGATAGAACTGGGTGTCGTGCGACAGATGCAGGTTTTAGATTAGTTTGATCATGTTTTGCTTGTATGTTCCTTCCCCATGGACCCCAACTCAGCTAGTTTGCCGATTTTGGTTATGCTTACATGAGTAACGAGCTTTTATAGATCTATTCAAATATATGCATGCTTTTAGCTTGTTATAATTAGATTGTATCATGCAGTGGATTGATCTAATTATAAGAAGTGGTATAGACTTATAGCAAGTGGTATCATGCGGTGGATTAGCTTTGCTTAAGTCTATGCTTGACGGGTTTTTGAAGACTAAACGTGCGGCAGATTAGTTGGATTGGCCTATGCATGTATTATTTGGATAGATCTGTTCTCGCAAGTTACCTGTTTATAATATTTCTGATTTGTTTAAGCATGTCTTTCTTTTGCATTCGGCAGTTAATATGCTTCACATGCTCTGTTCTCGTATTTGCCGAATAGCTTCGTAAACATGCTCTGATAGACAGCTTCTGTAGCTGTGTGTCGTCGAGATTGGCTTTCGAAGCGGTACATATGGAACTGTCTTGTTTTACCCAGCATGTTCCAGAGGTATTCTCACGTTTTATCCCTTGTTGGTTTTCAGGTTAAACCGACTAGCACGTCTCCGGATTCAGCACATTCCGGGCACCCGATTGAAGCTAGCCTCGTTCGGCTTGCTGTGTGTCTTAGCGCATGGTGTCACTTTTTGCGTCAATAGATCCAGTGCTATGATATAATCACATTGCTAGCTTCATGTTGGGGATGACAACTTGACGTTAAGTGATGCAAGTAGTGTCCCGTACACTCTTTAGTGCCTTCACTAGGTTATTGTTTATGAGTTTCATTCTTAGGGTGATTCCATTAAGGAGTGTCAACAAGCATTTCTGGCGCCGTTGCCGGGGACCACATCAATTCAATTAGGGATGGTACTGTCACACCCCAATTTTAAGAACAAAATTGGAGCACAATATCCGTATGCCAGGATCAATTTTCATACATATATGATATATCGACATCATAGTAAATATCAAAACAATGCTTTATTAATATCTCGAACATTATTACATAAATGACCCTCGTGTCTGAAAGAAAAGTACAGACTATCATGAAACTGACTCTAATGAAGACTCTGAAGAAGACACGGAAATCTGGACTCCACTCCACAGGAAGGTCGACTGGGGGTAGCGCCATCCTAGTACAGGTCGTCAGGGTCGAAGCCACCGTCCTCTGGATACTCCTGCTCCTCGTAGATGTAGTCGCCAGCGTCTGGGTGGGATCGAAGGGGGCACAAAGAGGAAGGGTGAGTACATCAAAATGTACTCCGCAAGTGTAGGAAATATATGCTTATGAGGCTATATCAAAGGTAGGTTGACTCTGTTTGACTCAAGCGCCTAAAGCGACACATCCTATTATTCCTATTAATCCTATGCACCTATTTACTAGGTTATAGACACAGACACTGTAGAAAAGTAACAACACTTGGAGTCCACTGAGCAAGACCACACTCGGAGTCACACCGAGCAACCAACACTTGGAGTCACACCAAGCAACTGCACTTGGAGTCGCACCAAGCACCCACACCTGAAGTCCATCAGGCAACCGCACCAGAAGTCCATCAGATGACCAGAACCAGTAACGAACTAATCTCGAAGAAGTCCAAGCCCGCACGTGACTGTGAGCACGGCTGATATATCAGTTTTACACTCTGCAGAGGTTGCACATCGTTACCCATGAGTCGTGCAGTTCCCGTCACACTAAACACTGCCAAGGTGCATAGCGGGTTGCACCGCAAGGCCTTTACAAAGCCCCTCCAAGCCTGTGTTACACGTACTCTAAGGTTTCTCCCCTGTCCATAAGTCAACGACCCCAAGGGACCCCTCTTGAGCCACTATACAACCCCCGTGTAGCATAACTTGGAGAAAACTAATTAATTAGCCAGGTCCAGCCCATCTAGATCTCATGGTTGCGCTGTTAAGTCAGGTTACAGGCTTCGAGAACCGGGTCCTAGGGATCCAGGCAGGATATGTCTAGCATGAGCCCAGAACCAGAAACCAAAACGAGTTGCCGATTCCCAGGGCACAAAACCACCAATACGGGTCCATCCTGCTAGATTTTCCTAATAACCATGTTACTACAAAAATTACCATGTCCATATTGTTTCATAGATCATTAATCAAGATTATTAACATTTAACTCCCATCCCATCCATGACTGCAGGGCTAAGCAAAGACATCTACCAGAACATCCCAAAATAGGCGACAAGGGTAATATATACAAATTATAGTAAACCCTAAAATGGGATTCAAATTAAGACACAACATGCATCTACATGATCTAACTACTCTAATACCAAAAGTAAAATAAAGTGTAGGTGCAAAATGTTCAAGAACACTTGCCTTCGGGCTGGGTCAAATCTGCAAGGTCACAAGAATAGTCGGGAGCGTCCTCGAACTCCGCACTCTCTGGTCCAATCAACATACATGGCACAATAAAATAAAATAAATAATAGTACAGCAAACAGTATGAAAATAGTAAACAAATAGATCTACTGCGTAGAGCACGAAATTATGAAACTAACGCAAGTTGAATCGGTCGAATCGGAATTAAAACGAGAAAGATATGAGCGTTTGAATCTGAGTGGCAATTCTATAAATAAACCGAATTAATTTTCATATTTAAATAAATCAAAAACTGATTTTAAAGACAAGCTGGACTGGGCCTCAATTCCCTAAAACTTCAAGGGCTAGACTCGAAGATCTTGCACACTCAGCGCACAGGGCGACTGGAGCGCGGGTTAGCATCACAAAAAAGGAGGGGTGCATCTGTAAATTACGGCACGGCCGGTTGACGCCGTTCCCGCGATCGCCACGTGGCGACCTTTCATTGGCCGCGAGGCATCACCGCGTGATGGCCGAGACGACAGCGGTCGATGGACTGCGCGTCAATTTGAGATAACCAGAGGGGCTTGTTTGCAAGTTTATATAAACTCAGTGAACAGTGACTCAGGACTGCGGGTTTGTTAAGAGAAAACATGGGGGTCTATATGCAAAACGGTCAGGCCAGTCGGTGTGGATGCTGGGACCGCCGACGTGGCCGCCACGCGGTGCGCGGGGGTTGGTGCGGTGCACCAGGTGCTGGGATGGACCGCTGACTCCGCGTGGTGGGCCGAGGTGCACGGGCAGGTGCGCCCGGTGTATACCCCTTCGTGGGGAAGATCTAATCTGCACCGTCAGAAATGAAATGGACGATGCATAGTGGGGGAGAGAAGATCCCCGCCGGCCGGTGCCAAGGAACGCGACGACTCTCTGCTCTCCCGCGGCGGCGCCATTGCCGAGCGCGACGGCGTGGCTCGGTTGAGTCCTAGGGGGCACTAGAGACCACAAGAAAGGTGGGGGAGGATAGCGGAGCCCACCGCGAGGTCAAGGAGGGGGTCAGTGGCATCGATCTGGGCTGGAGAGGACGATGCCATGATGGAGGTGTCCAGCTGCCTCGGCGAGGTCGAGGGGGACGCGTTGCCGGCGCGGAACTCCACCGAAGACGGAACTCCTGGATGCTCCGTGACCCGAGGGTTCCTCGGTTGGATCGAGAGAGGTTGTGGTAGCCTTCTGGGAGGAAACGGGCTCACGTCGAGCTCGGGGTGGCTGCTAATGGCGGCGGCGGTGTTCTCTCGTTGTGGTGCACGGGAGTTAGGGTGGTCGGTTGGATGGAAGAGGTTGCGTGCGGAGGACTCGGCATGGACTTATGTACGCAGAGGGAAGGGGTGGCGGCGGCTATGTGGTTGCCGAGCGAAGGGGGTGCACGCTCAGCGCAACGGGAAGGGCGGGGAGGAGGTTGAGGATGACGACCTGACAGCCGGGACCCACCTGGCGGCGAGAGCGGGGAAACTGGCAATCCGGGCCCGCGGAGCAGTGAGGGAGGGAGAGGGGAGTGGAGCTGGGCTGGCTGCCTGGCTCTCGCGCGTGGGCTTGGCCCAATCGGGAGAGAGCTGGGTGCGGGCCAGTAGCAGAGGGGAAACAGGGAGGGAGGGTGGCAGTGGGCCGGTTGACCGGTTTGGCCCAAGCAGGTGGAGGTGAGTGGGGAAAGGGTTTAGGTGAGCTACCGGAAGAGAGAAAGGGAGTGGGCCGAAAGGAGGGAGTTGGGCTGCGGGGAGAAAGGGAGAGTGAGGTGAGCCTGCTTGCCTTTTCTTTTTCATTTCTTTTCTCAATTCTTTTACAAATTCATTTGAAATCATATTTCAAATCAGTTTGAAATAAAAACCAGTTTGAAAATTTTAGAAATATTTTCCATAGGTTTTGAAAATAAAATTTGAGTTTGATTTCACAAAACTTTTATAAATATTTTTATTTAATTTCGAAATAGAATAAATTCGATTCGCCCTATACGGGTTTAATAAATTCATTTACCACACAATAAAAATATGCAATGGCATGAATGAAACATGACAATGATAAATAAATTTTATTTTCCTCCTCTAATAAACTAGCCAACCTATTTAGTTTCTAATTTCTTTAATTAAATTGGGGAAAATTAAATCAGGGTGTTACAGGTACCTAGGGTTATTTATTAAAATCGTTATGAACACTGTTAGGACATTGCATTAGCAGCATTAAAACGGTAGCTAGAACATAGCATTCAACTTACACACATGTGATAATGCACTGATTGTTTATCTCTACTCAAACAGACTTACACTGGCTTTGTTTATTTTTTATCTTATGCAGGGTGTGATGTATGACTGGTTTCCAACTTTCGAAGAACTACGTTGAGGATCCCGAAGTTTTATTGAAGAAGACAAGACGCAAACTCAAGAGACCCTCACTACCACTTCCAGAAGTTAACCAGATAAGAAGAAGCTTAATACCAGTGTTGAACACCATGGCTGACAAGACACTCCGCGAGTTCTCTGCACCAACCACTACCAACATCAGGACTGGACCAACAGTCAATGTGGGAGACAACGGATTTGAACTCAAGCCAGCTTTGATCAACATGGTGCAAACCAACCAGTTTTACGGAAAGGCACATGAAGACGCAAGCGCTCATCTCCAACACTTTATGGAGATTTGTACCACTTTCACCATCAAGGGAGTCGAAAGAGACGCCATTCTACTTCGCTTGTTCCCATTTTCACTTTTGGGAAAAGCAAAACAATGGTTCTACGCCAACAAAGACAGAAACACTTTATGGGCGATCTGTCCAACTGCCTTCCTAGCAAAGTTCTTTCTAGTGGGCAAGACAAATGCCCTTCGTGCCTAGATTTCAACTTTCTAGCAACAACACGACGAATCAATCCCAGAATCTTGGGAATGCTTTCAAGATTACATATCAGAATGCCCTCACCATAGGATGGAGAATTGGCTACTCATGCAGACCTTCTACCACGGGCTCACTTCAAGTACCCGTGAGAATGTGGATGCTGCTGCTGGAGGATCATTCTTGTCACTCACTATCAACAATGCTACTACACTCATTGAGAAGATGGCCCCTAACCAAGGATGGAACGAGGAACGCTCTCAACCACGCAAGAGGGGAGGAATACATCAACTAAAGGAAGTAGACATGTTGTCTGCCAAACTTGACCTACTCATGAAGAAGTTTGATGAACACACTCCCAAGAAAGAAGACGTCATGCACATCTACGAATCTCGCATGGCATGTGAAGAGTGTGGAGGCACTGGCCGTTCAGGGAACAACTGCCCTGAGATTCAAGAGGATGCGAAGTACATCAACAACAACACCAACTATCGTCCTCAACAAACTCAAGGATGGAACCAACAATCAAGGCCTAATTACTCAGGTAACTACTGAGGTAACTACCAAGGTAATACATTCAACCAACCACCTTTGTGATAGATGATATCTAATCAAAATAAGATCATCGATAATATGTCTAAGAAGATAGCTTCCAATGATAAACTGCTTGAAAACATTAATACTAGAATGGATAGCTTTACTTCTACCATAAAGAATCAACATAGCTTTAATAAAATGATAGAATCTCAGTTATCTCAGCTAGCAGCTTCAGTCCCTATGGCTGAAAAGGTAAGATTCCCGGAAGTCCGGAAGAGCTAGAGACTGCAAATCTTGTAGATATTTATAATGCAGGGCAGCTCATAGCTAGACCATCAAGGGAGTGGAGAGATGACTCCATTGCCCCGAAGAAAGGAGATCCAGGAAGATCTATCATTCCAATCCACATTGGACCTGACAGTTTTGAAGAAGCAGTCTGCGACCTTGGAGCAAGCATCAACATTATGCCAAGGGTAATTTACGAACAAATTCATGGTGCACCTCTGTTATATACAAATATGTGATTGCAGCTTACAGATCAGACACTGTGCTACCCATTGGGAATTCTAGAAGATGTCTGTATTCGAGTGGGACACTCGTATGTGTGTGTAGACTTTGTGATCATTGAAACAGGTGGAGACGATAGACCACCCATCATTCTTGGACGCCCGTTCCTAAGTTCAACCAAAGCCATCATCTACACGGATAGCGCCAAGATCTGCTTCACAATCACAGGCAACAAAGAAAGATTCAGCTTCAAGAGACGCACACTCACTACTCGAGTCCACCATCAGAAGTCTTACGAGGATGGAAACGCTAACAGAAGGATGAAGAGCAAGGCTACACAACCACATCAAGACACAGTGTGGATGGTCAACTCTGTCCAAACAGAGAGTGACCACCTTCTTCCATCACCATACCTCACCAAGAGAGACGACCCAGGCGTACCCACCATCGATTGCAAGATCGAGGGAAGTACATTCCACAAGACGTTTTGCGACATCAGATCAAGTGTTAACATAATGTCTAAGGTAGCGTATGAGTACTTATATAGAAATAGACTTATGTATCAAACACATGTGCAGCTGCAGCTGGCGGACCAAACATATCGATTTCCGGAGGGAGTAGTAAAGGACGTAATGATCCAAATTGAAGACTACTACGTTCCCACTGACTTCATGGTAGTAGACATGGGAAGAGAAAACAATATCCACATCATCCTAGGAAGACCCTTCCTCAACACTACTGGCGCCATCATCTACATGAGATCTGGAGAAATCCACTTCCAGCTCCCAAGGGAGAAGGTACGCTATTACTTTAATAGCTATGCCACTAATGAACAGGAAAAGAAAAACCACTCGAGGAGGAGGCGCCGCACATCCCAACGCAACAAGAACCGATCAATCAAGGATGGATGTGCTGACTATGAAGGAGAAGTCACCAGGAGTGAAGACATCCCATTAAAGGAAATGAAGGACGATAAAGTAAAGGAGACAAGTCCACCAGTCAAACAAGTGTGGAAGAAGAACGAGAGTTCTACTAACGTGCAATCATCGAGGTCCTCCTCAAGATCTGCTGATGCACCCAAGGAAGAATAAGGAGCGTACAAGGAGTCTTATTCGATAGACTATAAACATTGAATCCTCGCCGAAAGGTAACTCGATAGTTATCCATATTCCTTAGCATTAAATTCATCATTGCATAATTAGTAGATTTAGCATAATAATTTTGCTATTAGTATCATATTTACTTCTTAGCACTTATATCTGCATTAGAAAACAAAATAAAAATATGAAAAACTCTAAGCCCCATGAGAGTATTATATTTTCTGTGGAGGCATAAAAAATACATTTGCATATTTACTTCTGCATTGCATTCATCCAAAATACATTTGCATATTTTCTTCTGCATTGCATTCATCCATAAAAACAAAAATCCAAAAAGAGACACTATGAAACACTGCTGAAACTCTGCTTAGTGGAAAGGAAAAAACATAAATGATCTTAAGAGCTTTAAGACAACTAGACAAATGGAAGGAATATTTATCACTAACGCTTAATCAAGTTCCACTAGTTGTGTTGTCTATTTTTGAATTCAGCAGGAAGAGAAGAAGAGAAGGACTCAAGAAACCGCTAACGGTCTACTCATCTTCTGAGGAAAAGTCCACGTCAAGATCTAGCTTGGGGGAAAGCACCCTTAGTTATCACGATAAGTATCATACTATGGCTATTTTTATTATTAGTTCGATTTAACTAGATCAGGTCAATAAACATAGAAACCCATAAAAAGATGAATAACTATTACAAAACCAAATAAAGATATTATATAATGAATAAATGTCTAGGTGGATATAAACTTAATGTTGCTCATGATGAAAATGATGAACAATTGCTCTGCCATAATTCCTTCTAAGTACCTAGTGTTGAACCTTAAATTTTCTTGAGTTTTAGACAAAGCTGTTCTGAATAAACTCTGAACCTGAAACTTGTGGATTGCAAATGCTTGAACTAAAGTCTAGATAATTGTGGGATATGATATAAAAAGGTTTGAGCTGCTGTTTATCTAATTCCTAGAGATACTAGAGTCCTGGAGATTTACACTTTGAAAAGATTAAAAACACATGATGAGATCTTGTATGACATAACATGAATTCCTACCCAGAGCCATTAATGTGATCTTAAGATGAGGCTACTTGCTTTGTTCTAAGTTTTTAGTTATGGTTGAGAAATTTATCATGCTCTAGAAATCAAAAATGTTTTATTAAAAGATTTACTCTTCCGAAGTAGTATTGTGTTAGAGGCATGGGACTATGCAAAAGTATAAAAGGAGGAAATAAAAAGGGACAAGTGTCCGACTACCTCAAAAGAAAAAGAATTATGATAAAAATATGAAAGGAAAAAAAGATGATAGCCCATGGTCCCTCTAATTACAATATGCCAACAAGAGATGACAAATTTCAAATGTTCTAAGTTCTTGATCTATGAGTATGACATCTTTCTCCCTAACTTTGAACTTTGACTTGGTAAGATATGCTATTAACTTCTTAAAGAGCTCCAGATATATATTCATAGAAAAGAAGGAAAATGCATCAGTGAGGAATCATAAAAATATAAAAGAGTGATTTGAGAGTGTCATACAGTAAAATCTCTGAATTTTATATATAAAAACTCCAGAATGAAGGTTGATCAAAGAGTTAGAGATGCAATGCTCTGCTTGATTGTTCTATCTTTCAATTGCTTAAGACACAGGTGAAGGCAAAAGCTCCATAGTTAAAAGGTAATATGAGTAAGTCAGAATAGTTAACTCTAATCCAAGGGAAGATTTTTGCTTGAACATATGTACCTTTGAGGTGTGAAAGCATAGTAGCAGTTCCTGATTCATCATGACTATTTGGTAAGGGACTAGCAAAAGGTAAGCTTGAGGGAGTTGTTGACACTGGTTATCTATTGAAATTATAGGATAAATAAATATGAAAAGGGCATGAATTCAATCACCAACAAAGGTTTAAGGTTTTAATTGACAATATTCCATGAGTTTTGGTGAATTATGATTCTGCAGGGACTAAACCAGGAAACCAACACAGATTACTTCTCCTGGAAGGAACGCGATGGAAGATAGCCGAACCGACTCATCAGGATTATTCTAGAAGAACCTAGAGGACACCAGAGGACACCAGGACATCGGGCACCCCGAGAGGCCGCCAGGTGGGACCGACCGGTCCCACCCTAGGACCGTTCGGTCGGCCCCTGGCCCCGCTGGACTTCGCCTTCTAGAACCTTCCTCCACCGCCAACGAGGATGCATCTCAGCCGTACCTAAGGTCGGTTTGATCCTACGACCACGGTTCCTCGCCAATGGCTATATAAGCAGCCCCAGATCCCCCTCATCAGGCATCATAAGGTCATAATCATCTCATTCATCAAATCAGAATCACCTCCAAGCACAGTTGTCCAACACAGCCCCTTCACATATATATAGGCGCACGTCCGAAGACAAAAACACCCTCACATGAAGTACTCAGCCCAAATACCCCTAGGGGTAAAACCGCCTAATTCTAGCAGTTTTCATCCGATGGCCATGCGCCTTCTCATCCTTCGCTTTGCCTCGACACAAACTCCAGGATGCCACCATGTGTCGTCACATCGACCACAACGCCTTCTCACCGATAGCTTCGTCGCAATGCAAGCCTCTCGGTGCCGCCACGTGTCGACCGTTCCGCATAGGAACCTCCGCCCCGGTTTTAAGGCCCAAACCGGCAAACTGTCCACCCTGAGTTTTGTGGCCCAAACACAGAAACCCGCAGCGCCCAGGTTTTGAGGCCCAAACCTGGAAACCGTCCTCACCCCGAGTTTTGAGGCCCAAACTCGGAAACCGGCCAGGCCCAAACTCAGAAATCATCGAGGGTAGTTTTTCGAGGCTCAACTACCAAACCCGCACCATAGACGGGATGTGGTTCGCACACCCCGACCACTGGCACCGATACCGATGCATGTCCAGCCTCCACACCAGGCACAACGCCTTCGCCTTCCTTCTTGACTCGGCCAATGGCACTTGCGTCGCACGCAAGCTCATGTCCGACCTCCCGCCAAGTGCCATGACGCCATCGTCTTCCCCCCGACTCGGTCGATGCATCGCATATCCCCATGTGCTCTCGCTCGCCAATGCCAAGTGCCAGCTACCACAACTGGTCCTCCGGCCTCCTGGTCCGTCGGTCCAAGCCTCACATCCGCCCTTCACCGCTCCCGGTCCGTCGGCACAGCACGTCTCTACTTGACCTTCACCTCGCCATCGACCACTGTCTCCGAGCTCCACACCTCCACATCAACACAGCCAAGAGACACATGTTGCACACGCACAACAACACATGAAACACACCACAACTCAACGCCACTGGTTATTCATAAACATTAAGCACATAGCGAGATATGGACTCAACCGGAAAAAGCCTCAAACCTTCCTCATAAATGTCAATCATTCATTATATATGTTCTCACCTGTCCACGAGATCGTCGGAAGTTTCGACGTGTTCGTCGGAAGTGAGGTGAACATCCGGGGATCACCGATCATATGAAAGAATGACAATCTTACCCACAGGTGTGAATATCCGCGGGCTTCGTACCCGATGGGTATGGATATGGACATAAAAGTTTACGTGTGGCTACATGAGGGTCGGGTACCCGCAAATATGCGGGTAGGGTGCGGGTATCAACTTTTACCCGCGGGTACCCGATGGATACCCGCAATTTGCGAATATATATAAATGTTTATCATTTATGTTATATAAATGTCATGTTGACTACCTCATTTAATATAAAATTGTATCTTATACATAGCATGTTGAGTAGTAAAGACGATATTTTTTTATAGATGGCTAAATAAAAGTGATTATGTGAGCTATTAATTTATTACTGTAGTTCGTGTAATTTTTTTATGTCATTTGTATGAGCATGAATGTTTGAATTATGAATAATCTATGATCTACCGTGGCTTGTGAGCTTCTATTTATTGTCATATAGAACTGTAAGTGAGATTGACATATTTGTGTGTTGTTTAACTATGAATTTATCGATTCATATCACTATGATTTTATTATTTGATCTCTTTTAGTTAGACCCGACGGATACCCGATACCCGCCGGGTACCCGCCGGGCACGGGTACGGGTACAAAATCTTACCCGTGGGCATTGTTGACAGTGGTTATCTATTGAAATTAAAGGATAAATAAATATGAAAAAGGCATGAATTCAATCACCAACAAAGGTTTAAGGTTTTAATTGACAATATTCAACGAGTTTTGGTGAATTGTGATTCTGCAGGGACTAAACCAGGAAACCAACACAGATTACTTCTCCTGGAAGGAACCCGACGGAAGATAGCCGAACCGACGCATCAGGATTATTCTAGAAGGACCTAGAGGACACCAGGAGGTCGGGCACCCCGAGAGGCCGCCAAGTGGGACCGACCGGTCCCACCCTAGGACCGGTCGGTTGGCCCCTGGCCCCGCTGGACTCCGCCTTCTGGAACCTTCCTCCACCGTCTACGAGGATGCATCTCAGCCGTACCTAAGGTCGGTTTGATCCTACGACCACGGTTCCTCGCCCAGGGCTATATAAGCAGCCCCAGACCCCCCTCATCAGGCATCATAAGGTCATCATCAGATCAGAATCACTAGAGAAGGAGATCAATCAGAAGCCCTAGGACTACATCCACCTAGAATAGTTAGATAGAATAGGATTAGAGGAGGCAAGCTTCGCTTGGATTCCAGATCTAGTCACGAGAAGGCTCAGTAAACCCAAGATCTTCTCTCGTGTATTAATATTATGGATCTAATCATACTCCTGGTTCATAATTGCTCTTCTAGTTCATCTTTGTTCATCATTGTTTATGTTCTAGTTCGTCGTCTAGTTCTAGTTCATCGTCTAGTTCATCTTCTAGTTCATAATCCAGTTCTAGTTCATGTTCTAGTTCGTATCTTAGTTCTTCTAGATGATCTAGTTCATCTTATTGTTCATCCCTGTGTTCTAGATAACAATACAATTGATATGACTAAGACATCAATGATTATATTCTTAATTATATTGCTTATAGTGTGCTTTGATTATATAATTGGCATAGATAGATCACCATTATGTTTATACTCATGTTCATATAACGCTCATCTTAATGATCATTGGGTGGGTGATAGATGTTGTGTAGGAGTGGTGCCTATACACTATTTATCTGCGAATGCGTCCTACGTTCCGGATAGAGTGGTAGATCGCGGATGTGACACTCCTCTTGAGTCCTTTGTATTCCACCTCCAGAATCTAGTGTTCAGTATGGCTCAGTTAACTCATGGTTTAGGGGTTACTCTGTTTGGCACCTTTACTATAGAGTTGCCTCTTGATTATAAATATGATATGACCTAGCCAATGATTGTCAAATATGTTTGCACTAATCAATGTATACTATGACTTGTAATTAGAATAACTTAGGAATATTTCTTATTAATGCCTGTTCTAATCATCACTTACTAGGTAGTAATGTTCTAGGCTTATCTTTGATTGATCTGCTCTCGGTTACAATTTATCATTATCATTACTTTATTATTTGATCTCTGTTTATAGAGTAATGAGTGTGTTATCAATCTTTATCATAAGTGTGAAAGGTCCTAGTTTGGTTTTGGTAATTGAGTGACAACTTTAGGTGGACTAATTGTGTTTATGTGAGATACACAGGAGATTAGTCCACAGTTACACATGTGATGAAGGAGCTTATTGCATATGTGACATGACATGGAGTCATGTGGCTAAGATGGTGAAGATCAAGACACGACTTGGCTTGACGGACCGGTTGCGAAGGTGAAGGGCAAGTTGGAGGCTTTGAAGCCGTTGGTACAGAGTGTCGGGAGGCTTGAGCAAAGACTTGGCGCCGAAGGACCAAAGCAATGGTGAAGAGCAAGTGAGGTCAAGATCGATGGACCATAGAGGCCATGTGATGATATGAAGTGGATCATATCATTTGATGATAGGTTGGTGTATGTGTTGCATCAACAATGGAGGAGATAGAATGGAATGCGCAAGACAAAGGTATATTTGTAGGGCATTTCATTTCACCGGTCATAGGTGTGTAGAGAAGTTGATGACCAGGTTTAGGATAGATGGTCGTACTATCAAGAGGAGCAAACTTGTTTGCATATCGGTCATGTAGTGCCACTTGAGCGATCTAACATTGCGTTGTTACTAGAATCGAGTGACGTGGTGAGTGCAAGTGCTAATCCTTTGAAAATGATTGTGAAAATGCTAACACATATGCACAAGGTGGTATACACTTGGTGGTGTTGGCACATTTGCAAAGGAGAAGGTGTTGGAGTTGAATTGGATCAACTCGGAGAAGTTTTGGAGAAAGCTTTGGTTGAAAAAGAGAAGCGATGGATCTTGGATTGGAAATCTGTTCTAATCCTTTATGTTTTGGATCTTGTTTTTATGTGGGTTGTGTAGCCCTCTGAATAAGCTTTCCAAAATGTCCAAGATCATCGAAATCAGAGTTCGGAGCTAAGAGTTATGGCCGTTTTAGCGTGGAGCTCCGGCTCGTAGCGGAACTACCGAGGGACGGGCGGTAGTACCGGTCCGGGGGCCGGTAGTACCGGTCCGGGGGTTGGTAGTACCGGTCCGGGGGCCGGTAGTACCGATCAAGGCTCCGGAAGTCCAGTTTCGTGCGTAGTTTCTTCCAACGAGCACCTAAGGGGTTGACCGGAAGTACCGGTGGTCGACCGGTAGTACCGGCCCTATGAGCGGTAGTACCGGTCAAGGACCGGAGGTACCGCTTAGGTGAAGTAGCCGTTGGGCTGAGGTTCGAAGCCGGTTGGTAGTACCGGCCCTGTGGGCGGTAGTACCAGCCCTATGGGCTATTGGTCAATCGGGAGCAGTGAAGTGTGAAGCGGAAGTACCGGTCCGGGACCGGTAGTACCGGCCCGCTGACCGGTAGTAGCGGTAGTGTGCACCAGTTGTACCGGTGGTCTTCGTGAAGCTCGGGAAAAAGTGGGGAACGACTAGTTGTTTTCGCCCCCTCTATATATAGTGGGGGTGGCCGGCCTTGGCCGGTTGTTGGAGCACTCCAAAGCCTTGGTGGCTTGTGTGGATGTGCTAGAGAGCCCTCTAACTCGCTTGTGCTTGCTAGTGCGCGAATCGTTGCGAGTGAGTGATCGCTAGTTGTTGGTATAAATTAATGCACACTCTACTTTATCCGCAAGCGCACAGATAAAATCTACCGATGTAGCACTTCACCGGAGTAACCCAGTTTTAATATCGAACCCAAAGGAACGGATAGCGATGAGTCTCAAGTGTATAACCCCTGAGTAACTAACAAGGACGGAGAAGCTAAAAGTGTAGAGGGGATCACTAAGGTTATCTAAATCCAACTTAAGAGTGATATGTTTATTATTCTTAATGGGGAAGTTGTCATAAAAGGTCACAACAGAGTATGATTCTTTTATGCAAATGTATAATCCTACCGAGCCTACACACGGGTAAGTGGACTATAGAAGAATCAACAAGGCTATAAGAGTCACCCTTGCGAACAACCACTACTACCAGCGTTATAGGAGGTAAATATGAGTTATCAAGTCTAAGCACCACGCTTATACTATCCAACTACTCTAACTCTAGAGCGACTAGAATTAAAGTACTCAAAAGAGAGTCATAAACCTTAAGAATAATAAGAACAATGGCTCAAACTTAAATATAGACGTTGATTACCGAAACAATCGTTGAAGCAAGTTGAAGATGAACTTGAATCCACAGGTACAACATGAAGAAGTTGATCCGACAGGCCGGAGCTCCTCCTTGATCTCTTCCTCTCTCTCTCTCTCTCTTCTAGTTCTAGAATAAGACTAGGTTCTAATCCTAACTAGAGGGGTATCTAGTCTTTTACTTGAAAGCTAACTCTTGATTACAACTAGATGAACTAGATCTAATTCTAGATGAACTAGAAGAGATTCATCTAGAGGGACCTCTACTTCTACATTGGAACCCTAGTTTCTGATGTGGAGATGAATAATGAAGAGGGAGATGCCTGGAGAGGGGGGTCTGGGGCTGCTTATATAGCCCTGAGGGATCAACCGCGGCTGTTAGATCAAACTGACTTCACGTAGGGCTGAGATGCATCCTAGAGGTCGGTGGAGGTAGCTTGCAGAAGACGGAAACCAGCGGGCCCGGGGGGAGACCGACCGGTCTAAGGGTGGGACCGGTCGGTCCCACCTGGCAGCCTCTCGAGGTGTCCCGCCTCGTGGTGTCCTTTGGTGTCCTCTAGAACCTTCTGGAATATTCCTGATGTGCCGGTTGCGTTATCTCGCGTCGGTTTCCTTCTAGGGGAAGCAATCAGCGCTGGTTTCCGGGTTTAGTCCCTGCAGAATCACAATTCACCAAAACTCGTGGAATATTGTCAATTAAAACCCTAAACCTTTGTTGGTGATTGAATTCATGCCCTTTTCATATTTATTTATCCTCTAATTTTGATAGATAACCAGCGTCAACAAGTTCCCCCAAGCTTACCCTTTGCTAGTCCCTTAGCAAAACCAAAACTTATCAATGGATCAGGAGTTGCTACTATATCTTCACTTCCAACAAGTATACCTGCTGTTAAACAAAAATTCTCTGAAACATATCATGGTATTCTTCGTGGGGCATATTACTCTTACCTTAGGTCTTGAATAATTGAGAGATTGAACGATCAAATCAAGCACTATGTCTCTAGTTCTTTCACTTCACCTTTATCCCAGAGTTTTAATTGATTTTCAAAAGCATTAATACATATGTTGTCAAATTAAACAATGGATCCAAAGAGAAAGTCAACCAACCATTGAATCAAGAAGTGCATGTGTATGGAAAAATGGAGTCGAATGCTCTTTTGAATACATTCACTCTCTTCTGTCTATCAGAGACACATGGCTATCAGGCTAATTCTACTGTCGGGCACGTGCCCATTTTTTTCTGACATTTTTTTCTTTTTTTTCTTTTTCTTCGAGGTTCCGGACATTTGTCCCTTTTTATTTCCTCGGGATCTATCTTTTTGAGGTTTCGGACACTTGTCCCTTTTTATTTCCTCGGATCTCTCTTTTTTTCTTTTCTCTCTTTTTTTTTAATAGCCACATGCTTCCAACAAACTTCTGAGAGGGTAGCAACAGATAATTATGAGCATTTATGCGGAAGATGGATGAAATATGAAGTGATCTCAATTCAATGGCAAGATAACATCTCAAAGGGTCACAAAGCTTAATTTAACTCAATGCAATTATTAGTCATGTTTACATTTAGAAATCTCCGGAACTCTAGTGTTGCTTAGAACAAGATAATAGCAGCTCAGATCATCACATGTCATGTCCCAACTAGCTAGACCTTAGATTAAGTATTTGCCAACCATGCATTTAATTTTATTTTAAGGCATCATTATCAATGAGGAGAACTTATGCTTTGAAGACTAGGTATTTGAAAGAAGTTAGATAGAGCAACTATTCATCATTTCCATGCAAAAGATTAGAGAGAGAGGGTTCTTCTTTTATTATTAACTTCTTAAAACAATCTAAGCAAACTTAACATAGTATTTATTTAACCTAACACACTTTATTATAAATAACTAAGATAATGAATAAGACATACCTGGATCACGAAGATAACGGGGGTGCGTCTCCCCCAAGCTGGTTCCCTTAATAGCGTTGAGCCTTCATGTGCCCATATATTTTTGTCTCTCTTTTTTTTAATTAATGGTGAGCCTTCATGTGCTCACATATTTTTTTGTGTTTTCATTTTGTTTATAGAAAAAACTTAAGAGGATAAAGATACTTACGTGGATACATGGGGGTGCCTTCCCCCAAGCTGAATGTTGACGTAGTCGTTCGATCTTGCAATGGAGCAGACTGGCAGTGGATATGTCCTTCCTCTATCAGAGCTTTGATTGATGTTGATGTTTGTTGAGACAGTGTTCCAACAGTAGATGAAGCATTCACTTGCTTGTCAGCTTTTCTTGGCCTTTTAAATCCTGTGAAACTCAAATAGACAACAAAACTTGTGGAACAGATTAAGCATTAGCGGTTGGCCACTCAAGCCTTAGTTGTCCAGAATTTTAGTAAGATCTCTTTCTCAATATTTTTATGTTTTTATATTTTTATGATGCAAGAGAAAATGCAACAGGATGAATGTATGCATATTTATTTTTAGTATTATTATTATTATATTTTTTTATGCCACCACAGTGAACATTCTTGTGGGTTTTTACACACCATAGAATTATTCACATGGGGCTTCATGGTTTATGATGTAGTGTAACAAATGCAATATTTTTATTTTCTTTTCTACAGAAATTAAAATGTTTGTGAATTAAATATGATGATGCAATGAATAACTAAGAATTAAATATGAGAAATATGTTCGAAAATAAATATGAGGATAACTACCGATTTTTACCTTTTGGCGAAGGTTCGGATATTTAGGTTCGACGAACCGGACCTTCCCTTGGTTCAGACCTCCCAAGGTATGTCAGACATTTGGAAAGTTGTTATTGATTGTACCTCTTAGGTGCAGACATTTTCTCCCATACTTTCTTGGTCTGAGTCTTCACTTCCTGTGGTTCACTGTCTTGAGGTTTCTATCCTTTCTTTTCTGGGACAGTGTTGATAGCTTCTTCTTCGTGATTGGCCTCTCTATTCTTGATAGTTTGTCTTCTTTGGCTTTGAGAGCGGTGTCTTTCACTTCTATTCTTCTTGGGTGCTTCATTGGGCATTTAGTTGATGAAGTTGCATCGTGCTTTTTCTCCAGGAAAGTGAAAATGGATTTCCTCTTGTAAATGATTGCACTTGTAGCGTAGAGGAATGGTCTTCCTAGGATAGGTGGACATCATCGTTTTCTCCTATGTCGAAGATCAAGAAGTCTGTGGGGACTTCATGACCTCTAATTTTGACTACGACGTCTTCCATCATTCCTTCTTGTTTATGCCTATAGATATGGTGTCACTCTTGTTCTTCGTTCGTCCAGCAGTTTGAAATGAAGCGTTAATTATGGAAGCTGGCAGCATCTTGCTCAGTGTTCATGTTCTTATAGATCTAGGATCTTCACTCTGTAGAATTTAGGAGTTGACAAACTTTGCCACGTTTGCTCAAGAGTGTGTCCTGCTCATAAAGACAAAGTAGATATCAAGTGCATGGGCTCTGTTGGTGGAAAAACACCAACAGAACCAAAAGTTTTGTTTATTCCCCTCTAACCTTGGGCACAATGCATAAGACAAACTTGTTGTTTATGTGTTCTATTCAATTTTAACATGAGTGATAGGATCATAGGATGAGCATGAAAGTAGCATCTTAAAATATTTAACAGATCAAATTACTTAACCCAAGGAAGGATAATCTATGCATAAAGTGTCGATCTTTTCATGATTAAGATATATCATCTTCCAAAGGTTAGATGCACAATATTTTAGCTCATGTAGTTAAGACAGTGAGATTCAAGAGAGTAAAGCTAGGAACAAAGATCAAAGGACTAAACATGTTGAGTTGATTAGGTTGGATCAAGTGAGGTGCAACTTAAACATGTTTTGTTATTTATCTATGTTCATACTAGAATCAAGAAGAAGCTTTTAAAGTGATGGTTACTTACCTTGAAATGTTACTTTGTCATTGAAGAGTGATGTGTGGAAGCTTCTCTTGTCTAGCTGGCTTGTCTTCTCTTATTTGTCTCACAATATGCTTGAGAGGAGGAAGATCACAGTGGAATCATCTTTAGAGGTATCGACCTTCCTTCTCTTGTGTCGACTTATTAGTGAAGGCGCATTGTTCCTCGAGTATGCTGACTAGGATCCTCTCTCTTTCTTGTACTATGAGGATGTAGGGATAGTTCCGTATTCTTCTCTTGTCAACCTTTCTTGTTTTCCTTTAATCATTGGGTTGGCAAGAGACTTGAATTTAGAGCTGCTACTCGAGTGCCTCCATGAGAGTCTTTTGTCTTGTAATGTCACAACTGAGACTTGTCCTCTCAACAGTGTCTAGATGATGGAGATCTTATCGGTTGTTCTTCTTGATTTACTGGCTCAGGTATTATCTCTCCATCTTCTAACTCTTGTGGTGCAGTGGCTTCATCCTTCATGATGCCCTCCTCAATTCTTGGCAGTTGGTTCTTCTTTCGACATCTTCTCTTGGTTCTTTTTGGCTGCTCATAAGTAATGTAGATGTTGAAGATGCAGCGAAAGATCCAAAAGTTGACTTTTCCAGGTCCGACAAAGATAATAATATTGATGGTGCTCAAGAACGATCTTCCAAGAATGAGTGGTGGATCATATTCTTCTTCTTGACTGGGACAACTTCTAGTGGTTTGTACTGATCCAAGTGGTGAGTAGGAGATCAATATGTTTGAAGTTGGGTTTCTCCTTCCTCCCTTTGATTGTGAAACACATCTAGACAACGGAATTGTCTCTCCCAGGCTGGCTTGTGATGTAGATGGACTCCCAAACACATGTTCATGTGTTTGACTTATAGATCTTGCTATTGTTGTAGTGGTACCATCTTGTCTCCCAAGCTAGCTCTTGATTAGAAAAGAGGATAACTTCCCACTTCTTGTCTTGATGCCTTGGACAATGATGATTGCAGGCATAGGTTGTCTTATACGAGGTAAGTTGCATCCTGTTTGTCATCAGCGCCCAAGCAAGACTCAAAGCTAGGCTAGCACCCTTTGTGATCTGAGAGTAGGTTTGTGTGTCTATGGTTTGGGTTCTGGATCTTCAATGTTTAGACCAAACCATGGATGAACAAAATCTCTCTCCTGCATAACGTTAGTGGATATATACCCGAAGGATTGCAAGAATTTGAAGCATGGGTTATTATCCACAACTTGTGTATTTTGCATCTATGCTACTAAAAAGATGTTTTTAGGATTATTTTAGCACAGACTGGTATTTTATGTGTTGACTGCATTTTAACATGATTCAAGGCAAAAGATAACTTGCAGTAGAAGACATGTCACATCCCAAAATTTCTGATTTCGGGCTGTGCATAGAAAACACTAAATAAAATTAATGATTTTAATATTTGGATAAAATTACCAATTTTAGTTGATCTAGCGCAAACATAATTGTAAGAAAATATAAATTTCAAAATTTTTGCTAAAGTAATTTGACGAGTTATAATTGATGTGATGGTTGCTTGTTGTTTCGTCTTGTGTTGCGAGTAGTAAAGTTTTGCAAAACACGTTTTGTAAGTTGTTTATCTTTCTCTGTCTTTTCCATGTCTTTTCCTATAACCAAATTCATTGTTTCCTAGCTTAACCTTTCTATTGGAGTCTCCCGAGAATCTTTTTCTTCTACTCCAAATCATTCCTCGGTGCTCGTTATTATCATCATATCTCTAAAATCTTCCGAGGAATTTCCGGCTTTTTTTTGGGACTTTTTCTTTTTTTCCTTTTGGAGCATAATCTAATTTTTAGATGCTCCAAAATATCTTTTCAGGAACTTCAAATATTTTATTTGGGTTGCTCATGTCTCCAAATGTCTCTGAGAATTTTCTTGGAATTTTTAGAACCATCAGAATATTTTTTTTAAATATCAATTCTAAACTTTCCTAGAATTATTTTAATCCAGAAATTAAATAATTTCGAAAATAATAAAATCTGTCCTTTTCCTCCCTCCCACAAAGCCCATGTGCAATAATCCTAATAAATTCTAAACATCTATGTCTTTATTTACTATTGGGTTTTATATTTATTTAAACTTATTAGTAAAGATGAGAGTTACAACGTTAATTAGTACCATATTACTAGTTGATGTTGGGGTGAAGAGTTTTTCCCCTCGTATATCCACACCATCAATCCTCTAGCCAAAGCACAACAAACTCACAGTAAACTGGCTTGGTTCTACTTGTCATTGCGGCCGCCACCCGACGAACTCCAGCCCGCAACCACCTAGACCCGCGTCCCGGCTGACCTCCCAGTCGCGTGCGCGTGCGCGTGCTCGCACGCGCATAACAGAGCCGGCTGCCAGTTCGACCATCAGGCGTACAGGCCTCGAGCGGGCCGAACTCGTCCCCACGTGCAGGACCTGCACTGCCGATGCTTGTCCATACCGGCCGAGCCCATGGCCAAGGCGCCTTTCTTCCCTGCGACCAACATCAGCCGCTGGTGGCCATGAAGGCACGAACGGCTACAGCTCAAGACAGAGGTACAAGACGAGCTAATGTCAAGGTTGCCGTTAAAACGTTTTTAATTGCTGTTAATTCGTTTTAATCCCGTTTCGGTTCATTCATGTTACCTTAGATTCGTTTCGTTAAGATCTATCTAATTATACACTATTCATACTGTTTTCTATAGTTAAAATTTAAGTTAGATCTAATCTATTAATTAGTGTCTTTAATCTTGATTAGAGCGTAACTTTCGTGTTATAGCTCCGATTAGTGTGGTCTTCATTTTGTATGTTCATAGTGAGACGTAGATTGGTTTTCAAAACTCTTTATCTTGTTTCTTGTGATTAGTGTACTGTTCTAATTAAAGGCTTTGCATCATGCTTATATTTTAATATAAATATTTAATTTAGTTAATGTTTACTTAGTAGCTTTTAATTAAAAGTAATTTAAGTTTAATTTCATTTTATCTTGTTCAAGTTGCATTAGATTAACATCGATGTGATCTACATGTTAGTGATAATGTTCAACATGTCTTTTAATTATGAGTTTATTTATCCAAATATTAATTTGATTTATAATTATTTAATTACTTTTCTAATTAAAAAGTAATCTAGTGTTTAATAATCTGATGCTTTATAACTAACTATTAACTTGATTAATGGTAACTTAAAATGCGTATTTACTAAATTATAATTTACTTAGTTCCATACAGTCTGATTAGATGCTCTGGCATTTTTTTTCTTTTGCAAAGATAAAGTTTAATATGCTTAAAAAATTATGTGATGATGTTTATATGATTGCTTTAATGGTCTTTCAAAAAAATTAAACTTTATCTAATACAAATTAATAACTTTTTTTTATGATTTTGATTAATTAAAATAAAATAAGCTTGTAGTTGTTACTTTTATAAAACTCTCGGTAGACGTATCTTTTTATCGATAGTTCCATTATCGACGTTTTTTGTGTTCTCACGACTGTAGCAATGATCTCTTCCGTTTAATATGTTGTTTCGTTTTGTATGATGTATTGTTCTTAGTTGTCTCTTTTCGTGTGCTTGTATGGTTGTCTATGTGTGGTGTTTGCTACGAGTAGACGAGAACCGTTTACGTGTGCTGAAGATCAGAAGATGATGACCGAAAGCTGATGCTATGAGGGTTGAGCAAGTAATCAAGGCAAATATAGCATGGGACCATCCTTGTTACCTATTCACCGTAATCACTTAATTCATATTGCATGTGTCTACCTTGATGCCTATATAGATTTATCCTAGATGTTTGATCTTGTACCTTGATAACCATGGGTATGCATTGGATAGCTTGATGCTAGTGCTCAACTTAAACTATGATCATGTAAACCTGATTTGATGGTATATGTGACATGTTAAAATATGACTTTTATAGCAACATGGTTTAGGAACTACTATAAGGGATCACTCGGGACTACAGTGCAACCATGGGAGTTATATGGCTCTGACCTTAGCTCAGTATAAGGACCTTTTCTAGCTTGTTAGTGGTTACCCGAAACGGCGCATAAGGAGCTTGACGAGCTGGATTTAGGGCGGCTTCTTTCTCCTTACCTGCGTTGCCGCAAGGTTGAGAGACCCTTCTTCCCCTTGCCTTAAGACCTAGCGGCCCTAACTTGTTAGACGAACCTTTGAAAGACTGCGCAGTGAACCCTGTCGTGCACCTTGGAAGTGTAACGTGGGCCTTGCAAACCCCGGCATATGGGTATCACTACTCATCGGGTAAAGTGTACAACCTCTGCAGAGTGTAAAACTGATATATCAGCCGTGCTCACGGTTACGAGCGACCTGGAATTCTTATGGTATAGTTGTTGTTACAAATAATGGTAATGATGATGATGATGATATGTTTATTCAATGGATACATGTTTATGTGATCATATGTTTATCTTGGGATGGTTATACTTTGATGCTACTTAATGCTAAAATTATGACAACTAAAAGCAGCTGATCGCAGTAAACCAGTGTCAGCCTTTTGAGCCTCATGAACCCCATGTTATATTTGTTGAGTACGATATGTGCTCACTCTTGCTATTTCCCAACACCTCCAGTCATTAGTAGAAGCTACTCAGAGGATGGAGCATGGTTTAAGTTACTATGGAGTGCTAGACGTATGTACCCCCAGTCAGCCATCCCTGTGAAGAAAGAAGCCTGAAGAGAAGATTAGTAATCGTTCTGCTATACTCCGATAGGTGTAAGTGTTAATATAGTTATGTTTACGTTATATATAACATTGTTTCTGATATTCTTTATTCTGTTGCTGTATGTGTGGACTTCCTGGGCACACATATGGTAAGTCTAGTTTTGTTTTTAAAACCTGGTGTGACAAGACAAAATAATAAACTTTGATACTCACAGTTCTTTCATCCATGATGAATGAGCTGAGTCTTCATTGTGCAAATTTGTTGAAGTTCATTGTATGCCTTGCTTCATCTCCGGTGTGAGTTCATCTCAGGACTTTCCCAAATTGATATTAAAAGTTTCCTACAGGGGTTAGTCCAACAAAATATCCAATATCTACTATAGCATACTATCAGTTCAGAAATCAACCTAGACACCACGTCTAATTCGATCTAGGAAGATATTTTAACCTAAGCACCATACTTAATTTAAAAGTCTTTAGAGGTAAAATCAGCACACCTTTTAGCTCAAGAATCAAACCAGACACCATGTCTTACTTTAATTCATGAAAACAGTTAAACTAAGCTCCATGCCTAATTTAAAAGGTATATGATAATACTTCAAAACCAAAGAATATACTATAGCAAATAAAGATAACATGAAAACATTGTAGAGATTTATTCAGATGGTGATGAAAGAGTATACGAGCATATCCTAAAGGTAGGGACAACCAACATAGCAACATGACAAGAAATATTCTTAGAAAGCCTGTAATTCAATGTTGCATGATGATTGGTGGGACATACCTTGTATTTGTTGTTCCTTCGTTCTTTTCTGCTCCAGACCTGGAAAGGTTAGTGACAAGAATACCCGAAGGAATATTTTCATAATTATATTTCTATGCTCATTACAAGGATAGTGCAGCAGAAAGGTAGAGATAGCTCATAACCAGGTATTATGATGGAGTATAAGGATTCTACTGGTTATAGATTGCTCATGGGGTAGTGATAGATAAGAATGGAATTCAAAAACAACATTCATAAGAATGAAAACAAAAATAATGAAAAGACTGGGACAAAAAAGGAAAAAGATAAAAGTATGATTACAAGGTTATACTTAAGACGTAAGATGATCTACCGTTCCCCGGCAACGGCGCCAAAAATGCTTGTTGGTATAAATTAATGCACACTCTACTTTACCCGCAAGCGCACAGATAAAATCTACCGATGTAGCACTTCACCGGAGTAACCCAGTTTTAATATCGAACCCAAAGGAACGGATAGCGATGAGTCTCAAGTGTATAACCCCTGAGTAACTAACAAGGACGGAGAAGCTAAAAGTGTAGAGGGGATCACTTAGGTTATCTAAATCCAACTTAAGAGTGATATGTTTATTATTCTTAATGGGGAAGTTGCCATAAAAGGTCACAACAGAGTATGATTCTTTTATGCAAATGTATAATCCTACCAAGCCTACACACGGGTAAGTGGACTATAGAAGAATCAACAAGGCTATAAGAGTCACCCTTGCGAACAACCACTACTACCGGCGTTATAGGAGGTAAATATGAGCTATCAATTCTAAGCACCACGCTTATACTATCCAACTACTCTAACTCTAGAGCGACTAGAATTAAAGTACTCAAAAGAGAGTCATAAACCTTAAGAATAATAAGAACAATGGCTCAAACTTAAATATAGACGTTGATTACCGAAACAATCGTTGAAGCAAGTTGAAGATGAACTTGAATCCACAGGTACAAGATGAAGAAGTTGATCCGACAGGCCGGAGCTCCTCCTTGATCTCTTCCTCTCTCTCTCTCTTCTAGTTCTAGAATAAGACTAGGTTCTAATCCTAACTAGAGGGGTATCTAGTCTTTTACTTGAAAGCTAACTCTTGATTACAACTAGATGAACTAGATCTAATTCTAGATGAACTAGAAGAGATTCATCTAGAGGGACCTCTACTTCTACATTGGAACCCTAGTTTCTGATGTGGAGATGAATAATGAAGAGGGGGGTCTGGGGCTGCTTATATAGCCCTAAGGGATCAACAGCGGCCGTTAGATCAAACCGACTTCACGTAGGGCTGAGATGCATCCTAGAGGTCGGTGGAGGTAGCTTGCAGAAGACGAAAACCAGCGGGCCCGGGGGGAGACTGACCGGTCTAAGGGTGGGACCGGTTGGTCCCACCTGGCGGCCTCTCGAGGTGTCCCGTCTCGTGGTGTCCTTTGGTGTCCTCTAAAACCTTCTGGAATATTCCTGACATGTCGGTTGCGTTATCTCGCGTCGGTTTCCTTCTAGGGGAAGCAATCAGCGCTGGTTTCCTGGTTTAGTCCCTGCAGAATCACAATTCACCAAAACTCATGGAATATTGTCAATTAAAACCCTAAACCTTTGTTGGTGATTGAATTCATGCCCTTTTCATATTTATTTATCCTCTAATTTTGATAGATAACCAGCGTCAACACTAGTGCGTTGCATTGAGAGATTGCATCGAGTGGCACTAGGTGTTCGTGTTGCAAGCCGGTGGTGCTTATTACTCTTGGAGGTTGCCACCTCCTAGATGGCTTGGTGATCGAGTATCCGTCGTGAAGCCCGCGTGAAGATTGTGCGTGGCTTCGGAGAAGGATTGTGAGGGGCATTGTGCTCGTCCCGCGGGGATCGTGAAGAGCAACTCTAGTAGAGCGTGTCATTGAGTTACCGTCACTTGTGGGTGAGTTCTTGCGGCGCTCGAGTGTCGAGCTAGGTGTGGTGCCTATTAGCCGCCAAACTATCAAAGTGTGTGGTCGACACAACGAGGACTAGTTTGGTGGCAACCAAGTGAACCTCGGGAGAAAATCATCGTGTCAACTTCGTGTTCATCTTCTCGGTGGTTTGCAAACTCTATTCACTAGCTTGTATTTATTTGTTCATATACTTGTGCTAGTGTAGATTGCTCTTGTGCTTCTAGTTAGCTTGCGTAGTTTGCTAGTTACATTCTTTGCTTGTGTAGCATAGAGTTGATCCCATGAGTGACTAGTTGACTTGTAGTCTTGCTAGTCACATTACTTAGTTTGTGTAGCTAAGTTGAGCTCTCTAATTAGGCTTGTGTAGCCTTGTTATTGAGCATTGCTAGTGAGCTTAGGAGCTTTGTGCTTTTGCTTACTAGATTGTGTAGGAGCTCCCCGGTGCTTGAAGTACTAGTTGCATAGGTTTGTGTGACCTTGCAAGCTAGATTGATTAGGTGAGCTTTAGCTAGCCCGACACCTTATTTGCTTTGTTTAGGATCTTTTGTAAGGTGTCATAGAGTATAAGTAGAGGGGTGTAGTCTTGGCTAGACCGATAGTTTTAATTCCGCATTTGTTTCGGTTAGCCGATACGATTAATTTTTAGAAAGGACTATTCACCCCCCCTCTAGTCCGCCATCTCGACCCTTCAATTGGTATCAGAGCCGAGGTCTCTCATTTGTGGTCTTCACCGACCCGAGAGGTTGGCGACTTATGGGCTAGATGTTGAGTGTCCACAGATTTTTGATGGCACACACTTTGCACAGTGGAAAGATTGGATGATATGCAATTTTAAGTTTATTAGTCCTCAAATATGGTGGATCGTAGATGTGGGCCTTTCTCTTGTGTTAGATAGAAAGAATGCAACTCAAGCGCAAAAGAAATGCCTACATCTCGATTGTCAAGCTACTAACATTTTCTATCAATCTATGGAGGATAACATATTTGGTGAGATCATGGACTTGAAGTCCGCCCATGAGATTTGGATTTATCTCAATGAGAAATATGGGGCGATCTCTGATGATGATGTTCGTGAGCCCAAGAAGGAGGCGAATGAGGATGATGAGCATGACCACAACTTAGTGATTGTGGAAGATTTCTCCACCTCATGTTCAAGTGATGATGACGATGATCAATCCACAAGTTCACTTGACAAGGTTGGTGATGTTGATGGTTCATGCTCGGGCAATGATTGTGATGCTACTACAAGCCCATCCACCTCATCATATTGCTTCATGTCACAAGGTGACACAAAGGTACAGAATGATAATGTGGTTGATCATATTGATTCATATGATGAGCTTGTTAGTAGACTTACTAGCATGACCATGTCTTTAGAAAATGAGAAAACTAAAACCATGAATTTGGAAAATGAAAACTCATTTCTAAAGAACTCATGTGAAGAACATAAGCGCTTACTTGATGTTCTTAGAGCTTCACATGATGATTTAATTGAAAAGTATGGCTATCTCATTAAGGAGTTTTCAAAGAAAATTTAAAATAATGAGAGCTCATCACATGGATCAAATGATCGATTGCAAAGTGTTGCTAACCCATGTGATGTACGCAAGAAGAATGTATACACCTCTTTTGATGATTTATTAGACATGCCATGTTCTTCACATTTAGATGCTTGTTCTACTTCTATGCCTTGTGAGACTAACCTTTTAAAGGAGAACAATGAGCTCAAAAATGAAGTGAAGAATTTGAGCAACAAGTTAGAGAGGTGCTACAACTCCAAAGTCACCTTTGAGCACATGTTGAAGAATCAAAAGAGTTACGGTGACAAGAGTGGCATTGGTTTCAACAAGAGCATGTCCAAGGGGGAGAGAAAAAGATTGAAGAAGATGAAGAAGCAAGAACAAAAGAAGCTAGCTCATTTCATGTGCTTCAAATGCCGTGAGATGGGACATCTTGCAAATGCTTGCCCCAACAAGGAGAAGCTCAAGTTGAAGAAGGAAGAAGAGAGGCTCAAGCATGTCAAATGCTTCAAGTGCCGCACTAGAGGACATCTCACCTCTATGTGCCCAACCAAGCAATTGGTGAAGCAACAAGATGAGCCCCAACCAAAGCCACAAGTTGAGCAAGAAAAGAAGCCCCAAGTTCAAATCAAGAACAACCATCATGATGGTGACTTGATGAAGAAGAAGAAAACAAGAAGGGGCGGAAGAGCAAGGCATCCAACTCACATTCAAGATGCCAAGATGATGATGAGCAAGAATGAAGAAAAGAAGAAGGATTTGGCTCACATCAATTGCTACAAATGTGATGATATGGGACACTTTGCCTCGAAGTGTCCTACCAAGCTTGAGAAGAAGGTTCAAGCAACTCATGAGAGGCAAGGCAATGAGAAGCAACAAATGAACAAGGAAGAGATGGCTCAATCAAAGAGAGTTTGCTACTCATGCCGGGAAAGGGGACACATGACTAATTCATGTCCTCTAGGTAACACTTCTAAGCCTATTTCAATTGATGATAATATTGTACTTAGAAAGGATGATAATGGTACCTCATTGGTTGCTATTGCAAAACATCCCGCTACTCATACTAAGGCATTGCCTAAGTATGTTGCACCTAACTTGAGAGGACCCAAACTAGTTTGGGTACCATCAAAAAGTGGATGAATGTGTGTAGGTACTGTCGACGAAATATGGTCGATAGTCTACCGAGGGGTATGCCCAAGGTAGTAGATTGAGCGGTGGAGGCGTGCGAGACGTCTGCAAAGCGTAGACACAGGGACGTGAGACGACGATTTAGACAGGTTCGGGCCGGCAAGTCGCTGTAATACCCTATGTCCTGTGTTCTGGTGGCTGGTTTGTATTGATGGATTGGAATATGGCGTGAGTTTGGAGGGGATCCCTGCTCGCCTTATATAGCCGGGGAGCAGGGTTACAACTTGCCGAATCCTAACAGATTACAATCGGTTCCTTTTGGCAAGGAATCTGGGTCTATCTATTCGGATCTTCCTTGTCGAGCAAGTCATCAGGAGAGTCCTTGGCGGCCATGACGGCCTGGTCGCGGGCCGCAAGGCCTTCTAGTTGGGTCGTATCTGCAGGAGAGCCCAAGTCGTGCCATGGGAGTATACGGGTGTAATATCCCCACAGCTAGTCCCCGAGCACTTTGCATCCATTGTGTTGGGCGTCGTGAAGTCTTCCGAGCAGGATGGGTCTGGTCGCATGTCAGTGAAGGCGTCTTCCGACCAGGTCGCCTGGTCGCAGTTGCACTTGTAGTAGGCTTCCAACCAGGTTAAGCTGGTCATGAACGTAGCAGCCAGAGCTGTAGCCGAAGTGCAGCCGTGTGGAGTATTCTGCGTCATCCTGCAAAAAGGGATGCAAGGTGCTGCAAGAAAATTTTTGAAGATCTTTCATCTGGTGAAGTGTATCCACTTGGGACTTAGCTAGACGCCAGTAGCCGACGGCGTTTCGGTTGAAGTCCGAGCTAGTCCGCATCAAGCTGTAAAAGAAAAAGATGAACAATACATGCACCGCTAGGTGAAGTGTATCCACTTAGTCCCCGAGCTTGGGAGTAGGTGCTGTAGGCACTTGGTGCCGAGCTTGTAATTTTTCTGCAACGAAACAGAGTCATTTTTACAATAGAAAAAATGACGTGTGTACACGTAGTCCCCGGGCCTGTTGTAAGAAGCAGCATGGTTCTTGTAGCAGGGCCAGAAAGAATGCATTAACACAAATACGAGGGGGAAGTCCCCGAGGGTAAAGTTGAAGATCTATGGTCGCCGGGAATAACTGTAGCACCGACCAGTGACTGTAGATTTTATTGCGCGTGGCCTGAAATGAATATTAGAACTGACGGGTATGGTCAGTCCCCGTGCATTAGTATCGCATTTATCAACACAGAATAATTAAAACCAAAGAAATAATGAAGGCGAACGGACAGGCCGTTTTTGCCAACCAATGGCCCAGCGGCCGAGTAAGGCGGATGCAGGGGGCGGGTGCGCGCGTGCGGTTGTCGTGGGCGACGTGGCGGAGGAACCCTGGAGCCAAAGGGTCGGGCCACACCGTATAAAAGGGGGGCGCGGACGGCGGCGGTTCCCCACTTGCTTCCTTTGCATTCGCCTCGTAGCCCTCGTCTGCACCACTTCCTTCTTGCGCACGAGCAATTCCGAGCACTAGTCCACTGTAGCAGCAGATCTAGATCCAGATCCGCACCTCATCGCTGTCGATGGCGGGCCGAAGGCGCACTCGCGGAAGCACGGCTAAGGCGAAGAAGGCGACGAAGGCGAAGTCCGATGACCGCATCGAGGTGCCGGTCGGGGCGCGCGGGTGGACGCGAAGCGTTCTCCATCGGGAGAATCTGGAGGAGCTCATCTATGCCGGCCTGCTCTAGGACAGCATCCCCGGCGGTTGGAGGGAGGCGTATCTGGAGGACTGGCCGACGCCGAACACCTCCGAGCTTGTCGTCTTCGATGCATTTTTCAGGTGCGGGTTCGACATCCCGGTCCACCCTTTCCTCCACGGCCTGCTGGAGTATTACCAGGTCGCGCTGTGCAACTTGACCCCGAATACAATGTTGCACATTGCGGTCTTCATCCATTACTGCGAGGCGTATCTGGGCATCGAGCCCCACTTCGACCTCTTCCATCATTTCTTCCTCCTGAAGATCAACGACACCGGGTCGTCGGATATCGTCGGGTCGGTGTACCTCCAGCTGCGGGACGGAATGGCGGAGAAGTACATCGCGATGCCGCTGCCTTCAAAGGCGATGGAATACAAGACCAAGTGGTTCTACATCCATCAGGAAGCGTCGAGGCCGCATGCGACCCGGCCTTCGAGCCGAAGGTGCTGCCATCGTGGTCGGAGCGTTCTGGCGCGGCGGCGATGGAGCAGGTGGAGGAGCTCCTGAAGCTTGTCGACAAACGGTGTGTCGACGGGGTGGCGGTGGCGTCGAACTTCATCAAGAGGCGCTGCCAGCCCTGCAAGGAGAGGGCACACCCAGCGTACGAGTACGCTGGGGACGCAGATGATCAGACGCGGGAGGCGCCGGAGCCCCTATCGGCACAAGAGGTGTTCCTGCAGGTCGAGGTTCTGTTCGACCTGCAGAAAAGGAAGAAGCTGGAATATTTGCGGAAATCGTATTCCCTGGAGTACCCTCCGCCGAAGGTTAGTGTCTTTGCCCTGCGTGTGTTCGTTAAAATGCGTAAGCGGATACTGAATGTCGAAAAATTATAACGCAGGGTCGGGAAGCATTCGTGTCACAGGCGCCGTCGAGGGCGTGGCCGAAAGGCGTTGACCCGCCCCGGGAGAACGTCGACGACGACGGTCGCGGCGCGGCAGAGGTCGACATGGAGGAGATCGACAGTAGCGGGGAGGAGGGGAGCCGGGTCCCCGAGCCCCGGTCTGGGGGGCGGCGAGCCCGCGCTGACCCGAAGGGAAAACGCCAGGCCGCCCCTGCGAAAAAAAAGAAAGTGTCGCTGGAGACCGGTGGCGCCTTCACCATTGATGAAGAAGCGGCGAAACGTCGCCGCGTTGTCCTCGACTGGTCGGACGACGAGTCTGACAGTGGAGACGAGGTCGCGCTGAGTGCCCGTTTCGGGCAAGGGTCCTCGGCGGGGCACGGGGGCGGAGCGGCGAAGGCGAAACCGAAGCCGAAGGCGTCGCGGACGCCGGAGCGGGCACCGGAGGCCCGGGAGTCGTCCGGTGGGGCGGCCGGTGGTTCTAAGCCGCAGGGGGAGTCCGCGGGCGGTGGAGCGCGTCCGCGCTCTCGTCGCTTCTCACGGGAGAAGAAGGTGTCCGGCCTGTAAGTGTCCCTTTTGCATCTTGTACATCTTACTCTGGTCGGATTGAAGTGTTTGACAACATGTCTGTGCCCCTTGTAGGTCGGCAGATGCCGAGGAAATGCCGGACACCGAGGGCGGAGGTCGGAGGGAGGCGAGCCCTCCAGTGGAGGCTGACATCGGCGGGTCGGCGAAGTCGGCCGTGCCGGAGGGGGCGTCGAAGGCGACGGAGGAGGTCGAGGCGTCAGTAGTCCCCGAGCCTGGGGAGGCGGAGCAGCCGAAGGCGTGTGAAGTCCCCGAGCCTCAGGAGGCGGAGCGGCCTGCATCCCCACCGCCTGGGGCCAGTTCTGGAGCAGGCGTAGCGATGGGCGGAGCTACGGCGCCGGTGGCCGGGTCCTTGGGTCGTGGGGCCCGGGGAACGAAGAGGAAGGCAGCGGCGCCTAGCTCGCTAGAGATCGAGGAGGTGGAGCATCCGGAGGTGGTCCGACCAAGCGCCCTGTCCGTCGCTTCCGCGTCGAGGGCGACGAAGTCATCGAGGTTGACGACGAGGCGGCGAGCGCGGCGACGGACGCCGTCATTGGAGACGCGTCGAAGTTGCTGGAGAAGATCCAGGTGAGCACGTTCATCTTTCATTGTTTACCTTTAAATGGCTTTTGTTCATTCTGGTCGTCGTTTGCCTGCAGCACCTGTTGAAGGTCGGGGAAGAGAGTAAGCTCGCCATTGACCTGATGGAGCCGATGGCCGAGGAAAACGAGTGGCTCCGAGCGGAGGTAAGGCGCGTCGAGGGCCAGTTCGCTGGCTTGGAGGCGCATCTGGAGGATGCCCACGCACGTTCTCGGGAGCTTGAGGAGATCATCCAGCAGCAGGGGCAGGAGAATTTCCAGCTTCAGCTGCGTGCCGACAAGGCCGGTGAGTTTGCCGCACGTGAGTTGACGACGCTATACTCCCTTTTGCTTGGTACGCCATCTGGTCGGAGTCCTGAATCGTGGAGTTGTCTTCGCAGAGGCGATGCAGGCGGGCGAGGAGAAGCGTTTCCTGGTCGAGGAGAAGGCAAAGTCCGATGAGGAGGTGCACAAGTGGCAGGCCATGCATGCTGGTAAGTCTTCTTGGTGAAGTGCGGTCGGGGTTGGTCGTCTTCTTACCTAGGGATGAAAACGGTACAGAAATATCCCGCACCGAACCGCATCGTTTTCTATATTTGATCCGATCGAATCCGTATTTTCGGACAAATTCGAATTCGGTTCGAAATTCGGAGGACTAAATTCAAAATCGGAACGAAAATGGTTTGAGCTTTTTTCGACCGATTTCTACTTTGCTACTTTTAATTCAGAATATCCCGAATTTGAAATTCGGTAATTCGAATTCGGACAACAGACAACTGCTTCTGCGTGCATTCTACAACAGTCATCTACCCTCTCATATTTATTTGAAATATTTTAGTTTTGCGTGCTAAAAAAACTAATACATTATTGTTTGCTAAAAAAAACTAATAAATTATTATTGCAATTGTTTTATAATAAAAAATTTCTGATATTGTTGATTTATATGTCTGTCTGTAATTACGGTTCACATCATCTTCACTTGGATTTATTGGTTGCCAAAAATAATGATGATGATCTATAGATGTTATGCTAGTTGTTAGTTTTAATCGTCTGTTCTAGACTTATTATATGCACTTATTATATGCAGTTGAACTTTATTATACACGTAGTAATTATTACATACATGCATTAGTTATTTTTTATGGGCTTATGGATTTGGTCCTACGGGTCGGTATTCCGTATTAAATTTTCGTATACCGACCGTGTTCGATATAATTTTGCTCGAATTAGTTCGTTTTCGATATTCCGTAAGTTCGTGTTCATTTTCGTGTTCGGCTTTATCGTTTTCGTTTTTATTTTCGTATTCAAATGTAAAAGTAGAAAACGGTTGAGGAGTTTTCTGACCGTTTTCATCCCTATTCTTACCCCTTGCTTTGGCGTTTGTAGCTTATCGCGAAAATGTGCAAATACAATTTGCAGATCTGGAGCGGCGAATAGAAGGTTACCATTACCGCTTCTGGTCGCTGGCGGAGGAGGTGGCCCCTTGGTGCAATGCATCGATGAGGAGCCTTTCTTCCCGGCGGAGAAGGAGCGGCGGATCAGCGACCACGTCGTCCAGAAGGCGCGTGGCCTGTGGGGGCGCTTCCAGGCGTACACCAAGGCAGTGGCGCAGAGTGTGGCGGCTCATGGCCTCGCTATTCTTCGTTCGCATTATCCGTGGATGGAGATGTCGAGGCTAGGCGCTGGCTTTGCGGCGAACACGTCGGAGGCCGAGATGGAGCGTCTGGAGGAAGAAGCCGAGCCTGCCGCCGAAGCCCTCGTCGGCGGTGTAGATTTGTTTGGAACTGGTCACCAGTAGTTTGTATATTAGGAGATAGTCTGTAAATAGACTCTTGGGCAAACTGAATCAAAACTTGAAGCGAGTCCGCGTGTTTTGTTCATTCCCCGAATTCCGCAGACCCAATAGTCGTGAGCCGTAGCAATGAACAGTTCGGCCTTGGGTTATCCCAGGATCCGTAGCGTAGAGCGCGGAGCTCGTTTACGCGTAGGAGTCAAGGGCGTCGCCCAAGGAACCTCTGCTGGCATCCCATAGCGCAGAGGACGGACGCTCGTGCACGCGTAGGGAGGTACCACGGTCAGGGTCTTTTCCGAGAGGCTCGATCGTGGCATGACATGGGTGAATGGAGACCGTTGTCGAGCGCGTGGGTGGCGCGAATGCGAGGCACTGAGCTTATAACCTCAGAATTCTCAACCCAAGGTAGCCTTTCCTTCATAGCGCAGAGGGTAGATGCTCATGCACGTGTAGAGAGGTCGGGACGTCCCTTGGGAGAGCTGCTGGTCACCGTAGCGCAGAGGGCGGGCGCTCATGCACGCGTCTGGTGCTGACAACAGCCCCGGCTCTGAGTTTTCATCGGCATTAGTCAGGCTGCTTGTAGACCGAATGGAGAACGTGCGCATAACCGGCGCATACAGGCACTGGAACGTATAGCCTCCGGAGGTCTCAGCCTAAGCTTAGCCTTCCCTTCGTAGCACAGAGGGCGGACGCTCATGCACGCGTAGAGAGGTCGGGATGTCACTCGGGAGGACTACTGGCCGCCATAGCGCAGAGGGCGGGCGCTCATGCATGCGTTCGGCGGTGGCAGTAGCCCCTGCTCTGAGACTCCTTTAGCATCAGTCAGGCTGTTTGGAGAAATTGGCGAGTCATCCGGAGACGAGTTGGAGAGGTCGGCGAGCCGTCCGGAGACGTATTGGAGAGGTCGGCGGGCCGTCCGGAGACGAGTTGGAGAGGTCGGCGAGCCGTCCGGAGACGTATTGGAGAGGTCGGCGGGCCGTCCGGAGACGTCTTGGAGATGTCGGCAATTCATCCGGAGACGAGTTGGAGAATTTGGCGAGTTGTCCGGAGACGTATTAGAGATGTCGGCGAGTCATCCAGAGACGAGTTGGAGAATTTGGCGAGTTGTCCGGAGACGTATTGGAGAGGTCGGCGGGCCGTCCGGAGACGTATTGGAGATGTTGGCGAGCCGTCCGGAGACGTCTTGGAGATGTCGGCAATTCGTCCGGAGACGAGTTGGAGAATTTGGCGAGTTGTCCGGAGATGTATTAGAGATGTCGGCGGGCCATTCGGAGACGTATTGGAGAGGTCGGCGGGCCGTCCGGAGACGTCTTGGAGATGTCGGCAATTCGTCCGGAGACGAGTTGGAGAATTTGGCGAGTTGTCCGGAGACGTATTAGAGATGTTGGCGAGCCGTCCCTTAAGCGTAGAACTTTCTAAGGTGCTCGATACTCCAGGAGTTGGGTACGTCGATTCCTTCAATGTCGGCGAGACGATAAGCGCCTAGTCGGGTGACCTCTTTCACCGTGTATGGGCCGTCCCAATGTGAAGATAGTTTGTGCAGGCCGTCGGTCTTGAGTTTCCGCTTGAGGACGAGGTCCCCGACGACGAAGGATCGATCTTTTACGTTGCGGTTGTAGTAGCGGCGAACTCCTTCGAGGTACTTGGCGGTGCGAAGGCAGGATGCCAGCCGTTCTTCTTCAAGGCGGTCGAGGTCATCGCAGCGAGCCTGGTCGGAGGCTTTCTCATCATAGTTTTTGACACGCGGAGAGCGGAAGACGACATCGGCGGGGATGACGGCTTCGGATCCGAAGACCATGAAGTACGGAGAAACGTTGGTGTTGCGGCTGGGTTGAGTTTGGAGACCCCAGAGCACGGAGGGGAGCTCACGCATCTAGCGACCAGGGTGCTTCTCGTCCTTTTGGTAGAGGCGCTTCTTCAGGGCGTCAAGGATTATGCCGTTGGCGCGTTCAGTCTGGCCGTTGGCCCGAGGATGGGCGACGGAGACATACTTGACGAGGACGTTGTGCCCTTCGCAAAAGTCCTAGAAGACATTGCCGGTGAAGTTGGAGCCAAGGTCGGTGATGATGAAGTTCGGGAGACCGAAGCGATGAATTATCTCGTCGATGAAGGAGACGGCGTTCTCGGCTGTCGCTTTGGTTATTGGCTTCGCTTCGATCCACTTAGAGAATTTGTCGACGGCGACGTAGATCCACTTGAAGCTTCCCGGAGCTGGTCGGAAAGGGCCGATCATGTCGAGTCCCCAGCAGGCGAAGGGCCACGAGACTAGTATCGCTTGGAGTTCTTGCGCAGGAACGTGGGTTTGTTTGGCGGAGAGTTGGCACCCCTCGCAGGTGCGGACAAGCTGTTCGGCGTCGGCGACTGCTGACGCCCAGTAGAAACCTGCACGGAAGGCCTTGCGTACCAACGTTTTTGCAGCTGCGTGATTCCCACATTCGCCGGCGTGGATGTCGAAGAGGATCTGGAGGCCATCTTCTCTGGAGACACATTTTTGGAGTACTTCGTTTCTGGAGTTTTTGCGCATGAGTGCGCCGTCAACCAGGATGTAATTGTTGACACGGTGAATGAGGCGCTCGGCTTCCGTCTTGTCTGCGGGAGCAAGGTTCTCGGAGAGATACTTGATGAAATCCTCACGCCAGTAGGGCGGTGCTGTGAAGGTGGTTCCCACTAGTTGTCCTGTCGGCGACGTCGTGGCATCCGGTGACGAGGCGGAGCTTGAGTAGTCGGCGATGGAGGGCTCGAGCAGGTCATGAACAAATACGCCGGCGGGGTCCGGAGATCTTGATGACGCCAGCTTGGATAACTCATCGGTCGCCTGGTTCCGGTCTCGCGGTAGGTGGTGATATTCGATTCCAAAAAACTTATCTTCAAGCTTCCTGATGGCGGCGCAGTAGGCGTTCATCTTGTTGTTGGAGCAGTTCCAGTCCTTGTTGAGCTGGTTGATGACGAGGGCGGAGTCGCCGTACACCATGAGGCGCTTGACGCCTAGCTCTCTGGCGATACGGAGACCATGGAGGGCGGCTTCATACTCGGCGGCGTTGTTGGAGGCTGGAAAGAGTAGCCATAAAGCGTAGCAGAGCTTTTCACCGGAGGGAGATGTGAAGAGGAGACCAGCGCCGGCGCCATGCAGGGTGAGGGAGCCGTCGAAGAAGAGGGTCCAATGTTTTGGTGCTTCTAGTGGTACTGGACTGTGGATGTCCGTCCATTCAGTGACGAAGTCGGCGAGTGCTTGCGACTTGATGGTCTGGCGACCCTAGAAGGCGATGTCGTAGGAGCCGAGCTCGATGGCCCACTTGATGATGTGTCCCGTAGCATCCTTATTGCGGAGAATGTCCCCGAGGGGGAATTCCGTGACGACGGTGACCCGCTCGGAGCTTTGGAAGTAGTGGCGTAGCTTATGTGCAGTAATAAGGACCGCGTAGAGGAGCTTTTGTACCTGGGGGTATCAGGTTTTGGAGTCGTTCAATACCTCGCTGACGAAGTAGCAGTCTCGCTGGACGGGGTAGGAGTGGCCGGCTACCTCGCGTTCGACGACGATGACGGAGCTGATGACCCGGTTTGTGGCAGCGATGTAGAGCAGCAAGGGCTCCTTCTCCTTTGGTGTGGCGAGCACACGAGGCTGGGTAAGATACTTCTTCAGGTCGGAGAAAGCGCAGTCGGCTTCAGCGTCCTAGATGAACTTTTCGCCAGCCTTGAGGAGCTTGAAGAAAGTTAGCCCCTTTTCGCCGAGCCTGGAGATGAAGCGGCTGAGGGACGCCATGCACCCGGTGAGCTTCTGGATGTCCTTCACGTTGGAGGGAGCTCGCATGCAGAGGACGACCGAAGTCTTGTCGGGGTTTGGGCGAATGCCATCGCGGCTGATGATGTTGCTGAGGAGGTTTCTAGACGACACGCCGAAGATGCACTTGCTGGGGTTGAGCTTCCACTTAAACCTGTTGAGGGCCTTAAAGGTTGCCTCGAGGTCAGAGATGAGCGTGTCGATGGTGCGAGTCTTGACGACGACGTCATCCATGTAAGCTTCGACCTTCTCCAGGATGAGGTCCTTCAAGCAATCCTGGATCGCACGCTGGTACGTAGCTCCGGCGTTCTTCAGCCCAAACGACATGGTCGTGTAGTAGTAGGCGCCGAAAGGCGTGATGAACGCTGTTTTGATTTGATATTCTACCTTCAAGGCAATTTGATAGGAACCGGAATAGCAATCAAGAAAGGAGAGAAGTTCGCACCCGACAGTGGAGTCGACAACCTCGTCGATGCGAGGGAGGAGGAAGGGATCTTTAGGGCAATGCTTATTGAGGTCGGTGTAGTCAACGCACATACGCCATTCTTTATTCTTTTTTAGTACAAGAACCGGATTGGCCAGCCAATCCGGGTGATACACCTCTTTGATGAAACCGGCAGCTAGGAGCCGGGTGAGCTCTACCCTAATTGCCTCCTTCCTATCTGGCGTGAAGCGACGGAGCTTTTGGCGAACCGGCCTGGCGGTTGAGGAGGCATTCAGGGAGTGCTCGATGAAGGACCGAATTGGCGACCAGAGGGGGGGTGAATGGGAGCCTCAAAATTTCTTTTCAGAATGTTTAGGCCTCTGTCCCAACAAATCAACCCCAAGAGCAAAGCCGACACACATGATGTCCACGACCTAAGAGAATGGGTGAATGTTCCCTAGGAACACAGCGGGACACCACAAAAGCTCCCTCAGCCAAATCCACGCAAGTCAACTAGTGACAGAATGGACTTTGGGTAACCTCAACCTCCCTCGAGCAACACGAGGAGGATTCAAGCTATCTCGCAAAGCAGGAAGCGCGGTTTCTGTAGAGCATAGAGTTGGGAATCCAACGCAAAAAGCGGATCTCGAAACGGAGCTCGAACGCAAAAGATACGGATGAAAACGTGTGCGGTCTGCACTGACCAGAATCTAAGGTGTGTCCGGTCAGTATCGATCGGACGCGTCCGGTCAGGTCTGGGACCTTACTGCAAGCGACCGGACTCTAGCAGCACAGCGTCCGGTCAACTCAAACCTAGTGTCCGGTCACTACTACTCGATGAACAGTAGTAGCAGCGCGTCCTATCCAAGCAAAACAGACGCGTCCGGTCACGCAAAATGCTCTCTAGAACTGACCAGACTCAGCACAGGGTGCGTCCGGTCGTGTCCAGGCCAGCGTCCGGTCACCACGCGCGAACTGGACTGCGCGTGTGTTCAACGACCGGACTCTGACTCGGTGCGTCCGGTCGCTATGAGGCAGCGTTCGGTCACCCCGAGCAGCCCTCTGTTCGTCCACCAAATCGACCCGATCTCCCTCAAATCAAAAGCACTAGGGCTCAAATTTCATGTGAGGGGTCACAAGGATGTTAGTGAGCTACTCCTAAGAGATCATGGCTCCAACAAAACTCCAAATCAGTGAATCAAAGAAATCGGTGAAGAACGGGCAAGAACTCGATCCCAAAACTAAATCTGCCCGATTTGTGAGTTCGTGAGGTATTAGAGAAATTCCTTCGGTAGAAAGAAGACTCTCACGAAGCTACACAAGATGGTTCAAACAGATTTGCGAATCTCCCCTTGAAACAAGAAATCTCGTGAAGATCAAAAGAGGGGAAAACGTGCAAACACGAAGAACAAAATCGCAACACAAATTAAAGAATGAATTTGATCCTCGGATTCAGCAAGATGAATTGTATTAGCGCTCGATGTATTGGGTTACAAGCCACTCCTAGCAACACAAAGCTCGGATGGCAAAAAGCTCAAGAACAAGAGCCCTCTCTACTCTAACCCTAGCCTTCTCTCAAAAGAACAAAATGAGAGTGGCACCGTCCAAGGATAGTTGTCCAACACAGCCCCTTCATCTATATATAGGCGCACGTCAAAATGACACAAACGCCCTAACATGAAGTACTAACCCAAATACCCCCTAGGGGTAAAACCGTCCAACTTTGGCAGTTTCCATCCGACGGCCACGCGCCTTCTCATCCTTCGCTTCGCCTCGACGCAAGCTCTAGGATGTCGCCACGTGCCGTCACTGTCGACCACCACGCCTTCCTCACCGATAGCTTTGCCGCAACGCAAGCCTCCCGGTGCCGTCACGCGTCGACCGTTCCGCATAGGAACCTCCGCCCGGTTTTGAGGCCCAAATCGGTAAACCCGCCAGCCCAGGTTTTGAGGCCCAAACCTGGAAACCCTCCACCCCAAGTTTTGAGGCCCAAACTCGGAAACCGGCCACCCGAGTTTTGAGGCCCAAACTCGGAAACCGTCGAGGGTAGCTTTTTGAGGCTCAGCTACCGAACCCGCGCCGTAGACGGGATGTGGTTCGCACACCCCGACCACCGGCACCGATGCCGATGCATGTCCAGCCTCCACGCCGGGCACAACGCCTTTGCCTTCCTTATTGACTCGACCGACGGCACTTGCGCCGCACGCAAGCCCGTGTCCGACCTCCCGCCAAGTGCCATGACGCCATCGTCTTCCTCCCGACTCGGCCGATGCATCGCACATCCCCATGTGCTCTCGCTCGCCGACGCCACGCGCCAGCTACCACAGCTGGTCCTCTAGCCCTCTGGTCCGTTAGTCCAAGACTCATGTCCGCCCTTCACCGCTCTGGGTACATCGACATGGCACGTCCGCCGCAAGGCACGCCCATCCTTCACCGCTCCCGGTCCGTCGGCACGGCACGTCTCTACTTGACCTTCACCTCGCCATCAACCACTGTATCCGAGCTCCACACCTGCACATCAATAGAGCCAAGAGACACATGTTGCACACTCACACCAACACGGGAACACCACAACTCAACGCCACCGGTTAGTCATAAACATTAAGCGCATAGCGAGATATAGACTCAACTGGGTAAAAGCCTCAAACCTTCCTCACAAAGTCAATCATTCATCATATATGTTCTCACTCGATGAACTTCCGTGGAACTCCAGGCATGTCCGCTGGTTTCCAAGCGAACACGTCGACGTTGCTCCGTAGGAAGCTGACGAGCGCGTCTTCCTATTTGGGGTCGAGGTTGGTGCCAATGGCGGCAGTTTTCTCCGGAGCGCCGTCCACCAGGGCCACCTGCTTCGTGTCCTTCGACTTTTTGCTGGAACGCTGGTCGAAGGTATCTGGAATCTCGAGATCGTCGGGGCGGAGCTTGGCGGCGTCGGCGATGCAGTCTTGGACGCCCTGGAGTTGTTGGCTTGTTTCGGCGGAGTTGATTATCTCCTGCTCGCACTTGTATGCCACCTGGAGATTTTCCCAGAGGCTGAGGACGCCTTTCTTCGTCGGGATCTTGAGCACGAGGTAGGCGTAATGCGGAATAGCCATGAGCTTGGAGAGCGTCGGGCGACCGTGGATGGCGTGGTAGGCGGTGTCGAAGTCGGCGACGACGAAGGTGATGTACTCCTCACGGAAGTGGTCGGGCGTGTCGAATTGCACTAGGAGGGTGATCTGCCTGACGGGCATGGACGGTTTCCCTGGCACGATGCCCCAGAAAGGGAAGTTCGCCAGGAAGAGGTCCCGCTTGGAGTAGTCGAGCTCGCGGAACGCCGTTGCGAAGATCATGTTCAGGGCACTCCCACCGTCGACGAGGACCTTGGAGTAGCGGCAGCTAGAGATCACCGAGTCGATGACGAGAGGAAAATGCCCTGGGTACTTGTCATCCGATCAATGGTCCTCCCTGGAGAAGGTGATGGGGCGCTCTGACCAGTCGAGGTAGCGGACGTTGGCGGGGTCGTCGGTGATGGCCGCCACGGAGGCGATGTCGCGGCGTACTTGGCGTCGCTTTTGCTCGGTCTCGATGACGATGTTACCACCGAAGATGGAGAGTGTCCTCGCCGGTGCTCGGAAGGTGGGCTCGTGAGCGTCGGCGTCCTTGTCCTTGTCGTTGTCGTTTCACAGCCGCTTGTCATCGCTTCCGTGAACGTTACGGGCGATGGTGTCGCACTCGCACATGGAGTGCTTGGCGCCTTTGTGGAGAGGACATGGGCCGTTGAGGAGCTTCTCGTAGTCGTTGTCCTAGGTGCATTTCGGCCGAGTATTGGTGTTGGCGATGTAGCGACAGTCGCGCCGACGGTGATCCGTCCTCTGACGGGAAGATTCCGGGTGATCATGACGGCGATCCCGATCGTCGTGGCGGTCGCGGTGCCCGGAGCGGTGGTCGCGTCCTTTATTGTGCCGTTCATTGCGGCGATCATCATCACGACGACGCTCCTGGAATCGTGACCGGCGACGCAGGCGTTCGTGGTGGCGATGGGCGTCGTCGGCATCGGCGTAGGAGTTGGCGATCATCATTAGTTCGGTGACCATGGCTACCTTCTTCCGGATGATCTTGTCGCGGAGCTCCTTATGGCGCAGACCGTTGGAGAACGTGGAGACGGCTTCTGCGTCGGGGATCTCTGGAATCGTGAGGCGCATGTTGGAGAATCGTCGGATGTAGCTCCGGAGGCTTTCGTCACGCTCTTGGTGGACGTTTTGGAGGTCGCAGCGCGTTCCTGGTTGGACGCAAGTGGCACTGTATGTCTTGATGAAAACTTCCTTCAGCTGCTCCTAGGTGTTGATGGAGTTCTCGGCGAGCTTGTGGAGCCAACTGTTGGCTGAAGACGACAGCATGACGGGGAGGTACTTGGCCATCACGTCAGATCCTCCTCCGGCTGCTTGAATGGCGATTTCGTATGTGGTGAGCAACTGCTCCAGGTGGGCCTTTCCGTCGTACTTGTCCACCGTGGTGTGTTGTCCCCGGATCGCCGGCGTCCATCGCCGGTGATGAGGAAGAAGCCGGTGAACTCAAAATGGCTCAATGGAAACACACGCGAACACAATGGTTTTGGTGTTGCCAAAGGCAGCAACGTTTTCTCACTCTGTATTGCAATATATATAGGGAATTACATAAACTAAACTTGCGGCCAATTACAGCCACGACGCAGCGATCTTCACGCTCCACCAAACGTCGTGCCATCCCACGAGCCGGAGTATGCCGATCGCTTCCACTTCTACGCCATGCGCGCCACGAGCTCCTACTTGTCCGCGCCATCCCGCGGACCAACTTGCAGTGCGCTGGTGATCACTACTCCTAGAAAAGAGGAAGGTCTCCACATGAACGCATCATGCGTCAGACCGAAAATAGAAAACGCTGATAACTCGGAGCAACAGATAGAGCATGGATTATCTAACAATCTCCCCTTAATTCATGCTCTATTCTTCAAATTGACGACGCCGATCTATTCACGAAGTTCATAGAACCTCGCGCGCCCCAGCGACTTAGTCAGGCCATCTGCAAGCTGCTCCTGTGTGCTTGCAAACTCCACGCAAATCCTCCCGCTCTCCACGCAATCCCGAATGAAATGAAATTTGGTGTCAATGTGCTTACTGCGATCGTGTAGAACGGGATTCTTGCTCAGGGCGATCGCGGACTGATTGTCCATCTTCAGAACAGGCTGCTGGACCTCTTTGCCGGTGATGTCGCCCAGCAGCTGGATGAGCCACATGGCCTGGCATGCCCCCCGCTGCTCCAGCCAGGTACTCCGCTTCACATGTAGATAGAGCCACAGACTTCTGCTTCTGTGATTGCCATGTGACCGGCAGCTTCCCAAGGAAGAAGATCACTCCTGCAGTGCACCTTCTTTCATCGATGTCTCCCCCCAAATCACTGTCACTGTAGCTCATCAGCCTATTGTCACCATTCAGCAACTTGGGGTAAACAATGTCGTAATCCATTGTGCCTGGTGTGTAACGCAGTATGTGTTTCACGGCTATCATGTGTTCTTGCTGGGGCTTCTCCATGAAATGATAGACATACCCAACAGCGAAGGTGATGTCAGGCCGTGTATGAACTAAGTACCGCAGGCTGCCCACCAAGCTGTGGTATGTAGTCGAGTCCACCTCCGGCGTCGTGCTCTTTGTGGACAGCTTCAAACGGACCTCCATTGGTGTGGAGATCGGCTTGCAGGCCCATATGCCCGCCTTGTCGAGTAGCTTCCTGGCGTATGCTGACTGCCCAATGGTGATCTTGTTTCTCTCTTGCTGAACCTCGATCCCCAGATAGTATGAAAGAAGACCGAGATCACTCATGCGGAATAGCCGACGCATCTCCTCCTTGAACGCGCCAAGATCTTCAGGGTTCGCGCCGGTGATGATTAGGTCGTCAACATGGACGCCCACCACCACACGTGACATTGCCACACCCCGGGTATACATGCCATGGTCACTGGCACAACTGTTGAAGCCGAGCTTGCGCAGACTGCTGTCGAGCTTTGTGTCCCAAGCCCTCGGCGCCTAACGAAGCTCGTACAACGCCTTCTTGAGCCTGAGGACTTTCCCTTCATGGCCGGCAGCAAGGAAACCAGGTGTCTGGCGAACGTAAACCTCCTCTTTGAGCTCGCCATTGAGGAACGCTGACTTGACATCCATGTGATGCACAAGCTAGCCCTCCTGAGCTGCCACTGCGAGCAACATCCTGACAGACTCCAACCTGGCGACCGGTGCGAACACCTCATCAAAATCCACGCCCTCCTTCTGGACATATCCCTTCGCCATCAGGCGTGCTTTGTGCTTGACAATGGCGCCCTTCTCATCACGCTTTACCTTGAACACCCATTTCAAGCTGATCGGCCTGTGACCATGAGGGAGGTCAACAAGTCGTCAGGTGCTGCTCTGCTCGATGGAGGCCATCTCCTCTACCATGGCCTTGCGCCAGCACTCTTCCTTGCGTGCCTCCTCAAATGTTGTAGGTTCCTCCCCCACAGCCAGCAGAAAGTCTTCATCCACCTGGAACTCCCGTTCGGCGAAATCGGGAATCCTAGCGGGTCCGAGCACATTGTCAAGTGCCCTGAACCGAAGAGGCGCCTCGTCATCATGGTCTGCATCAAAGTCTTGCTCTCCAGAGGGCGGTGTCACGAACTCCACATGTACGCTCGGCGTAGAGGATGCAGGTGTACCCGGTGCGCCGCCCCTGTGCGTGCTCTCCTGTGCACTCGCGCTCGACGTTGTCGCAGGTATCTGTGGTGTCGACGGTGTTCCGGTTGGAGCCGGGTTGTGGTTTCCCGGGCTCCCCCACGGCGTGTCGTCCGGAGCGCCCACCTCCTGCATCTCCGTTGGGACGCCGTGGCTGACCGTCACCGTCGTGTACTCGACAATGAACGGATCGACATCGTCCGTGCGTGTTTCATCTGCGCCCCAATCCCACGGGCGTGTTTCTTCAAACACAGCGTCCCGTGAGATGTGAGCGCGCTCGGTGCCAGGGTTGAAGAACCTGTACGCCTTGCTGCCCAGCTCATACCCGATGAACACCATCTTGGTGCTGCGGTCATCGAGCTTCTTCTGGTGGCCTCCCACCACCTTGACGTGTGCGACACACCCAAAAGTACGCAGGAAATGAACAGGAGGTTTTGCACCATACCAGGCCTCATACGGTGTCATGCCCTCGACGCTCCTCGTCGGCGATCGGTTCAGGATGAAGACCGTCGTCAACACCGCTTCTCCCCAGAACCGCCTCGACACGTTCATCGCCTTCAACATGCTTCTGGCCATGCCGAGGATGGTCTGACTGCGCCGTTCAACCACCCCGTTCTGTTGAGGGGTGTAGGGCGCGGTGAGATGCCTCTGGATGCCTTGCTTGGCGCAGTAGTCCTGGAACATGCGCGACGTGAACTCGCCCCCACGATCGGTACGCAGGGTGCCGAGCCTCTAGCCTGCCTCCGCCTCGAGACGTGCCTGCAGTTTGATCAGCGTGTCCGCCGCCTGATCCTTCGAGTGCAGCAGCATGAGCCACATGTAGCGGCTCTTGTCGTCAACGAGGAGGAGGAACATCTTCTTGCCACCGGGAGTTTGCGGTGTGATCGGACCGCATAGGTCCGCGTGCACTAGCTCGAGCGCACGGGATGCACGGAACTTGGTTGCCATCGGGAACGGATCACGGCGCTGCTTTCCTGCAAGGCAGCTTTCGCACACTTGATCGACATGGTCTATTGAGGGCAGACCCCTCACCATCTCCCCTTTCGACAGCTCCCTCAGCCCTTGGAACCCGAGGTGTCCAAACCTGGCGTGCCACTGCCAGGCCACCTCGGAGCTGTGCGCGGCGAGACAGACTGGTCTGTCGATGGCCAGAACGAGGATGTACAGGTGATTCTGTGAATGCGATACCTTGGAGAGTAGTCGGCGCCTTTGATCCCAGATCCTCAGGACACCATGCTCGATCACGATCTTGTACGCATCCTCATCAAGTTGGCCGAGCTTGACGATGTTCACCGTTAGTTTTGGGATGTAGTACACACCCCCGAGTTCCTGATGCTCCCCACTCTTCAACCGGAACAGGATTGTTCCACGCCCTTCGATGGCGACGATCGAGCCATCGCCAAACTGGACGGTACCATGAACTCTGGTGTCGAGCTCGGAGTAGAAGGTGCGCACGCCCGTCATGTGGTTGGTTGCGCCCGTGTCGAGGATCCACTGAGTGCTCCCCTCTGCGCTCTTCTCGCCAAGTTGGACGAAGAGCTTGTCCTCGCGGATGTGGATCGGCGCCCGGTTGCTTGCCGTGTTCATGCACCTGGGCACGTCGATGCTCGCCGTCATCACCCCAGCGAAGACGTTTGGGGCGGCTTCATCCTCTAGCACCCACTTCTCCGTGAGCGGGCTTGTCTCCTCATCGACATCGCCGGGGTTGAGCACCCAGCGAGCCTCCGCGGGTGGATCAGTGGTCTCATCTCCTTCCCCGGTGAAGATCCACCGGGTGAGCACCTCCTCCGTCACGGCGTCTTCATCGAGTGTCGCGACGCCGAGATTCAGCGCCGTCTCGGTTTCCTCCTTGGCTTGTGCGCGTGCGCCGCCTCGTCTCTTTTCTTCTTGCGACATTCACGGGCCCAATGGTCCGTTTTGCTGCAATAGGCGCACCCGTTGTTGGCGAGCTTCTTCTTCTTCTTGTTCCCACTCCCACCATTGTCGCCGGTGGGTGGTCTGGAGCCACCACTGCTCCCACTGTCGCGCCCACGGCCATTGCCATGACCTCGGCGCTGAGTCGATGAAGACTTCCCGCCACCGGAGGATCCCTCGCGCGAGAGATTGAGCCGCGACATGACTCGTGTCACTAATTCGTCCTCCGTGAGGTTGAGGCTCGCCATGGTACCGCCTCCGCCACCGTTGAGGCCATACCTCTCCTCGGCCGCCTTGAGCCTCCCGATCAACTCCTCCACCGACATGTCGTTGATGTCGAGCATGGTTTCAATCGCCATCACGATCTGCGCATACCTCAGTGGAGTGGCCAGCAAGAACTTGCGGATGATGTCTGGTTCCGAGTATGCCGCGTCGAGGACCTCGAGTTGATTTGCATGGTCGCTGATTCGGACGCCGAACTCATCCGCCGTTTCCCCGTCCTTGAATTTGAGCTCTTGGAACTGCCGGCGGAGTGTGTTCGCCTTCGCCTCACGTACGCGATCTACGCCAAGGTGCATCTTCTTCAGCGCGTCCCACGCAGCTCGTGCCGATGGCTTGCTCGCGATGCTCCCCTGCAGCTCCGGCGGCATGCCCTGAGCAATCGCCTCCAGAGCGTTCCGGTCGTCAACGAAGTTGTCGGTGCCGACGTTCACCGCGGTCCACAGGCTCCTCACCTGTAGCTTGAGCTTCATCAGCGCCGCCCGCCCAACATCGGGTACGACCCGCTGCCGCTCGCCTTGCGGACGATCCGATGGACCACCAGATCACGGTCACCCGCGAAGCCCTCGCCGTCACCACCGCCCGCGCGACGCCTGTTGATCTGCGATGTAGAACGTCGCCGCCTTCGATCCGCCATGAACGCCGCCGCGATCGTGCGATCCCTTGTCCACCGACGGTACCTAGCTCTGATACCAGTTGTTGTCCCCGGATCACCGGCGCCCGTCGCCGGTGATGAGGAAGAAGCCGGTGAACTCAAAATGGCTCAATGGAAACACACGCGAACACGGTGGTTTTGGTGTTGCCAAACGCAGCAATGTTTTCTGACTCTGTATTGCAATATATATAGGGAATTACAGAAACTAAACTTGCGGCCAACTACAGCCACGACGCAGCGATCTTCACGCTCCACCAAACGCCGTGCCATCCCACGAGCCGGAGTATGTCGATCGCTTCCACTTCTACGCCATGCGCGCCATGAGCTCCTACTTGTCCACGCCATCCCGCAGACCAACTTGCAGTGCGCTGGTGATCACTACTCCTAGAAAACAGGAAGGTCTCCGCATGAACGCAGCATGCGTCAGACCGAAAACAGAAAACGCTGATAACTCGGAGCAACAGATAGAGCGTGGATTATCTAACATGGTGACCTTGAAGCCCTGAGGCCATTGGATGGCTCGGAGCCGGGAGGTGAAAGGGCATGGCCCTGTCGAGGCGTCGGGAGCCGGAGCTTGATCGCAGGCATGATTGCCTTGGGAGACTTCCTGGTCGCGATGTGGCGGCGATCGCCGTCGACGCGAGGGATGTGGGCTTGGTGGCGTGCTGCTGTACGATGATCCGGATGGTGAGGGATAGCGCCCCTTTTCATTGCACTGCACGGCAGCAGTCTTGACGTGGGCGACAACCTTCTGTAGCTCTGGGGTTACCGGAAGCTTGGAGAGTTCGTTGTAGACGACGGCGAGGTTGGTGCTTGGGGTCGGGTAAACAGGTTGATCATCGACCCTGTCGAATTCGTAGATGAGGTCACGGCCTCCAGCATTGTCGTGATCCCGGCGTCGGTCGTCGTCGCGATGCTCCCGGTCGTGGCGCTCCTGGTCGCGTCGTTCATCGTCACGCCGGCGCCGTCAGTCGATGTTGTGTTGCTCCCGATTGGCGCGTTCGCCTTCCGTTTCGTTCGGCGGTGGAGGACTGTCGGCGGAGACGTTGAAGATGATGCCGCCGTGATACGGTGGGAAGTCGACCTCGGATTCGGTGGAGATAATGGTCGTAGACCGCGTGGAGGTGGAGTCGTTTGTCTTGGTAGATCCGGACACCGAAGTCGCCGAGACGGTGTCGCTGGAGATTTCTTGGAGAGTCACCATGCCGACGAGTGGAGCTGGAGTCGTTCGGGCATGCACGCTGGTCGGAGGCATCTGGTCAGAACCAGAAGACTGGAGCTGGTCGGAGAGCTGTCGCAGCGCCTGATGCTGATATGTAGGGACCGCGCCGCGCAGCCCGAAGGGCATGGTCGTTGGAGATGAAACATGGCGACAAGCCGGACGTAGATCTGATCTGGGGCGGCGGGCGGGCCGAGCGTTGGGGATTCCCGATGGTGTACCAGAAAACTGTTGAAGGCAAGGTCGTTCGGAAAGCTGTATGCGAGCTACCTCGATGGCGTCGATGCATTCTGCGATTCCTTGGTTGGCTCGGTCGATGGCTTTGATCAGGTCATCGCAAGGGATGATTCTTGGCGGGCGGCGTGTCGGCTTGGTGACGCTACAGGTGGACGGCGGAGCGTCCGGTGCAGGAAGCTGCGCAGATTCCACGATTTCCGGAGCGGAAACGTGGTCACCCACGGTCTAGATCATAGATCCGATCTGAAAAGTGGTGCCAGCCTCCAGAAGGACCATAGAGCGAGGGAAAGTGACCGCTTGGCAGATCATGGTGTCGTAGCACACACACCCTACCTGGCGCGCCAACTGTCGATGAAATATGGTCGATAGTCTACCGAGGGGTATGCCCAAGGTAGTAGATTGAGCGGTGGAGGCGTGCGAGACGTCTGCAAAGCGTAGACACAGGGACGTGAGACGGCGATTTAGACAGGTTCGGGCCGGCAAGTCGCCGTAATACCCTACGTCCTGTGTTCTGGTGGCTGGTTTGTATTGATGGATTGGAATATGGCATGAGTTTGGAGGGGATCCCTGCTCGCCTTATATAGCCGGGGAGCAGGGTTACAACTTGCCGAATCCTAACAGATTACAATCGGTTCCTTTTGGCAAGGAATCCGGGTCTATCTATTCGGATCTTCCTTGTCGAGCAAGTCATCAGGAGAGTCCTTGGCGGTAGTGACGGCCTGGTCGCGGGCCGCAAGGCCTTCTGGTTGGGCCGTATCTGCAGGAGAGCCCAAGTCGTGTCATGGGGGTATACGGGTGTAATATCCCCACAGGTACCACAACATAGGAGGCTTGATTCAATTAATTTCATATTATTCATCATGTGATTGAGTCAAGTAATGAAGCTTATTGCTATTCTCATCCCAATGCCAAGTCAAGTCATGTGAAGTCCAAGTGCAAAACATACAAGTGCAAAAGATCAAGTTATGGTGATTAAGATAATGTGAAGCTTGCTATTGGATGATCATATGCTACTAATGTATATCTCTTGTTGATCATGTTCATTTGGGTGGATATGAGATGATTGAATTGGATATATATGCATATGTTGCTTGCTATGAGAAGTTTGAATGGATAAATTGCTTAGTAATCAAGTTTGAATTAGTTTGATTGGATATGTTCACAAGATGACCTTTAGTAAGTGGATTGAATGGATATATGTCTTGTGAGAGTGTTCAAACAAGTTAACTTCAAGTTGGATTCAAATTCGTAGAGTATAACTCAATTGCTCAAAGTTGTCGAATATTGCCAAATCTGAGTGAGCTGAGAAGATAGCCATGTTTGGATGATCAAATCTAGTTGGATTGGCTTGAAATTTGGTGTGCATGCTCTACACTTACAGTATTAGTTGCTGTAGAAAATTGGAATTCATTGGATAAGTGAAACTCCGTGTGGTAGTGGATCTTGTCAACTCTAGTGCAGCAGTTTTCAGCATGGACAGCAAGTGAAAGAATTGAAATCTGGTAGCAATCTAGAAAGTCAATGAAGCTCAAATTTTTATGGCTGCTAGAACACTTAGAGAAGCACATCTCCACAAAAATTCATGGTCATTGGACTTGTATTTTGGGAAATATGCATGTTTCTTTGAGAAGGACAGAATCTGCCAGAAAAGTGACAATTATTGGATTGATCTAGAGTCACTTTAATTGAAAGGCCCTCAAGTTGGAATCATGTTTATAAGTGGTTGAGGGACCTATGTTTGGTTTTGAGATGAGCTAGAAGTATGACAAAAATTAGTACAAGGTCATTCAATTGAGAAGTGCATTTGGCACACAATTTGGTACTCAAATTGAAGATCAAGACCAATATCAAGGTGAAGAGAAAGATCAAGTTCTAGTATTAATTGAAGATCATTTGGAAGAAAGAAAAGAACTCAAAGAAGGATTCAAAGTCAAATTTTAAGAAGAGTTCAAATGGATCAATCAAACAAAGTCAATTCAAGTGAGTATCAAGGATGATTCTTTGGAGAGAGGCCACTTCTCCCTTTTATAGGGGCTTGCCGCCTTTCGTAGGTTAACCAAGCGAGGCTTGGAAGGCTAACATGGAAGTGGTGATCTAAAGTATCATTGGAGATGCTTAGTTAGAGAAATCAAGAGAAAGCAAGCAACACCCAAGATAGACAAGCAAATCATGAGTGGCATTCATATATGCAAGCTATGATCAAATGAATAAGCAAGCCAACCACAACAAGATATTGCACATGATCATTAATGGTTCTCAATTCATACGGGTGGAGAATGATATTCAAATTGATATCTATCGGTCTTCACCAAGCTTTGAAATGGACTTCACATTGCTATTATGGAGCAAATTGGAATCAAATGACTATCCTCTACTCCAAGATAGCAAAGGTATCATTGTAATGTGCATGATCATTTCATCCCTTACTAGTATGCGGTTAGTGCATATAGTACATGCTTAATAGGATCATGCATAACAATTGAAAAGTTTAAATTCATAGCCTACCACTATTGCTTGTTTGGTTATATGATCTAGTGGTTAGTATATGAGTTTGTTCATGAGCTAATGAACCCAAGTACTTGATCTAGAAGATGAGCATTCAAGTGTCTAATTCAACATGAGTAAGATAACCATTGAAAGATGTGTGAAGAAGCTTACTCTAGAGCAAACCGAGTTAGATATCTTGTGCAAATTTAATAGTTCAAGTCACAAATGAGAAGCCCATGATAAGAGTTGAAGAAGAAGACAATAATGCAAATGGATATCAAGTTTAAACTTTCATTCAAGTGGTATCCTACAAGACTTCAAGTGATCCTCAACTTTAAGTGATCAAATCAAGCAAAGCATCCCTCACCAACAACAGCTCAAGTTTATCAATTGGATGACACATGCTATGACATAGGGGAGGTGCCTCATCTACTTGTGGCAAAGATATGTCAATTGTGACATGTCAAGGACAAAGGGGGAGAAAACAAGAAAAGAAGATGGACATGGATCAAGAGGGAGCAAGATTGAACAATGGAAGGATCAAAATTCTTGGACAAAAGAGAGCACACAAGTAGGGGGAGCAAACTCATGAACTTGGTTGATTGCATTTTGATATGTGCATATTCATATGACCTGCTTGCATAATGCATATGTCTTACATTTGATATATATGCTTGTGTGCAATGATTGCTAGAGCTAAGACTTGCATGATGATTGTTTTTTCTTCTATTGGTATTTTAGAGCATAGTCTTAGTGTAAAAAGTGGTAACTAGTGTGGCGGAACCGTCCTGATTATAAGAGCTCAAGTACCGTCTTAGTCAAATCCGTCTGACATCGACTCATACTTGAACCCATATAACCCCGGTAGTCCGGAAATCTCGAAGGATTTCTATCATCTTACAACATACAGGATCGCATTGTTCAAGAATTACATTCGCAAAGATACATCACAGGGAAACAAAACCGGATTTAAAACATCAGAGTACGAATTTAAGACAGAGTTATTACAATACCAAATTTAAAAGTGCAGAAGCTTAAATAAGTTTTGAAACACAACCACTACACATGTGGTCCAAATAAAACATTGTTTGATAAATCCAACTCAACACAACTCACTCTTCCCTTTTTAAGTAATGTGCCACTAGAAGTCTCAGACCAGCAAAAGAAAAAGGGAAGCTTCTGAACGACCCTGCCCTGGGCGTACTCCTCATCACCTTCCACCGAGTAGAGGCAGTGCTTACAATAGCCATAATACACCTAGCCATCTGCAACAAACGGGATAAACCCTGAGTACGGGAATGTACTCAGCTAGACTTACCCGTCCAACTGAAAATAAAGACACCAAGGATATGCAAGGCCTTTTTGGGTGGAGCTGGGATCTTTAGTTGCGAAAAGCACAATTTAAGATAAGGAATATTAGTGACATTGGTGAGCTGTCAGCTTTTACACCAATCTCTTACTCTAGGTTTGCACCTGAACTATTGCACACACTTGAGTCTAACAAACAATAATATAACCATATCCAGTTGACTTATCCACATTTTTAGTTGAACCTTTAAAACATCATATGGAGTTGTATCGTGGTAAAGCTCGTCATAGTTTCCCACTAACCGGGGGAGACGGCGACTCGAATCGAATTCCAAACCAGCTGGTGATAAACCTTTAATACCAGCTCACACTTTCCCCGTCGGGTCCATGCATTGGGCAACCGCTCGATGCTTGTTCGTGGTGGTAATCGTCGCGGTTCAAGCACGGACCGCCCAATTGGAACCTGGCGATGGCCTCACGCGGCAGATCGCATTTCCATACTAGAGGGCGCGACTCGGGTTGATTCCGGCCCGAACAGCTTCTAACCGGCATTGGGGTCGATGATTATGGCACCGACGTATCCCTAAGTAAAAGGGCGCGTTCAAAAATGAACGAGGGCCAACATCGATATAAACCTACACGATCCAACGGACGGACTGCCCCAAGTTTCCAACTTGTGTCTTGCCTTCCAGTTGACCGTATTTCATTACTACTCAGGTTCTTTTCCACGATAGCAAATATAGCCAACCGTGATCCAGTAACTACCCATCAGGGGTATTACGGAAACATCCTTAACTACTACTTTTATTAAGCAGGCTAAGCAATTCTACATTATAAATAAATAACGGGATGCAAGGCAGATGTTAATCAATAACAAGGAATGGTAATGCAGCAAGTGGGATTCAACCAACTCCTATACCTAATGCATCACAATATAAAAGGACTCAAGTAATTTAATTGTAAAACTGGGAGACTTAGAATGCTCCGGGGCTTGCCTTGAGAGAAGACTGAGGCCTCGTGGGAGGGGCACTCAAGCAGGTTAGTGTCGGCCGCGGGGTCGACTTCCTTGGTTTGATGAAGTTCCGGGATCTCCTGCTCGACGTTTGTCTCCTGCTCCTGGTCTTGCTCTTGAACTGTCGATCCTATTGCAATGCGGTTGAAAATGAAAAATAAATAATACGTGGTGCGAGATGCGGTGGTAAGAAAAGTAACATTTCTTGCAAACCAACAAAACCAACTTGTTGAACCACTTTTGACATTGAGGTAAATACTGAGTTATCTCATAAAACAAAATCCATTAATTCACCTATTTCTTATTTAATAATTCAAAAGAACTCAGGTTTGAACTGCAAGTGCATTTTTCTGAACTCAGAAAAATCCACAAAAATTCCAGAAGGCAATTAACATCTGCTGGACTTCGCTGAACAATTTTCAGCCAGAAATAAAATATAGAACACCAGATATAAAAAGAACAAATAAACTGCTCAAAAGGCACTTTGAACTAACTTTTCACTCAAAAAGTGTCAAACAATAGATTTCATAATTTTTCAAGCTGCATCTACTCATGAACACTTTACTGCAGAAAATTTACTGACAAAGCAAAAACATACATGCCTACACAAAATAAACAAATCTATTCCAAATTAATCCCATTGAACTACAACCCTACTGGAAAAGGGTGCCAAACTCAATTTCCTATTTTTCCCAGATTTTACTCCACATTTCATATTTATCAAGAAAGTTCCATGAGCAGAAACACTATATTATTTCTTACATGAATTTCCAAAGAAACACACAGCAAAGTACATTTGTAAAGCAACTCCATATTTCTTCACATAACAATCCATGCTTACATTTTTTCTCACTAAAACATTGTACATAAAGACTGTATAATTTTTCCCATAATTTATTTTTACACATAAAGCATCTTAACATTTATTCTAAGAAATCAGTCAAAAAGGACTTTAAACCATAACAGAAACTTTTTCCACATAAACAGTGCCTTATATATTTTTCATAGGTGCAAAACATGATAATAAACTTTCACAAAATTTTCCATGAATTATCTCAATCAGAAAGCACTTATTTTCATTTATCTCCATAAAAGCATATAAACTAAAATAAATAAAAACAGTAATAAAAACTTTCACCAAAAATACTTTCATATTTTTCATGATAGATCTACTCATAAACAAGCTAGCAAAACTGAAAGTACTTCATTTGGACTTTTAAAATAAGCTACACAAAAATAACAAGCATTTCTGGAAAATAAAACAAAAAGGAAAACATTTGAATCTTCCCGGCTCGGCCTTGCGTGAACGTGGTCCATGGACCGGGTGAGGCTGACGCGCGGGGTCTGCTGGTCCACGGGACCCACCCGTTAGAGAGGGCGAAGCAGGGGGGAGGTTTAACCGGCGATTGCTCGCCGGCGGCGAGGTCTCCAGCGGCGGTGTGGTGCTTGATGGACTCGTCTCGACGAGGCGCATCGGGTGGTGTGGATGGTTTGGCCAGCGCACGGCCGCAGCATGCCGGCGGCGAGCGGTTGCGGACGGCGGCGGCGGCGACATACGGCTACGCCATTTCTGGCGGTCGCCGGTGAAATTACCGGGTGCGTCACACTCCACTAACCCTAGGGGAACAGGCTAGGTGGTTGGTTTGGCTCGGGAAGCTCCGAGGAAGCTTGGCCACGCGAGCGGCCATGGCGGACGATGGCGGTGCTCGGTCGGAGGAGAAGAGGGGGTTGGGGAGCGGTAGAGACCTCACAGAGGTGTGTTCTCACCTTGCCTTGGCTCGGTGAGGCTCGAGGACGAAGAAGGGAGGCGGTGGAGCTCGGGTCAGGGAGGAACGACGACGCGGGCTCCGCGGTGGCGAACGGCGAACCGAAGGGGGCGCTTCGTCCTCTAGCGGCGATGGGGCTTGGTCGGGGAAGACGACGTGCGCACGGTGTGTGCACGGCGTAGGCGGAGAGGCTGGCGAGAGGGATTGGATGGTGGTGGTCGGGTGTGGCCGGAACGGCGGAGGGGGTTTGTGGTGGTGGTCGCGGCGAGAGCGAGCAGAGCACTCGTTCTTGCTCGGTGGCGCGGGGAGGAGAGTGGGAGCGAGAGTGGGAGAGCGTGTGTGCGCGGGTGAGTGAACGAGCGAAGGGGAGGTGCTCGGTTTTGCTCGGCGGGGCGAAGGATGGCCGGTCGTGGCGGGGGCCACGGCGTGGCGTGCGGCGGGCGACGGCGCGGCGAGCGAGGGTGGCGCGGCAGGCGAGGCGAGCGCGGAGTGGGCGAGCGGGATCGCTTGCTTGCTCGGGCACGCGAAGATCGAGCGGGGAGTGGCGGAGGCGGATACGGCGCAGAGGCTGGGCGCCACGCGGCAGGCCGGCCGGCGTACGGCGCGGCGGGGCTGTCGCGCGCGGCGCGCGCGCGCGGCGAGCGCGGGCGAGCGCGGCTGGGCCGGTGCGGCGCGGTGCGGGCGAGCGCCTGGGCTGGGCCAGAAAGGCCGAATGGGCCGAAAGGGAAGCGCCGGGTAAAAATCGTTTTTCTTTTTCTTTTTCCAAAAACTTTTCAAACTTGACCACTCAAAAACAGTTTCAAAAACTCCAAACTAGGTTTTGACCCAAAAATAAAAGTTGCTCAAAATAATTTTCTCTACAACTTTCATATAGGACACTTTTTCTCAAAACCATTTTTTACAACCTCCACATAAATAAAGCCAAATTTGAGACATAAGCCATTTTGTTTAACTCATTTTTATTTGATAAACTATTTTGAACTAGGTCAAAATGCCAACATGAAAAGCACTTAGCTCAAAAATCTTTATTTTATAAAACTATTTGCCAAGACAGGATTTCACTTTAACCATCAGGTCCAATAGAAATCCAAAATCCAAATAAATAAACAAAGGCAAAAAAACACACTTATGCACATGAAATGATGCAATGCATTATTTATGCTCTTTAGTAGCTAAATGCAGTTCCTAATGCAGTGCTTGACACGAGGGTGTCACAGCCCTTTCCCCTTAAAGAAATCTCATCCCGAGATTTTGAGTTACGTACCAATCTTTATAAAAAGCGGGATAGTTTACTCGCAAGTACTCCTCGGTTTTCCAAGTCGCATCGTTGGGTCCGTGATTGCTCCAGAGAATCTTGTAGGTCTTCACTGTTCGGTTGCGAGTCTCTCGGGTCTTGGTGTCCAAAATCTCCTTGGGCTGTTCGTAGTATTCTAGATCAGACCTGATGGGGACATCCGGGATCTGAACTTCTTCTCGTTCCGGAACTCGTAGACATTTTTTTAACTGAGATACATGAAACACTGGGAAGACTGCGCTCATTTCTGGGGGTAATTGTACTTCATAGGCCACTTCTCCCTTTTTAGCTACGATCTGATACGGTCCCACGTATCAAGGTGCTAACTTTTTCTTGATTCCAAAACGTTAAACTTTTCTCATGGGTGAGACCTTGAGGTAAACATAGTCTCCTACTTGAAATTCCAAGAGTCTCTTTCGTGTGTCTGCATAGCTCTTTTGTCGGGATTGTGCTGCCTTGATGTGTTGCTGTACTGTTTGCACCATCTCTTCAGCATCCTTTACATAATCTGACCCATAAAATCCTCGATCTCCCGATTCAACCCAATTTACCGGGGTTCTGCATCTTCGTTCGTACAAAACCTCAAAAGGTGCCATCTTTATACTCTCCTGGTAGCTATTGTTATAAGAGAACTCGGCGAGGGGTAACCATTTCTCCCATGATTCTCCTGAGGATAGAACACAAGCTCTGAGGATATCTTCCAAGATTTGATTTACTCTTTCAGTCTGTCCTGCGGTTTGGGGATGATAAGCGGAACTTCTTACCAGCTTGGTTCCTAGTTCCTTGTGCAACTGCTCCCAAAAACGCGCTATGAACTGGGGTCCTCTATCAGAAACAATCCTCTTAGGAACTCCATGTAGCCTTAAGATATTCTGAATGTACAAGTCTGCATACTGATGAGGTCGGTGTGTAGTCTTAACCGGGATGAAGTGAGCCACTTTAGATAACCGATCCACGATAACCCAAATAGAATCATTTCCTTTTTGAGTAGTGGGAAGGCCTGTGATGAAATCCATACTAATCTCTTCCCATTTCCACTTTGGGATTGATAACGGTTGTAACAGTCCGACAGGTCTCAGGTGTATCGCTTTTATCCTACAGCAAGTATCACATCTTGCGACATAAGCTGCGACTTCCTTCTTCATCCTAGACCACCAATACCTTGTTCTGAGATCTTGGTACATCTTATTGCTTCCTGGATGGATAGATAACTTTGAATTGTGAGCTTCATTCAGAATTCTTTCTTTCAGCTCTGTGTCCTTAGGAACAACCAACCTCTGATTATACCACAGAATTCCCTGTTCATCTGTTCTGAAGTTCAAAGAACTACTGATCTCTAATCTCTTCTTGATTTGACAGATCTCTTCATCGGTCTTTTGTCCTTCGATGATCTCACTTTCCAGGGTGCACTGTATGGTGATATTGTTTAACATAACGGGGTGCATAAGGTTAAACCCATCTTCCAACAGTGGTTGTAGGGAGTTGCAATGAGTCTTGCGACTCAAGGCATCGGCTACAATGTTCGCTTTTCCGGGGTGGTAATGCACTTCAAGGTTGTAATCCTTAATCAATTCCAACCATCTTCTCTGCCTCATGTTCAATTCTGGCTGGGTGAAGATATATTTCAGACTTTTATGATCCATGAACACATGACATAGGTTTCCCATAAGGTAATGCCTCCAGATCTTGAGTGCATGCACGACGGCTGCCAATTCCAAATCATGAGTGGGATAATTCTCTTCATGTGGTCGCAACTGGCGTGAAGCATATGCTATAACTCTCCCATTCTGCATGAGCACACATCCAAGTCCAATCTTGGATGCGTCACAAAACACATCAAAAGGTTCCTCCAAGTTTGGCTGAGCCAAAACAAGCGCGGAAGTCAACAACATTCGCAGAGTGCGAAAAGCTGTTTCACACTCTGGAGTCCATTCGAACTTCTTGTTTTTCTGCGTTAAACAGGTCATAGGTTTGGCTATTCTCAAAAAATCCGGAATGAACCGACGGTAGTATCCAGCCAAACCCAAAAAGCTATGAACTTCAAACACACTTGTGGGTGCTTCCCAATCCATAACCTCTTGCACCTTAGAAGGGTCTACAGAGATCCCTTCCTCTGAAAGGATGTGACCAAGGAAAGGTACCTTCTTCAACCAAAACTCACACTTGCTGAACTTAGCATATAACTTGTGCTCTTGAAGCCGGGTCAAAACAACTTGTAGATGCTCAGCATGATCCTTCTCATTCTCAGAGTATACTAAGATATCATCGATGAACACTACAACGAACTTGTCCAACTCGGGCATGAAGACCGAATTCATCAGGTACATGAAATGCGTCGGTGCATTGGTTAACCCAAAGGACATAACTAGATACTCATAGAGTCCATATCTGGTGGAGAAAGCTGTTTTTGGTATATCCTCTCTTCTGATCTTAATCTGATGGTATCCTGACCTCAAGTCGATCTTGGAGAACACTTTTGCCTTTGATAGCTGATCAAACAAGATGTCGATTCGAGGTAAGGGGTACTTGTTCTTTATAGTTACTGCATTCAACGGCCTGTAATCCACACACATCCTCAAAGTTTTATCGTTCTTCTTCACAAAGATAGCGGGACATCCCCAAGGTGATGAACTAGGGCGTATCAAACCCTTATCGAAAAGCTCCTGCAACTGAACTTTGAGCTCTGCTAACTCTTTAGCGTGCATCCTATACGGCCTCCGAGATATGGGTGCCGTTCCAGGGATAAACTCTATAGCAAACTCCACATCCCTATCCGGCGGTAGTCCAGGCAACTCATCAGGAAAAACATCTGGAAACTCACACACTATCGGGATCTCGGCTATCTGTTTTGCCATGATATTGAACAACACTCCAATCTCGTGGGGGTTTCGGGGTAACTTAAATCGGAAGGAATACTCATTTCGGGGGCTCACTAGGGAAACCACTCATTCGGCAATATCCAAATTAACCTTCCAACGCTTCATCCATCCCATCCCCAAGATGACATCCAAACCTAATCCGGGAATTACGATAAGATCCACAGATATCTTTTTATCCCCAAAAGTGATTTCCATCTCCTTAGCCATGGTACGGGCAGAAAGAACAGCCCCTGCTGAACTTATCTGATAACCCCTATCCAATTCTACCAGCTTAGGGTTACTTCTCATAACAAAATTCTCACTTATGAAAGAATGCGATGCTCCAGAATCAAACAACACAACTGCGGGGTATTGATTAACAAGAAACGTACCAGCGGTGACAGGCTCTCCTTCAGGCACTTCTTCCACGGTAGTATAATGCACATGACCTGCGCGAGGTGGAGGCTGGGTGTACTGCTTCTTTGGACGAGGGCACTGACGTGACAGGTGTCCAGTCTGACCACAGTTGTAGCACGGGCCAATCACATATGGGGTCTTGGGACCTCCTGCACTTCATACCTTATTCTTGTTCTGCATCAGAGGAGCGGTGTAGGGCTTCTGAAAACCGGGACGGGGGCGGTTGGTGGTGATCTTCCTCTGCGGGGGACGGAACCTTGCTCCAGCCACTAGCGGGCGATACGGGGCGCGTGCTCCGAAAGGGGTTCTCTGCTGAGACGAACCTCCTTCGTTCGCACGACGGCGGTTTTCTGTCGCCAGCCTACTGTCATTGGCCTCTTGATTTAGGCAGTCACTGACGAAGTCACTGAAGGTAGTGCGGTGACTGTTGCCCATCTTTGAAAGCATGGCGACACTCATTCCACGCTTGAAGCTTGCAATCTTCTTGGCCTCAGTGTTGACAAAGTCTGGGGCGTAGCGAGCTAGGTTGTTGAAGCTGTGCAGATACTCTGACATAGATCTGGTTCCCTGAGACAGCCTCATGAACTCTGCAATCTTCATTTCCATCAGACCACTAGGGATGTAGTGGTTGCGCATAGCAGTCGAGAACTGATCCCAAGTGACACGTGCATTTGCAGGCAAGGATGCACGGTACTGGGCCCACCACAAACCTGCGGGTCCTTCCAACATGTGCGCGGCGTACTCTGCCTTGAGCTCTTCCGTCAGGCGAAGCAGACGGAACTTCTGGGTGATGGAGTTGAGCCATTCATCAACCTCAAGCGGTTCGGTGACTTCCTTGAACACCGGGGGACGGGTGTCCAAGAAGTCACGGTAGGAGCTGTACTGATTGGGCTCCGGACCTTGGCGCTGCTGGTGCTATTGCGCGGTGTTGTTAGCGATGTTGCGGAGGGTGGCCTCCATGTGCCTCTGCATTTCTTCCATGTTCCTTTGGCTGCCCAAGAACTGGCCGAAAAACGCTTCCGGCATCATCGGCGGCGGTGGGGGAGGTGGCAAGTTCTCCTCCTGTCCTGCCCCCTGTCCGCGTTGGCTGCGAGTGTGTGCCGACATCTGCATATCCCATTAATAAGCAACCATTGGGTGATGTCACATTGACCATGAATAAATACTGCGCTGTATGTAATTCAAAAATTTAGCACACGACCAAGTATAATTACTCATTTCCATACAACATCACAGAATAATTGCTCGAAATTAGACATGCAAACGACGAATCTCCATAAAAGATGCCAGATCGAAGTCTGGACTTTGTCCAAAAGCCATACATGCCATCATACATCTCAAACATAAAACCAACACATGTTTAGGGTGTTACGTCATCAGCGAGCGTGCTCAAGCTATACAAAAGAAAACGATCCCTAACAAGCTAACGCTCAGGCGTCTCCAGCGGCGGACGCGGCATCCTCTACGTCGGCGTCGATCATCGGCTCGTCAGCGTGATCCTCCTCCGGTGGGGCGTCAGGACCAAGGACCTCTCCGTCTTGGGGATCCTGGGCCTCGGCTGCGGGAACCTCGGCAGCTGCTGGGGCGGCGGCCTCCTGTGCGGCGTGATGCATCTGGTGGACTGCCTCGTGGAGCTGGTCGATGTAGGCCTGCTGTCCATGGATCTGCTGTATGAAGAGGTGGGCTCCCTCTCTGAGCTGGTCGAGCGCGGTGCGGGCCTCATCCCTCTGAAGGGCGGTAGTCAGGTACATCTGCTCTGCAACGGTCCTGGCAGTGGCCTGTGCTGCTGCTGTAGTACGGGCGTCGTCACGCTCAAGGGTGATCTGCTGAATCCTCTCCTGGAGACGAGCTACCTCGGCATCAAACTCTTCCTGTAGCTTCCTCTTGCTCTGGTAGGTGGCTGTGAGGGTAAAGGACATGCTCTCGAGAGTGTGCTCCAAACTCTCACATACACCCAACAAAGCTCCGGTGGCGCTCATCGCAGGCGTCTCGCAGTAGAACCTTTCTTCTGCACTTCCCGTCAGAACCGACTCCAAGGTCTGCTTCCAGCGCAATGGAAAAAGTGATCCACGAGGGAACACTCCTGCCATAGCACTAGCTAGGTCGGCGGGAAAACGGGCGATGATATCCTTCAGCACAAGATACGCTGCCCTGTTGGCTCCATCCTTGGCACATGTGCCTCTGGTGATCTCCGTCCATCCTGTCCAGTGGGGCTTGGCAGACAAAGCTTTGACTTTGATTTCCACCATGACCAAGGAATCCTGCCCGTAGATCTCCTTCTGCCATGAGTACCTGGGCTCCTATCCTTCCTCATAGCCCACGGCCTGCAGAATCCTCCAAAGGATAGTCGGCAACCCGAAGTAGGACAAGAACGTCTTCCGGGTCAGCTTGGTGGCCAAGCGGTGACGCGGAACTCCTCTGCCTCCGGTGGCCTTGTGAGCGGTCAGCTTAGTCCGGGCCATCTGTAGAAACAAAAGGGTTTCGAACTCTCGTGAGACGGATATTAAGTTGGCAAATTTTTATATAAAAGAGACAACTTTTAATTAAGGGGAGGTAATGTAAATGCAAGAATATAAACATGATGCATGATCGTACTTACGTTCTCACTCACTAACATGACTTGTAAGTCCTAACGTTCTAGTCGGTGGCAAGAACGATCTCTCATGCGTTATCTACACGTTCTACTCGATCGCACAGTTAGCGTACCTGCAGAAGATTCATTTCAGCCCAAAGCAATCTCAATGGTAAAACAACTGAGTATTGGCTAATATGCACAAAATACATAGAAGCCAACACTAAACACCATGCACCAATATAGAAAACACCCTCAAAAACATTGATACCCTCGTACATGTTTGCGTGGAGCTCGCACATACTTGGTATAAGAACTCTCACCTAGACCGACGGTTGGACGGTCATGCTCTCATATCTCACAAAATCATTTTATGCATGTTTTCGCGATCGACACATTCTCTTTTTCCCGAGAATGGACCAGCAAATAAAGATCTAGCATGAAGCAAAACCCTGAACCCTGTTAGCAGTTAAGCCACCTAAATCCTAGTATAGGGCTTAAGGACGAGACTGGGCACACTTAGTAATTGAAAATAGTTTTAAAAATAGTTTTGAAATACCCATTTTAGTTCGAAAATAGCTCTTTGCGGATGCAATAACTTGAACCATGCTCCGATACCAGCTGTGGCGGAACTGTCCTGATTATAAGAGCTCAAGTACCATCTTAGTCAAATCCGTCTGACATCGACTCATACTTGAACCCATATAACCCCGGTAGTCCGGAAATCTCGAAGGATTTCTATCATCTTATAACATACAAGATCGCATTGTTCAAGAATTACATTTGCAAAGATACATCACAGGGAAACGAAACCGGATTTAAAACATCAGAGTACGAATTTAAGACAAAGTTATTACAATATCAAATTTAAAAGTGCAGAAGCTTAAATAAGTTTTGAAACACAACCACTACACATGTGGTCCAAATAAAACATTGTTTGATAAATCCAACTCAACACAACTCACTCTTCCCTTTTTAAGTAATGTGCCACTAGAAGTCTCAGACCAGCGAAAGAAAAAGGGAAGCTTCTGAACGACCCTGCCCTGGGCCTACTCCTCATCACCTTCCACCGGGTAGAGGCAGTGCTTACAATAGCCATAATACACCTGGCCATCTGCAACAAACGGGATAAACCCTGAGTACGGGCATGTACTCAGCTAGACTTACCCGTCCAATTGAAAATAAAGACACCAAGGATATGCAAGGCCTTTTTGGGTGGAGCTGGGATCTTTAGTTGTGAAAAGCTCAATTTAAGATAAGGAATATTAGTGACATTGGTGAGCTGTCAGCTTTTAGACCTATCTCTTACTCTAGGTTTGCACATGAACTATTGCACACACTTGAGTCTAACAAACAATAATATAACCATATCCAGTTGACTTATCCACATTTTTAGTTGAACCTTTAAAACATCATATGGAGTTGTATCGTGGTGAAGCTCGCCATAGTTTCCCACTAACCGGGGGAGACGGCGACTCGAATCGAATTCCAAACCATCTGATGATAAACCTTTAATACCAGCTCACACTTTCCCCGTCGGGTCCATGCATTGGGCAACCGCTCGATGCTTGTTCGTGGTGGTAATCGTCGCGGTTCAAGCACGGACCGCCCAATTGGAACCTGGCGATGGCCTCACGCGGCAGATCGCATTTCCATACTAGAGGGCGCGACTCGGGTTGATTCCGGCCCGAACAGCTTCTAACCGGCTTTGGGGTCGATGATTATGGCACCGACGTATCCCTAAGTAAAAGGGCGCGTTCAAAAATGAATGAGGGCCAACATCGATACAAACCTACACGATCCAACGGACGGACTGCCCCAAGTTTCCAACTTGTGCCTTGCCTTCCAGTTGACCGTATTTCATTACTACTCAGGTTCTTTTCCACGATAGCAAATATAGCCAACCGTGATCCAGTAACTACCCATCAGGGGTATTACGGAAACATCCTTAACTACTACTTTTATTAAGCAGGCTAAGCAATTCTACATTATAAATAAATAACGGGATGCAAGGCAGATGTTAATCAATAACAAGGAATGGTAATGCAGCAAGTGGGATTCAACCAACTCCTATACCTAATGCATCACAACATAAAAGGACTCAAGTAATTTAATTGTAAAACTGGGAGACTTAGAATGCTCCGGGGCTTGCCTTGAGAGAAGACTGAGGCCTCGTGGGAGGGGCACTCAGGCAGGTTAGTGTCGGCCGCGGGGTCGACTTCCTTGGTTTGATGAAGTTCCGGGATCTCCTGCTCGAAGTTTGTCTCCTGCTCCTGGTCTTGCTCTTGAACTGTCGATCCTATTGCAATGCGGTTGAAAATGAAAAATAAATAATACGTGGTGCGAGATGCGGTGGTAAGAAAAGTAACATTTCTTGCAAACCAAAAAACCAACTTGTTGAACCACTTTTGACATTAAGGTAAATACTGAGTTATCTCATAAAACAAAATCCATTAATTCACCTATTTCTTATTTAATAATTCAAAAGAACTCAGGTTTGAACTGCAAGTGCATTTTTCTGAACTCAGAAAAATCCACAAAAATTCCAGAAGGCAATTAACATCTGCTGGACTTCGCTGAACAATTTTCAGCCAGAAATAAAATATAGAACAGCAGATATAAAAAGAACAAATAAACTGCTCAAAAGGCACTTTGAACTAACTTTTCACCCAAAAAGTGTCAAACAGCAGATTTCATAATTTTCCTAGCTGCATCTACTCATGAACACTTTACTGCAGAAAATTTATTGACAGAGCATAAACATACATGCCTACACAAAATAAACAAATCTATTCCAAATTAATCCCATTGAACTACAACCGTACTAGAAAAGGGTGCTAAACTCAATTTCCTATTTTTCCCAAATTCTACTCCACATTTCATATTTATCAAGAAAGTTCCATGAGCAGAAACATTATATTATTTCATACATGAATTTCCAAAGAAACACATAGAAAAGTACATTTGTAAAGCAACTCCATATTTCTTCACATAACAATCCATGCTTACATTTTTTCTCACTAAAACATCATACACAGAGATTGTATAATTTTTCCCATAATTTATTTTTACACATAAAGCATTTTAACATTTATTCTAAGAAATCAGTCAAAAAGGACTTTAAACCATTACAGAAATTTTTTCACATAAACAGTGCCTTATATATTTTGCATAGGTGCAAAACATGATAATAAACTTTCACAAAATTTTCCATGAATTATCTCAATCAGAAAACACTTATTTCTATTTATCTCCATAAAAGCATATAAACTAAAATAAATAAAAACAGTAATAAAAACTTTCACCAAAAATACTTTCATATTTTTCCATGATAGATCTACTCATAAACAAGCTAGCAAAACTAAAAGTACTTCATTTAAACTTTTAAAACGAGCTACACAAAAATAACAAGCATTTCTGGAAAATAAAACAAAAAGGAAAACATTTGAATCTTCCCGGCTCGGCCATGCGTGAACGTGGTCCATGGACCGGGTGAGGCTGATGCGCGGGGTCCGCTGGTCAACGGGACCCACCCGTCAGAGAGGGCGAAGCAGGGGGGAGGTTTGACCGGCGATTGCTCGCCGGCGGCGAGGTCTCCGGCGGCGGTGTGGTGCTTGATGGACTCGTCTCGACGAGGCGCATCGAGTGGTGTGGATGGTTTGGCCAGCGCACGGCCGCAGCGTGCCGGCGGCGAGCGGTGGCGGACGGCAGCGGCGACGACATACGGCTACGCTGTTTCCGGCGGTCGCCGGTGAAATTACCGGGTGCGTCACACTCCACTAACCCTAGGGGAACAGGCTAGGTGGTTGGTTTGGCTCGGGAAGCTCCGAGGAAGCTTGGCCACGCGAGCGGCCATGGCAGACGGTGGCGGTGCTCGGTTGGAGGAGAAGAGGGGGTTGGGGAGCGGTAGAGACCTCACAGAGGTGTGTTCTCACCTTGCCTTGGCTCGGTGAGGCTCGAGGACGAAGAAGGGAGGCTGTGGAGCTCGGGTCAGGGAGGAACGACGACGCGAGCTCCGCGGTGGCGAACGGCGAACCGAAGGGGGCGCTTCGTCCTCTAGCGGCGATGGGGCTTGGTCGGGGAAAACGATGTGCGCAGGGCGTGTGCACGGCGTAGGCGGAGAGGCTGGCGAGGGATTGGATGGTGGTGGTCAGGTGTGGCCGGAACGGCGGAGGGGGTTTGTGGTGGTGGTCGCGGCGAGAGCGAGCAGAGCACTCATTCTTGCTCGGTGGCGCGGGTAGGAGAGTGGGAGCGAGAGTGGGAGAGCGTGTGTGCGCGGGTGAGTGAACGAGCGAAGGGGAGGTGCTCGGTTTTGCTCGGCGGGGCGAAGGATGGCCGGTCGTGGCGGGGGCCACGGCGTGGCGTGCGGCGGGCGACGGCGCGGCGAGCAAGGGTGGCGCGGCAGGCGAGGCGAGCGCGGAGTGGGCGAGCGGGATCGCTTGCTTGCTCGGGCACGCGAAGATCGAGCGGGGAGTGGCGGAGGCGGATACGGCGCAGAGGCTGGGCGCCACGCGGCAGGCCGGCCAGCGTACGGCGCGGCGGGAATGTCGCGCGCGGCGCGCGCGCGGCGAGCGCGGCTGGGCCGGTGCGGCGCGGTGCGGGCGAGCGCGTGGGCTGGGCCGGAAATGCCGAATGGGCCGAAAGGGAAGCGCCGGGTAAAAATCGTTTTTCTTTTTCTTTTTCCAAAAACCTTTCAAACTTGACCACTCAAAAACAGTTTCAAAAACTCCAAACTAGGTTTTGACCCAAAAATAAAAGTTGCTCAAAATAATTTTCTCTACAACTTTCATATAGGGCACTTTTCTCAAAACCATTTTTTACAACCTCCACATAAATAAAGCCAAATTTGAGACATAAGCCATTTTGTTTAACTCATTTTTATTTGATAAACTATTTTGAACTAGGTCAAAATGCCAACATGAAAAGCACTTAGCTCAAAAATCTTTATTTTATAAAACTATTTGCCAAGACAGGATTTCACTTTAACCATCAAGTCCAATAGAAATCCAAAATCCAAATAAATAAACAAAGGCAAAAAGCACACTTATGCACATGAAATGATGCAATGCATTACTTATGCTCTTTAGTAGCTAAATGCAGTTCCTTATGCAGTGCTTGACACTAGGGTGTCACAACTAGAACCTTGATTATAATGTTGATCTCACGTGGTATCTAGTTTCACTTGTTTCTAGCAAGGTTGATGCTAAGGATGAATTCAAATGTGGTATACACTTGTAAGTGCAATCAAGCCCTAATTGTGGGTTTTGGTGATAATGACCACACGATTAGAGGACTAATGAGATTTACAAAGTTGATAAGCAGGTTATGTTAAGAAAGGATGGTGTATATGCGTTGGTGGACCCCTCACACTACATTTCGTCGGTTCCGAACTCAAAGCGCTTCAAGGATATTCTATTTTTGATTACTTGAGTCTAGGAATGCCGTACTATAAAGGGGGAATGCAAATTCATTGATATGGCTGAATGATATGTGCTCAAACCAACCCAAACCATCCACATTTCCAACCAAAGACAGCTGCACTTAACTCAGATTTATACCTGTCTGCTTGGTAGGCGCGGCAGTGCCGCTCTAGGCGCGGCAGTGCCGGGCCGCGGCACTGCCGGGCTGAGGCCGGCACTGCCGCGACTTAAACTGCCCGTTGGATGGCAGAGGGTATTTACATCACCCCCTCTGCCCCCCAACGGTCATCCACGACCAGAACACTCCACCTACCTCCAGACAAGCTCCCTCTCTCCATTGAAGGCCCTCCAAGCTCCCAACCACCAAAATCTTCATTCCCATTGATTCCAAGTGGTTGAGAGGCTAAAACCTTCACCAAAGAGGAGCCCTAGCTGAGATCTACTCCCTAGAGCACTTGATTTGAGCCATAGCCGGTGGATTTGCTTCTATTACTCTTGGGTTCTTGGAACCCTAGCCGGCTAGGCGTCGCCCTAGAGCCTTGCCAACTTGTGTGGCGGCCTAGGGAGGTTTGTAATCACTTGTGCAGCTAGTAAGATTACCCCTCATCTCAAGGATTTGGTTCCTTGACTTGAGAACGAGGTTGAGTTGCAAAGCTCATGACCTAAGTGGTCAACCTCAACAACGTGGAGGTAGGCAAGCCTTGGTGGCGAGCTGAACCACGGGATAAATCACTTGTCTCGCGTGCTTGCTTAGTTTCATTCTCTATGTTCATGAGCTTGTGATATATTCTAGGGTTTGGCTCGATCTACTCTATCTTTCATATTTGGCTTGGAGTAGTTGTTTCTGCTGGTTTATATAGCCTATTGTTACATTCCTATTCATATAGAATCTGCAGATTGTGGTTAGATTTCGAATTGCAGCTTCTGGTCTTCATCTGCGCGGCAGTACCGCGCTGAGGCCGGCAGTGCCGGGGAGCGGCAGTGCCGGGCACAGGGCGGTAGTGCCGGGCCTATCTAATTTGGTTTTAAGCTGTGATTTTTGACAGGCCTATTCACCCCCCCCCCCCCTCTAGGCCACACAGGTCCTTACAAGTGGTATCAGAGCCTGGTCTCTCAGCAGCACTTAACCGTGCGAGAGTATGGCCACTGACGGAGCGGGTGATGCTAGTGTTGTGCAACCCAAACCCTTTGAAGATCCGGATGTGCACACCACTAGCAGCAGCGAGAGTATCTCCACAGCTAGCGGAAGGACACTTCCACAATTGGTTGTGTCGGCCGGAGAGCTCGCAAGGCGAAAGGAAGAAAGAAGGTTGAGAAGAGAAGCTAGAGCCAAAGCAAAAGAAGATGCAGCAGCTCTCAAAGCAAAGGAAGACAAGGCTCAAAGAAGAGAAGAAAGAAAGATTAGAAGAGAAGAAAGAGCCAAGAGAAGAGAAGAGAAGAAGAAGATGGAAGAGCTTAAAGCAAAGAAGAGTGTGCATTTGAGTGAAGACTCAAGTAGCACCGAAGATGGCGATGATGACATCTCCTATCATCACAAGGATGACAAGAAGAAGAAGGAGGAGACCAAGGAGACATACAAAGCCGTATCCTACACTTATTCTTCTATGTCTAACCATGATTCTAGGCCTCTCATTAATGTACCCGCGGGCAAGTTGCCTCGTTTCGACGGGACCAACTTTGCCAAGTGGAAGCACATTATGAAGACCTATCTTATTGGTCTCCATCCAGGAATTTGGGAGATAGTGCACAATGGACTTGAAGCACCGGTTGACCCAAAGAACCCCACTCAAGATGAGTTCCGCAACATTCATCTCAATGCCCAAGCAACTAGTGTGCTACTTAGTGCCTTGGATGGTGATGAGTACAACAAGGTCATGGGAGTTGAAGTTGCAAAAGAGATTTGGGACACATTGCATATTGCTCATGAAGGGGTTGATAAAGTGAGGCAATCCAAGATTGATTTGTTGATGGCCAAGCTCAACCGGTTTGTGATTTGTGATGGTGAAGGCCCTCAAGAGATGTTTGATAGGTTGATGGTCATTGTTGGCAAGATTAGAGGACTAGGTGGAAACGAAATCAATGATCACAAGGTAGTGAAGATTATGTTGGAAGCTTACTCACCAAGAAATGAGACCGTGGTGACATTGATTAGAGACAAGAAGAAATTTGAAAAGTTCACACCTAGTGATGTGCTTGGGAGGATTATCACTTTTGATATGCAAAGAGAGGAAGCTAATGAAAGAAGGAAGCTTGGAGAGTTGCAAGCAAGGCTAGATGAGATGAAGATCAAGGAAGTAGCACTCAAGGCAAGCAAGCCAACAAAGCAAGCAACATCAAGCAAGCCAAATTCAAGCAAACAAGCCTCTACAAGCAAGCCCAAGCAACAAAAGAAGAAAATAGAGGTTGAGGACAGCACATCATCCTCTTGCAAAAGTGAGAGTGATAGTGAAGAATTTGAGAAGATTAATGATATAGCCCTATTCATGAGAAGATACCGCAAGGGGCTCAAGAAAGAAGGATACAAGTTTGTGAAGAGGAAGTTTCCCAACAAGAAGAAGAGAACTTGCTACAATTGTGGTAGCACCGAGCACTTCATTGCTCATTGCCCAAATGAGAAGAAAGACAACAAGGGCAAGAAAGATGACAAAGCCACTTACAAGAAGCACAACAAGAGGTACATGGGAGAAGCTCACATTGGACATGAATGGGACTCAACGGTACAAACCTCAAGCGAAGAAGATGAGAAGATGGCAACCATTGCATTCCAAAAGCCATCTCCTTCACCAAGGTTATTCAACAACTTGTCCGATGATGATGACAACTCCCACACTTGCCTCATGGCCAAGAAAGAGAAGGTGAAAAAGACTCGTACTTCCAAACCTTCTCTTCCACTTAGTGACATCTCTAGTAGTGAACTTAGTGACTCTTCTAGTGATGATAGCTCTAGTGATGAAGAGATAAACATGATAACAAAGAACTTAGATAAGAAAACCAAACTCTTTATCACTAAGCTAATGGAGGAACTAGAGGGTGTACAAGCCGAGCTAGCAATAAGTGAGGATGCTCTTATCAAGCAAGAGGATCTCTATATTGCTTGCAAGGAAGCTCTTGCATTAGAGAGAAGTGAGTTGGATGTCTTGCATGAGGCCTTGGCCAAAGAGCAAGATGAACATGCTTCCCTAAAGAAGGCTCATGTTGAACTCAAGAAAAAGTATTGTGACTTGGATGAAAAGCACAAGGAACTTGAGCTGCAATATAACCTTCTTTGGGAAAGCAACTCAACTCTCCCTAAGGCAAATGTCACTTCTATTCCCTCCACTAGTGAAGGTTGTGGAAAATGCTATAATCTTGATTTGAATGTCTATTCCACTAACCTTGCAAACATGGAGGTCATGAGAAAAGAAATAGCAAGATTGACAAGTGTTATTGCAAGTGGTTGTGTCAAGGCTACTACAAGTGCAAGTGAGAAGACTCAAAGCAAGAACATGCCCAAGTTCAAGAACGGAAGACGTCCTTTCATAAAGGATGGGTTGGGGCATGTAAAGGGAGGCAAAACAAATGGAAGGAAGAAGGTGAATGGCTATGAGTGTGTGAGATTTGAGAAGAAGGGTTACATTGGTACAGTTCAGCCTGCACAGACCGCGGCAGTGCCGCGCCAGAAGGCGGCAGTGCCGGGCCCCGGCAGTGCCGCCCCCAGGCCGGCAGTGCCGCGCCCCAAGAAAGGGAAGGCTACCAGTTCCTCTTCTGCTCAGTCTCACACACAGCCCAAGCAGATGCCAAATCAGAAGCAAGGGTCTCAGAAACCAAAGGAGTCTATTTGGGTAACCAAGAACAAGTTCATGCATCAACCCAAGATAGAAGCTCCAAGAATGAGCATGTCCTCTTGTTACTATTTAGGACACAACAACAGTGGTAAAGTTGTTGCAAAGTATGTTGGTAATGACAAGAGGGCAGCCGACAAGTTTATTTGGGTTCCTAAGATACTTGTGACTAACTTGCAAGGCCCCAATATCAATTGGGGACCTAAACCAAGGAACTAAACTTGTTTTGCAGGCATACTCCTCCGGTGGATCAAGTTGGGTGCTTGATAGCGGATGTACAAATCATATGACCGGAGAAAGGAGTATGTTTTCATCATATTCCCCAACTACAAATGCAAGTGAGAATATCATATTTGGTGATAACTCCAAGGGGGATGTGCTAGGTCTTGGTAAAGTTGCTATCACACTTGAACATTCAATTACTAATGTCTTACATGTTGATTCGTTAAGTTACAATTTGTTGTCCGTTTCGCAATTGTGTGGAATGGGTTTCAATTGTCTCTTTACGGATGAGGGTGTGGAAGTCTTTAGAAGGGAGGATTCCTCTATTGTCTTTACGGGTCGTTTGAAAGGGAAGCTTTACTTAGTTGACTTCAACAAAAGTGAAGCTAAACTTGAGACTTGTTTAGTGGCAAAATCTAGCATGGGTTGGTTATGGCACCGCCGACTAGCTCATGTTGGGATGAGGAACTTGGCCAAACTTCAAAAAGACAACCACATCCTAGGACTAACCAATGTTCATTTTGAGAAAGACAGAGTATGTGGAGCTTGCCAAGCCGGAAAGCAAGTAGGCGTACCTCACCCACCAAAGAGCTACGACACGACTACTCATCCATTGGAGTTGATTCACATGGATCTCTTTGGACCGGTTGCCTACCTTAGCATCGGCGGTAACAAACATGGTCTTGTTATTGTTGATGACTATTCTCGTTTCACTTGGGTATTCTTTTTGCATGATAAAAGTGTAGTGCAAGAGAAGGTGAAGATGTTTGTACGAAGAGCTCAAAGGGAATTCGGTTTCAATATCAAGAAGGTTCGTAGTGACAACGGAACCGAATTCCGAAACACCCAAGTGGAAGAGTTACTTGATGAAGAGGGCATCAAGCATGAGTTCTCAGTGCCCTATACCCCTCAACAAAATGGTGTGGTGGAGAGGAAGAATAGAACGCTCATTGACATGGCAAGGACAATGCTAGATGAGTACAAGACGCCGGACATCTTTTGGGCCGAAGCCGTCAACACCGCTTGCCATGCAATCAACCGCCTCTACCTCCACAAGAGAAGAAAGAAGACATCCTATGAGCTGCTCACCGGTAACAAGCCAAAGGTGTCTTACTTTAGAGTATTTGGGTGCAAATGTTTCATCTTGAACAAGAAACCCAAAGCCTCTAAGTTTGCATCTAAAGTAGATGATGGTTTTCTTCTCGGTTATGGATCAAACGAGCATGCCTATCGTGTTTTCAACAAGGCCTCCGGCAAGGTTGAAATAGCGATAGACGTGACGTTTGATGAAACTAATGGCTCTCAAGTAGAGCAAGTTGATGAAGTTGTTGTAGGTAATGAGGAACCTCCTTGTGAAGCAATCAAGCAGCTAGCCATTGGTGATATAAGACCACAGGAACAGCAGGCTACAGATCAGGAAGGTCCTCAAGCTGAAGCTTCTGCTGGAACTGATCAGATACAGTCCCCGGCAGTGCCGGGCCAGACCCCGGCAGTGCCGGACCCCGGCAGTGCCGCGCGGAGCCAAGCAGTGCCGGGCACACCCAGAGCAGCTGCAGCAACTCCACTTCATGGAGTGAACCTACAACCCATCTTCGAGCAAGATGAAGAAGAAGAAGCCGAAGATGAACCAGAACCCATCGATCATCCAAGACTCAAGCAAACTATTCAACGAGACCACCCCGTTGACAATATTCTTGGGAGTCTACGAAAGGGGGTAACGACACGCTCTCATTTGGCAAATTTCTGTCAATATTACTCGTTTGTCTCCTCTTTGGAACCTCTCAAGGTAGAAGAAGCCCTGGATGATCCGGATTGGGTGATGGCCATGCAAGAAGAGCTCAACAACTTCGAGCGCAATCAAGTATGGTCACTCGTGGAAAGACCAAATACCAATGTCATTGGAACCAAATGGGTCTTTCGCAACAAGCAAGATGAAGAAGGTGTGGTGACAAGGAACAAGGCAAGATTGGTAGCTCAAGGGTTTACACAAGTAGAGGGCCTGGACTTTGAAGAAACATATGCACCGGTTGCAAGACTTGAAGCCATTCGGATTCTTCTAGCCTATGCAGCCCATCATGAATTCAAGCTATATCAAATGGATGTGAAGAGTGCATTCCTCAATGGCCCTATACAAGAGTTGGTATATGTCGAGCAACCACCGGGCTTTGAAGATCCCACGTTTCCCAACCACGTCTTCAAACTCCGAAAGGCGCTCTATGGGCTTAAGCAAGCACCTAGAGCATGGTATGAATGCCTTAAGGAATTCTTGCTCAAACAAGGCTTTGAAATAGGCAAAGCCGATCCTACTCTCTTCACTCATAAAGTCAATGGAGATATCTTTGTGTGCCAAATATATGTCGATGACATAATATTTGGTAGTACTAACAAATCCTTTTGTGATGAGTTTAGTAGGATCATGACTAAAAGATTTGAGATGTCTATGATGGGTGAGCTCAAGTTCTTCCTTGGGTTTCAAATCAAGCAATTGAAGGAAGGGACCTTTCTTTGCCAAACCAAGTACACCCATGATATGCTAAAGAAGTTTGACATGGTGAACGCTAAGCCTATCAAAACGCCCATGCCAACTAATGGACATCTTGATCTTGATAAGGAAGGAAAAGCTGTGGACATCAAGGTATATCGTTCCATGATTGGCTCCCTCCTTTACTTATGCGCATCTAGGCCCGATATTATGCTTAGTGTGTGCATGTGTGCTAGATTTCAAGCTAACCCAAAAGAGTGTCACTTAGTGGCCGTTAAGAGAATCTTGAGATATCTAGTTCACACTCCCAACTTTGGCTTGTGGTATCCTAAGGGCTCCAAGTTTGATCTACTTGGCTATTCGGATTCCGATTACGCCGGTTGCAAGGTAGATCGAAAAAGCACTTCGGGGACATGTCAATTCCTTGGACGCTCCTTAGTGTCTTGGAGTTCTAAAAAGCAAAATTGTGTAGCCCTATCCACAGCCGAGGCCGAGTATGTTGCAGCAGGTGCATGTTGTGCGCAACTACTTTGGATGAGGCAAACCCTTCGTGATTTCGGATGTCAATTTACTCATATCCCACTCTTGTGTGACAATGAAAGTGCCATAAAACTTGCAAACAACCCAGTGAGTCACTCAAGAACCAAACACATAGACATCCGGCATCACTTCTTGAGAGATCATGAAGTCAAAGGAGATATCGCCATCAAACATGTGAGCACCGACAAACAACTAGCCGATATCTTCACTAAGCCTCTAGATGAGTCAAGGTTTTGTGCTTTAAGGAGTGAACTAAATATACTTGACTCTCGTAACTTAGTTTGAAACCTAGCATGCTTGATTGATCAACTAGTTCGACCTAGGTAAAACAAATTTCAAAAACTTTAATATTGTGTTTCAAAATCTTTGAAAGAAACTTGCTTGGTATGACCATTGTTCTGTATTGATTACTTGCTGCTGGTCATATCATGCATGAGGTACCTGTCCACTCCAAGAATAAGCTGTAGTATAACAGAGAATAACTCTCTCTGTTGGTAACAGGCCGGCAGTGCCGGGCCAGGCGCGGAAGTGCCGGGCCCCGGCAGTGCCGCGCCAGGCGCGGTAGTGCCGCGACTTACTGATTCGGCTGAATCAGTCTGTTACCGAGTGGGGCCACTGGGAAAACCTTCCTATTCTACCCGTGACCCCCTCTCTCTCTCTCTCCCGTGCCTTCTCTTCCCCTCTCTCTCTCTCGGGCGAAAAGGGCGACCGCAGCCTCTTCTCACCGACCGGCCGTCCCCGGCACTTCCGGCCACCGGAGGTGCTGCTCGGGATCCTCGTCGGTGCTGCTCCGTTCTCCTCTTCTCCAAGGGTCTCCTTCCCTCTCCTTCCTCTCAAGGTGAAGGTTCAAAATCCCTAACCCTAAGTTTTTCCCGATTTGTAAAATGCGCCATGGGTATTGTATTTAGAGGTTGTAGAAGGGTTTGTAGATGATAGGGAAGTGGTAGAGATGATGGATGTGGTGTTCCTTGGCTCAGATCCGGCCTGCCTGCGCGGCAGTGCCGCGTTCTGCGCGGCAGTGCCGGGCCCCGGCAGTGCCGCTCCCAGAGCGGCAGTGCCGGACCATGAGCAGGGATTTGATCCAAGTAACACCTTATCCATCAAAATCTATCGCCTCACTATAACCTACCAGCCCTTATGCAGTCTTCTAATCCACAGTTTCCATGTTTTAGATGTCGGGCGGAGGTGATGATGAGAGGAGGATCAAGAGAAGGATGGATCCACTCAGGGGGAGGAGCAAGCAGCCACCCGTTCGTGGTGGTGCTCGCTCCCAAGGAGGCAGTTCAGCTAGGCAGCAGATACGAGACGAGATCCGTCTCCAGATGCAGGGTCGTCAGATCAGGGAAGACCTTTACCCTGCCACTCCAGAGCACCTAGCAGAGGTCAGCAGAGACCACATCCAGCCCTATGAGGAGGATGTTTTGGAGAGGGTACCACAGGACACCAGGCCCAGACAGGTGGTGTCCTACCACCAGCAGTTCTCGTCAGTGAAGGCACAGCGTCAGCAAAATCCCTACAATGCTCCAAAGGACATGGGGATTGACTACAGGTTCTGGAATGAATTTCATTCAGATTTCTACCGTTCAGTCCTGTTCAATGCCAAAAAGTCCAAGATTCTAAGTATGAGATATGTAGATTGGGAGCATCTTGAGGCCAAGACTGACAGTGAGATCAACAGGGTGATAGCTGCATGCAAGAGAAGAAATATGTATGATTTGATGGGTTTCCAGTACAACTGGAATGTGGAGATCATTTCTCAGTTTCATGCCACTCTATATGTTGATAATATGCTGGAGGAGATGCACTGGATGACCGAGGGTCGCCACTACAAGGTCACCTATGAGACCTTTAGTAGGATCCTTGGCTTGGGCAGCGATGACAGGCAGTTGGATAACCTGCATGATGAGAGGACGCTGACAGACAGTGAGATTGCCCACTTATATGATGATCCTAGCAAGGCTGATGGGTTGGTGAAGGGGCTGAAACCTTTCTACTACATGCTCAACAACCTTTTCAGACAGACGCTCAACCCAAAGAGTGGCTCGCACTCCAATTTATATGGATATGGCAGGAACATGTTGGCTAGGATGGCCCCTCAGGCTACTCCCTTTTCTATATCCAGCTTCATTTGGACCGAGCTTCAGGTTGCAGCAGAGGATGCTAGGAAGGCGGTTCTATATGCACCTTATATCATGTTTATGATTGAGATGGTCTCCGGACATTCTTTTGTTAAGGATGGGTTGCATGAGCCGTACAGGGCTGAGAAGAAGAAGGCGGCAGCAGGAGGTTCAGCAGGGGCAGCAGCTAGTGACAGGCCTGAGAGCTCTCGCCCTTCCTATCAGAGGAAGAAGAAGAGCAAGCTAGCACGATGGATCAAGGCCATCTTTTCTACCTGCACCTACGCAGCCGAGACGGCACACCAGGCGCTTGTTGAGCAGCGCGCAGAGCGAGAGCGGGCGGGACGTTCGCCGTTACCTCCACCCCGCTCTCCACCTCGCTTTGACCTCTCCAGTCTTGAGTCCGACGACTTAGATGATGATGACGAGGAGGAGGAGCAGGAGGAGATAGTGCCAGTGCCACCTCGTCGGTCTTCACGTGCCTCCGCCTCGACCCGCTACACCAGTACCACCCACCGTCAGGGCAAGGCCGTGGTAGAGTCCGATGACGACGACGACGATGATGATGAGGAGGAAGAAGAAGAAGTTCAGTGGGACACGATAGCTTCGGATGATGATTGAGTGCTTGGACACTCTTCTCTTCTCTCTTTCTCTCTTTTTGGTGACTTGTTGCCAAAGGGGGAGAAGTAGGTGAAGAGAAGGGGGTACAACACTTTTTCAGCTTTTCATGTCCCCTTCTTTAGTTGTAGTTGTGAGATGAGAGAGTTGGACCGTTTAAAACTCTATTTCTGTAATATACTCTATCGTACTATTTCGTATGCTTGGATGTGGACATGTATCTTTTACCTGCTTTATTTAGTTTGTGCTATCTTGTTTAGATCAGTTTGATATATGCTTTGTGGTTTTATATATTGTCCGCTGCGTTTGCTGACTGTTGCCTGAGCGGCAGTGCCGCTCCAGGGCCGGCAGTGCCGGGCCCCGGCAGTGCCGCGCCCAGAGCGGCAGTGCCGCTCTGGCAAAAGACAGCAAACACCTCTGATGTGCTTAAACTGTCATTCGCATCACCTTATATTATTGACACAGTTTAATTGCACCCCACAAAGCTATCAGATGTGAAACTGAACCTATATTCCACTTTAATATGTGAATGTTGGCCTTTTATGCCAATTTGAGAATTCAGCTCTCATTCACACATTTAGGGGGAGGTTTCACACCTAAGCTTCAAAATCTCAGTTTTATACCCTTCTCTTGTAAGCTCTAATTGTGTTGTCATCAATCACCAAAAAGGGGGAGATTGTAAGTGCAATCAAGCCCTAATTGTGGGTTTTGGTGATAATGACCACACGATTAGAGGACTAATGAGATTTACAAAGTTGATAAGCAGGTTATGTTAAGAAAGGATGGTGTATATGCGTTGGTGGACCCCTCACACTACATTTCGTCGGTTCCGAACTCAAAGCGCTTCAAGGATATTCTATTTTTGATTACTTGAGTCTAGGAATGCCGTACTATAAAGGGGGAATGCAAATTCATTGATATGGCTGAATGATATGTGCTCAAACCAACCCAAACCATCCACATTTCCAACCAAAGACAGCTGCACTTAACTCAGATTTATACCTGTCTGCTTGGTAGGCGCGGCAGTGCCGCTCTAGGCGCGGCAGTGCCGGGCCGCGGCACTGCCGGGCTGAGGCCGGCACTGCCGCGACTTAAACTGCCCGTTGGATGGCAGAGGGTATTTACATCACCCCCTCTGCCCCCCAACGGTCATCCACGACCAGAACACTCCACCTACCTCCAGACAAGCTCCCTCTCTCCATTGAAGGCCCTCCAAGCTCCCAACCACCAAAATCTTCATTCCCATTGATTCCAAGTGGTTGAGAGGCTAAAACCTTCACCAAAGAGGAGCCCTAGCTGAGATCTACTCCCTAGAGCACTTGATTTGAGCCATAGCCGGTGGATTTGCTTCTATTACTCTTGGGTTCTTGGAACCCTAGCCGGCTAGGCGTCGCCCTAGAGCCTTGCCAACTTGTGTGGCGGCCTAGGGAGGTTTGTAATCACTTGTGCAGCTAGTAAGATTACCCCTCATCTCAAGGATTTGGTTCCTTGACTTGAGAACGAGGTTGAGTTGCAAAGCTCATGACCTAAGTGGTCAACCTCAACAACGTGGAGGTAGGCAAGCCTTGGTGGCGAGCTGAACCACGGGATAAATCACTTGTCTCGCGTGCTTGCTTAGTTTCATTCTCTATGTTCATGAGCTTGTGATATATTCTAGGGTTTGGCTCGATCTACTCTATCTTTCATATTTGGCTTGGAGTAGTTGTTTCTGCTGGTTTATATAGCCTATTGTTACATTCCTATTCATATAGAATCTGCAGATTGTGGTTAGATTTCGAATTGCAGCTTCTGGTCTTCATCTGCGCGGCAGTACCGCGCTGAGGCCGGCAGTGCCGGGGAGCGGCAGTGCCGGGCACAGGGCGGTAGTGCCGGGCCTATCTAATTTGGTTTTAAGCTGTGATTTTTGACAGGCCTATTCACCCCCCCCCCCCTCTAGGCCACACAGGTCCTTACAACACTCTTCAAAGGTACAATTCTATCTTGTATACCTTAGCATCACTTAGTAGTGCTAACACTCCCACAATTCTATCTTGTATACCTTAGCATGTGTGCAAGCTTGAAACCAAACCATTTGAGCACACATGTAGGGGGAGTTAACACTACAAAGTCGGGTTATATGGTGCTTATCCAAATCTTCATATGTGGTCTTAATGTTGGATAAGTAACATAGAATCCAAATGAGCTTAATTTCCATATCTTTGTAGAGTTGTCATCGATTACCAAAAATGGGGAGATTGAAAGGTCCTAGTTTGGTTTTGGTAATTGAGTGGCAACTTTAGGTGGACTCATTGTGTTTATGTGAGATACATAGGAGATTAGTCCACAGGTACACATGTGATGAAGGAGCTTATTGCATATGTGACATGACATGGAGTCATGTGGCTAAGATGGTGAAGATCAAGACACGACTTGGCTTGATGGACCTGTTGCGAAGGTGAAGGGCAAGTTGGAGGCTTCGAAGCTGTTGGTACCGAGTGTCGGGAGGCTTGAGCAAAGACTTGGCGCCGAAGGACCAAAGCAATGGTGAAGAGCAAGTGAGGTCAAGATCGATGGACCATGGAGGCCATGTGATGATATGAAGTGGATCATATCATTTGATGATAGGTTGGTGCATGTGTTGCATCAACAATGGAGGAGATAGAATGGAATGCGCAAGGCAAAGGTATATTTGTAGGGCATTTCATTTCACCGGTCATAGATGTGTAGAGAAGTTGATGACCAGGTTTAGGATAGATGGCCATACTATCAAGAGGAGCAAACTTGTTTGCATATCGGTCATCTAGTGCCACTTGAGCGATCTAACATTGTGTTGTTACTAGAATCGAGTGGCGTGGTGAGTGCAAGTGCTAATCCTTTGAAAATGATTGTGAAAATGCTAACACATATGCACAAGGTGGTATACACTTGCTGGTATTGGCACATTTGCAAAGGAGAAGGTGTTGGAGTTGAATTGGATCAACTCAGAGAAGTTTTGGAGAAAGCTTTGGTTGAAAAAGAGAAGCGATGAATCTTGGATTGGAAATCTATTCTAATCCTTTGTGTTTTGGATCTTGTTTTCATGTGGGTTGTGTAGTCCTCTGAATAAGCTTTCCAAAATGTCCAAGATCATCGAAATCGGAGTTCGGAGCTAAGAGTTATGGCCGTTTTAGCGTGGAGCTCCGGCTGGTAGCGGGACTACCCGGGGACGGGCGGTAGTACCGGTCCGGGGGCCGGTAGTACTGGTCCCAGGGGCGGTAGTACCGGTCCGGGGGTCGGTAGTACCGGTCCAGGGGCCGGTAGTACCGATCGGGGCTCCGGAAGTCCAGTTTCGTGCGTAGTTTCTTCCAACGGGCACCTAAGTGGTTGACCGGAAGTACCGGTGGTCGATCGGTAGTACCGGCCCTGTAAGCGGTAGTACCGGTCAAGGACCTGAGGTACCGCTTAGGTGAAGTAGCCTTTGGGCTGAGGTTCGAAGCCGGGCGGTAGTACCGGCCTTGTGGGCTTTTGGTCAATCGGGAGCAGTGAAGTGTGAAGCGGAAGTACCGGTCCGGGACCGGTAGTACCGGCCCGCTGACCGGTAGTAGCGGTAGTGCGCACCGGTTGTACCGGTGGTCTTCGTGAAGCTCGGGAAAAAGTGGGGAACGACTAGTTGTTTTCGCCCCCTCTATATATAGTGGGGGTGGCCGGCCTTGGCCGGTTGCTGGAGCACTCCAAAGCCTTGGTGGCTTGTGTGGATGTGCTAGAGAGCCCTCTAACTTGCTTGTGCTTGCTAGTGCGCGAATTGTTGTGAGTGAGTGATCGCTAGTGCGTTGCATTGAGAGATTGCATCGAGTGGCACTAGGTGTTCGTGTTGCAAGCCGGTGTTGCTTGTTACTCTTGGAGGTTGCCACCTCCTAAGATGGCTTGGTGATCGAGTCTCCGTCGTGAAGCCCGCGTGAAGATTGTGCGTGGCTCCGGAGAAGGATTGTGAGGGGCATTGTGCTCGCCCCGCGGGGATCGCAAAGAGCAACTCTAGTAGAGCGTGTCATTGAGTTACCCTCACTTGTGGGTGAGTTCTTGCGGCGCTCGAGTGTCGAGCTAGGTGTGATGCCTATTAGCCGCCGAACTACCAAAGTGTGTGGTCGACACAACGGGGACTAGTTTGGTGGCAACCAAGTGAACCTCGGGAGAAAATCACCGTGTCAACTTCGTGTTCATCTTCTCGGTGGTTTGCAAACTCTATTCACTAGCTTGTATTTACTTGTTCATATACTTGTGCTAGTGTAGATTGCACTTTTGCTTCTAGTTAGCTTGTGTAGCTTGCTAGTTACATTCTTTGCTTGTGTAGCATAGAGTTGATCCCATGAGTGACTAGTTGACTTGTAGTCTTGCTAGTCACATTACTTAGTTTGTGTAGCTAAGTTGAGCTCTCTAATTAGGCTTGTGTAGCCTTGTTATTGAGCATTGCTAGTGAGCTTAGGAGCTTTGTGCTTTTGCTTACTAGATTGTGTAGGAGCTCCCCGGTGCTTGAAGTACTAGTTGCATAGGTTTGTGTGACCTTGCAAGCTAGATTGATTAGGTGAGCTTTAGCTAGCCCGACACCTTATTTGCTTTGTTTAAGATCTTTTGTAAGGTGTCATAGAGTATAAGTAGAGGGGTGTAGTCTTGGCTAGACCGATAGTTTTAATTCCGCATTTGTTTCGGCAAGCTGGTACAATTAATTTTTAGAAAGGACTATTCACCCCCCTCTAGTCCGCCATCTCGACCCTTCAAAGTGTGTGCCACATTAATTGCTGTTAAGTCCTCATTAGTTTAGTACCATCACTCTTTAGTGTCTTCACTAGGTTATTGTTTATGAGTTTCATTCTTAGGGAGTGTCAACAGGCATGCTCGCGGGCGGGTAAAAGTTAGGGTCGCGGGTATAATCGCGGGCGGGCAAATGCTCTACCCGCACCTTACCCGATCCGTTGCCATCCTTAGTCATATGTTGTGTGCAACCACTCTCAATCACCCAATGAGATCCACCGGTCTTGTAGTTCACCTACACACAAGAAATCAAGCTTGAGCTTTCGGGACCCAAACTTGTTGAGGCCCCTTAACCTTCTCAACTAGAGACTTTGCAACCCAAATTTGCCTAGGCCTATTCTTGTTTGGAGGCCCCATGAACATAACTTTCACTTTGCCACTAGAATCTTGTCTAAGCATGTAGTGAGCATTGAAAGCAAAGGGCCTAGCATGCTTGGGCAAGGGTGTGGGTTTTGGTTCTTCACAATTATGAGCAAAATGTCCTTCTTTGCCACACTCAAAGCATCTTCCCAATTTCTTCTTCTTGGGCTTGGTGTTGCTCTTTCGTTGCTTCAAACCTCTCTTCAAGGTAGCCAATACCACTTCTATTTGTCTTCATTACCATGTACATGAGTAGCTCACTCTGAAGACATTGACCCTTGGTGAAGTTCTTCAACCCAATGGTTAGATGCTCTTTTTCTTTCTTTAGCTTGTCATTCTCTTGTTCGAGTTCCATTTGGGATGGTGACATCTTGTAGTCCCTCTCCATCTTCAATCTCTTGTTCTCTTCTTTCAACATATCAAGCTCAAGTGTCATGCTATAATCTTCATTATGAGTTTCAATGACAACTTGCTTGGTGGTTGCTAGCTTCTCTAGATCAATCTTGAGCTTTGCATTCTCATTCTTGATCTTGACATAGTCATCATAGCAATCGGTCACAACCACTTCCTTGCCCTTGTCACTAGCTCTTTGCTTATCATGCTCACTAACCAAGTCCTCACAAGATGTTGCTATATCACACTTAACAACATGGTTAGAAGCATCATGTGTCTCATGAGAAAGTATATCAGAAGCAATAACAAGTGCATCATGATCAACTTTAACTTGAGTATATTGTTAGCAAAACATAACTAGTGTTGAACTCACTATGCATCTTATCAAGTTTTTCATTTTTAGCTTTGAGCTCCTTGTTAGAGGACTTGACCTCCTTGATAGATGATGACATGCTACCAATTTCATTTTGAAGCTCATCACTAGCATGTGTGGCATTGTTATATTTTTCAAAAAGAGATTCATTGTCACGAACAAGCCTTTCATTTTTAGCTCTAGTCTTTCTTATGATTTTTAGAGTAGTTGTTAAGCAATTCAACAAGTTCATCATAAGGAGCTTGGAACTCTCCATCACTCTCATCATCACTAGAGTCATCATCGCTTTGTACCTTCCGGTCACCCTTTGCCATGAGGCATAGGTGTGTAGAGGATGATGGCAACAGTGGTGGTGGTGGTGTAGAGGTCCCAATCACTAGAGCGGCGACCTTCTCCTTCTCATCATCACTATCTTCGTTTGATGATCCACCGGAGGAGTCAATGTCGGTGAGCCAATCACCAACAATGTATGCTTTACCACCTTTCTTGTGGTATTGCTTCTTCTTGCCTTTCTTCTTCTTATGAGGCTTCTCATTTCTCTTCTCATATTCACTTGATGAGTCATACTTCTTGCCCTTGTTCTTGCTCTTGTAGCCTTCCTTCTTGAGCTTGGTGCATTGGTGAGCAAGATGGCCAAGATCACCGCAATTGTAGCAATCCATTTCGGATAGTGACCTTCTCTTGCTACTAGTAAAGAACTTCTTCTTTCTTGAGTCAAAGTTGACCCCATTCTTGTGAAGCTTCTTCAACATCTTTGTGGTCTTCCTCACCATGAGAGCAATGTTGGAGTCATCTTCATCATCACTTGTGCTCTCATGATGCACCTCAATTGCTTTGGCCTTGCCCTTCTTCTCTTGACTTGCCTTGAAAGCCAACCTTCTTCTTTTCGGAAGAAGAGCCACCACTTGGAGTGATGTGCATGTACATCTCATGTGCATTGATCTTTCCCAATACTTGTGTTGGTGTAGATGTGGAAAGATCACCTTGATGTAGCACGGTCACAATATGTCCATACTTTGCAATTGGGAGGACACAAAGAATCTTCCTCACAACATCGGGTGGTTGCATTTGTGTGAGGCTAAGTCCATTCAATTCTTCTACGAGAACATTTAAGCGTGAGTACATTTCATTTGTACTTTCATGAGCAAGCATTTTAAATGAATTTAGCTTTTGCACAACAACATGATATCATTCATCACGCTCACTCTTGGTTCCCTCATGGAGCGCACAAATGTTATCCCATAACTCATGGGCGTCTTTGTGGTTTCGGACGCGGTTAAACATATCCTTGCAAATGCCTCTAAATATGATGTTTTTGGCCTTTGCATTCAACTTCTCATTTTCCTCCTCATGTGGAGTAAGACTAGTGGACTCCTTGGGTTTGGGAAAGTCGGTTATCGTGGCTTGGCGGCACTTGACATCTATCGTCTCTAGGCACGACTCAATACAGATTTTCCAATATGGAAAGTCATCTCCCTCAAACATGGAAGGTGGTCCATCACCTCCGCACATCTTAACTCTAGGCGGTTAAGCATAAATCAAGAGCACGAGGCTCTGATACCAATTGAAAGGATCAAGATGCCCAAGAGTGGGGGGTGAATTGGGCTTTTCTAAAACTTTTGCAACAATTGAAACCTATCAAGCCCAATTAACCCCTTTGTGCTTTCTAGTGTGTTTCAATAAACTCTACTGCACAAAAGACTATACCTATTTCATTCCTACTCTAGCATGACAATTCAATTATTATGGAAAAACAACATGTAAATTGCGGAATTAAATTGCTCAAATGTAAATGCGAATATAAAGAGGGTAGAAATGACTCGACGACTTTTTCCCGAGGTATCGAGGTGTCGACACACCCCCTAGTCCTCGTTGGAGCAGCCGCGCAAGGGTATAGCTCCCCTTGATCTGGGCAAGAAACAAGTACTCACTATGAGCTGATTCTTCACCACTCCGGCCCGGTGAATCCCTCACTACCGATCACAATCTTGCTTGGGTCATCCACAAAGCCTTCAGATGCTCTCCAAGCTTTACGATCACCACCAAGCCGTCTAAGTGATGCCGATTACCAAGAGTAACAAGCTAGAACTCTCACTTGACCAAACCAAGGCCAAAGAGATGGATGGATGCACACTTGCTACTCGATTCTTACTAGGAGGTCACTAATTCTCGCAATTAGCAAATCTCTCAACCTCACTAGGGCTCTTGCTCTTCCTTGCTCTCTCAAGGGTGTTTCTCAGCAATTCAAATGGGCAAGAACACTCTAATGGAGGTGGAGGTGAAGTATAAATACTCCTCCAACCAGCCATCCAAAAGAGCTTCAAACAGCACAATTTTCGAGGGCATCGGACGTGCCGATGCCCTCGATCCAACGTTCAACTGTACTTTTCTAACACGCAGGTTTATGTTGCCTATGCCTCGGACGCGTCCGATGCAAAACTGACCTCTCTGGAACCTCTCTGCATGACCGTCCGATGTCAGCGTCCGATGTGCCCCTCAGGGCACTCTCTCATGAACAGTGGCATGAGCCCGTCCGATGCCACGCACTCAGCACACTTAAGTCCAGTGAGCATCGGACGTGCGTCCGATGCCACTGAGGCCAGCGTCCGATGCCCTTTTCAACGGCAAAACTAACTCGGATCGCGACGTCGCCTTAACGACTTTTCATCCTCATGACATAAGGGCTCTCTCTGAGCTACCTAGGGCTATGAAATAACAATTGTGCACCACACCTACCTCAATAGACTCATCTAGGTCCAGCTACTGATTCACGCTCCCCTTTATAGTACGGCCAAAGAAAAAACAAAGACATAAGACTACCTAAGTGTCCTCCAACACCATGTGACACTTAGTATAGTCTATCACCGTCTTCGTCGTCCATCCTTTGACAACCGAATAGATTTCCATCGCCAGAGGACATGAACTCCAAATGCCAGTATCGTCACCATTATGTGACCTAACTCATCTCTGTTTCTGCAAAACACATATTAGTCACAGTAATCTTATCTTTCATCCAATCACCAAAACCCACTAGGAGCCAAGATGCGTTCAATGTATTTTGAATTTGCGGGGCTAACACCGTAATAAGTACTAAATGGTGCTAAAAACAGAGAACGTTGAGTTGGTTTTTTTACACTACTACCTGGATAAATCAACCTATATGTAAGGATGACAACGGGTCGGGTAAAGTGTGAGTAGAGCATTTACCCACCCGTGATCGTAACTGTGACCCTAACTTTTACCCACCCGCGAGCATACCCGCGGGTAAGATTTCGTGGTACGGCGGGTACCCGGCAGGTATCGGTATCCGTCGGATCTAATTAAAAGAGATCAAATAATACAATCATAGTGATATGAATCGATAAATTCATAGTTAAACAACACACAAATATGTAATCTCTCTTACATAGAGTTCAATAAAACAATAAATAGAAGCTCACAAGTCACGGTAGATCATAGATTATTCATAATTCGAACATTCATGCTCATACAAATGACATAAAAATTTTACACGAACTAAAGTAACAAATTAATAGCTCATATAATCACTTTTATTTAGTCATCTATAAAAATATCATCTTTACAACTCAACATGATATGCATATGATACAATTTTATATTAAATAGGGTAGTCGACATGATATTTATATAACATAAATGGTAAATATTTATATATATTCTCAAATTGCGGGTATTCATCGAGTACCCGCGGGTAAAATTTGATGCTCGCGTCCTACCCATGATATTTATATAACATAAATGGTAAATATTTATATATATTCTCAAATTGCGGGTATTCATCGAGTACCCGCGGGTAAAATTGGATGCTCGCGTCCTACCCACATATTTGCGGGTACCCGACCCTCATGAACCTGTAGGTAAATTTTCGTGCCCATACCTGCACCCATCGGGTATGAAATCTGCGGGTAAGATTATCATCATTACCTATATGATTATTGTTCCATTACTGCGCATAAACACAAACTTATTAATAAGTCCATTCCAGTGACCAGTATACAAGGTAAGGCATAATGAAAGAATTGGCAAGATACATACACAGATCGAGATGAATGAGAGTCATGGATGCTAGATTGAATACCTGAGATAGAGAGCATCACATATTAGACCTTGTTTGGTTGCACTTGATTCTACCTCAATCCACATGTATTTGGTTGGAAAATTAACTATTTTTCACCTCATCACAACCTACTTCAGCTTGCCTGGATTGAGGTAAATATGAATACGACCAAACAAGTCTTTAATGTTTCTTTATGCACAGAGGCCACAAAATTCAAGAAGATGCATTGAAATTAAACCACACCAGAAATTATGGAAAAAAAAATACTAATGTACTTCTGTCTCACAACAAATTTGTCTGCAAATGATAGATGTTGCAGCCTAACCATTTTCATTTTAGAAGAGATTTTGACTCCAGTTATACAAATATTCTGATTCCCCATATGTGATCCGTTCAGAACTTCAGCATTGTCAGGTCAAACATGCTAGAGCAACTACAACTGAAAACGTCACATAAGCATACTATTGAGGACGAATGGAACAAGGTTACAGTTGCAAATGTGCATTGTTCTTAAAAATTTGCTATACAGCCTTACCTCTAACACATAAGCATGATTTCAGAAGACTGAGCTTTGGGCTTCAGTCATTCAGTGCCACGAAAGTCCAAACTTCTGATACCCAACCGGCCAAACCCTTGAAATTTAATCTCGCCCTTGAATGCCTTAACAACATCAGGAACCTCCTTAGCATACTTCAACACATACCTCCGCCAGAAGATCTTAGAATTGGAAAGCAGAGATGGAATTCCCCATATGTGATCCGTTCAGAACTCCAGAATTGTCAGGTCACACATACTATTGAGGACGAATGGAACAAGGTTACAGATGCAAATGTGCATTCGAGCTGTTTGGTTCAGCGTTGGGTAACGCAAACGAAAACAATTCTAAGCTACTGATGTTACCGGCGGAAACGAAAATAAACTAGATTTCATTCCATTTGCGATACAGCAGCTGTTACCAAACAGCTCGATTGTTCTTAAAAAATTGCTATATAGCCTTACCTCTAACACATAAGCATGATTTCAGAAGACTGAGCTTTGGGCTTCAGTCATTCAGTGCCACGAAAGTCCTAACTTCTGATACCCGACCGGCCAAACCCTTGAAATTTAATCTTGCCCTCGAATGCCTTAACAACATCAGGCACCTCCTTAGCATACCTCAACACATACCTCCGCCAGAAGACCTTAGAATTGGAAAGCAGAGATGGAATCAACTTTTGTGTCCGCTCAATCTTACCCTCCCTCATCAACAAGCTCAGCACAGCACACTTTGGCATGATATTCTTCTCCAAGCTCATCGCCAGAATCAGTGGCTGCGCCATCACATCATCTATCTCAAGATTCAGCACGTCAAGGAAAAAACTGAACTTCTTCTTCATGGTCTCTTCTCCGACGAGCAGTATGGTGGGCTGCGTCTTGAACGCCCTGAACAGGTCAGCCTCGGACACCCCGAGGCTCTGGAAAAACGCCACCTTGCGCACCCATGTCTCCCTCCTAAGGCTGCAAAACACGTGGAAGGCGTAGAGGAAGCCCGTATCCGTGACGCGGAGGCCGAGCGCCGTGAGGTCATGGAAGGCCTCGCGGATGCGCTCGGGCGATGTCTTGATCATTCCCATGTGAATGATGAGAAGCTTGGTGATGGCATCCTTGGAGAGACCGTGGCTGCGGAACGCCTCGATGGCGGGGCGCATGGTGGTGTCGAGGTCGGCCATGAGCGCGCGGGGCACGCGGGAGACGGCCATGCGGATGTTGTCATCGGTGCCAAGGATGGTGCGGAGGAACTCGATGCAGGGTATGATGTGTCTGTCGAGGCTGCGCATGAAGATTTGGGGCTCGAGGGCGAGAAAGCGGGGCTGGATCCCGAGCTTGAGGAAGAAGTCGAGCTTGGGGCGAATGGTGCGGTTGGGATCGAAGGTGAGCAGTACCGGGTCTAAATGCACCGTGCGGGTGACATCCTCATCGGAGAAGCCGTACTCGGACAGGAGGGCCCGGACGGCGTCGGCCCGGGCCATGTCCCGGATGCGGACCTTGCGAGCGGCGGCGACGGCGGGGGAGACACCGCAGGAAACCAGGTAGGAGACCGTGGTGGGGCAGGGCTTGTGGTCGGGCGCCGCCTCAACGGCGGACGAGGAGGAGTAGCTTTGAGAGAGGAGGCCGCGCGCGTGGTTGGAGTGGATGGGGCTCTTGCCGCTGGCGGCGGCGGCGAGGATTGGGGAGAGGGGGATGGTGAGCCGCCGCCGGCAGAAGTGCGCAAGCATGTTGCATGGTGGGTGGATTCAGCGGTGATTTGAGACTGGGCTCGTGTTTTTAGTGGGGGTATACACAAGACCGGGCCTAATTCGTCTCGCGCACACCTTAGCCGCCCAGGCCCAGCTCAACCTTCACCGCCCAATTCCAGCTCAGCCCCAAAGCTTTTACTAGCCTACGTCAGCCTAAGTGCATCTCAGCGCTGATCTGTTTTTTTTTTTCAACAGGACAAGTGGATGTTGGAGTAAAAAAAACAGAGTGGATATTGCAAAATTTCCACTGCTTTATTGCTTAAACTTGACACTAGGAAACTTTGAAAATACAAAACTTCACTGGAGGCCATTCTTGCAAAAAGAAAAAGAGGTGCCAAATTTGCAAATACCCCACTTGTACAAAAGGACTCTTTTTCCGGGCAATTGACACCCGTTCCGATGACCACTATGCTCCTTCAAGTCAACTTAAGGAGACCCGAATCCCCTAAGGGCTCCTTTTGGTACCCTAATCCACAGGGGAATCTCTGACTGTTGACACAAAATGCGTCGCGTCGTGCCTCACACACAGCAAGCCGAAAAGCGTAGCTTCAATTGGGTGCCCGGACGGTTTGAAATCCAGAGACGTGCCAGTCGGTTTGACCTGAAAGCCAACAAGGGATAAAACTATGAGAATAAAACTGAAACATGCCGGATGAGACCAGACAGTTCCATATTTACGGCTCTGAAGCCACTCACAACAACATATAGCTATAAAAGCTATCTGTCGACAAGTTTTAGAGATCATTCGGCTAACTCCAAACACGAGCGCATGTAAACAATTGGTTGCCGAATACACATTCGTAAGAAGACATACTTGAACAAGAGATAGATTATAAAATAACGTATAACCAAGCTCGGCAAACCAGCCGAGTTGGGGTCCATGAAGAAGGAACATGCAAACCAAAAACGATCAAACTAATCTAAAACCTGCATCTGCCGCACGATACCTAGTTTCATCAAAGTCTAAGCGTAATTGACATGTATGAACCCGCAAAACGTAACAATCTAGATTAGAAATTAATTCGGCCATCATGGTTATTTGATTATCGGAAGAAACAAGTAAAAACTTAGAGAGCAAGGCCGAACAAAGTCAATCTAGATTGGGCAAAAGAGTGTTGTAAAACTAATTAAATAAATCATGCAACACATGGTAACTTAATGAATCTACTAGATTTTGCCAAATCTAATAGAGCCGATAACTATCTCGCTCATGCTAAACGTATCAAGCAAACGCCTGCCGCACGATATTTACTCAAAAGCATAGCGTAAGCAAAGACTTCTTGATTGTCGACATAGATCCGCCGCACGATCTTTGTAAACAAACAAGACTACTTGCATCACATCTAAATCCACCGCATGATACTAGACATGATAACAAGGTTGCCGGAACTTACGGAGGTCGACGGATCGATGATTTCTCTCAAAGAACTCGACGACACGACAAAGGACTCGAAGATGGCACGGGGCCGATTTGTATTGATATGGTTGTGAACAGTTTTACAATGGCCGGAGGTTTATATTTATACCCTGGGCGAAATACGAGTCCTAGAAGATTACGACTTACATAATGAAATTTTAGAAAATACGAATCTTGTTCCTATTTTCCTCCTGGTGTCCTTCATTGTTACGTGTCTTCTCATGCAAGCCGGCTTTGCCTTATTTGCCTCCCAAATGGAGTCATCGTTTTGCAAGATAGCCGACCACACCTGCACTTGCCAAAACTTCAAGAGCTAAACGACCGCTTGGTTGTTTACCGAATGCCCATCCCACTGCCGGTCGGGTCCACTTGATCAACCGATCTTCCTTGATTCTGCCGATTCCTCAAATTACGGCTATCTTCGGTAAAATTCAGTCTATTTTTCCTCTTAATCCAAATTTTGGTGTAAACACATGCCCCCTAATTTTGGGATAAATATTTATTCCAAAATTCTTTTCTCCCGAACCACCGACATGGAACCTCTGGAAGCGTCCACCTCCTGTGGAAATTTTGTGTGTCATAATTACTTTACCTGCTAATTCATCTCCCGATGCACCCCTTGGGTCCTTTTAAGTCACCCTTCATCTCATTTTGGCTTACCCCTCCAAGCTCTCCTGTTTCAATCTCAAAACCAAGAAAACCCTTCTTCCTCCTATCATCACCCCATCCAATCCATAAGATGTCTTCCATGGCGAGCAACCATAGCTCCGAGCTTGGCATCTCCAGCACTTCCAGGAGGAGGTTGCTCTCCTCTACTTTATTTTCAAAAATGAAGCACTCGTTCTTACTTTGTTACCTTTATTCAGGAGGGTAGGTGATGATTTCTCCAAGGACTTGACACAACAGATCATAGACCTTCAGCTTAATCTGGAAGAGAAGAATCAGGAGATTTCTCAAGTTTCCCAGGAGTGTGATGTCGCTCGGAATCGAGCTGCCGATGAATATTTTCATCATCGCTATCTTTGTCCCCCCCCCCTTCTTTTTTACTTACTCTTCTCTATCTCAGCTCTGGGGGCTAAACTTCATGCTCTTGAAGCTGTCGTCGCCAGGCTTGCCGTCACGACCAATGCAGCAGGCACGACAGCCTTAGATCGGGTAAACGATGTTAACCGAATCCTCCCCGACATCTCCAGGGCTGGCATGGGATACGGCGCAGCGCTTGCTTTCAACGTTGTACGGATTCACTCTGGCGCCGACTATCGTAGTTTTGATGTCTGTGAGCGGGGGTTGGAATATAGAGTAGCACATTCTGTGGATGATATGAAGGAAGCTGGAACAGATCTGGCTGATTCCTTCGACCATGATCTCCCGATTAGACAAAGGATAGGGTGGATGAACTGATCTTTTCTCTTTTTTTTACTGTAACCTTGTACCTCCTTCTTGTAAATAAAAGTTTTTCTGTGTGACCCTTGAAATCAATCTGTGACTGATCCTTCGAGATCAATGTGTGTTTTGCTTCGTGCACTAATCACTGACTTCTATTCTTTTTGCTTTAAAGGCAATGTATATTGCATCGGCTTACTGCTGACAATCATGTCAGTTATCTCTTTTTCACAGGCGATCATCATAATCGGCTATTTTCAAATCTAGTGTTCTGGATCCTTTTCAATTTTCCAATCCATAACGACGTTAGGATAGTAACTCTTAAGGAATTCCTGAAGACTTCTTCATTAAAATTCTATCGTCTGGAGAAAATATGATCCTTTACACTTCAAAGACTACTTGCCAAACTTACTATCCTTGGTATCAATCAGTAATATGGGTTTCCAAACAATCAACCGAAATTGAACCCTTCATGTGGCAACAATCTTTAGCCGAACCCTGTCGGCTTTCTGATTCCAGACCTGCAAATGAATAACCGAAGTTGTTTTTCCCAAACAATGTTCATTTGCATCTCTTGATCACCACAGGGATTTTTCCCGATTGCAACATTTCTTCAGAAAAACACTTCTCAACCACATAATGTCATTTTAGTCGAATAGATCTCACTTTGACATGTCATGTCACTCGACATCTTATTTACTGCGCTTCACCTTTCTCTCCTCCTGATAAACCCACTAACTTCAAAAATGCTAGGGTCACCAGGGTTATGAACATTTTTTGTACTAAAGGCGATATAAACAATATCGACTATTCTTCAAACTCTTGGAGCATTTTTCTGCTAAAGGCGATGCTTCACATCGGCTACTTTCGTGTACAAAAATCCCTGAATTTGCTCATGTACCGTCTTCTACACAAGAATGAAATTTCTCAAGAAATCTCCCATTATCAGCTCCAGAAAAAAAATCCTCTCTCAACTATCAACCATACAACTTTCATCCAAAGCAAGAATTTCTTGATCTTCCTGATGTCCAAAAGCAGCTTGAACTAACTTACTTGCTTCTTTGCTGTGCCCCCTAGGGATATGGTTTAAAGCCGCCATCATGTTAGTAGAAGGATCACGATGATGAGTAACAAAATCGGCAATAGCCTGACCATTCACTACTTTTACCGATTCGTACCTCAAATCAAAATCTGACAATACTAAAATCCATTTGCCGATCTTTCCATAGTCATCAACAATCATATGTTTTATCATACCAAATCCAGAAACTATCATGCAATCGGCATTTAATAAGTAGTGCCGAAGCTCGGTACACGAGTAACATACATATGAATGTAGCCGAATACCTTGTCTCTGGGTTTAACAGCTTTCGGCTAAGGCAAGCTACTATCCTTTAAATTCTTATATAAGGGCCGATCCTATTGTTAGACTATCGGCCGCCACGTACAACTTTACCAAGCTGTAAAAGTACCAATTCTGACAGTGCTTTTATGTATTCTTCAATTCCATCAAAAGCTTTGTGTTGTACGTCACCCCTCGCGAAATTTTTTTAATCTTCCCTAAGCCTCAGTAACGGAGAAAAAAGGGAGAACTCTTTTAGAAGGTTTATCAATTTCAATCTATATTCTGGATCCAGATTTGCACTGACATATATCGGTCTTGTCTCGACTTCATTATCAATATTTATTTCTTCTAACTTATCAGCCGATACGAAACCTCGTCCCAAACTTTCCTCCGTTACCATCAATTGGATCATTCATTCAAAAATTGCTCTGAGAGCCGATTCCTTGAATCAGCTGTTGGTCCTTGTCAAAAAACATTCACAGGACCTTCTTTCCAAACTTTTCCAGAGAAGCACTCGACACCATCATATTTCCAGTAGATAGGTTCTGCAGTAGAAACACTCACTGAATCATCAGCATGGACAACTTCGATGTCATCTCCAATCCACTGGATGAGGATTTGATGCATAGTTGACGGAACGCAGCAATTTGCATGTATCCAATCCCTTCCCAATATGCCCCTTGCCATCGATGACGAAGAAGGTAGTAATCAAGGTTTTTGACCCGATTGTCAACTCAACATGAACCGCTCCTCGAGTATGGGAAGGATTGCCAGCAAAGTCTCTCAACACCATGTCAACTTTCAATAATTCTTCACTTGCCATCCCAAGTTTCCTGAAGGTAGTATATGACATGATATTTATGGCAGCTCCCCCATCAATAAACATCTTGGTTAACGGCTTGCCATTAACATACCCCCTCATATAAAGTGGCTTCAAATGTCGATGCTTAGCTGGCTTATCAAAGACTGCCCATTGAGTCAGAACGAGCTGAGCCATCAGATCTTGGTATTCGTCTTCGTCAAAATCCGAATACACTTCCTCTTGGACATTTTGATCTCCGGGAGCTATGAATTCTGATGGGAGAAAGAATGTCATGCACGCACTAGCCGAATGATCACCCTCATCAGGCTTTTCCTTAGGACGCCAAATTTGCTTTGTTTTGGCACCTGCTTGTGTCAATTCTCTGTCCCTTAGGCGCTGCACTCTTCTTTTCTGGCTCTTCCTTAATCCTGGTGGACACCATTGTCCTTTCTGCCAAACATATTCACGGTACTCCTCTTCTTCAGCACGAGCCCAACCTTGGTCGGCAAATCTTCTTCCTTGCCGATTTTCGGAATTACCTATTTTTAAGCGTCGATCGTTCTCAGGGATTCGCACCCCAAGCCTTTCATGGACCGAACGGCGGTTGACTCGAGACTGCCTGTACTCAGAATATTGATCACTGCTTCAGGGCAGTTGTTCTTAGCAGGCAGCTTCAAGCCTTCATTCCAACAATATTTGAAAAATGAGCACTCCCAATGAGATTGCTCTTGCTCTCTCATATATTCTCGTTCTTCTCGGTATATCTCATCTTCGTATCTCCGCTTCTTCTCTATGAACTTCTGTTCTTCATAAAATTTTTGTCTCTGGTACCGTTCTTGCTCCCGACGCCATTTGTTTAACAAAATGCGTGTCATGACCCTGGGCCTGGAAGCTTCACCCCTTTCAGCTCGGCTATTCTGAAAACGAACTTGTCGTCGAAGTTCTTCATTTGTGATCTGTCGATCAGGGTCAACAACACTGGTTTCTCTTGCTCTATCAGAGGTTAACACCTTCATCTTGCTTTTACCTCTGGGGTCATCTGTATTAACCATGCTAGCAGAAAAAGATACGGTATTTTGTCCAAAAGGGCTACCGTCAACTTTCATTTTTCCACAAATTTCAAATGCCCTTCTTGGATAACTTTCTGGATCCGCACTCTGAACACTCGACAATCATTAATAGAATGAGATCTGGTATTATGAAAACCATAATACTTCTTGTCTTTAATTCCTTTAGGGTTCAACATGGGATGACCTTAAGGCAACTTGATGCGTCCCTCTTTCACTAGTAACTCAAATAGCTTATCCGATTTGGAAACATCAAAGTCGTAGGTACCTTTTTGCTGTCTCAACCATCGTTGATTGACCTGAGTCGGCTCTTTAGTCCAGACCAGCTCTGCTGCATCTATCTCATCTTCATCATCATACTCCATCGCTTCTTCTAAGAAAGCCTGGTACATCTCACTAGCCACATCGCCTTTCTGGTACTGGTTATTCCTCTTAAACCCCTGAGCCTGATTACTCATCATCGCCAACCGTGGTGCTAATTGCCCAAGATCATCAAACTCCATGCTGAATAATCTCTCCTTTATATTCGGCAACATACCAGCTATAGCTATCCTTGGCAATTGATCATCTGGTAAATTCAGGGAATAGCAGAGATTTTTAGTTTCCCTGAACCTGCGCAAGTATTCTTGTGGTGTCTCATTAGCCCTCATTTTCAAACTCATGAGGTCGACCAACTTCTTCTCATTAGTGCCCGTAAAGAAATACGCATGGAATTTCTGTTCTAACTCTGCCCATGTACTAATAGAATTCGCCGGCAGAGATGTGAACCATGAGAAAGCTGGTCCTGTTAACGACAGCGGGAAGTACCGAATTCTCCAAGCCTCATCTGCAGATGCCTCTCCAAGTTGCATCACGTAACGACTGATATGTTCTATGGTACTAGTGTCATCTTGGCCCGAAAACTTGGTGAGATCAGTGGGAGGTTTCACCCTTGGAGGGAGTGCGACTCGGTTGTACCACTCTGGGTAAGGAGACTTGTAAGCATAGGATTGATTTTTTGGTTTCAGGCCGAATTGATTCTGCATCATGTCGGCCATCTTATGCATGATGAGGTCAACATTTGAATCTGGAGCCGCATGCGTTTGACCTCCAAGAAACGCCCCTGTTGAGTTTTTATAGCCCAGATTCGGGAAAGCATCAATCACACTGTAGTCAACAAACTCTTGATATCCATCTTCATACATGTTCTTCTGCAACCTATTTGTTGCTGGAGATACTCTAAAGGCAGATTGCGGGATGTTTCCCGTCGTGCCGAATGCGAGCTGGTCATGAGTTGTGGGAGGTTGCTGCTCCTGGTGAAGGATCATCCCACCTTTGCTTGAACCAACCCCGCCGTCTTCAGCATTTTTTCTTTGATGTTAGGGTACGGGGAATAACAGCGTTCCTTGCATCGGGCCAGCAGCTTCCTCAAAATGTTTATCAACCGTCAGGCCGAAAATACCAACCATGATGGCACGGAAGGTGTTTAAGAAAGCTGATTGGTGATTTGTCATGGCCTCTGCTATATCCTTGTACACTAGCTCGGACAATTTCTGAGCATCTTCCTCATCAGTACTATCAGATTGATGAGCAGGAGAGTTCTTAGGAGTGCCTGCTTCTGGAAAACTTTGTTGCCCTTGTTCTTACAAAAAGACATCAAGCATTTGCGCTGAAACTCATCGCATGCTTGTTGTATTAGATTCTTCAATTCTGGCGGTAACTCATCCATAGTCACTTCCAAAATCTGAGTGTTATTGAACTCAACCATCTTGGAATACAGGGTCCCACCGGGCGTGCCAAAAAGTGTGTTGGCACAAAATGCGTCGCGCCGTGCCTCACACACAGCAAGCCGAAAAGCGTAGCTTCAATTGGGTGCCCGGACGGTTTGAAATCCGAAGACGTGCCAGTCGGTTTGACCTGAAAACCAACAAGGGATAAAACTGTGAGAATAAAACTGGAACATGCCGGATGAGACCAGACAGTTCCATATTTATGGCCCTGAAGCCACTCACAACGACATATAGCTATAGAAGCTATCTGTCGACAAGTTTTAGAGATCATTCGGCTAACTCCAAACACGAGCGCATGTAAATAATTGGTTGCCGAATACACATTCGTAAGAAGACATACTTGAACAAGAGATAGATTATAAAATAACGTATAACCAAGCTCGGCAAACCGACCGAGTTGGGGTCCATGAAGAAGGAACATGCAAACCAAAAACGATCAAACTAATCTAAAACCTGCATCTGCCGCACGATACCTAGTTTTATCAAAGCCTAAGCGTAATTGACATGTATGAACCCGCAACACGTAACAATCTAGATTAGAAATTAATTCGGCTGTCATGGTTATTTGATTATCGGAAGAAACAAGTAAAAACTTGTAAAGCAAGGCCGAACAAAGTCAATCTAGATTGGGCAAAAGAGTGTTGTAAAACTAATTAAATAAATCATGCAACACATGGTAACTTAATGAATCTACTAGATTTTGCCAAATCTAATAGAGCCGATAACTATCTCGCTCATGCTAAACGTATCAAGCAAACGCCTGCCGCACGGTATTTACTCAAAAGCATAGCGTAAGCAAAGACTTCTTGATTGTCGACATAGATCCGCCGCACGATCTTTGTAAACAAACAAGACTACTTGCATCACATCTAAATCCACCGCATGATACTAGACATGATAACAAGGTTGCCGGAACTTACGGAGGTCGACGGATCGATGATTCCTCTCGAAGAACTCGACGACACGACAAAGGACTCGAAGATGGCACGGGGCCGATTTGTATTGATATGGTTGTGAACAGTTTTACCATGGCCGGAGGTTTATATTTATACCCTGGGCGAAATACGAGTCCTAGAAGATTACGACTTACATAATGAAATTTTGGAAAATATGAATCATGTTCCTATTTTCCTCCCGGTGTCCTTCATTGTTACGTGTCTTCTCATGCAAGCCGGCTTTACCTACCGTATTTGCCTCCCAAATGGAGTCATCGTTTTGCAAGATAGCCGACCGCACCTGCACTTGCCAAAACTCCGAGAGCTAAACGACCGCTTGGTTGTTTACCGAATGCCCATCCCACTGCTGGTTGGGTCCACTTGATCAACCGATCTTCCTTGATTTTGACGATTCCTCAAATTACGGCTATCTTCGGTAAAATTCATTCTATTTTTCCTCTTAATCCAAATTTTGGTGTAAACACTGACTAATCCGCGTGGGGGATAAGACCCTTGTCTTCGCTGCCCTGACAATCCACGATGCCCATTTGGATACCCAACGATCGAACAAAACTCGTGACTTTGCAGCCCTATAACTGTCAATCCACGGGGCACAGAAAAAACTACTTTGCACTCATGATTCTCTTTCCACGTCATTCTCTCCCTCGCGCTTGCTGGATCTCCAAGCGTCTCTGCCTCGTCATGGCCATGGCCTATGGCGGCAAAGATCACAGCGTTGCAGCCCGCCAACCCCTATCTCAATTGAAAGTCAACCAGTACATATCAAAGGAAAAGAATTTGGAGACCGAAGGAGAGAGCGGCGGCGGGGGATCCAATATGACGCAGGGTGTAGACAAGGAGGGTGAAAGTGCAATGACCCCCTAATGTGGGTTTTGGTATTGATGACACTTAGCTTAGGGACTAATATGTTTAAACGAAGATAACTCATAGCTTTAGTTCCTTGGAAGTGATAGAAAGATAAAGTAAGGCAAAGGAAGTCCCTCAATTCGATCATCAACATGCGGAAACTAAACTTGAAGAAGAGCATCGATCGTTTCTATTTGCTTTGAGTTTAGGAATGCCGTACTATAAAGAGGGATGCAAAGTTAGGTGGTCTGAAGAGGATAGAGTGCTCAAGTATAAAAATAAAATCAAAAGAGAGACACAAAATCACTACACGAGCACTTGGAGTTGTTGTTGTCAACTTCCAGTGTCGGAAGTTCCGACCTTAAAGTCGAAAGTTCCGGCCCTGGGAGTTCCAGCGAGTTGTGCTCTAACTTCCCAGTGTCGGAAGTTCCGACATCCCAGTGTCGGAACTTCCGACATCCCAGTGTCGGAAGTTCCGACAGTGCATTCTCAGCCTGCTCAGCCTCCTGCCCGGGGAAACGTCAGAAGTTCCGATTATCGCTCGGAAGTTCCGACATGCCGGAAGTCCAGGCGGACTTCCGGTTGAGAACAGTGTTCGTAGTTGAAGTCGGAAGTTCCGAGATCTGCGTCAGAAGTTCTGACCGTGTTAAAAAGTGACCGTTGACCCTCTGTGAATAGTGTTTCCAGTAGACGCCGGAACTTCCGAGATCTGGACCGGAAGTTCCGACGTTCACTTTTTCAGCAGCCCGTGGGTTGACCTATAAATACCCCTCTTCACTATTCCAGCCGTTACCCAACCTATTTACTCTGACCTAACTTTGTCCAAACTCACCACCAAGCATTCAAGGCTCCTCCCAACTCTCCCCTTCCTTCCCTACTTCAATTCTTGCAAGGATTTTAGTGGAGAGCTAGTGGATTGAGTGAGATTGACATCTAGCAAGCTTGAGCACTTGAGTTCTTCGTCACACCGGTTGATTTTGCATTCTTTACTCTTGGGTTCTTGGAACCCTAGCCGACTAGGCGTTCTTCAGGAGAACTTTGCTCTTTGTGTTGGTTTCCCCGAAGTGTTTGTATTTACCCCTGTGATTCTAGTGAAGAAGCTCAAGAAGCCTTTGTGGTTTCTTTGAGAGAGGCTAAGGTGGTGAAAAAGACTTCGACCTTTGTGGTCACCTCAACAACGAGGAAGTAGGAGCTCCTTTGTGGAGTGGACGAACCTCGGGATAAATCCTTATGTCTCGTGTGCTTCTTGTTGTTGAGATTATTGCATATATCACTTGTATTGTTTCTCTCTCTCAAAGTTACTAACTAGGTGGTGGACAAGTTCATCGGTTGGAAGGCTATACAACATCAAGGAAGGGTCTCTACGCCCTCACCCTTTCACTAGGTTGTGGGGTTGTAAGAAAGCTCTAGCTCAAAGTTCATTTCTGCACTTGTTGTAGCTTTCACGTAGGTGTCGGAACTTCCGACAGTTAGCGCCGGAACTTCCGACTCCCGGAAGTTCCGACCCTAACTACTGGAACTTCCGACTGGCTACTGACAGTTTGACTTTTAATGTGTGTAGAATTTTATAATAGCCTATTCACCCCCCTCTAGGCACTGTTTGATCCTTTCAGAGGGCTTGCAGCTTTCAGTGGGGACGCTGAGTCACCGACATGAAGCTTGCGAGCGCCTTGGCTTTTGTAGGCATGGGCATGAGGGTGGCAAGGTCATTGGTAGAGGGCTGCAGGTAGGTGTCTTCATGTTCTTGGACGCACTGCTCGTGCTCACCATCGTTTTGTGTCGTCACCATGTGTTGGAAATATCCGGTTCTTAGCACCAGAATATCCAACCATAATTTTTGGTGGCTTTGTTTGGGTTGTTAGTCTTTACGTTGGATTAATTCTCAAGTTGGTTCTGCTCCATAGGATATCCCTAGCATTTGTTGTATTCTTGAGAAGTAAGTTAGTTAGGATAGAGTTGATCTTGTTGTACAAGTTGTAAGCCACACTAGGGCTCTTCCTAGTATATATTAACACGGAGCCGTGTACCTGAGAGGGTAACACAATAAACCCAATTTCACATGGTATCAAAGCTGGTTTCTTCCACAAGCTCATCAATGTCTTCTTCCTACATGCCATCTCCATTGTTCTCCCTGATTGGATGTCCAATCACTGAGAAATTAGCCAAAAACAATTATCCCCTATGAAAGATGCAAATGCTCTCCGCTCTTCGCTCTCCGTGGCGCCCAGCTTTCCCACTATCTTGATCTCGAGACAGTGGTACCACCCAAGAAAATTCCCAAAACTATCGACAAGCAAGGTGATCTCATCTCCAACCCTGAGTTCGAGACTTGGGTTGTGAAGGATCAGCAAATCTTCAACTATCTGTTGTCCTAAATCTCTAGAGAGATCATGGTGCAGGTATCCACATGTACCACATCTGCTGAGCTATGGAAGGCGATCCAAGATATGACAACATCACAATCTCGTGGCCAAGTCATCAACACGCGCATGGCATTGGCCACCACGCAGAAGGGTTCCTCCACCATTGCTGACTTCTTCAGCAAGATGAAAGCTCTCGCGCGAGGACATGGCGTCTGCGGGAAAGAAATTGGAGGATGAAGAGATCGTGTCATACATTCTCGTCGGCCTTGACTCGGGTTTTAATCCGGTCGTCTTCGCTATGGCAGCGCGTATGGAACCGCTGACTCTTGGCGAACTCTACACCCAACTTGTTAGTTGGGAACAACGCATTGATCTTCTTCACGGTGGCTCTGGGTCCTCAGCCAACATTGCCACCCGTGGTGGTCGTGGTGGGTTTCACTGCGGCGGAGGACGTGGTCGTGGTCGCGGACACGGCCGACACGGCAACAACGGCAGACGTCCTTAATAGAAAAGCTTCGATCGTCCTACTTGCCAACTCTGCGGCAAGGAGGGCCACACGGTGCTGAAATGCTTCAAGCATTTTGACACTTCCTTCACCGGTCCTTCAGAGCAGCAGCGATCTGCCACAACTTCATATGGCATTGACACGAACTGGTACACCAATACGTGCGCTATCGACCACATCACTGGCGAGCTAGAGAAGCTCACCATGAGGGAAAACTATCATGGCAATGATCAAGTCCACACTGCAAATGACGCAGGTATGCGAATCAGTCAAATTGGTCGAAGTTTCGTTCATACCCCAAATCGTAATCTCGTCTTAGATAATGTTCTTTATGTTCCTGAAGCAAATAAAAACCTTCTTTCTATTCATCGCCTTGCGTCCGATAATCATGGTTTTATTGAATATCATCCAAATTATTTTTTGATCAAGGACCTGGCAACAAGGAAAACAATCCTCAGAGGAAAATGTGAAGGAGGACTCTACCCGTTGAAGCCTAGGTCTTCCACAAATAAAGCTATGTATGGCGCCATCAAGTCCTCGTTGTCTAGATGGCATAGTCGTCTCGGCCACCCGTCGTCTATCGTGATTCATCAAATTCTTAGCAAGAATCACATTTCTTTTGTTCCAGATTTGAATAAAGAAATTGTTTGTGATGCCGGTCAGAAAGGCAAGAGTCACTAGTTACCCTATCCTAGATCAACTAGTGTTTTATCTAGCCCCCTCGAACTTATTTTCTAATGTATGGGGTCCTGCACCTACCTCTGTAGGCAAAAATAGTTTTTATGCAAGCTTTATTGATGATTTTCATAAGTTCACATGGATTTACTTGCTTCGTCATAAATCAGATGTCTTTCAAAAATTCAATGAGTTCCAAACTCTAGTTGAGCGCCAATTTGATAAAAACATTCTTGCTATGCAGACCGATAGGGGTGGCGAGTATCAAAAACTAAATTCCTTCTTTCAATGCATTGGTATTTCACACCATGTTTCGTGCCCTTATGCTCATCAACAGAATGGTTCAGCAGAGCATAAACATCACCATATTGTAGAGATAGGGTTGTCCCTTCTTGCTCATGCCTCCATGCCCCTAAAATTCTAGGATGAAGCTTTCATCACTGCCACCTATCTCATCAATCAACTTCCTAGTAAGGTTATCAATGACACTACTCCTTTAGAACGATTATTTCGCCAAAAAACAGACTATACATTTCTCCGCACCTTCGGGTGCGCCTGCTGTCCCAATTAAGACCCTATAATGCTCGCAAACTTCAGTTTTGATCCAAGTGTTGTGTGTTCCTAGGCTCCAACAACCTTCACAAGGGATTCAAATGTCTGGATACAGGCGGAGGACGTGTCTATATTTCCTGGGATGTTGTGTTTTTGATGAGAATATCTATCCCTTCTCCGAACTGCATCCTAATGTTGGTGCTCGCCTTCGATCAGAACTTCTCCTCCTTCCTCCAACTTTGCTCAATCCTTCTGGATTTGGGGATGATGTTTCTTCATATCAATTTGATAATGGTTCCCTATGCACTAACCCCTTGTCTCAGCGTGCAGAAAATAAAAAAGTTCGACGTCATTTGAGCCCATTCTGGCTGCAAACAACCATGATTATATGCTCCCTCACAACTTTCCCATTTTGGCAGGAACGGATTGATATCCCCACCGCCCCTGTGCACCATCCAACCGGATCCACCTCTTGTTCCGCGCCAACAGGATCTGCAGCGCCAACACGATCGCGGGTCTCCTCTTCGTGCTCGCCACGTGCGCCTCCGTGTTTCCCCCGCTTGCCCAGGCACCAAGGACGGGGAGACAAGGCGAGACGGGGGAACAAGCGGTGGCGCTGGATGCACTCGGGGACCAAAATGCATTGGTGGTGCATATTTCTCGGCACCTGTGCCTCCGGGATCTTCTACTGCTGGTTCTCTGCTTGCACCGACAGTCCCTCCAGGACCCTCTACAGTAACTCCACTGACGTCATCGCCAGTGCCTCAATGACCATCAACCTGTCTTCAACATGGTATACGAAAGCCTAAGGTATACAATGATGGTACAGTTCGTTATGGCCAACTAGCTACCAATACTGAGGGTCCTCTTAATTTACAACATGCACTAGCTGATAACAATTGGAAACACACTATGGATGTTGAATTTGATGCACTTCAAAGAAATAAAACATGGCATTTAGTACCACCTCAAAAGGGGAAAAAATCATAGATTATAACTGGGTCTATAAGATTAAAAGGAGGTCGAATGGCAAAATTGATAGGTACAAGGCTCAGCTAGTTGCAAAAGGTTTCAAACAGAGATATGGGATAGATTATGAAGACACTTTTAGTCTTGTTGTCAAGGCAGCCACTATTCTTCTTGTTCTTTCTCTTGCTATGTCAAGGAATTGGTGTCTGAGACAACTAGATGTACAAAATGCATTTTGCATGGTTTTCTTGAGGAGGAGGTGTACATGCGACAACCTCTGGGATATGAAGATAGGGTCAAGCCACACTATCTTTGTAAGCTTGATAAGGCACTCTATGGACTAAAATAGGTTCCTCGAGCTTGGTACTCCCAGTTGTGCACCAAGTTACAAACACATCTTTATTCTTCTATATGAAAGGAAATCATGTTATTTTCATTCTTGTTTATGTTGATGATATTATTGTGGCTAGTTCCTCACAGGAAACAGGTGATGCTTTATTCCATGATCTGGAAAAGGAATTTGCCATCAAAGATCTCGGGGAGTTGCATTATTTTTTAGGCATTCAAGTTCATAGGAAGAATGATGAATTGCTGCTAACACAAGAAAGGTATGCCTCTGATATATTAAAATAGTAAATATGCAGCTTTGCAAACCTGTAAAGACACCCCTCTATACTACTGAGAAGTTGTCGATCGCTAGTGGAATGAATCTGGGAGTAGAAGATTCCACCAGATATAGAAGTATTGTTGGAGCTTTACAATACATGACCTTGACTCGACCAGATCTGTCATTCTCAGTTAACAAAGTGTGTTAATTTCTTCATTCACCAATGACTGTTTATTGGGAAGCAGTTAAAAGAATCCTAAGATATGTTCAAGGAACTATTGGTCTTGGTATTAAAATTAGAAAGTCTAGTTCAATGCTTGTGAGTGCTTTCTATGATGCAGACTGGGTAGGATGCCCTGATGATAGGCGCTCTACGGGAGGTTTTGCAGTATTCCTTGGTTGCAATCTTGTGACATGGTATGCAAGGAAATAAGCAACAGTTTCTAGGTCGAGCACGAAGGTAGAATACAAGTCAGTCACCAATGCTACAGTCGAGGTTATGTGGATACAAAATGTACTTGATGAATTAGGTATTCTACATCCTCGACAGACTGTTTTATGCTGCGATAGTATTGGTGCTAAGTACTTGTCGTCTAATCCTGTCTTTCATGCTCAAACAAAACATATAGAAATTGATTATCATTTTGTGAGAGAACAAGTTGCAAACAAGCACCTTGATATCAAATTTATCAGTACGGTTTTACCAAAGCACTTCCTGTCAAACAAACAGAACTGTTCAGACACAATCTCAACCTGTGTGACACGTTTTGATTGAAGGGGAGTGTTGGAAATATCCGGTTCTTAGCACCAGAATATCCGGCCATAATTTCCGGTGGCTTTGTTTGGGTTGTTGGTCTTTAAGTTGGATTGCTTCTCAAGTTGGTTCGGCTCCATAGGATATCCCTAGCGTTTTTTGTATTCTTGAGATGTAATTAGTTAGGATAGAGTTGATCTTGTTGTACAAGTTGTAAGCCACGCTAGGGGCTCTTCCTAGTACATATTAATACGGAGTTGTGAGGGTAACACGTTAAACCCATTTTCACACCATGTCCATCACACGGAGCTCGAGCGGAGTGGTGTGGGCGCGATCAGTGGCGTGTGGTAGCTCATGTGGAACTAGGACGCACGAGTCGTGCTCTACGTTGTCACCGCGTGGGCGCTCGACGCCATGGTGTCGCTCGTGTACATGCTCGTGCTTAGCTAGTGGCCCTACAACACTACCAGTTGGGTCACCGCCGGCGTCGCCTACATGCTGCTGTTGCACCAGTTCCTGCACCTGTGTTCTTGCTCCCGTGCACAGATTGCACCGCATGGAATCTAGCCTTCGTGGGGTTACTGTCACCGGAGTGGAGAGGGGATGTAATGTGCAGGGTTAAAATCTCCTTTGGTGTTCAAATCCATGTATATATTTGCCCCTCTGTCATCCAAAGGAGCCCTAAAAACTTAAGGAATCCCAAGAAAATATGAATGTTGTCTTCTTTCTAGGCAGTACCTGAGAACATTTGAGACCCTTGTGTAAAACTTAAGATATTGTATATTGAGCCATGGCAATAGCTAAAATATTTTCTTCAAATTATCATATTCCCTCTATCTAAAAACAAGACATACACGTATTTTGAGATTCAAACTCTATTGTTTTTTATTTATAATTAATTTATTTATACGAAAGCTTTGTGCAACATTAAAGTCCAATTTGTTTGTATTTTGGAGGTATTCATTTGAATTTAGGTATTTGAGCTTGGTGTTTCTTGAAAGTTTTTGTTGGTTATACTATCTATAGGAACCGTCTGCATAATGTGAGTTTTATAAAAAGCACTCTCATAAGCAATAAGATGGGCCGAGGCCGTCACCTCCCGAGGCAAAAACGACAACTTGTGCTCCCACACGAAACTAGTGATTTGTGCGCGCCCATGCGCGCGGGTTGGCACCACAGTTATATTTGTGAAAAAACACTGCTAATTATGTATAATGACACAACAAATGAAAGAACAGATAAATTATTTTTTGTCATGTACATATCGAACAAAAGCACATATATTGCACGGGGCAATGTGACATTCTGTCATAGTTGTTCCACTATGAAAACTTGTTTGCAACATAGGTCGTCGTCCCTTGACTCCAAAACAGTCATACAATACAACATATTGTAATATTATCATACAAGCAAAAGGAGACCGTAACCTAGAACTCGAATAATAGTGGTTAATCCGCAATGACAATGTACAACTCTATAGCTGGGAACTCCAAGAGTTTTATAGTAGCTTCTTTTACTACCATTCTTCTAGTCCATTGTCCGTCATAGTTGTAGCTGAGAGCAGCCATATTCCCCATTTGGTATATGAGATTGAGAATCATGAAATGTTACTGTAGATATAAGATATATATGATAAATTAATAACGATCAAAGAGAAACGAAAAAAGTAGGACATCTGACCTCTACATTCATAGGCCACCTAGCTATCAGTGACGAATTCCTAAGGTAGGATGATTTGTGCATGTTCCTCGGTGTTTTCGTTCACGATCAAAAGACCCACTTTAGTAGGCAAACATATTTCTTTTAAATAGAAATGGCAAATGCATGATCAAAGACCACTTTAGTAGGCAAATACATTTCTTTTAAATAGAAATATCAAATGACATATACTGAGTACCCGGTCAACCGTTCTTACCTGTTCTGGCACCACAAATTCTGTCTGTTCTAGCAAAGCTGAACATATATATAGCTACAGCCTCACTTTTCTGTATAGGAAGGAGGTTTACCACAACCTGAGCACACAAAAAAAACCCAAAGCAAAACACAACTATAGGAATAGTCACATAGACCAGACATAATAAATGAATCCATATATTAACTTGTGCTGCAGCAAATGGAGGCAGACCTGCCAACTCAAACTCAAGAACGAACCGGCTGGAAATGTAGACATTTAACAACCTATAGAATATTTATCACTTTAGTAGAACTTGATCTGATAGAGCACACATAGGCACCATACAATTAGCCAACTCTGAAGGCATCATACAGAGCAAAGAATATGGTTCCTTTTAGCAAAGCAGAGGCCAGCACATTCTATAAATATAATAGCAATGTGGTCTCAAATTATATTGTTCTATTAGAATCAATCAATCAAACCCCAACTCTGAAGGTATCATACAGAGCAGAGAATGTGGTTCCTTTTTTCTTTTTGTTCAGCCCGAAGGTCTGACATTAAGTTTTAAACCAGTCACTAAAAGCATTTATACATCGCAAATTCGTGACAGAATTCCTAAATTGCTGACTGAACAAACACAAAAGTGTAGGCCATGTGATTCAAGCATTAAGGCATAACGTTCCAGAGGGCCTAGCCAAAGTAATCAACAATTTATTGTAGTTCAGCATTCCGATCTCATAGTTTAGTCCAACTATTCTCACGAGTAAAAACCATCAGCTTCAGGTAAAGAAGTTTTGACCTACTCATGAGATGATCTTTTTCTAGAGAATTCATCACCTCAGTTTTGAGTGCACATATTACGACTAAAAAAATCTACTCCTAAGAGTAATCATCAACCAAAAGTTGTTAAAGATTTTTTTCCTAACCTTTTCTGCCATTATGGATATCACAACCTCATTTTCTAACAGATTTGCAAAAATCATCAATTTTCAATATGTATAAAGGTTAAAGGGAGAGTAATAAAAAAACAAGCAGTGTAAAAATATAAAAGTTTTAGATAACTATAAAAGCATGTGTATGAAAAAAGATGACAGGAGATCCTAAACTGAAAAACATATATATTAACGATAAAAGAGGCAAGCAGAGTACATACATATATGGTATATCTAAGTTTTATGACAAGAAGAAACACTGTTACTTTAATTAGTGATCATGTATGAAAAAAGCAACATTAAATTCATCTGAATTACACACAATCAACACTAACTAGTTATGGGCCCCACAGTCTTACAATTGTTGTGCATGACTTGTCTCACATCTCTCTCTTGTGTTTCATTCAGTAGAATACAAGAGCAACAAATGGATCAGGCTTAAATTTAAAATACACGAGCAAAACTGGGCACCTGAAATGCTTTAAAAAATCGAGTTCTCCCCAGTAAGCTTCTTTGTTGGGCACCTCAAATGTGTTAAATATCCATTATAAAAAAACCACAAAAGTACCAATAGAAAGATACATATTTGAATGAATACATGAATGGAGAGAAAGTTAACCAAACTAAGGCAACTTTAATTGGTAATTTTGCTCCTAACAGGCATCTAGAAGGTCAAATAGGATGAAGAAAAAATAATGCACAGTATATCAAAACCTGAAAAACACCGAGAACTACAGTATAATAGCTCTTGGTATCTCCTCTAAGTGGTCTTCCCTTCCTTGGTTCATCATCATCCTCAAAGCTATCTAATCCTATGTGGTTTAATAATTCCAAATCTTGTTCACCTTATTCTTTCCATACTAATACAAAATTCAAAAATCAGCAATGTAGAACTGAGACAATTTTTTCAGCACTCAAAGGCAATAGAAGAATGACATTATGACGTACCTACTGTAGGGTTACGAGGATGCTACGCAAGCCGAAAAACAAAATTTTTCAACCCCATAAACCAGGAACTACTGCTAGTTATAGATCACGGGATTACCACTGGACGCGCAGATGCAGCGGAAGACCTCTCGGTGTAGACGTGCGCGTCGCAGCGATGCCGTGTAGATGTTCACGTCCGACCTTCACGTCTCCACGTGTGGTTCATCCTTGTGCTCCAGATGCAGCACCTCCGAGGTATCCCATACGTACAGGGAGGAAGCGTCATGCCTCCAGACTGCTAGGTCTGCGAGGAGCAATAGGCGCGGGCGTGGGGTGGGCAACGGCTGTCTAATGACGTCGTTAAACCCTGGTCGCCCCACCCCTCTTTATATAGGCGTCCCTAATGAGCCCACCGACCTGAAGGCCCATTAGCAAACCCTAGTCCCGGTCTGACTCGAGTCCAACTCGAATCAGGCTTCCAGCCGCTTAAGCGTGCGATCCTATGGGTTCACGCACACATAGACACGGCCCGAGTACTCTACTCGCCCGATAGTTGACAGCGGCCTCTAGCAAGACGTGTCAACTCCTATGTATACGCAAAGATCATATCTGACGAACCACCACGATCACATATACGTAATTCCCTTGCCACACAATATTTGGTCCAACTCATAGGTTAACACTTAACCTAAGCACGGCCATGCAATTTATGATCCAATCATTTGAGTGGTCCAGTGATATCTCTCTCGCATGGAGAGGGGCAAATCCCATCTTGATCGTCTACGTCTCACAGCATACTTCTTGACAAACCCGAAGACTATCTTTATAACTACCCTGTTATGAAGTAGCGTTTGATAGTCCCTAAGTAAGTCGATTCATATCTTGAGTACATACCACAATCTCAGGTCTAAGGACATAACGTACAAGATGTGTAAAGAGATAATAAGAACATCTCATGTTGGGTCAGTCCAGCCCCATGTCATACATGTGCCCACATTATTAGTTTGACATCTCCATGTCTATGACTTGTGAAACATAGTCATCAACTAATACATGTGTTGATCTAGTATTCATGTGTGTCCTCACATGAACTCCGATTAGGGAGAACTATTGAATAACCATACAAGTAAAAGAGTTTCACAGACAATTCACATAATTGTCAATCAATACAAGTTGTCTTTAATGGATATTCAATGAACATATAATAAATCATGGATACAATAGAAATATCATCATCTCTATGATTACCTCTAGGGCATATTTCCAACAGTCTCCCACTTGCACTAGAGTTAATCTTTTAGATATCTAATACCCATAGATCTCACATGCGCCTCATGCTTAGGCTGTGGAAGAGCCTTTGTCAAAGGATCTGCTATATTCAAATCCATATGTATTTTGCACATCTTAATTTCATCTCTTCCTATGAACTCTCAAATGAGATGAAATTTCCGCAGTACATGTCTGTTCTTCTGATGATTCCTCGGCTCCTTAGCCTGCGCGATCGCCCCATTGCTATCACAGTGTAAAGACAATGGGCTGGACGCATTTGGAAACACACCAAGATCAACGAGGAACCTCCTCATCCAAACACCTTCCTTTGCAGCTCCACTAGCTGCAATGTACTCGGCTTCTGCTGTAGAATCAGACACGGTCTCCTGCTTGGAACTTTTCCAACTTACTGCACCACCATTTATTGTGAACATAAAACCTGATTGAGATTGTGAATCATCTGTGTCAGTTTGGAAGCTAGCATCAGTGTAACCATTTACAACGAGCTCCTCCTCACCTCCATAGATTAGGAACACATCTTTAGTCCTTCTCAAGTACTTAAGGATATTTTTAACAAGTGTCCAGTGACTCTCACCTGGATTAGCTTGATATCTGCTCGCAACACTTAGAGCATATGAGACATCCGGGCGTGTACATATCATGGCATACATGATGGAACCAATAGCCAAAGCATATGGAACCTTACTCATGCGCTCTCGCTCATCAGATGTCGAAGGACACTGTTTCTCGCTAAAGCGCATGCCATGTGACATAGGCAAGAACCCTTTCTTGGACTGTTCCATGTTGAACCGCTTCAACACCTTGTCAATGTACGTTTCTTGGCTTAATCCTATTAGCCTCTTTGACCTATCTCTATAGATCTTAATGCCCAGAATATATGTTGCTTCTCCTAAATACTTCATAGAAAAACTATTATTCAGTGAAGTCTTTACGGTTTGCAACATCGGAATATCATTCCCAATCAACAGTATGTCATCTACATACAAGATTAGAAACACAACAGCGCTCCCACTTTCCTTCTTGTAAACACAAGGTTCTTCTTCACTTTGACGAAAGCCAAACCCTTTGACCACCTCATCAAAACGAATATTCCAACTCCGAGATGCTTGCTTTAATCCATAAATAGATTTCTTAAGCTTGCATATTTTTTCAGCATTGCTAGGACCAACAAAACCTTCGGGCTGTATCATATACACGTCCTCTTCCAAATTTCCATTTAGAAAGGTTGTTTTAACATCCATCTGCCATATCTCAGTCATAATAGGCAACAATTGCTAGAATGATCCGGATAGATTTAAGCATCGCTACCGGCGAGAAAGTCTCGTCGTAGTCAACTCCTTGAACTTGCCGAAAACCTTTTGCGACAAGTCGAGCTTTATAAACTTGGATGTTTCCATCCATATCCTTTTTCCTTTTATAGATCCATTTGCACTCTATGGGTCTTACCCCATCAGGCGGGTCAACCAAGTTCCAAACTTGATTGGCTCCCATGGAATCTATCTCGGATCTCATGGCACTATGCCATTTCTCAGAATCAGGGTCCATCATTGCCTCGGCATAAGTTGCAGGTTCGTCATCATCTAACAATAACACATCCCCACGCAACTCACGGATTCTTGCCGACCTTCGTGGTTGGGGCACGGTGTCTGTTGCCACAGGTAGCTCAACTTGTTCTGCTACATTAGCATCACTCGTGGAGTCAATCCCTGTTGGCTCATCCTGAACTTCTTCAAGATACACCTTCTGCCCTCTCTTGTCTCTTTTGAGAAAATCTTTCTCTAAGAAAACACCGTTTTGAGCAACAAACACTTTGCCCTCTAAGCGGTTGTAGAAGTAATACCTGTTGACACTAATTAACTCTTATTATTAAAGGTCAATTAAGCATTAAAATGGATGAATATATAAACTCCACCTTAGTATAGGGTTTAAAACTAACAAATTCCATGAGTTTTGGTGAATTGTGAATCCGCAGAGACTAAACCAGGAAACAACCTTCGATTCCTTCCCTTAGAAGGAAACCGATGAGAGATAACGCATTTGGCAAGTTAGGAACCTTCTGGAAGACTCCAGAGAACACCTAGAGACACCACGAGGAAAGGCACCCCGGTCCACTTCCAGGTGGGACCGACCGGTCCCCTGGGCCCGGTCGGTCGGTCTCCCCCTGACGCCGCTGGCTTCCGTCTTCTGCAAGCTACTTCCACCGCCTTTGAGGATCAATCTCAGCCCTACGTGAAGTCGGTTTGATCCAATGGTCGCGGTTGATCCCTCAAGGCTATATAAACAGACCCCCAGGCCCCAGGTCAGACAGAAGGTCTCTCTTCACAAGACTACGCTTCAATTAGAAACCCTAGAAGAGACTTCAGGAGTCAGCTCTCAAGTAGAAGACTAGATATCCCTCTAGTAGGATTAGAACCTAGTCTTATTCTAGAACTAGAAGAGAGAGAGAGAGAGGAAGAGATCAAGAGGAAGCTCCGGCCTGTCGGATCAACTTCTTCATCTTGTACCTGTGGATTCAAGTTCTTCATCGACTTGCTTCAACGATTGTTTCGGTAATCAACATCTATATTTAAGATTGAGCCATTGTTCTTATTGTTCTTAAGGTTTATGACTCTCTTTTGAGTACTTTAATTCTAGTCGCTCTAGAGTTGGAGTAGTTGGATAGTGTAAGCGTGGTGCTTAGACTTGATAGCTCATATTTACCTCCTATAACGCCGGTAGTAGTGGTAGTTCGCAAGGGTGACTCTTATAGCCTTGTTGATTCTTATATAGTCCACTTACCCGTGTGTAGGCTCGGTAGGATTATACATTTGCATAAAAGAATCATACTCTGTTTGTGACCTTTTATGGCAACTTCCCCAATAAGAATAATATAAACATATCACTCTTAAGTTGGATATAGATAACCTTAGTGATCCCCTCTATACTTTTAGTTTCTCCGTCCTTGTTAGTTACTCAGGGGTTATACACTTGAGACTCATCGCTATCCATTCCTTTGGGTTCGATATTAAAACTGGGTTACTCCGGTGAAGTGCTACATCGGTAGATTTTATCTGTGCGCTTGCGGATAAAGTAGAGTGTGCATTAATTTATACCAACAAGCATTTCTGGCGCCGTTGCCGGGGAACGGTAGATCATTTTACGTCTTGAGTATAACCTTGTATTATACTTTATCTTTATACTTTATCTTTTACCTTTATACTTTACCTTATATCTCGCCTTTGTTTTTTTATATATCTTTTTATTCTTTTCATAATGGATTTCTCAGAGCCAACCACTAGCTCCACAGGTTCCATTCCACTGAACCAGTATACCTATCACACCGTCGTAGACTTAGAGTTGCCCAAATCTGCTAAGCCTATCCTTTCAGACAACTACGAGCTACGCCCATGTTTGATAGAAATGGTTAAGAATCAAATTTTTCTGGCTTAGAAGACGAAAACCCACACATTCATTTAAATGAGTTTGAACAAACCTGTGCGTGCCTACATATCGCAGGCATGTCTGACAAAACCCTTAGATGGAAACTTTTTCCATTCTCCTTAGAGGGAAAAGCCAAAACATGGTACCTTCAAACTGCACCAAGTAAAAATGGGGATTGGAAAGAACTCTGCTCTAGCTTTTGCTTAGAATACTTCCCTGTCTCCAAAATTATTTGTCTTCGCTTAGAGATTTTGTCCTTCATCCAAGAGGATAATGAGTCTCTAATTGCAGCCTGGGAAAGATTCAATAATCTTGTCCGCTCTGGTCCAGCCTTATCTATTCCAGATCCTGTCTTGCTTCAACACTTTTATAATGGTCTGAATAGAAAAACTTCTAACTACCTTAACTTAGCTTCAAACGGATCATTCCTACATACCCCAGCCTCCAAGGCAAGGGAAATGTTACAAAACTTATCTCAAATCACTCATACTCCTGAAGCTAAACCACAAGAACCACTAGAAGTAAATCTAGAAGCTGAGCCTATATCTATTCTTAATCATGAACAAACCTCAGTTTTAATTCCTAGTGAGAGGGAAACCTCAATCTTAGGAGACATCTTTGATTTCGAGGATGAATATCTTACCGAATTTAGTAATACCTCGAAATATCACTGTTGGTATAAATTAACGCACACTCTACTTTATCCGCAAGAGCACAGATAAGATCTACCGATGTAGCAGTTCACCGGAATAACCCAGTTTTAATATCGAACCCAAAGGAACGGATAGTGTTAAGTCTTAAAGTCTAACCCCTGAGTAGCTAACAAGGACAGAGAATCTAGAAGCATAGAGGGGATCACTAAGGTTGTCTAATTCCAATTTAAGAGTGATATGTTTATATTATTCTTAGTGGGGAAGTTGCCATAAAAGGTCACAAACAGAGTATGAGTCTTTTATGCAAATGTATAATCCTACCGAGCCTACACACAGGTAAGTGGACTATAGAAGAATCAACAAGGCTATAAGAGTCACCCTTGCGAACAACCACTACTACCGGCGTTATAGGAGGCATATATGAGGTATCAAGTCTAAGCACCACGCTTACACTATCCAACTACTCTAACTCTAGAATGACTAGAATTAAAGTACTCAAAAGAGAGTTATAAATCTTTAAGAATAATAAGAACAATACCTCAAACTTAAATATAGACGTTGATTACCGAAACAATCGTTGAAGCAAGTTGACGAAGAACTTGAATCCACAGGTACAAGATGAAGAAGTTGATCCGACAGGCCGGAGCTCCTTCTTGATCTCTTCCTCTCTATCTCTCTTCTAGTTCTAAAATAAGACTAGGTTCTAATCCTACTAGAGGGGTATCTAGTCTTCTACTTGAAAGCTAACTCTTGATTACAACTAGATGAACTAGATCTAATTCTAGATGAACTAGAAGAGATTCATCTAGAGGGACCTCTACTTCTACATTGGAACCCTAATTTCTGATGTGGAGATGAATAATGAAGATGGAGATGCCTGGAGAGGGGGGTATGGGGCTGCTTATATAGCCCTGAGGGATCAACCACGGCCGTTGGATCAAACCTACTTAAGGTACGACTAAGATGCATCCTAGAGGTCGGTGGAGGAAGCTTGCAGAAGACAGAGACCAGCGGGCCCAGGGGGGACCGACCGGTGGGTCCAGGGGACCGGTCGGTCCCACCTGGAGGTGGACCGCGGTGCCCTTTCTCGTGGTGTCTCTATGTGTTCTCTGGAGTCTTCTAGAAGTATCCCGACGTGGCGGTTGCGTTATCTCCCGACGGTTTCCTTCTATGGGAAGCTATCGGTGCCGATTTCCTGGTTTAGTCCCTGCAGAATCATAACTCACCAAAACTCGTGGAATATTGTCAGTTGAAACCCTAAACCTTTGTTGGTGATCAAATTCTTGCCCTTTTCATATTTATTTATCCTTTAATTTTGATAGATAACCAGCGTCAACAATTCCCCCAAACTTACCCTTTGCTAGTCCCTTAGCAAAACCAAAACTTAACAATGGATCAGGAGTTGCTACAATATCTTCACTTCCAACAAGTATACCTGCCGTTAAACAAAAATTCTCCGATACATAACATGTTATTCTTCATGGGGCTTATTACTCTTACCTTAGGTCTTGAATAATTGAGAGATTGAACGATCAAATCAAGCACTATGTCTCTAGTTCCTTTACTTCACCTTTATTCCGGAGTTTTAATTAATTTTCAAAAGCATTAATACAGATGTTGTCAAATTAAACAATGGTTCCAAAGAGAAAGTCAACCAACCATTGAATCAAGAAGTGCATGTGTATGGAAAAATGGAGTTGGATGCTCTTTTGAATATATTCACTCTCTTCTGTTTATCAGAGACATATGGCTATCAGGCTAATTCTACTGTCGGGCACGTGCCCATTTTTTCTGACATTTTTTTCTTCTTTTTTTTCTTTTCGAGGTTCCAGACACTTGTCCCTTTTTATTTCCTCGGATCTCTTTTTTTTTCTTTTCTCTCTTTTTTTTAATAGCCATATGCTTCCAACAAACTTCTGAGAGGGTAGCAACAGATAATTACGAGCATTTATGCGGAAGATGGATGAAATGTGTAAGTGATCTCAATTCAATGGCAAGATAACATCTCACAGGGTCAACAAAGCTTAATTTAACTCAATGCAATTATTAGTCATGTTTATATTGAGAAATCTCCGGAACTTTAGTGTTGTTTAGAACAAGATAATAGCAACTCAGATCATTACATGTCATATCCCAACTACCTAGACCTTAGATTAAGTATTTGCCAACCATGCATTTAATTTTATTTAAGGCATCATTATTAATTAGGAGAACTCATGCTTTGAAGGCTAGGTACTTGAAAGAAATTAGATAGAGCAACTATTCATCATTTCCATGCAAAAGATTAGAGAGAGGGTTCTTCTTTAGTCATCAACTTCTTAAAACAAACTAGACACTATTTTATTTATTTAATCTAACACACTTTAAGATAAGAGCCAATAGTAGTAGTAGTAAATATAGACATACCTGAATCGCGAAGATAACGGGGGTGCGTCTCCCCCAAGCTGTTTCCCTTAATAGTGTTGAGCCTTCATGTGCTCATATATTTTTGTCTCTTTTTTTAATTAATGGTGAGCCTTCATGTGCCCACATATTTTTGTTTTTTTCTTTTTTTAAGAGTGAACCTTCATGTGCTCACATATTTTTGGTGTTTTAAATTTGTTTATAGAATGAAAAACTTAAGAGGATAAAGATACTTACGTGGATACATGGGGGTGCCTTCCCCCAAGCTGAATGTTGACGTAGTCGTTCGATCTTGCAATGTAGCAGACTGGTAGTGGATATGTCCTTCCTCTATTAGAGCTTTGATTGATGTTGATGTTTGTTGAGACAGTGCTCCAACAGTGGATGGCACATTCACTTGCTCGTCAGCTTTTCTTGGCCTTTTAAATCCTGTGAAACTCAAATAGACAACAAAACTTGTGAAACAGATTAAGCGTTAGTGGTTGGCCACTTAAGCCTTAGTTGTCTAGAATTTCATTAAGATCTCTTTCTTAATATTTTTGTATTTTATATTTTTATGATGCAAGAGAAAATGCAACAGGATGAATGCATGCATATTTATTTTTATTATTTTTATTCTACCACGGTGAATATCCTTGCGGGTTTTCATATCATAGAATTATTCACATGAGGCTTTATGGTTTATGATGTAGTGTAACAAATGCAATATTTTTATTTTCTTTTCTAATGCAATACAGAAATTAAAATGTTTGTGAATTAAATATGATGATGCAATAAATGATTATGGATTAAATATGAGAAATATGCAGCAAAGTAAATATAAAGATAACTACCGATTTTTACCTTTTGGCGAAGGTTCGGATATTTAGGTCCGACGAACCGGACCTTCCCTTGGTTCAGACCTCCCAAGGTATGTCAGACATTTGGAAAGTTGTTATTGATTGTACCTCTTAGGTGCAGACATTTTCTCCCATACTTTCTTGGTCTGAGTCTTCACTTCCTGTGGTTCACTGTCTTGAGGTTTCTATCCTTTCTTTTCTGGGACAGTGTTGATAGCTTCTTCTTCGTGATTGGCCTCTCTATTCTTGATAGTTTGTCTTCTTTGGCTTTGAGAGCGGTGTCTTTCACTTCTATTCTTCTTGGGTGCTTCATTGGGCATGTAGCTGATGAAGTTGCATCGTGTCTTTTCTCTAGGAAAGTGAAAAATGGATTTCCTCTTGTAGATAATTGTACTTGTAGCGTAGAGGAATGGTCTTCCTAGGATGAGGTGGATATCATCGTCTTCTCATGTCGAGGATCAAGAAGTCTGTGGGGACTTAATGATCTCTAATTCTGACTACGACGTCTTCCATTATTCCTTCTTGTTTATGCCTCTTGATATGGTGTCACTCTTGTTCTTCGTTCGTCCAGCAGTTTGAAGTGAAGTGTTAATTGTGGAAGCTGGCAGCATCTTGCTCAGTGTGCATGTTCTTATAGATCTAGGACCTTCACTCTGTAGAATTTGGGAGTGATAAACTTCTCCATGTTTGCTCAAGAGTGTGTCCTGCTCATAAAGACAAGGTAGAGATCAAGTGCATGGGCTCTGTTGGTGGAAAAACACCAACAGAACCAAAAGTTTTGTTTATTCCTCTCTAACCTTAGGCACATTGCACAAGATAAAATTTTTGTTTATGTGTTCTATTCAGTCTTAATATGAGTGATAGGATCAGAGGATGAGCATGAAAGTAGCATCTTAAAATATTTAACAGATCAAATTACTTAACCCAAGGAAGGATAATCTATGCATAAAGTGTCGATCTTTTCATGATTAAGATATATCATCTTCCAAAGGTTAGATGCACAACATTTTAGCTCATGTAGTTAAGACAGTGAGATTCAAGAGAGTAAAGCTAGGAACAAAGATCAAAGGACTAAACATGTTAAGTTGATTAGGTTGGATCAAGTGAGGTGCAACTTAAACATGTTTTGTTCTTTATCTATGTTCATACTAGAATCAAGAAGAAGCTTTTAAAGTGATGGTTACTTACCTTGAAATGTTACTTTGTCATTGAAGAGTGATGTGTCGAACCACCTTGTGGAAGCTTCTCTTGTCTAGATGGCTTGTCTTCTCTTGTTTGTCTCACAGTATGCTTGAGAGGAGGAAGATCACAGTGGAATTATCTTTAGAGGTATCGACCTTCCTTCTCTTGTGTCGACTTATCAGTGAAGGCGCATTGTTCCTTGAGTATGCTGACTAGGATCCTCTCTCTTTCTTGTACTATTAGGATGTAGAGACAGTTCCGTATTCTTCTCTTGTCAACCCTTCTTGTTTTTCTTTAATTATTAGGTTGGCAAGAAACTTGAATTTAGAGTTGCTACTCGAGTGCCTCTATGAGAGTCTTTGTCTTGTAATGTCACAACTGAGACTTGTCCTCTCAACAGTGTCTAGATGATGGAGATCTTATTGGTTGTTCTTCTTGATTTACTGGCTCAGGTATTATCTCTCCATCTTCTAACTCATGTGGTGCAGTGGCTTCATCCTTCATGATGCCCTCCTCAATTCTTGGCAGTTGGTTCTCCCTTCGACGTCTTCTCTTGGTTCTCTTTGGCTGCTCATAAGTGATGTAGATGTTGAAGGTGTAGCGAAAGATCCAAAAGTTGACTTCTCCAGGTTCGATAAAGATGATAACATTGATGGTGTTTAAGAACAATCTTCCAAGAATGAGTGGTGGATCATATTCTTCTTCTCGACTGGGACAACATCTAGTGGTTTGTACTGATCAAAGTGATAGGTATGAGATCAATATGTCTTGAAGTTGGTTTCTCCTTCCTCCCTTTGATTTTCAAACACATCTAGACAACGGAATTGTCTCTCCCAGGCTGGCTTGTGATGTAGATGGACTCCCAATAGCATGTTCATGTGTTTGACTTGTAGATCTTGCTATTGTTGTAGTGGTACCATCTTGTCTCCCAAGCTAGCTCTTGATTAGAAAAGAGGATAACTTCCCACTTCTTGTCTTGATGTCTTGGGCAATGATGGTTGCAGGCATAGGTTGTCTCATACGAGGTAAGTTGCATCCTGTTTGTCATCAGCGCCCAAGCAAGACTGAAAGCTAGGCTAGCACCTTTTGTGATCTGAGAGTAAGTTTGTGTGTCTATGGTTTGAGTTTTGGATCTTCAATGTTCACACCAAACCATGGATGAGCAAAATTTCTCTCTTGTGTAATGTTAGTGGACATATACCCGAAGGATTGCAAGAATTTGAAGCATGGGTTATTATCCACAACTTATGTATTTTGCATCTATGCTAATAAGGAGATGTTTTTAGGATTATTTTAGCATAGAATAGTATGTTATGTGTTGGCTGCACTTTAACATGATTCAAGGCAAAAGATAACTTGCAGTAGAAGACAAAATAAATAAACTTTGATACTCACAGTTCTTTCATCTATGATGAATGAGCTGAGTCTTCATTGTGCAAAGTTGTTGGAGTTCATGTGTCTCTTCATCTCCAGTGTGAGTTCATCTCCGGACTTTCCCAAATTGATATTGAAAGTTCTCTGCAGGGGTTAGTCCCACAAAATATCCAACATCCACTGTAGCATACTATCGGCTCAAAAATCAACCTAGACACCATGTCTAATTTGATCTTGGAAGACATTTTAACTTAATTGCTTAAATTAAAAGCCTTTGAAAGCAAAATCACCACTCCTAAACTAGGCACCATGCTTAATTTAAGAGATGTATGAAAGTACTCCAAACCTAAACATATAATATAGCGAATGAGGGTAGCATGAAAGCATTATAGAGATTTATTCAGATGGTGATGAAAGAGCATGATTAGTATATGAGCATATCTTAAAGGTAGGGATAACCAACATAGCAACACGGCAAGAGATGCTCTTAGAAAGTCTATTCCCCAAGCTTGGATTTTGCACAAATTAAGATTGGATGAATGTAATTCAATGTTGCATGATGATTGGTGGGACATACCTTGTGTTTGTTGTTCCTTCGTTCTTTTCTGCTCCAGATCTGGAAAGGTTAGTGACAAGAATACCCGAAGGAATATTTCCATAATTATATTTCTATGCTCATTACAAGGACAGTGCAGCAGAAAGTTAGGCATAGCTCATAACCAGGTATTATGATGGGGTGTAAGGATTCTACTGGTTATAGCTTGCTCATGGGGTAGTGATAGATAAGAGTGGAATTCAAAAACAAAATTCATAAGAATGAAAACAAAAATAATGAAAAGACTGGGACAAAAAGGAAAAATATAAAAGTATGATTACAAGGTTAAACTAAGACTTAAGTTGATCTACCGTTCCTCGGCAATGGCGCCAGAAATGCTTGTTGGTATAAATTAACACACACTCTACTTTATCCGCAAGCGCACAGATAAGATCTACCGATGTAGCACTTCACCAGAATAACCCAGTTTTAATATCGAACCCAAAGAAACGGATAGTGTTAAGTCTTAAAGTCTAACCCCTGAGTAGCTAACAAGGACGGAGAATCTAGAAGCATAGAGGGGATCACTAAGGTTGTCTAATTCCAATTTAAGAGTGATATGTTTATATTATTCTTAGTGGGGAAGTTGCCATAAAAGGTCACAAACAGAGTATGAGTCTTTTATGCAAATGTATAATCCTACCGAGCCTACACACGGGTAAGTGGACTATAGAAGAATCAACAAGGCTACAAGAGTCACCCTTGCGAACAACCACTACTACCGGCGTTATAAGAGGCATATATGAGGTATCAAGTCTAAGCACCACGCTTACACTATCCAACTACTCTAACTCTAGAGCGACTAGAATTAAAGTACTCAAAAGAGAGTCATAAATCTTTAAGAATAATAAGAACAATAGCTCAAACTTAAATATAGACGTTGATTACCGAAACAATCGTTGAAGCAAGTTGACGAAGAACTTGAATCCACAGGTACAAGATGAAGAAGTTGATCCGACAGACCGAAGCTCCTTCTTGATCTCTTCCTCTCTCTCTCTCTCTCTCTCTTCTAGTTCTAAAATAAGACTAGGTTCTAATCCTACTAGAAGGGTATCTAGTCTTCTACTTGAAAGCTAACTCTTGATTACAACTAGATGAACTAGATCTAATTCTAGATGAACTAGAAGAGATTCATCTAGAGGGACCTCTACTTCTACATTGGAACCCTAATTTCTGATGTGGAGATGAATAATGAAGATGGAGATGCCTGGAGAGGGGGGTCGGCTGCTTATATAGCCCTGAGGGATCAACCGCGGCCGTTGGATAAAACTGACTTAAGGTACGGCTAATATGCATCCTAGAGGTCGGTGGAGGAAGCTTGCAGAAGACGGAGACCAGCGGGCCCAGGGGGGACCGACCGGCCCACCTGGAGGTGGACCGCGGTGCCCTTTCTCGTGGTGTCTCTATGTGTTCTCTGGAGTCTTCTAGAAGTATCCCGACATGGCGGTTGCGTTATCTCCCGACGGTTTCCTTCTATGGGAAGCTATCGGTGCTGATTTCCTGGTTTAGTCCCTGCAGAATCATAATTCACCAAAACTCGTGGAATATTGTCAGTTGAAACCCTAAACCTTTGTTGGTGCTCAAATTCTTGCCCTTTTCATATTTATTTATCCTTTAATTTTGATAGATAACCAGCGTCAACAATCACACAATTAGGAAACCTCAAAATCAAAAATCATCTTTAGAAGAACTTACTGATAAGGTTTTCCTAAAAGAGACTACGAAGAAACTAATCTCTATAATAAGTCATGAATGGTTAGAAGAATCAGAACTTTCCACTGATACGATCCACTTCAATTCACCATCTACACACATTCAATGTCAAATCCATCAACAACCCTTCGAAGCTTTCTATAATCCTGTTGTGGGAATCAACATTATGTCTAAAACCTTTGCTCAAGATTTATTAAAACAAATACCACTTACCCCAACAGTTAAACTTTTAAAAACCCCTTTAGGGCATGTTATTCCTAGCTCAGGAATCATGTATGTTCTGCCTGTCACAATAGATAACACTCCACTACACTTAAGTTTTTATATCTTTGATATTAAAGAGTTCAATCTGCTGATAGGCCAACCACTTAAGCAACTCATTCATGAAGGACAATTAGGGATCTTAAACTTCCATCTTGGGAAAAATCTTAAAGGAACCATACCTATCACCCACTCTCTAAACACTGAGAATGAATCATGTCCCGAGCCAGATCCTATGGAAGAAATTAAGGAAGCATCTTTTGAAATAATAAATGAATCCGAATATGAAGAAGATGCTCAGTTCTTCACTGAGGAAGAAGATAACACACCTGTTCCAGATCCTTTAGATTCCTTAGAAGAACCTCCTAAACCTCCCATAGAGTTAAAACCCTTACCTTCTGGGCTTCAATATGCTTTCTTGAATAATGATCCTGAATCTCCTATAATCATAAATAATAATCTTACTCAGGAATGAACTTCTAGGTTGATCACTGTCTTAGAAAAGCATAAGTCAGCCTTTGCCTATTCACTCCATGATTTAAAGGGAATCAACCCCGCTTTCTGCACCCATCGCATTCCTACTGATCCTAACACATCACCATCCAGAGAGCCACAATGCAGGCTTAACAATACGATGAGAGAAGTAGTAAAGAAAGAGGTTTTAAAACTCTTGCATGCCGGGATCATTTATCCTATGCCACACAGTGAGTGGGTAAGCCCTGTTCAAGTTGTGCCTAAAAAGGGAGGCATGACTGTGGTAAAGAATGAGAAGAACGAATTAATTCCACAAAGAACTATTACTGGTTGGAGAATGTGCATTGATTACAGAAAATTAAACAAGGCAACTAAGAAAGATCATTTCCCGCTACCTTTCATAGACGAAATGTTAGAACGGTTAGCCAATCACTCTTTCTTTTGTTTTCTTGATGGATATTCTGGATATCACCAAATCCCAATCCATCTAGATGATCTAAGCAAAACCACTTTCACATGTCCATACGGAACTTATGCTTACCGCCGAATGTCTTTTGGATTATGTAATGCACCTGCTTCTTTTCAAAGATGTATGATGTCTATATTTTCTGATATGATTGAAGAAATCATGGAAGTTTTCAGGATGACTTTTCTGTTTATGGAAAAACTTTTGATGATTGTCTTGAAAATTTAAACAAGGTTTTACAAAGATGTGAAGAAAAGCACTTAGTCCTTAATTGGGAAAAATGTCATTTCATGGTTAAGGAAGGCATAGTGCTAGGTCATTTAGTATCAGAACGAGGAATTGAGGTAGACAAAGCTAAAATTGAAGTAATTGAACGTTTGCCTCCACCAATTAATGTCAAAGGAATTCGAAGTTTTCTTGGCCATGCCGGTTTTTACCGTAGATTTATAAAAGATTTTTCTTACATTGCTAGACCACTTACAAATCTTTTAGCCAAGGATGTTCCTTTTGACTTTGATGATGCATGTTTAGAATCTTTTAACACTCTTAAGAAAGCGCTCACTTCTGCACCTATCATTCAACCTCCTGATTGGTCTCTACCATTTGAGATCATGTGTGATGCAAGTGATTTTGCTGTAGGAGCTGTGCTAGGACAATATAAGGATAAAAAGCATCATGCAATCGCTTATGCCAGTAAAACTTTAAGAGGACCTCAACTTAATTATGCTACTACTGAAAAAGAACTTCTGGCTGTTGTTTTTGCTATAGACAAATTTAGATCTTATTTAGTGGGATCAAAGGTGATTGTTTTTACTAACCATGCTGCATTAAAATACCTGCTCACTAAGAAAGATGCTAAGCCACGCTTAATAAGATGGGTTTTGTTACTCCAAGAGTTTGATTTAGAAATAAAAGATAAGAAAAGAGTAGAAAACTCTGTAGCTGATCACTTGTCTAGAATGTATTTTGAAAATTCGCAGGAATTGCCTATAAATGACTCACTCAGGGACGACATGCTTTTTCAAATCTCTAGATCTGACCCCTGGTATGCAGATATTGTCAATTTTATAGTTGCGGGGTATGTACCACCAGGAGCAAATAAGAAGAAGCTAGTCTATGAGAGCAGGATCCACATATGGGATGATCCATATCTATTCAGAGTTTGCTCTGATGGATTACTCAGAAGATGTGTGTCAGCTGAAGAAGGAATCAAAATCATTGAATGCTGTCACTCTTCACCATATGGAGGACATTATGGGGCATTCCAAACACATGCAAAGATCTGGCAAAGTGGATTTTTCTGGCCAACTATGTACCAATACACAAAAGACTTTGTCCGGAGGTGTGGATCATGTCAGAGGCACAACAGCATCAACACCAGAGATTCCATGCCACTCACTAACAACCTTCAGATTGAGCTCTTCGACGTCTGGGGAATTGACTACATGGGACCATTCCCTAAATCAAGGAATCATGAGTATATTCTAGTTGCTATCGACTACGTCTCAAAATGGGTCGAAGCAGTGCCATGTAAGTCTGCTAATGCAAGAAACTCTCAGAGGATGTTCGAGGAGATAATATTTCCAAGATTTGGAGTGCCAAGGATGGTAATTAGTGACGGAGGAACCCACTTCATTGACAAAGGCTTTCATAAATATCTGACAAATCATGGGATCCGTCACAATGTTGCCACTCCCTATCATCCTCAGACAAGTGGCCAAGCAGAAACATCAAACAAGCAAATCAAGAATATTCTGCAGAAAACAGTTGACGAGATAGGAACACAATGGAAAGATAGACTACCTGAAGCACTGTGGGCTTACCGTACTGCCTACAAAACACCGTTGGGGATGTCTCCATATCAACTCGTCTATGGAAAGACTTGTCACTTACCAGTAGAACTAGAATTCAAAGCTCACTGGGCAATCAAAAGATGGAACATGGACTTAGAAGCCGCAGGAGTCAAGAGGAAAATGCAACTCTCTGAACTAGATGAATGGCGCGAAAAAGCATATCATAACGCGAAGATCTACAAAGAGAGAACAAAGAGGTGGCATGACAAGAGAATCAAGAAGAAGAGTTTCACTCCTGGAGACAAGGTATTACTTTTTAATTCCAGGGTAAAATTATTCGGGCATGGAAAACTACACAGCAAATGAGAAGGACCTTTCACGGTGATAGCCACTTCATCACATGGAGCCATTACACTTCAAAATGACGAAGGTACACTATTCAAGGTAAATGGGAAACATCTTAAGATTTTTCTAGAACCTGAAGAGAGTCCTGAAGGGTTGGATGTCATCCAATTCTTCGTTATCCCATAGATTTACACCATCGTCATTTTTCCGATAAGTTTGCACATCGGGGATATATTTTCTGGGATTAAGATCAAGTTTGAAGACACCACGAGCGACGGACCCGTGAAATCCCACAGGGAGGGACCGACCGGTCTCCTAGGGAGATCGACCGGTCTGCTCTGGAAGCCCCTCGCCCTCTGCCTTCTTTCGTTACGTGTCCCGACTCTTTCTCGTACCCATTCTGGTAACCCTATCCGTAGAATCGATAACTCCCGTAACGAACCTATCATACCTATCATTCAAGCCTCCTCAGCTATAAAACCAGCCCCATACCTGCCTCTAGATTCATTACAACCTCTTCCAGAAAACCAGCAGCAATAGAGCTCTCCTCCCACCAGCGCTAATGGCCTCCTATCCAAGGATCGACCTCAACGAGCCCGCCGACGACTCGATGGCTCTTGTCGTCACCGCATCTAAGGAGCTCGCCGTAACACCATCAAAGGAGATCGCTCCTGTTGACTCGCCAACACCTGTAGATATGATCCCGCCAGAAGAGACCTCGTCGCATCGTCAACAAGCTTTCTACGCTCAAGCGGTGCTGACAAGAGGACTTCCGACATTCTCCGTCTCCAAAGAGATCCCGCTCCTTCCTCCTAGGCCCAATGAGACACTCGTCGGGCTGAAGACGAACAAGCATGGGGAACCCACTGTCATAAAATACACATCTACAAATCCACGTCCGCGTATTGATGGAGTACGTGGTCACCCTGAACAGATCAAGCTCACTCCACCAGTAAACAGGGCACCCACCACTCCTAATATCGCAGCTAAACGCAAGAGGACCACCCAACTAGATCGCCTCGGGGACAGAATTGAAGACCTTGAGAGAGATAACTTAGAGCTCAGACAGAGATACGCTTCTCTAGCCAAAACTACAAAAAAGGCGACTGATGTGCTGCATAAATATGTAACTAAACACATTAGCTTAAAGGATAAGGTTGTTAGTGTAGCCACTACGCTAGGAAATCTACTCGAGGGAGAGAAGTGAGAGATAGTTTACCAATAGTTTGTCAGGCACTCGTGTTCACAGAGTTTCGTGTTTAAGTCTTGTTTTGTTTAGTTAATTCATTGTGTAATAAAAGTGCCTTAAATATCAATAAAGTTTTTGTCAGAATGATCTTTTATTTTGTTATTTTGGATATATGTCTTGTCTCCACATGTTGTGATTAACAGAAAACAGAAAATAAGTGTGGGGGAATAAGACGACAACAGTATTACCGAAAAACGATCGCGAAAGCTGCATGGAACAAAAGATAAAGTTACCAAGATCATGCACCACGAAGCGGGCTACGGTTGGTGGACCCCACCGGTCGGTTAGGGGTTGACCCCTCTTGCCTCCTCCTTCGTCCACAGGTTGGTACGCAACTACTACACTCTATTTTCTGATGTTCAAGCTTCTGTTCAAATTAAAACCATATTCTTGCAATTCATGAATTTTAAATAAAAAGGAAAAGAAAATTTTGACATACTCATGGTATAGAATCTCACAACACCCTTTCTGAAAAGACCTGTTTTGATATTTTAAGAAACCCATATTATCTAGAGTTGTTGTGGAATATGATAGGGAATAATGAGAACTCAATTCTTAAGGTATGAGCATTGGAGAATTTTACTTGCAAAGTTAAAAAGAGATTAGCAACACTTCTCCTTTGTAGTAAATAAGTTGTCTGCCAAAGTCATCAATCAATTATTGTTTACTTTAATACTAAGTTCTTTGTTGAGAAATTTATTATGCTCTAAAGATCGAGATCCTTACAAAGTAAAGAAAGATTCACTGTTCCGAAGTAGTATTGTATTAGAGGCATGGGCTATGCAAAAGTATGAAATATAAGGAAAGAAAAAAGGACAAGTGTCCAACATACCTCAGAAAAAAATATAATAGAATAAGAAAAAGTATTATGATAAAAGTATGATAAAGAGAAAAAGAAGATAGCCCATGGTCCCTCTAATTACAATATACCAGTAAGAGTGACAAAGTTTAAAAAGATTAATGTCTTGATCTAAGAGTATAGTATTCTTCTCCTTTGGCTTAGTAACATAAAACTGCTCTTCATAAGTCAAATGCTTTGGTAAGGAATTGAAATGCTACAAAAGGAGAAGGAAAGCTATGACTTGTTTCAGAAATTTCAAAAACTCCAATGTCTTATACTAAAAGGAAAGGGTGATCTGTTTCAACTATTCTATTCTCCAAACTTCTGAAGGTTTTATGGTAAACACAGAAAGGTTTAATGTTTGATATTTTATGATCTAACCTTTTATCGAGGACGAGTAAAAGTCTAAGTGTGGGGGAGCTTGTTGACACTAATTAACTCTTATTATTAAAGGTCAATTAAGCATTAAAATGGATGAATATATAAACTCCACCTTAGTATAGGGTTTAAAACTAACAAATTCCATAAGTTTTGGTGAATTGTGAATCCGCAGGGACTAAACCAGGAAACAACCTTCGATTCCTTCCCTTAGAAGGAAACCGACGAGAGATAACGCATTCGGCAAGTCAGGAACCTTCTAGAAGACTCCAGAGAACACCTAGAGACACCACGAGGAAAGGCACCCCGGTCCACTTCCAGGTGGGACCGACCGGTCGGTCTCCCCCTGACGCCGCTGGCTTTCGTCTTCTGCAAGCTACTTCCACCGCCTTTGAGGATCAATCTCAGCCCTATGTGAAGTCGGTTTGATCCAACGGTCTCGGTTGATCCCTCAGGGCTATATAAACAGACCCCCAGGCCCTAGGTCAGACAGAAGGTCCCTCTTCAGAAGACTACGCTTCAATTAGAAACCCTAGAAGAGACTTTAGGAGTCAGCTCTCAAGTAGAAGACTAGATATCCTGAAGGACCGAATTGGCAACCAGAGGGGGGGGGGTGAATGGGAGCCTCAAATTGCTTCTCGAGAAACGATGGCCCTTGTCCCAGAAAATCACCCCAAAAGCGAAGACTCAAACAACCGGTGAGTTCACGACCTACGAATAGGTGGATACCCTAGGAGATGTCCTAGAGGTACAGCGGAACTACCGAAGAACCCCCAAAATGAAGCACCAAAGCAACGGGGCAAAACTGCACAAGCAAGCTCCTAGAACAATCGAACATCCGATAACGGAACACCCCACTCCTATGGAGAAGAGGAAAGTGTTCGACCAAAACTACTTAGGCCAACTAGTGGCAAAAGCACCTTGGAAAAATCCTTATGAAGTTAGGAAACTAACGCAACAGACGGATCTCAAATCGGAGCTCGAACGCAAAAGATACGGCCGCTAGAACAAACGAAACTCCAAAAGCGGAACACTTAACTCCTATGGAGAAGAAGGAAGTGTCCGACCAAAAATACTTTGACCAATGGTGGCAAAAGTAATTTGGAATGATCCTTAAGAAGTTAGGAAACCAACGCAACAAACGGATCACAAATCGGAGCTCGTATGCAAAAGATACGGGCGAAATCAGCAAAACTGTGCAGTCGCGGACTGTCCGCTAGTGAACCGCGGACTGTCCGCTATTGAACCCCGGACAGTCCGGGAATGAGTCCCGGACAGTCCGCCGTTCAAAAATGAAAACAGCGACCTTGCTGCCCGTGAACAGCCCCGACCCCCGGACAGTCCGGGGATGAGTCCCGGACAGTCGGCCACTGTCCAGAAAGCCCAAAAACAGCTCGGGACAAAACCAAAATCGATTGGATCTTCACCAAATTGAACGGGGCTGCAACCAAACTTCTCCCAAGTGTTCTTCTACATGTTGGGAAGCTAATCCTAGGATATCATTGCTCCAAACCAACTAATCCATGAGAAATCGGAAGAACACTAGAAAAGGGGGAAGAACGAAGAACGAGCGCGATTTCGACCCGATCTATGTGCTCGTGAGGTTAGAGAGGAAATCCTTCGGTGGAAAGAAGGAGCCCACGACATAGAACAAATTGATTCAAACGGAATCGCAAATCGTCGCTCGAAGAGGGAGAACGAGACAAATCTCCGGGAGGGGAAAAACCGAAACGCGAAGAACAAAAACGCGAATTCGATCCAAAATTGCAGCCAACAAGAGGAGGACGAATTTGATCCTTGGATTTGGGAAGATGATGATTTGTATTATCACTCGGTGTCGGGTTACACGCCACTCCTCGCAATACAAAACGCGGATGACGAAAAGCTCAAGAACAAGAGCCGGTCTCTCCTCTCACCTAAACAAAATGAGAGTGACACCTCCAAGGATACCGCTGCCCTAGCAGCCCCCTTCATATATATAGGCGCACGTCCGAAGACCAAAACGCCCTCTCGTGAAGCACTCAACCCAAATACCCCCCAGGGGTAAAACCGTCCAACTCTGGCAGTTTCCATCCGACGGCCACGCCCGCACATCCGGTAGCTTCGCCTCGACGCGACCTCCCTGATGCCGCCACGTGCCGTCATCGTCGACCGCCGCGCCTTCTCACCGATAGCTTCGCCGCAACGCAAGCCTCTCGGTGCCGCCACGCGTCGACCGTCCTTTCGGACCTCCCCCCCGGTTTTGAGGCCCAAACCGGGAAACCTGCCAGCCCAGGTTTTGAGGCCCAAACCTGAAAACCGTCCACCCCGAGTTTTGAGGCCCAAACTCAGAAACCCGCGAGCCAAGGTTTTGAGGCCCAAACCTGTAAACCGTCCAACCCGAGTTTTGAGGCCCAAACTCGGAAACCGGCCACCCGAGTTTTGAGGCCCAAACTCGGAAACCGTCGATGGTAGCTTTTTGAGGCTCAGCTACCGAACCCGCACCGAAGACGGGATGTGGTTCGCACACCCCGACCACCGGCACCGATGCCGATGCATGTCCAGCCTCCATGCCGGGCACAACGCCTTCGCCTTCCTTCTTGACTTGGTCGACGGCACTTGCGCCGCACACAAGCCCGTGTCCGACCTCCCGCCAAGTGCCACGACGCCATTGTCTTCGTCCCGACTCGGCCGATGCACCGCACATCCCCATGTGCTCTCGCTCGCTGATGCCACGTGCCAGCTACCACAGCTAGTCCTCTGGCCCTCTGGTCCGTCAGTCCAAGCCTCACGTCCGCCCTTCACCGCTCTGGGTACATCGGCATGGCACGTCTGCCACACGGCACGCCCATCCTTCACCGCTCCCGGTCCGTCGGTACGGCACGTCTCTACTTGACCTTCACCTCGCCATCGACCACTGTATCCGAGCTCCACACCTGCACATCAACACAGCGAAGAGACACATGTCGCACACGCACACCAACACAGAAACACCACAACTCAACGCTACCGGTTAGTCATAAACATTAAGCGCATAGCGACATATGGACTTAACCGGGTAAAAGCCTCAAACCTTCCTCATCAAAGTCAATCATTCATCATATATGTTCTCAATCTCCCCCTTGATGGATGCATTGACTAAAAATAAAACCACAAAGGAAGGGTTTGAAGGCAAGCCTCATTCAAGTGCCCAAAAGCCAAGCAAAAGCAAACACAAGGCCACTTGGTATGAGGAAGGATCATGAAAACTCCAAATAAATGCTCTCGGTCCCGAAAGAAATGGGAAAAGTGGGCAAAGCTTCCACACAACCAAAGAGTCAAGAGAAACAAGAGTTTCATGAATCCCAAAAGGCACTCGAAAACCAATCTCAAATAAAATTGTCAAACAATCATCACAAAAGAAACCAAAAGAAACCAAGGTACTTATCCACTTAGGTTTCGAAATTTCACTTGGGTTTCTAAATTTCTCCCCCTTGATGATTGAATTGACAAAAACTAGGCACAAGAGATGGTTTGAGATGCCAAAACCGAAAACTTGGTCCCCAAAGACATGGGCAATGGCTCAACGCAACCAAGTAAAAGATCGGAGCAACAACTCAACAAAGAGCAAAACTCGATCACATAGAGCAAAAGACTTGGTTCCCAAAGACATGGGCAACGGCTCGACGCAACCAAGTCAAAAATGAGCTAGCCCTCAAGAAGAGGCAGAAAATGGCTCAACACCACTAGCTCAAGGCTCGATACCAATTGAGGCTGAAACAACGCACTAGAATGCGTCCAATCACAAGCAACCATAAATTGGTGAAAACAGCTAGTTCCTCAAGACAGAGGCACATAGGCTCGACGCAAGTAGCTGAAGGGTCCATACCAATCGAAAATACCAAGCAAGAACTGCTAGTCCCTCTAGACAGAGGCAAAAACGGCTCAACACGACTAGCAGGCTCGATACCGACTGAGACAAAACCACAAGAGAAGCTCAACACTAAATGGAGCACAAACACTCCGAGCACGCGGAGAAGCAGTAAGACAAAAGAGACTCTCCCTGAAAGCAATCCTACATACAAAGGCTATGCAACAAAGCTCATGACACCAATTACATTCCATACCAAAAAGATGGATACCAAATGAAACACATAAAAGAGCTATACCAAGTGAAGAAGGACATAAAAGAACTAAACTCCCCCTAGCTCAAAGCTCTCCCCAAAATGCACGACTCTCCCCTTTGTGCCAACACATAAGCTCCCCCTTGCAAATAGCTTCTCCCCCTTGACAAAAGGGAACATGCTGAGGGGTTCTGACATTTTTCAACAAAGTTGACACACACACAAGACAAGTCAACAACCAAAAGCATATGGGGGCATCATATGGTGTATCGGAGCTGGGGGTATGTACGCTAAGCTAAAAATGCATGATATGCACAATGCAACAGCTTCAAGTGTATAGCAATCAGAATGAAAAGATGCTCAAAAGGGTACTGCCCTGAAAGTGTAGCAATCAATACAAATGCTAGCAAAGGCTCAAACTGATCAAATGAAAACGAAATATGAACAATAGAGCATATGAGCAGTTTTAAGCCATTCAAAAGCAATTCACCACTACAATAGCACTTAGCATGAATAGACAGGAAATCAACCAAGTGCTAACTTAAGTATACAAGGTGAACTACCCCTAGCAAAGTTCAATCATCATGCAATAGAGTGAAGCATAGACTTGTGTTATATTCAATATTTTATCGGAGATTGCAGCGGTATTAACACAAGTTCATATTAAAAGCATGTGATTGCGAGAGGTTGAAAGCATGGTCATTGCCTAACTTTTCAACCGGGCTAAGCCTATGCAAGAAAAGCAATCAGAAGCTTAAAGCACCGGTTTCGGTCTTACACTACACGGCTCAAGTTTAACTCAATTATGCAATGAGAAACAGTTTCGATACCGTGAGGTGCTGACACATGCAATCCCATCTCGATCTTTTCATTTCACTTAGACTTGGATCAAATTTTAAGCACAAGGTAAATATGAACAATCCAAGCAAGTGAATGACTCAGTGCAAGAGACATAGCAATCTAGCATACAAAAGATAGCACAAGTGATCTCAACACATTCTACCCATGCTAGTTGCCAATCTCAATGGTGAACAAATTATAGGTTTCATAGTTAATTAATCAAGTTTACCATTTGCAAAAATAGCTTAGCTCATAACATGTATCAAGTGATCAAAAAGAGCCTAAGCTACAAGCATCATCATGAATAAATAGGACATACCAAAAAGAGCATAACCTCATTCTCATTGCTCTAAACATGAAGCTCTAAAATGCACTAGAATATATGATGAAATGCATGCAAAAACTAGTTTATCAAAGACAAAGCAAAACTAGCCTAAAAAGGAAAACCCAAAACAAAAGGGTATCGGATAAGTCCAACTAAGATACAACAAGCACAATGCTTCTCCAACTAAAAGGGAAACACACACCAAACTCACAAGAGAATAGCCAAGAAACGCTCAAGCGACAGCCAGCAAAATCCACATCGAAAAGACCACACAGCAAAAAGAGGTCAAGGAAGAAGAGTACCAAAACCCGAACTCAGAAGTGTGTCGGAGGTACCTCATGAAGCGCATGACTGCCTACTGGTGTGATACCCGAGGGGACGCCTGAAACTGCTGAACTTCGGGGCTCCTGCCTCACCGAAGTTGTCTCCCCCTCGCCTGATGTTGTCGCTCGCACAGGTGCTGCTAGTGCTCGCTGGAGAGCTGCTCAAACGGAACCCCAGGTCGTAGGCAGAAGTGGGATCGGGTCCGTGAGCCAAAATGCTCTCTCCAGGCTCCTGTTCTCCTGCACACTCAAAGGCAGAAGAAACACAAGGCGTTGTCTCGTCCAGTGTGACCTCAAGGTCTCCATGAAAACGGTTAGTCACATAATAAGCATAAGGTGAACTCTCAACAAAAGGAGATCTACCTATGAATGATACCGCAAGGAGATCTGAACTCAAACTAGTCAAGACTACCATGCAACAGGATAAAGCACTGTATAGCAAAATGCAGCCTAAAGACATGATCAACCCAAACAAAGCCTAAGCCTCAACACATGCTACAATGCAAGATAATGATAACAATAGATCCAAAAGCATGTAACATGATAAAAGTGTGGAAAGGCTAGTGCTCAAACTAATCATATCAATAGGATACATGTAGCTACACAAAACTAGCACTAGAAAAGTGACACCTAATGAACATCATACCACAACAAATCAAGCTCATGGAGTAATATGGTAAAACATGGCACAATGTTCATGAGAATCACAGACTAGCATGAAAAGTGGCTCCTCCACAAAAGCTACACACAAAGCTAGCATGACACGATATACAAGATAGCACATGCTAGACTAAACAAAACATGATACAAAAGAAAATGTATATGCAGGAACTATACAAGTGAGCACATGAAAGTCCATCTCATACCACAAGACATAAAACATGGATGTACAAGGTATGAGAGTATGAGAAAGCTCACAGAGCTATAAAAGCCTCTTTGGAGGCAAATCTAAGCGGGGTGTGGAGAACCATCAAATCTTGATCACATCTGAAAGATCAAGCTCCATCAGGCGCATGTTCTCCACCCCGCGTCCTCATATCTACACACAAGAGGACAAAATAACCCGAGTCTTGGATCCCGAAAGGTTAGCAAGCATATACTTGGGAACCTAAGACTTGGTCACAAAACTCAACTTATCTTGTGGGTTAGCATGATGCAAATGTTTGTTCAAATGCAATTGTGAAACACCCTTGGAAGCATTCCTCAAAAGGACAACTCGAGGAGAAGAACGAGTCGTACCACGGGAAAAGAGGCAAACATCTTCCAAGGTTTTTGTAGAAGAACCAATAGAAGCACCATGAAAAGCATGACGTGGACCAAGAGAGGAAGCACTAGAGGCATGTCCACGATCATGACCTATCCCACTAGAAATGGAGTCATAAAACCCATCAACAAAGAGGGGCTTCTTACTAGGAGCACAGGCGTTCATGCCATGAGAAGGGCTATGAACCACCATCTTCCTAGAAGAGCGAGCTTGGCGCAAACGTTTGGCACGCCGATAGCAAAAGCTTTCTTGATGCCCATCTTTCTCACAAAAAGAGCAATCGTACAAAGGCCTACTGGAAGGCACACCATTCTCCGACAAGTGAGAAGTCCCTTGGGACTTAGAACAAGAAGCATCAACAACCAACTTGGTTCCAACACTCGGAGCACACGTGCCATGGGAAAGGCTACGCGGCTTCCTAAAAGCCTTAGCTCGAATACGCCGCTCGTGCTTGACACGGCGAAAACAAAAATCGAGCGAATGTCCATCCTTCTTGCAAAAGGTGCAATGAAAAACCGGATTGGGAGCACGAGTCCCAAAAATATGAGAAGCACCCTTGTCAAGAGAAGTCCCTTGGACATCACACGAAGAAACAACAAGGTTAGGAGTAGCTATGGAAGAGCTATCCAAAACCTTGGCACAAGTGCTAACGTCAAGAGACTCACGCACAGAACAAGAACTCAACTCCGGTTGCAAAGATGCAAACATAGAAATATCAACATCGAAGTTGGAAGAAATGCGTGACTCAAACGACTTAGCACAAAGGCTCTTGCATCTTTTGGCCAAAACCTCATTTTCAAACATGAGGCGGTCACAAGTACCACAAGGAGTGTTTCTCAAGTTTTCCATCTCCTTTTCAATGCACTCGGCATATGTGGTACGCAAGAGCTCAATCTCCTTCTCAAGGTTGGCACTCATATCATTGTGCTCAACCAACTTAGCGCTCATATCATCGCGCAAAACCTTCAAAGCCAAAACTTCCTTTTCTAAATCAATGCAAGATGTGCAAATAAAATCGGTGGAAGAAACATCACCATTCACATCAAGCAAAGAATCATAATTGGCACAAGAAGTATGGCAAGCATCTTTATTCAAAGAGCACAAGCTACAAGGCCTAGCATTTATCTCATCAATTTCAGCCCTAGCATGCTCAAGTTCATCTACACATGTGGTGTGAGTCATTTTTAATTTATTAATTTCAGCAAGCAAAGACTCACAAGAAACACATGGTAACAAAGCATTTGACTTAAGCAAGGTTATTTAAGTTTTAGCACATTCAAGATCCTTGCACAAGTCAATGCAAACTAAACATGGTTTGGAAGCATTTGATTTTGACAATTCATTCTCAGTTTTTAAGCTAGCAAGAGAAAAGCCTAGCTCATCATTCTTCCTAACCATGTCATTACAAGAGGTGCAAGACAAAGAGGGTCTAGACTTCAACCTAGCAATGGAGCATTTCAACTTCTCATTCTTTCTAAGCAAGATAGCACAAAGCTCATCATTCCTAGTGCAAGCCTCATATAGGTTGTGCAAGGTCACAAGACCACAAGCAAGTGTACCTCTCTTGGCCTTGCCAAGTTGATGTAGAAGATCCTCTGGTGAAAGTTCATCATCACGTAGAAGATTCAACAGCTCATTCACCTCGCGATCCCTCTCATCAACTGCACTCCTCCTTCTTCCCAAGATGTCGTCCTTGGAAACATTCAAACCAAAAGACAAAGACATACTTGAAGAAGAACTTGGTGCAACTTCCAAAACCACCGTTAGTGTTAGCCAAATAAAAAGCTCAACACCTCGACAAGCAAAGTCGGAAACAAAACTGCTCTCAAAAGGTCGCCTTCGCGGATCCAGAACCGGTTAAGGTAGAGAGATCCTTAACTGGCTCCGATACCAATTGAAGGACCGAATTGGCAACCAGAGGGGGGGGGGTGAATGGGAGCCTCAAATTTCTTCTCGAGAAACGATGGCCCTTGTCCCAGAAAATCACCCCAAAAGCGAAGACTCAAACAACCGGTGAGTTCACGACCTACGAATAGGTGGATACCCTAGGAGATGTCCTAGAGGTACAGCGGAACTACCGAAGAATCCCCAAAACGAAGCACCAAAGCAACGGGGCAAAACTGCACAAGCAAGCTCCTAGAACAATCGAACATCCGATAATGGAACACCCCACTCCTATGGAGAAGAGGAAAGTGTTCGACCAAAACTACTTAGGCCAACTAGTGGCAAAAGCACCTTGGAAAGATCCTTATGAAGTTAGGAAACTAACGCAACAGACGGATCTCAAATCGGAGCTCGAACGCAAAAGATACGGCCGATAGAACAAACGAAACTCCGAAAGCGGAACACTCAACTCCTATGGAGAAGAAGGAAGTGTCCGACCAAAAATACTTTGACCAATGGTGGCAAAAGTACTTTGGAATGATCCTTAAGAAGTTAGGAAACCACTGCAACAAACGGATCACAAATCGGAGCTCGTATGCAAAAGATACGGACGAAATCAGCAAAACTGTGCAGTCGCGGACTGTCCGCTAGTGAACCGCGGACTGTCCGCTATTGAACCCCGGACAGTCCGGGAATGAGTCCCGGACAGTCCGCCGTTCAAAAATGAAAACAGCGACCTTGCTGCCCGTGAACAGCCCCGACCCCCGGACAGTCCGGGGATGAGTCCCGGACAGTCGGCCACTGTCCAGAAAGCCCAAAAACAGCTCGGGACAAAACCAAAATCGATTGGATCTTCACCAAATTGAATGGGGCTGCAACCAAACTTCTCCCAAGTGTTCTTCTACGTGTTGGGAAGCTAATCCTAGGATATCATTGCTCCAAACCAACTAATCCATGAGAAATCGGAAGAACACTAGAAAAGGGGGAAGAACGAAGAACGAACGCGATTTCGACCCGATCTATGTGCTCGTGAGGTTAGAGAGGAAATCCTTCAGTGGAAAGAAGGAGCCCACGACATAGAACAAATTTATTCAAACGGAATCGCAAATCGTCGCTCGAAGAGGGAGAACGAGACAAATCTCCGGGAGGGGAAAAATCGAAACGCGAAGAACAAAAACGCGAATTCGATCCAAAATTGCAGCCAACAAGAGGAGGACGAATTTGGTCCTTGGATTTGGGAAGATGATGATTTGTATTATCACTCGGTGTCGGGTTTCAAGCCACTCCTTGCAATACAAAATGCGGATGGCGAAAAGCTCAAGAACAAGAGCCGGTCTCTCCTCTCACCCTAGCCTCCTCTCACCTAAACAAAATGAGAGTGACACCTCCAAGGATACCGCTGCCCTAGCAGCCCCCTTCATATATATAGGCGCACGTCCAAAGACCAAAACGCCCTCTCGTGAAGCACTCAACCCAAATACCCCCCAGGGGTAAAACCGTCCAACTCTGGCAGTTTCCATCCGACGGCCACGCCCGCACATCCGGTAGCTTCGCCTCGACGCGACCTCCCTGATGCCGCCACGTGCCGTCATCGTCAACCGCCGCGCCTTCTCACCGATAGCTTCGCCGTAGCGCAAGCCTCTCGGTGCCGCCACGCGTCGACCGTCCTTTCGGACCTCCCCCCGGTTTTGAGGCCCAAACCGGGAAACCTGCCGGCCCAGGTTTTGAGGCCCAAACCTGGAAACCGTCCACCCCGAGTTTTGAGGCCCAAACTCAGAAACCCGCGAGCCCAGGTTTTGAGGCCCAAACCTGGAAAGCGTCCAACCCGAGTTTTGAGGCCCAAACTGGGAAACCGGCCACCCGAGTTTTGAGGCCCAAACTCGGAAACCGTCGATGGTAGCTTTTTGAGGCTCAGCTACCGAACCCGCACCGAAGACGGGATGTGGTTCGCACACCCCGACCACTGGCACCAATGCCGATGCATGTCCAGCCTCCACGCCGGGCATAACGCCTTCGCCTTCCTTCTTGACTTGGCCGACGGCACTTGCGCCGCACGCAAGCCCGTGTCCGACCTCCCACCAAGTGCCACGACGCCATCGTCTTCGCCCCGACTCGGCCGATGCACCGCACATCCCCATGTGCTCTCGCTCACCGATGCCACGTGCCAGCTATCACAGCTAGTCCTCTGGCCCTCTGGTCCGTCAGTCCAAGCCTCACGTCTGCCCTTCACCGCTCTGGGTACATCGGCATGGCATGTCCGCCGCACGGCACGCCCATCCTTCACCGTTCCCGGTCCGTCGGCACGACACGTCTCTACTTGACCTTCACCTCGCCATCGACCACTGTATCCGAGCTCCACACCTGCACATCAACACAGCGAAGAGACACATGTCGCACACGCACACCAACACAGAAACACCACAACTCAACGCTTCTGGTTAGTCATAAACATTAAGCGCATAGCGACATATGGACTTAACCGGGTAAAAGCCTCAAACCTTCCTCATCAAAGTCAATCATTCATCATATATGTTCTCATATCCGTCTAGTAGGATTAGAACCTAGTCTTATTCTAGAACTATAAGAGAGAGAGAGAGAGAGAGGAAGAGATCAAGAGGAAGCTCCGGCGTGTCGGATCAACTTCTTCATCTTGTACGTGTGGATTCAAGTTCTTCATCGACTTGCTTCAACGATTGTTTCGGTAATCAACATCTATATTTAAGATTGAGCCATTGTTCTTATTGTTCTTAAGGTTTATGACTCTCTTTTGAGTACTTTAATTCTAGTCGCTCTAGAGTTGGAGTAGTTGGATAGTGTAAGCGTGGTGCTTAGACTTGATAGCTCATATTTACCTCCTATAACGCCGGTAGTAGTGGTAGTTCGCAAGGGTGACTCTTATAGCCTTGTTGATTCTTCTATAGTCCACTTACCCGTGTGTAGGCTCGGTAGGATTATACATTTGCATAAAAGAATCATACTCTGTTTGTGACCTTTTATGGCAACTTCCCCAATAAGAATAATATAAACATATCACTCTTAAGTTGGATATAGATAACCTTAGTGATCCCCTCTATACTTTTAGCTTCTCCGTCCTTGTTAGTTACTCAGGGGTTATACACTTGAGACTCATCGCTATCTGTTCCTTTGGGTTCGATATTAAACTGGGTTACTCCGGTGAAGTGCTACATCGGTAGATTTTATCTGTGCGCTTGCGGATAAAGTAGAGTGTGCATTAATTTATACCAACAATACCCTAAAGTTTCCTTCGGGTATCCCATGAAAAAGCACTTGTCTGACTTGGGTGTTAGTTTATCTGATATAAGTCGTTTGACATAAACTTCACAACCCCAAATCTTTAGAAAAGACAAACTGGGACTCTTACCAGTCCACATCTCATATGGTGTCTTAACTACAGACTTAGACGGTACCCTATTTAATGTGAAAGCGGTTGTTTCTAGAGCGTATCCCCAAAACGATAAAGGAAGGTCTGACTAGCTCATCATAGACCAAACCATGTCTAATAGAGTTCGGTTACGTCGCTCAGACACGCCGTTTCTCTGAGGCGTTCCGGGTGGCATATGTTGTGGAACAATTCCGCAACTCTTAAGATGATTGCTAAACTCGTGGCTCAAATATTCGCCTCCACGATCTGATCGCAAGGCCTTAATTTTCTTGCCACACTGATTCTCTACCTCATTCTAAAATTCTTTGAACTTTTCAAATGTCTCAGACTTTTGCTTTATCAGATAGACATAGCCATATCTGCTAAAATCATTAGTGAAGGTTATGAAGTATTGGAATCCGCCTCTAGCTGTCGTACTCATTGGTCCGCATACATCAGTATGTACAAGTTCCAACAAGTCAGACGCCCTTTTAGGAAAACCTGTGAAAGGTGACTTGGTCATCTTGCCCAGCAAACAAGCCTCGCATGTCTCGTATGATTCAAAATCAAACGAAGTTAGAAACCCATCAGCATGGAGCTTCTTCATGCGATTCTCACTTATATGACCCAAACGACAATGCCAAATATAGGTAGGGCTTAACTCATTAAGCCGAGTCCTTTTAGCAGTAATATTACAGATAGACATAGGTGCATCATCAAGATTTAAAATAAACAATCCATTCACAATGGATGCAAAAGCCACAAACATATCATTCTTAGAGATTACACAACCATTGTCTTTACTCGCAAATGAATAGCCATCCTTCATCAAACATGAAGGTGACACAATGTTTCGACTTAAACTTGAAACAAAATAACAATTATTGAACTCCAAAATAAATCCTGATGGGAGGTGGAGTTGCATCGTCCCGATGTTCAACGCAGCAACTCTTGCATTATTGCCCACGCGGAAATCAACCTCCCCCTTTCCAACGCTTCTACCTCTTATCATTCCCTGCATCGTATTGCAAATATGAGCAACCGAGCCAGTATCAAATACCCAAGAATTAATTTAAGAGTTAGCGAGGAAAATATCTGTAATATAAACAACAAGTGTATGAGCAGCGGGAGTACCTTTACCACCGCCATCCTTCATCAAGGATGCTAAGTACACCTTGCAGTTTCTTTTCCAGTGACCTTTCCCCTTACAGTGGAAGCACTCAGAATCAACAGTTGGTCCAGCAGCGTCAGCGCAGGAGGGTTTGGCTTAGAGATCGCATCTTTGGCCTTGCCCTTGCCCTTCCTATTCTTCCAAAAGTTGCCCTTCCTTTTAAAGTTAGGCTTGTTTTGGATCGCCATCACATGGCTGCTGCCAGCACCTTTCTTGATGTCTGCCTCTGCTGTCTTAAGCATGCCACATAGCTCATTCAAGCCCCTCTCCGCACCATGCATATGGTAGTTCGAGATGAAGTTCCCATAGCTAGGTGGGAGAGAAGAGAGAATGAAATCAGTAGCCAGTTCTGGACCAATTGGGAAGCCTAGCTTCTCCAACCTCTGAGTGTAACCAACCATCTTGATCACATGTGGTCCAACTGCTGCACCCTCTGCTAACTTAGTCTTAGCAAGAGACTTAGAAACATTGAACCTTTCAGTTCTAGCCTGAGTCTGGAACATCTCATCTAGCGCTACGATCATATCGTAGGCTGTATGGTTATTATCAAACTGCATCTGCAGATCTGGTTCCATGCTAGCAAGCATCAGGCATCCCACTTCAAGATCAGCATCACATGCTTTCTTGTAAGTGGTTTTCTCAGTAGCAGGTGGATTATCAGCAGGTTCCTCTGGTAGTGGGGTGTCTAGAATATCTTCCTTTTTCTCAGCCCTGAGAATAATTCTCAGGTTGCGGATCCAATCTGCATAGTTTGTTCCATTCAATTTATCTTTCTCAAGGATTGAACGTAAAGTAAATGGTGGATTGCTAGGTGCCATTGATCTACAACAAAAGTAAATGCAAAATACTAAGACAATGTATCCAAGATAGAGTAAATGATATTAAATCATTAATAAAATCTACTCCCACTGAGATCAATATCCTTCTATTGAATCTCAATGATTCAAGACCCAAACTAACAAGTCTACTAGTGAGATTTAGCATCACTGCTAGTGGACATGGTAGATCGGTAAGCAACTCTTTGCTAATCATATCACATATGACTCCTGTTGTTGGCCAACATCTGCTCAACTCCTTATGCTTCAAGGTCCCTAACCATTAGGATCACCTTGTTCAAGTAACCAACCCTTCTGCAGTAAGTATCCGATACGAACCTACCTAGTCAAGGAAAATCAGTGACACCCTAATTTCATAGGCGCGCCACCAATTGTACAAGACATATGACAGTGCAAGGTTTTGGGAAGCATATGACTTGAACATTACTGAGGGATCGTTCTATACTTTCACTACCGCATGTAGACAATCAACATGAATCACATGTGAAAGTAGAACATAATAAGAGAATAGCATCAACACAGATATGACTTGGTATAGCCCAGTGTTCCTTTGGAGATCTCCATCTTCGTCAATCTGTTCACCATGATGATCTCCATCTACATGGTACATGCACGCCATCCTCCAGTGATGAATCCACCGAGACTAGCTACAACTAGTGTAATTAATAAAGTAATTACATAGTCGCGTGTAGGATCATCACAATTTGGCACGCAGGCCATTACATCAAATGGACAATATATATGTGGCTCCAGCCATATTGTCATAATCACGACATGCAAGTCATGAAACAATTACATACATGCATCTCATACATATAAGGGCTATACCAGTCATTAATCCCTGCAAAACAAAGTTAAACGTTCCCGACGTCTAATCTTGAATCGCAGAAAACATAATTTTCCCAGCCTTTTTTCGCAAATCTAAATTCGATGAAACCGACCAAGGGCGGTAAAAATTGAATGTAAAAGTTTCTGTAGATCGATTTTTGTTTAAAGATCATCTCAATCCGAGGTCGTATGCAAAAGTTATGGCTGTTTTACCGAACAACGCTCCTTTTGCAGATTTCCTCATGCCGACGTACATCTCATGCACCCGGCTCTTGACCTAGATTTGATTCGATCAATCTGATTGATCTCCATCTTGCCTTTGACGCGAAAAACAAAATTTTTCAACCCCATAAACCAGGAACTACTGCTAGTTATAGATCACGGGATTACCACTGGACGCGCAGATGCAGCGGAAGACGTCTCGGTGTAGACGTGCGCGTCGCAGCGATGCCGTGTAGATGTTCACGTCTGACCTTCATGTCTCCACGTGCGGTTCATCCTTGTGCTCCAGATGGAGCACCTCCGAGGTATCCCACACGTATAGGGAGAAAGCGTCACGCCTCCAGACTGCTAGGTCTGCGAGGAGCAATAGGCGCGGGCGTGGGGTGGGCGACGGCTGTCTAATGACGTCGTTAAACCCTGGTCGCCCCACCCCTCTTTATATAGGCGTCCCTAATGAGCCCACCGACCTGGAGGCCCATTAGCAAACCCTAATCCCGGTCTGACTCGAGTCCAACTCGAATCAGGCTTCCAGCCCCTTAAGCGTGCGACCCTATGGGTTCACGCACACATAGACACGGCCCGAGTACTCTACTCGCCCGATAGTTGACAGCGGCCTCTAGCAAGACGTGTCAACTCCTATGTATACGCAAAGATCATATCTGACGAACCACCATGATCACATATACGTAATTCCCTTGCCACACAATATTTGGTCCAACTCATAGGTTAACACTTAACCTAAGCACAACCATGCATTTTATGATCCAATCATTTGAGTGGTCCAGTGATATCTCTCTCGCATGGAGAGGGGCAAATCCCATCTTGATCGTCTATGTCTCACATCATATTTCCTGACAAACCCGAAGACTATCTTTATAACTACCCTGTTACGAAGTAGCGTTTGATAGTCCCTAAGTAAGTCGATTCATATCTTGAGTACATACCACAATCTCAGGTCTAAGGACATAACGTACATGATGTGTAAAGAGATAATAAGAACATCTCATGTTGGGTCAGTCCAGCCCCATGTCATACATGTGCCCACATTATTAGTTTGACATCTCCATGTCTATGACTTGTGACTAATACATGTGCTGATCTAGTATTCATGTGTGTCCTCACATGAACTCCGATCAGGGAGAACTATTGAATAACCATACAAGTAAAAGAGTTTCACAGACAATTCACATAATTGTCAATCAATACAAGTTGTCTTTAATGGATATTCAATGAACATATAATAAATCATGGATACAATAGAAATATCATCATCTCTATGATTACCTCTAGGGCATATTTCCAACACCTACTCCCTTCTCCCAGCAACAGTGATGACGTCGTGTTAATAAACAATTGATCCGTATGACCTTCTTTTCTGTAGAAGGTTATTTACATCACAAAGTTAGTACAAAATTAGGTCCAAAAAACTAAATGCAAATGGTGAACCCTCCAATCATATAATGGAAACCTTTTTTTGCAACAGTCCTTTCTTTCCTCGCCTCCCTCATTGTTGCCTCACTTGAATTCATGGAGGGGAATAGAGTAAGATTTTGCGCCAAGAGCTCACCAAAGGGAGGAGGGATAGATCTGTGCTGGCCCACAGTCCTCAACCATGCCATCACCGTCCTTAGCCTCCGGTGGCTTGATCCGACAGGAGGAGGAATAGATCCGGCCATGGAGGCACCGGATATGATGGGACAGATCTGACAATGGAGGTACTGGATCGAGCAAGGCAAGAGGGGGAGGAGCAAGAGAGAGAGAGCACCTGCGCAGCGGCCGAACATTAGTTGACCAATGGCGGCCAGCTCGCTTGCTCACGGCTGGGACTAGCGGCGACAAGCCGGCGAGGCCCTCAACCATGGTGGTCGGTGGCCAAGCAGCGAGCCAGCGCCACGCTATGCCGGAGCTGAGTCTAGCTCACCTGTGGCTGCCTGCGCCCCCGCGGTGGTCGGGTGGCTAGCCAAGGCCAGGCAGCACTGGGGCCTGTGACCACGCCACCGCACGCTTGCCCTGTGTCAGTACGTCGGGACTGCCCGCGCTGGGGGCGAGCTCGCGTCGCGTCTGCCGCCATCGCCGGAGGCCGTCCTACGCTCATGGTGTTGACACTCAAAAGTGTCACGAGCGTATAATGGACTCCACCATCAAGTTTCTATCGTCAAGGTGGCTGAGACCTCTTGAGAGACTTTCGACCAGGTCTCTTGAGAGATTTCCGACCATGTAAAACTGGTCGGAGGCGGCAAGACAGCGATAGAGACCAGCTCACTAAACCTACATATACGTACAAGATGAAAATTGCATGTACATACCATAACCGAATAAACAAGTCCTATTTGGAGTTTTATTCGGTCAGGAGTCCTATTTGGTTACGGGAAGACCAACCGCACTATAAATATAAAGGGTGACGGCCGATTGAGATTCCATCTATCCAATCGTCAAAACCAATCTACTACAACCCTTTTACCCTCTTCTCCAACCTCATGTTGTTCATCCCTTGATCCGACGATCAAGGATGGCGCCCAAGGCTCGTCAGCCGACCTAGGGCAACCCGGCGACGTCCTTGCCCTGACGGGGTCTGTCCCGGGTGAGAGCTTCGACGGTTTCTTTGCTAGTTTGCCCGAAAACTAGTCATTCTTCGCCATGAAAGTGTGTTAGCTATCCTTTGCCGGTTTGCTTGTAAACCTAGCCATCCTTCACCGCGTAAGTGTGACCTCCTCGCTGTGTTCTTCAGTCCATGGTGACCCGGGCGTCCAAAGCCCTAGCTGGTGTGTGATCCGGAACATGTTTCGACATCAACACACTTTTTGGTGACTCCGCTGGGGAAGAATTTGCTTCGGTTCTACTTTGTAGCCAAATCTTCTTGCCTTAGCCCTATTCTTCACTGATCTACCATCTTGTGCTCGCCACTACCGTTGTATTCGGCCCAAAGGGCCGATCACATCTGGTTTTGACCTCTTGTGATCTCGTTTGCTATTTTGCAACACGACGTGCTTCATATTGGAAAATTCAGCAAGGCGGTCAAGCCCTAAGTCATGGAGTACCAAGGTGCCACATCACAATACTACTACAATTACCCCGAGGTACAACTTGCGAATACATCTTATGGTTATAATAATTATTTTGCAAGTTCTATAAACTCTCATGTTGGTGTTGCTAGTCATAATGATAGTAGATATGTTGCATCGATTAATATTTTTGCTAATACTCCTCATCATACACATCATAATCATACATATTATGGTCAAGAGCCGATGTCAACTATAAATTCTTTGAGTTTTGATGCTAATAGCAACATACAACATGTAAATTCTAATTCATCGGTTATAAGTTCACAATACGTGGCTCCACCACAAGACATGCCGATGAATGAGAGAATTGGCTACGACAATGATAATTATTTAGCCGATTGCTCTCGAAATTCAGCATCAAATGCAAGTGCTATTACTCATAATTCGGCCTCATATGTTGGTAATAACTATGGCCGAATGCATGAAAATTCAGCAAAGCATTTAAGCGCAAGTACTTATGATTCGGCTTCACGTGTTACTAGTAACCATAGCCGAATCAACGAAAATTCAGCACCTTATGCAAAGATCACTCCTCACAATTCGGCTTCAAATTTAATTCAAAACTATAGCCGAATTAGTGAAATTCCAGCAAGGTATTCGAGTGCAAAAACTCATGATTCGGCTCCACATGATACCGATAACTATAGCCGAATCAATAAAAATTCAGCAATGAGTGTGCATGCTAACAATCATGATTCGACTTCATATGTTACTCTCAAATCAAGCCGAATCGATGAAGATTTAGCCCATGCTAGAAATCCTTATGGCTCCTCTAAATGGAAGGTTCCCGCTTATCATAGACCATTCCCGTTACACTATGATTACTTGGAAGATCCTGATGGTTGGTGGGTACCTGATTTTTATGAATTTAGTGGTGAAGATGATAAGACCGCTGTCGAACACATTAATATTTATCTCTCGCAATTGGTTTTTGTCGGTAAAGAGGACTATATGAGAGTGTGGAATTTTCCTTTATCTCTCACTGGTATTGCCTTTGCATGGTTTACATCTTTACCCAAATGTACTGTTTAGTCATGGTCTAGATTAGAGGAGTTATTCCATGAATACTTTGGAAAGACCAATGACAAAAGGCCGATTACTACTGAGTCATCGGCTAAAAGGGCATTGCTAGTGGGCATGAAAGAAAGAGTCAGTTCGGATGTAAGCGAAGGTTCGGCTACTAAAACCGAACAACATAATATCCATTCTGAACCAATCGCAATTCAAAAGACAAGTCTTGCTACAGAAAAGCATGAAAAGCGCTAGAAAACGGCTAGACTTGATTTTTCAAGAGCTAAAGGGGTTATATGCTTATCCAGTGATTACCGCATCATTGATGGAGATCAAATCCCTGCAAGCGAGAAAGAAGAACCGCTTGCCTGCCCAAAATCGGCTAAGTCGATTTTAGAGTCAGCTAAGCCGATTACTACCTGCCCAGAGTCAGCTAGGTCGACTTCTAAGTCGGCTAAGCTAACACCCCCTGTTGCTGCCTTACCCGTTAATGCCCAAGTCGGCCGAGCCGACTTCCGATCGGCTAAACTGACTTCCTCTGTTCCAGCAACAACCGAAGCGCTTTTGGGTGATTCAACACCTATTGTTGGTCGTTCTCTGGAGATGAAGAACAATGTCATAAAAACCAAGAACCTATGCTTCTCCGACATGATCAATAAGGTACCAAATATGAATATTTTGCTCAAATTCCAGTCTGGTCATACTATTTTAATTTCTGCATCCATAGGCAATATTCTTGTTAGTAGTTGTAAAAAACCGTTTGAGTATAGCATTTTATTTGGTAATGTTAAAACAAATTCAGATTCTATTGGTCAACATATTATGCCATATGGCAAGGTCAATAGTAGTAGCTTGTCAAAGATAAAGTTTCCCAAAATCAGCTACAAAGGTGTAGCCGAATGGATTGATATTAAATCTGATCTCTTCGTTTGCCTAGCTTTAAAGCCGACTCCACAAAAGAATCGATTGAAGAAATCAAAGTACACCTTCAACTTTACTTTTTGTGATCATGTCTTTGATATCTTGTTAAAAAATAATTTTATTAGAAGCATTGATCACAATGTTTTGCCATCTATTCAAAACTTAGAAGAGCTTACATATTGCAAGTGGCACAATTCTTTTGATCATAATACTTCAAATTGCAATGTGTTTCGTCGAGCGATCCAATCGTCCATTAATAAAGGACGATTGAGATTTTTTGAAGCTCAACAAATGGACCAATTGGATTCAATTGGTCTTGATGGCAAGCAAGTTTCGGATCGGCTTGCATTAGCCAATTCACTCGAAGCTCAATGCTCGAATGCCCAAGAGAGAGATGTGGAGCCCTCAAGTGAAGACAAGGTTGTTGTTCAAGAATTACAAATGGAAGATATTCCAAAAGACAACAAAGTTATCACAATTCCAAGAAGACACTGGGGGGCAGGTAGAATCTCTCCAGCTAAAGCAAAAGTCGATTGATCCCATTGAGCAAGGGGAATCGGCTAAAGATCCGCCTTTGGAGCATGTCTATCAAGATGGAGAAAATGAGGATGCTCATAAAGCTTTTGGAGGTAAAGGTCATGACAAGCAAAAGAGTGGAAGACCGAAGCTTAGCTTCGAGGAGCTTCTAGCTAAGTATGAGAATTTAGCAAAAGCCAATGTCACCAATCGGCCAAAGAAGGTCCAAACATCAAGATTTCCTCCAAAGCACAAATCTCAAGATTGGAATTGGCAAGGGAATAGATCTCAATCAGCAACAACACATTCTCCTTTTGAGCAGCCAATTCACAAATTATATGGACCGCAGCCCACATATTTTCATCCTTATTCATCTTGGGGCTGGTTTGATCAAGAGGCACACATTCCACCATATTCTCGGCCACGATATGCAGCCCCTAGACACTTAGAGAGGTCATCATCTTACAAAGACCGTTTTGATCTAAATCGATCTGGAGCCCAGCATAAGAAGAAAGTGGTAAAACAGGTTTACCGTGTGAACTATGATGGCCGCAAAATAAAAGTTCAGATCTGAATTCAACTATTGAAAAGCCGATTGTAGCGTTGAAACATCTGGCTATTGATGGCATAAAAGTAGGAGAATCATCTGTTGATATTCTAGGTGCCAAATCTGAACAAAAGGAAGTGAGAGCACCTAAAATCAAGAAAGATTTGTCGTTGTCCAAAGCAGAAATAAAACCGGTATGCTCAATCGGTTTACCAAAGTGGCAAGAAAAGAAGTTGTAGAAGCTTAGTGCAGAGAAGTTGAAAGAAAAAGGCTTGGCATGGGTTCCTAAAGGAAGTATCCAAGTTCAGAGAGATGCTCCTCAAGCAAGTGGTGCAACGAAGGCAAAGGAGAGAAGAAGATTCAAGAAGCAGTTGCCAAGCTAGGGATTTGCACCGAATCATCAAAATCAATGGTTTTGGCATCATCCATATTCTCTGCTTATGTCTATGTGGAATTCATCCCAAGGTACGCATGGTTACCCCTTAGCCCCTTATTTCGATCATTGGTATAAATGTCTATATTATGGAGAGTTGCCAAATTATTTTGCTTACCAATGATCCGGAGCCAAAATGCTTTATTTTGGCTATGCATACTCACTTGGATGAATTCATATGGTCGATGCTTTGTTATCGCCCTTAGCATAACAATATAGTTGATGAATGCTTGCAACCATCGTGCTATTAGAAAAGCCCCATGGAATTCACTTTGATGGCTTTAAGACCCGGGGGGCATGATATGTGATCTTTTATTTCATGGGTGTGACAATATGGTTAATCGACTTGCAAAAAGGGCCAAAGTGTTGGCATGATCATTATTTCTCACAATGGTGCTATGTGAGACATCAAGCCGATTAAGACTATATTTGCACCAAGATTCAAGCCGAATGTGAACTTTTCTTATTCGGCTTGGCCATATTATGATCCATGGAGTATAACATGTTGAAGCCTGTGGTGATTCATTACTAGTGGTACAACAAGTCACTCATATGTTTTGGTGTTTTGAAGGATCACATAATGCACATACTGATGAGTGCCTTGCCATCATTAATACTTTCAAATTCGGCATATTACAAGGCATGATAATTTTAAGGCCAACATGTTAGCATGATAAGCATCCGGCTATGGCGTTAGTAGACACAATTTTCACATAAAGGAAAAGTCGATGCATCTAATTTTACGAACAAATTATAAAGAATCAACTCAGTCGGTTTGTCCAGCCGACCAGGTTGAATCTAAAACAACTCAGTCAGTTTGTCCAGCCAACTAGGTTGAATCTAAAACAACTCAGTCGGTTTGTCCAGCCGACCAGGTTGAATCTAAACCAACTCAATCGGTTTGTCCGACCGACCAGGTTGAATCTAGACCAACTCAGTCGGTTTGTCCGACCGACCAGGTTGAATCTGAACCAACTCAGTCGGTCTGCGTAGTCGGCCAGGTCGACTTTGAGCCGACTCATCATTTGCCAAATCGGCTTGGTCGGCTCCGATACGGCTAGCCAAGTTGATTCATCCATAGAACTTCCAGATTGACCCGAATTAATTCTTAACAAAAGCAAGGCCGATTTGGGAGATTGGAGAACTCCCTTGTTGAAATATTTTCGTGATCCAAGCGCTGAAGTTGATGACAATGTTTGACTGAGTGTATTTAAATATGTGACGTGTAACAATAGCTCTATCAAAGGGCTGCCGAAGATTCATTGCTTAAGTGTTTGAGATCTGATCAAGCAAGACTGGCTATGAGAGTCATCCATGCACTTTGATTAAACTCATCAAGAGAGAAAATTGTATAATCCAAGGAGGTGACCTTGAACAAGCACCAAGTTGGAAGGTCTTGTATCGAGTGATCAAAGTGGTGTTCGAAAATTCACATCTGCTCGAGACGTTGCAAGGTGAAAGTCTCATAAGAGCAATGAACGGGAGGTATTTGCAAAGGTACTTTCCAAGTGATTGGCAAGGAGCTCAAGTGCTCACCAAACAATGGCCGACACATGTGTCGCCCTTAGTACAAATATGGTCGATGTATACATCCTCCTTAGATGCTAGATAGCCGATGAGTTGGGTATCATGGCCATTTAGTACTTTAATTGTGTTTTTAGGTTCAATGCATTATTCACCTAAAAACAGGGGGCATATGTTGACACTCAAAAGTGTCAAAAGTGTCACGAGCGTATAATGGACTCCACCATCAAGTTTCTGTCGTCAAGGTGGCTGAGACCTCTTGAGAGACTTCCGACCAGGTCTCTTGAGAGATTTCCGACCAGGTAAAATTGGTCGGAGGCGGCAAGATAGCGATAGAGACCAGCTCACTAAACCTACATATACGTACAAGATGAAAATTGCATGTACATACCATAACCGAATAAACAAGTCCTATTTGGAGTTTTATTCGGTCAGGAGTCCTATTTGGTTACGGGAAGACCAACCGCACTATAAATACAAAGGGTGACGGCCGATTGAGATTCCATCTATCCAATCATCAAAACCAATCTACTACAACCCTTTTACCCTCTTCTCCAACCTCATGTTGTTCATCCCTTGATCCGACGATCAAGGATGGCGCCCAAGGCTCGTCAGCCGACCTAGGGCAACCCGGCGACGTCCTTGCCCTGACGGGGTCTGTCCCGGGTGAGAGCTTCGACGGTTTCTTTGCTAGTTTGCCCAAAACTAGTCGTTCTTCGCCACGTAAGTGCGTTAGCTATCCTTTGCCGGTTTGCTTGTAAACCTAGCCGTCCTTCACCGTGTAAGTGTGACCTCCTCGCTGCGTTCTTCGGTCCGTGGCGACTCGGACGTCCAAAGCCCTAGCTAGTGTGTGATCCGGAACACGTTTCGGCGTCAACACGTGGCCACCGGCCCCCTGTGCTAGCGCTGCTGCGCCAGAGCCCCTGCAAAGTGCACAAGAGAGAGCGGAGGAAGAGTTTGCAGAAGAGAGAGCGGAGGAAGAGGATTGGGAGAGCTGGTGATAGATATTTTGTAGTGGGAGCCAATCACAGATCGACAACAACACCGCTGACCGTACCAGAAGGCTGAGCATCATTGGCCACCAGACGATTCGAAACGAAGGACCCAAAATATTTTTGCTGGCGTGGACCGTCTGTGCACACTCCATGGCTTGCCACTCTCTTGTTTTTAGATTGTCGAATACAGAAGCGTTGTGTGCCAAATCCATCCTCATCTCGTTGTTTTTGCCATCATTAAAATCCTAGGCCTACGGGGCCCGGAGCTCCTGTCGATGGGTGAAGAGGGAGGAGCATGTGTAGCACCATCATTCGTCCATTCTCCATCAGCAACGATTCTTCTCGACCATATTACTGGTACTAACACCCTGCTCTATCGTCCTGTGACATCTATAGGTTCATTCCAATCGTCGCAAATGTCGTGCCAGAGGCATTGAAGGTGGACCCACTGTCCATGGTCGAGTCATCAAGGTCGGTCTCCGTTCCCGCTTGCTTTGTTGGTTTTGACCAGAGCCAGAGCATGGGGCGCCTTGACACCACTAGCAATGCTGAGGAAGTAGGCCTAAACAAGCTAAGAGCATCTGTAAGAGACTTGTTATCTTTGTTTTGTATACTATATTTAAATTTTTAGAGTAAAAAGTGAACTCCAACAGCTATGCTATTTTATTTTGTAAAATTACAAGTTTGCTATTCCTAAAATCTCGCATGGTAAATATAGCTTGCATGCGTCACTAGCTATCTAGTATTGCTATAATAGAAAGATTGTTGGAGTTTTCTATTTTTTTATAGAGTTTTTTTTATTTTAGAGACTAGCTATATTATAGATTTGAGAACATATATGATGAATGATTGACTTTGATAAGGAAGGTTTGAGGCTTTTCCCGGTTGAGTCATTATCTCGCTATGTGCTTAATGCTTATGACTAACCGGTGGCGTTGAGTTGTGGTGTGTTTCTTTGTTGGCTGCAATTTGGATCGAATCGTGTTTTTGTTGTTCGCGTTTTCGTTTTTCCCTTCTCGGAGATTTGACTCGTTCTCCCTCTCCGAGCAACGATTTGCGATTCCGTTTGAATCAAATTGTTCTATGTCGTGAGCTCCTTCTTTCCACCGAAGGATTTCCCCTCTAACCTCACGAGCACATAGATCGGGTCGAAATCGCGTTCGTTCTTCGTTCTTCCCCTTTTCTAGTGTTCTTCCGATTTCTCATGGATTAGTTGGTTTGGAGCGATGATATCCTAGGATTAGCTTCCGAACACGTAGAAGAACACTTGGGAGAAGTTTGGTTGCAGCCCCGTTCGATTTGGTGAAGATCCAATCGATTTTGGTTTTGTCTCGAGCTGTTTTTGGGCTTTCTGGACAATGGCAGACTGTCCGGGACTCATCCCCGGACTGTCCGGGGGTCGGGGCTGTTCACGGGCAGCGAGGTTGCTGTTTTTATTTTTGAGCGGCGGACTGTCCGGGACTCATTCCCGGACTGTCCGGGGTTCAATAGCGGACAGTCCGCGATTCACTAGCGGATAGTCCGCAACTGCACAGTTTTGCTGATTTCGTCCGTATCTTTTGCGTACGAGCTCCGATTTGTGATCCGTTTGTTGCGTTGGTTTTCTAACTTCTTAAGGATCATTCCAAAGTACTTTTGACACCATTGGTCAAAGTATTTTTGGTCGGACACTTCCTTTTTCTCCATAGGGGTTAAGTGTTCCTCTTTCGGAGTTTCGACGGTTCTAGCGTCCGTATCTTTTGCGTTCGAGCTCCGATTTGAGATCCGTTTGTTGTGTTAGTTTCCTAACTTCATAAGGATGTTTCCAAGGTACTTTTGCCACCAGTTGGCCTAAGTATTTTTGGTCGAACACTTTCCTCTTCTCCATAGGAGTGGGGTGTTCCGTTATCGGAGGTTCGATTATTCTAGGAGCTTGCTTGTGCAGTTTTTGCCCCGTTGCTTTGGCGCTTGGTTTTGGGGGTTCTTCGGTAGTTCCGCTGTACCTCTAGGACATCTCCTAGGGTATCCACCTATTCGTAGGTCGTGAACTCACCGGTTGTTTGAGTCTTCGCTTTTGGGATGATTTTCTGGGACAAGGGCCATCATTTCTCGAGAAGAAATTTGAGGCTCCATTCACCCCCCCTCTAGTCGCCAATTCGGTCCTTCAATTGGTATCGGAGCCAGTTAAGGATCTTTCTACCTTAACCGGTTTCGGATCCGCGAAGGCGACCTTTTGAGAGCGGTTTTGTTTCCGACTTTGCTTGTCGAGGTGTTGAGCTTGTGCTTTTGCTAACACTAACGGTGCTTTTAGAAGTGGCACCAAGATCTTCTTCTAGTATGTCTTTGTCTTTTGGTTTGAATGTTTCCAAGGATGACATCTTGGGAAGAAGGAGGAGCACAGTTGATGAGAGGGATCGCGAGGTGAACGATCTATTGAACCTTCTACGACATGATGAGCTCTCACCAGAGGATCTCCTACGTCAACTTGGCAAGGCCAAGAGAGGTACACTTGCTTGTGGTCTTGTGGCTTTGCACAACCTATATGAGGCTTGCTCTAGGGATGATGAGCTTTGTGATACCTTGCGTAGAAAGGTAGAAAAATTAAAATGCTCCATTGCTAAGTTGAAGTCTAGTGCCTCTTTGCCTTGCACCTCTTGTAATGACATGGTTAGGAAGAATGATGAGCTGGGCTTTTCTCTTGCTAGCTTAAAATCTGAGAATGAATTGTTGAAATCAAATGCTTCCAAACCATGTTTAGTTTGCATTGACTTGCGTAAGGATCTTGATTGTGCTAAAACTGAATTAGCCTTGCTTAAGTCAAATGCTTTGTTACCATATGTTTATTGTGAGTCTTTGTGTACTGAAATTGATGAACTAAGAATGACTCACACCACATGTGTAGATGAGCTTGAGCATGCTAGGGCTGAAATTGTTGAATTAAATTCTAGGCCTTGTAGTTCATGCTCTTTGAATAAAAATGCTTGCCATGCTTCTAGTGATATTCATGATTCTATGCTTGATGTGAATGGTGATGTTTCTTCCACCGATTTCATTTGCACATCTTGCACTGGTCTAGAAAAAGAAGTTTTGGCTTTGAAACAAGCGCGCGATGATATGAGCGCCAAGTTGGTTGAGCACAATGATATGAGTGCCAACCTTGAAAAAGAAAATGAACTCTTGCGTACCACATATGCCGAGTGCATTAGGGAGGAGATGAAAAATTTGAAAAACACTCCTTGTGGTACTTATAATCGCCTCATGTTTGAAAATGAGGTTTTAGCTAAAAGATGCAAGAGTCTTTGTGCTAAGTCTTTTGAGTCATGCATTTCTTGCAACTCCGATGTTGATATTTCTAAGTCTGCATCTTTGCAACCGGAGTTGAGTTCTTGTGTTGCGCGTGAGTCTTTTGACAGTAGCAGTTGTGCCAAGGTTTCGGATAGCTCTTTCATAGCTACTCCTAACCTTGCTGATTCTTCGAGTGATGTCCAAGGGGCTTCTCTTGACAAGGGTGCTTCTCATATTTTTGGGACTCATGCTCCCAATCCGGTTTTCCATTGCACCTTTTGCAAGAAGGATGGACACTCATTCGATTTTTGTTTCCGCCGTGTCAAACACGAGCGACGAATTCGAGCTAAGGCTTTTAGAAAGCCGCGTAGCCTTTCCCATGGCACGTGTGCTCCTAGTGTTGGCACCAAGTTGGTAGTTGATGCTTCTTGTTCTAAGTCCCAAGGGACTTCTCACTTGTTGGAAAATGGTGTGCCTTCCAGTAGGCCTTTGTACCATTGCTCTTTTTGTGAGAAAGATGGGCATCAAGAAAGCTTTTGCTATCGGTGTGCCAAACGTTTGCGCCAAGCTCGCTCTTCTAGGAAGACGGTGGTTCATAGCCCTTCCCATGGTATGAACGATTGTGCTCCTAGTAAGAAGCCTCTCTTTGTTGATGGGTTTTATGACTCCTTTTCTAGTGGGTTAGGTCATGATCGTGGACATGCCTCTATTGCTTCTTCTCTTGATCCACGTCATGCTTCTCATGGTGCCTCTATTGGTTCTTCTACAAAAACCTTGGAAGATGTTTGCCTCTTTTCCCGTGGTACGACTCGTTCTTCTCCTCGAGTTGTCCTTTTGAGGAATGCTTCCAAGGGTGTTTCACAATTGCATTTGAACCAACATTTGCATCATGCTGACCCACAAGATAAGTTGAGTTTTGTGGCCAAGTCTTGGGTTCCCAAGTATATGCTTGCTAACCCTTCGGGATCCAAGACTCGGGTTGCTTTGTCCTCTTGTGTGTAGATGTGAGGACACGGGGTGGAGAACATGCGCCTGATGGAGCTTGATCTTTTAGATGTGATCAAGAGTTGATGGTTCTCTACACCCCGCTTAGAATTGCCTCCAAAGAGGTCTTTGCAGTTTGGTGAGCTTTCTTATACACTCATACCTTGTACATCCATGTGCTATTTCTTGTGGTATGAGATGGTGTTTCATGTGCTCACTTGTATAGTTCTTGTATGTACATTTTCCTTTGTATCATGTTTTGCTTTAGTCTAGCATGTGCTATCTTGTATATCATGTCATGCTAGCCTTGTGTACAACTTTGGTGGCTATTCCACTTTTCATGCTAGTTGGTGATCCTCATGAACATTATGCCATGCTTTATCATATTTCTCCATGAGCTTTACTTGTAGAGGTATGATGTTCATTAGGTGTCACTTTTCAGGTGCTAGTTTTGGTTAGCTACATGTATCCTGTTGATATGATTAGTTTGAGCACTAGCCTTTCCACAATTTTATCATGTTACATGCTTTTGGATCTATTGCTATCATTATCTTGCATTGTAGCATGTGTTGAGGTTTAGGCTATGTTTGGGTTGATCATGTCTTTAGGCTGCATTTTGCTATACAGTGCTTTATCCTGTTGCATGGTAGTCTTGACTAGTTTGAGTTCAGATCTCCTTGCGGTATCATTCATAGGTAGATCTCCTTTTGTTGAGAGTTCACCTTATGCTTATTATGTGACTAACCGTTTTCGTGGAGACCTTGAGGTCACACTGGACGAGACAACGCCTTGTGTTTCTTCTGCCTTTGAGTGTGCAGGAGAACAGGAGCCTGGAGAGAGCATTTCGGCTCACGGACCCAATCCCACTTCTGCCACGACTTGGGGTTCCGTTCGAGCAGCTCTTCAGCGAGCACTAGCTGCACCTGTGGGAGTGACAGCATCAGGCGAGGGGGAGACGACTTCGGCGAGGCAGGCGCCCCGGAGTTCAGCAGATTCAGGCGTCCCCTTGGGTATCACACCAGCAAGCGGTCATGCGCTTCATGAGGTACCCCCGACACACTTCTGAGTTCAGGTTTTGGTACTCTTCTTCCTTGACCTCTTTTTGCTGTGTGGTCTTTTCGATATGGATTTTGCTGGTTGTCGCTTGAGCGTTTCTTGGCTCTTTACTTGTGAGTTTAGTGTGTGTTTCCCTTTTAGTTGGGGAAGCATTTTGCTTGTTGTATCTTAGTTGGACTTCTCCGATACCCTTTTGTTTTGGGTTTTTCCTTTTTAGGCTAGTTTTGCTTTGTCTTTGATAGACTAGCTTTGCATGCATTTCATCATGTACATCTTGCATTTTAGAGCTTCATGTTTAGAGCAATGAGAATGAGGTTATGCTCTTTTTGGTATGCCCTATTTATTCATGATGATGCTTGTAGCTTAGGCTCCTTTTGATCACTTGATACATGTTATGAGCTAAGCTATTTTTGCAAATGGTGAACTTGATTAATTAACTATGAAACCTATAATTTGTTCACCATTGAGATTGGCAACTAGCATGGGTAGGATGTGTTGAGATCACCTGTGCTATCTTTTGTATGCTAGGTTACTATGTCTCTTGCACTGAGTCATTCACTTGCTTGGATTGTTCATATTTACCTTGTGCTTAAAATTTGATCCAAGTCTAGTGAAATGAAAAGATCGAGATGGGATTGCTTGTGTCAGCACATCACGGTATCGAGACTCTTTCTCATTGCACATTTGAGTTAAACTTGAGTCGTGTAGTGTAAGACCGAAACCGGTGCTTTAAGCTTCTGATTGCTTTTGTTGCATAGGCTTAGCCCGGTTGAAAAGTTAGGCAATGACCATGCTTTCAACCTCTCGCAGTCACATGCTTTAATATGAACTTGTGTTAATACTGCTGCAATCTCTGATAAAATTTGAAAATAACACAAGTTTATGCTTCATTCTATTGCATGATGATTGAACTTTGCTAGGGGTAGTTCACCTTTTATACTTGAGTTAGCACTTGCTCGATTTCCTGTCTATTCATACTAAGTGCTATTTTAGTGGTAGACTCCTTTTCAAATGGCTTAAAACTGCTCATATGGTTAATTGTTCATATTTCGTATTCATTTGATCAGTTTGAGCCTTTGCTAGCATTTGTATTGGTTGCTACACTTTCAGGGCAGCACCCTTTTGAACATCTTTTCATTCTGATTGCTATACACTTGAAGCTGTTGCATTGTGCATATCATGCATTTTTAGCTTAGTGTACATACCCCCAGCTCCGATACATCTTGTGATCACTCCCATATGCTTTTGGTTGTTGACTTGTCTTGTGTTTGTGTCAACTTTGTGGAAAAATGTCAAAACCCCTCAGCATGTTCCCTTTTGACAAGGGGGAGAAGCTGTTTGCAAGGGGGAGTTTGTGTGTTGGCACAAAGGGGAGAGTCATGCATTTTGGGGAGAGCTTTGAGCTAGGGGGAGTTTAGCTCTTTTATGTTCTTCTTCAATTGGTATAGCTCTTTTATGTGTTTCAATTGGTATCCTTCATAGTGAGCTTTGGTGCATAGCCTTTGTGTGTAGGCTTGCCTTCAGGAGGAGTCGCTTTTGTCTTGCTGCTTCTCCGCGTGCTCCAAGTGTTTGTGCTCCATTTAATGTTGAGCTTCTCTTTGTGTTTTTCTCAATCGGTATCGAGTCTGCTAGTCGTGTTGGGCCATTGTTGCCTCTATCTTGAGAGACTAGCAGTTTTTGCTTGGTATTTTCGATTGGTATGGAGCCTTCGGCTAGTTGCGTCGAGCCTATGTGCCTCTGTCTTGAGGAACTAGTTATTTTCACCAATTTTTGGCTGCTTGTGATTGGTATCGAGTCTTCTGCTAGTTGTGTTGAGCCTTTGTGCCTCTATCTTGAGGAACTAGCAGTTTTGCATTCTTATGCGTTGATTCAGCCTTAATTGGTATCGAGCCTTGAGCTAGTGGTGTTGAGCCATTTTCTGCCTTTTCTTAAGGGCTAGCTCATTTTTGACTTGGTTGCGTCGAGCCGTTGCCCATGTCTTTGGGAACCAAGTCTTTCGCTATGTGTGATCAAGTTTTGCTCTTTTATGAGTTGTTGCTCCGATCCTTTGCTTGGTTGCATTGAGCCGTTGCCCATATCTTTGGGGACCAAATTTTCCGTTTTGGTATCTCAAACCATCTATTTGTGTTTAGTCTTTGTCAATTCAATCATCAAGGGGGAGAAATTTGGAAACCCAAGTGGATAAGTACCTTGGTTTCGTTTGTGATGATTGTTTGAACAATTTATTTGAGATTGGTTTTTGAGTACCTTTTGGGATTTCATGAAACTCTTGTTTCTCTTGACTCTTCGGTTGTGTGGAGGCTTTGCCCGCTTTTCCCGTTTCTTTCAGGACCGAGAGCTTTTATTTAGAGTTTTCATGATCCTTCCTCATCTCAAGTAGCCTTGTGTTTGCTTTTGCTTGGCTTTTGGGCACTTGAATGAGGCTTGCCTTCAAACCCTTCGTTTGTGGTTTTATTTTTAGTCAATGCATTCATCAAGGGGGAGATTGAGAACATATATGATGAATGATTGACTTTGATAAGGAAGATTTGAGGCATTTCTCGGTTGAGTCATTATCTCGCTATGTGCTTAATGCTTATGACTAACCGGTGGCGTTGAGTTGTGGTGTGTTTCTTTGTTGGCTGCAATTTGGATCGAATCGCGTTTTTGTTCTTCGCGTTTTCGTTTTTCCCTTCTCAGAGATTTGACTCGTTCTCCCTCTCCGAGCGATGATTTGCGATTCCGTTTGAATCAAATTGTTCTATGTCGTGAGCTCCTTCTTTCCACTGAAGGATTTCCCCTCTAACCTCACGAGCACATAGATCGGGTCGAAATCGCGTTCGTTCTTCGTTCTTCCCCTTTTCTAGTGTTCTTCCGATTTCTCATGGATTAGTTGGTTTGGAGCGATGATATCCTAGGATTAGCTTCCGAACACGTAGAAGAACACTTGGGAGAAGTTTGGTTGCAGCCCCGTTCTATTTGGTGAAGATCCAATCGATTTTGGTTTTGTCCCGAGCTGTTTTTGGGCTTTCTGGACAGTGGCGGACTGTCCGGGACTCATCCCCGGACTGTCCGGGGGTCGGGGCTGTTCACGGGCAGCGAGGTCGCTGTTTTTATTTTTGAACGGCGGACTGTCCGGGACTCATTCCCGGACTGTCCGGGGTTCAATAACGGACAGTCCGCGATTCACTAGCGGACAGTCTGTGACTGCACAGTTTTGCTAATTTCGTCCGTATCTTTTGCGTACGAGCTCCGATTTGTGATCCGTTTGTTGCGTTGGTTTTCTAACTTCTTAAGGATCATTCCAAAGTACTTTTGACACCATTGGTCAAAGTATTTTTGGTCGGACACTTCCTTTTTCTCCATAGGGGTTAAGTGTTCCTCTTTCGGAGTTTCGACGGTTCTAGCGTCCGTATCTTTTGCGTTCGAGCTCCGATTTGAGATCCGTTTGTTGTTTTAGTTTCCTAACTTCATAAGGATATTTCCAAGGTACTTTTGCCACAAGTTAGCCTAAGTATTTTTGGTCGAACACTTTCCTCTTCTCCATAGGAGTGGGGTGTTCCGTTATCGGAGGTTCGATTGTTCTAGGAGCTTGCTTGTATAGTTTTTGCCCCGTTGCTTTGGCGCTTGGTTTTGGGGGTTCTTCGGTAGTTCCGCTGTACCTCTAGGACATCTCCTAGGGTATCCACCTATTCGTAGGTTGTGAACTCACCGGTTGTTTGAGTCTTCGCTTTTGGGGTGATTTTCTGGGACAAGGGCCATCATTTCTCGAGAAGAAATTTGAGGCTCCCATTCACCCCCCCCCCTCTGGTCGCCAATTCGGTCCTTCAAGATTTAGCCATCCATTTTTACCAACTCTCTTGGAGTTGCTTTAAGGATCTACCTGGGTTCAAGTGCTAATTGTTAGCTAGCTAAAAAATGGCCCAAATTAGCTCTAGTGCAACTAGACTGGAGGGCTACAAAATTGGTCTAATTTTTTAGACAAGTCTTCAACTAGTTGATAGCCAACTCGCTAACCAACCATAGTTAATTTGGGGCTTTGGACTAGTTTTTAACTCAATTAGTTCTATTTAGTGTTGCACCCCGATTTTAAGAACAAAATTGGAGACACAATATATGTATGTCGGGATCAATAATCATACATATATCGACATCATAGTAATATCAAAATAATGTTTTTATTAATTATATTGAACATTATTACATAAATGACCCTCAGGTCCAAAACAAAAGTATAAACTCTCATGTAAACTGACTCTAATGAAGAAGACGCGGAATCTGGACTCTATCTCCACAGGAAGGTCGTCAGGATCGAAGCCACCGTCCTCTAGGTACTCCTGCTCCTCATCGGCGTAGCCTCTAGCATCTGGGTGAGGTAGCATAAGGGACAATGAGGAAGGGTGAGTACATCAAAATGTACTCTGCAAGTGTAGGAAACATATGTCATGTGGCTAATATCAAAGGTAGGCTGACTCAGTTTGACACGAGCACCTAATGCGACACAACTCTATTAATCCTATTAATCCAATGCACCTATTTACTAGGTTATAACCACAGACTCTGTAGAAAAGTAACAACACTCGGAGTCCACCGAGCAAAACCACACTCGGAGATCCACCGAGCAACCGACACTTGGAATCCACCAAGCAACCACACTTGGATTCCACCAAGCACAACCCACACCTGAAGTCCATCAGGCAAACCACACCTGAAGTCCATCAGATGACCAGAACCAGACACCAAACTAGTAACCAACTAATCCAAAGAAGTCCAAGCCGCTCATGATCGTGAGCACGACTGATATATCAGTTTATTACTCTACAGAGTTTGCACATCGTTACCCATGAGTCATGTGTTCCTTGTCACACTAAACATTGCCAAGGTGCATAGCGAGGTTGCACTACAAGACCTTTACAAAGCCGCCTCGAAGTCCGTTTCACACGTACCTCTAAGGCTTCATCCCGTACAAAGGTCTACGACCCCCAGAGCCCAGTGGCGGATCTAGAAAACATATTAGGAGGGCTTATTTAACTTTCAAACAACTTCAGCCCCTCCTCGATGTATATCCATGACAAAAAATTAGGGGGGCTTAGGAGGGGCTCCATGGGTCCAGCGGCCGTAGGGGGGCTAGACCCCTGCCTGCCCACCGCTGGATCCACCCTGCCAGGGTCCCCTCTTGAGCCACTAAAATAAACCCCGTGTAAACCCTCAACTTGGAGGTAATTAATTACTTAGCCAGGTCCAGCCCATCCAGACCTCATGGTTGTGCTTTGTAACCGGGTTACATGCTCCGAGAACTGGGTGGCAGGATAATCTAGCACAAGCCCAGAACCAAAAACCAAATAAGAGCTATCAAGTCCACGACACAAAACCACCAGTATGGGTCCATACTGTCGGATTTTCCTAATCACCATGTTTCTACAAAAAGTTACCATGTTCACGTAGGTTCCATAGATCATTAAACAGAATTATTTATATTTGACCACCTTCCCATCTTGACACGACTGCAGGGCTAAGCAAAACTCTACCCAAAACCTCCAGAACCAGGTGACAAGGATAATATCATCAAAACTAGTAAACCCTAATATGAGATTCAAATTAATGACAAGCATGCATCTATTAGATCTAATCTACTCTAATACAAAAGTAAATAAAATATAGGTGCAAGATGTTCAAGAACACTTGCCTGCGGGCTGGGTCGAATCAGCAGGGTCACAAACGGGGTATGGAGCGTCCTCGAACTCCTCACTCTCTGGCCCAATCAACATACATGACACATACAAAGTGAAAATAAATAACAGTATAGAAACAATATGAAAACAGTAAACAAATAGATCTAACGTGTACAGCTCGTCGCTACGAATCCAACACGACTTGAATGGGCTAAATCGGAGTTATGGCACATAAGTTATAAGCGTTTGAAGTTGGATGACATTTTCTGTATTTTGTTTGAACTCAAATTTATAATTTAAATAATTCAAATCTGAATTTAAAAGCAAACTGTACTGCGACTCAAATTGGAAGAAATGCGGGCGCTAGATCAGAAAACGACGCAGACTCAGCGCATAGTAGAACATGACCGTGGGTTGATTTTGGGAAACTACAGGGGGGTTTCTGCAATTGTGCGTGGGTCTATAGGCGTGCACCGAGGCTGGTGCCGCGTGGCGGCGTGGCATTAGTCGCGATTCATATCTGTGCTATGAACCACAAAGGCGGTGAACAGCGGTCTGGGTGCAGGGCACTGTGCGGTGATGCGGTGGACCAGAGGATTGCGCCTCATTTTCCCAAAAAGGCAGGGGCCAAATCATGAATATTTCATGACCCAGTGCACAGTGTAGGGTGGACGGCGAGTTTGTTCTAGGAAAGCTTGAGGGCTAATTTGCGAAATGGCCGAAGCCATGTGATGCGATTCGCATGGCGCTGACTGGGCACTGGTGTGGCGTTGCGTGGCTCCACGCGGCGGGCTGTGACTCGCGCGGTACGCCAGGTGTGCGGTGCACTCGCTGGTGTGGTAGTGGTGGGATGGGTCCATGGTCCATGGACCCGGCTTATACCAATTTGGCCACCGCTTCTAATCTGAACTGTCAGCTTAGATCGGACGGTGCAGGTGGTGCGAACACAAGGTTGATATGTGCCCTTGTGGTTCCCTTCCTGAGTGATGAGCGATCGGTCAACAGGCTCACCGGAAGGGTGAGAGGCAACATGTCTCTTGGTTGTGTTGATGTGCAGGTGTGGAGCTCAGAGATAGTGGTCGAAGGTGAGGTGAAAGTCAAGTAGAGACGTGCCGTGCCGATGGACCGGGAGCAGTGAAGGGCGGACGTAAGGCTTGAACCAGCGGACCGGGAGACCAGAGGACCAGCTGTGGTAGCTAGCACATGGCATCGACGAGCGAGAGCACATGAGGATGTGTGGTGCATCGGCCGAGTCAGGAGGAAGGTGATGGCATCGTGACACTTGGCGGGAGGTCAAGAAGGAAGACGAATGCACTATGCCCGGCGTGGAGGCTGGACATGCATCGACATCGATGGTGATGGTTGGGGTGTGAGAACCACATCCCGTCTACGGCGCGGGTTTGGTAGTTGAGCCTCGAAAAACTACCCTCGACGGTTTCCGAGTTTGGGCCACAAAACTCGGGGTGGCGGGTTTCTGAGTTTGGGCCTCAAAACTCAGCGAGGACGGTTTCTAGGTTTGGGCCTCAAAACCTGGGCTCACGGGTTTCTGAGTTTGGACCACAAAATTCAGTCGGAGGACAGGTTTCCTGGTTTCAGCCTCAAAACCGAGGGGAGGTCCAAAAAAGACAGTCGACGCGTGGCGGAGTGGAGAGGCTGGCGCGACGGCGAAGCTATCCACGCGGAAGGCGCGGCGGTCGATAGGACGGCACGTAGCGGCATCCTGAGGCTTGCGTCGAGGTGAAGCTAAGGATGAGGAAGGCACGTGACCAGGTCAGATCGCGACTCTTCAGAGTTGGACCGGGATACCCCTAGGGTTGGCCGCTTCGCTCTTGTATCTAGGGGTAGAAGGGGACTATTGTTATTAGGCTATAAATAAGAGAGGCGCCCATTCTCTCTCATTATCCTAGCAGCCATTTGTTCCTGAGATCTCTCTCTAGCCCCCGCTTAGGTTCTAATCATACCTCGCTGCCTGTGATCCGCAGTGACTTGAATCATACCTCTGTGTATTTGGATTTTGAGGAAACGAGACCATAATCTCGTTGTCTCCTCGTGTGGAGGAGTTTCAGCTGAAATCATGATCAATTCGTGTTTTGCTTGAGTGTTCTTCGCGTTTTTGTTTTTGGCCTTCACGAAGATTTGTCTCCTTCTTCCTCTCCTTGAGTAGGTTTGCTATTTCGTTTGAACCACTTTGTGCACGATCATGATTGAGATCTTTCGACCGAAGGAAATGATCTCTAACCACTTGAATCATCAGATCGGTCGATTTCTTTGTTGGATCGTTCTATCTCTTCCCTTGACTCGAATTCTTCCGATTCACCGATTTGGAGTTAGGTTCAAGTCATGATCCCCTAGGAGTAGCTCACTAACATCCTTGGGACTCCTCATATCAATTCTAAGCCTTGGAGCTTTTGATTCGGAGGAGATCGGGTTGAATCCGTGGGAGAACTTCACTGTTTCGGGGTGACCGGACGCTAGGCACGTGGTGACCGGACGCTGACTTGAGAGTCCGGTCCTTGAAGGCCGCTCTGTCCCTTTCGTGCAGGCCTGACCAGACGCTCTGTCCCAGAAGCGACCGGACGCACCATCTGTTGCTGACCGGAGGCAACGCTGCTACTGTTCATCACTGTTTGTATTGACCGGACGCACCTGGTGTTGTGACCGGACGCTCTGTGCCTGTGAGTCCGGTCCAACACAGAGAGGAACCAGAACAGTTCCTGGCTGATCGGACACGTCCGATCGTTCCTGACCGGACGCTGGTCAGGGTCCGGTCGGTGCAGTCTTGCACGTCTTCGTCCGCGGTTCGTTCGTCCGGCTTCGGATTTGGTTTCCGGCTTTTGCGTTGGGATTCTTGGGTTGTGTAGTATCCCGCTGTGCTTCTAGGAAGCATCCACCCTACATCTAGGGTCATGGATACTTGCAAGCCCGTGTCTTGCTTTTGGGGTGACTTTCTGGGACAAGGGCCATCTATTTCTTGAGAAGAAATTTGAGGCTCCCATTCACCCCCCCCCCCTCTGGTCGCCAATTCGGTCCTTCAATTGGTATCGGAGCCGGTTAAGGGATCTTCTCTACCTTAATCGGTTTTGGATCCTAAGGGCGACATGGATCGAGGGAACAACAAGGCTCCCTACTTCGATGGGACGAACTATCCCTATTGGAAGATTCGGATGCGTGCCTATCTCTACAGCATCAGTTCTTCCGTTTGGGAAATATGCGAGAATGTTGAGTATGAGGTCCTTGCAGCTCGTGTGGGTCAGATCCAGATTGACCAACACGAGGCCAACTCCAAGGCTCGTAACGCACTCTTGGCCAGCATCTCCCTTCCTGAGTTCGAGCGTGTCTCCGAGCTTGAGACGGCATGAGAGATCTGGGTGAAGCTTTAGAGCTATCACGAGGGGACCATTCAGGACAAGACTAGACTCTTCGAGACCTACAAGCGGGAGTACGAGAACTTTGTTCAGTTAGAGGGAGAGACAATTGACGCTATGTTCGCTCGTTTCCAAATGATTGTGAACAAGATGCGTGCCAATCGGGCCAACCTACCTTATGATGATCATGAGAGGGCACTCAAGTTACTATATGCCCTGGATCGGAAGGTATGGGAGGTGAAGGTGTCGACCATCATAGAGTCTCCATCCTATGACACCCTCACCGTGGACGAGCTATTCAGCAAGCTCAAGTCCATCGAGATCGATCACTTCACTCAGGCCAAGCTGAAGAACTCATCTTCACATTCCATGGCTTTGGTCTCAGGCAAGGGTGGATCGACTCTTTCCGCTGATATTTCTCCACCTCTCTTTGCTTTGTCTTCTTTGCTTTCAGTGACAGAGGAGCAGGTGGAGGCGTTGGGCGATGACGAGCTCGCCCTCATCATCACTCGATTCTCATGGTTCCAAAACAACCGCTTGAATCGCCGGTGTGGTGGCACACGTGATGGCTGCTACGGATGTGGAGATCCGGATCAGTTTGCCGCAAGCAGCCCCAAGCGCGACAAGAGCTTCCCCGGCAAGAACCGCAACTCCAGGCGTAAGGCCAAGCTAGAGAACAAGGGCGCGAGGAAGAAGAAGGGTGGCTACCGCCGGGAGGACGTGGAGAAGGCTTTTGACACTGATCGGCGTGCCTTCATCGCCTCCATCAGCGACATCGAGAAGAGCTCCGATGGAGACTCCAGCGACGATGGGTCCGAGCACAAGACTGAAGAACGCTTCAACGGACTCTGCTTCTTCGGCAACTCCTCTAAGGACTTCTGCACCATGGCTTTGGACGAGGAGGACCGCAAGTGTCAAGACAAGGACGCCGACACCAACGACGACGATGACGCTTCTGAGGTATCATCTTCTTCTCTTGTTGATCGTCTTACCGGTGAGCGCGACACCTTAGCTGACATAGTCCTCGGTCAAGACAAGCAACTTAAGCGTGCCATTAGAGAGCGCAACAAATTCAAGGGTAAAATGGTAGAGGTGCTTAAGGAGCTTGAGAGTGTTAGGACTGAGGTGAAGGTGACTGAGGAGGAGGAGTGTGATGAGTGCACGATGCATATGACCAACTTTGCCACCATGCAAACCAAGTATGCCTCTTTGATCGAGGTGTATGATGAGCTGAAGAGTAGGCTAGACTTGGTTGGTGAGTGCAAAGTATGTGCCTCCCTGAAGAAGGAGCTAGAGGAAGTGATGGCAAGGTCTTCTTTGCTGGGTGTGTGCAAGTCCTATCCAGGCTTGCGAACTGAGTTGGCAGAAGTTAGTGCCAAGCTTGCTGAAGCCATGAAGGCCAGCTCAGTTAGCACCTTGTCCACTCCATGTGAGCGATGCGCGGCGATGGAGCTTGAGATTGCCAACTGTCGGCATGATAGGATGCAAACCGAGGAGGAAAACACATACCTTCGATCCATCCTGAGTTGGGTGTCATGCAGTGAGCCGCAGTTGGGCATGATGATCAGTCAGTTCAAGAGGGGAACTGACTGTTCGGGAGTAGGCTTTGCTTCAGGTGGGAAGGGCGCTAGCATCTTTGGCAAGATCGGTGAGTTTAGCGGAGTGAACCCAAGTGAGAAGCCATCTGCCATCCCTAAACTTACCAAGATCACCCCACCTGAGCCTCCCAAGCCTATCACGAAGGATGGCATCCTTGATGAACCTCCCAAGGCTCCACCTCGCAAGCAAGTGTGGGTTCCCCTTCCGAAGGGCAAGCAGCCAGCCAGAGTGAACAACCCTCGCAACCATAGGAACCAACAACCCAAGAGAGTGGTGAGGTTTGAGTGTGAGTATTGTCACCGCGAGGGTCACCTAGCTGAGTTTTGCTTTTGGAGGAAGAGAGAGGCTACGAAGGAGTTGGAACTGAACAACCAGGCCAGGCACCACCCTCACCATGGTGTGCAGGGTCAGGGAGTTCAACGGCAGGGCGCTAGGCCTGGAGGTGCACCCCCTCAGGCGGCTAGGCCCCAGGCAGCTAGACCACGGGGTGGTGGTCATGCCCGTCACGGTTCCGGTCATCCACAATACGATCGTGAGCCGAGTGTAAGTGGCTTTGCTGCTCCGTCCCATAGCGGACCACCTTTCCAGCATGGTGGTGATCGCTTTGCTCAAATAGGATGTGGAGGTGAGTTTGGGGGATTTCCGTTCTATAGCGGACCACCTTTTCAGTTTGGTGGTGATCGCTATCCACCCATGGGACGAGGACAGTTTGGTGTTCCTTCTAACGCTTTTTCTGGGCCTATGACACAGCACTGGTATCCTTCTCAATATACTAACCCCAGTGTTGTGCCATATGCTCATTTCCTGCCTTTCTATTGATGCAGGAACTTTGGCTGGAGAACATGTGGCTCATGGATTCCGGGTGCTCACGCCACATGACCGGAAGGAAGGAATGGTTCTCCAGCCTAGACCCCGTGATGCACAAGGAGTACATCACTTTCAGGGATAGTGGTAGAGGTAAGGTTGTTTCTCATGGAGCTATTAGGCTCAATGAGAACTTTGTGCTCAAGGATGTTGCTTTGGTTTCTAACTTGCATTTTAACTTGCTTTCGGTTTCACAACTCCTTGAAGATGATTTTGAAGTGCGTTTTAAGTAAGGCCTTAGTCGAGTTTTGGATTCTCGGGGAGACCTTATTTGTTGGGTCGTCCCTTTTGGCCATGTTTTCAGAGCTGATTTTTCTCGTTCTTTCGGCTCTTCTAGATGTTTGATGGATGGTCCTTCTTCTGATTTGTGGAAGTGGCATAGGAGACTTGGTCACATGAGCTTCGACTTGCTTGCAATACTAAGCTCACTTGGCTTAATCGAAGGATTGTCCAAGCTTAAGTTTTAGAAGGACCTTGTTTGCCATCCTTGTCGTCACGGGAAGATGGTTGCTACTTCACACCCACCTGTTAACCAGGTGATGACCAAGCAACCCGGCGAGCTTTTACACATGGACACTGTTGGTCCTGCTCGGGTTTGCTTAGCGGGTGAGAAGTGGTACGTTCTAGTGATCATTGACGATTTTTCGAGATACTCTTGGGTATTCTTCATGGAGGCTAAGGATGAAGCTTTTTCTTTTGCTCGAGATCTTATTTTGAGGTTGAAAACTGAGTTTCCCCCGGATACTATTAGAGCTATTCGTAGCGATAATGGTACTGAGTTTGTCAACCCGCAGTTTACCTCTTTTTGTTCTTCTCTTGGAATCGAGCATCAGTTGTCTTCTCCTTATGTCCCCCAGCAGAACGGTCTTGGTGAGCGCAAGAACCGGACCCTTGTTGAGATGGCCAGGACGATGCTCGATGAGCATAGGACTCCTAGGCAGTTTTGGGCCGAGGCGATCAACATCGCTTGCCATGTTTCAAATCGCATCTTTCTTTGAGCTTTCATGAAGAAGACATCTTATGAGTTGCGTTTTGGACGGGTACCCAAAGTGTCTCATTTTCGGGTGTTTGGGTGCAAGTGCTTCATCCTGAAGCAAGGAAATTTGGACAAATTTGAATCTCGTTCTGCTGATGGTGTGTTTCTTGGTTATGCTTTGCATTCACGTGCCTATCGTGTTCTTAACCTTGAGACTAACCGGATAGTGGAGACCTGCGAGGTCACATTCGACGAGACTATGCCTTGTGTTTCTTCTGCTTTTGATGTTGCAGGAGATCAGGAGATGGGAGAAACAATCTTTGTGGAGGAGGAGCAGGAAGACGTCGATTGGGGTGATCCAGAGTCAACTCCACTGGCTGCCCCATTCGACCCTGCGACGACGACGTTGTTAACACCGGATTTTCGCACGCACAGGAGAGTGACAAGAGGGTCCAGCCAACAGAGAAGAGAAGGATTCGGCAAGCATTTGGACGGCTGCTTAGTCCTCAAAACCGCTGGTGAATACTTGTGCGGTCGGCTATTTCGTGAAGCGGTGGTCCCATTCGGGAGATGGTTGTTGCAAGTAAAGCCGGCTTGCACGAGAAGATACGTGACGATGGGAGACGCCGAAGAGATCAGGGATAGGATTTGTATCTTTCCTTATTTTTAAAGTCATAATCGTCTAGGATTCGTGTTTCGTCCGGGGTATAAATATAAACCCTCGACCATTGTAAAACTGTTCACAACCATATCAATACAACCGGCCCCGTGCCACCTTTTGAGTCCCTAAGTCGTGTCGTCGAGTTCATCGAGAGGAATCATCGATCCGTCGACCTCCGTAAGTACCGGCAACCTTGCTATCATGTCTAGTATTATGCGGTGGATTTAGATATGATGCAAGTAGTCTCGTATGTTAAACTTAGTATCGTGCGGCGGATTTAAGCTTATGACGGGAAGTTTTTGCTTATGCCTTGTATCGTGCGGCGGATTAAGTCATGAGTAAAAATAGTTATCGGCTCTGTTAGATTTGGCAGATCTAATAGATTCATTAAGTTACCATGTGTTATATGTTTTATTTATTTAATTCCTATAACACTGTTTGCCCAATCTAGATTGATCTTTGTTCGGCCTTGCTGCATGAGTTTATTTGTGCTTCGTTAATCATAAGATCATGATGGCCGAATTAACTTTCAATCGAGATTGTTACATGTTGTGGGTTCATGCATGTTGACCATGTTTAGGATTTGATAGAGCCGGGTACCGTGCGGCAGGTGCAGGTTTTAGATTAGTTTAATCATGCTTTGCTTGTATGTTCCTTCTTCATGGACCCCAGTTCGGCTAGTTCGCCGACTCTGGTTAAACTTACATGAGTAATGAGTTTTTATAGATCTGTTCAGATATATGTATGCTTTTAGCTTCTTATAATTAGATCGTATCATGCGGTGGATTAATCTAATTATAAGGAGTGGTGTGGACTTATAGCAAGTGGTATCATGCGGTGGATTAGCTTTGCTTGAGTTTATACTTGACGGGTTCATGAAGTCTAAACGTGCGGCAGATTAGTTGAATTAGCCTATGCATATGTTATTTGAATAGATTTATATTTACAAATTACCCTTTTACCCTTCTGTTATTCATGTGTTCGGCATTCAACATGTTTATGAGCTCCATCTTTATACTTGCCGAATGACATTATAAACCTGTTTCGACAAACAACTTTTATAGCTATGTGCCGTCATGATTGGCTTTCAAAGCCGTACATATGGAACTGCCTGGTCTCACCCAGCATGTTCCAAGGTATTCTCATATTTTTATCCTTTGTTGGTTTTCTGGTCAAACCGACTGGCACGCTTCCGGATTCGGAATACTCCAGGCACCCGATTGAAGCCAGCCTCGTTCGGCTTGCTGTGTGCCTGGCGCAGGGCGTCACGTTTTGCGTCAACACATTTTTTGGCATGCCCGGTGGGACCACTTCATTTCAAGATGCCTGGAATCGAGGACAACCCAATTGATGGAAATGAAGGAAAATTGGGACAAGGCTTCATGTCGGCTGATAGGTTAGAAGAAATAAATATTGGTGATGGGACTGAAGCAAAGCCGATATATATCATTGCAAATTTAGACCCAGAATATAGACTGAAGTTAATAAATCTTTTAAAGGAGTTCAAGGATTGTTTTGCATGGGATTACACAGAGATGCCCGGATTAGATCGCTCTATTGTTGAACATCGGCTACCAATCAAACCTGGGTATCGTCCTTACAAACAACCCCCTCGGAAGATTTTTAAGGAAGAAGTACTAGCCGATGTGAAGAAAGAAATTGAAAGGTTATTGAAAGCAAATTTCATTCGGCCGTGTAGATATGCAGATTGGATCTCAAGTATAGTTCCAGTGTACAAGAAAAATGGGAAGATGAGGGTCTGCATTGATTTTAGAGATCTCAATAAAGCTACTCCAATGGATAGTTACCCGATGCCGGTTACTGAATTGCTTGTTGATGCAGCAGCTGGTTACGAAGTCATCAGCTTTATGGACGGTAACGCTGGATACAATCAGATCTTTATGGCGATAGAAGATATTCGAAAGACAGCTTTTAGATGTCCTGGTCACATCGGTTTGTTTGAGTGGGTTGTTATGACATTCGGGTTAAAGAATGCTGGTGCAACTTATCAACGAGCTATGAATTACATCTTCCATGAATTGATCGGCAAGATTGTGGAAATTTATATTGATGATGTGGTCGTGAAATCCAGGAATCATGGGGAACATTTGGCTGATCTGAAGAAGACTTTGGAGTGCACAAGGAAGCATGGTTTGAAGATGAATCCAAACAAATGTGCTTTTGGAGTTTCGGCAGGAGAGTTTTTGGGGTTTTTAATTCATAAAGGAGGAATTGAAGTTGGAAAGAAAAGCATGGAGGCAATAGATAAAGTCGTCCCTCCAACCAACCTCACAGAGTTGCAATCGTTACTCGGCAAGATTAATTTTGTAAGGAGATTCATATTTGGCTTATCCGGAAGAGTTTTACCCTTTTCTCCATTGCTGAAGCTTAAGAAAGATCAAAAATTCGTATGGGGTGACGTACAACAGAAAGCTTTTGATGAAATTAAAGGATATATGAAAGCACCCCCAGTTTTAATACCTCCCCAGTTTGGTAAGCCTTTCAAATTGTACGTGGCAGCCGATGGACTGACGATAGGGTCGGCTCTTATGCAAGAGTTTGAAGGGAAAGAAAGGGTAATAGCCTATCTTAGCCGAAAGCTGCTAGATCCAGAGACTAGGCATTCGGCTATGGAGAAGCTTTGTTTATGTATATATTACTCATGTACCAAGTTCTGGCATTACTTGTTAAATGTCGAATGTGTAATAATTTCTAAGTTTGACGCAATAAAACATATGCTGTCAATGCCTATTCTAAACGGAAGAATCGGCAAGTGGATTTTAGCATTATCAGAGTTTGACTTGAGATACGAATCAGCAAAGGCAGTAAAAGGTCCAGCTATTGCCGATTTTGTCACTCATCATCATGATTCTTCTGTTAGTATGGTGAATATTGCACCTTGGACATTATTTTTCGATGGCTCGTCTTGCAGCAAGGGTGGTGGTGTTGGTATTTTCTTGATTTCTCCACAAGGATTAACTTTCAAATATGCTATCCCCATTGAATTCTATGTTACCAACAACCAGGCAGAATATGAAGCTTTGCTCAGAGGACTTCAACTTCTTATGGAAATAAAGGCTGTTTCTGTCGAAATCTTCGGGGATTCTGAGTTAGTCATCAACCAGTTGATTGGTCAGTATGAATGTAAAAATGACATATTGAGAGAATATCATGAAGAATGTCAGGAGCTTTTGAAATGTTTCCAGTTGGCAACTTTACATCATATCCCTAGGGGGCATAATGAAGAGGCGAATAGATTAGCTCAAGTTGCTTCGGGATACCGGGAAGATCAAGAAGTTCTTGCTTTAGATGAAGATCATGCGGTTGATGATTGGAGAAGAGAAATTACTGACTACTAAAAGAATCCATCACAAAAGGTTTCTCGAAAACTCAGATATAAAGCTATCAAGTTTACGCTTCTCGACGGTCAGTTGTACTATAAATCCGTAGATGGAGTACTTCTGAAATGTTTAAACCAAGAAGAAGCTAAGAAGCTAATATATGAAGTGCATGAAGGATTATGTGGTGCACATCAGTCGGCCTACCGGATGAAATGGATGATAAGAAGGACCGGTTATTTTTGGCCGACTATGCTTGAAGATTGTTTTGAATATTATAAGGGGTGTCAAGATTGTCAAAGATTCGGGAATGTTCAAAGAGTTCCAGCATCGGCTATGAATCCAATTATTAAGCCGTGGTCGTTTAGAGGATGGGCTATAGATCTGATTGGTCAAATTCACCCTCCTTCTAGTAAAGGACACAAATTCGTGTTATTGGCTACAGATTACTTTACCAAGTGGGTTGAGGCTGTACCTTTGAAGAATGTTACGTCAGAAAACATGATCAATTTTGTCAAGGAGCATATAGTTCACAGATTCGGGATCCCTCAAACTATAACCACAGATCAGGGGACTCAGTTCACATCGTCCGAATTTTGTGATTTCACTGAAGAAATGGGGATCAAGCTGTGTAATTCTTCTCCTTATTACGCACAGGCCAATGGTCAAGCTGAAGCATCAAATAAGATTATGATTAAGATTATCCAGAAGAAGATTGACGAGAAACCGAAAAAATGGCATTCGGTTTTAAATGAGGCATTATGGGCTTACCGAATGGCATGTCATGGGTCTACTCAAGTGTCTCCCTACGAGTTAGTTTATGGACATTGTGTTGTGTTGCCATGGGAATTGCAATCAAATTCAAGACAAATTACATTGCAGAGTGAATTAAGGAGAGAAGATTATAACAGCTTGATGATGGACGAACTAGAAGATTTGCACTTAATTCGTCTTAAGGCACTGGAGAATATAGAGAAGAACAAATTGCGTGTTGCCAGGCATTACAACAAAAAGGTCAAGGAAAAATGCTTTGAAGAAGGGGATTTAGTTTGGAAGGTTGTATTGCCAATTGGGACGAAAGACAAAGCATTCGGTAAATGGTCTCCAAATTGGGAAGGTCCTTTTCGGATAGTAAGGCATGTGCCTGACAATGCATATATTTTGAAGATTTTGCTGGGAGAGGAGTTTTTTAGAGCAATTAATGGAAGATTTCTTAAGAAGTTTCATCCCAGCATAGAGGTCGGTGCATAAAAAATCATATGCAATGAATTAGCCGATGAGAAACATCGCCTTTAGCGGAAAAAATGTTTAAACAACCGACATGACATGTGTCGCCTTTAGAGCAAAAATATTAGTTTAACCGAATAAGGATGATATCGTGCGAGGGTTTTGTTTTCGGCAATGCAAGAAGCCGAAATCGCAGACAAACGTTTTTACGGATGCAGATGCTTCACAAAAGGAGGACAGTTTTGTTGCGAGAGGCTCCTAGATACAGACTACTCATCAAACAACCTGTTCAAGACAGATTGAGCATTAGAAGCCTGGGCGAGCACGGTCGCATGATCCTCATAACTTTCCAGGAGATCCTCGATGTCCTCTGGAAGCTCGCCACCATGGAAGCCGGTCGGCATGGCGGAGAAGTCCTCGCGCGTCTGGGTGGACATTGCCGCCAGCCCTAAGGCAACGCCGTGGTGTACGCCGTGGATGGTGACTTGATCGACATGGCCATCTGCAACATGAAGACGCGCCTCCACAGTTTCCCCCTGGGCGTTCACCTTGTCGGCCACCCTGGTTCCCGCGATCTTCAAGTGCTCAACCTCTGCAGATAATGCTGAATAGGAAAGAGAATATATCAGGAAAACGAACCCGATTAGAAAAGAAGGGAATCAGGTGGAAATTTTATTAACCTGAGATTGCATCGCAGAATTGTTTCCGCTGGTCCTCCCAGTCGAGTTGGTCAATGCCGTACTACTTGGAAACTTCGCCCAGCTCCTCCCGGGCCTTGTCCCTCTCTTCCTTGAAGCGGCGGGCGTCACGATGACTCCACCGGTCGGAGTAGGAGGAATCCGAGGAAGAACCTGAAGAGCTAGAGGAGCTGGAAGATCCGGATGATGGAGTTCCGGGTCGGGGAAGAAGGTGGCTTTGGCTGCTGGAGATGAATCTTATCCTAAAAATGAGAAGAAAAATCGAAATCGAGACGATGGACGAACAGGGAGATCCAGATTGCAAGGGGGCAGGATAACTGATTCTTACCCATGGCGTTGGCATTACGGTGCTCGGTTGTCTTCCGCTTCCCCTTCGGCAGGCCGCTTGCCACGGTCATCACCGTTCGCCATTGCTACAGGACTAGGGTTTTCTTCCGGGTTAACCTAACAGAAGAAGTGAAGAAGCGAAAGACAAGGATGCACAGCTGTAAGTGCTAGTCGAAGTAGTGGAAGCAGTTTATTTATAAACCAGGAGAAGAGTTGTGGCGAAGTTTACGGGGCAGTGAAATAAGAATGCCAAGCGACAGAGTAGGTTTTTCCTTTTTGGATGGGCCATTTTTGCTGGGCCGGCTTGGTTAAGTCGAACGCCGTTCGGTTGTCTTCTTGAGTTCTTTAGGTAAGAGTTCATTCGGCTATTGGGAAATGAAGACAATCAGTTATATCTTATCGCAGGAAATTTAAAGGAGAAAAGGCCGATTGCATAGAAGCATAAAAGTATCAAGACAATTTTTGCAAAGACAAAGCACGATATGCTTAGCTTATTACAAGATCAATTTTTATTCATTCAAAAGCTGATTGATTGTTTTTATGGCCTCTGCCCTGATTAGGCTGACAGTATCAAACGCCTTTTTATCTTTGTCTTCATATTTTTGGATTTTGGATAATTTGGCTTTGGTTTGTTGATCCTCTTTGAGAGCCAAAGTTATCTTTAACGAAGATGCTTCTATGTCCTTCGGCACATCAGCCATATGAGCCCTGTGAGATTGGATTTTAGTATTCAGATTGGCTAGCTGGACCTCTAATTTGCTTTTGTCTTCCTCCATGGCTTTCAGTTCATACTCCAAAGTTGCCAAAGAAGTCTTTGCAGTTTGAACGTTGGAATGCAAATCTCTAAGCTCCAACTTCTTTGAAGATCTATTATTCTGTAGGGCAGTCTTGGATGACATGTTTTTAGTTGCTCTCCTTATCATGCCAATGAAGTTGTCAAGGCAAGCTGCAGATTCCAAATGAGTCAGAAGAGTGGGAGGAATATCTTCATCAATGAGCTCGAGAATGTCCCTTATCTGATCTGCATCCTGAACCAGATTGATAGTGTCCTTATTCAATAGAGTGATTATTTCCCTCAGCCGAGCCTGGTTTTCCTTTGATAAAGTCTGTCGGGAGGTATTTTCTTCACCTTTCTCAGTAATGTAATCTTCGACAGGGAAAGAATAACTCGTGGTCGGCTCTTTGGTATTTTTCTGAGGAAAGAGAAAGGAGTTAACCGACTAAGTATGTTTAGTGAAAGCAATGTAATTCAAAGGCAAAGCTTGCCTGTTGAGCTGATTGATCATCGGAGGACGCTGCGCCTTGGCTTGCTCGAGGACTTTGTTGAATATTCAGGGGAGGTGGACTTGGAGTATGATCAGGAGATGGCTCTGCTTCCAGTTCTTTCAAAACTTCATCTGTTTCGAGTAATGGCATGAGCGTGTGACGACAGAAAGGGGGATGGCTGAATATATTACCTATAATCCCTTCGGTTTCTTCATTTCTTAAACCTTTGGGAGTTTTTGGATCCTCGGCCTCGTCTTGAATACTGTTCGTAAAAGCTTCGGGAGATAGTTCGGCAGTTGCTGAAGTACTGCTTGGTTTCAGGGCCTTGACCTGTGGCTACAACAGGTGACGAAATGTGAATTTGATCAGATTCATTGCCGAATAGAGTTGCTTAACATTGAATGGGAATTCATACCGTGGGAGATGGTTTAGCCTTTTTGGTCCTTGTTTTCTTGGGCGAAGAGACACTCTCAAGTGCCTTTCTTTTGCTCTCTCCTCCTGAAGACATGATGGTTGAAGCTGCAGGGATCTTCATGAAGTCGTTCAAACTTGGAGCATTGAAACCAAGAGCAGGATTGGGTCCAGCTGGTAATATTGGATCACTCTAGCAGGAGGTGTAGGCTCAGGATCCTGTGTATGGCCGAGTATTAGAAAATGGTTGAATTCAAGAATGGAGATTGACAGGAGTGATGAAATTACCTCACTGTCAGAAGCAAAGTCGGATTGCAAGTTTTGACACAAGGGGTGAACTGGCACATTGAAAATATGAGTACGCCATTCCTCCCACCAGGAAGTGAAGAGAGGATGAGCAATGTCTATTATCCCAAATGGAGATGGTTCATACATTGGCAGCTCCCATCCTAATTCAAAAACCTTTTTAGCCATTATCCCCTCTGTAATTACTTCTCTAGGTCTTATTACTGTTGAGAAGAAAAATCCAGGGGGCAATTGACCGCATCCTAATTGTCTGGCCACCATGTTTGGATAATAGAATTCGTAGGTGGACTGCACTAATCTTCCACGGTGGAATTCGGCTGGCAGAACGCAGGGTTTGATGAAGGAATTGAAAATGTCAATGGATGTTTTGTCTGCACAGCCGGATTCGTAGTTAAACTTGCAAGGGAGAGTCAGGTTTTCATTCTCCTTGTAAGGAAACAAGAGTACATTACCAAAACCCTTGAAGAACAGTTTGAAGAGATGACCAATGTCCATGTCGATGCTGATGGATGCTGCTGCTTCTCCATAAGTTTGGCAAGCTTTGACTCTTGGGGTTTTGCCTTCAGCATAATTGATTGAAGGGAAACTCAAGTTGAGAAGGCTCACAGACACTATCTGGTGCATATATAGTTGAAGCCACATCTGAACTAGCCACCAGGGACCATTCACACAAGAAATTTCTCTGCCTGTATGCATCTGGAGAGTGATTTGATGCATCATATGATAGACAGACCCCAGGAGGTATTTGCCTAGTGGAATTTGAGTACCTGTAGATAAATCTTCAGCCATCACCATATGGTTCAGGGTGGGTTCATTGGATTTTCCACAAAAGATGAATCTACATAGCCACATATTCATGAAGGCTTTCAATTCTTTGTCAGAGACAGTGTTGGACGACTCCATATAAGTCTGAATATATTTGGCCCATCCACATCCAGAACTAACAGCTCTCTGACTGCTTTTGTTCTTGTATTTGTAAGGATATACAGGTAATGTTACATTCAGGCCAGTCATCATGAAGACGTCAGCTAAGGTAATAGTCATTATACCGTGACCAAAGATGAAAGCATTGATGGCATTAGACCAGAAGTGGGAAGCTGCTATCAAGAGAGGGTCGTTTCTGGGTATTTCTGATAAAGATAATTCCAGGCAGTGGCCAATGTCTTGATTTTCCCAGTGACTGCTGCTTTTTTCAAGCATCCTCCGATACCAATTTCGCCATCCAACAATTAGGGGAAAAGGCCAGTTCTTGAAGGTGTTCGGCCAGTGACTTGGTGAAGTAATTCCAGATTTGAAAGGAATTCTTTGGGTTTCCTTCTCGATAATCTCCGTTGGATCGAGATCTCCCATTGGACCAAGGAGATAGGAGTTGGGGTTGGCAGCATAAGGGGTCAGGATTTGGTTCCTATATTCCTTCAAGAAATAGCAGATGGGGGGAGAAAATGAGCCGAAAGAAGAGGCTGGCAAAATAGTACTGGATACGCGAAGCTCACCTCTGGGATCTCGTCTTGGGTCGCCATCAAAGGTTCAAGAAGGAATCATTTGTGCGAAGATTTGAATTTCCCGAGCAGCGGCTACGGTGCTGAGAAGCGGAAACCTAGAAGGGGGAAGAAGCTTGCAAACAATTTCGGAATAAAATTGACTTTTATCCCGAAATTGAGGGGGCATGTGTTAACACTGGATTTTCGCACGCACAGGAGAGTGACAAGAGGGTCCAGCCAACAGAGAAGAGAAGGATTCGGCAAGCATTTGGACGGCTGCTTAGTCCTCAAAACCGCTGGTGAATACTTGTGCGATCGGCTATTTCATGAAGCGGTGGTCCCATTCGGGAGATGGTTGTTGCAAGTAAAGCCGGCTTGCACGAGAAGATACGTGACGATGGGAGACGCCGAAGAGATCAGGGATAGGATTTGTATCTTTCCTTATTTTTAAAGTCGTAATCGTCTAGGATTCGTGTTTCGTCCGGGGTATAAATATAAACCCTCGACCATTGTAAAACTGTTCACAACCATATCAATACAACCGGCCTCGTGCCACCTTTCGAGTCCCTAAGTCGTGTCGTCAAGTTCTTCGAGAGGAATCATCGATTCGTCGACCTCCATAAGTACCGGCAACCTTGCTATCATGTCTAGTATCATGCGGTGGATTTAGATATGATGCAAGTAGTCTCGTATGTTAAGCTTAGTATCGTGCGGCGGATTTAAGCTTATGACGGGAAGTTTTTGCTTATGCCTTGTATCGTGCGGCGGATTAAGTCATGAGTAAAAATAGTTATCGGCTCTGTTAGATTTGGCAGATCTAATAGATTCATTAAGTTACCATGTGTTATATGTTTTATTTATTTAATTCCTTAACACTCTTTGCCCAATCTAGATTGATCTTTGTTCGGCCTTGCTGCATGAGTTTATTTGTGCTTCGTTAATCATAAGATCATGATGGCCGAATTAAATTTCAATCTAGATTGTTACATGTTGTGGGTTCATGCATGTTGACCATGTTTAGGCTTTGATAGAGCCGGGTACCGTGCGGCAGGTGCAGGTTTTAGATTAGTTTAATCATGCTTTGCTTGTATGTTCCTTCTTCATGGACCCCAGTTCGGCTAGTTCGCCGACTCTGGTTAAGCTTACATGAGTAATGAGTTTTTATAGATCTGTTCAGATATATGTATGCTTTTAGCTTCTTATAATTAGATCGTATCATGTGGTGGATTAATCTAATTATAAGGAGTGGTGTGGACTTATAGCAAGTGGTATCATGCGGTGGATTAGCTTTGCTTGAGTTTATACTTGACGGGTTCATGAAGTCTAAACGTGCGGCAGATTAGTTGAATTAGTCTATGCATATGTTATTTGAATAGATTTATATTTACAAATTACCCTTTTACCCTTCTGTTATTCATGTGTTCGGCATTCAACATGTTTATGAGCTCCATCTTTATACTTGCCGAATGACATTATAAACCTGTTTCGACAAACAACTTTTATAGCTATGTGCCGTCATGATTGGCTTTCAAAGCCATACATATGGAACTGCCTGGTCTCACCCAGCATGTTCTAAGGTATTCTCATATTTTTATCCCTTGTTGGTTTTCAGGTCAAACCGACTGGCACGCTTCCGGATTCGGAATACTCCGGGCACCCGATTGAAGCCAGCCTCGTTCGGCTTGCTGTGTGCCTGGCGCAGGGCGTCACGTTTTGCGTCAACAGACGTCTACTTGAGGACCCAATCCCACTACTTCCACTACATGGGGTCCTCTTGAGCCACCTCTCCAGCGAGCACCGGCTGCACCTGAGGGAGCGACAACATCTGGCGAGGGGGAGGAGACTTCGGCGAGGCAAGGGCCCCGAAGCGTCCAGCAGATCCACCCTCTGCAGCAGATGATCAGCGGCATCGACGAGCGAGTCACGCGATCGTGAGCGTTTGAGATCTCACACTTTGCTCATTCTGCATTCGTTGCTTCTTTTGAGCCCAAAGTTGTTGGACACGCTCTTTCTGATCTTAATTGGGTTAATGCCATGCATGAGGAGTTAGAGAATTTTGAGCGAAACCAAGTTTGGACCCTAGTTCCACCTCCACCAGAATGCCACCCTATAGGTACCAAATGTGTTTTCAAAAACAAACAGGGTGCGGATGGGATGGTAGTGAGGAACAAGTCTAGGCTAGTAGCCCAGGGTTTCTGCCAAAAGGAGGGGATCGGCTATGAGGAAACCTTTGCCCCTGTAGCTCGTTTAGAAGCCATTAGAATCCTTCTAGCCTTTGCTGCTTCGAAGGGTTTTAAGCTTTACCAGATGGATGTTAAGAGTGCTTTTCTAAATGGGTATATGGAGGAAGAGGTTTATGTGAGACAACCTCCTGGTTTCGAGAGTCCCAAGTTTCCAAACCATGTTTTCAAACATACAAAAGCTTTATATGGTTTGAAACAAGCCCCGAGAGCATGGTATGATCGTTTGAAAACTTTTCTCCTCTCCAAGGGTTTTAAAATAGGACGGGTAGATAAGACTCTTTTTCTCCTCAAGCAAGGCAATGACACCCTTTTAATTCAGATTTACATGGATGATATCATCTTTGGTGGCTCCTCTCGTGCACTTGTTGCCAAGTTTGCAGATACAATGAGCAGGGAGTTTGAGATGAGTATGATGGGTGAGTTTACCTTCTTCCTCGGGTTGCAAATCAAGCAAACCCGAGATGGGGCGTTCGTGCATCAAGCCAAGTACACGAAGGACATCTTGAAGAAGTTCGACATGGGCGAGGCCAAGCCTCTTACGACGCCCATGGCGACGACGATTGCGATGGACGCGGACCAGGACGGAGAGGCAGTTGACCAGAAGGAATACAGGAGCATGATCGGCTCGCTCCTGTACCTGACGGCTACGAGGCCAGACATACACTTCTCAGTGTGTCTGTGCGCTCGTTTTCAGGCGTCCCCTCGGACTTCCCACAAGCAAGCAGTCAAGCACATCATGAGGTACCTCCGATTCACTGCTGAATTCGGGCTTTGGTATTCTTCCTCTTCGACTCTTTCGCTTTGTGGTTATTCTGATGCGGACTTTGCCGGCTATCGGCTTGGGCGCAAGTCTACTTCTGGGACTTGTCCATTTCTTGCTCTTCACTGGTTTCATGGTCTTCTCGCAAGCAGTCTAGCATTGCCCAGTCTACTACTGAAGCCGAGTACATCGCTGTTGCTTCTTGCGCTTCGTAGCTTTTATGGATGGTTGCTACATTGCGTGATTTTGGTCTAGAATTCAGTCGGGTCCCTTTGCTTTGCGATAGCACTTCTGCCATTAGTGTAGCAAAGAACCCTGTTCTTCACTTCAAGACCAAGCACATCGATGTTCGCTTTCACTTTCTTCGTGATCATTATGAGAAAGGCGACATTGATCTTAGGCATGTAGACACCCATAACCAGGTTGCGGATATTTTCACCAAGCCTTTGGATCTCTCAACCTTTGCTAGGTTGAGAGGTGAGCTTGGTGTGTGTTTCCCCTTTTAGTTGGGGGAAGCATTTTGTTGTATCATAGACTGACTTTTTGTTTTGGTCTTTGAGTTTGTTTTAGCTATGTCTTTGCTCCAATACTGACCTTTGCATGCATCTCATCATGTATACACTTTGAATTTTCAAGCTTCATGTCTATAGTCTCTAGAATGATCTTATGCTTTGATTAGTGTATGCTCCGATGCTCTATGATGCTGCTTGTATCTTAGGCTCTCCTTGATCACTGATACTTGTTTTGAGCCGAGCTACTTTTCAGAATGGTGAATATGCTTAATTAAACATAAAACTTGTTCACCATTGAGATTGGCAACTAGCATGTTTAGAATGTGTTGAGGTCACTTGTGCTATTTCATATATGATAGGTTGTTATGTCTCTAGTTATGAGTCTTGCACTTGCTTGGTATGTTCATAATTTGTTTAAAATGAACCAAGTTTAAGTGAATTGAAAAGATCGAGATGAGATTGTTTTGTCAGCACATCACGGTATCGAGACTGTTTCTCACTGCACTTTGAGTTAAACTTGAGCCGTGTAGTGCAAGACCGAAACCGATGCTTCAAGCTTCTGATTGCTTTGACAAGCTCTCAACCTCTCGCAATCATATGCTAAAATCCGAACTTGTGTAATAACCACTGCGATTCTCCGATAAAATCTGAAAAACACAAGTTTATGTTTCATTCTACAGCATGATGATTGAACTTTGCTAGGGGTAGTTCACCTTGTATACATGTTTAGCACTTGTTTGATTCCTGTCTATACATGTTCAGTGCTATTTTTGATGGTGAACCTTTTTTAAAAAAATGGCTAAAACTGCTCACTAAGCTCATATGTTCATATTATGTATTCTGTGATCAGTTTGAGCCTTTGCTAACACTTTTGGTTGCTGCTTGATGATTGGATTAGCACTCTTTAGAGCATTCTTTCACTCTATTGACTATATACCTGAAGCTGCTGACATGCATTTTTGACTCATATGCATGTGCTTGCTCCGATAGGCATGACCTAGCTCTGTTTTGCTTATTTGAGCTCCTTTCCCTTGTCTTTTGATTGCAAATTGCCCCCAAGGGGGAGAACTTTTGCTATATGGGTTGTATGGTGTCAATTTGTGATTTTTGTGCTTCACTTGTTGAGGGGGAGTTCTCTTAGTAAGGGGAGCTTTTCTGCTTTGCTCTGATTTGAATTCATTGGAATGTTTCAGCTAGTTGCGTCGAGCCTCTGTGCCTCTGTCTTCAGGGACTAGCTATTTTCGCCTGTTTTCGAGCAATTTTGTTTGGAATGGAGATATTCTTGATTGGTATGGAGTTTCTAGCAGTTTTTGCATCCTTATGCATTCTTCAGTAGGTATCGAGCTTCAGCTAGTGGTGTTGAGCCCTTTCTACCTCTTCTTGAGGACTAGCTTGTTCTTGACTTAGTTGTGTCGAACCGTTGCCCATGTCTTTGGGAACCAAGTGTTTCGCTATCGGAGATCGAGTTTTGCTCTTTGATGAGTTCTTGCTCTGATCCTTTGCTTGGTTGTGTCAAACCGTTGCCCATGTCTTTGGGGACCAAGCTCTGCTTATCTTGACTTGTCCTTCTTCGGCTTTTACCTTGGCTTTTGGACATCTCGAGTGAGTTTTCTTCTCTACCCCCTTCTATTTTCTTTTCTTCTTTGATCACAGTTACGATGTGTTGATGATGCACTCATCAAGGGGGAGATTGCGAACACAAGGTTGATATGTGCCCTTGTGGTTCCCTTCCTGAGTGATGAGCGATCGGTCAACAGGCTCACCAGAAGGGTGAGAGGCAACATGTCTCTTGGTTGTGTTGATGTGCAGGTGTGGAGCTCGGAGACAGTGGTCGAAGGTGAGGTGAAGGTCAAGTAGAGACGTGTCATGTTGACAGACCGGGAGTGGTGAAGGGCGGACGTGAGGCTTGAACCGATGGACCGGGAGACCCGAGGACCAGCTGTGGTAGCTGGCACGTGGCATCGACGAGCGAGAGCACATGGGAATGTGCGGTGCATCGGCCGAGTCGGGAGGAAGGTGATGGCGTTGTGACACTTGGCGGGAGGCCGAGAAGGAACGCGAATGCACTGTGCCCGACGTGGAGGATAGACATGCATCGCCATCAGTGCTGATGGTCGGGGTGTGAGAACCACATCCCGTCTACGGCGCGGGTTTGGTAGTTGAGCCTCGAAAAACTACCCTCGACGGTTTCCGAGTTTGGGCCACAAAACTCGGGGTGGCGGGTTTCTGAGTTTGGGCCTCAAAACTCGGCGAGGACAGTTTTTAGGTTTGGGCCTCAAAACCTGGGCTCGCGGGTTTGTGAGTTTGGGCCACAAAACTCAGCCAGAGGACAGGTTTCCCGGTTTCAGCCTCAAAACCGGGGGGAGGTCCAAAAAGGACAGTCGACGCGTGGCGGCGTGGAGAGGCTGGCGTGGCGGCGAAGCTATCCACGCAGAAGGCACGGCGGTCGACAGGACGGCACGTGGCGGCAACCTGAGGCTTGCGTCGAGGTGAAGCTAAGGATGAGGAAGGCGCGTGACCGTCGGATCGCGACTCTTCAGAGTTGGACTGGGATACCCCTAGGGTTGGCCGCTTCGCTCTTGTATCTAGGGGTAGAAGGGGACTATTGTTATTACGCTATAAATAAGAGAGGTGCCTCTCCTCTCTCATTATCCTAGCAGCCATTTGTTCCTGAGATCTCCCTCTAGCCCCTGCTTAGGTTCTAATCATACCTCGCTGCCTGTGATCCGCAGTGACTTGAATCATACCTCTGTGTATTTGGATTTTGAAGAAACGAGACCGTAATCTCGTTGTCTCCTCGTGTGGAGGAGTTTCAGCTGAAATCATGATCGATTCGTGTTTTGCTTGAGTGTTCTTGGCGTTTTCGTTTTTGGCCTTCACAGAGATTTGTCTCGTTCTTCCTCTCCGTGAGTAGGTTTGCGATTTCGTTTGAACCACTTTGTGCACGATCATGATTGCGATCTTTTGACCGAAGGAATTGATCTCTAACCACTTGAATCATCAGATCGGTTGATTTCTTCATTGGATCGTTCTATCTCTTCCCTTGCCCCGAATTCTTCTGATTCACCGATTTGGAGTTAGGTTCGAGCCATGATCCCCTAGGAGTAGCTCACTAACATCCTTGGGACTCCTCATATCAATTCTAAGCCTTAGAGCTTTTGATTCGGAGGAGATCGGGTTGAATCCGTGGGAGAACTTCACTGTTTCGGGGTGACTGGACGCTAGGCACGTGGTGACCGGACGCTGACTTGAGAGTCCGGTCCTTGAAGGCTGCGCTGTCCAATTCGTGCAGGCCTGACCGGACGCTCTGTCCTAGAAACGACCGGACGCAACGCTGCTACTGTTCATTGTCGTTTGTATTGACCGAACGCACCTGGTGTTGTGACCGGACGCTCTGTGCATGTGAGTCCGGTCTAACACAGAGAGGAACCAAATTGGTTCCTGGCTGATCGGACGCGTCCGATCGTTCCTGACCGGACGCTGGTCAGGGTCTGGTCGGTGCAGTCTTGCACGTCTTCGTCCGCGGTTCGTTCGTCCAGCTTCGGATTTGGTTTTCGGCTTTTGCGTTGGGATTCTTGGGTTGTGTAGTATACCGCTGTGGTTCTAGGAAGCATCCACTCTACATATAGGGTCGTGGATACTTGCAAGCCCGTGTCTTGCTTTTGGGGTGACTTTTTGGGACAAGGGCCATCTATTTCTCGAGAAGAAATTTGAGGCTCCCATTCACCCCCCCCCCCCTCTGGTCGCCAATTCGGTCCTTCAGGTGGAAGGGGGAGGATGCCTCGCCGACCGGCGCCAGAGGCACCCTCCGCGGTGGCGCGATGGCTAGGGCGCTCGAGAAGATGCCAAGAGGGCGGTAGAGACTATGATTAAGGGTGGAACGGGACGAGGAGCTCACCACGAGTATGAAGGCAGTGTTCTCGACATCGATTGTGGTCCGGTGAAGAAGAATTCGAGGCGACCTGTAATTAGAAGATTAGTCTTGTAATTAGAAATAGTGAAATAAAGAGTGAGGGAAGAGTTTGGAGAAGGTGTCGACCTATCAATGCTTTCTCTACGGCTTGTACCTTGGTGGATCCAAGTTCTACTTGAGTTTGTTTTTGAGATGCCTCTGGTAATAAACTTCTGATCTAAGTAAGTACTCAATCCATCCCAAATTATAAGACGTTTGACTTATTTGACACCAAGTTTGACCACTGATCTTATTGAAAAATTTATGCAAAATACCACTTCTTTTATCGTGACTTTATTTATTACTTAAAGTTCTTCAAGAATGACTTAAATTTTACTATGTTTGCATAATTTTTTTGAATAAGACGAGTGGTCAAACTTGAAGTAAAAAAAGTCAAATGTCTTATCATTTGGAATGGAGGGAGTATTTGTTTATATTGTTCATCAGGTTCACAACTCTTTTGAGTACTTTAATCTATAGCCCATATGACACTTTAGGTTAAAGTACTAATTGTAGGTGTAAGCATGGTGCTTAGACCTAGTTACTTATGGATGTACCCTACATTCTGAATCAGTGGTAGATTGTGAATGTGACACTCTCATTGAGTCCTTTGTAGTCCACCTTTTGGTAGGATGAGCAAGACCTGGTTGCTTCAGGAAGCATCTTTGCTGGTGCTTTTCCTTAGTAAAAAATAGAGAACAGTAGAATACATAGGTTACCAAACTCAGAATTAGAGAACCTTAGTTATCCTCTCTATGCTCCTGTTTATCCTTAGCCTTGTTGCTACTCTGTAACCCTTTTACTACCCTTGGTTGAGTTAGATTGTAGTTAATCTCACATGTTGCCCTATGGATACGATGCTTGGAATATCTCTAGGTGAAAGCTACAACAATATTTGTGCACTTGCGGATTTATCTATGTGGGTTAATAAATACCAACATAGGGGATGGATGTGTCCCAAGGCTTCATGGCCTTCATGATGTTGGGTTCCTACTATCTATTTATGTCTTTGGATTAATAGCCGTCAATGACTAAGTTTTTAACTATTATAGCACACATTTTTATGTTGAGGCCTGAACTTTGTTCATTTGGTAATGCCATTGATGATAACATATTTGCCTTTTGATGAAGATGACCTAAATTTGATCATCTTGAACTTTTTAGGTGCTAGAACTTTGCTTTTTATTCAGTTGGTTCCCTAGTTATTATTGTATATCTATTAACTTGTTTGGTTTGTTGTTTGGTCGAATCTTTGTGTTTCTTATGCTCTAAGCTCAAGGTGAACCAATGAGGCAAGGTGAACCAACGAGGCAATGTGATATGAGGCCAGTCTGTTGAACAATAATTCTATTTGTCTCCATCTTATACTTGGATGTTTGTGTTGTTTCAAAGGGCACAAGGTTTGGTATGTTGTGAACCACGACAAAGAACTAGGGGTGTACGCAACGTGGGCTACATATCATGTCCGGGTAACTAGTTTTAGAAACAACTGCTGCAAGATCTTCCCTACCAAAGAAGAGGCAATGACATTAAAACATGGAGTTCATGGGTTGTGAAGATGAAAAAGTGTTTGTGAAGCCTCATCCTTCTGCACCGATGCCTGGAAAGATATTATGGTTATGTGTTATTTGTGTGGTTCGGTCTTTTTTGCTCGTGTTACTCCTCTTGTTCATTCTTTCTGGTGAGAAGAAATGCCTGTGATGAGTGCAAATTGCCATGTACTCGGTTGATATGCTTGACCTTGGAGGTATTGCAAACTTTGGGGTTGACATCTAGCTACTTGTATTGTTGTATCATTTTTATTTACACCGATGCTTCAAGGTCAACTATAATGACTAGGGAATTTAATCTGAGGCAAGAATGCTCTTTTATCTTGATTGTGTGATCATCCTTCTTTTATTGGAAAGTGTGGTAACCTCACCAAATTCATACATGGGTGATCAAAACTTGTGCCATGTGCCCAATCAAACACAACTAGGATCACCAGTTCCTTGAACAAAACCATGTAAGCAGACAACCAAACAAGATGATTGTGACCCATCTTGGGCTAAGTTACAACCAAACACATATAAGGCCATGTTTGGATAAAGAGCTGGACTGAAATGCCTGGACTAGACACCTGCCTGCAACCTTCCTATGATTCATTTGGTTGGCATCTTGAGAAATATGTCTACTACGAGTTGCCTGTGACAACTGCCTATGAGTAGGTGTAGGAAATTGACTCCTTGAGCTCCAATCCAAGTTGTCTAGACCTAATCACCCTACTAGAAGCCACGTGAAACACATCCACCAAACACTGCCTGGACTCCAATCCAACTTCCAGGACATCAACCAAAACAAGATATGAAACACATACTTGCCTGACCAGGCAGTTTTTCTATTAGGTTATATGCAACTTATAAGTATATTAAAAGTCCAAACAACACATCCAGGGTCTTCCAAACATGCCCTAAAATGCACGATATCTTCATGCTTGGAAAGAGCATGTATTGGGCCTCCATCTTGGCTCAATCATCCAATAGTAACCAATCACGCCCTTAGTGGATGGGACGACCAGCTTCAACGACTATAGATGTCCAATGGGTCGGGCCGGCCCGGCACAACACGAGCCCATGCCAGGCACGACCCAATGGGATTAGGCCTGCATGGCATGTCGTGCCTCTTGGGTCGTGCCTAGTGGACAGCGGCCCAGGCAAAACATGTTGGGACGATTTATGGGTCGAGCTGGTCCAAAAAGCATGACCTGCAAAGAAGGACGGGCTAGCCCGAGGCCCGTGTCGTAGTGTTGTTGTGGTGGCACTCGACGTTGATGGTAGAGACGATGGAGGAGTCACCGGTCGGCGAAGCAGAGCCATCTCGACGTGTCACTAGCCGACGGGGCGGGGCGGAAGAGTGGAGCACACAGACGAGTGGAGTAAGCAACATGGTGGATCTTGGGGACGACGCGCCTTGCTCCTGAGTCGTGGTCACACAGAGGATAAGAGCTTGTGGTGCGTGTCGAGTGCTATGGGCGAGCGGAGTAGAGCCAGAGAGGAGTCTGTAATGCCTCCCTACAACGAGCGGAGGAGACTGTCGATGAAAGATGGTCGGCAGTCTACCGAGGGGTATGCCCAAGGTAGTAGATTAGTTTGAGGAGGCGTGCGAAACGTCTACACAAGCGTTAACACAGGGACGGAAGACGGCGATTTAGATAGGTTCAGGTCGGCAAGTCGCCGTAATACCCTACGCCCTATGTTTTGGTGGCTAGTTTGTATTATGAGATTGGAATATGTCGTGAGTTTGGAGAGGATCCCTGCTCGCCTTATATAGCCAGGGAGCAGGGTTACAGTTGTCGGATCCTAACAGATTACAAGCGGTTCCTTTAGGTAAGGAATCTGGATCTATCTTCTAGGATCTTCCTTGATGAGCAAGGCATCGAGAGAGTCCTTGGCGATCACGATGGCCTAGTCGCGAGCCGCAAGGCCTTCTGGCTGGGCCGCTCTTAACAACGGGCCCAAGTAAGTCCATGGGGGTATACAGGGGTAATATCCCCACAGCTAGTCTCCGAGCACTTTGTATCCGTTGTGCAGGGCGTTCTGAAGCTTTCCGAGCACGTTAGACCTGGTCGGATGTTGTTGAAAACGTTGTCCGACTAGGTTGCCTGGTCACAGATGCGCTTGGTGTAGACTTCTGACCAGGTTGGACTGGTCGTCGATGGCAAAGTAGTGGCGGAAACCGGAGCGCAGCCGCATGAAGTGTCCAGCGTCGTCGTGCCAAGAGGGTGTGAAGTGCTGCAAGAAAAAATGTAAGGATCTTTCTTCTGGTGAAGTGTATCCACTTGGATCTTGGCCGGACTGTAGGGGCTAACGAGGTCCCAGTAGAAGTCCACGTAAGTCCAGGTTGAGCTGCATAGGAAAAAGAAAAAATACATTCACCGCTAGGTGAAGTGTATCCACTTAGTCCCCGAGCTTGGTAGTAGGTGTTGTAGGCACGTGGTGCCGAGCTTGTAGAGTATTAATGCAGAAAAAATTGAAGGACCGAAAGTGCTACACACAGGTGACCAGAGGGGGGGTGAATGGGAGACTTAAATTTCTTTTCAGAAACTTATAGCCTTTGTCCCAGAAAATCAACCCTAAGAGCAAAATCGATTCGTGTGATGTCCACGACCCAAGAGAATGGGTGGATGTTCCCTAGGAACACAGCGGGACACCACAACAACTCACTCGCCCAAGTTCATGCAAGTCAACTATCGACAGGATGAGCTTTGGTTAACCTCAACCTCCCCCGAGCAACGCGAGGGGGATTCAGGCTATTTTGCAAAGCGGGAAGCCCGATTTCTGTAGAGCACGAAGTCGGAAATCCAACGCAAAAACCCAAAATCAAATCCGAAATCGAACGAGCAAACTACGGATGAAACAGTGCTGAAGTCATAGCATCGGACGCTGGCCTGCGTCCGATGGCCAGGCACCGGACGCGTCCGATGCAAAATGAGCAAATCTGGGACCTTACTGCATGGTCATCGGACGCTGGCTACAGTGAACCCCTAGCGTCCGATGCTCTACCCTCGGACGCGTCCGATGGCAACGGAGCGTCCGATGGTCAGCGTCCGATGCTCCTTCAAAAACGCTGTCAGGTGACACATGGCGTCTGAGCGTCCGATGCCCCCGACCCGAGCGTCTGATGCCCCCGAAACTGCACTGTTCTTCCGCGGATTCAACCCGATCTCCTCTGAATCAAAAGCTCTAAGGCTTAGACTTGGTATGAGGAGTTCCAAAGAGTTTAGTGAGCTACCCCTAAGAGATCATGGCTCGAACCTAACTCCAAATCGATGAATCGGAAGAATTTGGGGCAAGGGAGACAAAAACCGATTCGAAACGATCTAGTAGCTCGTGAGGTTAGGAGGTAATTCCTTCAGTGGAAAGATGCGCCTCACGATCTGCAGCAACTCAGTTCAAACGGAATCGAAAATTGTCCCTCGGATTGGGAGTACGAAGCAAATCACTGAGAGAATGAAAGGCAAAACGCGAAGAATACAACTCAAAACGCGAATCGATCTCGATTTCCACCTGAAACTTCTCCACCCGAGGAGACAACGAGATTATGGTCTCGTTTCCTCAAAAAGCAAATACATAGAGGTATGATTCACCATCTCTGTGGATCTCAGTAGCTACAACAGGGATGTGGGAGAGCAAGAAACCCTAAGTGAAAGTAGCAAATGGTTGAGATAGTTTGGGAGGTGGGTGTCTCCCCCTACTTATACTAATTCTAATTCCCACTCTACCCCTACTTAATTACAGAGCGAACCAGCTAAACCCTAAGGTTATTCTGGACCAACTCGAAGAAGATGCTGATCCGACGGCCACGCCTGCACAACTGGTAGCGTTGCCTCGACGCAACCTCACTGATTGCCGCCACGTGCCGCCATCGCTCTGCTCGTCCTTTTCCCGGACCTCGCCCCCGGTTTTGAGGCCCAAACCGGGAAACCAGCCTTCACGACCAACCCTCGGTTTTGAGGCCCAAACTGGGAAACCAGCCATCCATCGCCTGAGTTTTGTGGCCCAAACTCAGAAACCCGCCAGTGCCCAGGTTTTGAGGCCCAAACCTGGAAACCGTCGACCGGTGGTTTTTCTGTAGCTCAACCACCAAACCGAGCCGTAGAGGGGATGCACCGCCCGTGCACCCCGTCCACCGACACATGTCCCCAGGTCCTCAACCCGGGCAACACCGTGCCCCGCAAGTCTCCGCTCGTCGTTGTCCCAGGCTGTCAGCCACCACAGCTGATCCTCAGGTCACCGGTCCCTCAGTCCAAGCCTCACGTCCGCCCTTTGCCGCTCCCGGTCCATCGGCACGACACGTCTCTACTTGACCTTCACCTTGCCTTTGATCACTGTCTCCGTGCTCGACACTTGCACAACACAAGCCAAAGAACATGCGCATCAAACCCGTTGACAATCACTCATCACTCGAGACTCGGCATACACCCATGTATCCGCAAAAATTGAGATTGCGGATGAAGTCCCCGAGAATGAAGACAAGAACCCGAAGTCGCCGGGTGTGATTGAGGGGTCTTGGTTTTGCTTGATGTTGTCGACCAGTTACTGTAGCAGTAACTGTTTATCTGTGAAAAAAGTGTAATTGTCCTGTGGGGTCAGTCCCCAGTAATGAATGCTAACGTTAGTGATAACATGAATAATTATCCGAATCATGAAATGAGGAAGGCGAACAGGCGGACCATTTTTGCAAACTATTGGCCCATCGACCCATTAAGGAGAAGCGTGAGGGGCGCGTACGTGTGGTGGTCGTGGGCGATGTGGTGGTCTTGGGAGGAGTGGGCGCATGCCCCCGCAAACCCTGGAGTCAGAGGGTCGGGCGATGTAGTATAAAAGGCGGAGCGCGCGATGGTGGTTCGTCACCTGCTCTTTGCGTATCACTCTGTGAAGTATTCGCCTCCTTGCCTTCCTTCTCTCACACGAGTAGAGCTCAAGTGCTCGTTCCGGTTCGAAAGTAGATCCAGATCCAGATCCAATCGCCTGAGGAAGCAATGGCGCGTGGGAAGCAGTCGAGGGCAGCGGCGAAGAAGGCGAGGAGCGATGACCTCGTCGAGAAGCTAAGCTGGGCGAAGGGATGGACCTAGAGCATCCTTTAGAAGAAGAATCTAGAGGACCTCGTCGTGGCTGGCGTGCTCCCTGATGAGGTGACCGACGGGTGGAGGGAGGCGTACCAGGAAGAGTTCCCAACGCCGAACATCACGAAGCTCATCGTATTTGAAGCGTTCTTCAGGTGCAGCCTTGGGATTCCAGTCCACCCCTTTCTTCATGGGTTGCTGGAGTACTACCAGATTGCGTTGTGCAACTTGACTCCGAATACAATGTTTCACATTGTCATCTTCATCCATTTTTGCGAGGCGTATTTGGGCTTAGAGCCCCATTTTGACCTTTTCCACCACTTCTTCCGGCTGAAGATCAACGGCACCAGAACGTCGAACATCGTCGGTTCGGTGTATCTTCAGCTCCGGGATGGAATGGCGGAGAAGTACATCATGATGTCGTTGCCTTCAAAGGCGATGGAATACAAGTCAAAATGGTTCTAAATCCACCAGGAGGCGCCACGCCCACCGTGTGACCCGACCTCATGATGGAACTTCTGAAGCTCCTGAAGCTGATGAACTGGCGTACTGTCGATGGGGTGGCGGTCGGATGGAACTTCATGAAGCGGCACTGCCAGCCCTGCAAGGAGAGGGACCACCCTGCATACGAGTATGTCGGGGATGAGGATGATGGGACAAGCGAAGCGCCGGAACCACTCCTGGAGTCAGAGATACAACTACGGGGTTGATTCCCTGTTCGACCTTCCAAAGAGGACGAGGCCGGAGCAGGTGAGGAGGTCGTACTGCTTGGAGTATCCTTTGCCGAAGGTATGATTTTGCACCCCGTTGCTGTTCATTGAAATGCCTGAGTAGATGTTGAGTTTCGTCGAATGACTATGCATGGGCGTGACGCATTCTTCTCGTGGGCCCTGATGAAGAAGTGACCAAAGGGTGTTGATCCGTGACGCGAAGATGTCGGCGGAGGCGCCCGAGGTGAGGCCAACGAGGAAGAGGACGATGAGGAGGAGATCGAAACCAGCTCACAAAAGAGGGGCCGAGTCCCTGAGTACCAGACGAGCAGGCGACGAGCGCGTGGCAACCCAAAGGGGAAGCGCCAGGCTGCCCCTGGCAAGAAGAGGAAGAAGGCGTCGCTGGAGACCGGTGGAGCCTTCAACATTGATGAGGAGGCGGCGAAGAGGCATCGCGTGGTGGCCGACTGGTCAGACTACGCGTCCGATAGTGATGACGTGGTCCTGCTGAGTGCCCGCTTCGGGCAGGGCTCCTCGGCGGAGAGGAGAGACAGAGCGGTGAAACCGAAGGCAAAGCCAAAGGCGACGCGGGCGTCGGAGTCGCAGCAGGTGGCGAAGTCCCCGGAGCCGCGGAAGATGACCGAGGAAACCGCGATGGCGCCAAAGCCGCAGAAGAAGGCTGCTAGGGATGGTGCACGGCCGCGGTCTCGGCGCTTCTCACGGGAGAAGAAGGTGTCGGGCCTATAAGTGCTTCTTGCACAGTTTGCAACTTGAAAACTGGTCGGAGATGTGTGTTGATGACTTGCTTGTTGCTTGTGCAGCTCGGTGGACGCAGAGGAGGCACCGGAGACCCAGGGGGGTGGCCGAAGGGAGCCCGGCCCTCCGCCGACCACTGAAGCTGAAGAGCCGGCGAGGCCGACCACACCAAAGGCGGTGATGAGGGAGACAGAGGGGGGCGCAGCGTCTGAAGTTCCCGATCCCCCGCAGGCGAATCGACCGGAGTCCCCGGCAGTGGATGCCGATCTTGGTGAGGGGGGCGACGCGATGGAGCTGGACGCTGTGCCGGAGTCGCAGTCATTGGGGTGACACGCCCAGGAGAAGAAGAGGAAGGTACCGAAGCCTTTGGAGCCGAAGATCGAAGAAATCGCTCGGGAGGAGAAGGAGCCCAGCAGGGGATCGATTCATCACTTCTGCATTGAGGATGACCAGATCATCTACATCGACGATGAAGCAGCGACCGTAGAGACGAACGCCCTTCTCGGCGACACGGCGAGGATGGTGGAGAAGATCTAGGTGAGGGTGACGTCCGCCTTGTAGTTTATTCCTATGTGGCTCTTGTTGAGCCCCAGGTCGACGCTTGTTTGCAGCATCTACTGAAGGTTGGGAGTAGCACAAGCTCGCCCTCGAGAAGATGGCGCCGCTGGCCGACGAGAATGAGCGGCTCCGGGCAGAGGTCAGGTGCGTCGAAGGCCAGTTCGCTGGTCTAGAGGCGCGGTTGGAGGATGCCCACGCACAGTCGCGACAGATGGAGGAGGTCATCCAGCAGTGAGAGCAGGAAAACTTCCAATTGTTGCAGCGGGCCGAGAAGGTTGATGAAGTCACCGCATGTGAGTTGGAGACCCGGTAGTCCATTGTTGTTCCTCACGTCGCCTGGTCAGAGAATTGATGAAAAGGTGTTGCTTTTGCAGAGTTGGTGCAGGCCAGCGAGGAGAATCGTCTCCTGGCTGGGGAGAAGGTGAAATCCGACGAGGAGGTCCGGAAGTGGTAGGCGATGCATGCGGGTGAGTCTTCTTGACGATATTTGGTCATAGTTGTTGGAGTTATCTCCTTATTCCTTGCCTGGTGTATGCAGTTTACCGGGAAAACGTGCAAATACAATTTGCAGATCTGCAGAAGAGGATCGACGAGTATCACGATCGCTTATGGTCACTGGCGGAGGAGGTGGCCCCGTTGGTGCAGTGCATCAATGAGGAGCCTCTTTTCCCGGCGGAGAAAGAGAGGAGGGTCGGCAATCACGTCGTGAAGAAGGCGCGAGGCCTGTGGGGGCGGTTTCAAGCGTACACCAAGTCGGCGGCACAGAGCATGGTTGCTCATGGCCTCGCCATTCTTCGTTCGCACTATCCGCGGATGGAGATGATGCGGGTGAGTGCCGGCTTTGTGACCAACACATCGGACACCGAGATGGAACACCTGGAGAAGGAGGCGGAGCCAGCTGCTGAAGCCCTCGTCGAAGGTGTAGACCTATTTGGTGCAGGACAACAGTAGTGTATGTAATAGGGAGATAGTCTGTAAATAGACTCTTGGGTGAACAGAGGCAAAACTTGTAGCGAGTCGGCGTGTTTTGCGTATTCCTCGAATTCCGCAGACCCAATAGCTGTAAGCTAAAGCGATGAACAGTTTGGCCTTGGGTTATCCCATGATCTGTAGCATAGAGCATGGAGCCCGTTTGCGCATAGGAGTCAAAGGCGTCGCCCAAGGAACCGCTGTTGGCATCCCATAGCGCAGAGGGCAGATGCTCATGCACGTGTAAGGAGGTACCAAGGACAAGGCCTTTTCCGAGAGGCTCGATTGAGGCATGACCTGGGCGAATGGAGACCGTTCGATGAGCGCGTGGGTGGTGCAAATACAGGCACTGAGCATGTAGCCTTAGAATTCCCAGCCCGAGTTAGCCTTTCCTTCGTAGCGCAGAGGGCAGATGCTCATGCACGCGTAGAGAGGTTGGCACGTCACTTGGGAGGGCTGTTGGCCACCGTAGCGCAGAGGGCAGACGCTCATGCACGCGTTCGATGGTGACAACAGCCCTGGCTCTGAGTTTTCTTCGGCATCAGTCAGGCTGCTTGGAGACCGTATGAAGATCGTATGGCGAGCGCGTGGGTAGCGTAAATACAGGCACTGGGCATGTAGCCTCGAAGGTCTCAGCCCAAGCTTAGCCTTCCCTTCGTAGCGCAGAGGGCAGACACTCATGCACGTGTAGAGAGGTCAGGACGTCAGTCGGGAGGACTGCTGGCGACCAGAGGGGGGTGAATGGGAGCTCAAAAATTTCTCTCGAAACTTTGGCCTTTTTCCCAAAATCAACCCCCAAAAGTTTCGATCGAAACCGTGATGCTCACGACCTTTGGAAGAGGGTGGATGAACCCTAGGATCACAACTGAGCACCACAAAGCGATAGCAAGCCAATCGGCAAAAGAACCGGAATAAGTTCAACCCCTAAAACCTAGTCTCGAACGTAGATTGAAGCCTACGTCGGGAAATCCCTGAATACCGATGCTAACAAGTAGCAAAGATACCTAGAGAGGTTCCTAGGTGAACAATAGGGCCAAACGAGAAGTCCGGAAACCAAGCGGAGAAGCCGGGAGAGCAAACGCACTAAAGCTCAGCCTTCAGCTGAATCGCGGACTGTACGGCCCTGGGGTCCCGAACTGTCCGCCCCTACTGCGGACTGTCCGCAAGGGGATGGCGGACTGTTCGCCGGCCAAACACAGAAACAGTAACTCTGCTGGAACCTCCCTGGATGACTCTCGGACTGTCCGCGAGTCCCAACGGCGGACTGTCCGCGGTTTAAAAAAACACTTGCCCAACAGCGCGGAGTCAGGCCACTGGTCTGACCGACCCCGACGTGCGGACTGTCCGCGGTAGCACTGGCGGACTGTCCGCGGATGAACAGAGAGGGCGATTTCGTTCGCCCTTCTCACAAATCCTCCCAAAATCGATCCAAATCAAAATCCCTTGATTCCAAACTTGGAGAGGATGATCACGAGGTAGTTAGGAGACTATCCCCAAGAAATCATCCGCTCAAATCAACTCAATCAACGGGAAATCGAAAGGGAAGGTGTATGAATGAAAAAGCGCCATGAAAACGAAATCAACCCGATCTACTTGTTCGTGAGCAGTTAGATGAATTCCTTCGGTGGAAATGATCTCCTCACTATAAAGAACAAGATGATTCAAACGGATTTTGCAAAGACGCAGTAGAGAGGGAGATCGAGTGATGGGAAAATCGCGGAGAAACGAAAAACGCAAAGAACACGAACAAAACGCGAATCAAGTCATCGATGTGCAACCGTGTGGCTACCACACGCTACAATAGTGAGATTACGGTCTCACTTCCTCAAAATCTCCAGTACACAGAGGTATGGTTCTCTGCGGATCTCAGTTGCTACAGCAGGGGATTAGGAGAGCAGGAAAACCTAGAAGGCAAAGAGCAAATGGCTGAGATAGGATGGAAGGTGGGTGTCTCCCTCTACTTATCCTAATTCTAATTCCCACTCTACCCCTAACTAATTACAGAGCGAACCAGCTAAACCCTAGGGTTATTCTGGACCAACTCGAAATTGCTGGTGATCCGACGGCCACGCCCGCACAACTGGTAGCGTTGCCTCGACGCAACCTCACCGATTGCCGCCACGTGCCGCCACTGCTCTGCACGTCCTTTTCCCGGACTTCGCCCCCGGTTTTGAGGCCCAAACCAGGAAACCAGCCTTCACGACCAACCCCCGGTTTTGAGGCCCAAACCGGGAAACCAGCCGTCCATCGCCTGAGTTTTGTGGCCCAAACTCAGAAACCCGCAGCACCCAGGTTTTGAGGCTCAAACCTGGAAACCGTCCTCAGCCCGAGTTTTGTGGCCCAAACTCGAAAACCATCAGCGCCCAGGTTTTGAGGACCAAACCTGGAAACCGTCCACTTGGTGGTTTTTTTGTGGCTCAACCACCAAACCGAGCCGTAGAGGGGATGCACCACCCGTGCACCCCGTCCACCGACACATGTCCCCAGGTCCACGACCCAGGCAACACCGTGCTCGCAAGTCTTCGCTCGTCGCTGTCCCAGGCTGTCAGCCACCACAACTGATCCTCGGGCCACCGGTCCCTCAATCCAAGCCTCACATCCGCCCTTCGCCACTCTCGGTCCATCGGCACGGCACGTCTCTACTTGACCTTCACCTTGCCTTTGATCACTGTATCCGTGCTCGACACCTGCACAACACAAGCCAAAGAACATGTGCATTATCCTAGTTGACAAACACTCATCACTCAGAGACTCGGCATACACCCATGTATCCGCAATAGCACAGAGGGCAGGCGCTCATGCACGCGTCCGGCGGTAACAGCAGCCCCAACTCTGAAGCCCCTTTAGCGTCAGCCAGGCTGCTTAGAGAGTTCAGCGAATCATTTAGAGAGGTCGGCGAATCGTTTGGAGAATTCATAATGGAGACAAAATGGCGTGTCGAACACATCAATGAATCTTTATTCATCATGCAGGGTAGATGGTACAAGTCGTTTAGGCATAGAATCTTCTAAGGTGCTCGATACTCCAGGAGTTTGGCACATCGATGCCTTCGAGATCGGAGAGACGATAAGCGCCTGGTCGGGTGACAATGTAGGAGAGCTTATGCAGGCCATCGGTCTTGAGTTTCCGCTTAAGGATGAGGTCGCCCACAATGAAGGATATGTCCTTGACATTGCGATTGTAGTAGCGGTGAACTCCTTCGAGGTACGTGGCAGTGTGGTGGCAGGATGCTAACCGTTCCTCTTCAAGGCGATCGAGATCCTCGGAGCATGCCTGGTCGGAGGCCTCTTCATCGTAGTTCTCGACTCGGGGGGAGCGAAAAGTGACATCAGGCAGTATGACGGCCTCCGAGCCGAAGACCATGAAGTAGGGAGAGACACCGGTATTGCGACTGGGCTGAGTGCGAAGACCCCATAGCACGGAGGGGAGCTCACGCATCCAGCGACCATGATGCTTCTCGTCCTTCTGGTAGAGCTGCTTCTTTAGGGCGTCGAGGATCATGCCGTTGGCACGCTCAGCTTAGCCATTGGCATGAGGATGGGCAACAGAGACATACTTGATGAGCATGCCATGCCCTTCGCAAAAGTTCCAGAAGACGCTGTCGGTGAAGTTGGAGCCGATGTCGGTGACGATGGAGTTCGGGAGGCCGAAGAGATGTATAATCTCATCGATGAAGGCGACGGCGTTTTCGGTGGTGGCCTTAGTGATCGGCTTGGTCTTGATCCACTTGGAGAATTTGTCGATGGCGACGTAGATCCACTTGAAGTTTCTGGAGCTGGTCGGAATGGGCCGATCATGTCGAGCCCCTAGCAGGCGAAGGGCCATGAGGTCGGTATGGCTTGGAGCTCTTGCGCGGGAACATGAGTTTGCTTGGCGAAGAACTAGCACCCCTCGCAGGTGCGTACGAGCGGCTCGGCGTCGGCGATCGCTGATGGCCAATAGAAGCCTGCCCGAAAGGCTTTGCGCACCTGGGTCTTTGCAGCCGTGTGGTTCCCACACTCGCCGGCATGGATGTCGAAGAGGATCTCGAGGTCGTCTTCTCTGGGGACGCACTTTTGGATCACTTCATCTCTAGAGTTTTTGCGCATGAGCGCGCCGTCGACGAGCACGTAGTTGTTGACGCGATGGACGAGGCGCTCGGCTTCAACCTTATCAGCAGGGACAAGGTTCTCGGAGAGGTACTTAATGAAGTCTTCGCCCCAGTCTGATGGAGATGCAGGGACAGCTCCGACCAGGTGTACAACTGGTGGAGGTGGAGGATCGACGTCCATCAGAGAGGCGGAACTCATGGGGTCGGCGACGAAAGGCTAGAGCAAGTCGTGGACGAATACGCCAGTCGGGACCGGAGACCAGGACGACGCCAGCTTGGAAAGCTCATCGGTCGCCTGGTTTTGATCGCGGGGGACATGATGGTACTCGACACCGAAGAACTTGTCCTCGAGCTTCCGGATGGCTGCGCAGTAAGCGCTCATCTTGTCGTTGGAGCAGCTCCAGTCTTTTTAAACTGGTTGATGACGAGGGCGGAGTCACCGTAGACCATGAGGTGCTTGACGCCCAGCTCGTTGGCGATGCATAGACCATGGAAAGCGGCTTCATACTCGGCGGCGTTGTTTGAAGCCGGGAAGAGCAGCCGGAGTACGTAGCATAGCTTTTCGCCAGACGGAGATGTGAAGAGGAGGCCTGCACCCGCGCCGTGTAAGGTGAGGGACCCGTCAAAGAAGAGGACCCAGTGCTCGGGTGCCTCCGTCGGCACTGGGGTCTGGATGTCCGTCCACTCTGCGACGAACTCAATGAGAGCTTGTGACTTGATGGTCTGGCGACCCTGGAAGGCGATGGCGTAGGCGCCGAGCTCAATGGCTGACTTGATGCTACGCCCCGTAGCATCCTTGTTGCGAAGTATATCCCCGAGGGGGAACTCAGTGACGACGGTCACCCTTTCGGAGCTTTGGAAGTAGTGTTGCGGCTTGTTGGCGGTGATGAGAACCACGTACAATAGCTTCTGGACTTGGGGATACCGTGTCTTGGAGTCGTTCAACACCTCGCTAATGAAGTAGTAGGGCCAATGGACCAGGTAGGAGTGGCCGACCTCCTCGCGCTCGACGATGATGACAGAGCTGACGACCCGGTTTGTGGCGGCGATGTAGAGCAGCAAAGGCTCCTTCTCCATAGGTGCGGCGAGCACAGGAGGCTGAGTGAGGTATTTCTTCAGGTTGGAGAAGGCGCGGTTGGCTTCGTTGTCCCAAATGAACTTCTCGCCCGCCTTGAGGAGCTTGAAGAAGGGTAGCCCCTTTTCGCCGAGCCTGGAGATGAAGCGGCTCAGGGACGCCATGCACCCGGTGAGCTTCCAGATGTCCTTCACGTTGGAGGGAGGTCGCATGTGAAGAACAACCAAAGTTTTGTCGGAGTTTGGGCGGATGCCGTCGTGGCTGACGATGTTGCCGAGGAGATTCCCCGAGGGCACGCCGAAGATGCAGTTGTTGGGGTTGAGCTTCCACTTGAACCTGTTGAGGGCCATAAAGGTTGCCTCAAGGTCAGAGATGAGCGTATCGGCGGTGCGGGTTTTGACGACGACATCATCGACGTAGGCTCGACCTTCTCTGGAATGAGGTCCTTCAAGCAATCCTGGATTGCGCGCTGGTATGTAGCTCCGGCATTCTTCAGTCTGAAGGACATGGTGGTGTAGCAGTAGGCGCCGAAGGGCATGATGAATGTCGTCTTGATATGGTCCTCCACCTTCAGGGCGATCTGGTGATAGCCGGAGTAGCAGTCGAGGAAGGAGAGGAGTGCACCCCCGGTAGTGGAGTCGACGACCTCGTCAATGCGAGGGAGGAGGAAGGGGTCTTTAGGGCAGTGTTTGTTGAGGTCGGTGTAGTCAACACACATTCTCCATTCTTTATTCTTTTTAAGTACAAACACCGGATTGGCTAACCAATCGGGATGATACACCTCTTTAATAAAGCCGATGGCTAGGAGCCGGGTGAGCTCTACCCTAATTGCCTCCTTCCTGTCTGGCGTGAAACGACAAAGCTTCTAGCGAACTGGCTTGGCGGTCGCGGAGACATTCAAGAAGTGCTCGATGAACTTCCATGGAACTCGGGGCATGTCCGCTAGTTTCCAAGCGAACACGTCGATGTTGTTCCGTAGGAAGCTGACGAGCGCATCTTCCTATATGGGGTCAAGGCTGGCGCCGATGACAGCGGTCTTCTCCGGAGCTCCGTCCACCAAGGCCGCCTGCTTCGTGTCTTTTGACTTCTTGTTGGAGCGCTGAAAGGTCCTAAATGGCTAGAGGGGGGTGAATAGCCTAATAAAATTTCTACCAAAACACTTAGAGCAACTAGTTAGACAATTATGAAGTGAAGCTTTTTGCTTTAGCTCTACTAAGTGTTGCAAGCCACCTATCCAAGCAATTCTAGTATATTATAATCACTATGGCACACAAAAGCTAAGTCACTACTTTCTAAACTAGTGAGCTAGCAAGATATAATTACTTCTAATTAGAGAGCTACTTCTAGCAACAACTATCTCTACACAAGAAATAAAGAATGTAATACAATGATAGAGAGATATACCGACGCCAGCAAGAGATGATCAATCACAATATGAATACCAATGAAGTCCGGCAGATAGCCAAAGAGACCAAGGACACAAAGATTTTCTCCCGAGGTTCACGTGCTTGCTGGCATGCTACTCCCTGTTGTGTCGACCAACCACTTGGTGGTTCGGTGGCTAATACGTGTTCACAAACCTAGCTCAACACTTGAGCGCCACAAGAACCGACCCACAAATGGAGGTAACTCAATGACATGCACAATTTACTAGAGTTACCCTTTGGCTCTTCGCCGGGGAAAGCACAATACCCCTCACAAATCACCGGGAGATGGCCACGAACAATCACCAACTCGTGCTAATGCTCCTCCACTGCTCCAAGCCGTCTAGGTGGCGGCAACCACCAAGAGTAACGAGAATACCTGCAGCAACAACGATCCCCAAGTGCCACTAGATGCAAACACACAAGCAAATGCACTTGGAATCACTCAATCTCACTTTGATTTGCTCCATCAAGCAAGGAGATGAGTGGGAGGGAGTATGTTTACCTCAAAGGGATGTCCAAGATGTTAGAGTGCCAAGAGAGACCTCCCAAAGCCGGCCAACTCATATTTATAAACCCCCTCAAACAAATAGAGTCGTTACCCCTTCAAATGGGCAGATTATGTAGCGACCGGACGCGTCCAGTCATTGTTTCAGTAGCGTCCGGTTGTTGTTTCAGTAGTGACTGGACTCTTGTTTCACTAGCATCCGGTCATTGTTTCACTCAGCGTCCGGTCACGAACAGAGAGGTTCCAGAGACGATTTTCATCAATCAGACACATCCAGTCACTATTGACCGGGCTCACTATGCGTCTCATCACTTCATTTCATTTGTTGCCTCTCATGAACAGTGTTACAGGCGCGTCCGGTTAGTTGTTTCAATAGCGTCTGATCGTTGTTTCAATAGTGACCGGACGCTTGATTCAACAGCGTCTGGTCATTGTTCCAGCGTCCGGTCGCGCCTGAAAACTTTGTTTTCAACTCTGGTTTCTTCTCCTTTGCAAATGTGCCAACACCACCAAGTGTACACCACCTTGAGCAAGTGTGTTAGCATTTTCCAAACATTTTTCAAAGGATTAGAGGTTAGCACACTAGGTCCTAATGCATATGCATGTATGAATTCACCTAGTGGCACTTGATAACCGCAATCACCGAGATAGTCCCCTCTTAATAGTACGGCTATCGATCCTAAACACACTCACACCCTCTATGGTGTCTTGAGTGCCAAAACAAAATCCCTATTGAAGGACCAAAAATGCTAAAGCAAGGCGACCAGAGGGGGGGTGAATGGGAGCCTAAAATTTCTTCTCAGAAATTACGGCCTCTGTCCCAACAAAATCAACCCCAAGAGCAAAGCCGACACACGTGATGTCCACGACCCAAGTGATTGGGTGGGTGTTCCTAAGGAACACAGTGGGACACCACAAAAACTCCCTCGCCCAAATCCGCGCAAGTCAACTAGTGACAAAATGGACTTTGGGTTACCTCAACCTCCCCCGAGCAACGTGAGGGGGATTCAGGCTTTTTCGCAAAACGGGAAGCCCTGTTTCTGTAGAGCACAGAGCCGGGAATCCAACACAAAAAGCGGATCTCAAATCGGAGCTCGAACGTAAAAGATACGGATGAAAACGTGCGATCACTGCACTGACCGGACTCTGAGGTGCGTCCGGTCAGGATCGATCGGACGCGTCCGGTCAATAGAAACTCGTTTCGGGAGCTCTCTGTGTTGGACCGGACTCTGCGTGGAGGTGCGTCCGGTCACACCTCAAGCGTCCGGTCACGAGAAAACAGGCACAATGAACAGTGTGCTCGATGCGTCCGGTCACACAGTCACAGAGCGTCCGGTCAGTTCGCAGAGCCTGTTTCGCTCGACCTTTCAACGATCGAACGCACGAGATAGCGTCAGGTCGATACGAGGCGTGCGTCCGGTCACTCCGCACGAGCTGGTCTGCGCTACTGATCAAAGACCGGACTCTATCAGGGTGCGTCCGGTCGCTATGAAGAAGCGTCCGGTCACCCCGACCAGTCCACTGTTCGTTCAACGAATCAACCCGATCTCCCTCAAATCAAAAGCACTAGGGCTCATATTTCGTGTGAGGGATCACAAGGATGTTAGTGAACTACTCCTAAGAGATCATGGCTCGAACCCAACTCCAAATCGGTGAATCGAAGAAAACGGTGAAGAACGGGCAAGAACTCGATCCCAAAACTAAATCCGCCCGATCTTTGAGTTCGAGAGGTATTAGAGAAATTCCTTCCGTAGAAAAAAGACTCTCACGAAGCTACACAAGATGGTTCAAACAGATTTGCGAATCTTCCCTCGAAATAAGAAATCTCGTGAAGATTGAAAGAGGGGAAAACGTGCAACGCGAAGAACAAAATCGCAAGACAAATTAAAGCACGAATTTGATCCTTGGATTCAGCGGAATGGATGATTGATTAAGCACTCGGTGTCCGGCTACAAGCCACTCCTAGCAACACAAAGCTTGGATGGCGAAAAGCTCAAGAACAAGAGCCAACTCTCCTCTAACCCTAGCCTTCTCTCACAAGCACAAAAAATGAGAGAGACACCGTCCAAGGATTCCCAGAGGATGCGGCTGCCCTAGCAGCCCCCCTCATATATATAGGCGCACGTCTGAAGACCAAAACATCCTTACATTAAGCACTCAGCCCAAATACCCCCTAGGGGTAAAACCATCCAGTCCGGTCAATCTTCATCCAACGGCCACGACCGCACATCCGGTAGCTTCGCCTCGACGCGACCTCCCTGATGCCGCCACGTGCCGTCACCGTCGACCGCCGCGCCTTCCTCATGGATAGCTTCGCCGCCACGCCAGCCTCTCCACGCCGCCACGCGTTGACCGTCCTTTTGGACCTTCCCCCGGTTTTGAGGCCCAAACCGGTAAACCCGTCAGCCCAGGTTTTGAGGCCCAAACCTGAAATCGTCCACCCCGAGTTTTGAGGCCCAAACTCAAAAACCCGCGAGCCCAGGTTTTGAGGCCCAAACCTGGAAACCGTCCATCCCGAGTTTTGAGGCCCAAACTCGGAAACCGGCCACCCGAGTTTTGAGGCCCAAACTCGGAAACCGTCGATCGTAGCTTTTTGAGGCTCAGCTACCGAACCCGCACCGTAGACGGAATGTGGTTCGCACACCCCGACCACCGGCACCGATGCCGATCCATGTCCAGCCTCCACGCCGGGCACAACGCCTTCGCCTTCCTTCTTGACTTGGCCGACGGCACTTGCGCCGCACGCAAGCCCGTGTCCGACCTCCGCCAAGTGCCACGACGCCATCGTCTTCCTCCCGACTCGGCCGATGCATCGCACATCCCCATGTGCTCTCGCTCGCCGATGCCATGTGCCAGCTACCACAGCTGGTCCTCTGGCCCTCTGGTCCGTCAGTCCAAGCCTCACGTCCGCCCTTCACCGCTCTAGGTACATCGGCATGGCACGTCCGCCGCACGGCACGCCCATCCTTCACCGCTCCCGGTCCGTCGGCACGGCACGTCTCTACTTGACCTTCACCTCGCCATCGACCACTGTATCCGAGCTCAACACCTGCACATCAACACAGCCAAGAGACACATGTTGCACACGCACACCAACACAGAAACACCACAACTCAACGCCACCGGTTAGTCATAAACATTAAGCGCATAGCAACATATGGACTAAACCGGGTAAAAGCCTCAAACCTTCCTCATCAAGGTCAATCATTCATCATATATGTTCTCAATCTCCCCCTTGATGAATGCATTGACTAAAAATAAACCATAAAGGAAGGGTTTGAAGGCAAGCCTCATCCAAGTGCCCAAAAGCTAAGCAAAAGCAAACACAGGGCTACTTGAGATGAGGAAGGATCATGAAAACTCAAATAAAAGCTCTCGGTCCCGAAGGAAACAGGAAAAGCGGGCAAAGCCTCCACACAACCGAAGAGTCAAGAGAATCAAGAGTTTCATGAATCCCAAAAGGTACTCGAAAACCGATCTCAAATAAATTGTCAAACAATCATCACAAAAGAAACCAAGGTACTTATCCTCTTGGATTCACTTGGGTCGAGATTTCTCCCCCTTTTTCTCTTTCTCTTTCTCTTTCTCCCCCTTGATGATTGAATTGACAAAAACTAGGCACAAGAGATGGTTTGAGATACCAAAACCGAAAATCTCATTCAAGTGATCAAAGGCCATAGAAGGGCAAAGAACAAAGTCACTTGTCATGAGAAGATTATCCATTCAAATGCCCAAAAGCCAAAGAAATGCTAAAGAGGGGGCAGTTTGAAATGAACATAACTTGGTCCCCAAAGACATGGGCAACGGCTCAACGCAACCAAGCAAGGGATCGAAGCAACAACTCATTAAAGAGCAAAACTCGATCACACAAGGCGAAAAACTTGGTTCCCAAAGACATGGGCAACGGCTCCACGCAACCAAGTCAAAAATGAGCTAGTCCTCAAGAAGAGGCAGAAAAGGCTCAACACCACTAGCTCAAGGCTCGGTACCAATTGAGGCTGAATCAACGCATAAGGATGCAAAACTGATCACAAACAGCCAAGAATTGGTGAAAACAGCTAGTTCCTCAAGACAGAGGCACATAGGCTCGACGCAACTAGCTGAAGGGTCCATACCAATCGAAAATACCAAGCAAAAACTGCTAGTCCCTCTAGACAGAGGCAAAAAAGGCTCAACACGACTAGCAGGCTCGATACCGATTGAGAAAAATCACAAGAGAAGCTCCACACTAAATGGAGCACAATCACTCGGAGCACGCGGAGAAGCAGCAAGACAAAAGCGACTCCCCCTGAAAGCAAGCCTACACACAAAGGCTATGCAACAAAGCTCATGACGCCAATTACATTCCATACCAAAAGATGGATACAAAATGAAACACATAAAAGAGCAATACCAAGTGGAGAAGAACATAAAAGAGCTAAACTCCCCCTTGCTCAAAGCTCTCCCCAAAATGCATGACTCTCCCCTTTGTGCCAACACTAAAACTCCCCCTTGCAAACAGCTTCTCCCCCTTAACAAAAGGGAACATGCTGAGGGGTTTTGACATTTTTCACAAAGTTGACACAAACACAAGACAAGTCATCAACCAAAAGCATATGGGGGCAATGAAAAGCACTGAAAGTGACCACAAAGTGTATCGGAGCTGGGGGTATGTACACTAAGCTAAAATGCATGATATATGCACAATGCAACAACTTCCAGTGTATAGCAATCAGAATGAAAAGATGCTCAAAAGGGTACTGCCCTGAAAGTGTAGCAACCAATACAAATGCTAGCAAAGGCTCAAACTGGTCAAATGAATACAAAATATGAACAATTAAGCATATGAGCAGTTTTAAGCCATTTGAAAAGGAGTTCACCACTAAAATAGCACTTAGCATGAATAAACAGGAAATCGAGCAAGTGCTAACTCAAGTACAAAAGGTGAACTACCCCTAGGAAAGTTCAATCATCATGCAATAGAATGAAGCATAAACTTGTGTTATTATCAAATTTTTATCGGAATTTGCAGCGGTATTAACACAAGTTCAAATTAAAAGCATGTGATTGCGAGAGGTTGAAAGCATGGTCATTGCCTAACTTTTCAACCGGGCTAGGCCTATGCAACAAAAGCAACCGGAAGCTTAAAGCACCAGTTTCGGTCTTACACTACACGGCTCAAGTTTAACTCAAATGTGCAATGAGAAACAGTCTCGATACCGTGAGGTGCTGACACTTGCAATCCCATCTCGATCTTTTCATTTCACTTAGACTTGGATCAAATTTTAGCACAAGGTAAATATGAACAATCCAAGCAAGTGAATGACTCAGTGCAAGAGACATAGCAACCTAGCATACAAAAGATAGCATAAGTGATCTCAACACATCCTACCCATGCTAGTTGTCAATCTCAATGGTGAACAAATTAAAAGTTTCATAGTTGATTAGTCAAGTTCACCACTTGCAAAAATAGCTTAGCTCATAACATGTATCAAGTGATCAAAAAGAGCCTAAGCTACAAGCATCATCATGAATAAGCAAGGCATACCAAAAAGAGCATAATCTCATTCTCATTGCTCTAAACATGAAACTCTAAAAAGCACTAAAATACATGATGAGATGCATGCAAAAGCTAGTCTATCAAAGACAAAGCAAACCTAGTCTAAAAAGGAAAACCCAAAACAAAAAGAGTATCGGAGAAGTCAAACTATGATACAACGAGCAAAATGCTTCCCCAACAAAAAGGGAAACACACACCAAACTCACAAATAAAGAGCCAAGAAACGCTCAAGCGACAGCCAGTAAAATCCTCATCGGAAAGACCACACGGCAGAAAGAGGTCGAAGAGGAAGAGTACCAAAACCCGAACTCATAAGTGTGTCAGAGGTACCTCATGAAGCGCATGACCGCCTGCTGGTGTGATACCCGAGGGGATGCCTGAATCTGGTCCATGGGCTCTCCGTCCTTGTCTTCATCCATCGCAACTGTCGTTGCCATGGGCGTCAAAAGAGGCTTGGCCTCACCCATGTCGAACCCATCATCCACATCTCAACCTTCCTGCTCATAAAATCTGCAAACTTGCCAACAAGACCATGAGAGGAGCCACCAAAGGTGATATCATCCACATCCATCTGAAACGAGTCAGAAAGTATGTGTCCAACATCTCTGGGCTCAAAAAGGGGCAGCAAAAGCAGAATGAGTGGAATGAGACACAGAAGGACCTGGACCGCATCTCGTGCTGGTCAATGTCGTCGTCCATCTGCAGAGGGGTGAATCTGCTGAAAGATCCAGGGCGCCTACCTCGCCGAAGTCGTCTCCCCCTCGCCTGATGCTGTCGCTCCCACAGGTGCAGCTAGTGCTCGCTGGAGAGATGCTCGAACGGAACCCCAAGTCGTGGCAGAAGTGGGATCGGGTCCGTGAGCCGAAATGCTCTCTCCAGGCTCCTGTTCTCCTGCATACTCAAAAACAGAAGAAACACAAGGCATTGTCTTGTCCAATGTGACCTCAAGGTCTCCACAAAACGGTTAGTCACATAAAAGGCATAAGGTGAACTCTCAACAAAAAGGAGATCAACCTATGAATGATACCGCAAGAAGATCTGAATCCAAACTAGACAAGACTACCATGCAACAGGATACAACACTATGGAGCAAAATGCAACCTAGAGACATGATCAATTCAAACACAGCCTAAACCTCAACACATGCTACAATGCAAGATAATGATAGCAATAGACCCAAAAGCATGTAACAAGATAAAATTATGGAGAGGCTAGTGCTCAAACTAATCATATCAACAAGATACATGTAGCTACACAAAACTAGCACCTGAAAAGTGATACCTAATGAACATCATACCTCTACAAGTAAAGCTCATGGTGAAGAATGGTAAAGCATGGCATAATGTTCATAAGGATCACCAACTAGCAAGAAAAGTGGATTAACCACCAAAGTTGTACACAAAGCTAGCATGACATGATATACAAGAGATAGCACATGCTAGACTAAACGAAACATGACACAAAAGAAAAATGTACATGCAAGGACTATACAAGTGAGCACATGAAGAACCATCTCATACCACAAGACATAGAACATGGATGTACAAGGTATGAGTGTAAGAGAAGGCTCACCAAACTGCAAAAGCCTCTTTGGAGGCAAATCTAAGCGGGGTGTAGAGAACCATCAACTCTTGATCACATCTAAAAGATCAAGCTCCATCAGGCGCATGTTCTCCACCCCGTGTCCTCATATCTACACACAAGAGGACATAGTAACCCGAGTCTTGGATCCCGAAGGGTTAGCAAGCATGTACTTGGGAATCCAGGACTTGGTCACAAATCTCAACTTATCATGTGGGTTAGCATGATGCAAACGCTGGTTCAAATGCAATTGTGAAACACCCTTGCAAGCATTCCTCAAAAGGACAACTCGAGGAGAAGAACGAGTCGTACCACGGGAAGAGAGGCAAACATCTTCCAAGGTTTTTGTAGAAGAACCAATAGAAGCACCATGAGAAGCATGACGTGGACCGAGAGAAGAAGCACTAGAAGCATGTCCACGATCATGACCTATCCCACTAGAAAAGGAGTCATAAAACCCATCAACAAAGAGGGCCTTCTTACTAGGAGCACAAGCGTTCATGCCATGAGAAGGGCTATGAACTACCATCTTCCTAGAAGAGCGAGCTTGGCACAAACGTTTGGCACGCCGATAGCAAAAGCTTTCTTGATGCCCATCTTTCTCACAAAAAGAGCAATGGTACAAAGGCCTACTGGAAGGCACACCATTCTCCGACAAGTGAGAAGTCCCTTGGGACTTAGAACAAGAAGCATCAACATTCAACTTGGTGCCAATACTAGGAGCACACGTGCCATGGGAAAGGCTACGTGGCTTCCTAAAAGCCTTAGCTCGAATACGCCGCTCGTGCTTGACACGGCAAAAACAAAAATCGAATGAGTGTTCATCCTTCTTGCAAAAGGTGCAATGGAAAACAGGATTGGGAGCACGAGTCCCAAAAATATGAGAAGCACCCTTGTCATGAGAAATCCCTTGGACATCACTCGAAGATACAACAAGGTTAGGAGTAGCTATGAAAGAGCTATCCAAAACCTTGACACTAGTGCTAACGTCAAAAGACTCACGCGCAGCACAGGAACTCAACTCCGGTTGCAAAGATGCAAACTTAGAAATATCAACATCGGAGTTGCAAGAAATGCGTGACTCAAAAGACTTAGCACAAAGACTCTTGCATCTTTTGGCTAAAACCTCATTTTCAAACATGAGGCGATCACAAGTACCACAAGGAGTGTTTTTCAGATTTTCCATCTCCTCTCTAATGCACTCGGCATATGTGGTACGCAAGAGTTCATTTTCTTTTTCAAGGTTGGCACTCATATCATTTTGCTCAACCAACTTGGCGCTCATATCATCGCGCAAAACCTTCAAAGCCAAAACTTCTTTTTCTAAATCAATGCAAGATGTGCAAATGAAATCAGTGGAAGAAACATCACCATTCACATCAAGCAAAGAATCATGAATAGCACAAGAAGTAAGGCAAGCATTTTTATTCAAAGGGCATGAGCTACAAGGCCTAGCATTTAATTCAACAATTTCAGCCCTAGCATGCTCAAGTTCTTCTACACATGTGGTGTGAGTCAATTTTAATTTATTAATTTCAGCAAGCAAAGACTCACAAGAACCACATGGTAAAGAAGCTTTTGACCTAAGCAAGGCTATTTCAGATTTAGCATAAACAAGGTCCTTGCGCAAGTCAAAGCAAACAAGACATGGTATGGAAGCATTTGATTTCAATATTTCAATTTCAGATTTCAAGCTAGCATGAGAAAAGCATAGCTCATCATTCTTTCTAACCATGTCACTACAAGAGGTGCAAGGTGAAGATGCTCTAGACTTCCAATGAAAAAGGCCACATTTCAACCTAGTGATGGAGCAATTCAATTTCTCAATCTTTCTATGCAAGGTATCACAAAGCTCATCGTATCTCAGGTTATCATCACAACAAGCTTCAAATCGTTGGGACAAAATCCCAAGACTAGCGAGAAGTGTACCTTTCTTGGCCTTGCCAAGTTCACGTATACGATCCTCCGTTGAATGCTCATCATCTCCTAGGAAGTCCAACAAAGCTTCCACCTCACGTTCCGCCTCAAGAGCCGTACTCCTCCTTCTCGCCAAAGTGTTGTCCTCAAACGCATGTCCAAGACTCAAACCTAAGGACAAAGACACACTGGAAGAAGAACTTGGTGCCATTTCCAAAAGCACCGTTAGTGTTAGCCAAAACACAAACACAACACCTCGACAAGCAAAGTCAGAAACACAAACGCTCTCAAAAGGTCGCCTTCACGGATCCGGAACCGGTTAAGATAGAGAGATCCTTAACTGGCTCTGATACCAATTGAAGGACCGAAAATGCTAAAGCAAGGCGACCAGAGGGGGGGTGAATGGGAGCCTAAAATTTCTTCTCAGAAATTACGGCCTCTGTCCCAACAAAATCAACCCTAAGAGCAAAGCCAACACACGTGATGTCCACGACCCAAGTGATTGGGTGGGTGTTCCCTAGGAACACAGCGGGACACCACAAAAACTCCCTCGCCCAAATCCGCTCAAGTCAACTAGTGACAAAATGGACTTTGGGTTACCTCAACCTCCCCCGAGCAACGCGAGGGAGATTCTGGCTTTTTCGCAAAGCGGGAAGCCCTGTTTCTGTAGAGCACAAAGCCGGGAATCCAACGCAAAAAGCGGATCTCAAATCGGAGCTCGAACGTAAAAGATACGGACGAAAACGTGCGATCACTGCACTGACCGGACTCTGAGGTGCGTCCGGTCAGGATCGATCGGACGCGTCCGGTCAACAGAAACTCGTTTCGGGAGCTCTCTGTGTTGGACCGGACTCTGCGTGGAGGTGCGTCCGGTCACACCTTGAAAGTGCATGTTGTATTTAAGTGTGATTTTGGATGATTTGATGACAATGTTGATTAAAGATCTAATATGTTTGCTAAGTGTGACACAGGGAAATGATTATCTCACTATGTACTTGAAATGTAATGCAAAGCCAAAATGATGGATTGTTGTATGAAGATCATGTCACAAGCACAAAACAACAATGAGAATGATATTGATATAAAGGGTTATCGTATTGTGGGATAATCATAGTTCATTTATGATTGCTAAGAAAGGATTCAAAATGAAGCATGGTTGAATGGCTTGAAATGGTGAAGATAGCAAGGAAAGAGTCTTTGAGGTACTAAGCAAGGGTGAAGGGCAAGCGACGGCTTGGCGGCCGAAGAACCTAGCTAGAGTGAAGAAGAAAGTACTTGCATTTAGTCGAAGGATCAATCAAGCTTGAAGATCGCATCTAGTGGAGAATCAACATTCCTAGCAACAATATTGATTGGAGTGACTTGGCACATTTGGAACTTCATTATATCACTTGCATAGGGTCAAGTCACATGTTCAAGATGGCTATGCTCGAGGAATGTCTACTTCTAAACATGTCAACCATTCCTCTCTATATGGAAAATGAAGTCAAGCGGCTTTGGTTCAAATGGGGATCAACTCAAGAGGTTTAAAATTCGTATTTCAATTTATCTTGAGTAAATAGGAAAGCCGTACTATTAAGAGGGATGCAACATATAGTAGATGATTCTTCATAAGTGCTCAAACCAACCTAAGTGAGACATGAGAGAGCTAGAGCTAACTTTCAGCTTTTTGCTGCACTGTCTGTCCATACCGGGCATGTCCGGTATGCATACCGGACATGTCCGGTATGAGCCCACAGCAGTGCGGCCATCCTTCTGGCCTAGTGATGAACCTGGTGAAGGGAGTCCATACCGGACATGTCCCGTATGCATACCGGACATGTCCGGTATTTGCGGAGTTCTGTCTCGCAGCCTGTGTACGGGCGGTACTACCGACTCTTGCGTCGGTACTACCGACAGGTACTACCGGAGTTATAGCGGTACTACCGGTAGGCCAAATTTGGCCCAACACAGAGAGGTTGCAAAATCCCCTCTTAACTGTCGGTACTACCGACCTGGTGGTCGGTACTACCGAGATCCTTTTAGGGGTTTGAAACGATGGTTGGTTAATGGTATTTCTCGCGCAGTGAAGTCATACCGGACATGTCCGGTATGCATACCGGACATGTCCGGTATTTGCGGTTTGGTGGCTAACAGTATCTTTGTGATGGGCGGTACTACCGCCCCTTGGGTCGGTAATACCGACCGATACTACCGAAGTTATAGCGGTACTACCGGTAGGCCAAAATTGGTCCAACTCAGAGAGGTTGCGAAAACCCTTTGGTATCTAGCGGTACTACCGACCTTATGGTCGGTACTACCGGGCTCATTCCGGAAGTTTGAAAGTTGGCCTGTTCAGTGTGTTTCTCTCGTAGCAAAGTCATACCGGACGTATGCATACCGGACATGTCCGGTATGAGCTGACTCAGCCAACGGCTAGAAAACGGCTAGTTTCGAATGTGGGCTTATAAATACCCCCAAGCCTCCACCTTTGGAGGCTGCTGATTCTACTGGTTCCCACACTCATTCTAAGCCTTTCAAAACACTTCCCAACCCTCTCTTAGTGAGTGATTGTCCTCTAATTGCCAAATCCATTTGTGGGTTGAGAGAGATTCAAAATTAGAGAGCAAGCCACCTTTTGAGCACTTGTGCAAATCGTCGATCTTGTTGTGCGCATTCGTTACTCTTGGACTCTACGGTCCTAGACGGTTAGGCGTCACCGTTGAGCACCCAAGAGATTTGTGGAGTGCCTCGGAAAGTTTGTGAAGGTTTGATCTCTCCTCAAGAGAGATCAACTAGTGGAAGGAGCATTGGGGGTGAAATAGACCGCGGCTAGAGTGACCCGTGGTGTCCTCTAGAGCCCACCTTTGTGGTAGCTCGCAGCCGGCTCAACGGAGAGTAGGACCCGAGGGGGTGCCGAACTTCGGTGAAACAAATACCGTGTCATTCCTTTGTGCTTTACTTTCGGCTATTTGTAATTCTTCGTTGTGCTAGTTGTTTTGCAAGCAATCAGTTCTATATATACATCATACATAGTGATTGCAGGTTGTGTGAGAAATTGGAGAAGAAAAGAAGCAGTCCCGCACAACCCGTGCATACCGGACTTGTCCGGTATTGATACCGGACATGTCCGGTATTTACTGACTGCGCCCAAGTTGTTTAATCCTTGAGCTAATCCTTGTGGTGCAGGGTGATAGCCTCTAGGTGTATTAAATACAAGTCATATACTTTGCGTTTGTCTTTTAAGGGGTTGTTTTACTCCGATTGGGAGTTTCCAAGTAATTGGAAACTCACATACTAATTGCTTCCGCACTATAAGTTGTAAATTTTCAGAAAAGCCTATTCACCCCCTCTCTAGGCGACACCTTAGGTCCTTTCAATTGGTATCGGAGCTTGGACTCACGTTTGAGCTTCACCGCTTGTGAGAACCGATGGATTCGCCTATGGAGACAAACGTGGTGCTTCTCCAAAATGATGGTTCAAACTTTCTATCTTGGTCATCTTATGTACTCAATGCATTTCGGGCTATTAGCCCTATTATTGAGCATATTGTGGATGCGAGCATATCTCTTTCTATAGTTGATTGGAGCAACTATAAGAACTTGACAAAAGAGGAAGAGATATGTGTGCAACTCAATGCTCATGCGTGTTTGATCATGTTGAACTCATTGAGTGCAGAGGTTCTTAAGGAGGCTATTTACAATGGAGATTCTCCACCGGAGAGTGCTCATGTCATTTGGACTAGACTTGCCCATTTGTATGGGAAGTCCAAATGTGATGAAGCATATGATTGTGATTCAATGGAAATGAAGTCCATTGAGTCATCATCATGTGAGGAAGCCTCAGGAAACCTCAAGGAAGATGAGCCGGATCGAGAGGTGCTGGCTGCTGCTGCTCTGGACCCTGTCTGTCCATACCGGACATGTCCGGTATGGGTACCGGACATGTCCGGTATCAGCCCAGCAGACAGGGAGCTAGCAGCAGACAGCAACGACTCTCATGCTCGGTGGCGACCAAGTGATGAGTCAACCTCAGTAGCTCATGATACTCATCACTTGTGTCTCATGGCCAAGAAGAACAAGAAGAAAGCAACCAAGAAAGATCAAGAGAAGATTCTTGGTGAGATCAAGGAGAAGGCATCAAGAGATAATCAAGTAGAGAGCGATGAGGATGATGAAGATGATGAATCGCTTGATTATCTCAAGTATGAAGATAAGCTCTTGTTCGTCAACTTGCTGAAGAAAAATGATGAGCTAGAAAAGGAGGTGGATGAACAAGAGCAATCCCTTCAAAATCAAGAAGAGTTCCTCATCTCCAAATTAGAAGAGCTAAAGGCATTAGAAGAAAGGTATGAAAAATTGTCAATTGAGCATGCCTTAGCTACTAACTCTCTATCTAATGTGGAAAGGCTAGAGAAGGAGAACTACATGATTAAGGCAAAAATGAGTGATCTCTCATATGAGCACAAGTTCCTACAAGAGGACTTCACCCATCTTAAGTGCTCACATGAGAAGCTAGTGGAATCAAATGCCATGCTTGAGATTGCACATGAGGTTGTTGTTGCTATGGTAAAATCTTCTCAACCTCACACTACTACACTCACTAGTGCACCATCTCAATTAAATGTTATTTGTGCTAATGAGTGTGCCTCTCAAGCAAGCCAATCTTCGATTGAGCAAACTCTTAAAGAAAATGCTAGGCTCATCGAAGAAGTGGGAAATCTAAAGAAGGATGTGATTAGATTGAAGGATGAGGAGAAAGCACAACCTTCTCAAGATAACTATGATATCATGGTGAAGAAGCTTGAGAAGGGTTCAAACCTTGCTTCCTCCAAAATCCAACAATCTAGTCACCCCTCAAGTCATGAGAAAGCAACCAAGGGCAAGAAACAAAAGAAGAGATTATGCTATGGTTGCGGATTGTATGGACATGAGTGGGCTAAGTGTCCACACAAGACTTGGGCCAACAAATGTGAAGCGGCCGAACAAAAGGCATCAACCAAATTGGCCAAGCAAATGAAGAATGATGCACCAAGTCCTTGCCTCAAATGCAACAAGTTGCGTCACCTCACCAAGAGTTGCCCCACATACAAAGAGGCAAGGAAGATGGCTCAAGTTGCAACAAGAAGATGCTATGCATGCAACGAGGCGGGACATATGGTTGATGCATGTCCCAACAAGCAAAACAAGCAAAGAGCAAACAATGGGCGTATTTGCTATGCTTGTAGGAGAAAGGGGCATCTAAGCTATGATTGCCCAAATGGTATGTTTCCTAAGCCGAACACATTTGTAAATGATAAGGTGCTTAGGAAGGTCACAAAGGGACTTAGCACTAGTAAGGTGATGTGTTCACCGCATACTAGCTCTAAGGCCACTTGGGTGCCTAAGCACTTGTTGACTAACTTTGAAGGACCCAACAAAAGTTGGGTACCAAAATGTGCTTAGGATGTTGATGTAGGTACCAATGGTGAGATGTAGGCCTTCGGGGTGTTTGAGCAAGCAAAATGACATCTCAACTCAAACTATCAACCTATGGTGTTAACATTATCCTATAGGGTTGACCCGAAGTTTATGTGATGATTGATTTCACTTTTACTCATCTCCACCATTGTTGATAAGTGCCTAAAACTTAGTAATCAAATGAATTTAATCTATCCTTATGATATTTGTCATTCGATGCTCTTAATGGCTCTCTAGCAGAGCATTATCTTAGATGAAGTGCAGGAAAGCGAAATAAACTAGAGTCAAAAGGAAATCTCAGAAATGGCTGTTTTCTGGTTCTGTTTTGCAAATACCGGACTTGTCCGGTCCGGTATGGGATATTCACTCTGACAGAACCAGTGACTCAGTACGAAGGTTCGGACGAAGTCTTTTCATACCGGACTTGCCTACCGGACTTGTCCGGTATGGCCAGGAAAAGCACAACGTCCTGATTTCAGTAGGATTTCTAAATCCTTGTGATCTAGTCCAATGCTCTAACAAAAAGACCTGCGCAATTGATCAATAATTGTGTGTTTGTAAGCTTTGCTTAAACTTAATTCAATTCTTAGCAAAGTTATGTGTCTAGGTCAAGGTAGAAAAGCATTCCCATATTCTTAAAAGGAAAAGCAAAGTGCTTTCACAAGTAATTCAAAATAACTTGAGCACTTATTAAAGGGAAGCTTAGTTTCTACCTTGAACCATTGTGATCTAACAATTTCCTCTAAGTGATGTGATAGTTCTTTAAATGAAAAGAAGATCACTCTGACAAAGGCATGATCACTAGACAAGTCAAGTCAACACGAAGATGATCATGCCATGGTTACTCTTAGTGGAATTTATGGGCTCAAGGCGAAGGTATGTTTTAATATATGCATTGAAAGTGCATAATTGGCCCATAATATGCTAGCGTGTGCACTTGTATGTGATAGGATAGATATTTCCAAATTCCTTACTAGCATGAGTAGGAAGTGTATTTTGAAAAATATTTGACTCTTGGTCTTTGTGACCTACCCATGACACTTGTAATTATTGTTACACTTGATTGTTTGATTGGCTAATTACAAGTGGCATGGACCTCTCTCAAGTCCTATATCTCTAAAGTAAATTATATTCCTTGATAATCCTCTTGTCAAATCGAATTATGGACATAAGTTTCTCTCTCTCTAATCTTAAGTGACTTGAAAACCTTAGATCTTTTTAGAGAAAAGAAAACTTGAGATTTGGACACAAGTACTCTTTGTGAAATCATATGAAAGAGGAGAATAAAATATGATGGAATATATGTTTGAGGAAAGGAAGGGGTTTTGGATGAAGGAGAAGCAAATCTGGAGCTATTGGACATAATCTGCTAATACCGGACTTGTCTGGTATGGTATCGGACATGTCCGGTATAAGCAGAAAGTTTCTGGACTAAACCCGCAAATACCGGACTTGTCCGGTATCCATACCGGACTTGTCCGGTATGAGCGGGGGACATAAGGGCAGCGTACCCCTTCAGGCTCTCTTTCTCTCCCTCACTTCTGTTCTTCCCAAACCGGCCGAGCAAGAAGCCGAACCTCTCCTCCTACGGCGACCTAGTGATTCTACCTTGGAAAAGTGAGAGAGGGAGAAGGATTTGGAGAAGGACTCCATCTAAAGCAAGTACCCGGTGTTGGATTTGAAGTTTTCCCTCGTTTCCTCTCATTCCAAGGTATTTCAAATACCGGACATGTCTGATCTATTCATCGCTAAATCTTTCTCAAATTCCTTCGGTCAAGATGTTGGATTCATGGTCTAGAAGCAATGTGTTAAGTTTGAGATGGTTTGGATTTGGAATAGGGGATGAATCGAGGAACCCTAGGTGGGTGCTGCTGTGAACGCTCGTACCGGACATGTCCGGTATGGTACCGGACATGTCCGGTATTTCCCAACAGAACAGAATTTTCTCTGTTTTTCTCGATTCATGCCGCCTATGGTTGATGTTAGGGATTGTATTAGATGTCTATAAGTGTGTTGTAAACCTAGTGATCAAGTTTGATCTAGGTGCTTGCAATTCATGGGGCATTTAATCATTTCTCTAATTATTCAACTATATTTGAGACATCCTATGAATATGCTTCTGAGACATCTGTGTGGATTGTTTGGTCACAGGGCAGCAGCTATGAGTGACAGAGTCGAACCTCGAACCAAGACTAGACATGATCCAGCAAGGGAAAGGCAGAAGAAGAGGAGGCAAGATTCTCACCCCGGCTTGTCAGTTGGAGGCAGCAGTGGCAGTGGGAGTGGTAGTGGTCGTGGCTCCACTAGACCTCCGAGGGGAGGTGCTTCTAGAGCTCCTTATCAGTTTGCAGCTCATGATGACATAGAGGAAGAAGAGGAAGAGGAAGAAGTGGAAGAAGAGATTGAAGAAGAAGAAGAAGGAGAGGAAGAAGAAGAAGAGGAAGAGGAAGAAGATGCACCTCAGTAGCAGGAGGAGGGTTTGCACTTTGGGGCTCTTGCGATACGCCCTGCCACCCTGATTCCTGCTTGGGTGGCTCGTGTGGACTATCGGGAGTCCGGTGGTACACAAAAGGCCAGGAGAGAGCGGAGGAGAGACCCCAGGGGACAGGAGAGGAACATCTATGACTACAGGTTTCACACCTTGTTTCACATTGACTATTATGAGAAGGTGCTTCTGACCAGAAACCCAGTGATCATTAGAGCTCAGTACGTTGATTGGCAGCATGCTAGAGATCATCACCGTCCTTCAGTTGAGCATGCTATTGCTATTTGCCAGCAGACAGGCCTCTACCGTATTCTGGAGTTTCAGCATGATTGGTGTGATGAGGTGATAGCCCAGTTCTATGCTACCCTATATGTTGAGGAGTCTGACGAGATTGATGAGAAGCGCATGAACTGGATGACTGAGGGTGTCTGGTACTCTGTGTCTTACAGGGAGTTTGCAGGGTATCTTGGCTTTGACGAGGAGGATCTTCAGAGAGCTTGTATTCACGATGAGGTTGTGCTTCCTCCAGAGCAGCTTGGGTACATGTACCCAAAACCTCTACCTGCTGGGGTAGTTGTAGGGAAGGTGAGAGGCATTCACCCTACCTATGGCTATCTCAACAGGATGCTCAGGGCCACTATTGATTGCAAGTCAGGAGACAGAGGGACACTTGCAGATTACACGAGGAACCTCCTGCACAGGTTAGCACCAGGAGCACAGCCTTTCAGTATCTTTGATTTTATCTGGTATGAGATCAAGAGAGTGGGTGAGAGGCCACTCAAGGGATGTGGATTTGCACCGTACATTCAGCATATGATTGAGCAGCAGATTGGTGCCACTTTCACCTATGACCACTCACACAGGCCCTTGAGGTTCCAGGCAGATCTTCTGGAGTCACCTATACCGCCTCCGGCTCCAGGGGCAGTTCCAGCAGCAGTAGAGCCACAGCCAGAGGACCCAGTTGCAGGAGCAGTGGGAGGAGCAGCTGGAGCAGGCTCGCCACAGCCACACACTCGTTCACACTCCACCTCTCAGGGACGTGGCAGGCAGCGCTCTCTCTTGCGCAAGGTTCTTAGCAGTATTCTCGGTGTGTGCAAGGATGTCAATGTGATCAAGGCTCAGCAGCACCGTGAGAGGCAGGCTAGGAGAGAGGACTCGAGGACGCTGAAGATGCTTCACGAGCACTACAGGTTTCAGCCCCCGAGGTCCCCACCGTCAGATGACGAGACTGAGCAGCCTGAGACGTTTGAGCAGCAGCAGCAGAGGTATGAGAGGGAGTTTGACGACCTTTCAGTGCGTCAGAGACAGGAAGCAGAGACAGAGCAGCAGAGTCAGAGGCAGGGAGTAGAGGCTGAGCAGCAGCCCCACGACACTCTTCCTTCAGCTCCTAGGTTCTCCACAGACCCCCTACTTCGTCCTAGCTCAGCTGAGGAGTTTGCTTCAGACGTGTGGGACAGCTTCCTTGGTGGTACCTACGGCTACCCTGACCCAGGACAGAGCTCTCGGCAGCCTGGGGACGACGACGAGTGACAGCTTTGCCTGCAACCCTCTTTGTGTCATCTGTGAGCTTCACGTTTACCTTTTTGGAGATAGATGACAAAGGGGGAGAGATAGTTGATTAGAGTTTCCAGACTTCATAATTATCAGTTATGTATCTTGTATCTAGAGTTTTGTAATGCAGGTGGTTTAGTTATCAAAGTTTGAGCTTTATTGTAATATCATGAGCTATGTATGAGTTCTTTTGTGTATCTGGTGGCAGAGACATCTTTGTGATGAGACATGATCCTTATCTTGTAATATAATCTATCTTAGTGGTTGTGGACTTGAGAAATCTTTGTGTGAGTGCTATGTGTGTGATATGAGTAGTAATTTATTCTTAATAACATGTTTACTTACTAGTGTGTTGCATATGTCTTGGTGTATTGTTTTTCATTTATTGACTTGTGTGATATATCTTGTCATATGCATCATGATCTATATTGCTCACACACTTGCATTTCTAGGATGCAATGATTTAGGGGGAGTTTCCAACTCACCTTAGTATGTGCAAATTGACATTTTGAGGTCCTTTATGAATTCAATTCATATTCCACATATTAAGGGGGAGCTCTTCATAAATCATTGAACCCATAAGCTTAATTGTTTATCCTTTGGTAAAATTTAATCAAGGTTGTCATCAATCACCAAAAAGGGGGAGTTTGAAAGTGCATGTTGCACTTAAGTGTGATTTTGGATGATTTGATGACAATGTTGATTAAAGATCTAATATGTTTGCTAAGTGTGACACAGGGAAATGATTATCTCACTATGTACTTGAAATGTAATGCAAAGCCAAAATGATGGATTGTTGTATGAAGATCATGTCACAAGCACAAAACAACAATGAGAATGATATTGATATAAAGGGTTATCGTATTGTGGGATAATCATAGTTCATTTATGATTGCTAAGAAAGGATTCAAAATGAAGCATGGTTGAATGGCTTGAAATGGTGAAGATAGCAAGGAAAGAGTCTTTGAGGTACTAAGCAAGGGTGAAGGGCAAGCGACGGCTTGGCGGCCGAAGAACCTAGCTAGAGTGAAGAAGAAAGTACTTGCATTTAGTCGAAGGATCAATCAAGCTTGAAGATCGCATCTAGTGGAGAATCAACATTCCTAGCAACAATATTGATTGGAGTGACTTGGCACATTTGGAACTTCATTATATCACTTGCATAGGGTCAAGTCACATGTTCAAGATGGCTATGCTCGAGGAATGTCTACTTCTAAACATGTCAACCATTCCTCTCTATATGGAAAATGAAGTCAAGCGGCTTTGGTTCAAATGGGGATCAACTCAAGAGGTTTAAAATTCGTATTTCAATTTATCTTGAGTAAATAGGAAAGCCGTACTATTAAGAGGGATGCAACATATAGTAGATGATTCTTCATAAGTGCTCAAACCAACCTAAGTGAGACATGAGAGAGCTAGAGCTAACTTTCAGCTTTTTGCTGCACTGTCTGTCCATACCGGGCATGTCCGGTATGCATACCGGACATGTCCGGTATGAGCCCACAGCAGTGCGGCCATCCTTCTGGCCTAGTGATGAACCTGGTGAAGGGAGTCCATACCGGACATGTCCGGTATGCATACCGGACATGTCCGGTATTTGCGGAGTTCTGTCTCGCAGCCTGTGTACGGGCGGTACTACCGACTCTTGCGTCGGTACTACCGACAGGTACTACCGGAGTTATAGCGGTACTACCGGTAGGCCAAATTTGGCCCAACACAGAGAGGTTGCAAAATCCCCTCTTAACTGTCGGTACTACCGACCTGGTGGTCGGTACTACCGAGATCCTTTTAGGGGTTTGAAACGATGGTTGGTTAATGGTATTTCTCGCGCAGTGAAGTCATACCGGACATGTCCGGTATGCATACCGGACATGTCCGGTATTTGCGGTTTGGTGGCTAACAGTATCTTTGTGATGGGCGGTACTACCGCCCCTTGGGTCGGTAATACCGACCGGTACTACCGAAGTTATAGCGGTACTACCGGTAGGCCAAAATTGGTCCAACTCAGAGAGGTTGCGAAAACCCTTTGGTATCTAGCGGTACTACCGACCTTATGGTCGGTACTACCGGGCTCATTCCGGAAGTTTGAAAGTTGGCCTGTTCAGTGTGTTTCTCTCGTAGCAAAGTCATACCGGACGTATGCATACCGGACATGTCCGGTATGAGCTGACTCAGCCAACGGCTAGAAAACGGCTAGTTTCGAATGTGGGCTTATAAATACCCCCAAGCCTCCACCTTTGGAGGCTGCTGATTCTACTGGTTCCCACACTCATTCTAAGCCTTTCAAAACACTTCCCAACCCTCTCTTAGTGAGTGATTGTCCTCTAATTGCCAAATCCATTTGTGGGTTGAGAGAGATTCAAAATTAGAGAGCAAGCCACCTTTTGAGCACTTGTGCAAATCGTCGATCTTGTTGTGCGCATTCGTTACTCTTGGACTCTACGGTCCTAGACGGTTAGGCGTCACCGTTGAGCACCCAAGAGATTTGTGGAGTGCCTCGGAAAGTTTGTGAAGGTTTGATCTCTCCTCAAGAGAGATCAACTAGTGGAAGGAGCATTGGGGGTGAAATAGACCGCGGCTAGAGTGACCCGTGGTGTCCTCTAGAGCCCACCTTTGTGGTAGCTCGCAGCCGGCTCAACGGAGAGTAGGACCCGAGGGGGTGCCGAACTTCGGTGAAACAAATACCGTGTCATTCCTTTGTGCTTTACTTTCGGCTATTTGTAATTCTTCGTTGTGCTAGTTGTTTTGCAAGCAATCAGTTCTATATATACATCATACATAGTGATTGCAGGTTGTGTGAGAAATTGGAGAAGAAAAGAAGCAGTCCCGCACAACCCGTGCATACCGGACTTGTCCGGTATTGATACCGGACATGTCCGGTATTTACTGACTGCGCCCAAGTTGTTTAATCCTTGAGCTAATCCTTGTGGTGCAGGGTGATAGCCTCTAGGTGTATTAAATACAAGTCATATACTTTGCGTTTGTCTTTTAAGGGGTTGTTTTACTCCGATTGGGAGTTTCCAAGTAATTGGAAACTCACATACTAATTGCTTCCGCACTATAAGTTGTAAATTTTCAGAAAAGCCTATTCACCCCACTCTAGGCGACACCTTAGGTCCTTTCACACCTAAAGCGTCCGGTCACGAGAAAACAGGCACAATGAACAGTGTGCTCGATGCGTCCGGTCACACAGTCACAAAGCGTCCGGTCAGTTCGCAGAGCCTGTTTTGCTCGGCCTTTCAACGATCGGACGCACGGGATAGCGTCCGGTCGATACGAGGCGTGCGTCCGGTCACTCCGCGTGAGCTGGTCTGCGCTACTGATCAAAGATCGGACTCTATCAGGGTGCGTCCGGTCGCTATGAAGAAGCGTCCGGTCACCCCGACCAGTCCACTGTTCGTTCACCGAATCAACCCGATCTCCCTCAAATCAAAAGCACTAGGGCTCATATTTCGTGTGAGGGATCACAAGGATGTTAGTGATCTACTCCTAAGAGATCATGGCTCGAACCCAACTCCAAATCGGTGAATCGAAGAAAACGGAGAAGAACGGGCAAGAACTCGATCCCAAAACTAAATACGCCTGATCTTTGAGTTCGTGAGGTATTAGAGAAATTCCTTTCGTAGAAAAAAGACTCTCACGAAGCTACACAAGATGGTTCAAACGGATTTGCGAATCTTCCCTCGAAATAAGAAATCTCGTGAAGATTGAAAGAGGGGAAAACGTGCAACGCGAAGAACAAAATCGCAAGACAAATTAAAGCACGAATTTGATCCTTGGATTCAGCAGAATGGATGATTGATTATGCACTCGGTGTCGGGCTACAAGCCACTCCTAGCAACACAAAGCTTGGATGGCGAAAAGCTCAAGAACAAGAGCCAACTCTCCTCTAACCCTAGCCTTCTCTCACAAGCACAAAAAATGAGAGAGACACCGTCCAAGGATTCCAAGAGGATGCGGCTGCCCTAGCAGCCCCCCTCATATATATAGGCGCACGTTCGAATACCAAAACACCCTTACATTAAGCACTTAAGCCAAATACCCTCCAGGGGTAAAACCGTCCAGTCCGGTCAATCTTCATCCGACGGCCACGCCCGCACATCCGGTAGCTTCGCCTCGACGCGACCTCCCTGATGCTGCCACGTGCCGTCACCGTCGACCGCCGCGCCTTCCTCGTGGATAGCTTCGCCGCCGCGCCAGCCTCTCCACGCCGCCACGCGTCGACCGTCCTTTTGGACCTTCCCCCGGTTTTGAGGCCCAAACCGGTAAACCCGTCAGCCCAGGTTTTGAGGCCCAAACCTGGAAACCGTACACCCCGAGTTTTGAGGCCCAAACTCGGAAACCCGCGAGCCCAGGTTTTGAGGCCCAAACCTGGAAACCGTCCATCCCGAGTTTTGAGGCCCAAACTCGGAAACCGGCCACCCGAGTTTTGAGGCCCAAACTCGGAAACCGTCGATGGTAGCTTTTTGAGGCTCAGCTACCGAACCCGCACCGTAGACGGGATGTGGTTCGCACACCCCGACCACCGGCACCGATGCCGATGCATGTCCAGCCTCCATGCCAGGCACAACGCCTTCGCCTTCCTTCTTGACTTGGCCGACGGCACTTGCGCCGCACGCAAGCCCGTGTCCGACCTCCGCCAAGTGCCACGACGCCATCGTCTTCCTCCCGACTCGGCCGATGCATCGCACATCCCCATGTGCTCTCGCTCGCCGATGCCACGTGCCAGCTACCACAGCTGGTCCTCTGGCCCTCTGGTCCGTTAGTTCAAGCCTCACGTCCGCCCTTCACCGCTCTGGGTACATCGGCATGGCACGTCCGCCGCACGGCACGCCCATCCTTCACCGCTCCCGGTCTGTCGGCACGGCACGTCTCTACTTGACCTTCACCTCGCCATCGACCACTGTATCCGAGCTCAACACCTGCACATCAACACAGCCAAGAGACACATGTTGCACACGCACACCAACACAGAAACACCACAACTCAACGCCACCGGTTAGTCATAAACATTAAGCGCATAGCGACATATGGACTAAACCGGGTAAAAGCCTCAAACCTTCCTCATCAAGGTCAATCATTCATCATATATGTTCTCACCTATTTATACCTTTGCCTTGATCTCCATAGGGTTTTGTTTTTCTCTAAACACACTCACACCCTCTATGGTGTCTTGAGTGCCAAAAACAAAATCCCTACTTATACCTTTGTCTTTATCTCCATAGGGTTTTGCTTTTCTCTTCTTCTCTTTCCAAATGTGGAGCACTTGATCCATCTTTTGGTCATCACCACCAACACCATGGTCGTCATCTAGCTCCCACACTTGGTGTGTACCAACCTAGCTCATAAACACTTCATGACAAAGGTTAGTACTCTAGGTGACATCAATTATCCAAAACCAAACAAGGACTTTCAATCTCCCCCTTTTTGGTAATTGATGACAACCTTTCACAAAGATATATATTTGAAAATTTGAGTCACCTCTTTGTTAGTATTACCTCCCCCTACATATGTGTTATAGAGTTTGGTTCAAGTTCGGCACATATGCATAGATATGAAATGTGAGAGAGTAATACTAGCAAATGATGCTAAGGTGTAAAGAATGGACCTTAGAAGCGTGATACCAATTGGAGTTGCCAATGTACACCATCCTTAGCACCATGGTTAGCTAGACTTTACAAAAACACTAGATACCTTATGAGATCAACATTATATGAAAGGCTCTAGTATCACTTGTAAAAACAAATAACATCTAGCTACCACCTATGCATGCTAGTTTGCAAATCATCATTCAAAATCTATTTCTAGCATACACCACACAAGCATGAATATCAAGTTTAAACAACTTGTGCAATGCAAGCAAGCATATGAACATGCACAAATCAAATGCAACAACCAAGTTCATGAGCTTGCTCCCCCTACTTGTGTGCTCAAAAATCATTTTCAAAATTTTGATCCCCTTCATTTTATCTTTGTGACTTTCTCTCCCCCTTTGTCATCTATGCCCATAAAAGGTTTGCATAAAAAGGTTCAAATTGTTTAGGAGAGTTTGTTCTTTCACATTTGGTTCAATCTAGATCATTTGCATGAGATATCTAACACGGTTTGCTCTAGCGTAAGCTTCTTCACACATCTTGCAATTGTTATCTTACTCACGTTGGTTAAACATTCCATTGCTCATTTTCTAGATTAAACACTAGGATTGCAAGCCCATAAACATGTCATATGTTACCACTAGATCATGTAAAGCATAGAAACAATAGTGGCATCATACAAGCATCAAAATCATTTTATTTTCATGAATGAGCCTAATGATTGTGAGGAATGACTAGATGCATTAAACATGTCCTACCAAAGTATGAATGCATATGCCAATCAACTTTTACCTTGCTTTGTCGAAGGAGAGGCATGTCATATAAGTGGGGGTGCATCAACACATATTTGAGAAGTCAAGTATGTTCATTTCATTCCTTAGCTTGCAAAACCTCTTCTCATCAAGTGGCTTGGTGAATATGTCGGCAAGTTGATCATCGGTACCAACACTCTCAATTGAAATATCACCCTTTTGTTGATGGTCTCTTATGAAGTGGTGCCTAATGTCAATATGCTTTTTTCTTGAATGTTGCACGGGGTTGTTTGTGAGCTTCACCGCACTCTCATTGTCACATAGCAATGGCACTTGTTTGAATTTGATTCCAAAATCATCCAAAGTTGCTTTCATCCAAAGTAACTGAGCACAACAACTATCGACGGATATGTATTCGGCTTCGGCGGTTGAAAGTGCCACACTATTTTGCTTCTTTGATGACCATGACACAAGTGATCTTCCCAATAATTGACATGTGCCTGATGTGCTCTTTCTATCAACCTTGCAACCCGCATAATCGGAGTCTGAATATCCAATCAATTCAAAGTTTGACCCCTTTGGATACCACAAACCAACATCTTGTGTATGCTTTAAGTACCTCAATATTCTCTTTGTTGCCTTCAAGTGACTCTCTCTTGGTGAGGCTTGGAATCTTGCACACATGCATACACTAAACATGACATCTGGTCTTGATGCGGTCACATAGAGTAGGCTTCCAATCATAGACCGATACAACTTTTGATCCACCATATTTCCACTTGCATCACTATCCAATTGTCCATTTGTCCCCATAGGTGTGCTAATGGCTTTTGCATCTTGCAATCCAAACTTCTTGATCATGTCCTTTATGTACTTGCCTTGACTAATAAATGTGCCTTCCTTCAATTTCTTGATTTGTAGACCAAGGAAGTAGCTAAGCTCTCCAATCATGGACATCTCAAACTCATTTGCCATCAATTCACCAAACTCTTCACAAAAGACTTGATTGGTTGAACCGAAAATGATATCATCAACATAGATTTGCAACACAAACAAGTCTTTTCCAATCTTCTTGGTGAAGAGTGTAGTATCAACCTTTCCCATCTTGAACCCTTTAGAGAGGAGAAAATCCCTTAACCCCTCATACCATGCTTTTGGAGCTTGTTTCAAACCATAAAGTGTCTTCTTTAGCTTGTAAACATGGTTGGGCTTCTTGTCATCTTCAAAACCGGGAGGTTGCTCAACATATACTAACTCATTGATGTAGCCATTGAGAAATGCACTCTTGACATCCATTTGATATAACTTGATGTTGTGGGAACAAGCATAAGCTAATAGGATTCTTATTTCTTCTAATCTTGCAACCGGTGCATATGTTTCACCAAAGTCAAGACCCTCTACTTGAGTATAACCTTGTGCTACTAATCTTGCTTTGTTTCTCACCACAATTCTATCTTGATCTTGTTTGTTGCGAAAGACCCATCTAGTGCCAATCACATTGTAGTTCTTAGGCCTCTCTACCAATTCCCATACTTGATTTCTTGTGAAGTTGTTAAGCTCTTCATGCATGGCATTGACCCAATCAACATCTCGTAATGCTTCTTCAATCTTGGTTGGCTCGATGGATGATACAAAAGAGTAATGTTCACAAAAAGAAGCCAATCTTGATCTAGTTTGCACACCACTTTGAATTCCACCAATGATTTGATCTAATGGATGATCCCTTGCAACGTTGGTTGGTTGGAGCACTTGGACTTGATTGCTTGTACTTGTTTGATTATTTTGTTGAGATGAACTAACCACTTGTTGATCTTGCAATAGAGAACTACTAGCTTGCACAATTGGAGAAGTGAGCACTTGATCTTTGTCATCTTCAACATCAATCACCTCCCTAGGCCGAATATCACCAATATCCATATTCTTCATTGCATTGACCAATTGAGTTCCTCTCACATCATCTAGATTTTCTTCCTCATCTTGAGAGCCATTTGTTTCATCAAATTCAACATCATGCACTTCCTCAAGAGTACCACTAGTCAAGTTCCAAACTCTATATGCTTTGCTTGTAGTGGAGTAACCAAGCAAGAAGCCTTCATCACATTTCTTCTCAAACTTGCTCAATCTAGTGCCTCTCTTCAAGATATAGCATTTGCAACCAAAAACTCTAAAGTATGCAATGTTGTGCTTTCTTCCATTCAATAGCTCATAAGGAGTCTTCTCCATCATGGGGTGACAATAGAGGCGGTTGCTACAATAGCAAGCCGTGTTGATAGCTTCGGCCCAAAATGAATGACTCACATTGTACTCACTAAGCATAGATCTTGCCATATCAATGAGAGTTCTATTCTTCCTTTCAACAAGACCATTTGATTGTGGAGTGTACTCGGCCGAGAATTGATGTCTAATTCCAAATTCATCACATATCTCATCAACTCTTGTGTTTCTAAATTCACTACCATTGTCACTTCTCACTTTCTTGATGGTTGTTTCAAACTCATTGTGACATCTCTTAACAAAAGATTTGAATGTAGCATATGTATCACTTTTGTCACTTAGAAAGAACACCATGTATATCTTGTGAAATCATCCACTATCACAAAGCCATATTTGTTTCCACCAATGATAGTGTATGTTGTTGGTCCAAATAGATCCATGTGCAATAACTCAAATGCTTTGCTAGTGCTCATCGTGCTCTTTTTAGGGTGAGTGTTTCCAACTTGCTTTCCAGCTTGACAAGAGCTACAAAGTTTGTCCTTCTCAAACACCACATCTTTCAAGCCTCTAACTAGATCATGCTTAATCAATCTATTCAATTGTTTCATGCCAACATGACCAAGTCTTCTATGTCATAACCAACCCATGCTAGATTTGGTGAACAAACAGGTTGATAATTGAGCTTCACTAGCATTGAAATCAACCAAGTATAGATTCTCATATCTAAAGCCTTTGAAGATCAAATTTGAGCCATCTACACTTATGATCTCTACATCATCAACCCAAAATATGCATTTGAATCCAAGATCACACAATTGAGCCACGGATAGCAAATTGAAGTTCAAGCTCTCTACTAGCAATACATTGGATATGCTCATGTCATTTGATATAGCAATCTTACCAAGCCCCTTGACCTTGCCTTTGCCATTATCACCAAATGTAATACTATCAATCCCATTATCATCATTCTTTGTTGATTGAATTGAGCATTCTTGCATCTCCGGTCATGTGTTGAGTGCACCCACTATCACGCACCCAATGCCTTCCTCCGGCTTTGTAATTGACCTACAAGAAAAGATCAATTCTTCTTAGGTACCCAAACTTGCTTGGGTCCTCCAAGGTTAGTTACTAAGCTCTTGGGCACCCAAATTGCCTTCTTCTTTGGGCCAACAATGGGAGCACCAATAAACTTAGCCTTTACACCATTTACACCCTTGGTAAGCAAATAACAAGAATCAAATTGAATTGAGGATACATTAGCATTTTTGTTCTTGTTCTTTCAATAGTGCTCTATGTGCCCGGATTGCTTGCATTTGTTGCAAAACCTACCATTGCTTCTCACAAAACTAGTTTTGTGAGTTGCAAAAGCCGTCTTGCCATTCTTGGGGGTATAGCCCAATCCCTCTTTGTTAAGAGAGAACCGTTGGCTACCCAAGCACTTAAGCAAGCGGGCATCTCCACCATAGGCATTGCTTAAGGCACGAGTGAGCTCATTGACCTCCTTTTTCAAGGTCTCATTCTCCACCATTAGTGAGGCATCACAAGTGAAACCATCACTCATAGAAGTAGTAGTGGATGAGCTACATGAAGGGTTAGTGGGAGCAACAATAATAGGAGTATAGAAGGATTCATCAAGAATATCACAAGTTACTCCTATGTCACATGTTGGAACAATGTCCTCAACCTTGACTTGATCAAGGAGGGAGGAGTGAGCTTTTTCAAGCTTGGTGTGAGCCTTGCCAAGCTTCTCATGGGCTACCTCTAGCCTCTCATGAGTAGACTTGAGCTCATCAAGGGATTGCTCAAGAGCACTAAGCTTTTTGCGCAATTCCTTGCACTCCTTCCTCTTCATCTCAAAGCAAGTGTGAGCTTGCTCCAACATGTCCATGAGGTCCTCCTTTGAGTGCTCCTCATCCTCATCACTCTCACTATCACTCTCATCATCGGATTGTACCTTAGTTGGCTTAGCCATGAAGCATGATGGAGTGTCAAATAGAGAAGGCTTGTTGTTGATTGCAATGCTTGCAAGTGCCTTCTTCTTGGTGCTCTTCTTGTTATCATCATCACTTGAGTCTTCACTATCGGATGATGCATCACTATCCCATGTAACAACATATGAGCCACCTTCTTCTTCTTGAAGCTCATTTTCTTCTCTTTCTTCTCCTTATCTTTCTTCTTCTCATCTTCATCATTGTCACTATTGTAGGGACAATCCGCTACAACGTGATCCTTGCTCTTGCACTTGTAGCATATTCTCACATAGTCTTTGTTCTTGTTGTAATCTCTTCTCTTCCTTGCACCATAGCCCTTCTTCTTCATGAACTTGCCAAATTTTCGCACAAAGAGAGCTAAGGCTTCATCATCAATGTCACTAGCTTCTTCATTGTCACTTGATTCTTCCTTCTTGGACTTGCCCTTGCTCTTTGATGAGTGTTGACACTGATTATCTATCACAATTAAAGGATAAATAAATATGAAAAGGGTATGAATTCAATCACCAACAAAGGATTAGGGTTTCAATTGACAATATTACATGAGTTTTGGTGAACTGTGATTCTGCAGGGACTAAACCAGGAAATCAACACAGATAGCTTCCCCGAGAAGGAAACCGACGGAAGATAATTGAACCGACGCATCAGGAATATTCTAGAAGAGTCTAGAGGACACCAGAAGACACCAGGAGGCCGGGCACCCCGGGACACGGCCAGGTGGGACCGACCGGTCCCACCACCAGACCGACCGGTCGGCCCCTAGGCCCGCTGGACTCCACCTTCTGGAACCTTCTTCCACCGCCTACGAGGAAGCATCTCAGCCGTACCTAAGATCGGTTTGATCCAACGGCCACGGTTCCTCGCCCAGGGCTATATAAGCAGCCCCAGACCCCCCTCTCCAGAGCAATCAGATCAGGGTTTGATCACATTCATCATCAGATCAGGCTACCACCAGAGAAGGAGATCAATCAGTAGCTCTAGAACTTCATCCACCTAGAATAGTTAGATAGAATAGGATTAGAGGAGGCAAGCTTCGCTTGGATTCTGGATCTAGTCACGAGAAGGCTCAGTAAACCCAAGATCTTCTCTCTTGTATTAACATTATGGATCTATTTCATAATTTCTCTTCTAGTTCATCTTTGTTCATCATTGTTTATGTTCAAGTTCATCGTCTAGTTCTAGTTCATCGTCTAGTTCATCTTCTAGTTCATAATCCAGTTCTAGTTCATGTTCTAGTTCGTACTTTAGTTCCTCTCGATGATCTAATTCACCTTATTGTTCATCTTTATGTTCTAGATAGCAATAAATTGATATGACTAAGACATCAACCATTATATTCTTAATTATATTGCTTATAGTCTGCTTTGATTATATATTTGGCATAGATAGTTCATCATTATGTTTATACTCATGTTCGTATAGCGCTCATCTTAATGATCATTGGGTGGGTGATAGATGTTGTGTAGGCGTGGTGCCTATACACTATTTATCTGCGAATACGTCCTTTGTTCCGGATAGAGTGGTAGATCGCGGGTGTGATATTCCTGTTGAGTCCTTTGTATTCCACCTCCCGAATATAGTGTTCAGTATGGCTCAGTTAACTCATGGTTTAGGGGTTACTCTGTTTGGCACCTTTACCATGGAGTTGCTTCTTGATTACAAATATGATATGACCTAGCCGATGATTGCCAAATATGTTTGCACTAATCAAAGTATGCTATGACTTGTAATTAGAATAACTTAGGAATGTTTCTATTTAATGCCTGTTCTAATCATCACTTGCTAGGTAGTATTGTTCTAAGATTATCTTTGATTGATCTGCTCTCTGTTACCATTTATCATTTATCATTCATTATTCTACTATCTGATCTTTGTTTAGAGTAATGAGTGTGTTATCGGTCTTTATCACAAGTGTGTGCCACATTACTTGTTGTTAAGTCCTTATTAATATAACACCATCATACTTTGAATTGATTAGTCTCTAGGCTAAATATAAACAACGATACCTGAGACTAGCTTGGGTGAAATGCTTCTACAACGGGTGTATTTATCTATGCGCTTGCGGGTAAATATTTATCTTTAAATCCAGTGCCCTGATATTATTACATTGCTAGCTTCATGTTGGGGATGACAACTTGACGTTAAGTGAAGTTAGTAGTGTCCCGTAAACTTCTTAGTGCCTTCACTAGATTATTATTTATGTGGTTTATTCTTAGTAGCGATGTTAAGAAATGTCAAAAGCATTTCTGGCACCGTTGCCGGGGATAAATTAAAACTCTATTCTTAGGGTGATTCCATTAAGGAGTGTCAACAAGCATTTCTGGCGCCGTTGCCGGGGAGAAGAAAAAAACACATCAATTCAATTAGGGATGGTACCTAGGGTTTTTCATTAAAATCCTTATAAACACTGATAGGACATTGCATTAGCAGCTTTAAAATGGTAGCTCTAGAACATATCATTTTACTTACACACATGTGATAATGCACTGATTGTTTATCTCTACTCAAATAGGCTTACCCTGGCTTTTGTTTATCTTTTATCTTATGCAGGGTGTGATGTATGACTGGTTTCCAACTTCCGAATAACTACGTTGAGGATCCCGAAGCTTTACTAAGAAAAACAAGACGCAAACTCAGGAGACCCTCACTACCACTTCCAGAAGTTAACCAGATAAGACGAAGCTTAACACCAGTATTGGACACCATGGCCGACAAGACACTCCGCGAGTTCTCTGCACCAACCACTGCAAACATCAGGACTGGACCAACAGTCAATGTGAGAGACAACGGATTTGAACTCAAGCCAGCTTTGATCAACATGGTGCAAGCTAATCAGTTTTGCGGAAAGGCGCATGAAGACGCAAGCGCTCATCTCCAACACTTCCTGGAGATTTGTAGCACTTTCACCATCAGGGGAGTCGAAAGAGACGCCATTCTACTTCGCTTGTTCCTATTCTCACTCTTGGGAAAAGCAAAACAATGGTTGTATGCCAACAAAGACAAAAACACCTCATGGGCGATCTGTTCAACTGCCTTCCTAGCAAAGTTCTTTCCAGTGGGCAAGACGAATGCCCTTCGTGCCAAGATTTTAACTTGCCAGCAACAACACGACGAATCAATCCCAGAGGCTTGGGAACATTTTCAAGATTACATATCAGAATGCCCTTACCATGGGATGGAGAATTGGCTACTCATGCAGACCTTCTACCACGGGCTCACTTCGAGTACCCGTGAGAATGTGGATGCCGCTGCTGGAGGATCATTCTTATCACTCACTATCAACAATGCTACTACACTCATTGAGAAGATGGCCTCTAACCAAGGATGGAACGAGGAACGCTCTCAACCACGCAAAAGGGGAGGAATACATCATCTTAAGGAAGTAGACATGTTGTCTGCCAAACATGACCTACTCATGAACAAGTTCAATGAACACACTCCCAAGAAAGAAGACGTCAAGCAAATCTACGAATCTCGCATGACATGTGAAGAGTGTGGAGGCACTGGTCATTCAGGGAGCAACTGTCCTGAGATTCAAGAGGATGCAAAGTACATCAACAACAACACCAACTATCATCCTCAACAAACTCAAGGATGGAACCAACAATCAAGGCCAAATTACTCAGGTAACTATCAAGAGCAGCTCACAGCTAGACCATCGAGGGGATGGAAGGATGACTCCATTGCCCCAAAGAAAGGTGATACAGGAAGACCTGTCATTCCAATCCACATTGGACCTAACAGTTTTGAAGAAGCAGTCTGCGACCTTGGAGCAAGCGTCAACATTATGCCAAAGGTAATATACGAACAAATTCATGGTGCACCTCTGTTATATACAAGTATGTGTTTGCAGCTTGCAGATCAGACACTGTGCTACCCATTGGGAATTCTAGAAGATGTTTGTATTCGAGTGGGATGCTCGTATGTGTGTGTAGATTTTGTGATAATCAAAACAGGTGGAGACAATAGAGCACCCATCATTCTTGGACGCCTATTCCTAAGCTCAACCAAAGCCATCATCTACGCGGACAGCGCCAAGATCTGTATCACAATCACAGGCAACAAAGAAAGATTCAGCTTCAAAAGATGTACACTCACTACCCGAGTCCACCCTCAGATACCTTACTATTGACGGAAGTTATAGCATGTTTTACCTTATCAAAATACCGTCAACAGGCCTCGGTTTCAAGGAAGTATAGCATATCATGAGCATATTTATCACTAATAAGTTCCACTTGTACTCTTAGCTTGTGAACTTGTAGGAGATGGCAAAATGAACAAAATGAGGCCAGGTGGGCCCACCAAGGGGGTCGGCCGACCCCACCTTGGGGTCACCTCTGCCAGGGTGACATGGCATGATCCAAGAGAAGCATGTTCAAGTCAATATCAACCCTTGGATCAAACATGTGCTTTTACTCAATGGTGCAAGATGAGAAGCACATGGATTCATGGGTCCACACCGAAACCAAATGCAACCATCATCACAAGACTTGCTCCATGACATGTGGGGTCACCAAGGGAGAGAAGAAGGTGGGCCATCCCTGTCATAGGGGGGTCGGCCGACCCCCCCTTGGTGGGGCCCATCTACACTGTTCGTTAGGATGACATCACCACCTTCTAGAAGATGTACCCTGGGCCCACATGTCATAGAGTGGGGTCGGCCGACCCCATGGTGAGCTTCATCCAAGTCGGTGCCAAAGCACATGTTTCACACGTGAACAATATCCAAGCCATTCATCAAAGTCGGTTGCTATGGCGGTTTGATCCAATGGCCAAGGAAGGAGAGCACGCGGATCGCTGACGTGGCATCGGAGTAGCCGCTACTCCACCTCCAAGCTATAAATACCCCCCCTAGAGCTCTTCATTTGTATGCATCCAAGGAGAGAAAGTCTACTTAGTAGCTTTAGTGTTAGAAGAGAGGGAAGGGAGTGAGGAGTTCCACGGAGGAGTCCCGGCCTGTCGGGAGTCTTCTCCAAGGTGCGCCTCAGCGGATGCGATTCTTCTTGTAAGTGTTACATCTGAGTCCTTCTAGTATTTAATATTCTGGTCTGGTAATTTAAGTTTACAATTCTTTTACTTGGCACATTGCTTTACTTTGTTGAAGTGCTCTAGGCCTAATAAGCTTAGCTTCAGAGTAGTAAGATTAGTGTAGACGTGGTGTCTAGGCTATATCTTGCTAGTGTGGACTTCTTGTCGCACTTGTGTAGACGCCTGGTGGTAGGGTGACAGACACAGCCAGTGCTTTGAGTTCCTCTCAAGTGTTGTAGGCAAGTTGAAAATAATAGTTGGGTAGCAGCATTGCCGCCTTAGTAGTTGTTAGGTGGAAAACCTTTTAATCAACTACTATTTCGTCCTTCGCCCCCAGTAAGGAATGAGGTGGTAAACCTCAGTACTCTTAGAAAACCAGTACCAGATATTGATATTAGGAAGACCTCTCTATCCCAGTTATCATATACCCTTTGATCATCCTTTGACGATCCTACATCTAGTTAATCCACTTCACGTTCCCTGTGGAAATACGATACCTGGAATACTCCCGGTGAAAGGCTACAATTGACTACCGTACGCTTGCGGTATATCTGTTTGCCACTTCTGGTGTCAACAAGCTTTTTTGGCGCCGTTGCCAGGGATTAGGCTCCATAGTCTAGTTCTAGTGGTTGCATTAAGAAGTGTCAACACTTACAAAGATACAAACGCTATATCATCAATAAAGAAGAATAGGAACAGAAGGAGGAAGAATAAGGCTACAAAACCACATCAAGACACAGTATGGATGGTCAACTATGTCCAAACAGAGAGTGACCACCTTCTTCCATCACCATACCTCGCCAAGAGAGATGACCCAGGTATACCCACCATCGATTGCAAGATCGAGGGAAGAACATTCCACAAGACGTTCTGCGACATCGGTTCAAGTGTTAACATAATGTCTAAGGTAACATATGAATACTTATATAAAAATAGACCTATGTATCAAACATATGTGCAGCTGCAGCTGGCGGACCAAACTTATCGATTTCCGGAGGGAGTAGTAAAGGACGTAATGATCCAAATTGAAGACTACTACAGTCCCACCGACTTCATGGTACTAGACATGGGAAGAGAAGATGATATTCACATCATCTTAGGGAGACCCTTCCTTAACACCACTGGCGCCATCATCTACATGAGATCTGGAGAGATCCACTTCCAGTTCCCAAGGGAGAAGGTGTGATGTTACTTTAATAGTTATGCCACTAATGTACAGGAAAAGAAGAATCACTCAAGGAGGAGGCGCCACACATCCCAACGCAACAATAATCGACCAATCAAGGATGGATGGGCAAACTATGAAGGAGAAGTCACCAGGAGTGAAGACATCTCGTTAAAGGAAATGAAGGACGATGAAGTAAAGGAGACAAGTCCACCAGTCAAGCGGGTGTGGAAAAAGAAAGAGAGTTCTACTGACGTACAATCATCCAGGTCCTCCTCAGGATCTGCTGATGTACCCAAGGAAGAATGAAGAACGTACAAGGAGTCTTGTTCGATAGACTATAAATGTTGAATCCTCGCCGGAAGGTAACTCGGTAGTTATCCATATTCATTAGCATTAAATTCATCATTACATAATTAGTAGAATCAGCATAATCATTTTACTGCTAGTATCATATTTACTTCTTAGCAATTATATCCGCATTAGAAAACAAAATAAAAATATGGAAAACTCTAAGCCCCATGAGAGTATTACACTTTCTGTGGAGGCATAAAAATAATATACATTTGCATATTTACTTCTGCATTGCATTTATCCATAAAAATAGAAAAATCTAAAAAGAGACACTATGAAACACTGTTGAAACTCTGCTTAGTGGAAATGAAGAACATAAATAATCTTAAGAGCTTTTAAGATAACTAGACAAATGGGAGGAATGTTTATCACTAACGCTTAATCAAGTTCCACGAGTTGTGTTGTCTATCTTTGAATTCAGCAGGAAGAGAAGAAGAGAAGGACTCAAGAAACTGCTAACAGTCTACTCATCTTCTGGGGAAAAGACCACATCAAGATCCAGCTTGGGGGAAGGCACCCTCAGTTATCACGATAAGTATCACGGCTTTTTACCATTATTAGTTCGGTTTAGTTAATGTAAAAACCCATAAAAAGATAAATAACTATTAGAAAACTAAATAAAGATATTATATAATGAATAAATGTCTAGGTGGATATAAGCTTCATTTTTGCTCATGATGAACGATTGCTCTGTCGTAATCCCTTTTAAGTACCTAGTGTTCAAACCTAAATTTTCTTGAAGTTTTAGACAAAGCTTTTCTGAATAGACTCTGAACCTAAAACCTGTGGATTGCAAATGCTTGATCTAAAGTCTAGATAATTGTGAGATATGATATAAAAAGGTTTGAGCTGTTGTTTATCTAATTCCTAGAGATACTAGAGTTCTGGAGATTTACACTTTGAAAAGATTAAAAGCACATGATGAGATCCTGTATGACATAACATGAATTCCTACCTAGAGCCATTAATATGATCTTAAGATAAGGCTACTTGCTTTGTTCTAAGTTTTTAGTTATGGTTGAGAAATTTATCATGCTCTAGAGATCAAGAATGTTTTATTAAAAGATTCACTCTTCCGAAGTATTATTGTGTTAGAGGCATGGGGCTATGCAAAAATATAAAAGGAGGAAATAAAAAGGGACAAGTGTCTGACTACCTCAAAAGAAAAGAAAAAGAGTTATGATAAAAATATGAAAGAGAAAAAAAATGATAGCCCATGGTCCCTCTAATTACAATATGCCAGTAAGAGATGACAAATTTCAAATGTTCTAAGTTCTTGATCTATGAGTATGACATCTTTCTCCCTAACTTTGAACTTTGGCTTGGTGAGATATGCTTTTCACTTCTTGAAAGCTCAAGATATATATATTCTTAGGAAAGAAGGAAAATGCATCATTAAGGAATCATAAAATATAAAAGAGAGATTTGAGAGTGTCATACAGTAAAATCTCTGATTTTTATTTTGACAATATATAAAAGCTCCGGAATGAAGGTTGATCAAAGAGTTAGAGATACAGTGCTTAACTTGATTGTTCTATCTTTCAATTGTTTAAAGACCCAGGTGAAGGCAAAAGCTCCATAGTTAAAGGTAATATGAGTAAGTCAGAATGGTTAACTCTAATCCAAAGGAAGGTTTTTGTTTGAACATATGTACCTCTGAGGTGTGAAAGCATAGTAGCAATTCTTGATTCATCATGATTATTTGCTAAGGGACTAGCAAAAGGTAAGCTTGGGGGAGTTGTTGACACTGATTATCTATCACAATTAAAGGATAAATAAATATGAAAAGGGTATGAATTCAATCACCAACAAAGGATTAGGGTTTCAATTGACAATATTCCACGAGTTTTGGTGAACTGTGATTCTGCAGGGACTAAACCAGGAAATCAACACAGATAGCTTCCTCTAGAAGGAAACCGACGGAAGATAACCGAACCGACGCATTAGGAATATTCTAGAAGAGTCTAGAGGACACCAGAAGACACCAGGAGGCCGGGCACCCCGGGACACGGCCAGGTGGGACCGACCGGTCCCACCACCAGACCGACCGGTCGACCCCTGGGCCCGCTAGACTCCGCCTTCTGGAACCTTCCTCCACCGCCTACGAGGATGCATCTCAGCCGTACCTAAGGTCGGTTTGATCCAACGGCCACGGTTCCTCTCCCAGGGCTATATAAGCAGCCCCAGACCCCCCCCCCCTCTCCAGAGGCATCAGATCAGGGTTTGATCACATTCATCATCAGATCAGGCTACCACCAGAGAAGGAGATCAATCAGTAGCTCTAGAACTTCATCCACCTAGAATAGTTAGATAGAATAGGATTAGAGGAGGCAAGCTTCGCTTGGATTCCGGATCTAGTCACGAGAAGGCTCGGTAAACCCAAGATATTCTCTCTTGTATTAACATTATGGATCTATTTCATAATTGCTCTTCTAGTTCATCTGTGTTCATCATTGTTTATGTTCTAGTTCGTCGTCTAGTTCTAGTTCATCGTCTAGTTCATCTTCTAGTTCATAATCCAGTTCTAGTTCATGTTCTAGTTCGTACTTTAGTTCTTCTCGATGATATAATTCACCTTATTGTTCATCTTTATGTTCTAGATAGCAATACAATTGATATGACTAAGACATCAACCATTATATCCTTAATTATATTGCTTATAGTCTGCTTTGATTATATATTTGGCATAGATAGTTCATTGTTGGGGGAAGGGACCCTCGGCAGAGGCGCCACGCAGGCTGGCTCAGCAAAATGGCCCGCGAACCTTCGCCGTCTATCCCCCTGTTTCATCCTGTCAAGTCTCTCAGGTCGCCAATCAAACCTCTGAACACTGACCCAACCTTCGGAAGTGTTCAGGTACTTTTTGCAGGAAAAGGGCGTGAAGAGCGATGGGAATGACCCTCGCGCATCCCGCGTACCTTCGCCAAAGAGGCCCAGGCCCAACTGGTGACGAAGGACCTCAAGCTTTGCGACTGGACGGATACCTCCGCAGGACGAAGATCGGCCCTCGTCTTTCCATCGCGAGGCTAAGGCGTGACGACAACGCGGCAGGCGACCCTCGCCGGCCTTCGAGGCCATCCCACTTGGAGCGATGGGTCTGGCAAGCGTCGGTGGAGCGCTGGCCCGAGGGCAAGCGAGATCGAGGGTCTGGCACTCGTTCTCCCCTCTCGAAGGTGATAAGAATCAGGTGGCGGCGCGCAGGAAGGAGGCTGACTAGGGTTTTCACCTTAGTTGTGTTTTTACGTTATTACCCCTCCTCCCTGTGTGGAGCCAGGGAATCTTTTCTGTACCCTTTTGTAATTGATCCCATGACCCTTGGTATTCCCTATAAATACCAAGGAGTGAACAGTGTAAGGGGGGACGATTTTTTTGGAATAGAGCCACGACAACCTTGTCTTTGTTTCCTCAACCTTCGCTGTTGCTTCCGACACTTGGTCACCTTCGCCACTCCCCTGTACAAGTGCGGAGGTGGGGCAAGCCTGTTACCAACATTCATCATTATGTTTATACTCATGTTCGTATAGCGCTCATCTTAATGATCATTGGGTGGGTGATAGATGTTGTGTAGGCGTGGTGCCTATACACTATTTATCTGTGAATACGTCCTTTGTTCCGGATAGAGTGGTAGATCGCGGGTGTGATATTCCTGTTGAGTCCTTTGTATTCCACCTCCCGAATATAGTGTTCAGTATGGCTCAGTTAACTCATGGTTTAGGGGTTACTCTGTTTGGCACCTTTACCATGGAGTTGCTTCCTGATTACAAATATGATATGACCTAGCCAATGATTGCCAAATATGTTTGCACTAATCAAAGTATGTTATGACTTGTAATTAGAATAACTTAGGAATGTTTCTATTTAATGCATGTTCTAATCATCACTTGCTAGGTAGTATTGTTCTAAGATTATATTTGATTGATCTGCTCTCTGTTACCATTTATCATTTATCATTCATTATTCTACTATTTGATCTCTGTTTAGAGTAATGAGTGTGTTATCGGTCTTTATCACAAGTGTGTGTCACATTAATTGTTGTTAAGTCCTTATTAATATAACACCATCATACTTTGAATTTATTAGTCTCTAGGCTAAATATAAATAACGATACATGAGACTAGCTTGGGTGAAATGCTTCTACAACGGGTGTATTTATCTGTGCGCTTGCGGGTAAATATTTATCTTTAGATCTAGTGCCCTGATATTATTACATTGCTAGCTTCATGTTGGGGATGACAACTTGACGTTAAGTGAAGTTAGTAGTGTCCCGTACACTTCTTAGTGCCTTCACTAGATTATTATTTATGTGGTTTATTCTTAGTAGCAATGTTAAGAAATGTCAAAAGCATTTCTAGCGCCGTTGCCGGGGATAAATTAAAACTCTATTCTTAGGGTGATTCCATTAAGGAGTGTCAACAATGAGGTGGCTTTGAATGCCACACTTTTCTTCTTCTTGTCCTCTTCCTTGACCACTTCTTCACTATCTTCATTGTATTGATCCTCGGTCATGCCATCACCAAGCACCTCATTTGGAGTCACATTCTTCAAGCCTCCTCTAAAGATGATGGTGTGAAGTGTCTTGAATCTCTTGGGCAAGCAACTCAAGAATCGGTCAGTGAAGTCTTCATCTTGTACCTTTTCTCCCAAGGACTTGAGATCATTGATGATGACTTGCAATCTATAGAACATTTCCGGAATTGATTCACCATCCTTCATCTTGAAGTTGGTGAGCTTGTCCTTGAGCATGTACAACTTGGCACTTTTTACCATTGAAGTGCCCTCATATGTTTCTTCTAATCTTTTCCACACCTCACTTGCATTGTCAAGATCTTTGATTTGCTCGAACACCTTTGGATCAATGGCATTGTATATGGTGTTGAGCGCCATTGTGTTGCATTGCTTGTTGATGGAGTCATTTGGTGTTGGATTGGTAGGATCAAGAATCACAAACTCATTTTCTACCACATCCCACACCTTGTCATTGATTGAGCCCAAATACATTCTCATCTTTCTTTTCCAATAATCAAAAGATGTGCCATCAAAGAACGGTGGTTTGCCTCCAACATGGTTGAACACAATTTGAGCCATTTTTAACACCAAAGGTGGTTAATCCTTATGCAAACGGTGACCATGGCTTTGATACCACTTGAAAGGTCCTAAATGGCTAGAGGGGGGTGAATAGCCTAATAAAATTTCTACCAAAACACTTAGAGCAACTAGTTAGACAATTATGAAGCGAAGCTTTTTGCTCTAGCTCTACTAAGTGTTGTAAGCCACCTATCCAAGCAATTCTAGTATATTATAATCAATATGGCACACAAAAGCTATGTCACTACTTTCTAAACTAGTGAGCTAGCAAGATATAATTACTTCTAATTAGAGAGCTACTTCTAGCAACAATTATCTCTACACAAGAAATAAAGAATGTAATGCAATGATAGAGAGAGATACTGATGCCGACAAGAGATGATCAATCACAATATGAATACCAATGAAGTCCGGGAGATAGCCAAAGAGACCAAGTTCACAAAGATTTTCTCCCGAGGTTCACGTGCTTGCCGGCACGCTACTCCCCGTTGTGTCGACCAACCACTTGGTGGTTCGGTGGCTAATAGGTGTTCACAAACCTAGCTCAACACTTGAGCGCCACGAGAACCGACCCACAAATGGAGGTAACTCAATGACACTCGCAATTTACTAGAGTTACCTTTTGGCTCTTCACCGGGGAAGGCACAATACCCCTCACAAATCACCAGGAGATGGCCACGAACAATCACCAACTCGTGCCAATGCTCCTTCGCTGCTCCAAGCCGTCTAGGTGGCGGCAACCACCAAGAGTAACGAGAATACCCGCAGCAACAACGATCCCCAAGTGCCACTAGATGCAAACACACAAGCAAATGCACTTGGAATCACTCAATCTCACTTTGATTCGCGCTATCAAGCAAGGAGATGAGTGGGAGGGAGTATGTTTAGCTCAAAGGGATGTCCAAGATGTTAGAGTGCCAAGAGAGACCTCCCAAAGCCGGCCAACTCATATTTATATACCCCCTCAAACAAATAGAGCTGTTACCCCTTCGAATGGGCAGATTACGTAGCGACCGGACGCGTCCGGTCATAGTTTCAGTAGCGTCCGATCGTTGTTTTAGTAGTGACCGGACTCTTGTTTCACTAGCGTCCGATCATTGTTTCACTCAGCGTCCGGTCACAAACAGAGAGGTTTCAGAGACGATTTTCATCGATCGGACGCGTCCGGTCACTATTGACCGGACTCACTATGCGTCCGATCACTCCATTTCATTCGTTGCCTCTCGTGAACAGTGTTACAGGCACGTCCGGTCAGTTGTTTCAATAGCGTCCGATCGTTGTTTCAATAGTGACCGGACGCATGTTTCAATAGCGTCCGGTCATTGTTCCAGCGTCCGATCGCGCCTGAAAACTTTGTTTTCAACTCCGGTTTCTTCTCCTTTTCAAATGTGCCAACACCACCTTGTGCAAGTGTGTTAGCATTTTCCAAACATTTTCAAAGGATTAGAGGTTAGCACACTAGGTCCTAATGCATATGCATGTATGAATTCACCTAGTGGCACTTGATAACCGCAATCACCGAGATAGTCCCCTCTTAATAGTACGGTTATCGATCCTAAACACACTCACACCCTCTATGGTGTCTTGAGTGCCAAAACAAAATCCCTATTTATACCTTTGCCTTGATCTCCATAGGGTTTTGTTTTTCTCTCATTCTCTTTCCAAATGTGGAGCACTTGATCCATCTTTTGGTCATCACCACTAACACCATGGTCATCATCTAGCTCCCACACTTGGTGTGTACCAACCTAGCTCATAAACACTTCATGACAAAAGTTAGTACTCTAGGTGACATCAATTATCCAAAACCAAACAAGGACTTTCAAGCGCTGGTCAGAGTTCTCCGGAATCTCTAAATCTTCGGGGCGGAGCTTGGCGGCGTCGGTGATGCAAGCTTGGGCACCTTGGATCTGTTGTTGCATCTCCGCGGAGTTGATGGTCTCCTGCACGCACTCGTATGCCACCTGGAGATTAGCCCGAAGGCTGAGGATGCCCTTCTTCGTCGGGATCTTGAGCACTAGGTAAGCATAGTGCGGAACCGCCATGAGCTTGGAGAGCGCCGGGCGACCGAGGATGGCGTGGTAGGTGGTGTGGAAGTCAGCGACGATGAAGGTGATGTATTCTTCGCGGAAGTGGTCGGGCATGTCAAACTGCACCGGGAGGGTAATCTACCCGAGGGGCATGGAAGGCTTCCCCAGGATGATGCCCCAGAACGGGAAATTCACCGGGAAGAGGTCCCGCTTGGAGTAGTCTAGCTTGCGGAAGGCAGAGGCGAAGATGATGTTGAGAGCGCTCCCTCCGTCGACGAGGACCTTCCGGTAGCGGCAGTTGGAGATCACCGGGTCAATGATGAGGGGAAATGCCCAGGGTACTTGTCGTCCGACCACTGGTCGTCTCGGGAGAACGTGATGGGGCGCTCCGACCAGTCGAGGTAGCGAATGTTGGCGGGGTCGTCGTGGATGGTCGCAACGGAGGCGATGTCTCAGCGTACTTGGCACCGCTTCTGCTCGCTTTCGACGATGACATTGTCGCCGAAGATGGAGAGTGTCCTCGCTGGTGCCCTGAAGATGGGCTCTTGAGCATCAGCGTCCTTGTCCTTGTAGTCGTTGTTGCGTTGCCGCTTCTCATCGTTCCTTCGCACGTTACGGGCGATGATGTCGCACTCGCGCATGGTGTGCTTGGCGTTCTTGTGAAGAGGGCAGGGACCGTTGAGGAGCTTCTCGTACTCGTTGTCGTAGGTGCGCTTCGAGAGAGTGTTGGTGTTGGCGACATAGCGATTGTCGCGACGATGATAGTACGGCTTTTGGCAAGATGACTCAGGATGATCGTGACAGCGTTCCTGGTCGTCGCAGCAATCATGGTGGCCGGAGCGGTGGTCGCGTCCTCCTTCGCGCCGGTCATCGCGGCGTTCATCATCGCGGGGGCGCTCCTGGGATCGTGATCGGCGACGCGGGCGCTCGTGATGGTGATGGTTATCGTCGGCATCAGCGTATAAATTGGTGATCGTCATCAATTCGGTGATCGTGGCCACCTTCTTGCGCATGATCTTGTCACGGAGCTCCTTGTGGCATAGGTCGTTGGAGAAGATGGAGATGGCGTCGGCGATCTCCGGTATCGTCAGCCGCATGTTGGAGAAGCGGCGGATGTAGCTCCGGAGGTTTTCATCGTGGTCCCGGTGGACGTTCTGGAGATCGTAACGCTTCCCTAGCTAAATGCAGGTAGCGTTGTAGGTCTTGATGAAGACTTCCTTGAGCTGCTCCCAGGTGTCGATGGAGCTTTCGGCGAGCTTGTGGAGCCAGCTGTTTGCTGAGGAGTATAGCATGACCGGGAGGTACTTGGCCATCACATCAGGTCTTCCCCGGCGGCTTGGATGGCAATTTCATACATGGTTAGCCATTGCTCGGGGTTGGCCTTCCCATCGTACTTGTCCACCAGGTTGACCTTGAAGCCCTGGGGCCACTGGACGGCTCGGAGCCGAGCGGAGAAGGGGCAGGGCCCGATCGAAGCGTCGAGAGCCGGAACTCGGTAGGCGTCGCGGTTTCCCTAGGAAACTTCCTGGTTGTGGTGCGGCGGCGACTGCCTCCTGTGGGGGCGGCGAGGACTCTGAGGGGTCCTGCTGTATGAAGAGCCGGAGGGAGAGGAGCGACGCCCTTTCTCGTTGCATTGCACCGCGACAGCCTTGATGTGGGCGACGATCTTCTGAAGCTCTGGGGAGATAGGAAACTTGGAGAGTTCGTTGGCGACGACGGCGAGGTTGGCGCTCGGGGTCGGATAAACAGGATGATCATCGACCCTGTCGAATTCATAGAGGAGGTCGCAGCCTCCGAGGTTCTCTCGATCTCGGTGTTCCCGGTCGCGGCGTTCATCATCACGGCGCTCCCGGTCGCGGTGCTCCTGGTCGCGCCATTCATCGCTGCGGCGGCGTTGTCGTTCGACGCTGCGCTGCTCCCGGTTGGCGCGTTCGGCGTCCGTCTCGTTCGGCTGTGGAGCAATGTCGGCGAAGATGTTGAAGATGATGCCTCCACGGTACGACAGGAAGCCAGCGCCGGACTCGGTGGAGACGATAGTGGTGGTCTACGTGGAGATGGAGTTGCTTGATGTAGTAGACCCAGACGTGGAGGTCGCCGAGACGGTGTCACCGGAGATCTCGCGGAGGGTCACCATGCCGATGAGCGGAGCCGTAGATGCTCGGTTGCGTGGGCTGGTCTGAGCTGAGGGAGTGGGCCTGGTCAGAAAGTCGTCGCGGTGCATGGTGCTAGAAAGTCGATGTCGCGCCGCGCAGCCCGAAGGGCATGGAGGTCATTGATGGAGCATGGCGATGCACCGGGTGCAGATCCGATCTGGAGCGGCGGGCGGGTTGAGCGCTGGAGACTCCCGATGGTGTGCGGCGGCGATGCTGGAGACGAAGACGACCGGGGAGCTGCACGCGAGCCGCCTCGACGGCATCGATGCAGTCGACGATCCCTTGGTTGGCCCGGTCGATGGCTTCGATCAGGTCGTCGCAGCGGATGGATCTTGGCGCTTGGGGCGCCGGCGCGATGACGCATTGGGTGGAAGGCGGGGCGTCCGGCGCAAGAGGCTGCGCGGATTCCACGATCTTCGGAGCAGGATGAGGTCGCCAACAGTCCAGATCATAGATCCAATCTGGAAAGTGGTGCTGGCCTCCGGAAGAACCATGGAGCGAGGGAAGGTGACCGCTTGACAGATCATGGTGTCGTAGCACACACCCCCTACCTGGCGCGCCAACTGTCGATGAAAGATGGTCGACAGTCTACCGAGGGGTATGCCCAAGGTAGTAGATTAGTTTGAGGAGGCGTGCGAGACGTCTACACAAGCGTTAACACAAAGACGGAAGACAGCGATTTAGACAGGTTCAGGCCGGCAAGTCGCCGTAATACCCTACGTCCTGTGTTTTGGTGGCTGGTTTGTATTATGAGATTGGAATATGGCGTGAGTTTGGAGGGGATCCCTGCTCGCCTTATATAGCCGGGGAGCAGGGTTACAGTTGTCGGATCCTAACAGATTACAAGCGGTTCCTTTAGGTAAGGAATCAAGATCTATCTTTTAGGATCTTCCTTGATGAGCAAGGCTTTGGGAGAGTCCTTGGCGGTCACGACGACCTGGTCGCGAGCCGCAAGGCCTTCTGGTTGGGCCGCTCTTGATGACGGGCCCAAGTAAGTCCATGGGAGTATACGGGAGTAATATCCCCCGCAGAGACAACGACGAACGAGAGGAGAGAGAGGAGGTGTCTCGCCATCTCATGGTCGCGTGAGGAATGAGGATAAAAAAAACACTGAGTATGCAAGGAAAGGGGTTGTCTTCTGTCGCGTGACGTGAGAAGGGGCACAAGTGTGGCATTTGGCGTCTTCGAGGGAAGGGGAGAGGGCATGCGAGTATGGCGTGGGGTGGGAGCTGAGAGGGTGGAGGAGATGGTCGAATGCTTCATTAGGGTTATAGTTGAAATTAAGATGTAGATTGTTAGCGAGCCTCCATTGGACTCTGCTATTTTACGGGTCGTGTTGTACAGTCCAGACATAGCTTATTTTTTCAGGTCGTGCTAGTCTAGGTCCGCTGGTCACTAGGTTGGGTCGGGGCAAGCCAAAAAAACAGGTCTCGTGTTGACTGTCTCCAACAATAATACCCAAAATACAAGACCCATTTAACATATGGGTAGCGCTACAGGTAAAAAGTTCAATACCTATTTGACATCTTCTCCAACAACGAGACTCAAAAGAGAATCTTTTCTGCAAATGGGTTTTCAGGAGAGAGGATACTTATATTTGGGTTATGTCTCTCATACAACCCAAAATAGGTCTCGTGTATAGGTATTTTGTTGGAGGCTGATTCTAGGTCTCCTGCTACCCATTTTAGGTTTAGGTACTCATATGGGTACTTTGTTGGAGATAGTCTTAGGCTAGTGGAGTTGGGTTGCATGGCCATATATCCACGATCTAGGTCTCGTTCAGTTCGCGAAATATTTGGGCAAAAGTTACTATAACACTTTTATTTTATTTGACAAACTTTGTCCAAATATGGTCTAACTAGACTCAAAAGATTCGTCTCGACATGTACATATTAAAAATATAATTAATTATTTTTTTATCTATATTTAATATTTCATGCATACGTCTAAAGATTTGAGGTGTCCAAAATTTTTAGGGGAATTTGGGGGAAGTCAGCGTGGCCTAGTTGCCCAGAAAAGTCAATGCGATGCGTCTCCTCCATGCTTCCCCCCCATCGGACTATCGGAGCCAATTCCCTGTTGCAAGTACCAAAGCCCGTAGAGTAACAGGAGTAGCACTAGGCCACTAGCAAGCAATGGCCGCCCTCTATTCCGCTCTCCTCTTTGCCGTGCTCCTTGCGGCCGCCCAGTACGTGCTCCGCTTGCTCCACTCCTTCCTTTGGGTCCCGCTCCGCCTGGAACGCCGCCTGCGGCGGCAGGGAATCCGGTGGCCACCACGCAGCCTGCTCTCCGGTAACGCAGCCGACTACCGCGACTTGCTAGCCGCCGCCAGGTCCGCGCCACTCCCCTCCCTCCGCCACGATGGCGTCGTCGCCCGCGCCACGCCGCAGTACGCGGTCTGGCCGGCGCTGTACGGGCGGCCGTTCGTGTACTGGTTCGGGCCCCGGCCGCGGCTGGTGATCTCCGATCCGGAGCTCGTGAAGGCCGCGATGACCGACTCCACGGGGGGCTTTGATAAGGCGGGCTCCGGCGGCAACAACCCGCTCGCCAGGCAGCTCATTGGCGAGGGGCTCGTTGGGCTCTCTGGGGAGACGTGGGCGCGCCACCGCCGCGTGATTTCGCCTGCGTTTAACATGGAGAGGGTGAAGGTGAGGAGGTGAACATGAAAATTTGTGAGACTTTGATAAATCACAACTGGTAGCATTTTTTTTCTATTTCAACAACTAGGGAGTGTATGTCTTGCTAAAATCTTGTGCTAATGTGAACTTAAGTTATTACTTTTTAAATTTATAGAACTGCTAGTTTTAGACTTTCAATCAATTTTGCTAAAAACATTAGTCCTTAATAAATGTGATGTTGATGCCCCTTTGATGTGACAAATGTAGAACTTAGCTTTTACTTAATGAATATACCTGTATGGAACAAGAACCTTATGTGGAACTTAGCATGTCAAGTTAATGTTCATCTGCGGTCAGTGTTTCTTCTTTCTGATTTGCATGGTTATCTAATGATTGCAGCTAATCAAGTGTCATTTACCACTGAACTCGATATTTGTCCCTTCTAGGCTTGGATACCAGAAATAGCAGCTACCACCTCATCTGTTCTGGATAAATGGGAGGCCGAAGGTGGAAGCCGCACTGAGTTTGAGATCGACATCCATAAAGGATTCCACACTTTGAGTGCAGATGTCATTTCCTGTGTGGCATTTGGAAGTAGCTACGAGGAGGGAAAACGAATTTTTGAATTGCAAGAGGAACAGATGAAACTTGCTCTTCTTGCAATGAGGACTATTTATATTCCTGGCTTCAGGTGAGATTGCCTCTTTCCACTGCATTCTTGGGATCCACGCTCTTTGAATGGCACAATGTATACATCGTTATCTGACTTGTTTCTCTTTAAGACGTAATGGTCTTTGTCGTCGTTTTAGACTTGGTACTTTGTAATTTCATTGCTTTCGTAATGAAATTCAGCTTTGGCCTTTCTGGAAAATATGACTTGTTTCACTATAGGTTTGTACCAACAAAGAAGAACCGAAAGAGGCAGAGGTTAAATCAGGAAATCCAATGTTCCTTGCGCAAATTGATTGAAATCAATGGAACAAAATGTGAGGATTCAAAAAATTTGCTCGGGTTAATGCTATCAGCCAGCAAAGCTGGGAGTGAATACAGAATGGGAATTGAGGAAATAATTCATGAGTGCAAGACATTTTACTTTGCTGGGAAGGAAACAACAGCGAACTTGTTGACATGGGCAACACTTCTTCTTGCATTACATCAAGAGTGGCAAGCGAAGGCCCGTGATGAAGTTCTTGAAGTGTGCGGAAAGTATGAGCACCCTAATGCGGAAAACCTGAGCGATCTCAAAATTGTGAGTCTATCTATTTGAATAGTCCATACATATTTTAGTGCTTGTGAGATGATTTTGTGCTATATTTATAGTACTATATTTTTGTTTCAATGTAATGAGTAAAGCCTTTGCTGTGTTGCCATGAGATCAGGTCACTATGGTGTTAAAAGAAACCCTCAGGCTGTATCCTCCAGCTACATTCATCAATAGGACTGCCACTAGGGATATCAAGCTGGGTAAACTAGACATCCCGGCTGGCACACGGCTTGACTTCCCTACTATTGCCATCCATCATGACCATGATATCTGGGGCACCGATGCAGAGGAGTTTAATCCATCAAGGTTTGCAGATGGCAAGAGCTATCACCTAGGTGCTTACTTGCCCTTTGGGATTGGTCCTACAATCTGCGTTGGCCAGAATCTTGCAATGGTTGAGGCCAAGGTGGCACTTGCAATGACCCTTCAGCGGTTTGCCTTTACAGTTTCACCATCTTATGCTCATGCACCGATGCTGGTGTTCACCCTCCAACCCCAGTTCGGTGCTCAAGTTCTTGTCCGGAAGATATAGCTTTCTACGTGATAACTAATAAGGTCATAAGGCTTCTGTATCTATGTGAGTAGTCTGAAGGCCTCTACTTTTTTCAATCCTGTTCATGAAAGACTTGTATATAGACTTGTTCTCTACAGTAATCTGCCAAAGGCTACAAACACTTGAGCCAAAATGGCATGTGTTGTAAAAAACCACATCTAAGATTGTCGGCACTGGGACCGGTATATGCTACTGAAGTAAAGCTTTACAGTAAAAAGAAGCTGCAGCGCTAGACTGTATACCCTCTGCAACAAACGAACATCCCCTAAATGTAGCGCTATACAGGAGGTATGGGCGTGGGACCGTGGGCTGCTGCAGCGCGCGCAGAGTGAGGCTGGGGGAGAGGGGAGTGAGGTGACTGGCGGGCCCACTTTCTTACCTAACTAAAAAAAATATTATATCTCACAAACCGAAAAGTCAAATTAAATTTTGATTACACCATTGAATTCGTTGCAATTAATTTTTACTACTAGATCTTTCATGGATATATTTAGATAAAGTGATAAGTAGACCTATAGTAGATAGAGGATGATATAGAGGAGGTATGGATGCGGGAGAAATGAAAATAGAGGAAAAAATCTTGATGACCAGGCAGTGTAGAGAATGAAAATAGAGGAACATGAGTGCGGATAGTCTAAGACCAAACGCACTGGAGTCCTCTGTCACTTTTGCTACCGCTATTTACCGCATAAAAAACACTGCAGCGGCACCCGGTATAATATCCGCTACGCATGCCCAAACGCTAAAGCCAAAAGAAAGGCAGGCATTTAGCGGGCACGGCCTGGAGCCGGCCGCATGCACGCGCGCAGGACTGGCGAGCTCTCCAGTGGTGGGCCCCACCATATTCTCCAACAAAAAAATACTATAGCTCACAAACTAAAAATCTAAATTAAATTTCGATTGCACCATTGAATTCGTTGCAATTAATTCTTCAAAACTAGATCTCTCATGGATATATTTAGACAAAGTGACAAGTGGGCCCCAGTGGATAGAGGATGATATAGAGGACAGATGGATGCGGGAGAAATAAGTATAAATGAGAGAATCTTGATGACTAGGCTGTATAGGGGATGAAAATAGAGGAACGTGGGTGCAGATAGTCTAAGAACCTGCATGAATCTACCATAAATATGTGGTGTTGTTTGGTTGGTTGTTTTTACGGCTGGTTTTGGCTGTTTTAATAGTGTTCTGTGAAAAAAAATAAGCCGAAGTACGGCTGATAAGGGAAAAGTAACCGCAAGCCTTCGTCTTTATCTTTATGGAAGAGGTTTGTGTGCTTGGGTTTGTTGAAATTACTGCATCTCTATGTGTTCGTCTGTTGTAAGGTTTCTGATTGTCCTTTTAGTTCGTAAAATTGTAGAAACTGTGAACTGCCCAATGCCGCTAATTATTGGTTCTATGCGCTTGAACTTATCAACTGGCTTATCAGTTGTATTTAACCTGCATGAATCTACCACAAATATGTGGTGCTGTTTGGTTGGTTATTTTTACGACTGGTTTTGGCTGTTTTAATAGTGTTCTGTGATAAGGCTGATAAGGGAAAAGTAACCGCAAACCTTCTTCTTTATCTTTATGGAAGAGGTTTGTGTGCTTGGGTTTGTTGAAATTACTGCATCTCTATGTGTTCGTCTGTTGTAAGGTTTCTGATTGTCCTTTTAGTTCGTAAAATTGTAGAAACTGTGAACTGCCCAATGCCGCTAATTATTGGTTCTATGCGCTTGAACTTATCAAATGGCTTATCAGTTTATTTTGGTTTATTCTCTCTCACAGAACATTATTCTTTCGAGAATATTGAGATTTGGCCAATCGTAAATGTTGGCCAAATTTCTAGATAACATTGGCCACTTACAAGTTGCATAATATCCGATGAGATTTCTAGAGCAAACCTACTTTTCCTTTTTGGGAACCTGGCACACTTTAATTTCTATCAGGGGCCGTTTGGATCCCTTCATTTGGAGGAATTGGAATCCACTCAATAAACTAGTCTATTTGGCTTAGAATTTGACATTCCACCACTTTCCAAAGTTCATATATAAGTCTATCTCAAATTCATAGGGTAAAAGAGGGAAATGGATTCTATAAATCGCCATGCTATATTGCTACTTTGCAATTTATAACACTCTCTTCAATCCACTCCCCTACGGTAGAAATGCAATACATGAGTATATATCTTGTATAACCAACAATAATATACAAATATAATCCATATATAACCATATTAGCTTAATTAATATATGGCTAAATTATGATTCTTAAAATGAATTTAATTTTAAGGATCCAAACGGGCCCTCAGTTTTTTAAGGAAGGTAACCCTCCCCTCAATTTAGGCCTCATTTAGTTATTGAGGAATCATTCCTAGACAAACTGTTTCTTCAGGAATTTGTATAGCGTCGGAATCGTTCCAGAGACACAGAATGGCCCGTTCCGTAAGAACCGAATGGAGCCTTAGAAGGCGAGGCAAGGAAGGGGAGTATATTTAGAGATTCACATTTGAGCATAAAAATCTAGAGAGAAGCGGTGGGAATTTAGCTTAGCACACATGTTTTGCTTCCTGTCTTTCTGTCTGTCTCTGACGACTGGTTTCGGACCATTACGCGGCGACGGTGCCACCGCTTCTGGCCTCCCTTTGTCCTTCACAAAAAACATCAGGCAAAGGGAGGCGTTCCGAAGCCGGGCGATCGGGCCGCACGGCAGACGGACAAAGAGCTGCCAACCAAGAAGAATCGATGGAAAGAAGAGAAGAGACACCCACGCATCTGAACCTTGCGTACGTGTTGCTGAGCTCATGGGCAGCCATGGACCCATGGCTCCACTGGTCCTTTTTTACAATTTGCCTGGTCTTGCGCGTCAATGGAGCCCCAGCAGCCGCCGAAGCTCCCGCGAACCGAGAAGAATCGATGGAAAGAAGAGAAGAGACACCCACGCATCTGAACCTTGCGTACGTGTTGCTGAGCTCATGGGCAGCCATGGGCCCATGGCTCCACTGGTCCTTTTTTACAATTTGCCTGGTCTTGCGCGTCAATGGAGCCCCAGCAGCCGCCGAAGCTCCCGCGTGGCGGCGTCGTCCACGTCCACGGCGGCGTCGTCCACGTCCACGCCTGGCACCGCCGCGTCGGCGACCGTCCTGGAGGAGAACCGTGGCAGCGGCAGCGCCCGTGGCGACGGCGACATGGCGCCGAACGCCGGCCCCGCGTACGCGTCGACCACCGCCACCGCCACCGCCTTGGTCCGCACGACCTGCCTCGGCACCGTCACCGCCGCCGAGGGACTCCGCCTGTCGCCGCGCGCGCCACGGCCCTGGCACTGGCGCGCCGCCGCCACCGCCGTCCTCCTCCCGGCGGCGGGGCGCAGCGGCCGCGGCCGCGGCCGCCTAGCGCGGGCGAGGCAGTCGTGCGGGCGGAGCACCTCTGTTCCCATGGTGCTGATGCGGACGTGCGTGTGTGTAGGAGGGGGGGGGGGGGGCTTCGGCGAGGGAAGCGTGGGAGGCTTCCGCTTCACTCCACGCCTCCACCCCCTCTCCCGGCGCCGGTCGTGCCTAACGGTTGCCTTCTACGTGCTCGCCCCCGTGAGTTCCTCCGTTGCTTTAAAGGCCTCCTCTTCTTGCTGGCGCACCGTGGAAACTGGCGCCGGGAAGCGCGCACGCAGGAGAAGGCGCAGGGGCTGGCGCCGGGAAGCGCGCACGCGCACCACCTCTTTTTCGGCAGTTCTTCCCCGCGGCCACGGTCCCAGGCCGGTAACCGGACTGGGCCTCTTCGTCCGTGCCGATTTTTTGGTGGACCAGCCTGGAATCATCCGATCCTGGAGGCTGGAGCCCAGGTGTTTTGGTTATTGTCATATCATCCAATCATCCGTCATGAAGCTGTGCTGGACATGACTACGGGATACAGTCCATGCTAGACATTCCATGCTGCATCTGCATGAGGGCATGTTGGTTTTCAGGGCAAAATATTTTTGCTCTGTCACATCGAATATTGCGGCCCTAGTTTAGCCTATTAAAAATATAATAATTAAAAAACTAATTTATCAGCAAGAGACTAATTCACGAGACGAATCTATTAAACTTAATTAGTTTATGTTTTGACAATGTGGTGCTACAGTAAACATTGACTAATGATGAATTAATTTATCTTAATAGATTCGTCTTAGTAATTAGCATATGACCCTGTAATTAGTTTTATAATTAATTAATTTTTAATAGACTAAACTAGCGTCGCAATGTTCGATGTGACAGGTAAAAAAAATTTGTCAGGGAAATGAACACCCCCTGAGCTGGATCTCTCCAAACCAAACACGTTGACATAGGCGGCCCACTGGCCCAGCAATTAGGCCGGGCTATAAAAGGAAAAAAAATCCTTTTTATCACTCAACTTTTGATGTCGTCTGATTTATACTTCTCTTCTTTACCAAACCGATTTTTTTTACTCTCCTCAACTTTAAAACTGTTTGTTTTTTACCTGGACGGTTTTATGGTGGTTTGCTAACATGGAGCCATGTCAGAGGGTGGTAAACTGGACTAGTTAAAAGTTACAGAGAGATAAATCAGACTAGAAATATTTTTCCCAAAAATATCTAAAAATTCATACAAATATTTTTTCAAAAAATATAATAATGTAATTGAAATAATAAAAATTAGTTTGCTATTAGAAAAATCAGATAAACTTTGTTTTATCTTTGAAAATTATGAAACTAGTTTCAATTATTTTTCTCTAAAATCATACTCTACCTTACTTTTCTCTAAAATTGGTGCGTGGCTTGAAACTGTTTAAATTTTGATGGACTTATTTTTGTGCTTATTTTCTAGTACAAGCTCTCGTTATCTGTTATTATTAAACTACGTAGAAATACTAGTGGACTCATGTGACTCTAACTATGCTATCCCGTTACTCCAGGTAGGTGTCCGTATCCGATACCCATATAAGACGGATATGCGGTGGGTACGTATCAATGAAATATCCCAAATAAAAAATAAAAATCTTGGTCCGAGATGTATCCATGAAGTATCCTGAATAAAAATAAAAAATCTAGGTTGCTATAACACGCAGCCACTTATGGTGTGCTGCCACCTGCAGCCGCAACACAGTAACACACCTCTTTGCTTGATTTTTTTAAAGATGGCATAACAAATTAAAGACTTTTGTATTATACTAACAAACATACTCGTACGTTACAAAGGAAATCAATATATCTTTGAAATTAGACTCTGTATTATCGTTAAATATGAGTTGTTCTTGCTCGTGTGAGCACGGGTCATAAGTGTCGGTAACATATATGAAATAATATAAGGAGGGTGTGAGACCAGTATGAAAAGGTAAAAAAGGAGGACAAAAAAAATTCCTTTGCCTTTTAAACATTGCGCTTACAAAATATACCCGTACCTTGCAAAAAAATAAAAAAGGCAAATTTTGTTACAGGACACTCATAATTTTTGAAATTGGTTGTGGGACACTGTATTTGCTGTAAGACACCGCCTAGTGTCCTACAACAAAGAAACTAGTGTTCCACAGTAAAGAAAAATTATGTCAATGTCCCACAACCAATTTTTCATAAGTGGAGTGTCCTATAGCAAAATTTTCCAAGAAAAAACTATCAAATTTTCATGATGAACAACAATGGAAATGTTACGTGTCTATTTATGTTATATCCTTTTTATAAATTGTCAGACCTAAATTTATTTTATGATGGGTAACATCCATAATATAAGCTGATGTTGGTAAAAATATAACAATATTCTAGTAAACTTGTATTGAAGTAAGCACTAAAGTATTTAGACGTAAAGATATCATAACTTTAATTTTCATATTATTCATGTGTTGCCTCAAAATATCTGAGTTTAATTTCATGACCTTTTTTAGGATCCTAAATATATGTAAGTCTAATCTCCTATTAAATTTAGTGAGGAGTTAGTTGCCAAGTTATTAAAATCAGTCTTCATCTATGATATGGCTTCATTCACTTTATGAGCCAGAATCAGTCTTACTTTTCAGTCATAGAACAATGTTTTCTCTCACAACAAATCAACTCTAGACATCAGTCAGAACCACAATAAGTATTGGCGAGCCTATGACAGGAGACATCTCTAGATTTCCACATGGTAGCCTTCGTAAAGCACAAAACCATTTCGACGCAAATATATCATAAATTTAATTTTCATACTATCCATGTGTGTTACCACAGTGGAATATCGAGTTTTGTGACTTTTAAGTACCCATAAATGTATCTAATTCTAATCTCTAGTTAAAATCAGCGAAGAGTTAGTTGCTAACGTATAGAAAATTGGTCTACCCATCGATGATGATGACAAAAGACATATCTCATTTTTCCACATCACAATCCTCTTAAGGGTTTGCAACATTTATTAAGACTGGATTAGACAACAAACTATTTAAGATTTCAATTCACAATTTAATTAGTTCAACCATCAGTTGATCTATATATTTCTTAGAGTTCTCTATTTTTTAATTAGTTCACAGAATAAGAATAAGTTTTGTTTCTAATCAAAACTATAATCTTTCTAATCATAACTATAATCTACTTTTTATGGAAGGATCAATGGTTCAAAAGACCATAATATTGTATTTAGAGTACTCTTGTATTTATTATTTGTTGTTTAGGTTTACGAGAAATAAAATACCAGAGTTGAGTTCAAGACGGAAAAACAAAAGAATAAAAAAACACCAGATAACTGAGCGGAGTAGGAATATGGAGAACCAACGAAAAGAAAAAACACCAAACTAAAAACAACGGAAAGAAGACACGGAATGGAGAAACAACGAAAAGAAGAAAAAGAACACCGAACTAAAAAACAACGGAAAGAAGACAGAACACAGCACTAAAAGGCCAAGCTCCAAGCAGAGTCCAAATGAGAGTCCAAGCGGAAAACAAGAGGCTGAAAAACACGGACACGGAAGGCACAGAGCAGCCAGAAAAAAAAACGCAGTAAAATGTGGACGACAAAAAATATAGGAGACAGAACAAGAATTTTAGAGGCAAAAATTTGGACTCTTCAATTTAGGAATATATGTGTGTTTTGCTACTAGATTTTGAGAATAATGCTTGGGTGTTGGAGTGTTGACAGAATCAAAATATGGAAAAGATGAGCAAGACATATGCAGGATTCACAGTCAAAATTTTCTACTTCTCTCAATGACGAGGGTTTCTCTTACCATGTCTTTGGTTTCGGGATAATCTAGGTTGGGTTCGACCCGATCCAGTTTTGTGGGTTAGATTGAACTCATCTCTTGTTTGGGTCGACTCTAGTTTTATGTTTAGTAGTAGAATATCTAGAAATGAGTTGGGTCATTGACATGTAGGCTTCATTCATCAGCGTCTCTTTCTCCTTTCTTAACCCACTTCAACTCACATGATCCTCTCGATTTGGAGCGATGAGTTGAACCTACATCTAGAGGGTATTTTCCGTCTCGGGTTAACCCAGTTTTACAAATCCTCGAAACTAAACACTAGAATAACCTCGGCTGAACCCAGGATATCCCAGTTCGACCTAAGAACTAAACCCACTGTTACTGTTTTAGCATTCAAAATTTAGTATAAAATTTTCTTATCAAATGTTTACTAGTGAGAATTTTCATATGATATGACTAGTGATATAGTTTTATTACTGCTTATTAAAAATACTAGGAGAATTTCACCATTTCGATAGTGATTACATGTATTGGCAAACCTGCTATACTATACTATTTTTAGAATTTTAATATGCAATCATTTTCTATTTATATATTTTATATATTTTAAAAATAGCGAAACGTTTCCGCGTAATAACAACGGAGTTGTGTTTGGAAAATTGCTGTATCCACGAATCCATATGCGTCCAATGCTGATAGACGTACGGGGGTATCCATGGTGCGTAAACTGTAGCCACTCGCGCGGCCGAGCCCAGGAGGCCGGAGCTGGATCAGGCTAGCTGCTCTCCGGGTCTTTGCCGAATTGCCTGGAGCCAGGAGCCTCGACGTCCGGAGCCACGTACAGGCCGCGAGACGGGATAAGGTGAGCGGCCGCTGCGATGGGGGCGCGTGTGAACCCCGTCGCTCGACATGGACGGTATAAGACTAAAGGCAACTAAAGGCATTCCGCGCTCAGCTTTCCGCGACCTCACTCGCCTCTCTCGCGCGCGCTCCCGCCAGTCCGCCGCACGCGCGCACTGCACGTTCGGTTCGAGCTCCGCGTTGGAGCTCGGGAGCCCACGCGGACAACAGCCAGCGCGCTCCGGTCACGTGTAAGCAGCTCTCTCGGCTCTCTCTCTCCCTCCCTCCCTCGCCCCTTGCTCCATATACAGTATGATCGTGCACGAGCTAACGCGCGCATGGACTGTCGTCGTCGTCGGCGCATGCAGGTAGGAGGGGAGCGGAAGGATATGGCGGCGTCGGTTTCCGGGGCCACCATCTGCCTTCAGAAGCCGGGCTCCAAAGGCAGCAGGAGGGCCAGCGAAGCGACCTCCTTCGCCCGCCGATCGGTCGCGGCGCCGAGGCCCCAGCATGCGAAAGCGAGCGTCATCCGCTCCGACTCCGCCGCGGGACGCGGCCAGCATTGCTCGCCGCTGAAGGCGGTCGTTGACGCCGCGCCGATACAGACGACGAAAAAGGTATCCTTGCAGCTCTTATATATATATATGTATATGTATATGTATATGTATATATGTATGCATTTGATTGCCATGGCATGCATGGCGGCATACCGGCATGGGTACGCATAGGATGAAAACCGTCGGGAAAACAGATAAATAGGGACTGAAAGCCATAAAATTAAGGGCACGTTTGGTTAGCCCCTCTAAAATTTAGTTACTAAAATTAATCTCTAAAATATCAAACATTCCCACTAAAGTTTATGGTTTATTAAATTTTAGAGGCATTAGTCATAAAGGGGTAACTAAAAGTAATTAAACTTTAGTGGCCTTTAATCGCTATAACCACAGTTAACTTTAGGGGTCACTAAATTTTAGAGGGGAAACCATACATCAAGTCAAACAATATATATCACACAATAAAATATTATTCCCTTACATGTCATGTGTATTAACATATTAATAAACATATTTGGTGACTAATAAGTATATTAACATAACACAAAGATATGAGATTGCTACACATATCATGCATAGAATGAAAAAAGGATAAATACAGGTATATCTTGCATTAAAATAGGATATCATAAGAATGAACAGAAAAGAGTCTGTTCTATTTCTACAATAAAAATAGAAAATAGGATAAGATTTTTCTCGTCCTTTTTCATTCCTAGGTACACATACACATACACGTTGATCGGGCTTCCCCAGCAGCGTATGCATAGTTGATAGTTCCAACCTATCCCTACCACCAGCAAGAGGGTCGATGTTTCCATTTTGGTTTGGATGGGCCCGGTTTGGGGGCCTACAGCATGGTCCTTGTGAGCACCTTTGGTTCTATTTGAACCCAATTATTAGACGGCGGACCAAACAAACTCTGCCTCCAAGTATTCTATAGCATACTAGAAACGGCAGCTGCAAATTTAACCGGCTCCAAGTTCCCTGAATTCTGCCTCGATCGTTTATTCGACCAAAATAATGACTAAAGCGTCGGGCCGATGTTTCCAACCTCCCTTGTCTGCACACATAGTTCGTGAAGTGATCATGCACCAAGATCAAATAGTGATTTTTGGAATGAAAATTTAAAGTACTCTTCGAAGGTGTGGAGTCCCATATGTTTCCCATTATTAGTGGCAGGAACTAGAGCTGATCAAATCTGATGAAAATGATTTATGCAGAGAACATCGAGACTTATACATTGTAAGAACTCCCAAACACATTGTTGGATTTTTTGTTCAAAAGATTCAATTTTTCTTAAGAATGGGATCTTCCGTTTTACTGCAAACGTGGGAGTAAACTAGACTAGAACATTTTGGGCTTGGCCCGCAATTGATCAGGCCCAAAAAGACCCATAAGGTAGGCCCATTCAAGTTGTTGGAGGTGTTTGGGTAAGGAAAACGGCATCTAACAAATTAGGCTCATCCCAAATGTAGCAGCCGATGGCCTGAGCCCAACCCAAGCCTGGTTCAAATAGAGGGCTGCTCAATCATGTCCAATGCGAAGTGAGGTTTTTCCCAAATGAAGAGCATCTCCAGTAATTGTAAAAAGTAATTACTAAATTAATGAGTTTTCTAAGTTGCTAAAAAAATTAGAAATATATTTATGTTGGCCAACGGTTTTCAAAATCTTACTCCTAAAAGATAGGAGATAATTTGCATCACGAGTTCTAAACTATCTCCAAATCACCTTGTGACCATTTTTATACCTTTTCTCCTCTTTCTTATACATTTAGTTCCCTAAGTCCTTTCACATCCAAATTGGTTGATACGCGCACATATATTTTCGCACCATTGGATATTGAAATATAGAAGCATCTATTCCAAATATCTTGCTAGCTAAAAATGAAGGGCGATGATGGTCCATGTTCAGTCAAAACTGTCTAAGCGCTCCATGCTTTGGAACCTTTATTTTTTTTAAGAGGGTACAATAGGATACATACAATCCACACACTTCATACGCGCACACCAAAATTAACCCTAGTGGGTAGCGTACTATTAGTGTCCTATCACCGGACCAGTGACTTTTTTTTTGCGCTTTAGAACCTTTGTTACAGCACGACAAACTATTGCACAACTATTTTTCTTTGCCATAGAGTCATAGAGTGGCGCCGTCTATTTTGTAGCGATACTAGTTACCTTAGGTAAGATTTAAGAACGAGATAAACGCTGGCCAGTTTTGTTTTCCCTGTACTGCAGAGAGTCCATGCCCATGGTTACGCCCATGGTTTTCGCCAAAACCAGACGTGCACAATGCTATCATGCTACAACTACAACTCTAATCACGCAAGCATTTTTTTTTCCCCCGTGGCTCAGTACATCCGCACCCGCACATACATCAACAATGTGAACGGAATCGAGTATGGAAATCCACGGATAGACACAGGACAGGAGAGCCATCAGAATCAGATGCACCTTGGCAACCTAGGAATTTGATTATTATTACGGTAGGATCGCTCGACCATCCGGCAAGTGGCCTGTCTTGTGTTGTGGTGACGCAGCTAAAATACAAGGATTGAAAGTACCTTTTTCCCTTTCCTATCTATGCGGCTAAATCCAAGAAATCACGGGGACTTTTGGTTCAGCAAAGGTTCATTCCCTTCACTTGGCGCAATCAACTGGACTAACTAGTAACTAGGGACATGTTATACGGCGCATTTTTCTTTGCCCGTTCGTGCTAAACTCCAATGACACAATGGCATCTTCACTTCTTCCCCCACATATTCTACCGAGAATAATCAGGGGCAAATTCAGAGGCTTCAAATGGTAGCAGGAGCCATTTAATTACTAGCAACATATGTATTGGTGGCAGGCAGACATGCTGATGAGAGTAGTGCCCTGCTCGTATAAATTTTCTACGGTTGTCTTGTCTCAATTATGTCCAGTGTCTGTCTGCCAGGACTTGCAACTTTCAACTTCACTAATACGTTTGGGATGAGGTCATGGCCTCATAGGACCCATAATGCCATAGGAGCAAGCTCCAAGAGCCTTCCTATAACTTTATATCCTATCTCATTCGTATGAATAGAGATTTTGGTGAAAAAAGTACCCTCTAATATCTTCTTCTTTAGTTATAAGATCCTCAAACATAAACATCCTTTGTTTTGTATTTCTCACTAGCCAAAGATGGAGAGGGATGATGTTTTTTCTTTAGAATGCGCAAAAGATGTGAAAAACCTGTCGGAGTGTAAAAATATATAGAGAGCAATTTCTTCCAAATAATGATTTAAAGAAAGAGTTTGGCAGAGACTCTTGGAGATATTATAAATTCAAATAATGCCGCAAAGTTGTAAATGAGAATTCCGTTAAAAAAGAGGATGCCCTGCTCATACCCCTATCCCAAACTTTTTATGGCAAGAGTGGGGGAGAGGCCAGTTAGTTCTAGGATTATGGATTATCATCACATGCAAAAAAAAGTTTGTTAAAAATTATTAGACAACTGTAGGTGGGATGGAATTGCATAGCTCCGGTGTGGCAATGCAAATCAACCAAGGGTGTGTTTGGTTGGGCGAATATCCCTGGATGGGATATGGCCATCCATGGATGAGTAGTGTTTCGTTCAGTGGATCAGCTGAATATGGATATCCACAACAGAGAATATTCCCACTAGATGCTGGATACAGTGGCCACCAAAAAAAACTTGCGGATAAGCTTATTCATGCTTTCTAATCTTTGTCATCAGCAAATAATTAAGGATTATTAGTATGTTACAATATTAATTAGTAATCATGATGACAAGATAAGTTTTGATAAGTGCTAATATATTGATTACAACATGTTTTGTGTGATAATTAGAGAAGTATAATACTAATTAACATATTTTAGTTTTAATTAGTGATTATAATGATAAGATTAGTGTCAATGCATATTTATTATTGTATAATTAGTTGCTATTATTTTTAAACAATAGATATAATTAGTCAAGTATTCTTATCTCATCCAGTCTCATCCATCAAACCAAACAGAAAAATGGCTCGTCCAATCCACTCAACCAAACAAACAACATGGATATCCATATCCTCAAATCCGTGGATAGTCATATCTCATCCATCCTTGTCCTCAAACCAAACACACCCTAAGCGCGCCCTAAGGGAGCGGACAGATAATGTTTAAAAATATATTCTTGTCAACCGGGAATCTTATTTTTTTGGTTACAAGTTATAACATGGAACACGTTTTGCAAAATAGTTTTTTTTTCTCCTCTGGGTAAGATTATGTAGTGAACTAGTTTTCCAAATTTTTCAATGGATGCGCACCCCGGTTTTTCCGTTGTCATCCGTAGCGGTCCACCTCATTCACTGATCCGAATCTCCCAACGGCGTACCACGTACACCCTCCTTTGCTCAACTGAGATGACGGCGTCGGCAGTCAGATCTCGTAAACCTGACGGGAATGGGCATGGAATTTGCTCCACCGTGTTTACAATAGGAGAATTTGAAAATGCCAGTCCCCCAAAAGTTTATAGTAACCATTATTTACTGTTACTGTACTGTGCAATACAGTACTACACAAGTTGTGTGTAACACAACACGTGGATAAGGGCAGCGTAGTTTACCTTACCGCCAAGCCACACGGCCGAGCGCACTCGTGCGGGCGCGTGCAAACGACAGAGCTATCCGTGCGTTCTCTCACATGGTCTCACGGTGCTCTGCTAGCCTGCTAGCTTTACCCGGCGCCGTGACGGGACGACGGGGTACGGGAACGGGATACCAGGCGGACGGACGGCCGCGCGCCCGCGGGTTTGCGGAAGCGTGCCGCCGGTGCTGCTGCTCTCTCTCCTTGCGTACGTGCCGGGCGCCGGATGATGGTTGTCGCGGCGTGCGTCACCAAGCGCACCCAATCGCGTATTCGCGTGCGGTGGTGACGAAGCTTAGAGGAGGGTCAGACAGACTCACAGACTGCATCGTGGATAGTTAAACATAACCGGTGCTTTTTTTTTATTTGATTACAAGTGCGTTTGCAGTTTGCACTCCGCACTGGTGTAGTACGTGCTGCAAGCAAGACTAGAAAAATTACACTACACGAGCGCACACACGCCGAACCAACTAGCGGTTGATGACCACCAGTGCATGCAACAATCACAGCCCAGCCTTTATTATCACAACAACGGTTTATGTCGATCGTTTGGACCTGCACAGCCCCGGTTTTTTTTTTCACAATTTTGTACTCCCTCCATCCCAAATTATAAGGCATTCCAAGAATCTTGGAGAGTCAAAGTTTTTCAACTTTGACCAAATTTATATAATAAGATAATAATATTTATGATACCAACTCTGTACAATTAGATTCTTCATTAGTTATATTTTCATAATATACATATTTGATTGCATGAATCTTTGTATTTTTCTTTAAAATTTTGGTCAAAGTTGAAAAACTTTGACTCTCCAAGATTCTTGGAATGTCTTATAATTTGGGATGGAGGGAGTATTTTTCATCGGAGTTCACCTTTAATTTGTGTTGGGACTACTAGACACTTTGAAATTTCCATGAAATCAAATCTGCAATTAACAGAGAGTAAACCAAAGGATTGTTTTCTAAAACAAATGAGACCAGTCTAGAAATAACTAGGTGAATTTTTTATTTGTTAACACAAGGAAGATGTAATCAAATTCGAACCAGAAAGAACTTTAACCTAGGTGGTTGGTTGTACATATGCAGTCAAACATACTACTACTACCACCAAATAACCAAGCAGTTATACTATTGCTGCTGTCCAGCTACTCGTATATAACTCGAGTGACATCACAGTCATGGGATGCACGTATGCTCCTGATCGATGACAAAAGACAAAAATAATGAAAAAAAAAACGGGGAAAAGAATCCTTGCCGAGATCAGGGACGTGTAGTGTGTAGCTGAGCAAGCTGCGACCCCGCCCCATCGTCTAACGCGGACGCGACAACGACGCCCCATCCTGACACGACGAACAACGCTATCCGCCGCCGCAGCGCTTGCGCAGCCATCCATGGCCATGGCCTGCCGGCGTGTGCTTGACAGGGGACTCCGATCCGCTTCGGCCTTATCTTACTGTATGTACATAAAATCAAATTACTAGTGGTAGCTGGATACCCGTTCACACCTTGACCTACCTGGTGCCAATAGGTAGCTTGGACTTGGCTATTTGCAAGCTTTTATTACACTTAGCAATAAACCTTCTTATCTACTAGTATATGGTCTATCTGCAGCGCGACAAAAAAAGACTGAAAACATTTCATACTGCTACCTATTCAGTTCCCGTAGGAACCAGGGGGAAAAACACATATTCATCCCAGCTATATATGCAAAAATGCAAAATGCCTGGCCAGTAACCATATCTCGAACACAAATGCCAGTAGCAGAGAGACAACTCCAGTGCCGATCGGGACGCCACCCACCACTCACGAACAAGACACAACTCCCAACTCTCAACTCTCAACTCTCACAAAGCCTAAAAACACTGAAGCAAGCGAGCGAGCGAGCAACGTTCGTTCGTCAGCGCGTCGTCCTTTGTGAAACAGAAAGCGCGGGTAGCTCTGCTTCGTACCGCGTCATGTGAGTGCTGGCGCTGCGTGCACGCGTGTTGACACGGCAGTGTGAGTCACAGCGCAGCGGCGCTTGGACGCATATCAGCGTGATCGATTCAGTTTTTTTTTCTGCACTGGGTGCATCACGCACGCATGGAACAAGGATGACTGACGCCCGGTGGTGGTTCTTGCATTGGACTATATGGCGGCCGCGGGCATTATTAGGTAGTAGCAGTAGTAGTAGAAGTGTACGTAGTTTTTTTTTGGGAAATCAGTAGAAGTGTAGTTGGCAGGCCATTTAAATTACTGACCATCCAGTTCGTTTTCTCAAGCTCAACTTCTTCAGTTCTTCATTCTCTCATACGAAGAAGTAAGAAATAATAATATATAAGTACGTAGTAGTTTGGACTTTATTTGGAGTGACTTTTGTTTCTGAAAAAGAAGATTAACAAAGATGCTGACACTAATTTCACATCACTAGTTTTCGGAGAAGGTTAAACAGCGTGCGAAGGGGTGTTTTTTTTTTTGGGGGGGGAAAAATAAATTAAAACCACCTGCACGTACGAAAACAAGCAATGCACACATCATCAACTAGTTTGTCCTGGATGAAACAGAAAGGAGGCACTGTAGGTAAGGCAGCGGTGGCTAGCTTTTACAAGCATGGTGATGTGGCCGCGGGCGTCCGGCGGATAGATAGATATGTACGCTGTTAGCTGGGGCATGCGTGTGTCCACTTGCTTGACACCGTTTCTAACTTTGCCAACAACTACTACCGCTGCTGCTATAGTATACGTGTAAAGCTCATCCGAACGTGGATTTTTGCTCAACCGATTTTGTGCCCAAATGTTTTTGCCTTGTATTGTTTACAAGGGGCCCTCCACCCTTGGGTTTGTGAGGGGGGAAAAAAAGTGTTACAAAGTTTTGGGCTGATGCTGGACGTACACGCTGGCGCGCCCTGTCACATCACTCGCGGCGCCAGGGCGCCACCGGCCGCTATAAATAGAGCCCCGGGGCAGGCCCCTGCTTCATCATCAGTCACAGCGGCTGTTCTGTATACCTGTTTGCCACCACTGATCTATCTAATGGCGCCCGTTCAATGTCTGCGTTCGCAGAGGGTGTTCTACTTCGGCAAGGGCAAGAGCGAGGGCAACAAGAGCATGAAGGAACTGGTAAGGATAAGTTTTTATTTTGTTTGTTCCCCTTCTGTTTTTGATGATTGATGATGCTGCTGCTGTTACATTACATTCATATTCATGCTGATGGGATGATCCGATGCATGCATGGTGATGTTTGTGTACGACACAGCTGGGCGGCAAGGGCGCGAACCTGGCGGAGATGTCGAGCATCGGGCTGTCGGTGCCGCCGGGGTTCACGGTGTCGACGGAGGCGTGCAAGCAGTACCAGGACGCCGGGTGCGCCCTCCCCGCGGGGCTCTGGGCCGAGATCCTCGACGGCCTGCAGTTCGTGGAGGAGTACATGGGCGCCACGCTCGGCGACGCGCAGCGCCCGCTCCTGCTCTCCGTCCGATCCGGCGCCGCGGTGTCGATGCCCGGTATGATGGACACGGTGCTCAACCTGGGGCTCAACGACGAGGTGGCCGCCGGGCTGGCGTCCAAGAGCGGGGAGCGCTTCGCCTACGACTCCTTCCGCCGCTTCCTCGACATGTTCGGCAACGTCGTGAGTATTCCTTCCTTCTGCTAGTTACTACTTGTACGTTTCAGCAGCTAACACCGCGCGCGCTGATGAGTGATGACTCAGCACGTCGTCGTCGGTTCCATTCCAATGGTACTACTTGTCCCACTCATGCCTAGTTTTGCGCGCATCGCCGACCCATCCATCCTCCGTCGCTGCCGCCGTGGCATGGCTGACCCGTGTCCGCCGCGGCCCGCCCTGCGGTCACCGGCCGGATGGGTCCACCAAGGCAGGAGTTTTTGTCTGTTTGTCAGGCCAGGGCCCAGCCGTCGCAGTATGGCGTGTGGCCGTTTCCTTGGGTTAAACGAACGTGAACGGGGGCCTTGAGGGTTGGATTATTCGGCCCGTCATCGTGCCTGCGCGATGTACGTCAAGTTCATTCAGCGTTGGAGACAGCGATTGGACTAAGTGCTCTTGTTTAAGCACCAGCATATACTGGCCCGCCCTGTTGCAAATTAATTATAGCAAACTTGAGCTTTCAACTGAATAAACTTTCTTTAATTTTAATCAATTTTGTTTAGAAAAGTATACTAACATCTACAAATTCATGGGAAATTTTATGAAGAATTTTTTTTAAAAAGATAACTTAATGTTGTGGATTCTGGTCTATTTTTTTTATATAAATAAACTTCATAGAAACTAAACTACTTTAACAGTTCCATGACCTGAGGAACAACATGTTTTTGTCACACAAATGCAAATTGATGATGTAAAAAGAAATACTTTTTTTCAAGGAAAAAAAAACAAAAGGTGAACATAGTTTCGTCAGATAAAAACCAAACCCTGTAGACCAATGCGCACAAATGAATGTATATTCCTGCGCAGAATTAACCTAGATGAGGTCGCTCTCAGTGTTGAAGCTCACGCTACGAACTACTCCGTAATAAACAGAGCATATATATAAGAGACGGCAAGTAAACTGCTACTTGGTTTGTCGGACTCGAGGAAAGAACGATAACTCATCAAATTGCTCTCATCAGATTATTCTGTTTTTCCAAAAGAAAATGTAACTGCTGCTTAACATACGGATCCTTCCTTTTTATTGTTTGTTTATTAATTTACCAGGTCATGGACATTCCCCGCTCACTGTTCGAAGAGAAGCTTGAGCACATGAAGGAAGCCAAGGGGGTGAAGAACGACACTGACCTCACTGCCACTGACCTCAAAGAGCTTGTGGGTCAGTACAAGGAAGTCTACCTCGAAGCTAAGGGAGAGCCATTCCCCTCAGGTAATTCATTAATAAATTAACCCGCAACAACTAGCGCATGCGTGCAGTGCAGTGCAGTTCCATCCATCCTCAGTCACTCGGCACTCACACTCAGCAGTGCAATTCTGATACTGAAGCTGTTTTAATTTACTCGTTTGCAGACCCCAAGAAGCAGCTTGAGTTAGCGGTGCTGGCTGTGTTCAACTCGTGGGAAAGCCCCAGGGCGAAGAAGTACAGGAGCATCAACCAGATCACCGGCCTCGTAGGCACTGCCGTGAACGTGCAGTCCATGGTGTTTGGAAACATGGGGAACACTTCTGGCACTGGCGTGCTCTTCACTAGGAACCCTAACACCGGAGAGAAGAAGCTGTATGGCGAGTTCCTGATCAATGCTCAGGTATATAATATATATGACCTCGATCGGTCAGGCTTCCATTGCATGCTCCTGTTTGATCCTGAACCTGAATTAGCTTCTCTTGTGTTCATACATGAATGCGCCTGGCCATGAATACTACGTACATGATTACTTGACACATGTCCCTGCATGGTAAAACGAAACATGCTGTGGAGTACTGGAGTCAATGAACTTGCTTCATGCATGCAATTTTGTTTCTTAATATTCAGGGTGAGGATGTGGTTGCTGGAATTAGAACCCCAGAGGATCTTGATGCCATGAAGGACGTCATGCCTCAGGCTTATGACGAGCTAGTTGAGAACTGCAACATACTGGAGAGCCACTACAAAGAAATGCAGGTACATTGATTTTCTTCACCTTTTATTCAAATAATACCACACACCATGCATCTCTCTGTATCATATTCAAGCATGTCTCTGTTACTTCCTTTGGCTATGAACTCAGCCTGACTTGGTTTTTGATGTGTGTGTGTGTGTGTGTGATGCTTGCAGGATATCGAATTCACTGTTCAGGAAAACAGGCTGTGGATGTTGCAGTGCAGAACAGGAAAACGTACAGGCGCAGGTGCCGTAAAGATTGCTGTGGACATGGTTGACGAGGGTCTTGTTGAGCGCCGTCAAGCGATTAAGATGGTAGAACCAGGCCACCTGGACCAGCTTCTCCATCCTCAGGTAATCCAATCAATACAGTAGTAACCATGAACTGCTTATTAATCAAATAAAATCAAATCAATGTGTCCTAGTCCTAGATGTATGTATGTATATTAAGTAGTTTTTGATATGCACGCATTGATAGCGTTTTTTTTTTTTTTGTTCTGCTCTTGTCTTGTCTTATGGAAAACCAGTTTGAGAACCCAGCGGCATACAAGAGTCAAGTTATTGCCACGGGCCTGCCAGCATCACCTGGTGCTGCTGTGGGCCAGATTGTCTTTACTGCTGAGGATGCTGAAGCATGGCATGCCCAAGGGAAAGCTGCTATTCTGGTAAATTAATAATATCCTTTTCATCCTCTGTGTAAGAAATAAAAATAACTCTTCTGCATTTCTTCACTGATAATTTTTTTGCTTTGGAAATACTCCTATGTAATGTAGGTGAGGGCAGAGACCAGCCCTGAGGATGTTGGTGGCATGCACGCAGCTGCTGGGATTCTTACAGAGAGAGGTGGTATGACTTCCCATGCTGCTGTGGTCGCCCGTGGGTGGGGAAAATGTTGTGTCTCGGGATGCTCAGCCATTCGTGTAAATGATGCTGAGAAGGTGAGTTGATGAATTCTTGTTTGCGCATGCTCTAGCTCAACTAATCATCCTTTGTTTATATATGCATATAAAAGTTTGTGATGAGATTGTGATATATATAGATTCTTATACTTTGCTATGTATGTTTATATCTTTATAGACTGTAACGATTGGAGCCCATGTGCTGAGCGAAGGTGAGTGGATATCGCTGAATGGATCAACTGGTGAAGTGATCCTTGGAAAGCAGCCGCTTTCCCCACCAGCCCTTAGTGGTGACTTGGGAACTTTCATGTCCTGGGTGGATGATGTTAGAAAGCTCAAGGTAAAATCTCAGAAATGACCAATATACAGACATAGTAATTTTTTCTTCGAAGTTCACCAGAAATAATTTATCTGTGCATATGTTCTAGGTTCTGGCTAACGCGGATACCCCTGAGGATGCATTGGCTGCACGAAACAACGGGGCACAAGGAATTGGATTATGCCGGACAGAGCACATGGTATCTATTTACTACTCCGTACTTAGTTATAGTTAGTTACCCATCCAACACATTTTTGGCTAGGATATTTTACTCTTTCGTTATTTAATTTCTTTGCTCTAGAAAAGGAAAATAGTTTCATGTTTTTTTCCCTGTATGTACTTTGGCAGTTCTTTGCTTCAGATGAGAGGATTAAGGCTGTGAGGCAGATGATTATGGCTCCCACAGTTGAACTGAGGCAGCAGGCACTAGACCGTCTTTTGCCTTATCAGAGGTCTGACTTTGAAGGCATTTTCCGTGCTATGGACGGTAAGTGAAAATCACAATGCTTACATTTACAGAAGATCTCGTATTTGCCTCAGAATAAATGACTCAATTAGGTTTGAACATAAATGGTAGCTACTCCAGAGCCCATACTATATATTTTGAAGTGCAGGACTGATTTGAAATTCATATTTGCGTTTCAGGACTTCCGGTGACTATTCGGCTTTTGGACCCTCCCCTCCACGAGTTCCTCCCAGAAGGTGATATTGGGGAAATTGTGCGTGAATTATGCGCTGAAACGGGAGCCAATGAGGAGGAAGCCCTTGAACGAGTTGAAAAGCTTGCAGAAGTAAATCCGATGCTTGGCTTCCGTGGGTGCAGGTTGGTTTTCTTGTTAGTGAAATATTGAGAAAGAATAAAGTCTCTGTACATTTATGTATACCTTGACTGATGTTGGAACTGCCAAAATTTCCAGGCTTGGTATATCATACCCTGAATTAACAGAAATGCAAGCCCGTGCCATCTTTGAAGCTGCTATAGCAATGTCCAACCAGGGTGTTGAAGTTTTCCCAGAGATAATGGTTCCTCTTGTTGGAACACCACAGGCATGTATCTTTATTTTCGTATTAATGTATACAGTAGCTCTGCACTTCCAAAATGACAAAATCCATTTGTTGCCGAAATTGCATAAACAACTAATTTCTGTACACATGTAAGTTTCGTTTATCTGGCCACTTGCACCCAATTTGTCTTCCACCAAAATTCATTTTCTTGAAATACACTTTTCAGTATTCTAAGTTTGTTACAGTGACCAGAGTTTTCTTTAGACAACTACTGACATTTGATATTTCCAGGAATTGGGACATCAAGTGAATGTTATCCGTCAAATTGCTGACAAAGTTTTCACCGGTATGGGTAAAACTATTGAATACAAAATTGGAACAATGATTGAAATTCCCAGGGCCGCTCTAGTGGCTGATCAGGTAGGAAACAACTACCTCCCTTATTTCAGAAGATTTGAAATATGACTATTTAGATTGACTTTGTAGATTATACTTTTTCCCTATGCTAATTTGAAATCTGTCATTGTTGTTTTGGTTTCACAACCTGGCAGATAGCAGAGCAGGCTGAATTCTTCTCCTTTGGAACGAACGACCTCACACAGATGACTTTTGGCTACAGCAGAGATGATGTGGGAAAGTTTATTCCCATTTACCTGGCTCAGGGTATCCTCCAACATGACCCCTTTGAGGTAACTGCTGCAACTCTGTCACCCTCTCATCTGAGGTCATACTTGTATTTCTATCATTTACAGATGTGAGCATCTCATGTCCTCTTGGCATTTTGCATATCCCCCTGACTTTTGGTGTATTTGTGTGCTGTGGTCAAAACTTACATATATAATAACTCGCCCTTTGAATGTCCAGGTTCTCGACCAGAGAGGAGTGGGCGAGCTGATTAAGTTTGCTACAGAGAGGGGCCGCAGCACTAGGCCGAACTTGAAGGTCAGTTTTGGGATCTGTGGACTTTGCTTCGTTTCCTTAGAAACCATGGTTTGATTTGTTTGGTGTTGTATGTACACAGGTGGGCATTTGTGGAGAACATGGTGGAGAGCCTTCATCGGTTGCTTTCTTCGCGAAGGCTGGGCTGAATTATGTTTCTTGCTCCCCTTTCAGGTTGGTCAAGTGATAAACTTTTGATCCAATCCAAGAAGTATATCTCGGTTATGTTAACGGTAGCAAAATCTTAACTGTTTTCTTATATGGAATACCTTCTTTCTGCAGGGTTCCGATTGCTAGGCTAGCTGCAGCTCAGGTGCTTGTCTGAGGACTGAGGGTGCCTCCTCGTTGGCAACCAGATCGCCTGCTGTTGGTGCATCTGGTGACTAATAATATTATTACAGAGCCATGCTCGGTGAAGATTGTTACTAGCAGTGCTCATAAAAGCTACAATTCTATCTCTTTTTTCTGTTATGTAAAACTTTCAAACTGTTCATGCTCAGAAACTCTGTTCTTCAATGCATCATCAATTATCGATTATATATGTGTCGAGGGTTTTTCTTTCTTTGTTTGTTTTGTTTTTTTTGGCGTGGTTTTCTTTGTGTGTGAGGTGTGCATGTCGTTGTTGAGGAGGCCTCCTCAAATTAAGCCTCAGAAAAGCTGAACACTGGACTCTGGTGAATGCAATTGACTGGTTTGCTTGAGGCTCTTTGTGTATTCATGCAAGAAGCTAAAGGAATGATCTATAACAGCAGATGCCCCTCTTCCAAAGTGATCGTTCCTAAGCCCTGAAGTGTGTTCAGTGTCTTTTTTCCAACCGTGCGCCAGTTATAAGTCACAAATATTTGGCTTATCATGAGCTACCACTGAACATGTAAAAATAATAATGTGTCATTCCATCGTGAAGGTTTTTGTGGGTTTCAAGCAAACGGTAGTTACCATTGCACTCAAAATAACAAAGCATACATCTGGCAGTCGTGTCTCGTGTGCCATTAACAACTTGACTCACAGATTGAAACTGATGATTCGTGCTGTGGGGTTTGTCAATACTTCAAAGGAACTGTTAGATTTATTATGGTCAAGCCCATTAATATATTTAATAAATCAATAATTCTATAGTGTGTAATTTTGGGATTTAATGTTTGTACGGATTGGAAGTTAAAGGGATGTTGACTCAACTTATACGGTGGAAATTATTCCATCTAATTCGAGAAGTTGAAAAACGGACAAAGGCAGCCACACACGCACGCCCGCCGCCGCCGCCGGCTGGGCCGAGCACGGGCACGGACTAGGGCTGTGGCGTGGCGTGGCAGGCAAATAAGGAGACAGACAGACGTGGCGTGGCGTGTTAATTTTTTTTGTTAATACCCATTAACCACGGGAGTTACAACTCCTCTCCATCCTGTCTCCTGTCTTTCTGTATTCCTTGATCTATTTTGTAGGAACGTACCTTCCTTGACTCTACGGAGATAAAGGAGCCGCACCTTTTCCTGTTTGTTAGCTTCCTCTCCCATGAAACAGTAGACAATCCATATCTCCATTCAGCTGCTTTACAGTATCTCCATCTCGTAACTCCGCGCATGTAACACCCCGGTGTTACGAACGGCTTTTAACAATAAACATGTTGTTATCAACGTGTTAATAATGATTTATGAATAATTTAGTATGAAAAAGAAACTAAAATTTGAGTGAACAAAAACTTTTCAATGACTCTTAGTGGATCGAAACAAGTTCTTATCCTCAAGTTTAGCTCACATGAAATGATAATCACCTTTAGGTCTTAAACATGCCCAATAATTAAACTCTATGTTTTGTGTGTGACCAAGGGTCAACCATGGTACCATTAGATTCTAATTAACTTTGTGAACAACTTTCATGAAGGTGTCATGTACAACTTTTGTGGAGAAAGTGCTCCGAAAATGCTAAATACTAATTATGCGTTTAATTGCTTGTTTGACTCTTTGGATCAGTTTAATTAATAATTTGATTAAACACTTAAAGTTTTGCCTATATAAAAGTTGTAGTATAAGTTTAGTACTTTCATGTGGTGCTCTTGGTTGCTGATGTTGTGATGTTTTGATAGTTCTTTTCGAAATCTAGAAACCAAATCAGCCTAAGGTTTCAGCCCAAACTTAGCCAAATCCTAAGTCTGCAGTCCGAACCTTGTCGACCGAGTGACATGCCGCGTTCCCGTTAATCCATTGATCAAATGGCCTCAACCCTTTAATAGAAGTTGTAGTTTTATTCATGAGCTACAGCGCAGTGATAATGGTATTGAGGTTTGATGCAATCTTGATGTCGTTATTACTGTTTTCTCTAAACCGTGATTAGCGTTGACACTGCAAAGTTGGGTGCTAGTGACCCGCTAAACCGTGACAGTTCTGGCCATGCTCCGTTAATCAAAGTTGTAGATCTTTTTGATTGGAACAACTTTGCTTTTGGACGCCAGAGCTAATTCCAAACCGAGCATGTCCAAAAACGTGAGTCCACATCTGCACGCCGACTGTTCGGTGAAATGACCGAACGAGTCAGACGCCCATGAGAGCCGCTGCCAAGGTGCTGTGCACCTGTCGCGTTCATGTGCACTGCTGCGGCCGCACATGTGCTCGCAGCGCCGTTGTCGCGTTGCCTTGCCCTGCTGCGTGTTTAAGGACGGCGTCGCGCCGTTGCTCTCATCCTTGCTCTCGCTTTCCCTCGCCCTGAGCTCGCTCCCGCTTTTCCTCGCGTGCTCTCCCGCTCAGTCCGCCATGGGAGCCGAGCAGAGCTCCTGGATGTCGCTTTTGCTGCGCCCCAGCTGCTGCTCCTTCTCCCTGCCTCCACTCGGATGCTGCTGCCGCTCGCCGCTGCCAGGCTGCGGCCTCCCTGTGTCGTGCTCTCCCGGCTGAGTGCAGGCTGCAGCCAGGCCACGCGGCCGGCCGACCAGTGTACCTGCTGGCCTCTGTGACCGGCCTCAACCAGGCGAAAGCGTGGCCACGGCCGGCCAAGGCCAGAGCAGAACTGGCCACCTGCTGGCCATGGTGGCCTCCGACCGGTCGCTCCCCAGCCGGCCAGCTCGACGCCACCCTCGGTCCCGTTCGGTCTACGTGAGGTCGAAGAGGTGGACCCAAAAATGATTAGTAAATCTTTATTATGTCCTTTTTGTAAATATGCCAAGACTCATGGATTTACCTATATGTCCTTAGTTGCTTTCTGATAAGCGTAGGGTTGTTTGTGCAACGTTGTTTTCCTTTTTCGTTTTTCTTTTATGCATTAAATGGCTGAAACTTCTAAAATACATAGTAAATCGTAGCAAAATCGTATGATAGCAAATGTAAACTTTTTAGAATCCTTGTGAGTAGATCTACACAGTAGTTATATAATATGATATGCTTTAGTAGAATGTTTTTACTGTTTTTATTTATCTTTGTAAATAGGTTTTTCAAGGGATAAATTCATAACTCGAGCTAGGAAAGTCTAAAACTAGTGAAACTAATTTTGTTAGTTTCCTTTCTCTGTGATCTACATGTTTGGTATATAAAGTTATGCTGTTTGAGAACTTTTTGATAGGGTTTTCCTTTTATATGGTAAAAGCATTCCTGAAACTAGATAAAATCATATCTGTTATTATTTTGCTCCATTTAAGGTGAAATGTTTATGGTAGCCTACTGATATCATGTGAATGCTATGATAAAATTTCAGATTTAGCTATGCATGTATGACAGAGTTATTGATTTAACTTGCTATGGCTTATTAAATGGAAATAAATAATTTCTGAATAATAATTGTAATGTAAAAATAGAAAATATGGTTTCACTGGTCTTGTATGATGATGTTGTAACCTAAGAAATTTTAATATGACCATGTGTTATAGAAAATATTGATTTTTAAATTTGTCTTGCTCTCTCATGTATTGTTGCAATTAAAACTTGTTTTACTTGTAGTAATTAATTTATAAAATCTGGGCATGAAATATTTTAGCAGTAGTCATGTTTCGTCTTTCCTGACCATCCATAAAAATCTAAGCTCTAAACTATATGTTTGTCACACCACTTAAAAATAATATTTATGTTTATTTAAATGAAAGGTAGAGAAAAGATTAAATAGTAAATGCATGTATATGAGCTTTGTAATGATACCTTGCTCACCATATGTTGAATGACATGACGCTGAGCTATACTGATACTGGTTTGAGCCTTTGATATGTTCATGTCCCTTGTTAGGAAAACAAGTAAAGAAGATAATTGCTTCGTGTGCTGAGAATGGCTGGTAGAGTAGTTCCTGTTGTGGAGTTAACTTCGAAATGAAAATTATGTTTTCTGTAAGATTCATGAATACAAAAGTTGTAGATAACTTCCATATCTTGCTTGTCCCAAAATTTTATGATTTTACGCCAAGTAGTTTAAGAGTTATAGATTTTACAAGTTCAATGTCAGGTTTTACATGCTCTCTGAGTAGATCTGAAAGATTGAGTTGTTAGGTTAATATAACTTTAGAATCACCTGCTGGTGTTAATAAAAGAGTTTTAGTACTTTTTCTAAGCTTTCCAAAATGTCCTAGATCATATCTTTTGGTAAAATAGAACTCCAGTTATGAGCGTTTGAAGTTGATTGTCAGAATCTGTCCAAGTCTGGATAGATTTTCTTTTTTGTGTTGTTTGACCTTAATATATGTTGAATCACTTTTAGATGATTATAAGAAAGTTATAGATAATTTAATAATATTTCCAAAAAGTTAAGAATCATGGGTGTTGGATGCCTAGAACTTCAGATATGCCTCTTTGAACTTTCTGTCAGTTTTCTGTCCTTTGTTTGTGCAGACCTGCTTGTCGGCATATTTTGGTCTTGTTAACTAGTAAATTAGATCTGGATGATAATAGTAAAGTTGCAGACAACTTTATTAGCTTTCTAGAAAGTCTTGGATCACCTTGTTTGGATACTTATATCTTCAGTTATGATTAAAATAAGTAACTGCTTTGTTGTTGTCCAGATTCTGAGTTTTGTTTGTGTCACTTGCTATACTTATGAGTTTGCTATACTTATGAGTTTGCTAGTATATCTTTTGTAGCGAATCGTGTGTGTATTCTTTATGTTCATACATATGCATTGCATCTCATTTAGGTACGTTACTTTTGGTCACGAGAACCTGAAGGACGTGGTGTTTAACCAAAAGATGGTGCAATGATGATCGTTGGCATGGAGATGAAATACTAACTTTCTGAAATCTTTTACCCAGGCAAGCCCCGATGCATAACCTATATTTTTTAATATCTCTAAATGAATATATGTATGTTGTGCATTATGTTTTCAGGAGTTATATGAAACTCACCTGCATATATATACATATCCCATGAGTCCTACTAGTACAGGTTCGAGTAGCGCTATGCTTAGGATGAACGGTAGCGTGGGCGACCTGTCGTTGCTCACAAAGTAGGTGCTCTACTTTAAACTGATGATGATGGAAAGAAACTGAGACCGGGCAGGGATGTGGTTTGGTTCTTCAGGGTGTGACGAGTTATGTCCCGCGGCCACGGGCTTAGCTTCGGTTGCACTGTTTTCCTGTTTGTGTCGCTTAGGGACTGTTCGTTGTTGTGGGTGTGAGCTATGTCACAGATCCTCTTATCCCGAACACATACTTGCTTATGGGAGCGGAAAGGCTAGCTGACTCTTGCCTCGGTTTCCGGCTCTATGTGATCTGACCGTTAGATTTTGTAACACCTCTGGTGTTTAAGCATGTAATTAACTTGACATATCATCATTAGCATCATTAATCATCTTGATCATGATTTCATGTGTATGCATTTGCTTAGTGTATCATTTTATGTGATGTACCTCTATTGCAAAAACCCTTGTTAGCCCACTTCTTCCTATAGGGGCAAAATGGTAATTTCACCTCTGTGCCTAGTCCTATGTAATTCTTGTTCAAATTTAGTGCCCTGATGTTTGTTGCTTTGATCAAAGTTCAAAAATCAGATTTGAATTGAGTTTCCTTTTGCAAAACCCTAAAATCCCAAATCCTGGATTTATTCCCTTTTTGATAACTTTTTCAAAATTCAAAATTTTGAGTTGGTTCAAAAAGCAAAGTTGTGAATCTGACCTAGAGGAACAACTTTGGTATGTACAGATTTCTATGTTTCTACATAAAATTTGAAGTAATTTCAAATTCATTCAAATTCCAGTTTTTGTCCCCTTTTCAGTTTTAAAAAGTTATTCAAAAACTATTGAGTTTCAGAAAAAGTGTATATTAGCAAAGTTGTAGGTTTTGACAAATGGGACAACTTTCATATATAAAGATTTTCAAGTTTCAGTTTGAAATCCAAAGTAATTTTGATTTGAATCAAATTTGAAAAATATTCCCTTTTCTGTTTTTGATTATAGTTCAAAAACTATTTGGAATTTGAAAATGTTCATATTGACAAAGTTGTAGATCTCATTTTTCTGAACAACTTTGGTGTTTTGAGTTTTTGTCGCACAGTTCAAATTTTGAGAGTAATTTGCAAAATACAGAAACCAGCCAAAAGTCAAACCCTAGCCCCTACACTGTTCTTCTTCCCGTAGAGCCAGGGAGAGGGGGGGCCCGGCCATGGCGCCGGCGCTGCGCCTGCAGCGCATACGGCTGCTCCCCACGCGCCCTTATCCTGCCGCAGCTGTCTCCCTGTTCCCTCCGCGCCCGCACGCGAGCGTTGACCCTCGCTCTCGGCCCCTACAGTGTCCAGCGCGCCGCCGCCGCGTGGCCATTGCCGGCCAAGCTTGCGCACCGGCCCCGGCTGCACGCCAGCCCCTCCGCCTTAGCGCAATCGAGTGCGCACGCTCCCGCCGATCTTATCCGCGCCTCGCCGAGCTCTCTACCGTCCCATAGCCGCGGCTATATAAGCCGCCGGAGCCCCGAGCTCCTCACTCACCTCCGCCACCGTAGCCAGAGCAAGCCCGAGCCTCCGCCGCTCCACCACCTAGCTCAGAAGCTCCGCCTTGAGCTCGTGAAGCTTTCCCACCCTTCAATTTCACCTTCCCCGCCTCCTATCGCCCGGCGTAAGCTCGCCGTTCCCATCTCCGGCAGAAACCCGGCGAGCTCGGGTTCGTGAAATTCGCCGCCTCCGGCCATGATCATCCCTCACCGACCCCCGTGTCGTATTCCTTGGCCCCGCGCGACTCTAACCCGGCCCTTGCGGACTCGTGTGTTGCGCAGGACCGCCGGATCGCCGGAGCGCCGCCGCGGTCGTCTTCTCCCTCGAGAACGTGTCGAGCCTCACCCTCGAGAACGTGCCGAGCCTCACCCTCGAGAACGAGTCGAGCCTCACCCTCGAGCCCTGCCTCCGACCCGTGGTAAGCATCCGAGCCTCCGGTCTCTGCTTCCACTCCGCTTCGCCCGAGCCCAAGCCTCGGCGACGCATGCTCTCCGCTTCGCCCGAGTCAGGCCTCGGACGGAGGCTTACTTCTCCGTCTCGCCCGAGCCTCCGGGCCAGGCCTCGGACGAGGCTGTCGCTTCCGTCTCGACCGAGCCCGTCTCGACCGAGCCCCGCGCGATTCGCCCGAGCCCCGCGATTCGCCGAGCCCGGCCTAGAAGGAGCACAGTGCTCTTCTCTTTTTCTGAGAGATGTGAATAGTGTTCTGTTTTCTCTTTTTTGTATGATTTTCTGTGTGCATCCAAAAATTCTGAAATTTTTGTGGTAGACTCTTTATGCTCTGGAGTATTTTATAAAAATATGAAACTTGAGTTTTGTGCAAAGATTTAAAAATGTAAAATTCCCCTTTTAATTGAAAAATGGAGGTTTTGGTATTTTTGGAGAGTGATCTTTAACTCCAAAATTCTGGAGATAAATTTTTATGTGCTAGTTATGCCTTTCTGAGTCTCTGGTAAAATTTTGAAGTCTTTTGGAACAAGTTGATTTTTTTTGAGCTTTTATTTTAATTGTTAAATAGTGCCTTTTGCTAATTAATGTCTGATTTTATTTGAGCACCTTAATGACCTCCAAAAATTATGAAATTTGTTTTGCCATCTATCTACACCATAATGAACTTATGTGATTAATTTGGTAATTTTTGGAGCAACTTCATAAAATGACCTTTTTAATTAATTTAGGAAAATAGGAAAAAGTGATTAGGGTTGGTAATAGGTGTTTGATGATGTGATCTTTGGATTGATTGATGTTCATAGACCCCTACCCTTTGGTCTATGATGGTGGTGATGCTATGATTGGTTGATGCTTAGGATAACTATAATAAGGGCTAGTTTAATCAATATTGCTTAAGGAAGAAATGGTTACCTTTTATGCTCAACCTAGATTTCGACTATGCCTTGTTTAAGAGTAATCTAGAATCAGTGGAATTGTCTTGCACCATAAGTCCATATCATCATTCTCATGAGCATTCATCATTGCATCCGTATAGTTGACGAAGAAGGACCTGAAGTCGAGGTAGCCACCGAAGGATCTGTCCCCGAGGCAACCCCGAGCTCCGGCACCTACACCACCAACCCCGAGTCTGCTCTTTTTGCCATCCAAGGCAAGCCCCGGTGCATTTAACCCTTTCCTTGAATTTATAAAGTGATTTCCTTAAATGCTTTTGAGTTAAATTATTGCATTAGGTTTATAGGAATTGAGTGATATCCTAACTGATGCATTATCCACCTTGACCACGGATACACCCGAAGCCTGTTTTTCAAAAGTATTTGAAAAATGCTTAGCAATGCTTATTGAATTAGACTTTGCAATAAAATGCCAATTTCAAAAGTATGATCACTTAAGAATCTTTATGGGAATTTGGCTTTACTCCCCGGCTGTTGGCTAGGTATCTGATCCGTACCTAATCAATAGGAAGGAGAGGTTGTCCTTGCGTACGGTGCCGTCATGTTGTAGTCCGGGACTCAACAGTTGACACCGACCGGGACAGGGTTGAAAAACCGACAGGACCTGTACACTTGGGTTAGAGTCCCGAGGTGCTTGTCGCTGGCGGAAAAATGTAGGGACCATCCGTATGGGGGCCTGCTGGTCAAGACTTGTAACTATTCACATACTACGGAAAGCTCTGGCTCCGAGAAATCCATTTTTGGACCGACAACCGCGCACTGGGAGTGGAGAGATGGCGGAAGTAGCATGTACCCACGTGGGTTAGAGTCCCGGATTGGAGTGGTGTACTGTACTTCCGGGTGGCGTAGGACCGGGCCCAATCTTGGAGGAATCGTGGTAGACGAGTTGGCATATGCAAGCTTGGGTGCTACATATGCAGTGTGGATAGGGATCCTCAGCTGAGTATTATTTATCCGGATTAACGTTGCTCCTCGGTTATGGAGACTTGGTCCACTGACTGTCAACGGAGAGTGGTTCTCAACTAGGAATGTTTTGAAATGTAAAATGAATCATGAATGATGAAGAATTGAGGAATATTGAATCTTTCAAAAATAAAATAAGGTTTACAAAAAATGCTTTTCTGCAAAATACTTGATCTTGCTGAAGCCTTACCTTGACTACCCTAAGCCTTCATTCCTGAGTCTTCTCCCTTTTCTTAGTCGGGTAAGTCTTGTTGAGTACCTTTGTATTCAGGGTTTTATTACCCATGTTGCAGGTATGGCAGATTCCTCAGTATGCCTTGGACCCTGCTGTGTGACTGTTGTTCAGGAAGAGGCCGACGAGGCCGACGAGTGATTATTCACCCTCGGGCTGGGTGAAGTATCTTTACCCTTCAGTTGTTGTCATGCGCTACTCTGCCAACTCTATCTATTTGAACTATGGTCTGTAATAACTTCACTTTGATTTTATGTTGAACCCTGGTTTGTAAAACTATTGTTATCTAAGTCTTCCGCTATTTACTCCGATGTTATTTGTCAAAATGTTCAAAAGATTGTAACTGAATTGTGAGGTGATCCTGCGGACATCGGGCACTGATGTAGCCCAGTAGCGGAACCGGTCATAATCTCTTGGCTGTACGGGTCGACTGTCAGTGGTTGACGGTGATCAGTGGGCCATGGGATTAGGGTCGTTACGTTACAGATTTTTGGTAGGAGGAGGTCCTTGCACCACTCACGGCCGGGCCGGTGAGTGAGGGCTTGGAGTCCCGGTCCTGGATGCGGATACTGTACCCCTTGGCAGGAGTTGGCGAGTTGGTCTCGGTTGTGCCTTGGTACAAACAGGGCGTGTGTTTTGGGGTACCTAGCTGGGCTACATTGATTCGCGAATCGCTGTTGTTTAAACGGTACCAGTATGGCAATCGCCCGACAGCGTAGTTTAACAACTGTAACTAAGGATGAAGAACTATACTGTATTGTTTACCACTTGCTTGGAAATAGAATAGGTGCTTACATAGAAATAGGAGTAACAACTAATATGGCTAAATAACATGTTACAACCTTTTTATTAAAAATGCTCTTTTGCAAATAAAGGAAAATCAGAGCCATATAGCCTTTCATAATCCTTGTGAGTCGGGATCTATATTTCCCATTCGGGTAAGACTTGCGAGTACAATTGAGTACTCAGGGTTTGTTTTCCCATTGTTGCAGGTAGCAGGTGAAGTTTGGAGCTAACTCTTGTGTGTGGATTCCTCCTGGTGGGCTCAGAGAGGATTTCCTTTTATCGTTGCGACCATAGTATTTATTTATAACATTCTGAAAAAGGTTTTTACAAAGGAAAAGATTTACAAATGGTTATAACCTGTCTTTACGATAAATTCCTAGAATTATTATATCATTGCTTCCTTCTGCATTAACTTTGATCATATGTATAACTTCTGTTTAATCTAATAATGTTTAATTCTGGTTGCATATCAAACTGTTGTAATATTTCTGATGATGTAATCTTTTAAAAAAAGAAATGTTTTTGAGTTTGGATGCTTGGTCCTCAATTGTGATTCTGGAAGAAATGTGGATTTTCGAGTTCTCCCGTTGGGTGTGCTCGACAGACTACCAGATTTAACTTGGTCTTAAGTTCACTTAGTGTCAAATGGTTGACGAGTGTACTTGGAATTTAAGTTAAATTGGGTGGTTCTGCCACAGCGCACACGGAGGAGCGAGAGGGTAGGTGCCTCCGGAGCCGGTGACGTTCGAGACCTTGCACGGGGATCGGCAATTAGGTTTTTGGGGAGCGTTTACGCGACTGCCCGAACCATCTTCGCCGTCGTTCGTCTTCTCCAGGAGGATCGCCGTCGTCGTCTTCTTCCCGGTGAAGTTGTTGTTGTACGTCTTCGTCCGCCCGTTGCTGCTAGTCGTGTTCTTTCCGGCGAGGTGTCTGCGTCCATCTACATTCTGGTGATCTTCATCCTCTTCGTCTTATTCTCCATCGAGATGCAAATTGGACAAGGTTCAGGAACATCAGATTCACTGAATATGGGAAGGTAGGAACTGTTCATCTTCTCTCTATTTTTCGTAATTCAGAATATTGTTCTGTCATGTTGTTTCAGTAGTACTGTTGATTATGTTGCAATAGTTGTCCTATATTGTTTCATAAGTTATTCAGTGCTGCTGTCTGTTATATATTCTGGGTTGCTATCTGTTACATATTTTCTGAATGTTGCAGTAGCTCTGTTTCGTTATTTCAGTAGTTACTGCATATATGTTTCAGTAAGTCTGTTACGATGTTTCACATGATTTTCTACAGTAGATGATATATTATGTTTTAATATCATTTATATGTTTCACATGCTTGTTGCACATATATACCATACTGTTATGGGCATATGTGAAATCACGAAATCACTAGTCTATCAATTTATATATGTCGTCATAATAATGTTAATTTACGGAATTAAAATGACATGAAAATTGCCTTTATTTCTAACAGGATTACAGGAACATCCGGTTCTGATCCTGACTTAAATCCTCCACCATCGACATATATAGCAAATTCTGGTTCAAGAAATGTCACATCTTACACTCCCATGTTTTGAAAAGAGCAAATGAGCAATGCACTAGCAAATAGACTCATTCCAAAGCGTGTATCAACTACTGTTTATGGAATATAATAAAATCTTCCGATTCAAAAAAAACTCAATTCGGGTTTCTGAGAACAATGATGACTGAATTCCCATGGAGGAATATCTTGCTTATGAACTTGTCTTTGTTCACTGAAAGGGCCTTCTTGCAAAAATGTCTTGCTGCATGCACATGTTGGACGGTTACTATTCGTACAAGTCAAAAGCTCTTCTCAAGATACGTGACAACCCTCTCTCTCTGTATTCTTTGGTGCCAACTTTCTTTTTTCACTATATTCTTCTTGTATTTTCCTTTTTCAACAACACCACTTCCTGCAGGGCCTACCCACGTGCAAGTACACACATAGGATCCCCATCTCATGATGTGGTTGTGTGGTACCCTATCGAGGGTTTGGCGTATGATGTCAATTAGGTCATGAACCTCCAAGTAAGTGAAATGCTATAACAGGAGATAGATTGTCGGCAAGCAAGTGAACCTCATGATAAATCATTGTGTCCATACTCATCAAAAGGTCGAACCACAAGGGCACATATCAACCTTGTGTTCGCACATGTTCCTGATGAGCTAGCTTGGTGACACCGAGTTCGAAGGTTGAGGCCTAGCACAACAAACATCACTATCTAAATGTCTATTTGTCTCCATAGGTGTGTTAATTGCATTAGCTCTAGACCGAACTTCTTGAGCATGTCTTTGATGTACTTGTTTTGACTAACAAATGTGTCATTCTTTATTTGCTTGATTTGTAGATCAAGAAAGTAACTAAGCTATCCCTCTAAGCATATAGACTGCATAGAATTTGGTATCGGATGCATTCGATGCCCACGGGGACAACGTGTGATGCCCCCCAGAGCACTCCTCTTTATCTCCGAGGGACTATCCACTAGTTTCTCCCACTTCTCCATGACACCTTTTCAACACAACTCCTTTGCCTTCGCAAAATGTGCTAATGACACCAAGAGTACACCATCATGGGCAAGTGTGTTAACATTTTCACAATTATTTTTCAAAGGATTTTCACTTGCACTCACCGTGCCACTCGATCGTAGCAACAACACAATGTTAGATCGCTCAAGTGGCACTAGATGACCGATATGCAAACATGTTTGCTCCTCTTAATAGTACGACCATCTATCCTAAACCCAGTCATCAACTTCTCTACACACCTATGACCAATGAAATGAAATGCCCTAGGTTATACCTTTGCCTTACACATTTCCATTCCATCTCCTCCGATGTTGATACAACACATGCACCGACCTTGATCACCAAATGATATGAGTCACTTCATATCATCACATAGACTCCATGGTCCATCGATCTTGACATCACTTGATCTTAACCATTGCTTTAGTTCTTCGGTGCCAAGTCTTTGCTCAAGCCTCCCGACACTCGGTACCAACAGCTTCAAAGCCTCCAACTTGCCCTTCACCTTCGCAATTGGTCCATCAAGCCAAGTCTTGTCTTGATCTTCACCACCTTAGTCACATGACTCCATGTCATGTCACATATGCAATAAGCTCCTCCATCATATGCATGAGCCTTGCAACATTCTCCAAGTTATTTCACCTCTGTGACATATGTTGCTCACACATGATCATTTATGAACTAATCACATGTGTAATTCACTTAAACATATATTAGTCCACTAAGTTGTGTAACACCTATGGTGATTAATATGTAATTAACCTGACATGTCATCATCTTTAGTCATTAATCTTTCTTGCCATGCATTATGTTTGCCTAATGCTTGTTTTGCATTTACCTTTTTCTGAGGTGACTTGTGTAGTGATCTTTCTTTTTCGAAAACCCTAAAGGCCCAAATCTTCCTTGAAGGGCAAAATGGTAATTTCATCTCTGTGTCTAGCTTTGTGTAAATCTTGTTCAGTTTTGTGCCCTGATGTTTTGTTGTGTTGATCAAAGTTAAAAATCAGAAATAGAAATTAAATTCCTTTTGAAAAACCCTGATTTCCAAACCCTGGTTTTTACCCCTCTTTTATTAATTTAAAAACTATTCAAAATTTGAGGTTGGTCCTTTTAGCAAAGTTGTAGATCTTGTCAAGAGGAACAACTTTGGTGTTTGCAGATTTTCAAGTTTCAATACAAAATCAGAAGTAATTTCTAATTCTTTCAAACTGCAATTTTGTCCCATTTTCGGTTTTCAAAATTATCTCAAAAACTTTTGAGTTTCAGAAAAAGTTTACATTGGCAAAGTTGTAGATCTCAAAATTTTAAGCAACTTTGGTGTATTGAGTTTTCTTTGTGTAGTTCAAGTTTTGGGAGTAATTTCAAAAGTTCAGAAAGGGAAAGCTTTGCTTTAAAAATCGTCACTATGCACGAGCCTTAAAGCCAGGGGGCCCCGGCCTCCGGCAAGGCCGCCGCGCCGCGCGCGAGCCTCGCCGCCCATGCCGAACCCCGCTGACCCGCGCCCGTGCCGCGCGCGGCCGAGCGCTGGCGCTCGTCTTTCCTCTCCGGTCCCCTACCTACCGCCGCCTCGCCCATCCCCTACCCTCCTCCTCTTTCCCCTCGGCCGCGGACAGCGCGCAGTTGCCGGCCGCCGGCAAGCCGCCCCGCCGCGCGCGCGTTCCCCGCCCGCACCGAGCCGCCCTACCCTGCTCCCTACCTCCTTTAATGTCGCGTGAGCGCTCTCACCCCTCGCCCGGACCCCTCCCCAGCTCCGCCCGCGGCTATAAGAAGTCGCCGAGTTCCGCCATTGCCGCCACCACGGCGCCCCGCACCACCGGACCTCCCCAGCGCCCGTCGAGCCCGCCGTTGTCTTCGCCTTGAGCTGCTCCACCTTCCCGAGCAACCAATTTCACCCCTCCGCCCTCCTCTCGCCGGCGCAGGAGCTTCGTCCCCAACTCCAGCATACGGCCGTGTTTCGGCCAAGCGAGAAATTCGCCGCCGTGAGTTTTCCTCTTTTTCCTCCGACCCCTGCCCTCTCTTCCTCACCTCCGTGTGCTCCTAACCACACCTCGGTGATCCCTTTTGGTGGACAGAGCCGCCGGACGCCGCTCGCCGCCAGAGAGCTCCGCCGAAGCACCGCCAACGTCGAGCTCCCTCCTCCGACCCTGCACCGCCTCGCCGAGCCTCCCTCCCGACTCACGGCGAGCCCACGAACCTTTCCCCACCCTCGGCTTTCCCAGCGCGAGCCCCGAGCGGCCGGTCCGCCGTCCGCCTCACCTGCGTTTCGCCCGAGCCTCCAAGCCAGGCCTCGGACGAAGCAGTCGTCTCCGTCTCGCCCGAGCCTCCGAGCCAGGCCTCGGACGAAGCGATCGTTTCCGTTTCGCCCGAGCCCGTTTCGCCCGAGCCTTGCGAGGAAAGAGCACAGTGCTCTTTTTCCTTTTTGGAAGGATGCGAATAGTGTTCCTTTTTCTTCTTTTTTGTGTGATTTTCTGTGTTGCTCCAAAAATTCTGAAAATTTAATGGTAGACTCTTTATACCATGTAGTATTTTAGAAAAATATGAAACTTGGACTTTGTGCAAAAGTTTGAAAATGAAAAATCTCCTTTTAATTAAGAAATGAATGGTTTTAGATTTTTAGAAAATCATGTGTAGCTCCAAAAATCATGAGATAAATTTTTATGTGCTAGTTATGTCATGTTTAGTCTCTGGTGAATTTTTGAGACCTTTTCGAGCAAGTTGATTTTTGGGTATTTATTTAAATTGTTAAATAGCGCCTTTTGTTAATTAAATATTTAATTTTTGTTAAGCACCTTAATGACCTCCAAAAATTATGAAATTTGTTTTGACATCTATTTATACCATAATGAACCTATGAGATTAATTGGGTAAATTTTGGAGCAACTGCATAAAATGACATTTTTAAATAATTAGGAAAAATAGAAAATCAAGTAGAGTTCATGTTGTATGCCCTGTCATGTGAATTTTGGGATTGTTTGCTGTTTATAGACCCCCACCCCTTTGGTCTATGATGTTTGTGATGTCATGCTTGTTTTGTGTTTAGGTCGGATAAATGATGCTTAATAGGTTGATTAATTTTGCTTAGAGACCAAGATAAGTAACTTTGTGTCTATTCTAGAAGTTAATTACACGATAGAAAGTTGTACTCTAGAATCAGTGGTCTTGTCTTGTGCTGTATTGTTCATGTCAGCATCCTCATAAGAATACATCATTGCATCCGTATAGTGACCGAAGGAGAAGGCGTCAAAGTCGAAGCAGCCGCTGACGAACCTACCCCCGAGGCGACCCCGAGCTCCGACACCTGCACTGCCGACCCCGAGCCCGTCCTTTTTGCTCTTCAAGGCAAGCCCCGGTGCATCTTAACCCTTCCTTGTTTTCACAAAAGTTTACTTAAATGCTTTTGAGTTAAAACTACTGCATTAGGTTATAGGAGTTGTGTGATGACCTATTACATGCACTATTTACCTCCACCAGAAAATCCACCTGCCCTGTTTAAAAAACTATTTGCAAAATGCTTAGCGATGCTATACAATAGATTTGCAATAAAATGTTAATTTCAAAAGTGTGATCACTTAAAGAATTTTGATGGGAATTTGGCTTTACTCCCTGCCTGTTGGCTAAGTATCTGATCCGTACCTAGTCAACAGCGAGGAGAGGTTGTCCGAGCGTACGGTGCCGTCATGTTGTAGTCCGGGACTCAACAGTTGACACCGACCGGGACAGGGTTGAAAAACCGACAGAACCTGTACTCTTGGGTTAGAGTCCCGAGGTGCTTGTCGCAGGCGAAAAAATTTAGGGACCATCAGTATGGGGGCCTGCTGGCCAAGACTTGCAACTATTCACATACTTCGGAAAGCTCTGGCTCCGAGGAATCCTTTATTGGACCGACAACCGCGCACTGGGAGTGGAGAGATGGCGGAAGTAGCATGTACCCATGTGGTCGTCGTACCTGGATAGGAGTGGTGTACTGTGCTTCCGGGTGGCGTAGGACCGGGCCCAATCTTGGAGGAATCGTGGTAGACGAGTTGGCATATGCAAGCTTGGGTGCTACATATGCAGTGTGGATAGGGATCCTCAGCTGAGTATTATTTATCCGGATTAACGTTGCTCCTCGGTTATGGAGACTTGGTCACTGACTGTCAACGGAGAGTGGTTCTCAACTAGGTATGTTTTTGAAAGGTAAAATGAATCATGACAATGGAGAATTGAGAAATACTGGAATCTTTCCAAAAATAAAACAAGGATTTCAAAATGCTTTTCTGCAAAACACTTGATCTTGCTTAAGCCTTACCTTGACTACCTAAGCCTCTCATTCCTGAGTCTTCTCCCCTTTTTCTTTAGTTGGGTAAGTCTTGTTGAGTACCCCCGTACTCAGGGTTTGTTACCCATGCTGCAGGTATGACTGAGTCCCCGGTGTGTCTTGCGCCCTGTTGCATGACCATCGTCCAGGAAGAGGCCGATGAGGCCGAAGAGTAAAGTGTACACCCTCGGGCTGGGTGTTTGCAAGTATCTTATTTTGTTGTACTCCGCTACGTTGCCTATTTTCTATCTCCCGAACTTGGTTTGTAATAACTGCACCTTTAATTTTATCTGGAACCTCGGTTTGTAAAACTAATGTTATTTAAGTCTTCCGCTCTGTATTCCAATGTTATTTGTAAAAGTATCCAATGCTGTAACCGAATTGTGAGATGATCCTGCGGACGATGGGCGCTGATGCAGCCCAGTGACGAACAGTCTTAATCACACTGAACATCAGTTCGGCTGTCATTGGATGACAGGGACCGGTGGGCCATGGGATTAGGGCCGTTCCGCCACAAGTTGTCATTCAATTACCAAAACCAAACTAGGATCTTTCAGCTTTGCCCCTATCTAGAGCTAGGAATCACCCGGGAGTTCCAAATTTGCGAGAGAGCCCTGAGAGGTTTGTATTACCCTTCAATTTCTATCGAAGAACTCAAGTTGACCTTTTGTTGCTTGAGAGAGCTAGGCAAGGGGTGAAAAAGACTCAAGCCTTTGTGGTAACCTCAACAACAAGGACATAGGCACTCCTTAGTGGTGTAGTCGAACCTCGGGATAAATTCTTGTGTCCCACGTGCTTTCTGTGTTGTTGTGATTGCTTGAGTTCACTTGTATTTGCTTGTCTCTCTTTCTCAAGCTTACTTTTAGGGTGCTCTAAATCCAAGGAAGTGCCTCAACACCTTTATCAACATCTTAGGAAACATGGTGATTAACATATTTGAAATTGGAGTTGAATTTGCTCTAATTACGTAGCCCTCCATAGGAGTCAGAAGTTCCTACGATCTACGTCAGACATGTGTCGAAAGTTCCGACCCAAACTTTGGAACTTCCAATACTAGTATTGTTTGTAAGTTTGTGTTTAAAATTTCTCAGATACGCCTATTTACCTCCCTCTAGGTATTGTAGATCCTTTCAATCGGTCATGATCTAATTTTTGAATACCTAGTTGGTGATGTCTGATAGGTGATCTTGTTCGACCTTCCTTTGTGACACCATCCGCTTGTGGGGTGAGGCCCGTTCCTCGTCATGTGCATAAGAGCGTCATTCAACATGTCGTGGCTTTGTGATGTCATGAAGCAACCATTGGCGATTGGGCTGGACGACAGGGAGCAACATCATGGCGTCGACAATGGGTGTGTTTGGTTGGCTGCACCACCCCTCAGCCAGGCTCCACAGATGCGAGAACAGACGTTTGTTTGGTTCGCGTATCTGTCTGGCCAGGCTCTGCTCGTGCAAGATTCCTCCCGCAGCCTGGCTCTGCAGGAACGTAGAAATCGGCCGTTTCTGCCGGGCCAGGCTCGCGTGGTGCAGGTAATTAGTCATCTAATGACGTTATTAATATATTATTAGCATATATTAAATGATATTAATATATTTTGAAGTATATTAAGGAGAATTAAGGTAAAACTAAGTGTTATTCGATAATAGTTGTCCGTAATAAATGTCATGATGATGATTATTTATATATTTTTATCTCATGCAACTCGTTCTCATACGAGCAACCAAACAGCTTCTCAGCTCAACCTGTCTCGTGCATACAGACAACCAAACACCACGTTCTTGTATGTATTGGGCCTGGCTACCCAGAACCAGGCTCCTTCTGTGCGAGCCAGGCTAAGCTCGTCCGCGAACCAAACAGGCCCAATGTGAATAGCCGAGCCGAATATCAAAATACGAAGCGATGCCAAGCCAACTGTTGATTGCTAGAATTTTACTAATTGTACGGATCTTAAATTTTTCATTTCAATGGGTCATACACCACCCAGTACTATATACATACATATATTCATGGCCCCCGACTGTCGCACTTGGTTGCCCATTCCTTTAAGACGACCCTGCACTCAATGCATGTGTGTTGGGGCTTGAGGTGGACAACAGTGGAATTTGAATTTCTACATCCAACTTTAGTTGGTTTCACAACCTGTTATCTATATAGGCATGATTAGTTGACAGCTGACTGCGTATACGCCAACCAGACCTCGGCACATGAAAGCTAGATTTTTTATGCAAAAAGTGCTTAGCCTGGCTCCCAAGATAAGCTTGCCACATACAAGCAATTACCAAATAATAACATTAAATTACCAAATAATAACATTATTAGTGCATGATTAACGTATATTAATTAATATTAATATATTTAAATAATAGGAATAGTAAGATATCTTAATAGTAATAAAAATGGTTATAAACAATAAATATATTTTGTTTATTTACTTAATTTATCTCATACAATATATTTTTATACCAACAATCAAATATCATCTTAACTTAGCCAGACTAACTCTATACAACTACACAAATGCAAGTAATTAAACATTGTAGTATCGTGTAAGGTGTACTTGTGGCTACCTTCTCTCCTCTCCTCTTCTCCTCTTTTACCAAGCACATGCTGAAGCTGTCATCCTCATCTACTCTTTTTCTAGATACGAGGTAAGTCTAAATCTTTAAGGAATATTCTTTAATTAAGTGGGATGATCCTGACTCTATTGCCTCTCAACTAATAACCATCTAAAAAAAGTACTCCCTCCATACCCATATTAGTTGACGTTTAGGACAGCGACACGGTCTTCAAAACACAACTTTGACCTTTTATTTTTATAAAAATATTTATGGAAAAGTGATATATGTATACTTTTATGAAAGTATTCTTCAAGACAAATGTATTTATATAATTTTTATATTTGTAAACTTAGAAACTTAATAGTTATTGATGATTTATATTCCCAATGTTTGACTCTAATCTTTTCTAAAACGTCAACTAATATAGGTACGAAGGGAGTAAGATCTGTCTCACCTTATCTCACTTTATCCCACCTCTTAAACAACACCTTTCATACAGAAGTGGGATCGTCCCATCCTATCTGACTTCATCCCACCTGTCCAACACCGCCATAGGATGAACGACCCATACAAATACTAGCTCCGGACCCTCTCAGGCGCTCTCCCTGACATACATATACAGCCCGTCCGTTCCCCAATCCCCGCATCGCCTCCTCTATCGCCCTGTTCCCCTCTCTGCCACCTCGCCGCCGGCATGACAACAGGGTCAACCCCGGGTTCGCCCCCCTCCCAAGGCTCTCAGGTCTGCACTCCCTCGCACCCTTCCTCACAGATCGCCGGTACCTTGTCTGTGGATTGATATGCACTGTATCTTTGGCTTCTTCCCCTCCCCCTTCTTGGCTTGCGCCCTGCATGTTGATGTGGTTCGTCCTGCATGTTGATGTGGATTCCTTTGTGTGCCAGATACGTCATTATCAGGTGTTTACTTTGTTGGATATTGCAGTGGCTCATCTGTTTCTTTTTCCCGAAAGGCTTGTGTTCACGCTAGATCGTACTATAGTATGCATTTTTGTTTTCTGACGCGGAAAATATTCCGTGCGATTTTAGTTCCAAAGTGCATTTTTGTTTTCTGGTGCGGAAAATATTTAATTTAGTTCCGAAGTGCAGCAATTTTTTGTTTTGTGATGTGTAAAATATTGTGTGCGATTTTAGTTCCGAAAACATTGGGATTAGGGTTGGGTCGATTCACACATTCTTCTGCAATACATTTTGATAAAAAGAAAAGTATCTTTCGGAAATTGGTTCTGAAGCACCCAATGGTTTGCTCTTTGAGTGCTGTGCTGTATAATCAATTACTGTTGCTTTCATGTCATGCACAGTTTTTATTAGGTGAATCGATGCAGATGAGAAATCTGGCTTTGAGTTCTTGACATGTTTTACATCTGTTACTACAGAAGTTGCTGGTGTGTTGTTATGCATTGGTTCAGATTTTAGTTGTAAATGTCTAAGACCATTTGCCAGTAACAGGAAGGAGGAATTCAAGAGACAAAGTAATCATTTGCTGTTCTTAGAAATCCAAGTGATACATAGTCTAAATCCATTTAGGCAGGTTTTGAAGATCAATGTGTTCCTGTGACCTGGGCACCCAGCTATTGTGGGGATCTAGTAACTTTGGCCTTCCTAGGATTCCAAGATAATTTATGTTCTATAACCAGCAATGAGCAATAGAGTAAAGTAGTGGTATCAGTCTGCCAAAAGTTCATTTTTTTTGTAGCTACCCAGAGGACAACCGTATAGGAAATCGCTACAGTTAAATTAGATTGAAAAATTGGATGTTTTAGGCAAATGAGCACAACAGTATAGATAGATTATTGCTACCTTACTAACCGGATCTTAGCCACAGATAACTGTTCTTTGGATATAAATAGGTATTTGTAATATATTCATCATTTGCTTAATATTTCCTTTACTTTGATGTTCATGAGGTGGGCATGCACCATTTTGTTTGATTGAAGGGGTAACTATGCTCCATGTATTCATATTTTTGTATGCTTGACACAAGGCATACACATTCTGCCACTCATGTACAGTTGGGAGATGGAAGATGAACAACTGAAAGCTTAGGTACTTTAAAAGTTGATTATGCCATAGGTCTTACACCGATGTTGTTTGTGAAGCTACTTTTAGCTATATGTTCTAAGCATAATTTTAACAAATGGTGGAATAAATTGGGGGATTCTACCTTATTTAAGTTGGATCTGCTTCCTCTTCTTCTTTTGCCTTTTTTAGCAGAAACATATGCTTCCATTAACAACTGGCTCCAAGCTTGTTGATGGAAGCCAAGTGTTCTACAAAGTTCAGTATCTGACTTATGAACTCTTGTGAGTCAGGGATTAAATTACAAGCACCGTAGGCAACTAAGCAGTCAGGTCATGTATACTACTGTACATGAGCTCCCGTATGTTCCTAAACAAAGCAAACAAAGCACCACCAGGATGTCGATCCATGTCTCTTGATTTAAGAGCATCTGCCACTGCCAGTATGGCTGCATTTGTCTCCAAAATTACCTTTGTCGTGCCAAGATCAGCTGCATGACACAGACTCCAGTATGCAGCCAATGCCTCTGCATGCAGTGGGCTTGACACCCTTTTGAGATTTTCAGCACCTCCCTCTAGGAACTCTCCTCTGCAGTTATGGGCAATGAAATCCCTCTCCTTTCTCGAAATCAGAGCATAAGGAGGAGGCATCACAATTAATCTTATAGTAATCAGGTTGGTGTGCAACCCAGGATTGCTTTTCCCCCTTCTTGTCTTTCTTATTTGATTCATTCAGCCTAGCAAAAACCATCAAACAATATTCTGTTAGCAGACTTCTGCAATACTAGCCATTCTCACTCCTGCATTATCCTTATTGCGGGCTGACCAACATCTCCACACAGCACCCAGATCTTGTATTGTATATTTTCTTTAGCATTCCATATTTTCTCCATCGCTTCTTTCCCTGATCGACATAATTCCAGGCTAGATCTTTTGCCACAGTTACTTTATGCAATGGGACATTGACTTCTTTACAGCTATATATATGCAAAAAGTTGCTATAAACATTGTGCAGCATAAGATGGAGTTAAGCGAAAGCCATTTTGTGAAATGGAATATTAGCAGGTTACATTATCCTGTGTTACAGAAATGGTCTATTGTAGTATTATATATTTGTATTTGCAGCTTTTATTTCCACTGTGGTTGTTGTAAAGATTTTCCATTATTCTACATTGTCTTGGAAACATCCCTCTCATATTTGTTTTTTTTTTGGCATAATCTTTGCTGATCAGAGTTAGATTTTCTTTTATCTTTCCAGAAAGATGGTATAAAGAAAATAACAAAGACCCATTTTATTTGACAGAGAAAACGAGGTTCTACCAAAGATTCTGTTACCTTGTATGCAGTGCAATGCTATAAGTGCTACAAATGGCGTACAGTTCCAAAAGAAGAATTTGAGACACTTCGTGAGAACTTCACTAAGGATCCATGGTTCTGCAGCAGACGACCAGATTGCTCTTGTGAAGATGATGCTGACATTGAGTATGACAGCAGCCGCATCTGGGTTTTGGACAAGCCCAACATACCAAAACCTCCACCAGAGACGGAGAGGCTAGTGATTATGAGGAGTGATTACACTAAAATGGACACATATTATGTCATGCCCAATGGGAAGCGTGCAAGGTGTGCTGGTGATGTGGATAAGTTTCTGGAGGCAAATCCAGAGTACAAAAACCGCATATCTGCTTCAGATTTCAGCTTTGCACCACCCAAGGTTGTTGAGGAGACTGTTTCTCACAACTCTACCTGGAAGGCTGCCAAGGCCAAGAAGCAGGAGAAGGCAGAGGCACAAAAGTGATCGATGCTCTGAACTGTGCCTGTGCTATGTTTAGATGATAGTCGGCTCAAGATCATGTCCCATCATCCTATCTAGTATAGTTGTCTACCTTGGCTGAAGTTAATGTAGGTCTTTTTTCGCTGATTTGGCTCTGCATACTCTGTTGCAAGTTGCAACCGAACCCCTTAATTCCTGGGGAATATCTGAGATGTTTAATAAGTGCTGTAGAGTGTAGACCTGCTCCTTTATAATTATCTGCTTAGGCCTTAAGCCGTGCTTCCTTCATTTTTGCCTCAGTTATCCCGTATACGCATGGTGTTCTCGTTAGCTATCAGCATAATGTTGTCCAATCCAGGGCATTTACTATTATAGCCATTTCATTACATCTCATTTCATCGAGTATACCTGACATCTAGATGACTGCACACATTGAAGTTTCAGAGGATGTGTGAAGACTAGCAGAGTTTCTTTGGCCTGATACTTTCTTTCGACAACGTTGACGGTGCACTGGTCGCCTTCAATCACGTTGTTGTCCCTACGGAACTACTGTGATCGTTGTGGCGAGCCATGAGCCTATGACCGCGGACGACCGGTGGAAGGGACCCTCCGACTTGCTGTCCGACTTGCTGGGATTTGAAGGATTCGAGACGACTTTAATTTAAACCGACCGATTTTTTTAGTTGCAATTATATATTGTCATTTGATATTTGAGAAGCTCTTTAGAGCATCTCCAATAGTTCTCTATTTTTGACTTGGCAAATTTTGTCATTTGCCAACTTGGTAAAACATATGGCAACTGATATTTTGTGTTGTCTCCAATAGTTCTCCATTTGGACTTGGCAAATTAGAAAACTAGGCCCACGGACCAACTGTTTTTGCTCCCTCCGTGTATCGTCGCCCGTCGCTTGGCCTGTCTCGCGCGCGACGTTTCGCCTGGCGCGCCGCGATCCAGCCCTGTCGCCGCCGCCATTCCTCCTCCCCCTCCTTCCTCCGCCGGTCATCTGGAGGTGCAAGACAAGGCGCCCATCTCCTGGATATCAAGGTCATCCTGTGCACTGTATTCCATTTGATCTTGTTCACTGTTCTCTGCACCTCCATCCTCTGCACTGTACCCAACAGCAACTTCTGTAGATTTGCCGGCCATGATGACTTTGGGTGCATGGCCATGATGGCAGCGTATAGCAGCTGCAAGGAGTAGAGGAAGGAGGCGCACCCGGCCTGTCGTCCATGGTCGCGAGATGGGCTTCCACACCGCCGTCAGGAGGAGTTCCACGCCGCCGCCGCGAGGAGGAAAAAAAGGAAGGAAGCGCGCAGCTGTTCGCCTGCCTCGCGATGGAAAGAAATATCGAGGAGGTGCGGCCGGCCACGCACGGGAACGGGGTGAAGTTTCCCCCACAGCGCGACAAAAGACGCGCGGGACCGGAATCGCTCGATGCCAAGTGAAACCCAAGTGCGGGAATTTGCCAATTGCGGATGGAAATATGCCAAGTTGGGAAAATATGTCAAGTTGGATAGAGAACTGTTGGAGAGATATTTTTGACGTTTTAGCAAAAAATCAAGGATGCCAAGTGAGTTTAGCGAACTATTGGAGATGCTCGATTTAGATATTTGATAACCTCCTTTTACGATTTTTTTTAAAAAACAATACACTCGAAGGCACCGATGCTCTTGCCCCGCCGCTATACCTATACCTACGCCGCCGGTGCTGAACAATAGGACATCGGTGCGGAAGGCAAACATGTGTAGGGGCGTAGTGGCCGCAAGCTCGGAAGAACAGGGTCGCGGCAGCCGTGCGATTGGCCCGCCGGTGCTGAACAACAGGACACCAGTCAGCAGGATCTAGTCCGAGGTTTGGCCTCCTGCTCGCTCCTGCCGGTTGGATTTGTAATTTTTTGGAAGGATTTGTTGCTCGATTTGTCTATTAATTTGGACTCTTAGATGTATACTAGTTAAAGTTAAGTGCCCGTACGTTGCTACGGGTATACAAAATATCTCTTGACATACAACCATATGAGTAGAAATCTCATGTCATCACCAATGTCCGTGTTTTGCAATAGAACCAAAATAATACATTGCAATTTGCAATATGAACAAAATAACGTCACGACAATTTTAAATATGACCTTGTGTCTCGGCTCTTATAGCTCCAATGGGCAAGCTCATGCACTATCTTGTTTCGCTCTCTGTCGATTACGATGAATTCATAACTTAAACAACTGCCTTATTGTGTCTCGTATTAGTGGTGTGACCACACAATGACCATGCAACGGTGCCTCGAGCTTGTCCAAGCAAATATGCAAAGTGGCAGTAGTCTCTCCCCCAATCCTACGGAGCAAAAGCATCGATTCAGTGAATCTAATTGAACTGCTGATTTGTGAATATGTGAGTTAATCTCTTAGTATTTGACATAATCTTTTCGGTTTTTGCACATTGATCATAGACATTTACAAAGAATTTGAACTCACCTGTAGCCTTGATTTGACAAAGAGATCAAGTGCTGGTTTAGAACGGTTTTGGATTTTGGATCTTTCGCATGAACTTTGTGCCACATTAGATGAAGATGGCGGCAAGTCACGCTATTAAAAACCTAGACCACAGTGTATATGCCACACAATTGAGAATCAAAATAGAACAAAATCGTGTTAAAAAAAAGAAGACCGATTTTATCTGCACTCACAAAAATAAAAAGAAAGACCTTGTCACGGCTGAGAGTGGAGTATCTACTCAACCTCTTCTTCCTCTAGTTGGAAGAGAAACAACACCAAGAGCTTCCATGTCGTCGACAAATAGAACATTCTGTAGTAGTTTAGTAGACAGAGAGGCTTCTGTATTTGCAAAAAAACATCTAAACTCTAGTATTCACTTTATAGGATGGGAAAGTCATAAATTTATAATCTATTTGACCAATAATTGAACTACAACAACACTGATTAGTAGAAGTATCCGTTAATTAATTGTATTATACTCCAAGCATCTCCAACAGGTGATGATTCCAGAAGTAATTTGCAAATATAAGAAACACATCTTCCTCTAGGATATTCGGACTGAAATCTTCTGTGCTGAGTATATTTAGGTCCTAAACTGAACGAACATGGTCCAAATTCTAGACTGGGTGGTACTGTATGGAGGAAGGACTGGTTCAAAGCCACACCATTGCAGTATGATGGTGGCACCCAGCACACAAGGAGAGGTCCTCGGCTTTGCTGTTAGCTGGGAGAAGACAATCACCTAGCAAGAGGAGGATTTATGGAGAGAAATGGAAAGATTGGGGGCACCTGTGCATAAGTGGTCATGGAGGTGTTGACCGCCGCCGCATGTCTGGATCTGGACGTCAGCTACCGTGCTCCTGGACGCCAGCCACCGTGCTCCTTGAGAACCCCTATACAGGCTGAGGCTCGCTGGTGCCTGATGTTGCTTAAAAAATTGCATGGTGTGAACAATAATTTATTGTCAGTACTCTGAAGAAAGACATCTAACCCATGAGACTATGAGAGGGGATTTGAACGTCGTTGAGGAGTTCGTGCACCGGTGAGCGGCCCTCGATCTAAATATAACATGGAAACGAAGGTGATTGTAAGAACACTATGTCTGTCGCCGCCATGGGAGGAGGAAGAGGCTGCAGATAGGAGGGCGCTGTTTCCCGCTGTCGCGCGTCTGCGTCTGGTGCACTTGGCGGCTGCGGCGGCGCTCGGCGGTGGCGGTAGCGTCGACAGCGGCAGCGGGGTCATAGCTGGGTGCTGTGTTCGGCGGAGGGTGGGTGCCAAAGCCGAGTTCCAGAGAACTTGCCAGAGCGGGCGCGAGCGTTGGGAGAAGAGCGGGCGGCTAGCGCCGAGCGTCGAGACCGGGAGAGCGGGCGTCGCCGGGGCCGGGAGAGCGCCGGGCCGGCCGACGCCAAGCGTCGGGGGAGCGAGCGCCGAGGGGCCGAGCGAGCGTCGGGGGAGCAGGCGCCGGGGGCCGGGCCAGCACCAGGGCTGGGAGAGCAGGCGCCGGGGCCGGGAGAGCGGGCGTGAGCGCCGCCGCGAGAGCGGGCGTGCCGGGCGGAGCGGCCCGAGCGGCATGGCCGGGAGAGGGGCGGCCATGACGGTAGAGGGCGGCCGGGAGATGGGCGGGGCCGGTAGAGGGCAGCCACGACGGGAGAGGGCGGCGGCGGACGCGGGTGGCCTGGAGAAGGGTGGAGCCGGGAGAGGGCGACGGCGTGCGCAGGCGTGGGCGGCGGCCAGGCGCGGGGGCGGGCGGACGACGGGGGCGGTTGCGATGGGAGGAGAAGGGGCGTGTGAAATTTGCGGTGGGAGCCTGGGAAAAAGAGGAGCGAGATTATTATGACCGTAACAAGCGAAGCGATCAGGGCCAATCAGAGGATGTCACTGGACTCTTTTTAGGTCAGTCTCAATGGGGTTTCAGTTCCCCGTTTCTAAGATGAAGTAGCATTGGTAACTATGAATGAGACAACCCCTCTCAATGGGATAGTTTCATGCTACTGTTTCACATGCTGTTTGTCGCATTTAATTAGTGATTTTTAGTGTGATCCACTATGGCCAATTACTCTGTACCTATTTCATGTGTCTGGTACCACACGAATGGCACATTCACATCACACGCATGGCACAGTACACATTCACACACTCGACGATCAGATATCTGCAGTACACATGCACATTCACCAATTCGACGATTAGATATGTGGAGTACACATGCACATTCACCAATTCTAGTTGCATACCTTGGGATGTTCCTGTTCTATAGGCATTCGGTGGTGGTGGTGGGGATATTGGGTTGAAGTTTAGAGCTTGACCAACTAGATGAAAATTTTCTCCTTGCATTTGTGGCTGCGGCGGATACTGTGCTTGTTGCATAAAATTTAGAAAACCACCTGGTGGATACCCCCTGGTATTTTCACACAATTATGAAAAAAATTATTCCATATACATGAAGATGTACAAATACATCTGCTAGTAGCATCCCACTTCAGACAGCAAGAATCTGTGAGCACTACAAAATTATGAAAATTATTGCAGACTTGAGGTGTAGCGGGAGAGATTGAAGATGAGAAAATTATTCATGCCTACATGAGAAAATTATGAAGCTGAATGAATCAGAACTATGCATTGTAAAAACTCAAGTCAAAAATTTGTATTCTTGCAGACTACATGAGATTGAAGCAGTCTGCAGATTGGTAAAAAAAAGAGACGCAATACATTTGCAGACTGCTACCAATTCAGACAGCAGGCATGAATCAGAACTATGCATTGTAAAAACTCTAATTTAGCAAGAATCTGTGCAGGACGTAATCCAGAAAAAAAATTCAGACAAAGTGTGCGACTACCATAGTTCTGAACCACTACTATCAAAAGTGAGCACTACAAATCAGCTAGGAGAAAGCAAGAGGTTTGCATCTCAGTCATTTTGAATAGTCAAAACTTTGTATTCTAGCAGTTCTCATGACCTACTTGTATTCTGTTCAAGCACTTGCAGGCATGAAAATCAGCTACATGTATCCAGTAAAAATCACAGCCATGGATTCAGTAAACATCACAGCCATGGATTCAGCTACATGTATTCAGTAAAAATCACAGCCATGGAGCTGGGAATCATCTTCTCACAAATCACAGGCTACATTAAAATCAAGGCTAAATTAGCAAATGCAATCACAGCCTACACAGGCACACCGCACACCAGGGAAGTGAATCAGCTTATTCTAGTAAATATTATTTGAACTTGCACAGATTGGAATCAACACCTACCATGGATTTGGTGCTTGCTGGTTTCCAAATTGAGATGAAATAGTTGGGGGTATGGGCCCCCATCCTGGTCCTTGCGATGGACGTGGCGGAATAGTCGGCGCAGCAGGGGAAGAGATCGACACACCGGGGATAGAAATCGACGACGTCGCCGGTGGTAGAGCTGAGGCGGAACTTGGCGGCGGCGGGGTCGGCGTCGACAGTGGAGACGAAGTAGGAGGCGGCGATGGCGAGGACGCAGGCGCACGCAAGGCCGACGTCTTCATTCCGAGCTGGCTGCCCCCGCGCCCCTTCCCTCCTTTGCCGGAAGTGCTCCGCCTGGAGCTGTGAGGGGGTGCCTCCGCCATGGAACTGGATCTGCTCGCTGCTGCTCGCAAGTAGCGGGAGAGATCGATTGGGAGGAGGCGGGAGAGATTGGGAGGAGGCGGGCAAAAACTGGGAGGGAGCGGGAAGATTCCGGTGGAGCGCGCGCTCGTGAAGAAATCGGGAGGGGGCGAGCAGCCGCACGAGATCGATGGATGAAACTTTCCCCTCCTCAACGGGAGTTTCACGCAGTTTTCGAGCTCTGGGTAACAACGCCCAAACGTTTCGTCCCCATGAAACGTTCTCACTCTCTTTCCTCCCAAAATCATGCAAAGATTCTTTTTGTGCTGATGTGTCCCTATAATTAATGTGCATGACACCTCCATTGAGACTGGCCTTAGGAGGCGGCGGCCGGGCGCCGGGGCGGGCGGACGACGGGGGCGGTTGCGATGGGAGGAGAAGGGGCGTGTGAAATTTGCGGTGGGAGCCTGGGAAAAAGAGGGAATTTTTTTTATTAATAACCCAATTAAATAAAAAATTTCATAAATAACACTGTCTTTTTTTTTGCAAAACTAACCCTTTTGCCGCGCCGTCCCCAATGGCGCGGCAAAAGCGTTAGCCGCGCCATGCATGGCGGCGCGGCAAAATCGCCACCGTGGCACCGCCCGGCCACGCAGGCCCTGGTGGGCCCCTCTCGTCGCTTTGCCGCGCCAGGCGGGCTGGCGCGGCTAGTGCGTTTGCCGCGCCAGACGGGCTGGCGCGATCAACGGATTTGTCGCGCCAGGCGGGGTGGCGCGGCAAAGCCGATCTAGATCTGGCGTCCACCTCCTTCTTCCTCCTCTCCTCTAGCTGCTTGCCCGGCCGCCGCTGCTCTCGCCGACCACCCCGCCGCCCACCCCGCCGCCGCTCCCCGTCGGAGGCCGCCACCGTCGCCGGAGCCCGCCGGAGTTCGTCGGACGCTGTCGGAGCTCCAGCCGGGCCAAAGCCGAGGTCCTCGTCCCCAGCCGGCTGCCACAGCAACCTCCCCCCAGTCCCCGTGCAGCCTGCCAGCCAGGCGAGCTCGCCGGCGGCCAGGCGGTGGCCGGGGGCCGGATCCGCCTCTCCCTCTCCCCAGCTCAAGCAGGCCAAGCTCAGGTTAGTTTTTTGACTTAGTTCATTAGAGTTTTTTGTTATTCTTTTACAAGTTAGTTAGTTATTGAATTAGAAAATTGTTAGTGACTTAGGTTAGTTAGTTTATTGATTTAGGTTATGTTAGCTAGTTAGTGATTTAGGGTTAGTTAGTGACCTAGGTTAGTTAGTTTAGTGCTTTAGGTTATGTTAGTTAGTTAGTGATTTAGGGTTAGTTAGTGACCTAGGTTAGTTATTTAGTTAGTGAATTAGGTAACTTAGTTTAGGTATTAGTTTAGTTAGTTACTTAGTTAGGGTTTTAGTTTAGTTAGGGTATTCGGGTATTAGTCATAATTTGTTAGTTAGGGTTTTAGGGTATTTAGTTAGGGTATGACGAAATATTACTGAAGACATGTTAGTGAAGCCAACTTAGTAAGTAGTTTCCCCATTCTTTACTTTTGAGAAGACCATCACTTGACCTTAGTTCCACTATTGACTTTGTAGATGGACACTGTATTCAGATTGTTTTATGGAGGCACAGTTAGTAAACGAGATGGGTTGTTTGATGATAACATGGAACAAGAACTCGAAGTATTTGATGAGCGTCCTTCTTTTACGGAGCTTATGTTGCGTCTGAAGGAGAAGTTCGATGGTGATTTCTCGTTGAAAGGGAGATTTGACAGTGGCAAGATTAGGGCGAACTATGCGTTGATGCCCTTGCGCAACCAGGCTGACTGGGCAAAATACCAGACGATCGTTATGGCATCCAATTCGACCATGGCTGAGATCGTGGTAGAGGATGGTAGGAGGAAGCAAGCAGAGGCGTCCAATGAGATAATTCACAAGTTCAAAACCAGGGCTCCGCCTATATAAACCCATCAGCGCCTTGCATATTCAACAACTTCAGCAGAGCTTGCGAGGTTCGTAGTAGAGATGTCTGGAGGTTCGTCCAAAGGCGGGAGAGGAAAGGGTGGGAGGAAGGGACCTCCCATTGTGTGGGAGGGATCTCTTGGTCCTGATTTCTTCTTAGAGGCACTATATGACTTTCCCGTTGAGAGCAAAAAGGATTTCAGCCGGGACCGTCCTCTTAGGGGATACGATAACCGTTTAGAGGACTGGCCAAAATGCCGCCATGGTGAGGACTGTTTGGTGAAGATGCTCCACGACGACCTGGAGGCAGGCCGACGTTTCTTCAAATGCCCGCGAGCATGGGTAACTTTATTTAATTGTTGTTGCTATGCCTCTCATGTTTGCTAATACTTAGTCATTTTGTGAATGTCAGTCTTCTATTTCCGAAGAAAACTGCGGCTTCACCAGATGGGTGGATCCTCCTCCAATATGGCCGCATCAGGAATACATCTATTATCTGCAGCGTCGTATCGATGATCTTGAAAGAGAAGTTAAAAGCATGCTTAAGGACTATGATGATGACGACAGCGATGCAGGCGGTTCAGATGAAGCAATATGCCTTGATCCATATTGCAACTGCCCGCATCACAAGAACAAGGGGCCTCCACCGCCGCCCCCACCACCGCCACCACCACCACCACCCGCAATGGGAGGCTATTACGGAGAAGGGTCTACTCAGTTTGCTATGTGGGACGGCTTCTAGACTACTTAGACCACTATGTGTGTGTTGTGTTGTGCCAATCAATTACCTAAGGCATGTTAGGATTAGTCTAGGACCTTTTAACCAAGTTACGGTAAAAGGTCCTCACATGCCATGTACTAGTTTGTTATTCGTGTAATGGTTTGCTTTATTCTATTTCGTACTTTATCCCACAAAAAATCAACGACACATGAACTACCGCAAACAATACAACAACATATAATAAAGCCGAACAAAGTGCAGTTCAAGACTACATAATCGAGGATCCGAAATAAACGGTACACGGAAGTACAAACCAACAGTACAATACACTAACAAGTCCACCAAATGACAACGATGTTCATTACTCAATAATGACTACTGAACCTACCACACTACTGAGTGCAACGAGACCACTTTCCCTTCCTCACAGCATCCGGATCCTGCTCCATGGCAGCCTTGGCACGGCGCACACGCTCAATCCTCTTCTCCCTCTCCCCCCTACGCTTAGCTGCATCCCTCATTCTTGCCTCTTCCTCATGCTGCTTTTGTGCTGCCTCTTCTTTGCGTCTCTTCTCCAAACGCTCCTTGTCCTCCGCAGCCCACTTTTTCATCCTCTCTACGTGCTCCTTGTCCTCCGGCTTCATCTCAGTGTCGATCCACTGCTCGAAGTCACATAGTGGTGGAGGCTCCTGCAAAATACGACTAAGTCAATTAGGTAATAAAATATAAATGATTTGTCATTCATGTATAGAACAAGCCATCAGCTTCTCACCATCAGTTCAATACGGATCTGTTTAGGTGTAGGGTCAAAGGCATAATTCTCACACATCCAATACCTCTGACCGTATGTGTGCTCCTCATCAGATATTGCGACCTTACAATCATCGCCGCAGTAGCACATGGGCACCGGAACACCGCTAGGCAATGGCAAACAGGCATAGGCATTGCCCGTGAGAGGCTGCCTACAATCATCAACGCAATAACAAATGAACATAACACAAAATTACTTCATTAAAACAGACAAATAAATCAACAATGTACCGATCTTACCTTGCCTTACTAGCTTTGCCACGCCGCGGCATCCTAACAATAAAAAATATGTCAACGCTACACATACATTCATGATTAATTATAAATCTACATAATGACGTAACAAATATTACACAAAAAATTGTACACAAAATGAACAAAATATTAAGCAAAACAGATATAAAAAGTCTAATACATGAACAAATCCATCATTAATTAACAACTAACGCCACGACAGTATCAAAATAAATATTGTCTACAAACCCTAACTTACAAAAATATGGTTCAATCCTACATTGCAAATATGGATAAAGAACAATAATATGGATCAAAATACCTCTTGTAGACAAGTTTGATTGAGGGAGGGAGATGAAGAGAGGAGGAATGAAATGGAATGGATTGGATTGAATTGGTTTGGGAGAAGAGAGGAATGAGGAGGAGCCTCCTGCTCGGCGCGGCGGCCAGATCTAGATCGGCTTTGCCGCGCCACCCCGCCTGGCGCGGCAAATCCGTTGACCGCGCCAGCCCGCCTGGCGCGGCAAACGCACTAGCCGCGCCAGCCCGCCTGGCGCGGCAAAGCGACGAGAGGGGCCCACCAGGGCCTGCGTGGCCGGGCGGTGCCACGGTGGCGATTTTGCCGCGCCGCCATGCATGGCGCGGCTAACGCTTTTGCCGCGCCATTGGGGACGGCGCGGCAAAAGGGTTAGTTTTGCAAAAAAAAAAAAATAGACAGTGTTATTTATGAAATTTTTTATTTAATTGGGTTATTAATAAAAAAAAATTCAAAAGAGGAGCGAGATGATTATAACCGTAACAAGCGAAACGATCCAGGGTAATCAGACGATGTCATTTGACTCTTTTTAGGAGCAGAGATATCACGATTGAATACATCCTCTGCTTGATTTGCTACGTTCTCTCCGTGTCTCTGAATTTGTGATAAGATTCTGAGTTTTTCATTTTGGAATTTTTTTCTCTCTACCTGACTGGAAGCGGGATGGCAACCTGCACGCTATGGACGTGCCGACGTGGTGCTCGCCTCGGTGGTCCCACGTACCACACGTAGCGCGCTCGGCGCTCTATCTTGCTTCTTGCGCCTATGCCCTAGAATTTGCTGAGCTGTCTTGGTATAAGTCAAGCTGATTGCTGACATGGTTTATGTTGAGACGTGTTTAGTTCCGAATTTTTTTTAGAAAAAATCTTATAACACTTTCGTTATTATTTGACAAACTTTATCTAAAAATAGACTAACTAGACTCAAAAAAATCATCTCAGTTGTACATATTAAAAGTACAAGTAGTTATTTTTTTAACTATATTTAATGTTTTATATATATATATATGCATCTAAAAATTAATGTGACGAAGAATCTTGAAATTTTTGGAGAAACTAAACAGCACGTGAGGTCTCCATCGATCCGCAGGGTAGAGGCGGGAGAACCGTCAGTATCCCATGACCCCATCCCTTCCTTTCCCGTCTCCTCTCCACATAACACGGCTAGCAATGCAACTGGTGGTAAGGAACCCGGCCAGCAGCAGTGGCGGCTGCGCGTTTCTGCCGGCTGCTGCTGCACTGCGTCCACCGTCGGCCACGCTCTCATGGAGGAGGCCGGGCTGCAGTTGGAGGGGCAAGCGGTACCTCAGTCTCCCGCGCGCAAGCACCGACGGTTCAGGGTCAGGTGCTGCGGCGGCTGAGGCGTCTACCGCGGGAGACACCTTGGAACTGGAGGAGCGCGGCGGCGCAGAGGCAGGTGCTTCGGCTGAGTCATCCAGCCGGAAGGAGCCGCCCCCTGTCGATCCCAATATCGAAAAGGAGCTCAAGAAGGTTTCTGTGCTTCCTTTGTCCGCTTGGTTTATTTGACTCTAATTCTTATTTTTTTTTTCGCTAAATTCTATGTACTTACGCCACAAGAGCTAGCGTGCAGTTTGTAGGAAAGGAGCAATTGTTGTAGATGATTTACTATCAATCTAGTTTCTTTCTTTCTTTTTTGCTCAGTAGTTTAGAAGATATCACAGAAATTGGTCAATCTTCACTACTAATAATACAGTTAACACCATTGAATGAACTTATTTTATATGGGTGCAAAATACAGTTAAATTCCTTATACATTCCTGATTGTAGTTATGATTCATTGCTGAACAACAGGCAGTTCAGAAGACTGCAGCAACCTTTGCACCAAGGGCGTCAACGAAAACAAAGAACCCTGCTGTCCCTGGAACTACCCTGTACACTGTCTTTGAAGTCCAGGGATATGTCTCCATGCTGTTGGGTGGAGCACTTTCCTTCAATCTCATATTCCCATCGAACGAGCCAGACATCTGGAGGTTGATGGGAATGTGGTCCATTTGGATGTTCAGTAAGTACGATTTTTGCAAGTTCTCTTAGTAAGGGCATGATTTTTCACATCATTGATATGGTCTACTAGAGCCTGATTATTAGCTCTGTATCGCAGTCCTGAACTGCTCTTTTTTTCCTACACTCGTGAATAGAAGTGGTCGATTTATTGTGTCACGTCTACGTTGCTGAGATCTTTACGATATTGGTGCATGCTGTATTTATTGTACTACAGTTTTAAACTATGCTAGATGAATTGACGACGCATATGATCTATCTATCCATGTTCTCTGGATTTTTTATTAACTAGCATTACCTTTAAGGCCTTGTCTGGTCTGGTGGGGACTGGAGGGGGACTGACAGGGATTAACAAGTCATTCCCTCCAATCCCCTGGGTAGGGAATTAACCGAACAGGTCGTAAGTTTAGTAATAACCCAGTTTTAATCAGCTGTCAGCTGCACTAACGAACATTTTCAAACGGTGAAAGTAATGTTTAACCACCTACAAACATAATGTTGCAGTACATCCACTCCAGCCTGTGTTTGTTTTTGCTTTCAGTGATTACCTAGGGTTGCAGATTATAGTAAAATGCACTTCTTTAAGAAAGTTATAGTGAATGCTTCAAAAAGCACCAACATTGTTTTTTACTTTTGTCGGTGTTCGGAACCCGGGGGTCTACACCGGCGAGTGAATTTGCGTGTGCGTGTTCCCTGATCCGGATGGTGATGCAAGAAGTATACAAACGATTTATCCTGGTTCGGTTAAGAGATGGCCCTACGTCCAGCGGAGGAAGAGAGATTGTATTATCTTGCACCGAAGTGCTTGTACAGGGGCGGATACAAGCGTGAACGAGAGAGAACATGATGTATGCAGGGAGGAACTAGAACTAGGGAACTAACTCTAGAGTTCTAGGCTATGATGGAGAGCTTGAGAGCTTGAGGGCTTGAGTCCACTTGCCCTATCCTAAGCCCCGACGTCCCCTTTTATAAGCGAAGAGGAGGCACAGGGTCACATAGTTCTAGGGCTGTCGTAGGTGATGATGTCAACGGTGACGTTAGTGATGACGATGTCGGTCATGTCGGTGCCGCTGTAGCGATGTACTTCATCCTGTGGCGACGTGCTTGACGATGGCGGTGAAGGACGAAGCCCACGCGCCAGCGTGCGCAGAGACGTCGTATCGGGGGTTGTTGGAGGGCTGACCAGTCCTGGTGGAGCCGTGCTCGAGGGTGAGGTCAAGGCCCCCGCGGACGAGTCCGAGGCCGACGCCGAAAGGGTTGAGCTCGGGGCTAAGCGCGATACGCGGAGACGAACATGCCTCGAGGGGGGCCTTCGAGGGGGTACAGTGCGCGGCATGGGATGTCAACTTTGCACGACGCGCTCGTTTCCCGGGTGCGGGCGGTCAGAGTTTGATTTTACTGGGGTACGGTCGACTGTGGCACTCGCTGTAGCCATATGAGTTAGACTAGAGTAGGCAAAGTGCATTTAATGCTCCTGGGGTCGTACAAGTGGTAGGTACGGGGTAGTCGAGGCTCGCTTCCTTCGCTAGGAAGTCTTGGTGGTTGGGGCTCGACCCCCATCGTGTGTTGGGTCGAGGATGTATGGCGAGGCGTTCGTCCGAGGCCTAGCTCGGAGGGCTCGGACGACACGGAGGACGTGCGTTCGCCCGAGGTCTGGCTTGGAGGGCTCGGGCGAGACGGAGAACGTATGTTCGCCCGAGTCCTGGCTTGGAGGGCTCGGGCGAGACGGAGAACAAGTGTTCGCCCAAGGCCTGGCTCGGAGGGTTCAGGTGAGACGCTAAGATTGTTGGGCTGCAGAGGCCTACTTCCCCCTTGATGGGCTTTTGGCATGGTGGGCCAAGTAGTGTCGGTTACCTTCTTGGCCTTGGTTGTGTTTTTCTTAATCGAGGTTTTGGGTACCCCTTTTTCGTACCATCGACAACTTTATACCATTGTATATATATGCTTGATTTATTCTACACAAACAAATATGATGACTGAAATTCATAGTGAAGTATCCTCTCTTCCCGCTGTGATTTTGCTGGCTTGCAAATGGTTATCTTACATCAACAGTTGGATATAGTTATCTATATCTTAAGAACCCAATTGAACTCTTGTAATTTTCATATTCAAGATGTTAAACCAACCATAAAGCTGAAAGTGCAGTGTCAATCCATTATTCTGAAGTCTAACATATAATGATTAATGAATTATCTTTTGATTTAGTAATATGTGGACTTGATTTAGTAAGATGTTAGACGTGTAATGAATTCACACAGGTTAAATCTTTTTATTTCACAATCTGAACTTTTTTTCTTGAACAACGCTGGAGAACTGTGTGCCATTCCATTAAGAGGGGACCGTACAAAGTGTACGAAGGGGGGGGGGGGGGGGGGTCATCAAGACTCAAGATGTCTCCCCCTACATAAACCCAACACACACACACAACCTGTCTTACTAGCCTTTGAACTACAGAGACGACTGTGACCTTCAGAACCTGCCTTGACCCTAAAGGTCAGGGGAGTAGGGGAGACTGATCTTATGAGGAGCTCCTGGAGGGCCGTAGCACCAGCCATGCACCACAAACTGTCCTCCTCAACCACAAAGTATAAGAGGGCCTGAACATCTGGGCATAGTTCTCAAGGCGTCGCCTAGGCGTCCAGGCGCTCCCCCATTGCCGTGCAAAATGGTCGCCTAGGCGTCCAGGCGGTGGTACACTGCCCTGCCTCGCCTAGGCACCTTAAGAACTATGCATTTGGGCGAGTTCCATCCACAAGTGTTCCTGTGCTTCCAGTTCTCCCAAGCAACAAGGATCAGGGAATTAAGTCCTTTGCGCATCTCCTTTGGAACACTTCTTAAAGTACGACACCACCAACCGTAGAAATGACTAGTAGAATCTGGAGCCCTTACTATTGGAATATCCCATGGAAAAAAGTGGCATATGCCGACTTGCTACTTTAGGAACCCGAATTGGTCAATGCCCACCGATGCTGATCAGCAACCTCATGTTGCAAGGTCATGTCATCCACCAGGTTCCAAATGAGAAGATATTCTGTCAACACTTGGTGACTTGGACACCAAGAGCACCTTTTATATCACGGACCCAGCCCCTGTTATCCAACGCTTGAGCTACTGTGCGCCTCTTCATAATTCTTTTAGGGATCAATTGAAATAGGGTGGGCGCCAATTCAGCAACTGTCTTGCCCTGCAACCACCTATGAGCCCAGAATTTGGTTGAAATGCTCACAATCTGAACTTGATTGGCAAGTTAACATTTTGATCTGAATTCACACATAAATTTCAATTTAAACTGAGATATATGGCTTTTGTCTGTCTGAAGAGTCTTTGTGCTATTCTTGGAATTATAGGCAGTAACTGGTTCAAATTTTAAAGCCCTTCTACCTATGGAATTTGACTAGATAAGTAGATGTGGCCACAGTTGCATGAGCGAGGTCTCAAACTTAAGGCCACTTGGCTGATAGGCTCTGATATACTTTATTTCAGTTCAATGCACGTGGTTCATTTAAAATTCCAAGCTAATGAGCAAAGTTGGAAACAATATTTCAGTATTATTATACATTAAAAATTCCTGTTATGTTGGAGTTACAAAAATTTAAAACTTTGTGGCCATGTCTTGAAACTTTGACTCATATTTGTTGCTTATCTCATACAGTACTGCATAGGAGCCTTTTCCTCAATATATTAATGGAGCATTATCTACTTCTGCAGCTGTACCTTCACTTCGGGCTCGTGACTGCTCAAATAAGGAGAAAGAAGCTCTCAACTATTTATTTCTCTTGATCCCTCTGATCAACGTTATAATTCCATTCTTTGTGAAGTCGTTCGCTGTCGTCTGGTCAGCAGATACAGTTGCTTTCTTTGTGATGTATGCATGGAAGGTAACTTCTTATGCTAGTGTTTTCTCGTTCTTCAGATCAAGTCCTTAAAATATGTTTTATCATGTTTTTATGCACAGCTTGGATGGCTGCAAAAGTCGGAATAAAGATTTTTGGTGTGCTCTCCTGGTGATGTGTGCATGAAAGGTACTTTGTCATCTTAACGTTGTCTGTTCCTTCAAGATTAAGTTCTTAATATATGTTTAGTCGTATTGTTTCTGTGCAGCTTGGATAATTGGTTTCAAAAGATGGAGTCAAGAGCTTTTGTGATGAGAGAAACATTTAGTCCTCAAAATTTTCACATCTTTTGGTGGGAACTGCTTGATTAGTTTATTCCAAGATTTAGTGCATATAGCCTTTTATATCTTGTGTATATGCAGGGAGTATGAGAAAACAGCCTTTGACATTTAAGTGATAAATAGATGTTACTGAAGTCTGAACATTTTTGTTGACTAGGAACTAAACAGCTCTAGATAGGCCTTGATTTCTCAATACATTTTGTCCTAAATGATATCTATGCTGACTGCTCTTTCTGAAAAAGAAACGGTGTATGAATATGAGTGAAGTCAGATGAGACAAGAAGCGCAGCTTGGAAACATTTGTATGGTTCAGTGAAAGAATAATAGGTTGCACATCTCATGCGTATTTTGTCGCCTTACGAAGTCATTGCATGCTTTAGGCGCTTTGTACTTTTTCCCCCTGTTTGCTTTATGTTCATCACTTCGAAATTTAAGATGCAACAGTTCTTCATCTGGTTCATCTGGCAATACTGTTTCAGAAACAACGGCGCCCCTTGTTCAAGACAAATAATTTAGCAGCTGTAATGAAACATACTCTCTCTGTATCACATTTAGATGACGTTTAGGACAGCGACACGGTCTCCAAAGTACAACTTTGACCATTTATTTTTTTAAAAAATATTTGTTGTAAAATGATATATGCATATTTTTATGAAAGTATTTTTTAAGACAAATTTATTTATATAATTTTTATATATCCAAACTCAATAATTTAAAAGTTATTCATGTTTATATTCCTAATGTTTAACTCAAACCTTATCTAAAATATATCTAAAAGCGATACGGAGGGAATACTGTACTTCTATGGCTTGTCAACAGCAGGCTAGTCCCAATTAGAAGCAGCGCGTGGTGCGTGGATGGTTTTACTTTTGTGCAGTGGCGGAGCTAGTAAGGGCTTGAACAGCGCAGGCATACATAGTGTTAGTCCCAGTGAAAAAAAAACGACCTCCACGTAGATCCTGACAGGTTGAACCACAGTACATGCATTGTCTTGTCATGGTCCCCTAGCCTGTACGCTGTTTATGCGGGAAAAGTCAAGTTTGGAGAGACAACGCTGGAATCGGTGTGGTCCCTCCAGCCTAGATTGCATCAAACTTCCAACTTTTTTTTAATTTATCTTCATCACATTAATACTTGGATGCATGCTTAAAGCATTAAATATTAGTAAAATAAATAACTAAATGCATATATTAGTTATAAATCACGAGACGAATCTTTTGAACCTAGTTAGCACATGATTGAACAATATTTGTCAAATACAAACGAAAGTGCTACAGTAACAAAGTTGAAAAAAGTTCAGCATCTAAATAAGGCATTAGTTCTTGAATAAAGTTCAGCATCTAAACAAGGTCTTAATTCTTTTGTTAGAGGAGGCCATTGACGCTTTTGCAAGATGTTCTGACACTCTGCGAGGCCATTGTTCTCTGTGATACGACGATGTGAACTTGTGAAGTCGACGTGGATGTTAAGGCAGTACGCCACCATGATGCGTTGGGGAAGCCCTAAACTTTTATGCACCGAACACCCCCATCCTGATCTGCAAGGATCGGTAGACTCATCCACTAAAACAACATAAGTTCAATTTCTGATCTACTTGCTACCACGTTTCATTTTTTAGCACAGTATTAGATAGACATACAGGTAGGCAAAAACAAGCACAAGTTTATCTGGCCTGACATTTGGATTTGACATAAGAGAGCTAGATATATGGCTCTGTTCGTTTAAACTTATTTTCGACTACTTTTTTACTATTTATTATGTGAAAAAAATAAGTCATAGTAAGGCTGATAAATCTAAACAAACGTAGCCATAAATATAACATAAACAATGAAATAAGGGACCGGAGAAGAGGGACTTGTTGCTTGCATGCTTCTTGTATGCTTAAGTACTGCATTGTAATAGGAACAAAAAAAAACAATATTATTATCCTATTTAAATATAACACTAGCCTTGTTCTAGAAAAAAACTAAAATAACAAAATGTAAACGCCAAATAGATGGGTAGACAGTAAATAGTATTTATTTTATATTATAAATGTTCGTTGAACTTCGAAAAGAGAGAATTATATTGTTTAGTGCGGACACTGTATCTAGACCATGTGGCAAGAGATTAGCTTTCTGCGCACTATAAGGGCTAGATTTACGTCCTGTTTAGTTTTAAAAAACTAATTGTACTTGTAGTATGTACATGTAGTGACGAATTTTTGAAACCTAGTTAGTCCATATTTAGACAAAGTTTATCAAATAAAACAAAAATGCTACAAGACTTTTTCCAAAAAATTTCCGGAACTAAACACAGTCTTAAAAATAATTAATAAAGAGGTTAATATTAAAATATTTGTTTTTAAAAATATTATAAAAGTATAAAAAAAGTCTTCCGCCGTTCACCCGGCGTGCTCACTCGCGTGGGGCAACTGCGACACCGACCGACCGCCGACGCCAGTGCTCAGCTGTTCGTCGGTCCTTCCCAGCCACCAGGTACGGCATCGCTCCTCACTTCCTCAGCGCGCGCCACCTCCGCCCGCCTGTCTTCTTCTTCCTTCCTCCTCTTCTTCCTCCCCTCCCCTTCCCACCGCCACCTCCCGCGACAGCCGGAGACCTCGCCGGCGGCCGCCCCGCCCGCCAACCACCCCCGCCGCCGAGCTCACCGCCGGCCGAACCGCCTCCACCGCCGTGTTGCGGCCGCCGCCAGGCCGGCCGGCCATAAATCTAGGGCCGGGGAAGTTTCCTAGCCCTAACCCTAGGGCCGCCGCCGTCATCGCCGCCGCCTCGTCCACCGCCCCGGCCGCGGCGCCATCGCCGCCGGCCGCTCCGCCCCCTTCTCCTTCACTGACGGCACGTGTGCGCTGCTATCCTTACGGGCGCACGGATTTGGCACCAGGTATGCCTACCCTTTCTCTTCCGTTCTTGCTATGCGAAACCAGGGCACCCGAACACTAACTTAAACTATTTGTCTATCTCTATTCGGATCTGATCTAATTCGATCTAATTATTGGGTGTAAAATTGTACACCCATGTCCTAATGGGTCCGCCCCTATTATACTCATATATTGATATCCCCTCTAGTGTGAATTGTGATCTAATTATTGTCAATCTTACGTATATAATTAGTGCTTCCATCAAACTGTATTATGACATATGAGACTTACATACATGTTGATTCATGTTAGCCAAATCCCCCAAATGTTTTGCTGCGAGCTTTGACAGGGTTTATCTGTGTTCTGCCTTTATTTGAAACAACAAATTCCTGTATTAATGTTTTTGTGTTCTTGAGCTGCCATCTGCCTGTTTCATTTTTGTGATTTTGCAAAATATAGATAGATTAATAGCTTGTTACAGTTTTTATTTTATTTTATTTGCGAGTTAACTGCTCAGCATGTGTGCTCTCTGAACTCATGCTGGAACTGCAAACGAAATATGTATATTCTAACTGCATAGAAAGAAAGAAAAAAACCCTCAATTGCTGTTTCGTAGGGACATGCAGTGCATGCAAACATTTTATAACTTTGTTTGCTAATATGTGAATACTATTTTAGGCATTGACTTGTAATGGTTTGGTCAGCACCAGCATATGTTATTAGCAGCATGTGTATGTAATTTTAATTTTTTCCAGTTAGATTTTAAATCAGAACTATTTAGCATGTTTGCAACATTTGTTTGCTGAATTGGACCATTTGTTAACTATTCAACCTAACAGCAGTGCATTTTGAACTCAATATGTGTGCATGGACTATATGTGAATTAGTGTGAACAAAATGTGTAGGTCAAACAGATTGTTAGGATATCTTACGTCTTCATGTGGACTATAACATGAATTGGTATGAACAAAATGCATAGGTCAAACAAATTTTTAGGATATCTTACCTAGTTACATCTTCTTTTGTGATCCATCTCTTGTTAGAACGCTTCTATATAGTTATTATTTACTTTTGAGCTTCCTTTTGTTTCGACGTTGACAAATTTGTAAAAGGGAAAATAAAGCCAGAAAGCTTCATAACATTCATGTGCAACAAAGTATGGATTTGAGCATCTTCTCAGAAAAAAGAAGGCAGACATATGCAACCATTGTTTGCTAGGAACTCACATACCATGCACCACATACTTCAATGACACAAATGCATGAACCCAGCAAACTATGCTGTGCTTTTATTTGACATTATAGCCACCAACCTGCCAGGGGAGCATGATCTAGTTCTCCTAGACACTCCTGTGTTTGGAGCCAACCTGCTGGGTGAACATTTTCAGGGCTTTCTCCTTATTATGTTGATCAAGTCATCTTGTTGGATCACGGAAAAATCCTAGAGCGGAGCCCAGCTGAACGGTAGCTGAAATAATATCAGGGCGGTGTAAATTGTTGCTTGTTAATTAGAAGTCTGATTTGAATTTTATCCTAATATTCGCACAGCTATAGTGGTTGGTAGAACAGGCTCTAGTTTGCGTCTTGCAGTTCCTTTTCATATTTTTTTTTTTAAAAAATGGTTGTAAGAAAAAGTTACAACTTTTTATGGCACTTTTACAGGTCCAGCCCATTTGAAGGCAACTGAAAGGCCAAAATAGACTGATTAAGGTGTCACCACAAAAAAAAACAAGCTTGCAATGGAATCTTCCTCAAGCAATGGTACCAACATGCCACTGCGTCCATCCCAACGCCCCCTACATGCAACAGATGCAGATGAGGAGGATGAGAGTGTGAAGCAGCTTAACGAGTGTGCCGCAGTATATCTATCTCTCCAGGTATTGTCTCTCCTTTCGCCACCACAGGGCCTTTCCAGGCAAGTCACTCATTTCCTTCAATACAAATCTTAGGCCTCTCAGATTTGGATCTTGTCATTATTTGTTTGCAGGACTGCCTCATCGAGTCAAATCGCAACTGGAAGGTTTGCCAAGCACGTAGGTCTTCTTCGCATTATCTTTTCTAACAAGATTTGTTAGTTCCCAGATGAGATTGGAATTGTATACTAGCAAAGGACATTGGAATGCCTCGAACAATGCTGCTTTCAGTTGATTGATATTTGCAAGATGTGTTAGTCTATTGAGAACTGAGTTTATAGGGCAATTGTTAGTTATAGGATAGGATTTATTTTGACTAATTTGGCTAAGCTAGAGGAATGAACCCTTTGCAGCCACTAGGGGCCTGTTTGGTTGCCCGCATATGCTCTAGCCAGGCTGGTGGGATGCAAGTTTATGTTGTTTGGTTGCCTGTATCGTCTTCTGGGCCTGGCTCCCGGGATGCAAAAGAGGCCTCTCAGCCTGGCTCTGCATATACGCAGATTTTGGGCGTTTCTGGAGAGCCAGGCTCGCGGGATGCAAGTGATTACTCGACTGATGATGTTATTAGTGTATAATTAGTAAATATTAAGTGATATTAATGTGTTTTAAAGAAGTTTAAGATATAATAAGATAATCTATGAACTTTAACAGTGTATTTGTACAAAACAAAATCAATAATTATAACCTTGTATTAATTTTATCTAATGCAACGTAATTTTATACAGGCAACCAAACAACATCTCTTCTCAGCCAGACTGAGTAGGTGCAGTCAACCAAACATGACAGTGTTGCATACACTCGGCCTGTCTCATGGGAGCCAGGCTCTCAGATACGAGTCAGGCTCTACGCATACACGAACCAAACACACCCTAGATGTCTTGCTTTTCTTTTTTTGTGTGTGTGAGATAGGAAATTCAAATGCTTGCAAATTATGGCTCATGCGTCCACATGTGGGTGCAACAACTAGCTTTGAGCTGGACAGTTTGTCTAGAATTCAGGGCATAAATCTATTATAAAGGTTGTCAGTCTAACTTCCTACAGTCGCCATTCAAGCTCACCATAAAATGGTGTTCCAATACTACTGTGATGCATTTATTTTTTAATGTGTGGGCATGGAGAAGCGACCTTAACACTAACAGGTTACCTTGAGTTTCAGAACCTAATATCTATAGTCTCATTAATCATCATGTGAGAGTTGATGTTAATTTTTTGTTTTACCACAACATGAATGTGCAGTGAATTCTGAATGTTAGTACCACTCATGTAATATTTAGATTGCATTATATTACCTATAGTAACGAGATGTCTGTCACCTCATTTCATAACAGACGTCCAAGCCTTGAAAGCCTGCCAGGCTAAAAGAAACAAAAGTGATCGAACTTAAAGTTTTACATATGTGAGTAGCTGATATCCTAAAATGGTCAGCACGGATGCCAGGTAAACAGATAGTCTCCCACGTATGACCAATAATGAGACTTTTTTTTTCATTTTCTTCATTGCTTATTCCGTGGAGTGAGATTGTATATTTGGTCGTCTGTCAGTTTGCAGGGGACAAGAAGCAATGCTCTAGATGTTAGTTGCGGATGGAGATGGGCACTTCTCAAACAGCTCAGAATCTCCGATAGCCATGATGTTTCTTTGTTACATTGTTCTGCATAAGTTCACTGAACAACAATAGAATTTCAATTCTGTTTCTGTATTGCCCCCCATAAGATTAATGGCTTCAGATTTATTAACAGGACTGGACAGGACATTCTTACATACAGTTACAGCTGAGTTCAAAGCCGATAATAATGGCAGTCTCAATTCGATTTGCTATTATTAGGCTCTGTTTTGTTTTGAGAAGCCGGACTGCATTGCATCTGCTTTCCTAACGGCGGAAAATCATGCAGGGTGCAGCAATCCATTTTCTTTTGTCCGCAATGACCAAAACTGGAGAAGCAGACCGGAACTGTATTGAATTTATTTCAGAAAGTTTATATTTTTCGATAATTAGAGCAGGATTGGTTTATATTTTTTGATAACCAGAGCAGGATTGGTTTGTTTCATGCTCAACCAGTTCGAATGTTTGGTTGTAACATTAGCTATTTGCTTAAAATCTGCTGAAATCATAGCCTTGTGAGTCCCACGGGCTCGGAGCTTCTATGTGGAACTACGTGTATGAGTATACAATTGTTTGCGCTTCCCAGATACAACAGCTGGGCTGGAGTTGAACATGCAATCATTAACGGGCAGAAGTACACTGATTTACCAACAAAGGCCACCACTTGTGATTGAAAATTTGTTACAGCACATTAGAAATGATCAGAGAAATAACCAATTGCATCTCATAACTCACTATACAATACGAAAGCAACCAACAGAGGCCAAGCAGTTATTCTGTTGAGTTTCAGGTTGGAGTTCATCTGCCGTCAGGCTTCCTCAGGATGAAGTGAACTTGAGCGAAATGCTGTTAACACAGTGTCGCTCGTTGGTAGGCGTTTTAAACCCCTCCCCTTTGAATATATGCCCCAGATGTCCTCCACAGGCAGTACAAGTGATCTCTATCCGCCTCCCATCAGGGTCCGGCTAGTGTTCAAATAAATATTGGTTATGCTCAATACTTGAGATTGCAGAGAAGGCTAGAGAGCAGGATAATTCCTCATCCTGATGTACAAGAGAGAATAGTAGCGCATACCGTCTGTTTTATGGCCCCAGGAAGTCCCTCATAGAATGCCGGCCAGCCACACCCTGAGTCGAACTTTGTAGAGGATTTATATAAGGGAGTTCCACATCCAGCACATTTATAAATGCCCTCCTCAAAGAACTTGTTATATTCACCCGTTCCAGGGTACCTGGGAAATCAGACACCAAACGAATTCAGGAAAAAAAACTGACACCTGTTAATAGTTTAGCAGAGAAACAGCTTCACCACACCACATGCCAAGCATCGGCCAGAAACTAAAAGTTCTACCATGATTATTTGGCATGTAACAATGACTCCCATGCTACATTGTGCAAACAGTGCACACTAGGTATAGCAAGTTACATACATAAATACATGCTTGCCATGTGGGAAAAAAAAACTAAATTAATGGACTGCCGTACATTTTAGCAATTCATTCCCTATTTCATAAAAGCAGAAAATCGTGGTAATGGCAATAGGGGTCATATACAGATATATAGGATCAAGTAATATGTTCTTGCATTACTATATAACTCGGTGATGCATCAGCCACAGCCAGAACTGCAGCAAAACTAACAAAAAACAACCTGGAGCTAGTTAATTTATCAAATAGTTCACAGCTTTTCTCATGCTCTACATTCTAATTCAACCAAAGAAGCTGACAACTTATAAAATTCTAAGTTACCTCTAATAAAATTAGGAAGTAAGGCCATTATCGTAAAACCAAGATCCACAGTTACTAAATTGGCTACTGAGGTGTTGGGAGTTGTAATCGGACTACAAATAAATTGAATTTTTCTCTTGGTTTATTGAAATGACAAGACAACATTATTCTCTATATTATAACACCTATAGTTAATGACATTTACACAACCTGTTCTAGTTTACATAATTATTGGATTCTTCTGGATTTGTAAAGTGACCTTCACAAGATGGCAAGAGCCAACACCCTTTGACCCTTTGTGATAAACCTTAATGCAGCACATTTTCTCCAGCTACTTGTTCATCTTCTGTTGTATTTATGTTATATTTGGCTAGATTTTTTGAAAAACTGAAAGAAAACACCGCCATGAAATGAAGAGGCACATGGAAGATATGTAACACGAGCACCACAGAAAGATGCACAACCAAGGTGCACACATAGAAGTAGATGAAATCTAGAGAGCAAATGAGAGACCTCTTTTGTTGAGTAGCTGAGCAAATTTGCTTACTGTCAAGGGAAATCTACAATTAGGATTCAAGGGCTATAACCGATTGTTGTCTTGATCTCGATGTGGATTTTGCGTATCATTAAATTTCAGTACAAAACATGCAGTAGTTCAAAATAGCAACTAATAAGATGTAATCATACTGCTTCAACCTCATCAGCATTTCCGTGCTCTAAGAATCTAACTACAGGTTCTTCAGCATTTTACAATCCATCTAATAATTGTACCATCCAAATACTGGTAGAAATTTAGAATCGACTTCTGCAGTTAAAGGCACAGCGCAGTCATGTGGCTAGCTATCAATTGATGATGATATATGTAGCGGGCGGAGAGCATGGTGATGTACATTCTAGGCGACCTTTTTTAATGCTTATGCAATTGCATTTAACTTGGGTTGATGATCAAAATATCCCTAACTACAAGTGACCATTCCATTTGTCACTACCGTCAACAAGACAAATTCAGAAACAACAGCGAAGGACAAGAGATGTGGCTAGTGCGGGTTTAAAATCTTACTCGGTGCCCTTGCGGCGTAGGATGTTGAACTGCTCCGGCGTGAGGATGGCTTCCCACTCCTCCTCCGACTTCTGCGCGGGCCTCGGCTGCGGCGTCGACGACGACATCGCCGCCACGCTCGGGGGCCTCCGCCCTGCCGCGCCGCGCGAAGCGGACGCCGCCGCGTGGCCCCGGCACGGCCGAGCTGCGCACGAGAGGGGCGCGGACCGAGGGCGTGCGGCAGAGGGCGAGGGGGCGAGGGGAGAGGAGAGCGGGCGCGCGGCGTGCGGCGCCAAGGCGGCGGGGCGGGAGCACGGGTGGGACGCCATCCTCAGCCTCAGCAGACGCTGGACGCCCATCTTTCTTCAGTGAAGTGCGACGTGTCGCGTTCGTTGCCTGATAAGGCTCTGGACTCGTGTACGATGGATCTAATCCAGGAGACCTGAAATAATTCCTTCAAATTTATTTTTCCTTATTTCTTTTTTTTAAAAAAAAGGTATCTTGTTTGATTAATTTTAGTATATATGCACTGCTAATATGAAATTTGGTGGGAAAAACTCAACTAGTATCTGATGATTGATGTCAAGACCTCTCTTCAACTGAAAACTGATGTTGTCCATCTTCGGAGAGAGACAATCCCTGATTCCTGAAGGAATGATGCACAGAAACAAGTTCAGTTGAAGAGCTGGGCAACGAATTTGAAGTTTCACATTCTAGCATGCGAATCGTTTACAAGATGATATTGATGAAGTGTGGCGCACCTACATGCATTTTTGGCAAAGAGGGTGGGATTCCCTACAAATTCAAAGGAAAATATAACAAATTACAGTATCCACGCTATCCAGCACGGACCATTGCCAGAACTCTAAAGACAACCGGGGCAATGATCCAAAATTGCAAAGATTGCTCACACCACACTACATCCAGTAAGGCAGAACATCGCAAACTGGGATATATAACATCCTTCCAGGCTGATGTAACTGACAGCATTTGTTAAGGAGCTGGCAGCCCAAAAACCAGAACCTATCTTTCATCAGTCAAAAATTTCCAATAACATATCGAACCCATCTGCACTCTACTGTCTTCAGTCTTCTGCTCTTACTGTTCCTTAATATTAACCTCTGAACATACATGAGAAAAATGGTTCCATATGTGACAGCAACGGCAAGTATACCGGTGAGAAAGATGAGATACATCATTATGCAGTTAAAACATACAACATTCAAGGAAATATGAAAAATACTGGTCCCTATGCTACAGTTTGATTATATACGGCATTTGGTTTACCAAGCATATTTCAGAATTGACAATCTAATGACAAAATAGAGCATCAAGCTTATGCCCTACATGCAAAGTTAGTCAGATAGCAATTGATACTATTAAGCATGAACAAAACCATGATCAGAGTCATCATAAACACCTTCATCCTCTGCACTCTCTGCACCCTCCACAAATGTATTCATGTAAGAAGATTCATCAGCCTCTGTTTTCAATATACCATATGAAAACCAGTCAGCACTCATAATCTTCAGTCCACTGTTGTTGTGTTATTAACCTCTGAGCATGCATGACAAAGATGGTTTCATATGTGTTTTGGCATAGAATTGCCAAGTACTTCCTCCATTCCAAATTATAAGATGGTTTGGCTTTTCTAGATACATTGTTTTCACGCTAGACATAGTGCATATCTAAGTGCATAGCGAAAGCTATGTATCTAGAAAAGCCAAAACATTTATAATTTGGAATGGAGAGATTATTTTAGTAAGCAAGATGAGAAATGCATCCTTACACGGTAATGACATACAATACAATGTTGAAGGATATCTGAACATACTGGACCTCTAAGCTATAGTTTTATATTTCATATACCAACCACATAGTTCAAAATTGACAATCTAAGGACTAGTGAAACGAATTATCGAACAAACTCATCATCAGAGTCATCATAATCGCTATCTTCATACTCCTCACTCTCTACCTCCTCCACAGATGCATTCATGTCAGAAGAATCCTCACGTTCCATTTCCTCAACCCCAATTGTATCATACTTCATGCGCTCATCAAATTTGGCATCAGAGCAGTTAAGAAGCCATGCAAGAGAGCATGTGAAGCCCTTCCGGGACACCATCTCATGCCGAGGCCTCACAGTTGACTCGAGACCATATGTGAAGAACGCAGGGAACTCAACAAGCTCCTCCAAATCCCTCTCCATATCATTCTTGAAGTATTCAAAATTCATCCTCATTATATCCATGTTTAGTGCGAGCAGCTGGGGGCATGCCACAACCATTTTGCTCACTTGAGAGAGCATAAATCCACAAGCTGTGAGGAAATTAACATGCTTCAGAACTGCAGCTCTTCCAAGACTAATGGCTTGCGGCATCCTCTCAACCACTCTCCCAAAATCTTCATGGTTAACCAAAATACTCGACTCAAACAAGCTCTGCTGTGCAACAAGCTTGTCCCTCAGTTCAAGTCCAAGAACGTCGGGGTACTGCATCACAATGGATGCTAGAGCCTCCTTTCTCACTCCAAAGTCCATAAGAGCCTCAGTGTTAGGCTTCACCTTCTCCTTTAGCCCAAATCCAAGTACATATGGTTTCTTCTCTATTATTCTTGCAACAGCTAACCTCTGCAGCCCAATGCCCTCAAGGTGTTCGACGAAAGGCTTTATTATCTTCCCCACGCGCATGCCTAGCACCTCCGGAAAACGGGTGATGACGCTGCCTATCTGACGCCTCCCCACTCCAATGCCGACGAGGTAGGCGACGGAAGTGCTCATGGTACCCTCGAGCTTGAACCCGAGGAGCTCCGGGTAGCGCTCGAGCACGCGCGGCACGTCAGTGGGCCTCACGTCCATACCCTGGAGATACTTGACGACGGGGGCAAGGTCGACGACGACGCTGGCGTGTAGCACCTGCGGGTACCGTCTCAGCAGGTCCGGGAGCGCGTCGCGGCGGAAGCCGAGCTTGCCGAGGTAGTCGAGGACGGGGACCATGTTCTTGCGCACGCTGCAGCCGAGAGCGAGAGGGTAAGCGGCGAGGTCCTCGCGGGTGAGCCCGAGGGAACCCAGGAACTCGGCGCGCTCCCGCATGACGTCGACGGTGGCCGGGAGCTCGAGGCCCGCGAGTTCGCCCGGGTCGACGCCGAGGGAGGCGAGGAAGGCGTCAACGTCGGCGCGGCGGGTGGCGCGCTCGCGCTCCATGTCGAGGAGGCTGGGGCGCGCGTAGAGGGAGGAGGACGGGCGGCGCGACGGCGCGGGGCGGGGGGAGCGGCGGTCGGCTCGGGGCGGCGCGGAGGCGGAGGCGGAAGCGGAGGAAGAGGCGCGGAAGCGGAGGAGCCTGCGAAGGCGGGGAGCGGGGAGGAGCGGCGGCGTGGGGTGGGCGGAGAAGAGGAGGGACTTCATCATTTGGACTCGGGAGTGGAACTGGCAACAGGTGAGCGAGAGAGGTCGGTCCGGTGGCGAGGAGAATGGAGCCGCAGAGGAGGAGGAAGGCTGCGATGAGATGGAGCCACAGCAGCGGCTGCAAAGCATACGTATTCTTGAGAGCATACGTATTGGACATGGGCCTCCGGGGCCGAATCATTTGGTCCAATCCCAGCGGCCAGGCCCAACCCGCAACCGGCATGTTCGCTTCCATCTGCGGTCTGCCGGCGGCGGCTCCTCCGCCTCTGCCAAATCCCCTCCGCCGCCGGCACAAACCCCAAAGAAGCTCCGGTTCTTTCTGGATGAGCTGAAGCTTCAACTAAGCGAAGCAATGCGGTAACCTGTGCTTATAGGGTATTGCTTGGAGAAAAACATCATTCCTGTTCTAGTTGAGGCTCTTGATAGCTGATCACAGTGGAGATAAAAAGGTTGAGTATTTGTTAATGATTGCAATCGTCCTATTATCTTGAAATTATTAGTTCGGCTTATTAGTGATAATATAATGGTCTCATTCTTTTTCCGTTATCAGTTGGTTTATCAGTCGTACCTCGACTTATTCTCTCTCACAGAAGACTATTGAAACAGTCAAAATCAGTCATGCAAACAACCAGCCAAACAACATCAATATTTTTTCTCTCACAACAAAACAGCATTAGTCGACTGTCGACTGCTTACATTACATCCACAACATAGGAAATCAATTTCATTGGGAAATACATCAACATAAGGATCGCTTTGACATAACCTTGCTTCACCATATGAGTGAAGAGTTTCTAAAATTCTCCGTATCAAGATGTTACTAGGATACTGGTAAATACAGTATATGTCGATATATTGGTGAATACACAAAATTTGAATAGTAGTAACTTCAAGCGAAAATGAACTCCGTGCCAGCGCTCGTTGTTTTTTCAAAAGATCCGGTTTCCCGGCTTTGTATTATAATAAGGAGATGAAAGCAGAAATCCTTACAAGCGTGAGAAGCACTACTCCCCACAACCTAAGCTAGGAGGAGTTAAAGAGAAAGAAAGAAAGGGACTTATTACAGACTATGCATTGGAGCAACAAAAAGGGCCTTCAGGAAAACCCCCCTGCAAGAGACCACAATTGACATGTGTCTTTGATCTCAGCAACCAGAGCATGTACCATTTTCCTGTTATCCCGGAAGATCCTCGCATTCCTCTCCTTCCATATGCACCACAAAGTCAATACTGTCAAGCTATGATCAACTTTGCTCTCGGACATTATCACTTGGTACATCCATGCCTCAAGATCATCTACCTCCGACCATTGAGCTGGGTTCATATTCTGACAACGACTCCAGGAAGACAATAATACCCAAACCTGTCGAGAATAGGGACATTCAATGAATAAGTGTTGGGCAGTCTCTACATTTCTTTCACATAATGCACAGAAAGTAGTTGTTCTTCCATCCACGCAACTGAAGCCGTGCCGACGTCCATAATCTATCCTGGAGCAGCAGCCATAAGAAGAACTTGCATCTTGCTGGTGCCCATGCTTTCCAAATCAACATTGGAAAATTTGATAGGCAATGACCTTCAAATTGAATTTTGTAGGCCGACCTGGCTGTATATGTTCCTGAGCTCTCTAGGATCTAGAAAAGTGTTTTAGTATATTGACACTGAGATACGTGATACTTCACTATTTGACTTTCAAATCCTTTGCTCCGTAATTAACAACGCAAAGGTCAGGAGCATTCTAATAATGAGTGTGTATTACCAAATGCTAAACCACAAGCTGTACCGACTCGCTCCTCCTCACGCCGCCGCCTGCCCCTAGGGCCTAGGGTGTGAACCGCCACTGCCGCCGCTTTCATCTTCTTCATCGTTGGTCCCTCTCCCTCCTTCTCTGGTATCTCGCCGGAGGTCAGAGGTAGTGGAGATCCATCGTTTTTAATAAGTTTTTTAGTAGATTGAGTCATCTAGAGTTAGAGTTTTCTTCATGCCAAGGACTTTGGTATTAGGGGTGTTTTTCGACGGCGAGGAGGTATGGTTGATTTGGTCTCTCCATGGTGGCTCTGTTGAAGATGGTGGCGACAACTTCGACATCAACATCTACATCGACAAGACAACATGAAGACTTTTGTTTCCGGGCTTCGGCATCAAGACGGAGATGATGTCGCCGTCATGGAATAATTTTCTCCGGTCCCTTCTTCGTTTTGTTGTGGTTGGATCTGACTATAATGAAGGACTAGGGAGAATAATTTTCAGATCGGTCTTCCTCATTCTTTGTGGCAGAAAGAAGAAGAAGTTTCTCAACTCGCCTGTAGGAATGTTGGCCGTCCGTTGGGCATCTGTTCTCAGGCCGAAAACAATTGTTGTCGAGTATTTGCATGTGCGGTCATCTATACAAAGCGTAAAACAGGTTTGGATTTGAGAGTTTGAGCCTTTCATAGCGTGGGTATAATATAAATGAGAATCACTTTCTGGATACATGTTTTTTCCAGAGTACTTATAATACGATGATGTACTCAGCTATAATTTAATACAATTCTTCTTTCGTCTAAAAAAACCACAAGAAGCATTTTAGGAGGCAGTTGGAGACGGTGGGAGCATTTTAGGAGACGGTTTGATAAATACCGGTGATTTTTCAAAGATGGTTAGGGCATTTTAAGAGACAATTTCATAGATACTACTATCTCCGAAAATTGGTTAAAAGAGGTGAACATGCTAAAAAAGACTCTCTAAAAATAAAGATTGTCTCAGCCAACAAGTTATTATGGCTGTTGTTATTACGGTCGAGCGACCAAAACTCAAATAAAAATTCATTTAATGTGCAACTTTATAAACTTACTGAACTACTATAGTCTATACAATAACCTTAACATATTTTTTATGTTAAGTATGGTTGTGCCTAAAATTAGCTCCAAATATACCATGAACAATTATTTGCGGTATGTAGATAGGGATATCTTTATTAAAGTACAGAAGTTAACATAGGCCACCTAAATGCTCCCTTTCAAGATAAAAGGACAAACGGTCTCCACTCTCCAGATCGATAATTACAAGCTCGGTTGTTCTTCCATGCAAATTTTGCTGCGGCGTGGAACCAAACGAGCCGAAAAAGAAGGGAGATAAAGCTGCAGCACGCGAAGAGCGTTTGTATACCTACCCCCTCCTTCCTCCTCCGTCAGTTCCGATCCGCTTCTCCACAGTCCACACAACAGAGCAGGAGCAGAGGGCAGCACGGGCGCTGATGGCGATGGGGTCGGCGCTGCGGGCGGCTGCCGCTGACGCGGTGGTGACGTTTCTGTGGGTGCTGTGCGTCTCCACGCTGGGGGCCTCGACGGCGGCGGTGACGTCCTACCTGAGGTTGCAAGGCGTCCACTACGCGCTTCTGGTCACCGTCTCCCTCCTCTCCGTCCTCCTCTTCGCCTTCAATACCCTCTGCGACGCACTCGGCGGCGCCAGCTTCAACCCCACGGGCGTCGCCGCCTTCTACGCCGCCGGAATCACCAGCCCCTCCCTCTTCTCCGTCGCGCTCCGATTACCGGCACAGGTAGTTTTCACTTCAATTTGGACTCGGTTCAATTCAAGGGTTCAGAAATGTCTTCTTCAGAGACTGATGTGGACTACTAACTGATCAGGCCGCCGGCGCTGTGGGCGGTGCTCTTGCCATCTCGGAGCTGATGCCGGCGCAGTACAAGCACATGCTTGGGGGGCCCTCGCTCAAGGTGGATCCCCACACTGGCGCCGTCGCCGAATTAGTGCTTACTTTCGTCGTCACCCTGGCCGTGCTCTTGATCATAGTCAAGGGGCCTCGCAACCCCATCATCAAGACATGGATGATCTCCATCTGCACCCTGTGCCTCGTCCTCTCCGGCGCAGCATACACCGGACCTTCCATGAACCCAGCCAATGTCAGTCTCTTCCTTTCTTTTTTCTTTTTTCCTTCTACTGTTTTTAGAGTTCGATTTTTTTTCCTTCTACTGTTGTCTGTTGTTTGACCAGCTATTTTCTCTTTTCCTTCTACTATTGTCTGTTGTTTGACCAGCTAGCTCATTATATACTTTTCACTCCAATTGGTAGTTTCCTCTCACCATCTATACATACAGTGAGCAAATTTCAACACCCATCTAGAAAATAACTGCGCCTTTTGGTCCATCAAAGGGAACTTTAGCAGCTTGATTGCCTGTATGAGAAATATTTGTAGAATTTGGTGGCTTTCAGGAATGCTACATATGTGGGTAGTCTGATCCGTACCAATCTTTAGTGAGAAAGGTGAATTTATATCATGATTTAATGGTATGCTTTGGCCACTGTACATGTGTGGATGTCGTATTCTGAGAGACCACGCATGACTAGACGGCGCTATAACTCTGTTGTAGGTGCAAGCTGAAAATTTATAATTTATAATAAATGTAAATCAGGGGAAAATGACTCCCATGCATTATGTTCTGAAAATAGAAATTGACAGTGGAGATAAATTTAAAACAGAGGTTTGTATAATCTACACATACTAGGCTGTGCAGTATGTTTCTGACACTTATACGTCCCTCTAAAAAAGTGAAGTGCGTCTTTGCATCAGGTCAAATCCAGGGCAAAGAACTGATGTTGAACATTTAAATATTTTGTATACAAGTAATGAGGAAACCAGCTACATGAGGAAAAAAAATTAAAAAGAAAGAATAAATTAGTTTACTGATCAAAATACTAATACTTTGTTGTTGCCTTGTTGGTGTCTCAAAGCAATTAGATTTATACTTGTTGTAACCATCATTTTTGTTAGAAGAACAACAACAAAATAAGTTGAATTGTTTATTTCTTAATTTGATGAATAGTACCTAGTAACATCAATCTCTTTCAAAATAATACCTATCGGCTATGATTCCCTCTTTTATTTGATATATGCACTGGCAAATAATAAGTCGGTCACAACATTACCATGTGTGGCTATTCAAAATATATCAGCGCTAGTGCATATGATATTATCCACTAGACTATTTTCTTTGCTACATGGAAATAAATTATTTCTTTTGGTAGCAAGTGTTATATCACTTGAATGATGCAAAATCAGTTGTCTGAATGAAAGGGTTTCAGTTCTCTGGGTACTATGTTTAAATAAACAGTTACTGTTTATGCATGATCACATATTTCTGAAATAATTGTACGAAATGGCTGGCATGTTACAATGAGAAGAAAGAAAAAGGTGAATAAAGTTATTTGACCACCAAATCATCACACTTGATCTTTTGAAGCATCTTCTTGTCTCTTTGTCTGAAGGTCCTGCATGAGCAATTTTGCAAGTCAAGAGCACAACATTGTGATTCATCTTTTTTTTTAATACAGCTCTCAACTAACAGAGACGGCACGGTGATAGGAAGTGGAAAACAAAATATCGTTAGAGATATAGGATAGGTGTTTGCTGACTATAGAGAAGGCATGCATATGCAGCACATAGCCACCTTACCTCCATGTCTAAATCTGAACACACATCTGCATTCTTCATACTGGTTGTTTGTTCTATGACCAAAAAGTATAACTGGAACATTTGTCTGCAAATTAAAGTTGCTGAGCACTGAAATAGATTGAAATGGAAAAGTTTGAAAATTAACAAATTGTAGACCAATAATCATACTACCATATTGTAATAATGAAACGTTTTATTTTATTTCTTTCTAGAATATGTTATATAGCCTTCAAACTGAATTCTACTTCCTCTGTTACAAATTATAGCTCACTTTGCCTTTGTCCTAAGTCAAACTTCCTTAATTTTGACCAAGTTTATAGAAAAATGCACCTACATTTACAACTGTAAATTAGTTTCTGTATATTCTTCATGAAATATGTTTTGATGTTGCATTTATTTGAACTTGTGGATGTTAACATATTTTTGCAAAAACTTTGTCAAAGTTAGAGAAGTTTGACTTACTACAAAGACAAAGTGAACTATAATTTGGAACAGAGGGAGTAGATGTTATCTCATACAAGTAACCATGATGAAAAGGACCTCAGTTTCTGTTTTGCTGAAGTCTCAAACCTTGGAAAATCTTGCATACTTTACTTCACCCTTTTTTTGAATCAGACACTAGATGAATACCTGCACATAGAACCCTGCATTCTAAAGGAGCAGAACAGTACAATGTGAAAATAAGCGCCAATGATTGTTTATGTGTCTGAGTTGAACTAAACAAAGTTAATTACCGAATATAAGGATAAACACAGAGTAAAGTTGGCAGAATACAATGCAGAGTAATTTGCAGATATCTTAAATTGTTTGTGCTGATTAGAAACAGTTCTACTTCGTTTAGCTGAGTAACTACCACACCATGTTTGCCAAACAGATTGCAGCAATGTCTGAGTGCAGGTATTGCTCTGCAAAAGCAAGCAATAAGCTCAGAAATTGAGCTCCGGCAATGCCATGAGGGAAACCTTTAAGAGCTTGTTTGGATAAACTCAATCCCTCCCAATCCATATGGATTGGAGTGGAAAAGAACTAATCTTCCACCTCTTTCAATATGTATGGATTGAAGGGCATTGCTATGTTTCCAAACAAGCCCTAAAGGGTGGTGTATAGGATGGCGTCTAAGAAGTTGACCAGAAGATCAACAGAGGCAAGGACATGAGTGATCTCGCTCCTCACAAGAGTGATGACTGATGAGACATGGTGATTGGCGATGGCCACGGCTATTGGATCCCAAGAGTGGTTCCTATCCCCATATGCCATTGCTACCCTCGGTGGAATGTTGCCCTAGGAATGGTGGTGTAGATCATTGCTGGATTTTTAATATTTTGGTAATCATCTGATAAGAGCTGATTTTAGATTACTGCTACCCTCAGTTTAGCACTCTTTACTAAAATTAAGGATTCTAGTTTCCTGTTTTTTTTTAACTTATGAATCTTGATCAAATATTATTATTTACAGGCATTTGGCTGGGCGTATGTTAACAATCGCCATAATACTTGGGAGCAGTTCTATGTGTACTGGATATGCCCCTTCATTGGTGCCATTCTTGCTGCGTGGATCTTCAGGGCTTTGTACCTAGCACCACCACCTAAGCCCAAGGCCAAGAAAGCATAATGAACATCATTTGGTCATGGATGCTAGATTTGATAAATCAACATGAATTGCTAGAATTAGAAGAGGAACGCCTAGAATAAGTTCCTGGTGTATTTAATTACCTCAATTCCCCAGCATGTTGATTTAACTTAAATTGATTAATGTGATACTATGTTACTCATACCATTTATTGTAAGGTTCTCCATTAGAACAAGAAATATCTACCTGTGTATACACAGTACATGCAGGTACATTACTGTTGGCTGTTGCGTCCTGACCTGTGGACAAAAAAGGTTCTGTATGAATCAGCCTGTGTAGCCTTTCACTCGTGAATCTTTCCGACAACTGAAAACACAATAAAACAACCGATTGACGTAAGGATGCAGATTTTATTGGATAAATCCAATGACCCACTGCCCAATATATAAATACCTAATATATAGAGGCAATGTATGCTATGGAAACCGGCAACGTATGCTATAGAAACCAGCATCCTGTGCAAACTATAGAAAATCTAGCATCCTGTACAAACTATAGAAAATCTAATCAAGACCCCGAAAATCTAATCCGATGATTAGAGGTGAAGGTGAGTTATTTTTTTAGCACTTAATGTCCCATTGTGCTCATACATGTTCGTATTAGGATGAGATGAGTGGAAGAGTTTAAGTGCTAAAATAATCCACCTTCAAATTAGATTAGTGTGGTCGTGGTGGAAGGGTTTAAGTGCTAAAATAACCCACCTTCGAATTAGATTAGTGTGGTTGTGATTAGTGTTTCTATAGTTTGCATAGGAGGCTGATTTCCATAGAGTACGATGGCGTGGTGCCTAAATGGTTTCCATGGAGTACGATGGCGTGGTGCCTAAATGCTGGTGGGTCTTCTTTAGAGCGGCATCCTCTACAGCAGTTCGGCGGCCACGAGCATGAGCTTATGGTGGCGGCGGAACTCGATGTAGTCGCTGGAGCCGATCAGCCGAGGTAGACTGGGCTCGGCAGATCTTGACGTTCTTAATGGATCAGCGGAGCCATGGCCGAGCGCTGGATAGGTGGGCAGCGAGACGCAGGGAGGCGGTGCAGGGGAAGCAGGCGGTCGGCGTGGTGAGAATGTGGACAAAGGCTCCCGTGACGGCACAACAGCGACGTTGTGGCGGGCGTCTGACAGCATGGCAGCGGTTCGGTGACGAGGCGAGGACGAGGTTGCTCAGGTCGGTGTCGGGGTTCGGCGTGGCGCGTCGCAGTCGTGGATGGCGGCGCTGCAGCATCACAATGGATGGGATCGCTCCTTGGCCGTGGTGGCGTAGCGTGGCGACGGCACGGGCGCAGCTCGGCATGATGTGGGATCCCAACGCGACGAGCCGACGAGGGTGGCCGCAATGGCGTCGCGAGGGCGAGGACGCTGTCGACGAAGACGATGGACAACATTTGTGTGTCCGTGGCTAATGGGATCTCACCGGTGCAGAGCGTAGCGGGAAGAAGCGGAGGGAGGCGCGAGGGCTAGCATCTTGTCGACTCATCCACACACCCCTGAGGCCCTGACCCATTGGGTCCATTGGTTCCAGGACTTCAAAACATCGCGACTCAAACAACCAGCGAGATAGATGAGTTGACAGTTGAGTAGGTAACGAATTGTCGAATTGAGTTCACCAACACTTTGTGAGAGTGACGCGAACCTAAATCATAGCCTTTCATCGGTCAGATCAGATAGCAATATAGACCTTATTTAGTTCAGGCCGTAAAGTTTTTGGATGTCACATCAAATATTACATAGTGTTGCATGAGGTGTTTGGATACTACGAAAAAACAAATTACAGAATCTATCTATAAATGGCGAGACAATTTTTTTAACATAATTAATCCATCATTAGCACATGTGTTACTGTAGCATTTTAATGTCAAATCTTAGACTAATTAAGTTTAAAAGATTAATCTCACAAATTACACTCAAACTATATAATTAACTATTTTAATCTATATTTAGTACACTATGTATGTATCTAAAGATTCAATACGATATGACGTAAAGTTTTTGAGAAACAAGACCATAGTATAGCCGTTTCAAAAAAAAAACAATATAGTATATAGCCTATCCACACGAACCGGCAAGACTCAAGAGCAGCAATAGTGCAATACTCAAAGCGAGCTTCAAGCTGTGCTGGGCCGTCGGTGCTTAGCCTATCCGCCGTTTTCTCGAGTGCAAGCCTACAACTAGAGTTGAACATTGCTGTTTGGTACGACGGTACTAGAGGGGGACAATTTATTGAGACAGCGACTGCCCAAATCGACCATTGTATCTTCTTTGGGCCTTGTTTAGTTCCGAGAAATATTTGGAATTTGCACTGTAGCACTTTCGTTGTTATTTAATATTTAGTTCTGAGAAATATTTAGAATTTGCACTGTAGCACTTTCGTTGTTATTTGAAAAACTTTATCCAAACATGGACCAACTAGGCTCAAAAGATTCGTCTCGACATATAGATACTAAAAGTACAATCAGTTATTTTTTTACCTACATTCATGCATATAGCTAAAGATTGATGTGACGAGAAATCTAGAAATACGGGGTCTCAGACGGGCATACAGGCCGGACATGACACCGGCAAAGTAGCAGCTGGTGGCACCGTCAGCTAGCCGAGGTGGAAGTTGTTACAGGTGGTCTGCCTGAACAGCAGCGAGGAGCTGAACCCGAGCCGCGACGCCTCCAGGTCGAACTGCAGCAGGTTGTCCTCCATCATGTGCCCGCCGATCACCACCGACGTCCGCGGCGCCTTGCCGCCGTCCACCACGCCGAGGCACAGCGCCCCTCCGTCGGTGGCCACCATCGAGTTCGCCCCGAACACCACCCACGACGTGGCCTCATTCCCAAGAACCAGCTCGATGGTGGGCACGGCCGGGCCTACGCGCGTGCTCCCCACCTTGCTCCCGTCGTAGCACAGCTTGAACGGCGCCACGGGCGGCGCCCGCGGGATCATGGCCGTCTCGGCCGCGAACGCGTCGGTGACGGCCTTGTAGATCGAGGACTGCAGCACGGTGTAGGGCGCCACCGTGCTGAGCTTGGTCCCGCCCACGCCCTTCCTGTCGATGGCCAGCAGCGTGGCGTTCAGCGGCACGGCGCGGCCGTTCACCTTGATGGCCGTGACGCCGACGAAGTACTCGTCCGACTTGTCGCCGTCGGTGGACACGCCCGCCGTGCTCACCGGGTTGACGAGGAGCGGGGTGTAGACGAGCGACGCGTTGGACAGGACCACCCCGGGCTGGAACGCGTAGGGCCCCTCGCCGAAGACGACGACGCCCGCGGCGGCCGCGGGCGGCAGGCAGAGCGCGAACTGCTTCCTGGGGAAGCGGAACGCGGACGCGAGCTGCGTGGGCAGCGCGAAGCGGGCTCGGCTGAGCGACGCCATCCCCGCGGCGCCCGCGGCCAGGCCCCGCGTCAGGGACGTGGACCCGCAGGCGAAGAGGAACGCCGGCGCCGTGGCGAGCGGGCCCGGGGCCGGGCGGAACGTGGTGGGCAGCGCCAGCACGTCGGTGATGACGTTGCCGCCCGTGCTGACGCGCGTGACCGTGTTCTCGGGGAACCCGCCGCAGGTGTCGTTGAGGCAGGACGGGCTCGGGGCGCCCGAGCAGCTGGTGGCGCAGGCCGCCGAGCGCGAGAGGCGGCAGAGCTTGGACCCGCACGGCACGCGGCTGTAGGTGGAGGACGCGTACCCGGCCTCGCAGTCCACCCACAGCGTGGCTCCGGACAGGTCCAGCACGGCCTTTACGGGCACCAGCGGCGTGCGCTGCCGGAACCCCGTCACGTACTGCTGCGTGGCGGCGTCCTTGCTCACCGGCAGCACCACGGCGCTCGGTTTTCCGCCGGAGACGGCCGCGCGGCAGCAGGCCGACAGCGACAGCAGGCAGACGAAGAGGACAGCAGCACTTGCAGGGTGTCGTGCCATGCTGTGTGTGACTGTGAGCGTGTGGGACGTGATGGCGATGTGGAGTGATGATTTCATTCAGCGGCACGCAAGGATCGATCTTTATAGCGAGCGAGGCCGAGGTGGGGAACGCGGCGGGGCGTGACGCCGAAATGGATCCGGTCGTCGCGGTTGGTGAGAGCGAGGCAGCAAGTGCACGCCGGCTCGGCAGACTGCGCGTCTGCATGGGCATGGCGCGAGCGAATTTTGTATGGGGAGATCTAGGCGCCACGAGGGCACCGACGGCACGTGACGCGGGGTGTCGCCGCCTCTGACTTGGGACTTTTTTTAGTGCTTTGTCCATCATCAATCTAGAGGGCGCAGATCGGGGCAAACCATCGACGAATCGGGCCAACGTAAAAACCATGGGAGGAAGTGTAGTTTTTGGTTTTTGGAAGCGCAACGACCGAAAAAAAGGCCGGTGGCTGAGCGTTCCCGGCACGCGGGAGCGGTAGCTTTTTGCGCACGCCGGCAGGGATAGCCGGATGGGTGATGATAAGCCCGCGGGCCAGGGATGTGCAGAAGGCCAGAAAACGTATAGGAGTTGAGGTTCGGACTTGGATGTCTTGGACCGCGCTGCTGCCAGCAGCCAGCAAATGTGCACATTGTTTGCTTGCAAGTTGTTATATCGAATATTTTGATACTAATTTAATTTATTACAAATATAATAAAAAATTACATATTTAATCTAAAAATTGTGAGATGAAATTATTAAGACTAATTAATTTATCATCAGTATATGTTTACTGTAACACAGCATTATAAGTTATAAACTAATTAGATTTTAAAAGTCGTCTCGCAAAAGTTATCATAATTTGTGTAATTATTTATTTTTTAGTTTACATTTAATATTTTATGTATGTGTCAAATCGCACCCGGTTTTCCGAAGAATATCAAGCGCTCACTATATGTGTGCCCAGGATGTCCACACGACACATATAGTGACAAATATGGAGAATATCTAGAACAATGCTTTATTATATAGCGAAACATATTTACATTAAGACTTACATATATTACAAAGCACAACGAAAACTATTCGTAATCTTCATTCTTCGGGACTCCATACTCCACATGGACAAGGGGGGCACTTGCCTAGTACTCTTGGAACTCCTTAGAGAAAACTCTTCACTTCAACCACTATCTGGTACTCATCCGAGATTTTTGTTCATTGATAGTAAAGCAAGCGTCAGCGCACCATGCTCAGCAAGCATAACATGAGGGGATGCAAGGCTCAAAAGGCTTGACTCGGTTGAACTGCAGTAAGCACTTTTAGTTGATCATGTTTTATTTATTAGCCTATGTCATTAGGTTTTGCTTAAGCTCCCAAGGTGAATGTATAATAATTATCATCATCATTTATCATCACCGAAACCATCCATAGAACCATCTGTCTCAAAAAGGATCCAGCCTGCTCATGACCGAGAGCACGACTGATATATCAGTTTTAAATAACTTTGCAGAGTGTGTACAACTTTACCCATGAGTCGTGTTGCCCATATGCCCGAGGTGATCAGCCTCTTGACTCACTTCTGAGGTAAGTCCACAGGGTTCACTACGAGACCTTTCTAAAGTCCCCCTAACAAGTTAGTAGTCGCGAGGTTTCGACATCTAGGCGAATGGAGGCCCCCTTCAAGATGACACACCTGACAGCCGACCAACACACATCTTGACAGGCAAGGAAGCCATTCTGCAACCTAGTCCTCCCTCTTGCGTCTTTCGGTAACCACTAACAAGCTAGAGTAGATCAAATTACTTAGCCAAGGCCAGAGCCATATAGCCCTCATGGTTGTACGGTAAATCCTGAGTTGCCGCTTTAAGATCCAGACCTTATGAAGGGCAGACTAGAGCACCCAAAAAGGCTCAATGCTCTAGCCCCCTTATGTCCATCGTTTTAACGTTGATTCCATAATCATTAATCAAAATTAATATTATTATATTGGTGATTGCAAGCTAAGCAAAGCTACCCATATGCATGAACCCACGGTAACAAGGAACAAGATATAAAAGTTCTAGGTAAATGTAAGTGCAATCAAGCCCTAATTGTGGGTTTTGGTGTTAATGACCACACGATTGAAGGACTAATGAGATTTATGAAGTTGACAAGCAGGTTAATAATAAGAAAGGATGGTGTATTTACGTTGGTGGACCCCTCATACTATATTTCATCGGATCCGGACTCAAAGTGATATATCAAGCTTTTTCATTTGAATTTGAGTTATAGGAATGCCGTACTATCAAGGGGGAATGCAAATACATTGCTATGGCTGAATGACATGTGCTCAAACCAACCCAAGCCATCCATGTTTCTAACCAAAGACAGCTGCACTGAATTCCAATTCAACCCTGTCTGATTGGTAGGCGCGGCAGTGCCGGGCCGCGGCACTGCCGGGCTTCGGCCGGCACTGCCGCGACTTATTGTAACCGTTGGCAGGGAGGAGATATTTACTCCATCTCCCTGCCACCCCAACGGTTATCCACGACCATAACTCGTCACCTACCTCCAGACAAGCTTCTCTCTTCCCCATTGAAGGCTCTCAACTTGTAACACCTCTGGTGTTTAACTGTAATTAACCTGACATGTCATCATCATTAGTCATTAATCATTCTTGCCTTGCATTTATGTTTGCCTAGTACTTGTGTAGCAATCTCTTTTCAAAAACCCTAAAAGCCCTAACCTTCCTATAAGGGCAAAAATGGTAATTTCACCTCTGTGCCTAGCTTTGTGTAATTCTTGTTCAGTTGGATGTCTTGAAGTTTTGTTGTGTTGGCCAAAGTTCAAAAAATCAAAATCAGATTTCAAATCCCTTTGCAAAACCCTGATTTCCAAACCCTGGATTTTATCCCTCTTTTTGGTAATGCAAAATTATTCAAAATTTGAGGTTGGTCCAAAAAGCAAAGTTGTAGATCTGGCCAAGAGAAACAACTTTGGTATTTACAGATTTTCAAAGTTCTATATAAAATTTGAAGTAATTTCAAATTCATTCAAACTCCAGTTTTTGTCCCTTTTTGAGTTTTCAAAATTAATTCAAAAACTATTGAGTTTCAGAAAAAGTGTATATTAGCAAAGTTGTAGGTTTTGTCAAATGGAACAACTTTCATGTATAAAGATTTTCAAGTTTCAGTTTGAAATCCAAAGTAATTTTGATTTGAATCAAATTTGAAAAGGGTCCCCTTTTCTGTTTTTGAATATAGTTCAAAAACTTTTTGGAATTTGAAAATGTTCATATTGACAAAGTTGTAGATCTCTTTTTTCTGAGCAACTTTGGTATTTTGAGTTTTTGTCGCACAGTTCAAATTTTGGGAGAAATTTGCAAAATACAGAAACTAGCCAAAAGTCAAACCCTACACCCTACACTGTTCCTCTTCTTCCTAGCGACAGGGGGGGGGGGGGCCCGGCCATGGCGCCCCGCCGGCGCTGTTGCTGCAGCTCGCCTGGCCGCTTCCCACGCGTCCTTATCCTGCCGCAGCTGTCTCCCTGTTCCCTCCGCGCCCGCACGCGCACAGTTGACCCCGCTCCCGTCCCCTACAGTTCCCAGGGCGTCGCCGCCGCGTGGCCATCGCCGGCGAGCCTTCGCCCAGGCCCTGCACGCACGCCTGTCCTTCCCGCCAGAGCGCAATCGAGTGCGCACGCTCTCGCCGAGCTTATCCACCCCACCCCGTGCTCTCTACCGGCCTCTGGCCGCGGCTATATAAGCCCGCCGGAGCCCCGAGCTTCTCATCCTCTCCGCCACCGTGGCCAGGCCAGTCCAGTGCCTCCGCCGCTCCACCACCTAGCTCAGAAGCTCCGCCTTGAGCTCGTGAAGCTTTCCCACCCCTCAATTTCACCTTCCCCGTCTCCAATCGCCCGGCGTAACCTCGCCGTTCTCATCTCCGGCAGAAACCCGGCGAGCTCGGGTTCGTGAAATTCACCGTCTCCGGCCATGATCATCCCTCACCGACCCCCGTGTCGTGTTCCTTGGTTCCGTGCGACTCTGACCAGGCCCTTGCGGTCTCGTGTGTTGCGCAGGGTCGTCGGAGCGCCGCTCGCCGCTCGCCGCCGAAGGAGCTCCACCGAACCACCGCCCCTCGAGCACGTGTCGAGCCTCCTTCCTCGAGCCTCACCCTCGAGCACGTGCCGAGCCACACCCTCGAGCCCTGCCTCCGATCTGTGGTAAGCACCCGAAGCCTCCGGCCTCTGCTTCCACTCCGTCTCGCCCGAGCCTAAGCCTCGAGCACACGTTTCCGTCTCGCCCGAGCCCAAGCCTCGAGCACGCGTTTCCGTCTCGCCCGAGCCCAAGCCTCGAGCGGACTCATGCACCCTCCGCTTCGTCGAGCTAGGCCTCGGACGGACGCTTGCTTTTCCGTCTCGCCCGAGCCTTCCATCTCGCCCGAGTCCGCTTCGCCCGAGCCTCCGGGCCAGGCCTCGGACGGAGCACTCACTTTCCGACTCGCCCGAGCCCGTTTCGCCCGAGCCCTTCATAGAAGGAGCACAGTGCTCTTTTCTTTTTCTGAGAGTTGTGAATAGTGTTCTGTTTTCTCTTTTTTGTGTGAATTAATCTGTTGTTCCTTAAATCCTGATAAAATTATGGTATGCTCCTTGCACTGTGTAGTATTTTATAAAAATATGAAACTTGAGTTTTGTGCAAAAATTTGAAAATGTAAAATTCCCCTTTTAATTGAAAAATGAAGGTTTTGGTATTTTTTGGAGAGTGATCTATAACTCCAAAAATCTTGAGATAAATTTTTGTGACCTTGTTATAACATGCGGAACCTCTGGTAAAATTTTGAAGTCTTTTGGAGCAAGTTGATTTTTGAGCATTTTTTTTAATTAAGGAATAGTGCCTTTTGTTAATTAAATGTTTAGATTTATTTGAGCATCTTAATGACCTCCAAAAATTATGAAATTTGTTTTGCCATCTGTTTATGCCTTAATGAACTTATGTGATTAATTTGGTAATTTTTGGAGCAACTTCATAAAATGACCTTTTAAATAAAATAAGAAAAATAGAAAAGATGGATTAGGGTTGGTAATAAGTGTTTAATGATGTGATCTTTGGATTGATTGATGTTCATAGACCCCTACCCTTTGGTCTATGATGTTTGTGATGATATGTTTGGTTAATACTTAGGATAATTATAATAAGGCCTAACATCAATAATGCTTAAGAAAGAAATGGTTACCTTTTATGCTCAACCTAGATTTCGATTATGCCTTGCCTAAGAGTAATCTAGATTCAGTGGAATTGTCTTGCACCATAAGTCCATATCATCATTCTCATGAGCATTCATCATTGCATCCGTATAGTTGACGAAGAAGGTACCAGAGTCGAGGCCGCTGTTGACGAACCAACTCCCGAGGCGACCCCGAGCTCCAACACCTATACCTACCCCGAGTCTGCTGTCTTTGCTCTTCAAGGCAAGCCCCGGTGCATTTAACCCTTTCCTTGAATTTATAAAATGATTTCCTTAAATGCTTTTGAGTTAAATTATTGCATTAGGTTTATAGGAGTTGTGTGCTATCCTAATTGATGCACTATCCACCTTGACCACTGATACACCTGATACCTGCTTTTCAAAAGTATTTGAAAAATGCTTAGCAATGCTTATTGAATTAGACCTTGCAATAAAATGCCAATTTCAAAAGTGTGATCACTTAAAGAACTTTTATGGGAATTTTGTAACACCTCTGGTGTTTAAGCATGTAATTAACTTGACATATCATCATTAGCATCATTAATCATCTTGATCATAATTTCATGTGTATGCATTTGCTTAGTGTATCATTTTATGTGATGTCCCTCTATTGCAAAAACCCTTGTTAGCCCACTTCTTCCTATAGGGGCAAAATGGTAATTTCACCTCTGTGCCTAGTTCTATGTAATTCTTGTTCAAATTTAGTGCCCTGGTGTTTGTTGCTTTGATCAAGGTTCAAAAGTCAGATTTGAATTGATTTTTCCTTTTGCAAAACCCTAAATTCCCAAATCCTGGATTTATTCCCTTTTTGATAACTTTTTCAAAATTCAAAATTTTGAGTTGGTTCAAAAAGCAAAGTTGTGAATCTGATCTAGAGGAACAACTTTGGTATTTACAGATTTCCATGTTTCTATACAAAATTTGAAGTAATTTCAAATTCATTCAAATTCCAGTTTTGTCCCCTTTTCAGTTTTAAAAATTTAGTCAAAAACTATTGAGTTTCAGAAAAAGTGTATATTAGCAAAGTTGTAGGTTTTGACAAATGGAACAACTTTCATATATAAAGATTTTCAAGTTTCAGTTTGAAATCCAAAGTAATTTTGATTTGAATCAAAGTTGAAAAATGTTTCCTTTTCTGTTTGTGATTGTAGTTCAAAAACTATTTGGAATTTGAAAATGTTCATATTGACAAAGTTGTAGATCTCTTTTTTCTGAACAACTTTGGTATTTTGAGTTTTTGTCGCACAGTTCAATTTTTGGGAGATTTTTGCAAAATCCAGAGTTCAGCCAAAAGTCAAACCCTAAGACCTAGCCTGTTCATCTTCCACCTACAGCTAGGGGGCCCCGGCCATGGCCGCGCGACAGCGCCGCCTGCGCCACGCGCGCCTGGCAGCCGCACGCCGCCCCCGACTTGTCGCCCGCGCCCGCGACATCTCTTTCGCACCCGCACGCGCACAGTTGACCTCCTCCCCGTCCCCCACTGTTTCCCCGCGCGTCGCCGCCGCGTGGCCGTCGCCGGCGAACGCACGCCCGAGCCCCGGCTGCACGCCGTCCTTCCCGCCAGAGCGCAATCGAGTGCGCACGCTCTCGCCGAGTTTATCCACCCACCCCCGTGATCTCTACCGCCCCATAGCCGCGGCTATATAAGCCGCCGGAGCCCCGAGCTCCTCACTCCACCTCCGCCACCGTGGCCAGCACACTCCAGACACGCCGCCGTTCCACCAGCTAGCCCGAAAGCTCCGCCTTGAGCTCGTGAAGCTTTCCCACCCTTCAATTTCACCTTCCCCGCCTCCTATCGCCCGGCGTAAGCTCGCCGTCCCCATCTCCGGCAGAATCCCGGCGAGCTCGGGTTCGTGGAATTCGCCGTCTCCGGCCACAGATACCTTCTCCCGACCCCCGTGTTGTGTTCCTCGGTTTCGCGCGACTCTAACCCGGCCCTTGCGGTCGCGTATGCTGCGCAGGACCGCCGGATCGCCGGAGCGCCGCCGCTGTCGTCTTCACCCTCGAGCACAAGTCGAGCCTCACCCTCGAGAACGTGCCGAGCCTCACCCTCGAGCAAGCCGAGCCTCACCCTCGAACACAAGTCGAGCCTCACCTTCGAGAACGAGTCGAGCCTCACCCTCGAGCCCTGCCTCCGACACGTGGTAAGCATCCGAGCCTTCGGTCTCTGATCCCTCTCCGCTTCGCCCGAGCCCAAGCCTCGGCGAGCGCATGCCCTCCGCTTCGCCCGAGCCCAAGCCTCGGACGGAGGCTCACTTCTCCGTCTCGCCCGAGCCTCCGGGCCAGGCCTCGGACGAAGCTGTCGCTTCCGTCTCAACCGAGCCCGTCTCGACCGAGCCCCGCGCGATTCGCCCGAGCCTCGCGATTCGTCGAGCCCGGCCTAGAAGGAGCACAGTGCTCTTCTCTTTTTTCTGAGAGATGTGAATAGTGTTCTGTTTTCTTTTTTTTGTATGATTTTCTGTGTGCATCCAAAAATTCTGAAATTTTTGTGGTAGACTCTTTATGCTCTGGAGTATTTTATAAAAATATGAAACTTGAGTTTTGTGCAAAAATTTGAAAATGTAAAATTCCCCTTTTAATTGAAAAATGAAGGTTTTGGTATTTTTGGAGAGTGATTTATAACTCCAAAAATCATGAGACAAATTTTTGTGAGCTTCTTATGCCATGTTTAGTCTCTGGTAAAATTTTGAAGTCTTTTGGAACAAGTTGATTTTGAGCATTTATTTTAATTCTTGAATAGTGCCTTTTGTTAATTAAGTGTCTAGGATTATTTGAACACCTTAATGACCTCCAAAAATTATGAAATTTGTTTTGCCATCTATCTACACCATAATGAACTTATGTGATTAATTTGGTAATTTTTGGAGCAACTTCATAAAATGACCTTTTAAATAAATTAAGAAAATAGAAAAGATGGATTAGGGTTGGTAATAAGTGTTTGATGATGTGATCTTTGGATTGATTGATGTTCATAGACCCCTACCCTTTGGTCTATGATGTTGTGATGCTATGTTTGGTTGATGCTTAGGATAATTATAATAAGGGCTAGTTTAATCAATATTGCTTAAGGAAGAAATGGTTACCTTTTATGCTCAACCTAGATTTCGATATGCCTTGTTTAAGAGTAATCTAGAATCAGTGGAATTGTCTTGCACCATAAGTTCATATCATCATTCTCATGAGCATTCATCATTGCATCCGTATAGTTGACGAAGAAGGACCTGAAGTCGAGGTAGCCACCGAAGGATCTGTCCCCGAGGCAACCCCGAGCTCCGGCACCTACACCACCAACCCCGAGTCTGCTCTTTTTGCCATCCAAGGCAAGCCCCGGTGCATTTAACCCTTCCTTGAATTTATAAAGTGATTTCCTTAAATGCTTTTGAGTTAAATTATTGCATTAGGTTTATAGGAGTTGAGTGATATCCTAACTGATGCATTACCACCTTGACCACTGATACACCCGAAGCCTGCTTTTCAAAAGTATTTGAAAAATGCTTAGCAATGCTTATTGAATTAGACTTTGCAATAAAAGTGCCAATTTCAAAAGTGTGATCACTGAAAGAAACTTTATGGGAATTTCTGGTTTACTCCCACTATTGGCTAAGTATCTGATCCGTACTTAGTCAATAGGAAGGAGAGGTTGTCCTTGCGTACGGTGCCGTCATGTTGTAGTCCGGGACTCAACAGTTGACACCGACCGGGACAGGGTTGAAAAACCGACAGGACCTGTACTCTTGGGTTAGAGTCCCGAGGTGCTTGTCGCTGGCGGAAAAATGTAGGGACCATCCGTATGGGGGCCTGCTGGTCAAGACTTGTAACTATTCACATACTACGGAAAGCTCTGGCTCCGAGAAATCCATTATTGGACCGACAACCGCGCACTGGGAGTGGAGAGATGGCGGAAGTAGCATGTACCCACGTGGGTTAGAGTCCCGGATTGGAGTGGTGTACTGTACTTCCGGTGGCGTAGGACCGGGCCCAATCTTGGAGGAATCGTGGTAGACGAGTTGGCATATGCAAGCTTGGGTGCTACATATGCAGTGTGGATAGGGATCCTCAGCTGAGTATTATTTATCCGGATTAACGTTGCTCCTCGGTTATGGAGACTTGGTCCACTGACTGTCAACGGAGAGTGGTTCTCAACTAGGAATGTTTTGAAATGTAAAATGAATCATGAATGATGAAGAATTGAGGAATACTGAATCTTTCAAAAATAAAATAAGGTTTACAAAAATGCTTTTCTGCAAAATACTTGATCTTGCTGAAGCCTTACCTTGACTACCCTAAGCCTTCATTCTGAGTCTTCTCCCTTTTTCTTAGTCGGGTAAGTCTTGTTGAGTACCTTTGTACTCAGGGTTTTATTACCCATGTTGCAGGTATGGCAGATTCCTCAGTATGCCTTGGACCCTGCTGTGTGACTGTTGTTCAGGAAGAGGCCGACGAGGCCGATGAGTGATTATTCACCCTCGGGCTGGGTGAAGTATCTTTACCCTTCAGTTGTTGTCATATGCTACTCTGCCAACTCTATCTATTTGAACTATGGTCTGTAATAACTTCACTTTAATTTATGTTGAACCCTGGTTTGTAAAACTATTGTTATCTAAGTCTTCCGCTATTTACTCCGATGTTATTTGTCAAAATGTTCAAGAGATTGTAACTGAATTGTGAGATGATCCTGCGGACATCGGGCACTGATGTAGCCCAGTAGCGGAACCGGTCTTAATCTCTTGGCTGTACGGATCGACTGTCAGTGGTTGACGGTGATCAGTGGGCCATGGGATTAGGGCCGTTACGTTACAGAGTGGTATCGGAGCATCTCACTATGACGTTGCAATCTTTTTGCGAAAACTTCAAAATGTTTTTAACAAAAACTAAACTTGACTATTTGAGTCCAAATTGCTTCTCTCATCTCATCTTGTCTTTGGCAACTAGTAGCAAGACAACTTGTATAAGCCCTATGTACCTTACCTTAGTAGTTGCATTGCCTTGTTCCGTAGGAACGATTCATGCATCATGTCACATTCACTTAAGTTTATAAAAGAGTTCGTTGGGATAGTGCCTATACCTTTTCTTGCTAGCCTTTCTCATCTATAACCTCTTGTCCAGATATGGCCATCATCAAGCGGACTGCCCGCAAGTCGACTGGACCGAACGGTGTGCCGCGTCACCAGCTGGCGCCACGCACCGGAGAAGAGACTGGAGAATCCTCCAATGGTCGTCGCTTTCCCCGCCGCACCCGCAAGCAGCTGAAGGAGGAAATCAAGAATCTGAAGGCTGAAATGGAGAACATGGAGCATGACTTCTACCTTTCCCGCATGGAGTTTTATGAGGCACGAGCTTCCCTGGAGCAGGCCAACCGGAACACGTTCGCGCTATCGAGCAGCGCAATGATGCTTGGACCCGCGAGGATGTCACCAGAGCCCAGCTCCATGGATTGCAGCAATACACCGCCCAGATCGAGCAGTACAATGATATGCTTCATGAGGAAGTGCATCAGCTGCATGATCAACCATCCCTTGGTACCCCCGGTTATGGAAGACCCCGAAGACGGAGTCGTGGAGGAACCTGAAGTGGAACACGAGCCCGATCAGAACGAGGAAGTGGAACCTGCTGAAGATGTCCACGTTGAAGATGAAGATGAGGAGGAAGAGCCTGAGCTTATCATCGAAGATGATGATGATGACGAAGAGTTGATCTTCATCGATGATGACTAGACTCCTTGTGTCTGTACCATCTGCTTACCTAAAACCTTAGACTAGGTTTGGGGCGTTAGTCTGTCTGTTGCCAAGTCTGGCATGTATCTTTCTTTTGTACCTTTTCCCTTATCAGTCTGTTGTCATCTTTATCAAGCCAGCTATCTTTGTATCAGTGAAGTTGTCAATCAAGTTGTTTCAGAACCTTTGTCCATATATGCTGAGTTCCGAGTTGCTTATACAGATGCCTGTGAACACCCGTACCGGAGCCGGAGGTTCTGATGATGCCAACATCCCAAACCCTCCACCTGTACCAGCTACCCTAGCAGATGCCATTGCAGCCTTGGCCGCCGCTGCCAATCTGATGGCTCAGAATCAAGGGCAGCAGAACAACGGCAACCGTGGTCGCCGCAACAACCAAGAGACAACCTATGTGGACTTCACTGAAACACGACCACCGGTCTTCACAAAGGCCGATGAACCTCTCGAGGCTGACGACTGGTTACGCACCATGGAACAGAAGTTCAGTCTACTGCACTGCACGGAGATCCAGAAGCCTCGGTTCGCTTCTCAGCAGCTCCGTGGTCCTGCAAGTGCCTGGTACGCCAACCTGTTGGCGGCCCAGCCGGAAGGTCACCAGCTGACTGGGAAGAGTTCCGCACCGCTTCAGAGCACATCACATCCCTTCGGGATTGATGAGAATGAAGTTGGATCAGTTCTTGGCCCTGCAACAGAAAGATTCCACCGTCATGCAGTACGTGGGACAATTCAACCACCTCAGCCAGTATGCCTCCGACTATGTCAACACAGAGGAAAAGAAGAGAGATTGTTTTCTCAGGGGTCTGCACCCTAAGATTCGCAGAGGTCTGTCCAACAACCTAAACGGATCCTACCATGATGTCGTTGACCGTGCTGTTGCTTACGAGGAAAGCAACCGCCAGTATCAGGAAGAGAAGAAGAAGAAGAAGGCTGGGTCTAGCAGTTTCTCCAGCAACCATAAGCGCCCAAGAATCATCTACCACCCCAGCCACCACCAAAACCGTGCCCCATACCCCCATCAGCAAGTGGTCGTTCGTACCGCGGCCACCACCCACAATGCCAACCAGCAAAGTGCCACTCAGCCGAACGCCCCCGGTGTTCGTGTCACCACCCCACAAACAGCTTACAACCATCCATGCTACAACTGTGGCCAAGTTGGTCACTGGTCTCGCGAGTGCCCAAAACCCAAGAAGAATGCCCAGCATGCACAGAAAGGCCCTGGAGGATCACAGCAGCAGCACCGTGCACCGCAGCAGCACGTCCAGAAGGGCAAGCTTGTCAGGAAGCACGGGCAAGTCTACTTCACCACCGTCAGTAACATCCCAGAAGGAGAGCCCGTCATGCTCGGTAGGTTCCCTGTTGCCAATCATCCTGCAGTCGTCTTGTTTGATTCTGGTGCATCGCATTCCTTCATCAGTCGCACTTTTGTCATCAAGCATGAGTTGCCCATGGGGGAGTTAAAAGAAAGTTTCTGCATACTTTCGCCTGGAGGGCGGATAAATACTAAGGAAGTGGTCCGCAGTATACCAGTAATGTTGGGGAAACATGTCTTTCCTACCACCATGATAGTACTGCGCGATCAAGAGATAGATGTCATCTTAGGCATGAATTGGATGTGTCAGTATAAAGCCATGATAGACATCTTGAATAGAGTTGTGAGAGTGGATATTCCTAACAGTACCGCCAAACTCCTTCTCCAACTTCCTATGCCTTCAAAACCAGCTACCACACAGCTAAATGCTACCTATGATCAAGGGATCCGAGACATCCCTGTAGTCTGTGAGTTCCCTGATGTTTTTCCTGAAGATTTACCTGGTCTGCCTCCCGACCGTGATGTTGAGTTTGCTATAGAGCTAAAGCCCGGGACTGCTCCTATATCCCGTAGAGCTTATCGAATGCCTCCCAGAGAGTTGGCAGAGCTGAAGATCCAATTGCAAGAGCTATTGGATAAGGGTCTCATTCGCCCAAGTTCATCTCCTTGGGGCTGTCCTGCTATCTTTGTGAAGAAGAAGGACAAAAGCCTTCGTCTGTGCGTTGACTATCGCCCGCTCAACGAGGTCACCATCAAAAATAAATATCCCTTGCCTCGCATTGATCTTCTGTTTGACCAGTTATCTGGAGCCAGAGTGTTTTCCAAGATCGACCTCAGATCTGGCTATCACCAAATAAAAATTCGTCCCGAAGATATTCCCAAAACAGCTTTCACCACCAGATACGGCCTATATGAGTACTTGGTCATGTCTTTTGGCTTGACCAATGCCCCGCTCATTTCATGTATCTCATGAACTCTGTGTCATGCCAGAGCTCGATAAATTTGTAGTCGTGTTCATTGACGACATCCTTGTTTATTCAAGAACTCCTGAAGATCATGCCAAGCATCTTCGTGTCGTTCTCTCTCGTCTCAGAGATCACCAGCTGTATGCCAAGTTCAGTAAATGTGAATTCTGGCTAGATCGAATTCAATTCCTTGGTCATGTCCTGTCCGCTGAAGGTGTGTCAGTTGACCCTGAAAAAGTGGCAGATATCTTGGATTGGAAGCCACCTACCACTGTCCGCGAAGTTCGCAGCTTCATGGGAATGGCTGGATACTATCGTCGTTTCATCCCAGACTTCTCCAGAGTTGCCAAGCCTATCACAGAGTTGTTGAAGAATTCCGTGGATTTGTTTGGTCAACAGCCTGTGAGCAAGCTTTTCAAGCCTTGAAGAAACTACTAACTACATCACCAGTCCTAGCTCAACCAGACATCGAGAAACCCTTTGATGTATACTGTGATGCATCTGGTACTGGGTTAGGCTGTGTTTTGATGCAAGAAGGTCGAGTGATCGCTTATGCCTCACGGCAGCTTAGGCGACATGAGGAGAATTATCCAACCCATGACCTTGAGTTAGCAGCAGTGGTGCATGCTTTGAAGATATGGCGTCATTATCTGTTGGGCAGTACCTGCAATGTGTACACCGATCACAAGAGCCTGAAGTATATCTTCACCCAAGAAGAGCTGAACATGAGGCAGCGAAGATGGCTTGAGCGTTAATCAAGGACTATGATATCGAAAGTGCATTACCATCCTGGTAAGGCAAATGTAGTTGCCGATGCCCTCAGTCGCAAGTCATACTGCAACTGTCTGACGACGAAGCCCTATGATCTTTCCTTGTGCCATGCTCTTGAAAGGATGGGTATTGAGATAGTTCCGCAAGGAAGCCTGAACAATGTCAGGATAGAAACATCGGTCAAGGAACAAGTCATCGCTGCACAGAAAGATAACCCTGGAATCAAGCACATCATCGAAAAGGTCCAGACCGGTAAGGCTGATTGTTTCAGGATCGATGATGTAGGAGTTGTTTGGTTCAAGAACCGTCTAGTAGTTCCCAAGGTGCCTGAGTTGAGACAGTTGATCCTTGATGAGGCACACCTGTCTAGGTTTTCCATCCACCCCGGCAGCAACAAGATGTACCAGGATCTAAGGCAGAGATTCTGGTGGACAAAGATGAAGATTGAAATCGCTCGCTATGTCGCTCGCTGTGATACTTGCCAGAAAGTCAAAGCCGTGCACATGAAGCCTGGAGGAGAATTGCAACCTTTATCTGTACCTGCCTGGAAGTGGGAAGATATCAGCATGGATTTTATCAATGGGCTACCCAAGACTCAGAAAGGTTTTGATTCCATTTGGGTAATCGTGGACCGACTCACCAAACAAGCTCACTTTCTGCCAGTCAAGACCAGCTACGCCGTCCCCACGTATGCCGCCTTGTACAAGAACAACATAGTGAAGCTTCATGGAATACCCAAGACCATTATCTCTGATCGTGGTACTCAGTTTGTCGCAAAGTTCTGGAAAGCGTTCCATACCTCACTTGGAACCAAGCTCTTGCATAGTACAGCATATCATCCACAAACAGATGGACAAACTGAGCGAGTCAACCAAGTGTTAGAGGATATGTTGAGAGCATGTGTGCTCACCTTCGCAGATACTTGGGATGACTGTTTGCCCTTGGCAGAGTTCTCATATAATAACAGTTATCAAGAAAGCATCAAAATGGCACCCTTTGAAGCACTGTACGGTCGTCGTTGTCGTACACCCCTCAGTTGGTCTGAGCCCTGGAGAAAGAGAATTCTTTGGAGTTGACCTGGTCAAAGATATGGAAGAGAAAGTCAAGCAGATACAAGAGAACATGAAGATTGCCCAATCCCGACAAAAGAGTTATGCTGACAAGAGACGTCGACCTCTGAAGTTTCAAGTTGGAGATTACGTTTATCTCAAGGTCTCACCAACCAAAGGAGTCACTCGTTTTGGAGTCAAGGGAAAATTAGCACCCCGCTACATTGGTCCGTTTGAGATCTTGGAATGTTGTGGCAAGGTAGCTTACAAGCTGAAGCTGCCCGATCATCTCTCTGCTGTCCACAATGTTTTCCATGTCTCCCAACTCAAGAAGTGCCTCCGAGTACCAGAACATGTCATGGAAGTTGAAGGTGTCGAGCTAGAGCCTGATCTATCCTACTCGGAATATCCAGTTCGCGTGTTGGATCACAAAGATCGAGTTACTCGAAGAACTACCACAAGGTGGTACAAAATCCAATGGAACCAGCACTCTGAAGAAGAAGCTACTTGGGAATCTGAAGACTTCTTGGCAAAGAACTATCCCGACTTTCTCGAATCCCTGTCTATGTAAAGTTTTGCCTTTATCCCTTCTTTGTCCTTTCTTAAGACGCAGAATCTCGGGGCGAGATTTCTTTAAGGGGGGAAGGCTGTAACACCTCTGGTGTTTAAGCATGTAATTAACTTGACATATCATCATTAGCATCATTAATCATCTTGATCATAATTTCATGTGTATGCATTTGCTTAGTGTATCATTTTATGTGATGTCCCTCTATTGCAAAAACCCTTGTTAGCCCACTTCTTCCTATAGGGGCAAAATGGTAATTTCACCTCTGTGCCTAGTTCTATGTAATTCTTGTTCAAATTTAGTGCCCTGGTGTTTGTTGCTTTGATCAAGGTTCAAAAGTCAGATTTGAATTGATTTTTCCTTTTGCAAAACCCTAAATTCCCAAATCCTGGATTTATTCCCTTTTTGATAACTTTTTCAAAATTCAAAATTTTGAGTTGGTTCAAAAAGCAAAGTTGTGAATCTGATCTAGAGGAACAACTTTGGTATTTACAGATTTCCATGTTTCTATACAAAATTTGAAGTAATTTCAAATTCATTCAAATTCCAGTTTTGTCCCCTTTTCAGTTTTAAAAATTTAGTCAAAAACTATTGAGTTTCAGAAAAAGTGTATATTAGCAAAGTTGTAGGTTTTGACAAATGGAACAACTTTCATATATAAAGATTTTCAAGTTTCAGTTTGAAATCCAAAGTAATTTTGATTTGAATCAAAGTTGAAAAATGTTTCCTTTTCTGTTTGTGATTGTAGTTCAAAAACTATTTGGAATTTGAAAATGTTCATATTGACAAAGTTGTAGATTCTTTTTTCTGAACAACTTTGGTATTTTGAGTTTTTGTCGCACAGTTCAATTTTTGGGAGATTTTTGCAAAATCCAGAGTTCAGCCAAAAGTCAAACCCTAAGACCTAGCCTGTTCATCTTCCACCTACAGCTAGGGGGCCCCGGGACAGCGCCGCCTGCGCCACGCGCGCCTGGCAGCCGCACGCCGCCCCCGACTTGTCGCCCGCGCCCGCGACATCTCTTTCGCACCCGCACGCGCACAGTTGACCTCCTCCCCGTCCCCCACTGTTTCCCCGCGCGTCGCCGCCGCGTGGCCGTCGCCGGCGAACGCACGCCCGAGCCCCGGCTGCACGCCGTCCTTCCCGCCAGAGCGCAATCGAGTGCGCACGCTCTCGCCGAGTTTATCCACCCACCCCCGTGATCTCTACCACCCCATAGCCGCGGCTATATAAGCCGCCGGAGCCCCGAGCTCCTCACTCCACCTCCGCCACTGTGGCCAGCACACTCCAGACACGCCGCCGTTCCACCAGCTAGCCCGAAAGCTCCGCCTTGAGCTCGTGAAGCTTTCCCACCCTTCAATTTCACCTTCCCCGCCTCCTATCGCCCGGCGTAAGCTCGCCGTCCCCATCTCCGGCAGAATCCCGGCGAGCTCGGGTTCGTGGAATTCGCCGTCTCCGGCCACAGATACCTTCTCCCGACCCCCGTGTTGTGTTCCTCGGTTTCGCGCGACTCTAACCCGGCCCTTGCGGTCGCGTATGCTGCGCAGGACCGCCGGATCGCCGGAGCGCCGCCGCTGTCGTCTTCACCCTCGAGCACAAGTCGAGCCTCACCCTCGAGAACGTGCCGAGCCTCACCCTCGAGCAAGCCGAGCCTCACCCTCGAACACAAGTCGAGCCTCACCTTCGAGAACGAGTCGAGCCTCACCCTCGAGCCCTGCCTCCGACACGAGGTAAGCATCCGAGCCTTCGGTCTCTGATCCCTCTCCGCTTCGCCCGAGCCCAAGCCTCGGCGAGCGCATGCCCTCCGCTTCGCCCGAGCCCAAGCCTCGGACGGAGGCTCACTTCTCCGTCTCGCCCGAGCCTCCGGGCCAGGCCTCGGACGAAGCTGTCGCTTCCGTCTCAACCGAGCCCGTCTCGACCGAGCCCCGCGCGATTCGCCCGAGCCTCGCGATTCGTCGAGCCCGGCCTAGAAGGAGCACAGTGCTCTTCTCTTTTTTTCTGAGAGATGTGAATAGTGTTCTGTTTTCTTTTTTTTGTATGATTTTCTGTGTGCATCCAAAAATTCTGAAATTTTTGTGGTAGACTCTTTATGCTCTGGAGTATTTTATAAAAATATGAAACTTGAGTTTTGTGCAAAAATTTGAAAATGTAAAATTCCCCTTTTAATTGAAAAATGAAGGTTTTGGTATTTTTGGAGAGTGATTTATAACTCCAAAAATCATGAGACAAATTTTTGTGAGCTTCTTATGCCATGTTTAGTCTCTGGTAAAATTTTGAAGTCTTTTGGAACAAGTTGATTTTTGAGCATTTATTTTAATTCTTGAATAGTGCCTTTTGTTAATTAAGTGTCTAGGATTATTTGAACACCTTAATGACCTCCAAAAATTATGAAATTTGTTTTGCCATCTATCTACACCATAATGAACTTATGTGATTAATTTGGTAATTTTTGGAGCAACTTCATAAAATGACCTTTTAAATAAATTAAGAAAATAGAAAAGATGGATTAGGGTTGGTAATAAGTGTTTGATGATGTGATCTTTGGATTGATTGATGTTCATAGACCCCTACCCTTTGGTCTATGATGTTTGTGATGCTATGTTTGGTTGATGCTTAGGGTAATTATAATAAGGGCTAGTTTAATCAATATTGCTTAAGGAAGAAATGGTTACCTTTTATGCTCAACCTAGATTTCGACTATGCCTTGTTTAAGAGTAATCTAGAATCAGTGGAAATTGTCTTGCACCATAAGTTCATATCATCATTCTCATGAGCATTCATCATTGCATCCGTATAGTTGACGAAGAAGGACCTGAAGTCGAGGTAGCCACCGAAGGATCTGTCCCCGAGGCAACCCCGAGCTCCGGCACCTACACCACCAACCCCGAGTCTGCTCTTTTTGCCATCCAAGGCAAGCCCCGGTGCATTTAACCCTTCCTTGAATTTATAAAGTGATTTCCTTAAATGCTTTTGAGTTAAATTATTGCATTAGGTTTATAGGAGTTGAGTGATATCCTAACTGATGCATTACCCACCTTGACCACTGATACACCCGAAGCCTGCTTTTCAAAAGTATTTGAAAAATGCTTAGCAATGCTTATGGAATTAGACTCTGCAATAAAAGTGCCAATTTCAAAAGTGTGATCACTGAAAGAAACTTTATGGGAATTTCTGGTTTACTCCCACTATTGGCTAAGTATCTGATCCGTACTTAGTCAAATAGGAAGGAGAGGTTGTCCTTGCGTACGGTGCCGTCATGTTGTAGTCCGGGACTCAACAGTTGACACCGACCGGGACAGGGTTGAAAAACCGACAGGACCTGTACTCTTGGGTTAGAGTCCCGAGGTGCTTGTCGCTGGCGGAAAAATGTAGGGACCATCCGTATGGGGGCCTGCTGGTCAAGACTTGTAACTATTCACATACTACGGAAAGCTCTGGCTCCGAGAAATCCATTATTGGACCGACAACCGCGCACTGGGAGTGGAGAGATGGCGGAAGTAGCATGTACCCACGTGGGTTAGAGTCCCGGATTGGAGTGGTGTACTGTACTTCCGGGTGGCGTAGGACCGGGCCCAATCTTGGAGGAATCGTGGTAGACGAGTTGGCATATGCAAGCTTGGGTGCTACATATGCAGTGTGGATAGGGATCCTCAGCTGAGTATTATTTATCCGGATTAACGTTGCTCCTCGGTTATGGAGACTTGGTCCACTGACTGTCAACGGAGAGTGGTTCTCAACTAGGAATGTTTTGAAATGTAAAATGAATCATGAATGATGAAGAATTGAGGAATATTGAATCTTTCAAAAATAAAATAAGGTTTACAAAAAATGCTTTTCTGCAAAATACTTGATCTTGCTGAAGCCTTACCTTGACTGCCCTAAGCCTTCATTCCTGAGTCTTCTCCCTTTTTCTTAGTCGGGTAAGTCTTGTTGAGTACCTTTGTACTCAGGGTTTTATTACCCATGTTGCAGGTATGGCAGATTCCTCAGTATGCCTTGGACCCTGCTGTGTGACTGTTGTTCAGGAAGAGGCCGACGAGGCCGACGAGTGATTATTCACCCTCGGGCTGGGTGAAGTATCTTTACCCTTCAGTTGTTGTCATGCGCTACTCTGCCAACTCTATCTATTTGAACTATGGTCTGTAATAACTTCACTTTGAATTTATGTTGAACCCTGGTTTGTAAAACTATTGTTATCTAAGTCTTCCGCTATTTACTCCGATGTTATTTGTCAAAATGTTCAAGAGATTGTAACTGAATTGTGAGATGATCCTGCGGACATCGGGCACTGATGTAGCCCAGTAGCGGAACCGGTCATAATCTCTTGGCTGTACGGGTCGACTGTCAGTGGTTGACGGTGATCAGGGGGCCATGGGATTAGGGCCGTTACGTTACAAATTTGGTCTTACTCCCCGGCTGTTGGCTAGGTATCTGATCCGTACCTAGTCAATAGCGAGGAGAGGTTGTCCGAGCGTACGGTGCCGTCATGTTGTAGTCCGGGACTCAACAGTTGACACCGACCGGGACAGGGTTGAAAAACTGACAGGACTATTACGCTTGGGTGAGATATAACCAAGGTGTAGTTCTGGCTGGAAAATTAGGGACCATCCGTATGGGGGCCTGCTGGTCAAGACTTGTAACTATTCACATACTACGGAAAGCTCTGGCTCCGAGAAATCCTTTATTGGACCGACAACCGCGCACTGGGAGTGGAGAGATGGCGGAAGTAGCATGTACCCACGTGACAGGACCTGTACTCTTGGGTTAGAGTCCCGAGGTACTTGTCGCTGGCGGAAAATTGGAGTGGTGTACTGTACTTCCGGGTGGCGTAGGACCGGGCCCAATCTTGGAGGAATCGTGGTAGACGAGTTGGCATATGCAAGCTTGGGTGCTACATATGCAGTGTGGATAGGGATCCTCAGCTGAGTATTATTTATCCGGATTAACGTTGCTCCTCGGTTATGGAGACTTGGTCCACTGACTGTCAACGGAGAGTGGTTCTCAACTAGGAATGTTTTGAAATGTAAAATGAATCATGAATGATGAAGAATTGAGGAATACTGAATCTTTCAAAAATAAAATAAGGTTTACAAAAATGCTTTTCTGCAAAATACTTGATCTTGCTTAAGCCTTACCTTGACTACCCTAAGCCTCTCATTCCTGAGTCTTCTCCCTTTTTCTTTAGTCAGGTAAGTCTTGTTGAGTACCCCAGTACTCAGGGTTTGTTACCCATGTTGCAGGTATGCCTGAAACCCCGATGTGTCTCGCACCCTGTTGCGTGACCTTCATCCAGGAAGAGGCCGATGAGGCCGATGAGTAAACGTGCACCCTCGGACGGGGTGTTACATGTATCTTTATGTTAATGTTTCCGCTACGTTGTCTACTTTGAATTTCCCGAACAATGGTTTGTAATAATCGTACTCCTTACCTCATTTGAAACCTCGGTTTGTAAAACTATTGTTATTTAAGTCTTCCGCTCTTTATTCCGATGTTATTTGTAAAAGTATGCAATGCTGTAACCGAATTGTGAGATGATCCTGCGGACATTGGGCACTGATGTAGCCCGGTGGCGAACAGGTCTTAATCACATGGAACATGGGTTCGGCTGTCAGAGGTTGACAGGGACACGTGGGCCATAGGATTAGGGTCGTTCCGTCACACAACTCCCCTCTCACCAATCCTTCGATTTCCATTGATTCCAAGTGATTGAGAGGCTTAAACCTTCATCAAAGAGAAGCCCTAGCTGAGATCTACTTCCTAGAGCACTTGATTTGAGCCATAGCCGGTGGATTTGCTTCTATTACTCTTGGGTTCTTGGAACCCTAGCCGGCTAGGCGTCGCCCTAGAGCCTTGCCAACTTGTGTGGCGGCCTAGGGAGGTTTGTAATCGATTGTGCAGCTAGTATTATTACCCCTCATCTCAAGGATTTGGTTCCTTGACTTGAGAACGAGGTAGAGTTGCAAAGCTCATGACCTAAGTGGTCAACCTCAACAACGTGGAGGTAGGCAAGCCTTGGTGGCGAGCTGAACCACGGGATAAATCACTTGTCTTTTGTGCTTGCTTAGTTTGTTTCTTCATATTCATGAGCTTGTGATAGATTCTAGGGTTTGGCCCGATCTACTTTATTCTTCATATTTGGCTTGGAGTAGTTGGTTCTGCTGGTTCATAGAACTTGTTGTAGCATTTCTATTCTTATAGAATCAGTTAGTTGTGGCTGGATTTCGAATTGCAGCTTCTGGTCTCACTCTGCGCGGCAGTACCGCGCTGGGGCCGGCAGTGCCGGGCACAGAGCGGTAGTGCCGGCTTATCTAATTAAGTTTTAAGCTGTGATTTTTGACAGGCCTATTCACCCCCCCCTCTAGGCCACACAGGTCCTTACAAGTGGTATCAGAGCCTGGTCTCTCAGCAGCACTTCACCGTGCGAGAGAATGGCCACCGACGGAGGAACGGGTAACGTTAGCGTTGTGCAACCCACACCTGAAGTGGAAATGCACACCGCTAGCAGCAATGAAAGTCTCTCCACAGCAAGTGAGAAGGCACCTCCTCAAATGGGTGTGTCGGCCAGAGAGCTCGCAAGAAGAAAGGAGGAAAGAAGATTGAGAAGAGAAGCTAGAGCCAAAGCAAGAGAAGATGCAGCGGCTCTCAAAGCAAGAGAAGAAAAGGCTCAAAGAAAAGAAGAGAGAAGGATTAGAAGAGAAGAAAGAGCCAAGAGAAGAGAAGAAAAGAAGAAGGAGGAAGAGCTCCAAGCAAAGAAGAGTGTGAACTTGAGTGATGACTCAAGTAGCACCGAAGATGGAGATGATCACTTCTCCTACACACATAAGGACAACAAGAAGAAGGAGGAGATAAAGAAGTCATATAAAGAAGTATCCTTTAACTATTCTTCTATGACTAACCATGACTCTAGGCCTCTCATCAATGTGCCCGCGGGCAAGTTACCTCGTTTCGACGGGACTAACTTTGCCAAGTGGAAGCACATTATGAAGACCTATCTTATTGGTCTCCATCCAGGTATTTGGGAGATAGTGCACAATGGACTTGAAGCACCGGTTGATCCAAAGAGCCCCACTCAAGTTGAATTCCGCAACATTCATCTCAATGCCCAAGCCACTAGTGTGTTGCTTAGTGCCTTGGATGGTGATGAGTACAACAAGGTCATGGGAGTTGAGGTTGCAAAGGAGATTTGGGACACATTGCATATAGCTCATGAAGGGGTTGACAAAGTGAGGCAATCCAAGATTGACTTGTTGATGGCTAAGCTCAACCGGTTTGTGATTTGTGATGGTGAAGGTCCACAAGAGATGTTTGATAGATTGATGGTGATTGTTGGTAAGATTAGAGGGCTAGGTGGAAATGAAATCAATGATCACAAGGTTGTGAAGATCATGTTAGAGGCATACTCACCTAGGAATGAGACCGTAATGACATTGATTAGGGACAAGAAGAAGTTTGAGCAATTCACACCTAGTGATGTGCTTGGAAGGATTATCACATTTGATATGCAAAGAGAAGAGGCAAATGAGAGAAGGAAGCTTGGAGAGTTGCAAGCTAGGCTAGATGGGATGAAGATCAAGGATGTGGCACTTAAGGCTAGCAAGCCATCAAGGCAAGCAACATCAAGCAAGGCAAAATCAAGCAAGCAAGCCTCTACAAGCAAGCCCAAGCAACAAAAGAAGAAAATTGAAGTTGAGGACAGCACATCATCATCTTGTGGAAGTGAAAGTGATGGTGAAGAATTTGAAGAAATTGGTGATATAGCTCTTTTCATGAGAAGATACCGCAAGGGGCTCAAGAAGGAAGGTTACAAATTTGTGAAGAGAAGGTTTCCAAACAAGAAGAAAAGAACTTGCTACAATTGTGGAAGCACCGATCATTTCATAGCACATTGTCCACATGAGAAGAAGGACAACAACTTCAACAAAGGCAAGAAAGATGACAAAGGCACTTACAAGAAACACAACAAGAGATACATGGGAGAAGCTCACATTGGACATGAATGGGATTCAACCGCACAAACCTCAAGTGAAGAAGATGAGAAGATAGCAACAATAGCATTTCAAAAGTCATCTCCTTCACCAAGACTATTCAACAACTTGTCCGATGATGATGATTGCAACTCCCACACTTGTCTCATGGCAAAGAAAGAGAAGGTGAAAAAGGCTCACACTTCTAAAACCTCTCTTCCACCTAGTGACATCTCTAGTAGTGAACTTAGTGATTCCTCTAGTGATGATGATTCTAGTGATGAAGAGATAAACATGATAACTAAAAGGTTGGACAAGAAAACCAAACTCTTTATCACTAAACTAATGGAGGAACTAGAAAGTGTACAAGTGTGGCAGAACCTCCTGAATTAAGTGGCCCACATGCACCCATCATTGTCCTAAAGACTTCTGATTGGCGTGCACGAGTTCCAAATGACTCAAGAGATCTGACGGGTGTCCTCGGGAAACCCGAATCATCCACGTTACATTCTTTTCAGGATTTCCCTCATCAAGCATCACAATATTACAACAATTTTATAGATAAGATAAATCAGAGTAAAGCGGAAAGAGTATATAACATAGATTGAAACTTAAGTTTAAAAGTTTACAACCCATAAGAACTTATTACATAAAAGGTTCGGAACTCTATATTACATATACCACACAAGTTTTTGTTACTTGCCCAAGGTCAAACATCAGAGTCATTATCACTCTCCTCCACAAGAGTGAAGAAACATTGACCACCAAAAGAATGATCAATGAACTCACCTGCAACAAAGGTTAACAAACCCTGAGTACAAAAGTACTCAACAAGACTTAACCGTCTAGAAAAGAGGAGAAAACTCAGATATGAAGGCTATAGGGATTCAAGGTAAGGCTTTAGCAAGATCAAAACATTTCTGTTGCATAAAAGCTTACTAATAGTAAAGCCTATTTTCAAATTTTAACTCAAGATTAGACTTTATAACTATCCAAAGATTCTCAAACCTTCATAAGCATACCACATCTTTCGTTCTCATCTCATTAAGCTTCCATTCATTACTACGATGCGGGTCAGTGGATTGAGGCTCCATATCCGAGGAAACATGGCGATTCGAATCGTTTAAACCCAGCTGGGGATTCAGTACCACACGACATATGTAGAACTTAATCTTGCATACGTCAACCCTATCTATAGATCCTCCCATACAAGAACGGGTCCAGCGTCACCCGAGAGTACAGTACACCTCGAACCCGACTATCTCATAGCCCCGAGGGTACACGCTACTCCCGCCATCTCTCCACTCCCAGTACGCGGTTGGCCGTTCTCAGTATTGGAATAGCTATAGACGAGGCTTACCACCGCATGTGGGCTGTACTCAAAGGTCTCAATCACAGCAGGCCAACAACGATAAGGTCCTAGGTTGAGTAACACTACAACAAGACTCCATTCTTGATGTAAGTTACTATCATTATCAAGCTGTCTCAAGATTCATTCTTTCCATAACATAACAACCATTTTTAAAAGCACCTACTATAATGAAGTAAGTAAGCATGACTAAGCGTACTAAGCATTTTCATAAAACGGGTATCAAGGTTAAGTGTTGGAATCATCAAGGTTGGTAATGCATCAAATAGGGTTCACTCAACTCCTATTCACTTAATGCATCATATTAATTCAAGTGATATCAATAACTTTATAAAATACAAGGATAGGTTTAATGTCTGGGGCTTGCCTTGGTGATCAGCGAAGTCCGGAGATTCTGAAAAAGCAGAAGGATCCACACACTCAGGAGAAACCCACTGAGGATCAGGTCCTTCCGAAACGAGATCTACACGTAGAAGTGCATATGCATGATCAATGAGATGCTTATGACATGATCATGGTAAAGATGGAAATTTTCTAAGCTGTAGACATATATTCGTACAATCTTTCATCACGGTAAAGTTGCAAATCAACAAAACCAAATTAGCTATTAAACTATATATTATTACTAAGCAAATTTTATTATCTTTATTAAGCAAAATTAGGTAACTATCAAGCAACAAAAGGTCATTAGCATAAAGGAATCCATAACCAGGGAGCAAATCTTGCTAGTTTTCCACTGGTTGTCAAACAATTCCAAAAGTCACACAAATCTAAAAGGGATTAACTATTTCTTTTTATTTTATAAGTCATTTTAATTAGCCCTTTATTTATACACAAATCATACTTATTCAAACAGAGCTGAAATTAATCATGAAGGTAGATATTAGTGACATAAACTCACATGCCAAATTTCATGATTTTTGGAGAAACACAGAAAATCACATAATTCATCAAAGTTGCATTTATTAATTAAAGCACAGATTTTATTGGCATAATAAAAGTGCTCCAAACACAAGTTTCATAATTTTTATATTAGCACAGACATGCTATCATCTATCATGTCAAATTTCATAATTAACAGAGCTATAGAAAAATTATAGCAAAAATAACAAAATTAGCTACTGTGCATAAAGCCAGAAAAAGAAAAACACAAAACTAGCCCAAACTGGGCTTTTGGCCCAATCCAGCGAGGCCCAACGCGCGCGGAAACCGGCCCGGCCTGGCTCCCGCCCGCGTGCTCTAACGCTTTTACAGAAAAGCCCTTCGGCTTAAACGAAACTAACCCGCAGTCCACAGCGCTATTCACATGAGTCACGGGCTTTGCAACCAGCACCCCGCACTTTCTCGTCTTTACAACAGCGAGGTCCTCGACCCTGGCCAGAACGGACGGCGGCGTACCGAGCGCCGGCGAGCCTTACGCCGGCCAACTCTGGCCAGTAGAGACCTAACGGACGCGAGCACAAGCACCGGCGAGTCACCCGCGGCCGATAGAGCCTCTAACCCTAAACGCTACTGCTCCGGTGAGGTCTGGCCACGCACGGCGGCGGACTGAACCGCGGCGGAGCTGTTCCGGCGAACCTAGGCTAGCAACAGAAGAACGGAGGGGATAGGAAGCTCCAGTAGCTTACCCTGCTACTGCCTGTGTAGCTGGTTCGAGCGGAGGATGCACGGAGAGGAGTCCACAGAGCAGTGGCTTGCGGCGGCGAACTCCGGCGAGGCAAGCGATGTTCCGGCGAGACCTGAGCACCAAACAAAGAACCATCGAGCCGATGAGCAACCTGGGGTCAAGATGAAACAGAAACACGAGACAGGGAGAGAAGAGGAGTGCTCGGTTGAGCTGACCACGGCGAGGTCGAGCTCGGCGGCGTTTTTGCCCGGCGGGAAGAAAAACGGCGAGCTCGAGCTCTCTGAGGCAGTAGAGGTCGAAGGGATGGACTCTGGAGATGCGCAAGGAGGTAGGGAGTTTATAAACGCGGTCAATCTTGGATGAGGATGAGCAGAGATGGTGAATTTGGGATTGAGATTGAATGGAGTCCGTCGGTGCCCTAGGTGGCAAAACGGCGACGGCGAGCGCAGGAGGTGGCGCCACGACGCGAGGGAGAGCGCCAGCAGCTGCTTGACTTCACCACGGACTCAGTTGCACGCGCATTCGGGAGAGATCGACGCCCAACGCGCGAGTAGCAGCGATCCAAACTCGGCTGTCCACCGCCATGAACAGGGAAACAAACTTATCCCCCCCTTCTCCTTTATACCCTTTCGGAAAATTTGAAATTACATCAGATTTTTTAATATAAGTTGAAAATATGTTAAAATATCAAATGTTCAGAATTCAATACTAAACATCTTTTATTTTTGCAACATATGCAGAATATGCTCAGATTTTGAATTAGGGTTTGCAAATCAAAAGGGGACAATTAGGGCAAAAGGGTATTTTCACCATTACTTCTGATTTTGCATAAGAACTTGAAAAACTTTATACATCAAAGTTGATCCTTATAAAAAATGGAGCAACTTTGCTTTTTGAAGCATACTCAAATTCTTTTTAGATTTTGATTAATAAGAAAGGGGATAAAATAGGGTTTTTAGATTAATTAAACTATTTAATTGGATTCCGACCAAAATTGAATTATACCTCAATGGTGACTTGAAACATGTTCCAAATACACCTTTGAGACATAATACTAAAATTTGGTCCAAAATTCCATTATTATATAAGAAAATTACCATAGTACCCCTATATAGCATAAAAGCATTAAACACCACAAAGAAAACATAAACTAGGGTTTCAACTTAAACACTCCTTATCAACTAAGCACAAGCATGATGAATTAAACTTGTTTTTAGTGAATGCATAATTAGGTTATCAACTCAAATGAAATGCCAGTGCTTATGATGACATGTCAAGTTTTAGTCTGCTTAACACCAGAGTGTTACAACAAGCCGAGCTAGCAATAAGTGAGGATGCTCTCATCAAACAAGAGGACCTCTACATTGCTTGCAAGGAAGCTCTTGCATTATAGAGAAGTGAGTTGGACGTCTTGCACGAGGCCTTGGCCAAAGAGCAAGATGAACATGCTTCCCTAAAGAAGGCCCATATTGCACTCAAGGAAAAGTATTGTGGCTTAGATGAAAAGCACAAAGAACTTGAGTTGCAATATAATCTTCTTTGGGAAAGCAACTCAACTCTTCCTAAAGCAAATGTCACCTCTATTCCCTCCACTAGTGAAGGTTGTGGAAAATGCTATAATGTTGATTTGAATGTCTATTCCACTAACCTTGTGAACATGGAGGCCATGAGAAAGGAGATAGCAAGATTGACAAATATCATTGCAAATGGTTGTATCAAGTCTACCACAAGTGCTAATGAGAAGACTCAAGAGAAGAGCAAGCCCAAGTTCAAGAATGGACGACGTCCTTCCATAAAAGATGGGTTGGGACACAAAAAAGGAGCCAAGACTAATGGAAGAAGGACAGTGAATGGCTATGAGTGTGTGAGGTTTGAGAAGAAGGGTCAGATTGGTACAGTTCAGCCTGCACAGACCGCGGCAGTGCCGCGCCAGAAGGCGGCAGTGCCGGACCCCGGCAGTGCCGCCCCCAGGCCGGCAGTGCCGCGCCCCAAGAAAGGGAAGGCTACCAGTTTGCCTTCTGCTCAGTCTCACACACAGCACAAGCAGGTGCCCAACCCAAAGCAAGGATCTCAGAAACCAAAGGAATCTATTTTGGTGACCAAGAACAAGTTTGCACATCAACCCAAGATAGAAGCCCCAAGGAAGAGCATGTCATCTTGTTACATTTTAGGACACAACAACAGTGGTAAAGTTGTTGCAAAGTATGTTGGTGATAACAAGAGGACAGCCGACAAGTGCATTTGGGTTCCTAAGATACTTGTGACTAACTTGCAAGGCCCCAATATCAATTGGGGACCTAAACCTAGGAACTAAACTTGTCTTGCAGGCATACTCCTCCGGTGGATCAAGTTGGGTGCTTGATAGCGGATGTACAAATCATATGACCGGAGAAAGGAGTATGTTCTCATCATATTCCCCAACTTCAAATGCAAGTGAAAACATCATTTTCGGTGATAACTCCAAGGGGGATGTGTTAGGTCTTGGTAAAGTTGCTATTACACTTGAGCATTCAATTACTAATGTCTTACATGTCGATTTGTTGAGTTACAACTTGCTATCCGTTTCACAATTATGTGGAATGGGTTTCAATTGTCTCTTTACGGATGAGGGTGTGGAAGTCTTTAGAAGGGAGGATTCCTCTATTGTCTTTACGGGTCGTTTGAAAGGGAAGCTTTACCTAGTTGATTTCAACAAAAGTAAAGCCAAACTTGAGACTTGTTTAGTGGCAAAATCTAGCATGAGTTGGATATGGCATCGCCGACTAGCTCATGTTGGGATGAGGAACTTGGCCAAACTTCAAAAAGACAACCACATCCTAGGACTAACAAATGTTGATTTTGAGAAAGACAGAGTATGTGGAGCTTGCCAAGCCTGAAAACAAGTAGGCGTACCTCACCCACCAAAGAGCTACGACACTACTACTCACCCATTGGAATTGATCCACATGGATCTCTTTGGACCGGTTGCCTACCTTAGCATCGGCGGTAACAAACATGGTCTTGTTATTGTTGATGATTTTTCTCGTTTCACTTGGGTATTCTTTTTGCATGACAAAAGTGTAGTGCAAGAGAAGATCAAGATGTTCGTGCGAAGAGCTCAAAGGGAATTCGGTTTCAACATCAAGAAAGTTCGTAGTGACAATGGAACCGAATTCCGAAACACCCAAGTGGAAGAGTTTCTTGATGAAGAGGGCATCAAGCATGAATTTTCAGTTCCATACACCCCTCAACAAAATGGTGTGGTGGAGAGGAAGAATAGAATACTCATTGACATGGCAAGAACGATGCTAGATGAATACAAGACGCCGGACATCTTTTGAGCCGAAGCCGTCAATACCGCTTGCCATGCAATCAACCGCCTCTACCTCCACAAGAGAAGAAAGAAGACCTCCTATGAGCTGCTCACCGGTAACAAGCCAAAGGTGTCTTACTTTAGAGTCTTTGGGTGCAAATGCTTCATTTTGAACAAGAAGCCCAAAACCTCTAAGTTTGCATCTAAGGTTGATGAAGGTTTTCTTCTCGGTTATGGATCAAACGAGCATGCCTATCGTGTTTTCAACAAGGCCTCCGGCAAGGTTGAAATAGCGATAGACGTGACATTTGATGAAACTAATGGCTCTCAAGTAGAGCAAGTTGATGAAGTTGTTGTAGGCAATGAGGAACCACCTTGCGAAGCAATCAAGCAATTAGCCATTGGTGATATTAGACCACAAGAACAGTAGGCTACAGATCAAGGATGGTCCTCAGCTGAAGCCCCTGCGGACTGGTGGATACAGTCCCCGGCAGTGCCGGGTCCGACCCCGGCAGTGCCGGACCACGCAGTGCCGGGAGAAGCCCAGCAGTGCCGGGAACTCCCAGGGCAGCCGCAGCCACTCCACTTCGTGGAGTGAACCTACAACCCATCTTCGAGCAAGATGAAGAAGATGCTGAAGATGCAGCAGAACCATAGATCATCCAAGGCTCAAGCAAACTATTCAACGGGATCATCCCATTGACAACATTCTGGGAGTCTTCGAAAGGGGGTAACGACACACGCTCTCATTTGCAAATTTCTGTCAATATTACCGTTTGTCTCCTCTTTGGAACCTCTCAAGGTAGAAGAAGCACTGGAAGATCCAGATTGGGTGATGGCCATGCAAGAGGAGCTCAACAACTTTGAGCGCAATCAAGTATGGTCACTTGTGGAAACCAAAATACCAATGTGATTGGCACTAAATGGGTCTTCCGCAACAAGCAAGATGAAGAAGTGTGGTGACAAGGAACAAGGCAAGATTGGTAGCTCAAGGCTTCACTCAAGTAGAGGGCTTGGACTTTGAAGAAACATATGCACCGGTTGCAAGGCTTGAATCCATTCGAATTCTTCTAGCCTATGCAGCCCATCACAACTTCAAGCTATATCAAATGGATGTGAAAAGTGCATCCTCAATGGCCCTATACAAGAATTGGTGTATGTCGAGCAACCACCGGGCTTTGAAGATCCCAAGTTCCCCAACCACGTCTTCAAACTCCATAAGGCGCTCTATGGGCTTAAACAAGCACCTAGAGCATGGTATGAATGCCTTAAGGAATTCTTGCTCAAACAAGGCTTTGAAAATAGCAAAGCCGATCCTACTCTCTTCACTCATAAAGTCAATGGAGATATCTTTGTGTGCCAAATATATGTCGATGACATAATATTTGGTAGTACTAACAAATCCTTTTGTGATGAGTTTAGTAGGATCATGACTAAGAGATTGAGATGTCTATGATGGGTGAGCTCAAGTTCTTCCTTGGTTTTCAAATCAAGCAATTAAGGAAGGGACTTTTCTTTGCCAAACCAAGTACACCCATGATATGTTGAGGAAGTTTGACATGGTGAACGCCAAGCCTATCAAAACACCCATGCCAACTAATGGACATCTTGATCTCAATGTGGAAGGGAAAGCCGTGGACATCAAGGTATATCGCTCCATGATCGGTTCTCTTCTTTATTATGCGCATCTAGGCCCGATATTATGCTTAGTGTGTGCATGTGTGCTAGATTTCAAGCTAACCCGAAAGAGTGTCACTTAGTGGCCGTTAAGAGAATCTTGAGATATCTAGTTCACACTCCAAACCTTGGCTTGTGGTATCCTAAGGGCTCCAAGTTTGAACTACTTGGCTATTCGGATTTCGATTATGCCGGTTGTAAAGTAGATCGAAAAAGCACTTCGGGGACATGTCAATTCCTTGGATGCTCCTTAGTGTCTTGGGGTTCTAAAAAGCAAAATTGTGTAGCCCTATCCACAGCCGAGGCCGAGTATGTTTCTGCAGGTGCATGTTGTGCGCAACTACTCTGGATGAGGCAAACCCTTCGTGACTTCGGATGTAACTTTACTCATATCCCACTCTTGTGTGACAATGAAAGTGCCATAAAACTTGCAAACAACCCAGTGAGTCACTCAAGAACCAAACATATAGACATCCGACATCACTTCTTGAGAGATCATGAAATCAAAGGAGATATCGCCATTAGACATGTGAGCACCGACAAACAACTAGCCGATATCTTCACTAAGCCTCTAGATGAGTCAAGGTTTTGTGCCTTAAGGAGTGAACTCTAAATATACTTGACTCTCGTAACGTGGTTTGAAACCTAGCATGCTTGATTGATCAACTAGAATGACCTAGGCAAAACCAATTTCAAAACTTTCATATTGTGTTTCAAAATCTTTGAGAAAGAAACTTGCTTGGAATGACCATTGTTCTGTATTGATTGATTGTCACTGTCATAACATGCAAGTAGTATGTGTCCACTCCAAGAATGAGCTGTAGTAACTTAGAGAATAAATCTCTCTGCTGGTAACTGTCCGACAGTGCCGGGCCAGGCGCGGTAGTGCCGGGCCCCGCAGGCCGCGACAGGCGCGTAGTGCCGCGACTTATCAATTCAGCAGGAATCGATCTGTTACTGTGTGGGACCGAAGGGAAAAATATCTTCTACTCTTACCCTGCGGTTCACCCTCTCTCTCTCCCTCATCTTTTCACCGCCCAGCCCGTGACCCCCGCCCCCTCTCTCTCTCTCGGGCGACTAAGAGGCGACCGACGTGCCCCTCTCCACCGACCGTGCTCCCCGGCATCTCCGGCCACCGGAGGTGCTGCTCGGGATCTCCTTCGGTGCTTGCTCCGTCGTCGTCTTCTCCAAGGGTCTCCTTCCCTCTCTCCCTCTCAAGGTGAAGATTCAAAATCTCAAACCCTAAGTTTTTCCCGATTTGTAAAATGCGCCATGGGTATTGTATTTAGAGGTTGTAGAAGGGTTTATAGATGTTAGGGAAGTGGTAGAGATGATGGATGTGGTGTTCCTTGGCTCAGATCTGGCCTGCCTGCGCGGCAGTGCCGCGCCCTACGTGGCAGTGCCGGGCCCCGGCAGTGCCGCTCCCAGAGCGGCAGTGCCGGACCATGAGCAGGGTTTGATCGAAGTACACCTTATCCATCAGAATCTATCACCTCACTATAACCTACCAACCCTTATGCAGTCTTCTAATTCGCAGTTTCCATGTTTTAGATGTCGGGCGGAAGAGGAGATGAGAGAAGGGTCAAGCAGAGGATGGATCCGCTCAGGGGGAGGAGCAAGCAGCCATCCCGTTGAGGTGGCTCTAGCTCCCAAGGAGATGTTTCAGCGAGGCAGCAGATCCGGGATGAGGCTCGCCTGCAGATGCAAGGGCGACAGATAAGGGAAGACCTCTACCCCAACACCCCAGAGCACTTGGCAGAGGTCAGCAGGGCACACTTGCAGCCATACACAGAGGATGTGCAGGAGAGGCCTCCTCAGGACACCAAGGACAGGCAGCCTGTGTCCTATTATCAGCAATTCAGCTTGGTCAAGTCTCAGCGCCAGCACAACCATACAACCATCAAAGGATATGGGCATTGACTACAGGTTCTGGAATGAGTTCCATTCTGACTTTTATCGCTCAGTCCTGTACAATGCCAAGAAGCAAAAGATTCTGAACATGAAGTATGTTGATTGGGAGCATCTAGAGAGCAAGACTGACCGTGACATCAACAGGGTGGTGGCTGCATGTAAGACAAGAAACATGTATGATCTGATGGGATTTAGTTATAATTGGAACACCGAGATCATCCATCAGTTCCATGCGACGCTGTATGTTGACAATGTGGTTGAGGAGATGCATTGGATGACCGAGGGTCGTCACTACAAGGTCACTTATGAGACCTTAGTAGGATCCTCGTTTGGGCAGCGAGGATAGAGAGTATGATAACCTGCATGATGAGAGGACTTTGACAGATTCTGAGATTGATTTCATGTATGAGGACCCTCGGAAGGCAGATGGTTTGGTCAAGGGACTACAAGGTTTTTATTACATGTTGAACAACCTCTTCAGGCAAACTCTCAACCCAAAAGTGGGTCCCATTCTAACTTGTATGAATATGGCAGGAACATGTTGGCTAGGATGGCTCTAGGGGCTAATCGCTTTTCCATATCCAGCTTTATATGGACTGAGCTTTAGGTTGCAGCCGAGGATGCTAGGAAGGCAGTTCTCTATGCCCCTACATCATGTTTATGATTGAGATGGTTTCCGGCTATACCTTTGCTAAGGATGGGTTGCATGAGCCGTACCGTGCAGAGAAGAAGAGAGGAGCAGCAGCAGGGGCAGCAGCAGCTGACAGGCCAGAGAGCTCCTGCCCTTCCTATCAGAGGAGAAGAAGAGCAAGCTGGCCAAATGGATCAAGGCCATCTTCTCTACTTGCACCTACGCAGAGCCCAGACAGCTCACCAGGCACTCGTTGAGCAGCGAGCAGAGCGAGAGCGGCGGGACGTTCGCCGTTACCTCCACCCCGCTCTCTGTGGCGGAACCGTCCTGATTATAAGAGTTCAAGTACTGTCTTAGTCAAATCTGTCTGACTTCGACTCATACTTGATCCCATATAACCCCGATAGTCCGGAAATCTCGAAGGATTTCTATCACCGTACATCATACAGGATCGCATCGTTCAAGGATTACATTCGTAAAGATACATCTCAGCGAAAACGAAACCAAATTTAACACAGAGTGCGGAATTTAAGACGGAGTTATTACAACTGAATTTAAAAGTGCGGAAGCTAAAGTAGTTTAAAACACGACCACCACACGTGTGGTCCAAATAAACATGGTTTGATAAAACCACTCAACACGACTCACTCCTCCTTTTAAGATAATGTGCCACCAACAGTCTCAGACCAGCAAAAAAAAATAGAAGCTTCTGGACGACCCTGCCCTGGGCCTACTCCTCATCACCTTCCACTGGTAGAGGCAGTGCTTACAATAGCCGAAGTAGACCTGGCCATCTGCAACAACGGGATAAACCCTAAGTACGGGAATGTACTCAGCTAGACTTACCCGTCCAACTGAAAATAAAGACTCCAAGGGTATGCAAGGTCTTTTGGGTGGAGCTGAGATCTTTTAGTTGCGAAAAGCTCAATTCAGATAAGAGGTAATTGATGATAATGATGAGCTGCCATTTTTAGACCTATTCCTTAATTCTAGGTTTTTCACCTGTACTAGAGCACTCACTTGAATCTATCAATCAATAATATAACCATCTCCAGTTGACTTATCCACATTTTAGTTGAACCTTTAATCATCACATGGAGTTGTATCGTGGTGAAGCTCGCCATAGTTTCCCACTAACCGGGGGAGACGGCGACTCGAATCGAATTCCAAACCAGCTGGTGAAAGACCTTTAATACCAACCCACACTTTCCCCGTCGGGTCCATGCATTGGGCAACCGCTCGATGCTTGTTCGTGGTGGTAATCGTCGCGACTCACAGCACGGACCGCCCAATTGGAACCTGGCGATGGCCTCACGCGGCAGATCGCAATTTCCATACTAGAGGGCACGACACGGGTTGAGACCGGCCCGAACAGCTTCTAACCGCTTTGGGGTCGATGATTACGGCACCGACATATCCCTAAGTAAAAGGGCGCGTTCAAAAAATGAACGAGGGCCAACATCGATACAAACCTACACGATCCAACGGACGGACTGCCCCAAGTTTCCAAACTTGTGCCTTGCCTTCCAGTTGACCGTATTTCCTTACTACTCCGTTTCTTTTCCACGATAGCAAATATAGCCAACCGTGATCCGGTAACTACCCATCAGGGTATTACGGAAACACCCTTAACTATAACTTTTATTAAGCAGACTAAGCATTCTACATTATAAAAGTAACAGGATAACAAGGCAGGTAATAATCAATAATCAAGGAAGGGTAATGCAGCAAGTAGGATTCACCAACTCCTAACCTAATGCATCACAATATAAAAGGACTCAAGTAATTTAATTGTAATAATAGAAGACTTCGAATGCTCCGGGGCTTGCCTTGGGTGAAGACCGAGGCCTCGTGGGAAGGGCACTCGGGCAAGTTAGTGTCGCAGGCGGGGTCGGCTTCCTCGGCTTGCTGGAGCTCCGGGATCTGCTGCTCGGCGTTTGTCTCTGGCTCCTGGTCGGGCTCCGGAGGGGTCGATCCTATTGCATGCGACGATTAATAAATAATTACAATGCGGGTGCAAGATGTGTGGTATGGAAAGAGCATTTCTTGCAAACCAACAAACCCAACTTGTTGAACCACTTTTGACATTGAGGTAAATACTTATTAATTCATAAAACAAAATCCATTTATTCACCTTTTTCTTATTTAATAATTCAAAAAAACTTAGGTTTGAACTGCAAGTGCACTTTTCTGGACTCAGAAAAATCCACGAAAATTCCAAAAGGCAAACAACAGTTGCTGGACTCCACTGAACAAATTTCAGCCAAAAATAAAATACAGAACTGCAGATATAAAAATGACAAGCAAACTGCCCAAAAAGGTGCTTTGAACTAGCTCCTCATTCAAAAGTGTCAACAGCAGATTTCATAATTTTTCTGGCTTCTTCTACTCATACACATCCTACTGTAGAGAATTTGTGGCCAGAGCATAAACATACAAGCCTACACAAAATAAACAAATTTATTCCAATTTAAACAATTGAACTACAACCCTACTGGAAAAGGGTGCAAAACTCAATTTCACATTTTTCCCAGATTCTACTTCACATTTTATGCTTATCAAGAAAGTTCCATGAACAGAAACATTATACTATTTCTTACATGAATTTCAAAGGAAAACACAGAAAAGCACCTTTGTAAAGCAACTTCAGATTTCTGCACATAACAGCTCATGCTTACATTTTCCAGCTTGGATATCATAAACAGAGGCTATACAAATTTTCCCACATTTTATTTCGACATATAAAACACCTTAACATTTATTCTAAGAAATCAGCCAAAAAGACTTTTAATCATAACAGTAAATTTTTCTACATAAATAGTGCATCATATATTTTTCACAGGTGCAAAACAGGTTAATGAACTTACACAAAATTTTCCAGGAATTATCTCAACCAGAAAACATTATTTCCATTTATCACAACAAAAGCATATAAACTGAATTAAATAAAACAGTAAAATAAACTTCTACCAAAAATACTTTCATATTTTTCCATGATAGATCTACTCGTAAGCAAGCTAGCAAAACTGAAAGTACTTCATTTGGACTTTTAAAACGAACTACACAAAAATAACAAGCATTTACTGGAAAAAGGAAACCATTAAAGAAAAATCCTTTGAAAACACCCGGCGCTCCGCTTCGTGGACGCGGTCCATGGACCAAGCAGAGCTGACGCGCGGGGTCCACGGGTCAACAGGACCCACCGTCAGAGAGAGAAGAACAGGGAGGTGACCGGCGCTGCTCGCCGGCGGTGAGGTCTCCGGCGGCGAGGCTAGGCTAGTTAGACTCGTCTCGACGAGGTGCATCCCGTGGTGGTGTTGGTTTGGCCAGCGCATGGCCGGAGCTGCCGCGCGAGCGGCGGCGCAGCGGCGGCGTCGGCGACTCACTTCTCGCCATTTCGGCGGTGGCCGGAGAAATTGGGGGAGACAAAAGCTCCTACGAACCCTAGGGAAGCTACCAAGGGGTTGGTTTGGCTCGGATGGCTCCAGAGGAGCTTGGCCACGTGAGAGGTCCGCGGCGGCGCCCATGGCGCTCGGCCGGGAGAAGAGGGAGATGGAAGGCGGTAGCGTTAAGGCTGTTGGCGTTCTCACCTTGCCTTGGCTCGGTGAAGCTCGAGGAGAAGAAGAGGGTCGGTGGAGCTCGGTTGGGGAAGAACGGCGACGCGGGCTCCGCGGTGGCGACGACGGACCGAAAGAGGCGCTACGTCCTCCGGCGGCGTCGGGCTCGTCGGGATGACGACGTGCGCACGGCGTGTGCACGGCGTAGGCGGAGTGACCGAGTTAATCGGGCGGTGATGGACGGTGAGGGCTGGAACACGGTGGGGGTTCTTGCGGTGGCGGTCGCGGCGGAGCGAGCAGTGGAGTGCTCGGCTCGCGTCCGTGGAGAGGAGAGTGTGAGCGAGAGTGGAAGAGTGTGTGCGGTGGGAGAGAGGGCGAGGGTGCTCGGGGTCTTGGCCGGGGCCTTGGCCGGCCAGTGGTGGTGGCGGGGCTCGGCCACGCGACGGGCGGCACAGCGTGCGCGGCGCGGCCGAGGGCGAGCAGCAGGGCTCGGCAGGCGAGGCGCGCGCGAAGAGGGCGAGCGCGATAGCTTGCGTGATCGCGCGGGCACGATCGGGCGAGGAGTGGCGAAGGAGATATGGAGCAGGAGATGGCGGCCACGTGGCGGAATCGCCGGCGTACGGCGCGGCGCAGTCGGCGACGGCGTTGCGCGACGCGCGTGACGCGCGCGGGAGCGGCGCGGCGAGCTGGGCTGGCGCTGCGCGCTAGCGCGCGCGTGGGCGAGAGGGAGCGGGCGCGGGTGGCCGAAAGGCCAGATGGGCCGAAAAGAGGGGAGCGGGAAGAATTCATTTCCTTTTTCTTTTTCCAAATATTTCCAAGTTTTACCACTCAAAACAGTTTCAAAAACTCCAAACTAGGTTTTGACCCAAATATAAAAGTTGCTCAAATAATTTTCTCTACAACTTTCATATAGGACACTTTTTCTGAAAACCATTTTTAAATCCTCCACATAAAAAGCCAATTTTGAAGTATAAATCATTTTGTTTGACTTATTTTATTTAACAAACTATTTGAACTAGGTCAAAACTCCAACATGAAAAGCACTCTACTCAATGTTCTCTATTTATAAAACTCTTTGCCCAAGTAGAAATCCACTTAAATCATCAAGTCAAATAGAAATCCAAAATCCAACAATTAAACAAAAGCAAAAAGCACTCTTATGCACATGAAATGATGCAATGCATTGCTTATGCTTCTTTAGTAGCTAATTGCAGTGCCTAATGCAGTGCTTGACACTAGGGTGTCACAGCCCTCCCCCCTTAAAGAAATCTCGTCCCGAGATTTGAGTTACGTACCAATCTTTATAAAAAGCGGGGTAGTTCACGCGTAAGTACTCCTCTGTTCCCAAGTTGCATCGTTGGGTCCGTGATTGCTCCAGAGGATCTTGTAAGTCTTCATTGTTCGGTTACGAGTCTCTCGGGTCTTGGTGTCCAAAATCTCCTTGGGCTGCTCGTAGTACTCCAGATCCGATCTGATGGTGACATCTGGATCCGAACTTCTTCTTGTTCTGGAACTCGAAGACACTTCTTCAACTGTGATACGTGAAACACTGGAAAAACTGTGCTCATCTCTGGGGTAACTGTACTTCGTATGCCACTTCTCCCTTCTTTGCTATGATCTGGTAAGGTCCCACATATCGAGGTGCTAGCTTCTTCTTAATTCCAAAACGTTGGACCTTTCTCATAGGTGAGACCTTAAGATACACATAGTCTCCTACTTGAAATTCCAAGGGTCTTCTTCGAGTGTCAGCATAACTCTTCTGTCGGGATTGTGCTACTTTGATATGTTGTTGTACTGTTTGCACAATCTCTTCAGCATCCTTCACGTAATCTGACCCATAGAATCCTCGATCTCCTGACTCAACCCAATTTACTGGGGTTCTGCAATCTTCGTCCATAACAAAACTTCAAACGGTGCCATCTTTATACTTTCCTGATAGCTATTGTTATATGAAAACTCGGCAAGGGGTAACCATTTTTCCCACGACTCTCTTGAAGATAGACACAAGCTCTTAGGATATCTTCCAAAATCTGATTTACCCTCGTCCGTCTGTCCTGTCAGTCTGGGGGTGATAGGCGGAACTTCTTACCATTTAGTTCCTAGTTCCTTGTGCAACTGTTCCCAAAACGTGCTATGAACTGGGGTCCTCTATCAGAAACAATCCGCTTTGGAATCCCATGTAGCCTCAAGATATTCTGGATATACAGGTCTGCATACTGATGCGGTCGGTGGGTCGTCTTAATGGTATGAAGTGAGCCACTTTAGATAACCGATCCACGATAACCCAAATAAACATCATTCCCTTTTGAGTGGTGGGAAGACCTGTGATGAAATCCATACTAATTTCTTCCCACTTCCACTCTGGAATTGACAACGGTTTCAACAATCCGGCAGGTCTCAGATGTATAGCTTTTATCCTGCAGGCAAGTATCACACCCTTGCAACATAAGCTGCAACTTCTTTCCTCATCTTTGACCACCAATACCTTATTTTCAAATCTTGGTACATCTTACTGCTTCCGGGGTGAATGGATAACTTTGAATTGTGAGCTTCATTCAGAATTTTTTCTTTCAGCTCTGAGTCCTTAGGAACAACCAACCTCTGGTTATACCATAAGATTCCCTGCTCATCAGTCCTGAAGTTCAAAGAACTACTGGTTTCCACCTCTTCTTAATTGACAGATCTCTTCATCGGTCTTTTGTCCTTTGATGATGTCACTTTCTAAGGTGCACTGAAGAGTGATATTGTTCAGCATAACAGGGTGCATAAGGTAAATCCATCTTCCAACAGTGGTTGTAGGGAGTTGCAATGAGTCTTGCGACTTAAGCATCGGCTACAACGTTTGCTTTTTCGGGGTGGTAATGCACTTCAAGGTTGTAATCCTTAATTAGCTCTAACCATCTTCTCTGCCTCATATTCAGCTCTGGCTGGGTGAAGATATACTTCAGACTTTTATGATCCGTATACACGTGACATAAGTTTCCCATAAGATAATGTCTCCAGATCTTGAGCGCATGCACGACGGCTGCTAGTTCCAAATCATGAGTGGGGTAATTCTCTCCATGTGGTCGCAACTGACGAGAAGCATAGGCGATAACTTTTCCGTTCTGCATGAGTACACATCCGAGTCCAACCTTGGATGCGTCACAAAACACATCAAAAGGTTCCTCTAAGTTTGGCTGAGCCAAAACAGGCGCGGAAGTCAACAACGTTCGCAGAGTGCGAAAAGCTGCTTCACACTCTGGAGTCCATTCGAACTTCTTGTTTTTCTGCGTTAAACGGGTCATAGGCTTGGCTATTCTCGAAAAAATCCAGAATAAACCGACGGTAATATCCTGCCAAACCCAAAAAGCTGCGAACCTCAAAACACACTTGTGGGTGCTTCCCAATCCATAACCTCTGCACTTTAGAAGGGTCTACAGAGATCCCTTCCTCTGAAAGGACGTGACCAAGGAAAGGTACCTTCTTCAGCCAAAACTCACACTTGCCTGAACTTAGCATACAACTTATGCTCTCTAAGCTGGGTCAGAACAACTCGTAGATGCTCAACATGGTCCCTCTCATTCTCAGAGTATACCAAGATATCATCGATGAACACTACAAACAAACTTATCCAACTCTGGCATGAAAACCGATTCATCAGGTACATGAAATGTGCCGGTGCATTGGTCAATCCGAAGGACATAACGAGATATTCATAAAGTCCGTATCTGGTAGAGAAAGCTGTCTTTGGCACATCTTCTCTTCTGATCTTAATCTGATGGTATCCTGACCTCAGGTCGATCTTGGAGAACACTTTCGCCTTTGACAACTGATCAAACAAGACATCGATTCGGGGTAAGGGATATTTGTTCTTTATAGTTACGGCATTCAACGGTCTGTAATCCACACACATCCTCAAAGTTTTATCCTTCTTCTTCACAAAGATAGCGGACATCCCCAAGGTGACGACTAGGGCGTATCAGACCCTTATCCAAAAGCTCTTGCAACTGAACCTTTAGCTCTGCTAACTCTTTAGCGTGCATTCTATACGGTCTCCGTGATATGGGTGCCATTCCGGGGATTAACTCTATAGCGAACTCCACATCCCTATCTGGCGGTAGTCCAGGCAACTCATCAGGAAAAACATCTGGAAACTCACACACTATTGGGATTTCAGTTATCCGCTTTGCCGTGACATTGAACAACACTCCGATCTCATGGGGGTTTCGAGGTAACTTGAACCGAAAGGTAGACCCACTACGAGGGCTAACCATAGAAACTACTCGCGTTGCGACATCAAGGTTGACCTTCCAGAGTTTCATCCAACCCATACCCAAAATTACATCCAGACCTAGACCAGGAATGACTATGGGGTCCACTATGGCCTTCTTATCCCCAAAGGTCATTTCCACTCCTTTAGCCATTTTACGCGCGGAGAGAACAGCTCCGACGGAACTTATCTGATATCCCCGGTCTAACTCTATCAACTCAAGATTACTTCTTATAACAAATTCTCACTTATGAAAGAATGCGATGCTCCAGAATCAAACAACACGACTGTGGGGCATTGATTAACAAGAAACGTACCAGCGGTGACAGGCTCTCCTTCTGGCACTTCTTCCACGGTGGTGTGATGCACATGACCTGCGCGAGGTGGGGGCTGAGTGTATTGCTTCTTTGGGCGAGGGCACTGACATGACAGATGTCCAGTCTGACCACAATTATAGCATGGACCAATCACATACAGGGTCTTGGGACCTCCTGCACTCCCTGCTTTGCTCTTGTTCTGCATCATGGGGGCGGTGTAGGGTTTCTGAAAACTGGGACGGGGACGGTTGGTGGTGATCTTCCTCTGTGAAGGACGGTATCTTGCTCCTGTAACAGGCGGGCGATACGGGGTACGTGCTCCTAAAGGGGTCCTCTGTTGAGACGAACCTCCTTCGTTCGCACGACGGCGTGTCTCTGTCGCCAGCCGACTGTCATTGGCCTCTTGATTTAGGCAGTCACTGACGAAATTACTGAAGGTGGTACGGTGACTGTTGCCCATCTTGGAAAGCATGAAACTATGGAGGTACTGGGACATAGATCTGGTTCCCTGAGACAACCTCATGAACTCTGCAATCTTCATTTCCATCAGACCACTAGGGATGTAGTGGTTGCGCATAGCGGTGGAGAACTGATCCCAAGTGACACGTGCATTGGCTGGCAGGGATGCACGGTACTGGGCCCACCATAAACCTGCGGGTCCTTCCAACATGTGGGCGGCGTACTCCGCCTTGAGCTCTTCCGTCAGACGAAGCAGACGGAACTTCTGGGTGATGGAGTTGAGCCATTCATCAGCCTCAAGCGGTTCGGTGACTTCCTTGAACACAGAGGGCGAGTGTCCAAGAAGTCACGGTAGGAGCTGTACTGGTTGGGCTCTGGGCCTGTTGACGTTTGATGCTGCTGCGCAGTGTTGTTAGCGATATTGCGGAGGGTGGCCTCCATGTGCCTCTGCATTTCCTCCATATTCCTTTGGCTGCCCAAGAACTGGCCGAAAAACGCTTCCGGCGTCATCGGCGGCGGTGGGGGAGGTGGCAAGTTCTCCTCCTGTCCTGCCCCCTGTCCGCGTTGGCTGCGAGTGTGTGCCGACATCTGCATATCGCATTAATAAGCAATCATTAGGTGATGCTACATTGATCATGAATAAATACTACTGCGCTGTACATAATTCGGAAATTTAGCACACGACCAAGTATAATTACTCATTTCCATACAACATCACAAAATAATCGCTCGAAATTAGACATGCAAACGACGGATTTCCATAAAAGATGCCGAATCGAAGTCCGGACTTTGTCCAAAAGCTTACATGCCATCAAACATTTTAAACGTAAAACCAGCACATGTTTAGGGCGTTACATCACTTAGCGAGCAAGCTCAAGCTATACAAAAGAAAAACGTCTCCTAGCTAAACTAGCGCTCAGGCATCTCCAGCGGCGGATGCGGCGTCCTCTGCGTCGACGTCGATCATCAGCTCGTCAGCGTGATCCTCCTCCAGAGGGGTGTCGGGACCAAGGACCTCTCCGTCCTGGGGATCCTGGGCCTCGGCGACTGGAACCTCGGCAGCTGCTGGGGCGGCGGCCTCATGCGCGGCATGGTGCATCTAGTGGACTGCCTCGTGGAGCTGGTCGATGTAGGCCTGCTGTCCATGGATCTGCTGTATCAAGAGGTGGGCTCCCTCTCTGAGCTGGTCGAGCGCGGTGCGGGCCTCATTTCTCTGAAGAGCGGTGGTCAGGTACATCTGCTCTACAACGGTCCTAACAGTGGACTGTGCTGCTGCTGTAGTGCGGGCGTCATCACGCTCAAGAGTGACCTGCTGAATCCTCTCCTGCAGACGAGCAACCTCAGCGTCGAAGTCCTCCTGTAGCTTCCTCTTGCTCTGGTAGGTGGCTGTGAGGGTGAAGGACACGCTCTCGAGAGTGTGATCCAAACTCTCACATACACCTAGCAAAGCTCCAGTGGCGCTCATCGCAGGCGTCTCGCAGTAGAACCTCTCCTCTGGGCTCCCTGTCAAGACTGACTCTCGAAGTCTGCTTCCAGCGCAATGGAAAAAGTGATCCGCGGGGGAACACTCCTGCCAAAGCGCTAGCTAGGTCGGCGGGGAAGTGGGCGATGATGTCTTTCAGCACTAGGTATGCTGCCCTGTTGGCTCCATCCTTGGCACAGGTGCCTCTGGTGATCTCCGTCCATCCTGTCCAGTGGGGCTTGGCGGGCAAAGCCTTGACTTTGATCTCCACCATGACCAAGGAATCCTGCCCGTAGATCTCCTTCTGCCACGAGTACCTGGGCTCCTGTCCCTCCTCATAGCCCACGGCCTGCAGAACCCTCCAAAGGATGGTCGACAACCCGAAGTAGGACAAGAACGTCTTCCTGGTCAGCTTGGTGGCCAAGCGGTGACGCGGAACTCCTCTGCCTCCGGTGGCCTTGCGAGCGGTCAGCTTAGTCTGGGCCATCTGTAGAAACAAAAGGGGTTTCGAACTCTCGTGAGACGGATATTAAGTTGGCAAATTTTATATAAAGGAGACAACTTTTAATTAAGGGGAGGTAATGTAAATGCAAGAATTTAAACATGATGCATGATCGTACTTACGTGCTCACTCACTAATAATGACTCGTAAGTCCTAACGTTCTAGTTGGTGGCAAGAACGATCTCTCATGCGTTATCTACACGTTCTACTCGTTTGCATAGTTAGTGTACCTGCAGAAAATTCATTTCAGCCCAAGAAATTCCCAATGATAAAACAATTGAGTATTGGCCAATATGCGAAATACATAGAAGCCAACACTAAACACCATGCACCAACATAGAAAACACCCTTGAAAACATTGATACCCTCGTATGCGTCTGCGTGGAGCTCGCACATACTTGGTATAAGAACTCTCACCTAGACCGACGGTTGGACGGTCATGCTCTCATATCTCACAAAATCATTTTATGCATGTTTTCGCGATCGACGCATTCTCTTTTTCCCGAGAATGGACCAGCAAATAAAGATCCAGCATGAAGCAAAACCCTGAACCCTGTTAGCAGTTAAGCCACCTGAATCCTAGTATAGGGCTTAAGGACGAGACTGGGCACACTTAGTAATCGAAAATAGTTTTGAAAATAGTTTTGAAATACCCATTTAGTTCGAAAATAGCTCTCTACGGAGGTAATCACTTGAACCATGCTCCGATACCAGCTGTGGCGGAACCGTCCTGATTATAAGAGTTCAAGTACTGTCTTAGTCAAATCCGTCTGACTTCGACTCATACTTGATCCCATATAACCCCGGTAGTCCGGAAATCTCGAAGGATTTCTATCACCGTACATCATACAGGATCGCATCGTTCAAGGATTACATTCCTAAAGATACATCTCAGCGAAAACAAAACCGAATTTAACACCAGAGTGCGGAATTTAAGACGGAGTTATTACAATACTGAATTTTAAAAGTGCGGAAGCTGAAGTAGTTTAAAACACGACCACCACACGTGTGGTCCAAATAAACATGGTTTGATAAAACCCACTCAACACGACTCACTCCTCCTTTTAAGATAATGTGCCACCAATAGTCTCAGACCAGCAAAAGAAAAAGGGAAGCTTCTGGACGACCCTGCCCTGGGCCTACTCCTCATCACCTTCCACTAGGTAGAGGCAGTGCTTACAATAGCCGAAGTAGACCTGACCATCTGCAACAACGGATAAACCCTGAGTACGGGAATGTACTCAGCTAGACTTACCCGTCCAACTGAAAATAAAGACTCCAAGGGTATGCAAGGTCTTTTGTGGAGCTGGGATCTTTTAGTTGCGAAAAGCTCAATTTCAGATAAGAGGTAATTGATGATAATATGAGCTGCGCCATTTTTAGACCTATTCCTTAATTCTAGGTTTTTCACCTGTACTAGAGCACTCACTTGAATCTATCAATCAATAACATAACCATCTCCAGTTGACTTATCCAAATTTTAGTTGAACCTTTAATCATCACATGGAGTTGTATCGTGGTGAAGCTCGCCATAGTTTCCCACTAACCGGGGGAGACGGCGACTCAAATCGAATTCCAAACCAGCTAGTGAAAGACCTTTAATACCAGCCCACACTTTCCCGTCGGGTCCATGCATTGGGCAACCGCTCGATGCTTGTTCGTGGTGGTAATCGTCGCGACTCACAGCACGGACCGCCCAATTGGAACCTGGCGATGGCCTCACGCGGCAGATCGCAATTTCTATACTAGAGGGCACGACACGGGTTGAGACCGGCCCGAACAGCTTCTAACCGGCTTTGGGGTCGATGATTACGGCACCGACATATCCCTAAGTAAAAGGGCGCGTTCAAAAATGAACGAGGGCCAACATCGATACAAACTACACGATCCAACGGACGGACTGCCCCAAGTTTTCAAACTTGTGCCTTGCCTTCCAGTTGACCGTATTTCCTTACTACTCTCGGTTCTTTTCCACGATAGCAAATATAGCCAACCGTGATCCGGTAGCTACCCATCAGGGTATTACGGAAACACCCTTAACAATAACTTTTATTAAGCAGACTAAGCATTTCTACATTATAAAAGTAACAGGATAACAAGGCAGGTAATAATCAATAATCAAGGAAGGGTAATGCAGCAAGTAGGATTCAACCAACTCCTAACCTAATGCATCACAATATAAAAGACTCAAGTAATTTAATTGTAAATAATAGAAGACTTCGAATGCTCCGGGGCTTGCCTTGGGTGAAGACCGAGGCCTCGTGGGAGGGCACTCGGGCAAGTTAGTGTCGCAGGCGGGGTCAGCTTCCTCGGCTTGCTGGAGCTCCGGGATCTGCTGCTCGGCGTTTGTCTCTGACTCCTGGTCGGGCTCCGGAGGGGTCGATCCTATTGCATGCGACGATTAATAAATAATTACAATGCGGGTGCAAGATGTGTGGTATGGAAAGAGTATTTCTTGCAAACCAACAAACCCAACTTGTTGAACCACTTTTGACATTGAGGTAAATACTTATTTAATTCATAAAACAAAATCCATTTATTCACCTTTTTCTTATTTAATATTCAAAAGAAACTTAGGTTTGAACTGCAAGTGCACTTTTCTGGACTCAGAAAAATCCACGAAAATTCCAAAAGGCAAACAACAGTTGCTGGACTCCACTGAACAAATTTCAGCCAAAATAAAATACAGAACTGCAGATATAAAATGACAAGCAAACTGCCTAAAAGGTGCTTTGAACTAGCTCCTCATTCAAAAGTGTCCAACAGCAGATTTCATAATTTTCCTGGCTTCTTCTACTCATACACATCCTACTGTAGAGAATTTGTGGCCAGAGCATAAACATACAAGCCTACACAAAATAAACAATTTATTCCAATTTAAACCAATTGAACTACAACCCTACTGGAAAAGGGTGCAAAACTCAATTTCACATTTTTCCCAATTCTACTTCACATTTTATGCTTATCAAGAAAGTTCCATGAACAGAAACATTATGCTATTTCTTACATGAATTTTCAAAGGAAAACAAGAAAAGCATCTTTGTAAAGCAACTTCAGATTTCTGCACATAACAGCTCATGCTTACATTTTTCCCAGCTTGGATATCATAAACAGAGGCTATACAATTTTCCCACATTTTATTTCGACATATAATATGCCTTAACATTTATTCTAAAAATCAGCCAAAAAGGACTTTTAATCATAACAGTAACTTTTTCTACATAAATAGTGCATCATATATTTTTCACAGGTGCAAAACAGGTTAATGAACTTACACAAAATTTTCTAGGAATTATCTCAACCCAGAAACACTTATTTCCATTTATCACAATAAAGCATATAAACTGAATTAAATAAAAACAGTAAAATAAACTTCTACCAAAAATACTTTCATATTTTTCCATGATAGATCTACTCGTAAGCAAGCTAGCAAAACTGAAAGTACTTCTTTTGGACTTTTAAAACGAACTACACAAAAATAACAAGCATTTACTGGAAAAGGAAAACATTTAAAGAAAAATCCTTTTGAAAACACCCCGCGCTCGGCTTCGGTGGACGCGGTCCATGGACCAAGCAGAGGCTGACACGCAGGGTCCATGGGTCAACGGGACCCACCCGTCAGAGAGAGAAGAACAGGGGAGGTGTTTGACCGGCGGCTGCTCGCCGGTGGTGAGGTCTCCGACGGCGAGGCTAGGCTAGTTAGACTCGTCTCGACGAGGTGCATCCCGTGGTGGTGTTGGTTTGGCCAGCGGCCGGAGCGTGCCGGCGGCGAGCGGCGGCGCACGGCGGCGGCGGCGACTCACGACTTCGCCATTTTCGGCGGTGGCCGGAGAAATTGGGGGAGGCAAAAGCTCATACGAACCCTAGGGAAGCTACCAAGGGGGTTGGTTCGGCTCTTATGGCTCCAGAGGAGCTTGGCCACGTGAGAGGTCCACGGCGGCGCCCATGGCGCTCGGCCGGGGAGAAGAGGGAGATGGGAGGCGGTAGCGTTAAGGCTTGTTGGCGTTCTCACCTTGCCTTGGCTCGGTGAAGCTCGAGGATGAAGAAGAGGAGTCGGTGGAGCTCGGGTTGGGGAAGAACGGCGACGCGGGCTCCGCGGTGGCGACGACGACGGACCGAAAGAGGCGCTACGTCCTCCGGCGGCGTCGGGGCTCGGTCGGGGATGACGACGTGCGCACGGCGTGTGCACAGCGTAGGCGGAGTGCTGACCGAGGTTAATCGGCGGTGATGGACGGTGAGGGCTGGAACACGGTGGGGTTCTTGCGGTGGCGGTCGCGGCGGGAGCGAGCAGTGCTCTCGGCTCGCGTCCGTGGGAGAGGAGTGTGAGCGAGAGTGGAAGAGTGTGTGCGGTTGGGAGAGAGGGCGAAGGGTGCTCGGGGTCTTGGCCGGGGGCCTTGCCGCCAGTGGTGGTGGCGGGGCCCGGCGACGCGACGGGCGGCAGCAGCGTGCGCGGCGACCGAGGGCGACCAGCAGGGCTCGGCAGGCGAGGCGCGCGGAGAGGGCGAGCGCGATAGCTTGCGTGATCGCGCGGGCACGATCGGCGAGGAGTGGGCGAAGGAGATATGGAGCAGGAGATGGCGGCCATGTGGCGGAATCGCCGGCGTACGGCGCGGCGCGGTCGGCGACCGGCGCTGCGCGCGCGCGGGCGCGCGCGGGAGCGGGCGCGGCGAGCTGGGCCGGCGCTGCGCGGCGAGCGGCGCGCGTGGGCAAGCGGGAGCGGGCGCGGGTTGGGCCGAAAGGCCAGATGGGCCGAAAACGAGGGAGCGGGAAGAATTCATTTCCTTTTTCTTTTTCCAAATATTTTCCAAGTTTTAACCACTCAAAAACAGTTTCAAAAACTCCAAACTAGGTTTTGACCCAAATAAAAAGTTGCTCAAAATATTTTCTCTACAACTTTCATATAGGACACTTTTTCTGAAAACCATTTTTAAATCCTCCACATAAATAAAGCCAATTTTGAAGTATGAATCATTTTGTTTGACTTTTTTAATTTAACAAACTAATCTGAACTAGGTCAAAACTCCAACATGAAAAGCACTCTACTCAATGTTCTCTTTTTATAAAACTCTTTGCCCAAGTAGAAATCCACTTAAATCATCAAGTCAAATAGAAATCCAAAATCCAACAATTAAACAAAAGCAAAAAGCACTCTTATGCACGTGAAATAATGCAATGCATTGCTTATGCTTCTTTAGTAGCTAATTGCAGTGCCTAATGCAGTGCTTGACACTAGGGTGTCATACTCTCCACCTCACTTCGACCTCTCCTGTCTCGACTCAGATGACATAGACTCAGATGGCGATGAGGAGCATGAGGAGATAGTGCCGATGCCACCCCGTCGTTCTACACGTGCCTCGACCTCGACCCGCTACACCAGTTCCACTCACCGTCAGGGGAAGGCCGTGGTAGAGTCCGACGACGACGATGATGACGATGATGATGACGAGGAGGAAGAAGAAGTTCAGTGGGACAAGATAGCTTCGGATGATGAGTGAGTGTTTGGACACTCTTCTCTTCTCTGCTTCTCTCTTTTTGGTGACTTGTTGCCAAAGGGGAGAATTAGGTGAAGAGAAGAGGGTACAACACTTTCTTTCTGTTCATGTCCCCATCTTGTTAGTAGTTGTGAGGGAGTTTGTTTCGTTCAAAACTCTATGTTTGTAATATTACTCTATGGTACTACTTCTTAGGCTTGGATGTGGACATGTACTTTTACCTGCTTATCTAGCCTGTGTTATCTTGTTTAGTTCTGTTATTGATTATGCTTTTGTGGCTTTGTGTTAATTCTGCTGCATTTGCTGTCTGTAGCCTGAGCGGCAGTGCCGCTCTGGCAGAAAGACAGCAAACACCTCTGATGTGCTTAAACTGTCATTCGCATCACGTATTACTCTTGACACAGTTTGTTAGCACCCCACAAAGCTAATAGATGTTAAACTAAACCTACACCTCACTTATAATATGTGAATGATTGGACTTTAATGCCAATTTGAGATTTCAGCTCTCATTCACACATTAAGGGGGAGGTTTCACACCTAAGCTTCTAAATCTCAAGTTTTGTACCTTCTTTTGTAAGCTTCAATTGTGTTGTCATCAATCACCAAAAAGGGGGAGATTGTAAGTGCAATCAAGCCCTAATTGTGGGTTTTGGTGTTAATGACCACACGATTGAAGGACTAATGAGATTTATGAAGTTGACAAGCAGGTTAATAATAAGAAAGGATGGTGTATTTACGTTGGTGGACCCCTCATACTATATTTCATCGATCCGGACTCAAAGTGATATATCAAGCTTTTTCATTTGAATTTGAGTTATAGAATGCCGTACTATCAAGGGGAATGCAAATACATTGCTATGGCTGAATGACATGTGCTCAAACCAACCCAAGCCATCCATGTTTCTAACCAAAGACAGCTGCACTGAATTCCAATTCAACCCTGTCTGATTGGTAGGCGCGGCAGTGCCGGGCCGCGGCACTGCCGGCTTCGGCCGGCACTGCCGCGACTTATTGTAACCGTTGGCAGGGAGGAGATATTTACTCCATCTCCCTGCCACCCCAACGGTTATCCACGACCATAACTCGTCACCTACCTCCAGACAAGCTTCTCTCTTCCCCATTGAAGGCTCTCAAACTCCCCTCACAATCCCTTCGATTTCCATTGATTCCAAGTGATTGAGAGGCTTAAACCTTCATCAAAGAGAAGCCCTAGCTGAGATCTACTTCCTAGAGCACTTGATTTGAGCCATAGCCGGTGGATTTGCTTCTATTACTCTTGGGTTCTTGGAACCCTAGCCGGCTAGGCGTCGCCCTAGAGCCTTGCCAACTTGTGTGGCGGCCTAGGGAGGTTTGTAATCGATTGTGCAGCTAGTATTATTACCCCTCATCTCAAGGATTTGGTTCCTTGACTTGAGAACGAGGTAGAGTTGCAAAGCTCATGACCTAAGTGATCAACCTCAACAACGTGGAGGTAGGCAAGCCTTGGTGGCGAGCTGAACCACGGGATAAATCACTTGTCTTTTGTGCTTGCTTAGTTTGTTTCTTCATATTCATGAGCTTGTGATAGATTCTAGGGTTTGGCCCGATCTACTTTATTCTTCATATTTGGCTTGGAGTAGTTGGTTCTGCTGGTTCATAGAACTTGTTGTAGCATTTCTATTCTTATAGAATCAGTTAGTTGTGGCTGGATTTCGAATTACAGCTTCTGGTCTCACTCTGCGCGGCAGTACCGCGCTGGGGCCGGCAGTGCCGGGCAGCGGCAGTGCCGGGCACAGAGCGGTAGTGTCGGGCTTATCTAATTAAGTTTTAAGCTGTGATTTTTGACAGGTCTATTCACCCCCCCCTCTAGGCTACATAGGTCCTTACAGTAAAGTCCTTAGGGGTTCATCATATTAGACATATGCGTATGAAAGTGATTATAAGATTATTAGGTAGCAAGGAAACTCATGTTACAATTGCCTTCAAAAGCTTGCTTAAAATTGTCCAACTTTCCTTCCGGATCATCCTCACGTAGCTTCTTCTATCGATAAAACCAACCAATACAAACACCTGAAGATGACCCTAAAAACAGTACACCAAACATTAGAAAGAAATAAGCTATAAAGGTTTTGAAAGCGTATGGCTCATTCTAAGATCGTGCGAGCGCAAAACTAAGCACAACAACAACTAGTATTAAAAGATGTGAGAGTTACAAGTTATAGGTGGAAAGGATTGGATTCAGATGAGCAAGGTGGAGTTTTGAAAGCCCTATGTTTGGTTTTGGATAATTGTGACAACCAAGTGGACTAACCATTTTTCTAGTGTTATGAATGAGAAAGGTTATGTCCGTATCCAAGGTTGAGCAAGGATGGCACTCTTGGTGTTGGTGATGGCCGCAAAAGGTGATCAAGTGTTCATATCCTGGAAAAGAAGAAAGAGAAAAACAACCCTATGGCTCAAGGCAAGGTATAAAATAGGGCGTTTGTTTTACCGATCAATACGCAATAGAGTGCGTGATCGGGTTTAGGATAAATAACCATACTATAAAGAGGGAGAATCTTTAATTACAATGGTTATCTAGTGCCACTAAGTGTGAGTCTCATTTGCATATTCATACACTTAGTGACGTGGTGAGAAATCCGAGAAAAACCCTTAATTTTCTTTGTGAAAATGCTAACTTAAGTGCTTAAATTATTTGGATGAAGTTAGCTCTTAAAAAGGAAAGAAAAGAGAAGGTTAAGTGGAGCTGTTGCTGCTCAGCAAGAATTTCCTGTTAACATAGCTGAAATTGTTGACCGAGGGTCCTCTGTTGCGAGCCATATCTCAACAAGAAATTTGGTTGTCCTTAACAAGAATTTCTGGTTGAGAGTGTGTTGAAGAGAGGGGACCGCCATCTTTTTGCATGCATGTGGGGACCAGAGAGAGAGTGCGCCTGACAGAGAGCAGCTTTTAGCTCAACAAGAATTTTGTGCAGGCTCAACAAGAATTTCTTGTTGATGGAGTGTATGTGTGAGAGAAGCGCTGCTGTTTGTTTTGCATAGAGAGAGCTCGCCCTTGCCTATTGCCTTTGACCTGAGAGTCTAGCACTTGGGGTCGCCTCCCTGTGGTCCCGCACGTCAGCTGCAGGTGTGGGGGATGCGCTAGTGTTTGTTTGCCAACGGTCTGCATGCATGGTGGTGACTGGTGGGAGTCTTTGCCTGCTCAGTTTGTACGCGTGCATGTGCTCGCAGAGAGACCGAGGGAACGTCAAGGACAATGTGTTGTCGCCCACTGGTTTGTCCGACAGAGGGAAATGTCGCGTGGTGTTTCGTTGGTTTAGTATCGTTTCCTTCCGTGGGAAGCTTTGGACCCACACGTCATCCTGATATTGAGGAAGGGGCTCTGTGACCGTTTGAGCTGGGAATACAGTTGCTCCTGGCAAGTGCGCTAGGCCCAGCTAGGTTAAAGGGGTTTCCCCTTCTTTCTCCTTACCCTGCCCTGCCCTTCATTCTTGCTCTTGTTCATCTTTTGAAAGAAGAAAAGCTCTCCTCTCATCTCTCCCCCCACCCAAAAAGCTTTGTGCTAACCCGATTTGAGAGATTGAGGATTCAAAGTGTTGATCTTGTGAGCTGAAGAGCATCTCCTCCCTCTCTTCTCCATCTCATAGCTTGGTGCTCATTTAAGAGAGATTGGGGAAAACCCTAGTGATTGTGCATTTGTGATTCATTTGGTGGCACTAGGTGATTGTTGTGATTGTGGATTTCTTATTACTCTTGGTGATTGCCGTCACCTAGACGGTTGGTGATTTGGGGATTGTGTCCGCCCCCAATCAAAGTGCTTGTAAGGGGTTTATTGTGCCTTCCCCGACGGAGCGCCAAAGGCAACTCTAGTGGATTTGCTCGTAGCTTGTGGATCCCCATCTTGTGGTGTGGTTGTGCGGCACCCTATTGAGGGTTTGGCGTGTGATGCCAATTAGCTGGTGAACCTCCAAGTGGGTGAATCGCTACAACGGGACGTAGCTTGCCGGCAAGCAAGTGAAACCTCGGAGGAAAAATCATTGTGTCATCTTGTCTCTGTGGTATTCATTGGTATCCATTTATTGATCTCTTGCCACGCTCAGTATACACACTTCTATCACTTGTATTTACCTTTGTTACATTCTTGCAAGTGATAATTATATCTTCTTGTAGCTAGTTAAAATTACTTATCTTGTGTAGTGGTAATTATTGTTGCTCATTAGTTGTAAAATAGCTACATAGATATTGTGTGACATAGAGATTATAATTAACTAGAATTGTGGATAGGTGGCTTGCACTTTTGTAGAGCTAGCACAAAACTTGCTTCGCCATTTAGTTGTCTAATAAGCTTGCTTAAGTGTTGTTGTAGAAATTTTTATAGGCTATTCACCCCCCTCTAGCCATTTAGGACCTTTCAAGTTTGGACTAGAAGAACTATATTCACTGAAACAAAGGGTTGGACATGCATTAGGTTCTAATGTAAACATAGAGGTTGGTTTGGGAGAGTAATGATATATATCATGGATAACAATAGAGATGGGTTGATAGACTAGAATAGATTGCATATATAGGAATGAGATTGAATTGGTATACATCATGTGCATGATCTATTGATATTTAGCATTGTAGTTATGACGTCCCATGAGTGAGCTAGAGTGATATGTCAAGGTTGATAGATGAGATAGCTATGACATTGTGGTGATAGCATGGATGTGGAGAGTTGATATAGCATGACTTGAAAAGGACAAGTGCATTTGGTTATCACTTGCTCATGCTGAAAAGGTATAACATGAAAGGGGTAGGTTACATGTAGCTCATGATTCTAGTTGGACTATGTCTTTGATGACCAAAATATGTGTGGAACATATTTGCAACACATGGGGTCATGTCACACGAATAGGGTAGGACAATCAGATATGTACTTAGGATAGAACGGATTTGACAGAGTAGGTTGTCTGCGAACAGGCATCATTGGAAGACATGAAGGGTTCATGGATGATATGTTATGGCTTTGGAAACAAGATTCTTCCCCATTTATAGGACATTACATAACAAAGATTGTGGTGGTGGTGGTTGGAATAACTAGAACTTGTATGACAACCATGGGTTTAAGACGGGTAGAGAGGGTGCACATACAACTCGTTTTCTCATTATTACTTATAGATATATGGGTGTGCTTTTGGATATGTGTATAGGTTGCTTGGGAACATGTCATGACCAACAAATGCACTATGGAGGATGCTAGATCAAAGGCAAACAAGGTTATGGCGATTAGCGCATCGGTTGAGCATACTCGGTGGCGGACAACGGCGGATTTGATGATTGCTTGCATGGTATGACAAAGCCAAATGGTGATTCATTTTGTGGGGTTGCTAGGTACTGTATGGAACATATCTTGGCAAAAGTACATGACGTTTCGACATTCGGTTAGGCGGGGAACAAGATTGTAAGAGGGCATTGCGAGATTGTCAACATGACAAGAGCAGCGATATGGCGATGCTTATAACTCAAGTGTTGTGGTTGATATGTACAAACCAACTTGTAGGGATATGTGTATGTATATGATACACACTGTGGTAAAAGAGATTTACCAACGAAGTGGCGAATCAACGGGAATGTGCATGCCAACCGACATCAGCGTGGCTGCGGGGCAGCAGGGACAACAAGCACAAAAATATTTTCTTATTCAATCCTATGGCCATGAAACTTTGCAGAGGCATGTGCAACTATATAAAAGGTGTTCTTGACAAAGGATGCATCATGGTGTTCAATGGATCAACGGGAACGCCATTGCCAAAAACAGGGTCACTGCTGTATGGACAGCAGGGGTAGTAGACATTTGGGTCTCTATATCTCGGCCATCATGAATTGCATAGCCGAACAAACTTGTGGGATCATGTGCAGGGATATCATAAACATGTATGTTAAAGGGCATGGTGATTGGGACAGTGGATTAGCGGGGAACGCCAAAACAACTTAGAGCTGCAATCTGACTAAACAGCAGGGACAGTGGGCACAGAGATGACCATATCTCTAGATTCTCAACACCTATGGCCAAACCATTTTGCAGAGGCGTGTTCAAGGATACTATCTACAATTCCACCAAAGGGTTTGATGATTGGAGCAACAAAACAGCGAGGAACGCCAATTCCCTCAACAGCAGCAAACTGACCACGAGGACAGCAACACATACAATGGATAATCTTCATCGGGGATCAACCATATGTCATCTAAAGGACTTGATTTGCATAGAGGAGCAGGGAAACAGAATAGGGGAGATCATGGAGTGTTCTCACCATGGGGAATGGTGTGGTAGAGCGGGGATACACATCGCAATGGTCGATGATGACGACGTAGTGCAATCGGGCGTCCTTCTCTTGTTGTGATTGATTGGGGCAGCCATGGGGAAGGAGGAGGAGCTGCTTGGGCACCTCTCCTCTGTTCTTGATGTGGGAGAGGAAGAGGGAGGCGTGAGGGGGTTGAGGGGGAGGTTTATGTGAAGTGGGAGGGAGGGGAGGCAAAGGGGTGGAAAGCCAAGGGTCATGGTTTGATATTTTTGGCTTCATGGATATTTTTTGTGCAACATGAAGAGGGATTTCAGTGGGTTAACGTGGGAGAGTGGAGAGGGAGAGATAGAGGGCTGGTGGGGCTTGATATTGGTCCACAAAAGAGAGTAGGATGGTTGGGCTTTGATCCATGTCGAGAGTTAAGGCAAGATTTGGACAGGATTTGACCCAAAGTGATGTCGGAGGATGGAGTGACTAGAGTTGACCCATTAGTAAAAAAGAGAGATTGAGAGGATGGTTTACCATTTAGCAAAGCTTTGGATTTGTCCCAACGAAAGAGAATCTGAAAGGGAAGAGTTGGGCTCAGACCGCTAAATTCTCTGAGAGGCGATTAGGGTTTCCCCGGGAACTTATTAGGGTTTCAAAAAGGTGGAACTAAGGCCATAGAGATTTCATGGATGGATAGAAAACAAGTTTGGCTTTGATAAGAGGAGAAAAGGTGGAGCGAAAAGAACCCATGTAGATGTTGCTCAATGTGAGAAGAGAAGAGAAGTTGAGATTAATTTGGGTGCACGACATGCATTGATTTAACCCGAACAAGGCGATGGATGAATTATGTGAGAGAGAAGAGGTACAATGATTGGTCACTCTAGCATACATTTTAGGTTTTGGAGAAGACTCAATAAAAAGAATTAGGATCTCAAATATAAGGATGAAAAAGAAAGGATAAAAGAGCAAGTTAGGATATGACTAGTTAAGATATTAGAGAACGTGAGTTTGAGTGTTTGGCAAGATGCATGCTAGAAGGTTTTTAGAACAAGGATCAAGGTGTATGGTTTCCAAGGATTTCATCATGGTTTGGTTTTGAGGTCAAGGTAACTTGTTCAAAGATAAAGAGAGATTTGGTTTGGTTCAAACCCTATGCGCATTTGAAAACTTTAAATTCATTTTTCATACATAAACACTATGTGAAGGCATGATATGCAACAAACCACTAGATTGGATTGTTAAATTTTTTTTGGAAACTCACATTTTCCACTTTATAAATTGTCAACAACTAAATGAAGGTTGGGAAAATTTTAGAAAAATACTCATATGTTTTATTAAGTGTTTTCTATTCACATCCAAAATTAAAATTTTGGGTGCGACACAAACATTCGATGAAATGAGCGATTTTTTTTAAGAAGCAAACAAGCAAGACACAAGACGAAATCTGCACTAACTAAACCAGCTTATTATTTTGCCACGTGTCTCACGCAGCTGATAGGCCCACGATGAGTAATATTTTTTTTTGCGAGACCTAATTACAGACGCAGACGCTCACAAACACGAGCACGCATTCACCCTACCCCTACTATGAACGCACACACGCACACCCTACCCCTATGAGCACCTCTGAAGAACCGAGTTGGACTGGCAAATCTCGAGATTGACGAAGTCACCACAGGCGCCTCGCTGTCGACGGGCACGTCGGCTACCACTGAAAGAATAGCGCCGTTACATCCTGGAATAAATTCAGAAAAATACGAACACCCGTGTGAAGTCGAGGACTTGAACCTGGGTGGACAGGTTCCACCACAAGGAACCCAACCAGCTGAGCTATGCTCAGTTCGCCACGATGAGTAATATGACCAGCACGCCGGGGCTGTTTCTCATGCGTAGATTTGCCTCTCCTCGATGATGATGCTTGATGCGTGCTGAGTACATGTTCTTACAAGATGGAATCCAATTAGTCTAGGTGGAGCCGTGGAGGTGGCTCCGGTCAATTTTAATCGTGCTGGATACAAATAATTTGGGTGGTGATACAATTGCTCGAGTCAATCTACAGCTGGATCGAGTGCTACCCTCAAGCACTGCCACTTGCTAATCACCTCACCTTGTCGGCGGTGCTCCAGAAACCACACTATCATAGCTGAACAAGAAATGAATTTTCAGCGACGGGTTGTCTATGGGATAAACAATAATATGCTTAATGGGTAACTTTTCTTATCACCTTTTATTTTACTTCACACAAACACTAACATGAATTGTCTCCGTTATACGTAATATAATAAGGATATCTTGATTGAGCTTTCATAGGGTGCTTTTGGTTGAGCTGTAGCTGTGGAGAAAAGCTGTTGTGCAAAAGCTGCTATGGGCTGTGAGCTGTAGAAAAGCTGAAAGCTGTTTGGTTAAACAAGTATAAAATATATATTTTAGTTTTATTTTTCTTAAAGCGATTGTGAAAATATTTTTTATTTGACCTATTTTGAAAAGCTAAAAGTCAAAAGTAAAAAGCAGGGTCACAGCAGCTTTCAAAAATGAACTACGTAAAATCACCTGCTTCTGAAAAAACCGCTTCCAGCAGCAACCCCTTTGGTTGGGCTTTTGGCTTTTGAGGCCAAAAGACGAAGGTAAAAGCCCAACCAAAGGCACCCATAGACACGGGAAAATCATTGTTATATCGTCTTGTACATCTAACTGCACAAAGTTAACTCAAAAATCATTGTTGTACGACCCTGTTCATTTGGTTTATCAGCCGGCTTATCAGCCATACTTCGGCTTATTCTCTCTCACAGAACACTATTGAAACAGCCGAAATCAGCCGAAAAACGACCAGCCGACATGATCTATGTTGAGCTGAATTACCCTGATACCCCGATACTTCAATATGACCTCGTATCCCGTATCCGATTCGTATCCACGTATCCGTATCCGATACTTCGATACATCACTATACCATTAGTTTACTAAAAAAACTGATGTATACGGGATATAAGTATCTGTGTCCGTGTTGCATAGATGTTGAGGGTTATAAGCATCATATAAAGAAATAAGACATACATCACAAGGTCTACGGTCTAAACATCATATTTAAAAACTTAGAGAAATTATATCAGCAGCGTGTTAAAAATTTATGAGTATATGAGCAAAGTAGCTTAGCTTTAACTACATCGTAGAGTTAATTATTCTATATAAGTATTTATAAAAGATTCCAATAATTAGGATGAAAGTTTTGGATCAAAATAAAAGGAAATTTTATACTCCGCTTTCTGGTATTGACAGCGTAAATGATTACCGCATTTTGTTGAATTAATAAAAGTCTGAAGTTCTAATTTAAAAGAGAGATAACTACAACAGTTAACTACAACAGTTATGTAATACATTTACTTTATTTGTTCATCCATCGTAAAGCAAATTAGTTATACTGTTAAAACACATGAGATTACTAAAAATCCTAGAAAAATTATATAATGTCAATCTGATTTTACCTTCCGAAACAAAACATGTCTAATTTGAATCCTTTGCTGGACACAACTCTGCTTACTTGCTCTTTATTTATATAATATTATTGTTTTTAGCTATGAAATACTAATTGCAATATAACTCTTCAACAGTGGAGTTAAATTCCAAACTAAGAATGTCAGAGCAACTCCAAGAGACTCTCTATATCCTTCATAAATACTAGGAGTGAAGATTTTAGTGCAAAACTACCCTCCAACAACTTCTTCAAATGGTTATCCAAATATAGTTGTTTTCTATTCTGAGTTTTTCGCTAATTATAAATAGACGATGAGAATTGCTCTCTAGAGTGCGTATGAGATATAGAAAAGTTGTCGAAGAGTAAGAAGATATAAAAAGCGGGTTTTTATGTCAATGACTCTCTAAATGATGATTTAGAGAGAGATTGGAAAGGCTCTTGGTGATTCTCTAATCTTAGGTAGATTTTCTTCTGTATCTTGCTCCTTTATCACATTAGATTCTATAACCATCTAATTTTTTCAGAGTTATAGAAATACACTAAGATATGATAATGACTATAATATGATAATGACCTACTCTTCAGACAAATGATAAACAGACTTAGATTGCAGCACGAAGGCAAGCATCAAGGTAATCGAGTAATTAGGAAAGAAAGTAGAAGGCATATCCTGTTAAAAGAATAGGCAATTTCCAGATTAAAACCAGAATATAAATCATGATAAAATGATTATCTAGATATCTCAGATTGTATTGTTTACTAGCATAGCAAAACATGCATAACATGATCTCATACATGACAACCGGTGTAAACATAGCTCGTACACCAGATAGATTAAAAGCAAGAACAAAAAGGCATAAGACCTGATATAAGCATAGAAATTAGATCACGAACGGCGTACCTTTCTGATGCTGGAGAAGACGGTGGCGGAGTCGGCGCTGGACGATCCTCGATGAGCGCTGGAGTAAGAGCTCGGAGTAGTTGACGACGAGTACGTCTTGACGCAGCGCCGCCTGACTTGGACGGTAGACGACCCGTTGTTGAAGACGAGAGCAGTCGCGCGACGAGCGCTTCCCAAAAACCTTATTCGCCTTCTCCCGGTACAGGATCGCAAAGACGAGGGTTCCGGAGACCTGCTCGCCCGGTCGCTGGTGCACGTAAGCGAACGGACTGGAGATGACTAGACGGCAGCGCAAAAGCGATATGAGGCAAACCCTAGCTCGAGAGGTGTTGAGATACGTTTTGGCGTGGCCAATAGGTTGCTTATATAGCCCTGTTGAACCGACCTCGTGTCGCGATCATGATCAAAATCGGTTTAGGACTCTTGAGTCGTAACTGTTTAGGACTCTGCAACTTGAAGGCCAAGAAACCAAAAACTAAAACTGCAAAAGGAGACCGCGCTCCCGCAAGGCGAGGAGCCGGATTTCGGCGGACCATTCACGCAGGTGCCGCGCACCCGCGCAAGTCGCCCGCCACCCACGCCCCGCCCCGCCCCGCCCCCCGCCCCGCGAGGCGAGCGAGCGCGCGCGTGTGGGTTTCTCTTTCTCCTTCTCACACTAGACTTGAGGAAGTGGAGAGGACTTCCATATTTAAGCAAGTCCTCCTCCCCTTCCACTAGCAAGGTGGGACTAAAGAGTTCCACTTCCCCTCTTTGCTCACACATGAATGGGCCTTTGAGATTTATTATGAATTTCAGAATTTGTTAATGGGTCAAGCCCATATAATTCTAACAATCCCCCACCAGATCTCAAATTCCCATTTAGAGTTTTGCATGTTCCCGCTACTGTTTGATATACTAGTGTTTACAGAGACTGTTAAGTTGAACTTCCGCCTATAACCTTAAGTTACACTTAATCACAACTTGAACAATGGACTGTGCCTTGAATTGCAAGTTTTGCGTGAAGCAAGTTTTACTCAAGGTTAAACTAGTACGGCTGCTGCCATAGCCTTTCTCCGTGGGTGGAGCATATACGTCATACTCCAAGGTCTCTTCATGAGCTTACTAGAGATCACCCTAATCTCATAGACTGCGACGTTTAACAGTCATGGCTCATATATGGTATGTTCTTTCAAGAATACTCTGTAGGACAGCATCTTTGCTTTTAAAAGCCAATAGAACATATAAGGCCTTTGCCAACCTTCCATACAGTGCCTCATAGCAATGAGAGTATTGCATCTTTCACATAGAGAGGGTTTAGAGGTTACTCTCCTCAGTTTACCAATAGCTTGTTCTTCCCAGATCCTTAGTCACGGGATCTCCGATCAAAAGGTTGGGTTGCTACTACTGTAAACTCATATGGGTCTCACACCCATCTCCCTTGATGCGATTTCTATCACATTCCGTGATAACTCTTTTGTAAAGGGATCTGCCACGTTTTTGTCTGTTTGCACATAAGTCACAGCTATTACTCTACTCCGAAGTTTCTCAACTTCCTGATAGACTTCAAACGTCTTTTAACGTGTCTTGTTGACTTCGCATTATCCTTAGCACTATTCACTTGGTGATCACTGTTTGATTATCACAGTTCATAAGGATAGCTGGTATTGGTTTTTCAACCACCGGTAAGTCAGACAAGAGCTCACGCAGCCACTCTGCCTCTGCAGAAGCTGTATCCAAAGCAGCAAGTTCTGCTTCCATGGTTGATTTAGTCAATATAGTCTGTTTACAAGACCTCCATGACACTGCACCACCTCCAAGGGTAAAAACATACCCACTAGTGGCGTAGATCTGATCAATATCAGAAATCCAGTTTGCATCACTATATCCCTCTAGCACAGCTGGGTGCCTAAAATAGTGAATTCCAAAACTCATTGTACCTTTGAGATAACGCAAAACTCTTTCAAATGCATGCCAATGATTATCACCCGGGTTGGACATGTACCTACTCAACTTGCTCACAGCAAATGAGATATCTGGTCTAGTTGCGCTCGCTAGATACATGAGTGAACCAATAATCTGAGAGTATCTCAGTTGGTCTCTAGCAATCTTTCTGTTCTTTCTCAAAGTCACACTGGGATCATAAGGTGTTGGAGAAGGTTTACTATCCATAAAGCCAAAGCGACTCAAAACCTTCTCAACATAGTGAGATTGCAATAAAGTAATCTCACTCTCATCCTTAATCAGCTTAATGTTCAAAATAACATTAGCTTCACCCAGATCTTTCATATCAAAACTCTTTGATAGGAAAGACTTGACCTCATTAATAACATCAATATTTGTTCCAAAAATAAGAATATCATCAACATATAAACATAATATAACAGATTGACCCCCACCATGTCGATAATACACACACCTATCAGCTTCATTAACAGCAAAGCCTGCACTAATTAAAGTAGTGTCAAACTTCTCATGCCATTGTTTAGGTGCTTGTTTCAAGCCATACAAAGATTTCAATAACTTACACACTTTTTGCTCTTCACCTTTTACTACAAACCCATCAGGCTGATCCATATAGATCTCCTCATCCAACTCTCCATTAAGAAAAGTTGTCTTCACATCCATTTGATGAATGAGAAAACCATATGAGGCAGCCAGGGAAAGTAATACTCGAATGGTGGTTAATCTAGCAACAGGTGAATAAGTATCAAAGAAATCCTCGCCTTCTTTTTGAGTATAACCTTTAGCCACAAGTCGAGCCTTGTACTTGTCAATAGTACCATCAGGTCTAAGCTTCTTCTTGAACACTCACTTACAACCCACAGGTTTGCAACCAAAAGGCAACTCAGATAACTCCCAAGTACCATTAGAGAGAATCGAGTCCATCTCACTACGAACAGCTTCTTTCCAATCATCTGCATCTGGAGATGCATATGCTTCTGTAATAGAAGTAGGAGTATCATCCACAAGGTACACAATGAAATCATCACCAAAGGATTTTGCAATCCTTCGTCTCTTGTTCCTCGCAGGAATTTCATTGTCATCCTCCTCAAGGACTTCATTAAGTGGTTGTTCAAATGACTTAAACGGAGACTCAATAGGTGTAGTAAAATCAGGAGTTAATTCAGAGGAAAACTTAGCATTGCTACGCATATCTTTCATAGGAAAAATGTTCTCAAAGAATGTAGCATCACGAGATTCAAAGATCGTATCCACATGCATATCAGTACTTCAGATTTTACTACTAAAAATCTATAGGCAATGCTATGATGTGCATATCCTAGAAAGATGCAATCCACGGTCTTTGGTCCAAGCTTACGCTTCTTAGAAATTGGAACATTGACTTTCGCCAAACATCCCCACGTGCGTAAGTATGTAAGTGATGGTTCCTTCCAACCCAATACTCGTATGGAGTTGTCTCTTTATTTCTGTTTGGAACTCTATTCAGGACATGACTCGCAGTCAATAAAGCCTCCCCCCACCATGCCTTAGAAAGACCAGCAGTATCTAACATGGCGTTCACCAAGTCAGTCAACGTGCGGTTTTTCCTCTCGGCAATCCCGTTTGATTCAGGAGAATAGGGAGCAGTCCTCTCATGAATAATACCATGTTCCGTACAGAATTCATCAAAAAGTATAGGAAAATACTCACCACCACGATCTGACCTTAGACGTTTAATCTTTCTCTCTAGTTGATTCTCAACTTCAGCCTTATAGATTTTAAAGTAGTCTAGCGTTTCATCTTTAGTTTTAAGCAAGTAAACATAACAATATCTAGTTGCATCATCAATTAAAGTCATGAAATATCTCTTTCCACCTTTTGTCAACACACCATTCATCTCACAAAGATCAGAATGTATGAGTTCTAGAGGTGCCAAGTTTCTCTCCTCCGCTGCCTTGTGAGGCTTGCGAGGTTGCTTTGATTGCACACAACTATGGCACTTAGAACCTTTGGCAATAGTGAAATCTGGAATTAAACTCAGGCTAGACAAACGTGACATTAAACCAAAGTTCACATGACATAAACGAGAATGCCAAATATTAGAACTATCATTAATTGTGCCACAAATATGATTTACTGACTTATTACAAAAATCTGCCAAAGATAGGCGGAACAAGCCTCCGCAATCATAGCCTTTACCAATAAATTGTCCATGCTTAGACATAACTACTTTATTGGACTCTAAAACTACTTTAAAACCATCTCTCAAAAGAAGAGATACGCTAACAAGGTTCTTGCGTATAGTAGGGACATGCTGCACGTTCTTCAGTTGCACGATCTTCCCCGAAGTAAACTTCAGATCTACCGTGCCAACACCACGAACAGAAGCATGTATCCATTCCCCATTAGGACGGAGGAACCTTGGAGCCCCTGATAAGAAGAAAACAGAGAGATATCAGCACACACGTGAATATTAGCACCTGTATCAACCCACCAATTTGGTGATTGAAATACTGATAGTACAATAGGAAAATTACCATACCCATCATCAGCATCGCTAGTAGTCACAAGGTTGACATTCTTCTTTTCCCTTTGCGGTTCGCTCGCTCGCTCTGGACACTCTTTGGAAAAATGCCCAAGCTCTCCACAAGTGAAGCATGGCAACTCTGCTTTATTCTTCTTCTTCTTCTTAAATGTAGTAGTTTTTGGCATTGAAAGACTTAGGCTTTCCTTTGTACTTGCCATGATTTTTTTGGACGAAGTGGGCGCTAGCTCTTTCCTCGTTCCCCTTCTCAGTGTTATCTTTAGCCCGAGCCTTCTCTTCAACATCAAGAGATGCTATTAGGTTTTCAACTGATATTTTCTGTCTCTTGTGTTTAAGGCTTGTGGCGAAATTCCTCCAAGAGGAAGGTAACTTTGCAATAATGCACCCAGCCACAAACTCATCGGGTATAACACAGTTGAGGAGTTCAAGCTCTTTTGCCAACGGTGTATCTCATGAGCTTGCTCGACTATAGATTTGTTCGCAACAATCTTGTAGTCATGAAAAGTCTCCATGATGTACAACTCTTTGCCAGCATCTGAAGCACCAAAAGGTAGCTGCCAGATAATCCCACAAAGTCTTTGCGTCTTTAATGTGCAGAATTGTATCAAAGATATGATCAGCAAGGACATTCTGCATAACTCCCACAAAGATTTGGTTGGCATCCTGGAAAGCTCTCTGATCCTCTTCAGAGATATTTCCCTCCGACATACCAGCACTCACCCAGAACACTTTCATGGTCGTCAACCAATTGGTGACCTTAACTTGCCATCTCTTAAAGTGCTCTCCAGAAAATTTTTCTGGCTTCAGCGCATCAACAAAACTAGCCATAGTTAATTCTGGAAACCTATAATAAGGTTTTTGGATTGTTAAAAGAATAGGCAATTTCTAGATTAAAACCAGAATATAAATCATGATAAAATGATTATCTAGATATCTCAGATTGTATTGTTTACTAGCATAGCAAAACATGCATAACATGATCTCATACATGACAACCGGTGTAAACATAGCTCGTACACCAGATAGATTAAAAAGCAAGAACAAAGGCATAAGACCTGATATAAGCATAGAAATTAGATCACGAACGGCGTACCTTTCTGATGCTGGAGAAGACGGTGGTGGAGTCGGCGCTGGACGATCCTCGATGAGCGCTGGAGGAAGAGCTCGGAGTAGTTGACGACGAGTACGTCTTGACGCAGCGCCGCCTGACTTGGACGGTAGACGACCCGTTGTTGAAGACGAGAGCAGTCGCGCGACGAGCGCTTCCCAAAAACCTTATTCGCCTTCTCCCGGTGCAGGATCGCAAAGACGAGGGTTCCGGAGACCTGCTCGCCCGGTCGCTGGTGCACGTAAGCGAACGGACTGGAGACGACTAGACGGCAGCGCAAAAGCGATATGAGGCAAACCCTAGCTCGAGAGGTGTTGAGATACGTTTTGGCGTGGCCGATAGGTTGCTTATATAGCCCTGTTGAACCGACCTCGTGTCGCGATCACGATCTAAATCGGTTTAGGACTCTTGAGTCGTAACTGTTTAGGACTCTGCAACTTGAAGGCCAAGAAACCAAAACCTAAAACTGCAAAAGGAGACCGCGCTCCCGCAAGGCGAGGAGCCGGATTTCGACGGACCATTCACGCAGGTGCCGCGCACCCCGCGCAAGTCGCCGCCACCCACGCCACGCCCCCCGGCGAGGCGAGCGAGCGAGCGCGCGCGCGTGTGGGTTTCTCTTTCTCCTTCTCACACTAGACTTGAGGAAGTGGAGAGGGCTTCCATATTCAAGCAAGTCCTCCTCCCCTTCCACTATCAAGGTGGGACTAAAGAGTTCCACTTCCCCTCTTTGCTCACACATGAATGGGCCTTTGAGATTTATTATGAATTTCAGAATTTGTTAATGGGCCAAGCCCATATAATTCTAACAATCCCCCACCAGATCTCAAATTCCCATTTAGAGTTTTGCATGTTCCCGCTACTGTTTGATATACTAGTGTTTAACAGAGACTGTTAAGTTGAACTTCCGCCTATAACCTTAAGTTACACTATTATTCATACTTGAACAATGGACTATGCCTTGAATTGCAAGTTTTGCGTGAAGCAAGTTTTACTCAAGGTTAAACTAGTATCTGGCTGCCAATAGCCTTTCTCCGTGGTGGAGCATATACGTCATACTCCATGGTCTCTTCATGAGCTTACTAGAGATCACCCTAATCTCATAGATTGCGACGTTTAACAGTCATGGCTCATATAGGTATGTTCTTTCAAGAATACTCTGTAGGACAGCATCTTTGCTTTTAAAAGCCAATAGAACATATTAAGGCCTTTGCCAACCTTCCATACAGTGCCTCATAGCAATGAGAGTATTGCATCTTTCACATAGAGAGGGTTTAGAGGTTACTCTCCTCAGTTTACCAATAGCTTGTTCTTCCTAGATCCTTAGTCACGGGATCTCCGATCAAAAAGGTTGGGTTGCTACTACTGTAAACTCATATGGGTCTCATACCCGTCTCCCTTGACGCGATTTCTATCACATTCCGTGATAACCCTTTTGTAAAGGGATCTGCCACGTTTTTGTCTGTTTGCACATAAGTCACAGCTATTACTCCGAAGTTTCTCAACTTCCTGATAGACTTTAAACGTCTTTTAACGTGTCTTGTTGACTTCGCATTATCCTTAGCACTATTCACTTTGGTGATCACTGTTTGATTATCACAGTTCATAAGGATAGCCGGTATTGGTTTTTCAACCACCGGTAAGTCAGACAAGAGCTCACGCAGCCACTCTGCCTCTGCAGAAGCTGTATCCAAAGCAGCAAGTTCTGCTTCCATGGTTGATTTAGTCAATATAGTCTGTTTACAAGACCTCCATGACACTGCACCACCTCCAAGGGTAAAAACATACCCACTAGTGGCGTAGATCTGATCAATATCAGAAATCCAGTTTGCATCACTATATCCCTCTAGCACAGCTGGGTGCCTAGAATAGTGAATTCCAAAACTCATTGTACCTTTGAGATAACGCAAAACTCTTTCAAGTGCATGCCAATGATTATCACCCGGGTTGGACATGTACCTACTCAACTTGCTCACAGCAAATGAGATATCTGGTCTAGTTGCGCTCGCTAGATACATGAGTGAACCAATAATCTGAGAGTATCTCAGTTGGTCTCTAGCAATCTTTCTATTCTTTCTCAAAGTCACACTAGGATCATAAGGTGTTGGAGAAGGTTTACTATCCATAAAGCCAAAGCGACTCAAAACCTTCTCAACATAGTGAGATTGCAATAAAGTAATCTCACTCTCATCCTTAATCAGCTTAATGTTCAAAATAACATTAGCTTCACCCAGATCTTTCATATCAAAACTCTTTGATAGGAAAGACTTGACCTCATTAATAACATCAATATTTGTTCCAAAAATAAGAATATCATCAACATATAAACATAATATAACAGATTGACCCCCACCATGTCGATAATACACACACCTATCAGCTTCATTAACAGCAAAGCCTGCACTAATTAAAGTAGTGTCAAACTTCTCATGCCATTGTTTAGGTGCTTGTTTCAAGCCATACAAAGATTTCAATAACTTACACACTTTTTGCTCTTCACCTTTACTACAAACCCATCAGGCTGATCCATATAGATCTCCTCATCCAACTCTCCATTAAGAAAAGTTGTCTTCACATCCATTTGATGAATGAGAAAACCATATGAGGCAGCCAGGGAAAGTAATACTCGAATGGTGGTTAATCTAGCAACAGGTGAATAAGTATCAAAGAAATCCTCGCCTTCTTTTTGAGTATAACCTTTAGCCACAAGTCGAGCCTTGTACTTGTCAATAGTACCATCAGGTCTAAGCTTCTTCTTGAACACTCACTTACAACCCACAGGTTTGCAACCAAAAGGCAACTCAGATAACTCCCAAGTACCATTAGAGAGAATCGAGTCCATCTCACTACGAACAGCTTCTTTCCAATCATCTGCATCTGGAGATGCATATGCTTCTGTAATAGAAGTAGGAGTATCATCCACAAGGTACACAATGAAATCATCACCAAAGGATTTTGCAATCCTTCGTCTCTTGTTCCTCGCAGGAATTTCATTGTCATCCTCCTCAAGGACTTCATTAAGTGGTGGTTTTCAAATGACTTAAACGGAGACTCAATAGGTGTAGTAAAATCAGGAGTTAATTCAGAGGAAAACTTAGCATTGCTACGCATATCTTTCATAGGAAAAATGTTCTCAAAGAATGTAGCATCACGAGATTCAAAGATCGTATCCACATGCATATCAAGTACTTCAGATTTTACTACTAAAAATCTATAGGCAATGCTATGATGTGCATATCCTAGAAAGATGCAATCCACGGTCTTTGGTCCAAGCTTACGCTTCTTAGAAATTGGAACATTGACTTTCGCCAAACATCCCCACGTGCGTAAGTATGTAAGTGATGGTTTCCTTCCAACCCAATACTCGTATGGAGTTGTCTCTTTATTTCTGTTTGGAACTCTATTCAGGACATGACTCGCAGTCAATAAAGCCTCCCCCCACCATGCCTTAGAAAGACCAGCAGTATCTAACATGGCGTTCACCAAGTCAGTCAACGTGCGGTTTTTCCTCTCGGCAATCCCGTTTGATTCAGGAGAATAGGGAGCAGTCCTCTCATGAATAATACCATGTTCCGTACAGAATTCATCAAAAAGTATAGGAAAATACTCACCACCACGATCTGACCTTAGACGTTTAATCTTTCTCTCTAGTTGATTCTCAACTTCAGCCTTATAGATTTTAAAGTAGTCTAGCGTTTCATCTTTAGTTTTAAGCAAGTAAACATAACAATATCTAGTTGCATCATCAATTAAAGTCATGAAATATCTCTTTCCACCTTTTGTCAACACACCATTCATCTCACAAAGATCAGAATGTATGAGTTCTAGAGGTGCCAAGTTCTCTCCTCCTCTGCCTTGTGAGGCTTGCGAGGTTGCTTTGATTGCACACAACTATGGCACTTAGAACCTTTGGCAATAGTGAAATCTGGAATTAAACTCAGGCTAGACAAACGTGACATTAAACCAAAGTTCACATGACATAAACGAGAATGCCAAATAGAACTATCATTAATTGTGCCACAAATATGATTTACTGACTTATTACAAAAATCTGCCAAAGATAGGCGGAACAAGCCTCCGCAATCATAGCCTTTACCAATAAATTGTCCATGCTTAGACATAACTACTTTATTGGACTCTAAAACTACTTTAAAACCATCTCTCAAAAGAAGAGATACGCTAACAAGGTTCTTGCGTATAGTAGGACATGCTGCACGTTCTTCAGTTGCACGATCTTCCCCGAAGTAAACTTCAGATCTACCGTGCCAACACCACGAACAGAAGCATGTAATCCATTCCCCATTAGGACGGAGGAACCTTGGAGCCCCTGATAAGAAGAAAACAGAGAGATATCAGCACACACGTGAATATTAGCACCTGTATCAACCCACCAATTTGGTGATTGAAATACTGATAGTACAATAGGAAAATTACCATACCCATCATCAGCATCGCTAGTAGTCACAAGGTTGACATTCTTCTTTTTCCCTTTGCGGTCCGCTCGCCCTGGACACTCTTTGGAAAAATGCCCAAGCTCTCCACAAGTGAAGCATGGCAACTCTGCTTTATTCTTCTTCTTCTTCTTAATGTAGTAGTAGTTTTTGGCATTGAAAGACTTATGTAACGTAACGGCCCTAATCCCATGGCCCACTGATCACCGTCAACCGCTGACAGTCGATCCGTACAGCCAAGAGATTAAGACCGGTTCCGCTACTGGGCTACATCAGTGCCCGATGTCCGCAGGATCATCTCACAATTCAGTTACAATCTCTTGAACATTTTGACAAATAACATCGGAGTAAATAGCGGAAGACTTAGATAACAATAGTTTTACAAACCAGGGTTCAACATAAAATTAAAGTGAAGTTATTACAGACCATAGTTTAAATAGATAGAGTTGGCAGAGTAGCATATGACAATAACTGAAAGGTAAAGATACTTCACCCAGCCCGAGGGTGAATAATCACTCATCGGCCTCATCGGCCTCTTCCTGAACAACAGTCACACAGCAGGGTCCAAAGCATACTGAGGAATCTGCCATACCTGCAACATGGGTAATAAAACCCTGAGTACAAAGGTACTCAACAAGACTTACCCGACTAAAGAAAAAGGGAGAAGACTCAGGAATGAGAGGCTTAGGGTAGTCAAGGTAAGGCTTAAGTAAGATCAAGTATTTTGCAGAAAAGCATTTTTGTAAACCTTATTTTATTTTGAAAGATTCAGTATTCCTCAATTCTTCATCATTCATGATTCATTTTACATTTCAAAACATTCCTAGTTGAGAACCACTCTCCGTTGACAGTCAGTGGACCAAGTCTCCATAACCGAGGAGCAACGTTAATCCGGATAAATAATGCTCAGCTGAGGATCCCTATCCACACTGCATATGTAGCACCCAAGCTTGCATATGCCAACTCGTCTACCACGATTCCTCCAAGATTGGGCCCGGTCCTACGCCACCCGGAAGTACAGTACACCCCTCCAATCCGGGACTCTAACCCACGTGGGTACATGCTACTTCGCCATCTCTCTCCACTCCCAGTGCGCGGTTGTCGGTCCAATAATGGATTTCTCGGAGCCAGAGCTTTCCGTAGTATGTGAATAGTTACAAGTCTTGACCAGCAGGCCCCCATACGGATGGTCCCTACATTTTTCCGCCAGCGACAAGCACCTCGGGACTCTAACCCAAGAGTACAGGTCCTGTCGGTTTTTCAACCCTGTCCCGGTCGGTGTCAACTGTTGAGTCCCGGACTACAACATGACGGCACCGTACGCAAGGACAACCTCTCCTTGCTATTGACTAGGTACGGATCAGATACCTAGCCAACAGCCGGGGTAAGACCAAATTCCCAAACATTCCTTAAGTGATCACACTTTTGAAATTGGCATTTTATTGCAAAGTCTAATTCAATAAGCATTGCTAAGCATTTTTCAAATACTTTTGAAAAGCAGGTATCGGGTGTATCAGTGGTCAAGGTGGATAGTGCATCAATTAGGATAACACACAACTCCTATAAACCTAATGCAATAATTTAACTCAAAAGCTTTTAAGGAAATCATTTTATAAATTCAAGGAAAGGGTTAAATGCACCGGGCTTGCCTTGGATGGCAAAAAGAGCAGACTCGGGGTTGGAGTAGGTGTCGGAGCTCGGGGTCGCCTCGGGGACAGATCCTTCGGTGGCTACCTCGACTTCAGGTCCTTCTTCGTCAACTATACGGATGCAATGATGAATGCTCATGATGAATAATATGGACTTATGGTGCAAGACAATTCCACTGATTCTAGATTACTTTAAACAAGGCATGATTGAAATCTAGGTTGAGCATAAAAGGTAACCGTTTTTTTCCTTAAGCAATATTGATTAAACTAGCCCTTATTATAATTATCCTAAGCATCAACCAATCATAGCATCACAAACATCATAGACCAAAGGGTAGGGGTCTATGAACATCAATCAATCCAAAGATCACATCATCAACACTTATTACCAACCCTAATCCATCTTTTCTATTTTCTTAATTTATTTAAAAGGTCATTTTATGAAGTTGCTCCAAAAATTACCAAATTAATCACATAAGTTCATTATGGTGTAGATAGATGGCAAAACAAATTTCATAATTTTTGGAGGTCATTAAGGTGTTCAAATAATTCTAGACATTTAATTAACAAAAGGTACTATTCAAGAATTAAAATAAAAGCTCAAAAATCAACTTGTTCCAAAAGACTTCAAAATTTTTCCAGAGACCAAACATGGCATAAGAAGCTCACAAAAATTTGTCTCAAGATTTTTGGAGTTATAATTCTCTCTCCAAAAACCAAAACCAAAACCTTCATTTTTCAATTAAAAGGGAAATTTTACATTTTCAAATTTTTGCACAAAACTCAAGTTTCATATTTTTATAAAATACTCCAGAGCATAAAGAGTCTATCACAAAAATTTCAGAATTTTTGGATGCACACAGAAAATACCACAAAAAAGAGAAATCAGAGCACTATTCACATGTTTGAAGAAATAGAAAATCGGCACTGTTCTTCTCCCTCGCTCACCGGCGGCCGGCCGACGGCGGCGGCGCTGCTGCGCCGGGCACTACAGCCACTCCGCGGCGAAACCGAGGGCATGGAGAGGTTCAGGAGCTCACCGGCGGTCGATTAGAGGACTCAGCGCGGTGAGGGGATGAACGGAGGGAGGTGGTCGACGGTGACCGGCGGGAAGCTCACGGCGGCGATCGTCGACTCGGCGATCCTGCGCGACATAAGCGACCGGAAGGGGTCAGTCAGAGGCGCAAAGGAGTAGGGAAGGTGATGCGGGGGTCAGTGGAGGATGATCAAGGCCGGAGAGGAGTATTTCGCGATCCCGACCTCGACGGGATTCTCGCCGGAGATGACAACGACGAGCTACGCCGGGCGAATGGAGGCGGTAGCGACCAATTGAGGGATGGTGAAGCTGCGCAAGGACTTGGCGGAGCTTCTGGGCTAGCTGGGAGAGAAGCGGAGGCTCGGGCTTGCTCTGGCCACGGTGGCGGAGTTGGGTTCCACTCCGGCCGGCTCGGCGGGGCTCTTATAGCCGCGGCGAGAGGCTGGCAAGACGCGCGCGGGGGCGGATAAGGTGGCTCAGTGCGTGCGCAATCGAGTGCGAGGCCAAGGGTCAGCGGTTTGGCACGCAGGGACCGGCGTTGTGCTCGCCGGTGGCGAACACGCGCGGCGACGAACTGCGGGCGGTAGGGGACGGGAAGATGTCAACTGGGGCTCAGGCGCGTGCGCAATGATGCGCTGAGCATCGGCGTGGAGTTGGTTCGGGCGAAGGAGCTTCGACACGCGTCGCCCGCGAACTCCGGCGAAGGCGCGCGGCCGGGCCCCCCTAGCTCGCCTGGGAAGATGAACAGTCTAGGTGTAGGGTTTGACTTTTGGCTAGTTTCTGTATTTTGCAAATTACTTTCAAATATTGAACTGTGCGACAAAAACTCAAAACACCAAAGTTGTTCAGACAAATGAGATCTACAACTTTGTCAATATGAACATTTTCAAATTCCAAATAGTTTTTGAACTATATCAAAACAGAAAAGGGGACACTTTTTCAAACTTGATTCAAATCAAAATTACTCTGGATTTCAAACTGAACTTGAAAATCTTCCAATATGAAAGTTGTTCCATTTGACAAACCTATAACTTTGCTAATATACACTTTTTCTGAAACTCAATAGTTTTTGAATAACTTTTTAAAACTGAAAAGGGGACAAAAACTGGAATTTGAACAAATTTGAAATTACTTCAAATTTATATAGAAACATGGAAATCTGTAAATACCAAAGTTGTTCCTCTAGATCAGATTCACAACTTTGCTTTTTGAACCAACTCAAAATTTTGAATTTTGAAAAAGTTATCAAAAAGGAATAAATCCAGGATTTGGGATTTAGGTTTTGCAAAAGGAAAATCAAATCAAATCTGACTTTTGAACTTTGATCAAAGCAACAAACATCAGGGCACTAAATTTGAACAAGAATTACAAGAACTAGGCACAGAGGTGAAATTACCATTTTGCCCCTATAGGAGAAGTGGGCTAATAAGGGTTTTTGCAATAGAGGTACATCACATAAAATGATACACTACAATGCATACACATGAAATCATGATCACGATGATTAATGATGGTAATGATGATATGTCAAGTTAATTACATGCTTAAACACCAGAGGTGTTACAGCCTTCCCCCCTTAAAGAAATCTCGCCCCGAGATTCTGCGTCTTAAGAAAGGACAAAGAAGGGATAAAGGCAAAACTTTACATAGACAGGGATTCGAGAAAGTCGGGATAGTTCTTTGCCAAGAAGTCTTCAGATTCCCAAGTAGCTTCTTCTTCAGAGTGCTGGTTCCACTGGATTTTGTACCACCTTGTGGTAGTTCTTCGAGTAACTCGATCTTTGTGATCCAACACGCGAACTGGATATTCCGAGTAGGATAGATCAGGCTCTAGCTCGACTCCTTTAACTTCCACGACATGTTCTGGTACTCGGAGGCACTTCTTGAGTTGGGAGACATGGAAAACATTGTGGACAGCAGAGAGATAATCGGGCAACTTCAGCTTGTAAGCTACCTTGCCACAACATTCCAAAATCTCAAACGGACCAATGTAGCGGGGTGCTAACTTTCCCTTGACTCCAAAACGAGTGACTCCTTTGGTTGGTGAGACCTTGAGATATACGTAATCTCCAACTTGAAACTTCAGAGGTCGACGTCTCTTGTCAGCATAACTCTTTTGTCGGGATTGGGCAATCTTCATGTTCTCTTGTATCTGCTTGACTTTCTCTTCCATATCTTTAACCAGGTCAACTCCAAAGAATTCTCTTTCTCCAGGCTCAGACCAACTGAGGGGTGTACGACAACGACGACCGTACAGTGCTTCAAATGGTGCCATTTTGATGCTTTCTTGATAACTGTTATTATATGAGAACTCTGCCAAGGGCAAACAGTCATCCCAAGTATCTGCGAAGGTGAGCACACATGCTCTCAACATATCCTCTAACACTTGGTTGACTCGCTCAGTTTGTCCATCTGTTTGTGGATGATATGCTGTACTATGCAAGAGCTTGGTTCCAAGTGAGGTATGGAACGCTTTCCAGAACTTTGCGACAAACTGAGTACCACGATCAGAGATAATGGTCTTGGGTATTCCATGAAGCTTCACTATGTTGTTCTTGTACAAGGCGGCATACGTGGGGACGGCGTAGCTGGTCTTGACTGGCAGAAAGTGAGCTTGTTTGGTAAGTCGGTCCACGATTACCCAAATGGAATCAAAACCTTTCTGAGTCTTGGGTAGCCCATTGATAAAATCCATGCTGATATCTTCCCACTTCCAGGCAGGTACAGATAAAGGCTGCAATTCTCCTCCAGGCTTCATGTGCACGGCTTTGACTTTCTGACAAGTATCACAGCGAGCGACATAGCGAGCGATTTCAATCTTCATCTTTGTCCACCAGAATCTCTGCCTTAGATCCTGGTACATCTTGTTGCTGCCGGGGTGGATGGAAAACCTAGACAGGTGTGCCTCATCAAGGATCAACTGTCTCAACTCAGGCACCTTGGGAACTACTAGACGGTTCTTGAACCATACCACTCCTTCATCATCAATCCTGAAACAGTCAGCTTTTCCAGTTTGAATCTTTTCGATGATGTGCTTGATTCCAGGGTTATCTTTCTGTGCAGCGATGACTTGTTCCTTGACCGATGTTTCTATCCTGACATTGTTCAGGCTTCCTTGCGGAACTATCTCAATACCCATCCTTTCAAGAGCATGGCACAAGGAAAGATCATAGGGCTTCGTCGTCAGACAGTTGCAGTATGACTTGCGACTGAGGGCATCGGCAACTACATTTGCCTTACCAGGATGGTAATGCACTTCGATATCATAGTCCTTGATTAACTCAAGCCATCTTCGCTGCCTCATGTTCAGCTCTTCTTAGGTGAAGATATACTTCAGGCTCTTGTGATCGGTGTACACATTGCAGGTACTGCCCAACAGATAATGACGCCATATCTTCAAAGCATGCACCACTGCTGCTAACTCAAGGTCATGGGTTGGATAATTCTCCTCATGTCGCCTAAGCTGCCGTGAGGCATAAGCGATCACTCGACCTTCTTGCATCAAAACACAGCCTAACCCAGTACCAGATGCATCACAGTATACATCAAAGGGTTTCTCGATGTCTGGTTGAGCTAGGACTGGTGATGTAGTTAGTAGTTTCTTCAAGGCTTGAAAAGCTTGCTCACAGGCTGTTGACCAAACAAAATCCACGGAATTCTTCAACAACTCTGTGATAGGCTTGGCAACTCTGGAGAAGTCTGGGATGAAACGACGATAGTATCCAGCCATTCCCATGAAGCTGCGAACTTCGCGGACAGTGGTAGGTGGCTTCCAATCCAAGATATCTGCCACTTTTCCAGGGTCAACTGACACACCTTCAGCGGACAGGACATGACCAAGGAATTGAATTCGATCTAGCCAGAATTCACATTTACTGAACTTGGCATACAACTGGTGATCTCTGAGACGAGAGAGAACGACACGAAGATGCTTGGCATGATCTTCAGGAGTTCTTGAATAAACAAGGATGTCGTCAATGAACACGACTACAAATTTATCGAGCTCTGGCATGAACACAGAGTTCATGAGATACATGAAATGAGCGGGGGCATTGGTCAAGCCAAAAGACATGACCAAGTACTCATATAGGCCGTATCTGGTGGTGAAAGCGGTTTTGGGAATATCTCCGGGACGAATTTTTATTTGGTGATAGCCAGATCTGAGGTCGATCTTGGAAAACACTCTGGCTCCAGATAACTGGTCAAACAGAAGATCAATGCGAGGCAAGGGATATTTATTTTTGATGGTGACCTCGTTGAGCGGGCGATAGTCAACGCACAGACGAAGGCTTTTGTCCTTCTTCTTCACAAAGATAGCAGGACAGCCCCAAGGAGATGAACTTGGGCGAATGAGACCCTTATCCAATAGCTCTTGCAATTGGATCTTCAGTTCTGCCAACTCTCTGGGAGGCATTCGATAAGCTCTACGGGATATAGGAGCAGTCCCGGGCTTTAGCTCTATAGCAAACTCAACATCACGGTCGGGAGGCAGACCAGGTAAATCTTCTGGAAAGACATCAGGGAACTCGCAGACCACGGGGATATCTCGGATCCCTTGATCATAGGTAGCATTTAGCTGTGTGGTAGCTGGTTTTGAAGGCATAGGAAGTTGGAGAAGGAGTTTGGCGGTACTGTTAGGAATATCCACTCTCACAACTCTATTCAAGATGTCTATCATGGCTTTATACTGACACATCCAATTCATGCCTAAGATGACATCTATCTCTTGATCGCGCAGTACTATCATGGTGGTAGGAAAGACATGTTTCCCCAACATTACTGGTATACTGCGGACCACTTCCTTAGTATTTATCCGCCCTCCAGGCGAAAGTATGCAGAAACTTTCTTTTAACTCCCCCATGGGCAACTCATGCTTGATGACAAAAGTGTGACTGATGAAGGAATGCGATGCACCAGAATCAAACAAGACGACTGCAGGATGATTGGCAACAGGGAACCTACCGAGCATGACGGGCTCTCCTTCTGGGATGTTACTGACGGTGGTGAAGTAGACTTGCCCGTGCTTCCTGACAAGCTTGCCCTTCTGAACGTGCTGCTGCGGTGCACGGTGCTGCTGCTGTGATCCTCCAGGGCCTTTCTGTGCATGCTGGGCATTCTTCTTGGGTTTTGGGCACTCGCGAGACCAGTGACCAACTTGGCCACAGTTGTAGCATGGATGGTTGTACGCTGTTTGTGGGGTGGTGACACGAACACCGGGGGCGTTCGGCTGAGTGGCACTTTGCTGGTTGGCATTGTGGGTGGTGGCCGCGGTACGAACGACCACTTGCTGATGGGGGTATGGGGCACGGTTTTGGTGGTGGCTGGGGTGGTAGATGATTCTTGGGCGCTTATGGTTGCTGGAGAAACTGCTAGACCCAGCCTTCTTCTTCTTCTTCTCTTCCTGATACTGGCGGTTGCTTTCCTCGTAAGCAACAGCACGGTCAACGACCTCATGGTAGGATCCGTTTAGGTTGTTGGACGGACCTCTGCGAATCTTAGGGTGCAGACCCCTGAGAAAACAATCTCTCTTCTTTTCCTCTGTGTTGACATAGTCGGAGGCATACTGGCTGAGGTGGTTGAATTGTCCCACGTACTGCATGACGGTGGAATCTTTCTGTTGCAGGGCCAAGAACTGATCCAACTTCATCTTCATCAATCCCGAGGGGATGTGATGTGCTCTGAAGGCGGTGCGGAACTCTTCCCAGGTCAGTTGGTGACCTTCCGGCTGGGCCGCCAACAGGTTGGCGTACCAGGCACTTGCAGGACCACGGAGCTGCTGAGAAGCGAACCGAGGCTTCTGGATCTCCGTGCAGTGCAGTAGACTGAACTTCTGTTCCATGGTGCGTAACCAGTCGTCAGCCTCGAGAGGTTCATCGGCCTTTGTGAAGACCGGTGGTCGTGTTTCAGTGAAGTCCACATAGGTTGTCTCTTGGTTGTTGCGGCGACCACGGTTGCCGTTGTTCTGCTGCCCTTGATTCTGAGCCATCAGATTGGCAGCGGCGGCCAAGGCTGCAATGGCATCTGCTAGGGTAGCTGGTACAGGTGGAGGGTTTGGGATGTTGGCATCATCAGAACCTCCGGCTCCGGTACGGGTGTTCACAGGCATCTGTATAAGCAACTCGGAACTCAGCACATATGGACAAAGGTTCTGAAACAACTTGATTGACAACTTCACTGATACAAAGATAGCTGGCTTGATAAAGATGACAACAGACTGATAAGGGAAAAGGTACGAAAAGAAAGATACATGCCAGACTTGGCAACAGACAGACTAACGCCCCCAAACCTAGTCTAAGGTTTTAGGTAAGCAGATGGTACGGACACAAGGAGTCTAGTCATCATCGATGAAGATCAACTCTTCGTCATCATCATCATCTTCGATGATAAGCTCAGGCTCTTCCTCCTCATCTTCATCTTCAACGTGGACATCCTCAGCAGGTTCCACTTCCTCATTCTGATCGGGTTCGTGTTCCACTTCAGGTTCCTCCACGACTCCGTCTTCGGGGTCCTCAGCAACTGGTGGAATCACGGGGTGAAGCTGGTCGTGCAGCTGATGTACTTCCTCATGAAGCATATCATTGAACTGCTCGATTTGGGCGGTGTATTGCTGTAGTCCATGGAGCTGGGCTCTGGTAACGTCCTCGCGGATCCAAGCATCATTGCGCTGCTCGATAGCGCGAACTGTGTTTCGGTTGGCCTGCTCCAGGGAAGCTCGTGCCTCATAAAACTCCATGCGGGAAAGGTAGAAGTCATGCTCCATGTTCTCCATTTCAGCCTTCAGATTCTTGATTTCCTCCTTCAGCTGCTTGCGGGTGCGGCGGGGAAAGCGACGACTATTGGAGGATTCTCCAGTCTCTTCTCCGGTGCGTGGCGCGGTAGGGACATGCTGCACGTTCTTCAGTTGCACGATCTTCCCCGAAGTAAACTTCAGATCTACCGTGCCAACACCACGAACAGAAGCATGTAATCCATTCCCCATTAGGACGGAGGAACCTTGGAGCCCCTGATAAGAAGAAAACAGAGAGATATCAGCACACACGTGAATATTAGCACCTGTATCAACCCACCAATTTGGTGATTGAAATACTGATAGTACAATAGGAAAATTACCATACCCATCATCAGCATCGCTAGTAGTCACAAGGTTGACATTCTTCTTTTTCCCTTTGCGGTCCGCTCGCCCTGGACACTCTTTGGAAAAATGCCCAAGCTCTCCACAAGTGAAGCATGGCAACTCTGCTTTATTCTTCTTCTTCTTCTTAAATGTAGTAGTAGTTTTGGCATTGAAAGACTTATGTAACGTAACGGCCCTAATCCCATGGCCCACTGATCACCGTCAACCGCTGACAGTCGATCCGTACAGCCAAGAGATTAAGACCGGTTCCGCTACTGGGCTACATCAGTGCCCGATGTCCGCAGGATCATCTCACAATTCAGTTACAATCTCTTGAACATTTTGACAAATAACATCGGAGTAAATAGCGGAAGACTTAGATAACAATAGTTTTACAAACCAGGGTTCAACATAAAATTAAAGTGAAGTTATTACAGACCATAGTTTAAATAGATAGAGTTGGCAGAGTAGCATATGACAATAACTGAAAGGTAAAGATACTTCACCCAGCCCGAGGGTGAATAATCACTCATCGGCCTCATCGGCCTCTTCCTGAACAACAGTCACACAGCAGGGTCCAAAGCATACTGAGGAATCTGCCATACCTGCAACATGGGTAATAAAACCCTGAGTACAAAGGTACTCAACAAGACTTACCCGACTAAAGAAAAAGGGAGAAGACTCAGGAATGAGAGGCTTAGGGTAGTCAAGGTAAGGCTTAAGTAAGATCAAGTATTTTGCAGAAAAGCATTTTTGTAAACCTTATTTTATTTTGAAAGATTCAGTATTCCTCAATTCTTCATCATTCATGATTCATTTTACATTTCAAAACATTCCTAGTTGAGAACCACTCTCCGTTGACAGTCAGTGGACCAAGTCTCCATAACCGAGGAGCAACGTTAATCCGGATAAATAATGCTCAGCTGAGGATCCCTATCCACACTGCATATGTAGCACCCAAGCTTGCATATGCCAACTCGTCTACCACGATTCCTCCAAGATTGGGCCCGGTCCTACGCCACCCGGAAGTACAGTACACCACTCCAATCCGGGACTCTAACCCACGTGGGTACATGCTACTTCCGCCATCTCTCCACTCCCAGTGCGCGGTTGTCGGTCCAATAATGGATTTCTCGGAGCCAGAGCTTTCCGTAGTATGTGAATAGTTACAAGTCTTGACCAGCAGGCCCCCATACGGATGGTCCCTACATTTTTCCGCCAGCGACAAGCACCTCGGGACTCTAACCCAAGAGTACAGGTCCTGTCGGTTTTTCAACCCTGTCCCGGTCGGTGTCAACTGTTGAGTCCCGGACTACAACATGACGGCACCGTACGCAAGGACAACCTCTCCTTGCTATTGACTAGGTACGGATCAGATACCTAGCCAACAGCCGGGGAGTAAGACCAAATTCCCATAAACATTCCTTAAGTGATCACACTTTTGAAATTGGCATTTTATTGCAAAGTCTAATTCAATAAGCATTGCTAAGCATTTTTCAAATACTTTTGAAAAGCAGGTATCGGGTGTATCAGTGGTCAAGGTGGATAGTGCATCAATTAGGATAACACACAACTCCTATAAACCTAATGCAATAATTTAACTCAAAAGCTTTTAAGGAAATCATTTTATAAATTCAAGGAAAGGGTTAAATGCACCGGGGCTTGCCTTGGATGGCAAAAAGAGCAGACTCGGGGTTGGAGTAGGTGTCGGAGCTCGGGGTCGCCTCGGGGACAGATCCTTCGGTGGCTACCTCGACTTCAGGTCCTTCTTCGTCAACTATACGGATGCAATGATGAATGCTCATGAGAATGATAATATGGACTTATGGTGCAAGACAATTCCACTGATTCTAGATTACTTTTAAACAAGGCATGATTGAAATCTAGGTTGAGCATAAAAGGTAACCGTTTTTTTCCTTAAGCAATATTGATTAAACTAGCCCTTATTATAATTATCCTAAGCATCAACCAATCATAGCATCACAAACATCATAGACCAAAGGGTAGGGGTCTATGAACATCAATCAATCCAAAGATCACATCATCAAACACTTATTACCAACCCTAATCCATCTTTTCTATTTTCTTAATTTATTTAAAAGGTCATTTTATGAAGTTGCTCCAAAAATTACCAAATTAATCACATAAGTTCATTATGGTGTAGATAGATGGCAAAACAAATTTCATAATTTTTGGAGGTCATTAAGGTGTTCAAATAATTCTAGACATTTAATTAACAAAAGGTACTATTCAAGAATTAAAATAAAAGCTCAAAAATCAACTTGTTCCAAAAGACTTCAAAATTTTTCCAGAGACTAAACATGGCATAAGAAGCTCACAAAAATTTGTCTCAAGATTTTTGGAGTTATAATTCACTCTCCAAAAATACCAAAACCTTCATTTTTCAATTAAAAGGGAAATTTTACATTTTCAAATTTTTGCACAAAACTCAAGTTTCATATTTTTATAAAATACTCCAGAGCATAAAGAGTCTACCACAAAAATTTCAGAATTTTTGGATGCACACAGAAAATACCACAAAAAAGAGAAATCAGAGCACTATTCACATGTTTGAAGAAATAGAAAATCGGCACTGTTCTTCTCCCTCGCTCACCGGCGGCCGGCCGACGGCGGCGGCGCTGCTGCGCCGGGCACTACAGCCACTCCGCGGTGAAACCGAGGGCATGGAGAGGTTCAGGAGCTCACCGGCGGTCGATTAGAGGACTCAGCGCGGTGAGGGGATGAACGGAGGGAGGTGGTCGACGGTGACCGGCGGGAAGCTCACGGCGGCGATCGTCGACTCGGCGATCCTGCGCGACATAAGCGACCGGAAGGGGTCAGTCAGAGGCGCAAAGGAGTAGGGAAGGTGATGCGGGGGTCAGTGGAGGATGATCAAGGCCGGAGAGGGAGTATTTCGCGATCCCGACCTCGACGGGATTCTCGCCGGAGATGACAACGACGAGCTACGCCGGGCGAATGGAGGCGGTAGCGACCAAATTGAGGGGTGGTGAAGCTGCGCAAGGACTTGGCGGAGCTTCTGGGCTAGCTGGGAGAGAAGCGGAGGCTCGGGCTTGCTCTGGCCACGGTGGCGGAGTTGGGTTCCACTCCGGCCGGCTCGGCGGGGCTCTTATAGCCGCGGCGAGAGGCTGGCAAGACGCGCGCGGGGGCGGATAAGGTGGCTCAGTGCGTGCGCAATCGAGTGCGAGGCCAAGGGTCAGCGGTTTGGCACGCAGGGACCGGGCGTTGTGCTCGCCGGTGGCGAACACGCGGCGGCGACGAACTGCGGGCGGTAGGGGACGGGGAAGATGTCAACTGGGGCTCAGGCGCGTGCGCAATGATGCGCTGAGCATCGGCGTGGAGTTGGTTCGGGCGAAGGAGCTTCGGACACGCGTCGCCCGCGAACTCCGGCGAAGGCGCGCGGCCGGGCCCCCCCTAGCTCGCCTGGGAAGATGAACAGTCTAGGGTGTAGGGTTTGACTTTTGGCTAGTTTCTGTATTTTGCAAATTACTTTCAAATATTGAACTGTGCGACAAAAACTCAAAACACTAAAGTTGTTCAGAAAAATGAGATCTACAACTTTGTCAATATGAACATTTTCAAATTCCAAATAGTTTTTTGAACTATATTCAAAAACAGAAAAGGGGACACTTTTTCAAACTTGATTCAAATCAAAATTACTCTGGATTTCAAACTGAACTTGAAAATCTTCCAATATGAAAGTTGTTCCATTTGACAAAACCTATAACTTTGCTAATATACACTTTTTCTGAAACTCAATAGTTTTTGAATAACTTTTTAAAACTGAAAAGGGGACAAAAACTGGAATTTGAACAAATTTGAATTTACTTCAAATTTTATATAGAAACATGGAAATCTGTAAATACCAAAGTTGTTCCTCTAGATCAGATTCACAACTTTGCTTTTTGAACCAACTCAAAATTTTGAATTTTGAAAAAGTTATAAAAAAGGGAATAAATCGAGGATTTGGGAATTTAGGGTTTTGCAAAAGGAAAATCAAATCAAATCTGACTTTTGAACTTTGATCAAAGCAACAAACATCAGGGCACTAAATTTGAACAAGAATTACAAAGAACTAGGCACAGAGGTGAAATTACCATTTTGCCCCTATAGGAAGAAGTGGGCTAATAAGGGTTTTTGCAATAGAGGTACATCACATAAAATGATACACTAAGCAAATGCATACACATGAAATCATGATCAAGATGATTAATGATGCTAATGATGATATGTCAAGTTAATTACATGCTTAAACACCAGAGGTGTTACAACTTAGGCTTTCCTTTGTACTTGCCATGATTTTTCTGGACGAAGTGGGCGCTAGCTCTTTCCTCGTTCCCCTTCTCAGTGTTATCTTTAGCCCGAGCCTTCTCTTCAACATCAAGAGATGCTATCAGGTTTTCAACTGATATTTTCTGTCTCTTGTGTTTAAGGCTTGTGGCGAAATTCCTCCAAGAGGAAGGTAACTTTGCAATAATGCACCCAGCCACAAACTCATCGGGTATAACACAGTTGAGGAGTTCAAGCTCTTTTGCCAAACGGTGTATCTCATGAGCTTGCTCGACTATAGATTTGTTCGCAACAATCTTGTAGTCATGAAAAGTCTCCATGATGTACAACTCTTTGCCAGCATCTGAAGCACCAAAAGGTAGCTGCCAGATAATCCCACAAAGTCTTTGCGTCTTTAATGTGCAGAATTGTATCAAAGATATGATCAGCAAGGACATTCTGCATAACTCCCACAAAGATTTGGTTGGCATCCTGGAAAGCTCTCTGATCCTCTTCAGAGATATTTCCCTCCGACATACCAGCACTCACCCAGAACACTTTCATGGTCGTCAACCAATTGGTGACCTTAACTTGCCATCTCTTAAAGTGCTCTCCAGAAAATTTTTCTGGCTTCAGCGCATCAACAAAACTAGCCATAGTTAATTCTGGAAACCTATAATAAGGTTTTTGGATTGTTAAAAGAATAGGCAATTTCTAGATTAAAACCAGAATATAAATCATGATAAAATGATTATCTAGATATCTCAGATTGTATTGTTTACTAGCATAGCAAAACATGCATAACATGATCTCATACATGACAACCGGTGTAAACATAGCTCGTACACCAGATAGATTAAAAAGCAAGAACAAAGGCATAAGACCTGATATAAGCATAGAAATTAGATCACGAACGGCGTACCTTTCTGATGCTGGAGAAGACGGTGGCGGAGTCGGCGCTGGACGATCCTCGATGAGCGCTGGAGGAAGAGCTCGGAGCAGTTGACGACGAGTACGTCTTGACGCAGCGCCGCCTGACTTGGACGGTAGACGACCCGTTGTTGAAGACGAGAGCAGTCGCGCGACGAGCGCTTCCCAAAAACCTTATTCGCCTTCTCCCGGTGCAGGATCGCAAAGACGAGGGTTCCGGAGACCTGCTCGCCTGGTCGCTGGTGCACGTAAGCGAACGGACTGGAGACGACTAGACGGCAGCGCAAAAGCGATATGAGGCAAACCCTAGCTCGAGAGGTGTTGAGATACGTTTTGGCGTGGCCGATAGGTTGCTTATATAGCCCTGTTGAACCGACCTCGTGTCGCGATCACGATCTAAATCGGTTTAGGACTCTTGAGTCGTAACTGTTTAGGACTCTGCAACTTGAAGGCCAAGAAACCAAAACCTAAAACTGCAAAAGGAGACCGCGCTCCCGCAAGGCGAGGAGCCGGATTTCGACGGACCATTCACGCAGGTGCCGCGCACCCGCGCAAGTCGCCACGCCACGCCACGCCCGGCGAGGCGAGGCGAGCGAGCGCGCGCGTGTGGGTTTCTCTTTCTCCTTCTCACACTAGACTTGAGGAAGTGGAGAGGGCTTCCATATTCAAGCAAGTCCTCCTCCCCTTCCACTATCAAGGTGGGACTAAAGAGTTCCACTTCCCCTCTTTGCTCACACATGAATGGGCCTTTGAGATTTATTATGAATTTCAGAATTTGTTAATGGGCCAAGCCCATATAATTCTAACATATTCTAAAGTATTAACATTGTCTACACTCCTTCGGTTCAGGCATTTTACTTTAGACAAAATTAGCTACAAGACACTAAAAGTGACCTCTCTTTGCTGGCAGACATGTAAAATAAAACAGTTTACTGGTAAACACTCTATTTCTTATGAAATTTATTGATGACGCCATACACAATTTTTTTTAACAAAATAGATATAAAATCATATAAGTACCCAAAAGTTATCTATAAATCTTCTACACTCTACATGATTAGAACTACATGTTAAAATATTGTTTTGCACTAAAATGACCATTTCATCCCTTTTCATAAATAAACAAAATTATACCATGGTTAATCTATTCATATATTTGTAGGACACTAAAAATCTCAGAAAAAACATAGAATGGGTATATCACCAAATCATGACTATGCTAAAAATATCAACTCGAATTTATAAAGTTTAGTATATCAATTAAGCTTAATAGTAGATAAATCTATAACTTAGTGAAAGGACCTAGGATGCCGCCTAGAGGGGTTTGAATAGGCGTTTCTGAAAATTAACAACTTAAAGTGCGGAAGCAATTAGTATGTGAGTTTCCAATTACTTGGAAACTCCCAATCGGAGTAAAACAAACCCTCAAGAGACAAACACAAAGTATATGACAAGTATTTAATACACCTAGAAGCTAACACCCTGCACCACAAAGATTAGCTCAAGGGATTAACAAATTTGGTGCAGTCAACAAATACCGGACATGTCCGGTATCAATACCTGACAAGTCTGGTATGTGCGTGTTGTGCAGAACAACTCCTTTTTCTTCTCCAATTTATCACACAACCTGCAGGCACTATATATGATATATATGTGATGTCGATTCCCTGCAAAATAACTAGCACAACAAAGAATAACAAATAACCAAAGTAATGAACAAGAGGATGACACGGTATTTGTTTTACCGAAGTTCGGCACCCCCTTGGGTCCTACTCTCCGTTGAGCTGGCTGCGAGCTACCACAAAGGTGGGCTATAGAGGACACCACAGGTCACTCTAGTCGCGGTCTATTTCACCCGCAATGCTCCTTCCACTAATTGATCTCTTTTGAGGAGAGATCGAACCTTCACAAACTTTCCGAGGCACACCACAAAGCTCTTGGGTGCTCTCCGGCGACGCCTAGCCGTCTAGGACCGAGGAGTCCAAGAGTAACGAATGCGCACAACGAGATCGACGATTTGCACAAGTGCTCAAGAGGTGGCTTGCTCTCTAATTTGAATTTCACTCAACCCACAAATGGATTTGGCAATTAGGGATCAATCACTCACTAAGAGAGGGTTGAAAAGTGTCTTTGAGGCTCTAGAATGAGTATTGCAACCAGCAGAATCAGCAGCCTCCAAATGTGGAGGCTTGGGGGTATTTATAGGCTCAATTTCGAAACTAGCCGTTTTCTAGCCGTTGGTTGTGTCAGCTCATACCGGACATGTCCGGTATGCATACCGATGACTATACTTCATAGGAAAACACTTGACTAACCAAATTTCAAACCCCAGTTGAAGGTCGGAACTTCCGACATCAAACGTCGGAACTTCCGACGAGACCGAGACAGAGATTTGGGACCTGCTGTTCTAAAAAGGTCGGAACTTCCGGTTATCTCTCGGAACTTCCGACGTTCCAACACAAAGAGGAACTGAGCGAAGCAGGCTAATACCGGACATGTCCGGTATGCATACCGGACATGTTCGGTATGGACTCTCTGTGTCAGGACTATGGACAAGGCCGTAGGAAGGCTGTGCTGCTGTGGGCTCATATGCATACCGGACATGTCCGGTATGGACTCTCTGCGCCAGGACAGTAGGCAAGGCCATAGGAAGGCTGTGCTGCTGTGGGTTCATACCGGACATGTCCGTTATGCATACCGGACATGTGGACAGATTGTCCAACAACATGTTCAAAGTCAGTTCTAGCTCTCTCATATCTTACTTAGGTTGGTTTGAGCACTTATGAAAAACCATCTACTATATGTTGTATCCCTCTTAATAGTACGACATTCCTATTTACCCAACTTCAAAAGGAAAGACGAAATTTAAACCTCTTGAGTTGATTTTTATTGAACCGAAGCCGCTTCTCTTTTCCTTCTTTTCCTTGGGGAATGCTTGTCATGATTGAAAGTAGATTTCTCTTGAACAAAGCCATCTTGAGCATGTGACTTGACTCCATACATGTGATGTGAAGAAATCCCAAATGTGTCAAGTCACTTCAATCAAAACTATTGCTAGGTAAGTTGATTCTCCACTCAATATAATCTTCTAGCTTGATTGATCCTTCGACTAAATGCAAGTACTTTCTTATTCACCCTAGCTAGGTTCCTTGGTCGCTAAGCCGTCGCTTGCCCTTCACCCTTGCTTAGTACCTCGAAGACTCTTTCCTTGCTATCTTCACCATCTCAAGCTATTCAATCACACTTTGTTTTGAATCCTTTGTTAGCATACATATGAACCATGATTATCCCACAATAGAGTGGCCTTTTCATCAATATCATTTATATTGTTGTCTTGTGCTTGTGATATGAATATCATACAACAATCCATCATTTTGGCTTTGCATTCCATTTCAATTATATTGTGAGATAGCCCTTTTTCTATGTCACACTTAGCAAACACATTAGACCTTTAATCAAGACGTCATCAAGTCATCCAAAACATACTTAAGTGCAACATGCACTTTCACTCAGTCATGCTAAATATACCATTATAAACTTTATTATTTTGAGCTAATATTTTTAGCATAGTCAAGATTTGGTGATGATGAATTCCGTGACTATTAAAAAAAAATTAACCATGGTTAACTTGTCTATTTATGAAGATGGGTAAAATAGCCATTTTAGTGCAAAACAATATTTTACCATGTAGTTCTGATAATGTAGAGTGTAGAAGATTTCATAGTATAATTTTTGGGCACTTATATATCTATTTCGTAAAAATATTTCATTGCGCATGGTGTCTATCAGCAAATTTGACAAGAAACAGAGTACGTGTACACCAACAAACTACTTCATTTTACATGTCCGCTAGCAAAAAGAGGCCACTTTCAATATCTTGTAACAAATTTTACCTTTACTTTATCTTAAATATGAGTTGCAATGTCAAAATCAGATACATAGAATTAGGGGGAGTTTAGTTGCTGGGTGACAAGTTTTTGAGTGTCATATCAGATGTTGTACACTAATTCAGTATATTAAAATTAGACTAACAAAAAAACAAATTGCATAGACTAATAAAAACCAAATTACAGACTAATTAATCTATCATTAATATATGTTTACTGTAGCACAACATTATCAAATCATTGATTAATTAGGCTTAAAATCGTCTCTCAAAGTTACCGTCCCCGCAATTTGTATCATTAGTTTTTTTAGTCTATATTTAATACTCTATGGATACTGTTGGTATTTTTCTTAGCGTCGCTAATAAGAATAGAGTTTTAATCTATCCCCGGCAACGGCGCCAGAAACGCTTGTTAACACTTCTTAACGCAACCACTAGAACTAGATTATGGAGCCTAACCCCAGCAACGGCGTTAGAAGTGTCTTGGTGGTAAAACTATTGACTATTGGATAGTTCCGCAAGCGCACATAATATACCGATGTAGCACTTCACCCAGGAGTATTCCAAGGTATCGTTATTTATTTTATCCCAAAGGAAAGCAAGCTAGGAAAGATGTAGAGAGAGGAAAGATAGATCCTTTAGTCTTACTATAATCTATTATCAATTAGAGAAGCAAAAGGGTATATGATATGAAAGATAACTTTAGTAGAGTTAGCTAGGTGGGAGGACAACGAGTGAGTATAAAGTACTCCTATATTTCTACCTTTACTCCTATGAACTAATCCTAATTAAATAGATGACTTAACTAGATTGACGCCTTGCTACTTGTGTGAGAGGGATAAACGAGAGAGTAAATCGATAGAAGGTTGTTCACCTAACCCAGTACTCAAGTGGATATTTGGCTTATGGACGCCTTACCTTTTAAGAACTAGCCTGAGTTCACGTGAGAGGATCTAGGTAGCCAGGCAAAATCTATCACCTTTTGCCCATGCGCCCCTACTGTCCGTGCAAGCTAGCGGTAGTCAAAGATAAGATGAAGTATGAGCACCACGCTCACACTTATCTACACCTTTAGCTATCGATCAAAATAGCTAAAACCCCTATCCTAAGATAGGACGATGACGCGCACACAAGAAGCTATTTAAAGGAAATCAATCTAACTAAGACAACTATAGAACTAAGATAAGCACACAACAAGGCTATATAAATATAGACTTGCACTAAGTAAATACTTAAATAAATACTTGGAAAGTAAATACTTAAGTAAATGCAAAGTAAAGTAAAGAAAGAATAATATATTAAATAAATAAAGTCTTACAAAAGAAGAAAGATACAAGGGGTATACCAGACTCCCAGAAGACGACTCCGGAGACCCGAGCTTCGCCCGACTCGACTCTAACTCCCACTCTAGACTAACTACTACTACTCTTGCTTGATCTCACTTGAGAGTGGAGATGTGTGAGATATCTTGGGGGTATGAAGAATGAGAGGGTGAAGGCCTCTATTTATAGTGGAGGTGGAGTAGGGGCTACTCCGGCGCCACGTTAGCGATCCGTGTGCTCATCCTCTCTTCACCCTTGGATCCACCGTCATAGCAACCGACCTTGATGAATGGCTTGGATATTCTTCACGTGTCAAACATGCACTTTGCCACCGACTTGGATGAGGGTCACCATGGGGTCGGCCGACCCCTGTCTCTGACATGTGGGCCCAGGGTACATCTTCTAGAAGGTGCTGATGTCACCGTGATGAATAGTGCTGCTAGGTCTCACCAAGGGGGGGATCGACCGACCCCCCTATGACAAGGTTGGCCCACCTTCTTCTCTCCCTTGGTGACCCCACATGTCATGTAGCAAGTCTTGTGAAGTTGGTTGCATTTGGTTTTCGGTGTGGACCCATGAATCCATGTGCTTCTCATCTTGCACCATTGAGCAAAAGCACATGCTTGATCCAATGGTTGATATTGGCTTGAACATGCTTCTCTTGGATCATGCCATGTCACCATGGCTGAGGTGGCCCAAAGGTGGGGTCGCCCGACCCCCTTGGTGGGCCCACCTGGCCTCGTTTTGTTCATTTTGCCATCTCCTACAAGTTCACAAGCTAAGAGTACAAGTGGAACTTATTAGTGATAAATATGCTCATGATATGCTATACTTCCTTGAAACCGAGGCCTGTTGACGGTATTTTGATAAGGTAAAACATGCTATAACTTCCGTCAACAAGATCCCCCAAGCTTAACCTTTGCTCGTCCCGAGCAAACAATCAAACTTGGCCTCGGTGGATCAGTATTGTTACTATGCATCACATTTCAAGAGTACCATGTGCACAACAAAGTTCTTCTCTTTGAATGGAAAAATTAGCTATGTAAATCACCCATATTACCTTAGTACTCTATGGGGCTTATGGCTTTTCCTTTGTCTTAGGTGGTTGAAAGATAGAACAGTTTGACTTGAGCACTAACTTTCTTGTTTTTAGCAAGTTTCATACCGGAGGTTTTACAATATTTTTCAAAAGAAAGAGTTAATGTTCCTCATATGGTTCTCTCATGTCGCTCAAATAGTGTATGATTCCTCACCAAGGCATATGATAAGTGTTGCCTTCTTTATTTCATCCTACTTCTAAACAGGCTTATGTGTAGCTCAAGGTAGAGATGAAAGAAGATGGCATACTTACTTGCATTTTGTTGCGAAGTCAAAGCTCAGATCCTTGAAGAGAAGAGTCATACTCCCAGATCAAGATGTGCAAGTGTGTGGTGTATGGTGGACTAGATTGCTTCTTTATTTGATAAGATCTATCTCTCTATATTTTTTTTTCCTTTTCTCTCTTTTCTAATGAGACATGGCTAGCATTTTTTTTCTTTTTTTTCTTTTTTCATGGACTTTCACTTGTCCATTTTTTTCATCTTTATTTTGCCTAGCCTTTTGAGTCTCATCTACTAAATGATTGGGAGAGATTTCCTAACACTTGGAGTATGAAGCAACCTATTTGGTGGAAATGAAAGACATGTTTTTGCATACTTCCAGTGTAGAAGCAGCATGTATATGAGGTGTGTACGTGATCTTGATCTTAGGAGCATGAAAAGTCTCTTAACAAGGGTCAACAAGACTTGACAACACTCAATACAAAGCAAATAGCCTATGTAGAAGGTTTGTAAACATGTAAAGCATATATGGCTGTGGTAGGAATTTATCACCATTGAGGAACAATTAAGATTTTGATCATTTTAAGAATAAATTCTTCGGTAATCTATCATGCTTAGAACAATATTATAGCAGCTCTTGTCTCACTATATCATGTCTCACAACAACTTAGACTTAGTTCTAGCACTTGCAACCCACAAAGTTTTCAGGTTCATGATGGTTTAAATGAGCTAAGTGATCCATACTTAGAGAAATACTAAGTTGTAGACTAGGCACTAGAGAAACATTAGCAAGGCAACTAGTCATCATTTCCATGGGGAAGATAGACATATATGAGACATATGTGCTAAGGGGGGGTACTAAGCAAATATTTTTGGTATTTTTTTTAATGCAATGAGAAAACTAATTGAAACGTAAATAACTTAAGATACAGGACTTACCTTGGTGGGGGAGAGAATCTCCCCCAAGCTTGGTTCTTGCCTAATGTGGTGGTGGATAATGCTGGTACCACCCGGCTCAACGTCGTGCTTCTTCTTCTTGAATGGCCTGCAGGAGTTGGGCGTTTTGTTGTGCAAGAAGCAATGTTGCCTCTTGTTCGATGTTCATCGTACCCATGTTGTCGATGAGCTCGTCCATCGGCGTCCTTCGATGTTGCCTTCCTCTACCCCGTGGGTGAGGAGTGTCTTGAGAGCGAGGAGTGTCTTGTGAGCGAGGAGGCCTCCCCAAGGACCCTGAAATGTCCATGGAGGCTGCCTCATCTCCCTCTTCAACTTCTTCAGCCCGATGTGAAGGTCCGCCTTGTTCCATTCGAGTAGCATGGGACGCTCTCCTTGTCCTCCTGCTAGTACCTGCAACTTTTGGGGTTCTTTCCTCGGGGTCCAAATCAAAGGTTAGCGTACGAAGCGCATACAATCGAAGTCCCTCACAAGGGAGAGTGATTTCGATTGTATGGCCTAGATAAATCATCATTAGTTCACCCTTGGGACCCCTTTTGAGTACATTGCAACCAATAAATACACTTTCTTCCACAACATCTCTCACGGTTTCAATGTACTCAAAAGTTTGGGATTCTAGTGCACCCAAAGCTTCGGCTATGCGTGTGATGAATGATGTGAAGTATATGGGTTTCCTAGGCTTTATGTAGCTAAGCCAATAGTTCACTAGCATTTTAACAGGTGAAACTTTAACCTTGCTAACCATGGCATAAAGTAGTTTCAGCTCATCATCACTTACCAAAGCTCCTCTCATGCCAGGGAAAGGAGTGGTACTAGCTCACTTCTTTCCACCTCTCTCCTCTCATGAGCACTAGCATGGTGAGGTTCTTGGGAAGAACTCTCACCCTTGTTGGACTTTTTGAAACGGGAGGCAAGCAACTTCTTCATTTTACTACAGGATAAGTTACCAAGCTTCTACTACTACTATGAAATGGGAACTATTTTTGGAATTTTGGTTTTTGGATGGCTACTACTAAGCTAAGCTTGAGAATGAACTTGCAACTAAGGAAGGAAAGGAAGAACTTGTGAGCTCGAGGTGGTTTTGGTGTGGAGTTGAGCTCACAATGCAAGGGTATATATAGGGGGAGAAGGGCATCTTGATGTCTCCCACAACATGGATCGGCCGACCCCCCTTCTTGGCACTTTCAACTTTGCTTTTGCTTTAGCCAGGGGACATGTCTAAAGTGAGTAAATACATTTTCAGGATGGGCCAACACATGGGTCGGCTGACCCCCCTACATGTCCCCTCAAACTTTAAACTTTGTGTCATTATGTGTCTAGTAAAGATGCAACTATGTTTGGTCCAAAGTTGACACAAATTTCAGAGATTCCCTTGCCTAGTGTTTGGTGAAAGAGGAAAGATGAATGGCCAAAGTGGAGACATGTCTAAAGTGATTCCCATGGACCATGAGAACACTAAGACATGCCTTTGGCTGGTTGTTGTGGTCCTATGAGCATCCAAGATAAAGAGGAACATCTCATGCTTAAAGAGTAAAGCAAAGGACCATTTCTTTTCAGATGTTGGCTCTGTTGATATGCATGATGTTTATGAGCATGCTGAGTAGAGTGCAGAAGGGTCCAGGAGGGCACCATGGTGGGATCGACCGATCCCACCTTGGATGCTCCTCCAGCACCAAAGTGTTGTGTCATACTCAGGGTACTAAGCCAAGATAGATCATGTGCCAGTGGGCCCAATGGTGGGGTCGGCCGACCCCACCTTGGGGTGGTCCCATGGCTCAAATGTGTTGCAAGTTATTGTCAAGGTGTTACTAGCATGGAAATTTATTTTGTCGAAATGAAATGTGAAGAATTAACTAAGTATGCAATTGAGGGGAAAATGCAAAAATTGAAATGCATGAAAAGTTAAATATGAGATAACTACTGATTTACCTTATCAGCAAGGGCTCCATGTTTCAGGTCCGTAGAGCAGGACCTCTCCGTCTTGTCATTCATTGGGTGCTTCGGTCGGTCCCGGAGATGGAGACCGTGGTTGCACCTCGTCGGCGAGTTCTTCTTTTACTTCGGCCTTGTTGGCCGACTCGCTCTTTTTCTTGTTCCTACGGCGTGGGTGACGACGACGATGTTTGTTGACTCGAGGTTCTTTGTCCTTCACCTGCATGTTAGCTTTATAACCGTTGAATGGACACTTTACCTTATATTCCGGGAACTGGAGGTGAAGTTGGTCGGATCCCACGTAGATGACGGCGTTAACCGTATTAAGGAACGGCCTTCCCAGGATGATCGTGACGTCTACATTGGATCCCATGTCCAACATAAGGAAATCAACGGGGACGTAGCTGTTTTGGATTTTGATGAGGATGTTCGTTGCTAGTCCCTCGGGGAACCGTAGCGTCTGATCGGTCAGCTGCAAACGAACAAATGTAGGGAGCAAAGGCCCCCCTAGTAAGTTATCATATGTTACCTTGGACATGATGTTGACACTCGATCCAAGGTCGCAGAAGGTGTCGTGGAAGACTTGTGGTCCAATCTGGCAGGTGATGGTCGGCAGGCCTAGATCTTCCTTCTTGGCGATGAAGGGTGGATCGAGTAGATAGCCCCAGTTTGACCGGAGCGGAGGCTTACCGTACCTCGTAGTAACTAATTTCACACCCTCTATTGGATCCTCAGGTTTCCCTGGGATTTTACCTTGCTCGTAGGATGAGACAGCTGCTGCTAATTGAGCTAATTGTGTTTCTAGCATTTTATTAAAACTCAATTGATTTTTCATAGCAGAATTAAAGCTATCCATTTTCTCATTTATATTTTCAAGAATCTTATCATTAGCCATCATCTTTTTATTAATACTATTATTTATTCTAGATTGGCCTAAGACAAGATCTCTTAAAGAAGGTTGGTTATTATAAGAATTATTGAAATTATTGCTATAACCGTTACCTTGATTTTGGTAGAAGGGGCGCGAATTACATCCTTGTTGTTGTTGTTGGGGCCGGTACCCGTTGTTGTTGGCGTTGTTGATGAAGCTCACCTCCTCCTTCGTCTCGGGACAATTATTTCCCGAATGGTCATTGCCTCCGCATACCTCGCACCATTGGTCGGCTTCGACGGCTCGTGCGGTTGCATAAGGTTGAACGACCTCTTGTTCCCTCTTGGAACTTTCTTCTACTTTCTTCATCAGGAGGTCCATCTTCGCGCAGAGCATGTCCACCTCATTGAGAGCATGAACACCTCTCTTTTTCGGTTGAAGACGTTCCTCATTCCAACCTTGGTTGGTAACCATCTTCTCTATGAGGTCCTTGGCATCTCTCACATTGTGTTGTAAGAATGCCCCTCCAGCGGCTGCATCTAGGTGACTACAGGCCATGGTAGAAACCTTGGATAATGAGCCACTCCTCTATCCCATGATGAGGACAGGCGCGAATGTACTCTTGTAGACGTTCCCATGCTTCGGGAATCGTCTCATCAGCTTGTTGCTGGAAGCTGGAAATCTTTCCACGAAGGGCGCTGGTTTTGCCCATCGGGAAGAACTTCTTGAGAAACGCATTGGCGCACTCCTCCCAAGTGTTGGCTTCACTCTTGTTGGAGTAGAACCATTGCTTCGCCTTTCCCAATAACGAGAACGGGAAAAGACGAAGACAGATGGCGTCTGCAGACACATTCTTCATAGTGAAGGTACCACATACCTCCAAGAAGTGTTGGAGATGGGCGTTGGCATCCTCATGCGGCTTCCCACAGAATAGATTGGCTTGCACCATGTTGATGAGAGCAGGCTTGAGCTCGAAAGTCGCATCCCCCAAGTTAAGCTGCGGACCCGTGGCGACATTGTCGGCCGACGGCGCAGAGTACTCGAAGATGGTCTTTTGGGCCATGGCTTCTCTTCTAGCTGGTGCAGAAACTTCCTCCTCGAACGGATTCTGGTTCGAGATGAACCTCTGAGGTGGAACTTGACGAAGTCTAGTCCTCCTCAACAACTGCTCGGGATTTTCAACGAAGTTTGATGGCAGTTGGAAACCGCTCATACACCTACTAGTTTCACGATAACGAAGAGAAACTAGACAGGTGAGGGATTAGCCCCTATACTAATTGATAACTAATAAATAGCAGACTCCGGATTCACTCTCTCTAAACTCCTAGGCGGTTGCTCTCCCCGGCAACGGCGCCAGAAATGCTTGTTGGTATTTCTTAGCGTCGCTACTAAGAATGGAGTTTTAATCTATCCCCGGCAACGACGCCAGAAACGCTTGTTAACACTTCTTAACGCAACCACTAGAACTAGACTATGGAGCCTAACCCCAGCAACGGCGCTAGAAGTGTCTTGGTGGTAAAACTATTGACTATTGGATAGTTCCGCAAGCGCACAGAATATACCGATGTAGCACTTCACCCGGGAGTATTCCAAGATATCGTTATTTATTTTATCCCAAAGGAAAGCAAGCTAGGAAAGATATAGAGAGAGGAAAGATAGATCCTTTAGTCTTACTATAATCTATTATCAATTAGAGAAGCAAAAGGGTATAAGTGGATATAAGGGAGGATAGATAGATAAGATAATTAAGTTGAGCAAAGAGTATATGATATGAAAGATAACTTTAGTAGAGTTAGCTAGGTGTAGGTGGGAGGACAACGAGTGAGTATAAAGTACTCCTATGTTTCTACCTTTACTCCTATGAACTAATCCTAATTAAATAGATGACTTAACTAGATTGACGCCTTACTACTTGTGTGAGAGGGATAAACGAGAGAGTAAATCGATAGAAGGTTGTTCACCTAACCCAGTACTCAAGCAGATATTTGGCTTATGGACGCCTTACCTTTTAAGAACTAGCCTGAGTTCACGTGAGGGGATCTAGGTAGCCAGGCAAAATCTGTCACCTTTTGCCCATGCGCCCCTACTGTCCGTGCAAGCCAGCGGTAGTCAAAGATAAGATGAAGTATGAGCACCACGCTCACACTTATCTACACCTTTAGCTATCGATCAAAATAGCTAAAACCCCTATCCTAAGATAGGACGATGACGCGCACACAAGAAGCTATTTAAAGGAAATCAATCTAACTAAGACAACTATAGAACTAAGATAAGCACACAACAAGGCTATATAAATATAGACTTGCACTAAGTAAATACTTAAATAAATACTTGGAAAGTAAATACTTAAGTAAATGCAAAGTAAAGTAAAGAAAGAATAATATATTAAATAAATAAAGTCTTACAAAAGAAGAAAGATACAAGGGGTATACCAGACTCCCAGAAGACGACTCCGGAGACCCGAGCTTCGCCCGACTCGACTCTAACTCCCACTCTAGACTAACTACTACTACTCTTGCTTGATCTCACTTGAGAGTGGAGATGTGTGAGATATCTTGGGGGTATGAAGAATGAGAGGGTGAAGGCCTCTATTTATAGTGGAGGTGGAGTAGGGGCTACTTCGGCGCCACGTCAGCAATCCGTGTGCTCATCCTCTCTTCACCCTTGGATCCACCGTCATAGCAACCGACCTTGATGAATGACTTGGATATTCTTCACGTGTCAAATATGCACTTTGCCACCGACTTGGATGAGGGTCACCATGGGGTCGGCCGACCCCGTCTCTGACATGTGGGCCCGGGGTACATCTTCTAGAAGGTGCTGATGTCACCCTGATGAATAGTGCTGCTGGGTCCCACCAAGGGGGATCGGTCGACCCCCCTATGACAGGGCTGGCCCACCTTCTTCTCTCCCTTGGTGACCCCACATGTCATGGAGCAAGTCTTGTGAAGTTGGTTGCATTTGGTTTTCGGTGTGGACCCATGAATCCATGTGCTTCTCATCTTGCACCATTGAGCAAAAGCACATGCTTGATCCAATGATTGATATTGGCTTGAACATGCTTCTCTTGGATCATGCCATGTCACCATGGCTGAGGTGGCCCAAAGGTAGGGTCGCCCGACCCCCTTGGTGGGCCCACCTGGCCTCGTTTTGTTTATTTTGTCATCTCCTACAAGTTCACAAGCTAAGAGTACAAGTGGAACTTATTAGTGATAAATATGCTCATGATATGCCATATTTCCTTGAAACCGAGGCCTGTTGACGGTATTTTGATAAGGTAAAACATGCTATAACTTCCGTCAACACATACTACCTCCATACTCATATTAGTTGTCGTTTAGGACAGCGACACGGTCTTCAAAACACAACTTTGACCTCTTATTTTTATAAAAATATTTATGAAAAGTGATATATGTATACTTTTATGAAAGTATTTTTCAAGACAAATCTATTCATATAATGTTTATATTTGCAAACTTAGAAACTTAATAGTTATTGATGATTTACATTCCCAATATTTAACTCAAATCTTGTCTAAAACAGCAACTAATATGAATATGGAGGGAATATATCTAACTATTCAATGTGATAAATAAAAAAAAATTGGGTGAGAACTAGACACCTCTAGAAGGAAAGTACTACTCGGCTCTGGATGGCGGGAGTTGATTTGTGTATATGGGTGTGTTTAGTTGCCCAATTTTGCAAAATAAATCTCTGTAGCATTTTTGTTGTTATTTGACAAACTTTGTCCAAATATGGACTACGTAGACTCCAAAGATTTGTCTCGACATGTACATACTAAAAGTACAATAAATTATTTTTTTACCTACATTTAATTTTTTCTGCATATATTTAAAGATTGATGTGACGGAGAATCTTGTCAATTTTGCAAAATTGGGGAAACTAAACAAGGCCTATATCACCATGCATGGTCTTGCATCTCCTTTGTTATACATAATACATGTATCCATATCTATGCATGATCTCAAATAGTCTCTGCATCAACTAAGCAGCAGTACTTTGTTGTATAATTATCAATAAGCAACAACTCTTGTAATATCTAGAAGTACTCCCTCCGTCCATAAAAACATGCAATTATGGGATCCGTGCCGGTCAAATTCATTCAAGTTTGACTAAGGTTATAATAAAAGGTATTAGTATGTATACCATTAAATAAAATTATTATGAAAATATATTCTATTACTAATCTAATGGTATATTTTTTGTATCAAGAATGTTGGTACTTTTTTATATAACTTTGGTCAAAGTTCAAAATGTTTGACTTCTCGATAAGCGAGAATTGCATGTTTTGTTGGACGGAGGGAGTACAAGAAGTTCTGCAATGATGGAACTGGAACATTTAAATGAGGGCACGTCAAAGTCGCGTCGATTTTTCTAGTCTGACTCGAGAGTGGCCCTTAGCAGTCAGCCGGTAAGCAACTTATGACGACAGCCGCTGATATAATTTAGGCCTGTTTGGAACGCAGGAATTTCACAGGAATCACGCAGGAATTTCATATGAGTTCAACTTCAGAGGAAAAACACAGGAACGGAAAAAATATCTCGTGTTCCAAACAGGCCCTTAGCAAATGTCTAGGCGATCGCAACCGATTTCTGTCACCAGACGACCGGGCCGGGCCCGACCTAGTTTCGACGAGCTTGGTTTGGGCTATCGGATTGAATCGGGAGGATGTTCGATTCTACTGCACCAAATCATTTGTAATATCGGCTGAAACCTGAAACTCTTTGGTCTTTGCTTCATCACTCTTCTCTTCTTTCTAGGCGAAAAGGATAGCTTTGCTTTATTCAAAAGCAAATCAGCTCGCTAACGGTGCAATGATTCTGTTGGATCTCAGGGTTAACGACTGCTCCCTCCAATTTAAATTATAAGTCAGATTTTTTTTAAATATTACTTTTACTATACACCAGCTAGATATATATTATGTTAAATACATATAAAAAAAAGAAAAGACTTATATTTTAGAATGGAGTGAGTGGCTACTATTTTTGTCCTTTATTTGTGCATCTTAATAGTTCCTAAAACCCACTTCTAATCTTGTTTTTTAATGATTAAATTTTTTTCACTCTCCAATAACTCTTTATTTCAATCTTTTCGTACTTGGAAAATCAATCGGTAACATGGCATGAGAGGCGACTTCTAATCCAAGCAAAAAGAAGTCATGCCACATCGTATGCCCTAGTCTCGTTTGGAGTCTTCTTACCACTCCTAGCCATCACCGCTTGATCGCAACCGTTGCTAGCATAGGCCTTGTTTAGATACTTGAAATTTTTCAACTTTACTACTGTAGCACTTTCGTTTGTATTTGACAAATATTGTTCAATCATGTGCTAACCAGGCTTAAAAAATTTGTCTCATGATTTGCAACTAATCTGTGCAATTAGTTATTTATTTTACCAACATTTAATGCTCTATGCATGCGTCCAAACATTGATGTGATGGAGAAAGTGAAAAAAATTGGAAGTTTGATGCAATCTAAACAAGACCCTAACCGCCATATGACTGTTGCTGGCTATGACGTCCTGTCTAGCTACGACTGCTCATGGTGACTGTTCACGACCAGGGTGGCTACTGCTTGGCCATAGTGGTCGGAGGGGTGCAGGGGCAAGATGGAGGATGCACGGGATCTTTCATATGAGACCGATTCTTTTAGTAGCAAGATATTGGAAACATTTGAAGTAAACAAATATGCTCATAACTTTTTTTAGCACTTTGAAAACTCACTGGACTATTGGATATGCTCTTAGAGTATTTCATAAACCTACTTCCTAAATCGTTATTTGGAGAGTCATTTAAATAAAAGTCGTTCTCTATATCTTTTTATCCTCTGGCGACAACTATATATCTTGTGAGCCCTCTAGAGAGTCAAACCCGCTATCTACCTTTATATAAAAAATTCCATAATAGAGACAGGAAAAGAGGACAAGACTCGCGCGTGTCATTGCTAGGACTTTGCTAGGGCTGCTATAACCCTCACTAGGCTACCAACCCACCACCAAAATTACAAGCCGCCACATATTTTTTTTAAAAAAATATTGTTTGGTATGGTTGCATGAACAAATGAAAAAATATATGAGATGATGTTTGGTTATCTGTATAAACAAATGCAACCTATATATAGCGTAATACCATCCTCACTTGCATCGATAAACTTGGTCTCGGGAGAAAAGCTCAATTTGAGCATATTCCACGCTAGTTTGTATTTATTCGTAATGCAACCTATATCTAGCATAAAACTATCCTCACTTGCATCCATAAACTTAGTCCCGGGAGAAAAGCTCAATTTGAGCATATCCCGCACTATCTCGTATTTATCCGTAAATGTATGTAACCAATAAAATATACTACTCGTTTAGCTTCAGTTTCCACCGGTGCAAGGATATATGGAGCAGATGAACCAAAACACATATTTAGCCTTTGGTCTTCACGAAGCGAAGGTATGTTTGGTTCAAATTTTAGCTGCCATATAAAGTGTGAATATGTGATCATGATAGAGTGGGTATGATCATGATAAAGTCTAGCAAAACATAAATGAATATTCCCTCTATACTCGCAAAGAAAATCGTTTTGACAAAATTTAGGTCAAACATTGAAAATATAAATTATCAATAACTTTTTAGTTATTGAGTTTGCAAATGAGAAAACTATACAGATAGATTTGTTTTGAAAAAAATAATTTTTATAAAAATATACATATATCACTTTTCCATAAACATTTTTATATAAAAAATAAGAGGTCAAAATTATATTTTAAAGATCGTGTCACTGATTTACAAGTACAGAGAGAGTATGTAACATATGAGATACAATGCTAATTGTTAAGCATCTATGTCGTGTCACAGTTTCTGCGATAAACAAAAATACCAAACACACGTCTATAAAAAAATATAACTTGCGCTGTAGCTCATGATCATTAGCCAAACAAGCTCTCGTCCGGACATTGAGGAGTTCGATTACAAAGTGAATGGGAGTATGACATAATCGTTTGAATAAATTTTGAACGGTCAACATGCATCATGATTACAATCGTTTAAAAATAGCAGTGTTATTATATTTTAATCTAAATGGTTGTTTAAATAATATTCTCACGAATTTCTCGCTCTGAGAAAAATCATGATTTTTTTTAAAGAGATTTGGAACTCAAAGGGGGCACAAACTTTGCTTTAAATTACGAAAGGAAAACGAAAAGGAAAAGTCTCTCGAGAATTCAGATCGTCGTGGCCTCGTGGGGATTCCACATCGTAAAACCACTGAAGACGAGGCGAGGACGAGACCGAGAGGAGAACCGCGCCGCGAAGAGCAGCGGCGAGCCGGCACAAAAGCCCTCGCGTCGGTCGCGGCCGCCGCCCGTCCCCCACCGCCGGTTGCCGCTGCCGGTCGAGTTCCGTCGAGCCGAATCGGGTAAACCCTCCCCAAATCTCCACTTGGGTCACCTCTTTGGTCCACATCAGGACCCGATCTGAGACTCTGGGTAGCTCTGCAGCGCTCCCCGATCCGGGTGGCCGCGGCGCCGGCATGGCGCGGTTCGAGGTGAACGGCAAGTCGGTGCAAGGCGTGGACCTGCTGCGGCGGCGCCACTGGGCGTCGCGCCTTGACTTCTGGCCCTTCCTTGTGCTATATGTGCTCTGGCTGCTGCTCGCCGTCCCGGCGCTCGACTTCACCGACGCTCTCATCGTCCTTGCCGCGCTCTCCGCTGCTCACATCCTCACCTTCCTCTTCACCGCCTGGTCTGTCGATTTCCGGGCCTTCGTCGGGTACTCCAAGGCGAGTCACCTCTCAATTGTTAACCCATGCAATCAGCATTATCCATATCTGTTTGAACTAAAGATTTTAGGCCTGAACGGCTTGAGTTTGGCGAAAGTGCAGGTCAAGGATATCCGTGCCGCTAATGCGTGTAAGGTGACTCCGGCTAAGTTCTCGGGATCAAAGGAGATTGTAACCCTGCACATTCAGAGAGATGTGAGTTCAAAATCCTTTTTTTTTCCAAGAGCTTGTTGCGCCTTCAGCTCTCTTTGGGGGTTACTGAGTGTGTTGTTTGAGTGTTTGTTCAGGTGGCCTCAACTTCGTCTGCAGGTGAGACAGAGGAGATTTACATTGATTTTCGGAAGCAGAGGTTCATCTACTCGGTGGAGAAAGATAACTTCTTTAAACTCCGGTACCCTACGAAGGAGTTGATCGGTCATTATGCCAAGGGCACTGGTTATGGAACTGAGGCCAAGATTAGCACCGCTGTGGATAAGTGGGGTAGAAACGTGTAAGCTGCATCGCTGCTCCCCTCCCTATTTCGTACGGTGCTTTCAGTTGTTGGGCTACAGAACTTTTTTGGTAGCTGTATAATCAAGAATTGCATAGATCAAACACGAGAAACACACATGTAGTTTAAGAGGGTAAGGCTGAACTTAATTTAAGGTTAATGTCTAACATGCCCAATTGGATATTAAAATTTGCTCCATCCAGCACTACCTGAAAGAAATTCACAATTCAACTTATGGGGAACCCACTATGAGAGTGGGTGAGTGTTGCTGATCTGTGATGCACATTTATGATTTATTTCACATGTTATCCAAAGTAGACTTGTACTATAACAGGTGATTTAATTGTCGACTAGATTTAAAAGAGTAGGCGAGTAGCTGAAGGGATTTGTGCATACATGGATATGCTACATAACTTGTTGCTATAGTGGATTCCCTTCGTACTTAGGGCTTGTTTGGATACAAGGGCTAATTGTTAGCTACCTAAAATCAGTCCAAATTAGCGCTAGTGCACTCAAACAGGAGGGCTAATTGTTTTGCCAAGTCTTCAACTAGTTTTTAGCCAACTAGCTTGCCAACCACAGCTAATTTGGGCTAATTTTTAGCCCCAACTAGTAACTTGCCATGTGTATCCAAACAGACCCTTCATCTGATCACAAACCCTTGTCCTTTTGGACATACTCGATATCCAACTTTTGGCTATAAATATTATACGTGTTCAGATTGGACTCCCTGGTCTGTGTAGGGAAAGGATGTTAGCAATAATTTAAATTTTGTTTTTTTGTACATGTAATATGATACCCCTTCTGATCACAAATTATTGACACATTTGACTTTGCATGGTCTTCATTCCGTATATTTTGACCATAGTATATTCTTAAAATCCTTCATATATAAGAGATTTTACAAGCATTTTGATTACAAATAGGCACATATAATTTACATGCTACTATATTAAATAATGTATTACTCCCTCAATTCCAAATTGCAAGACGTTCTGGCTTTTACTAGAATACATAGCTGTTGCTATGTAAATATACACTATGTGCAAAACATCTTACAATTTGGAATGGAAGGAGTATTTATTAATGTATCTGGTTTAGGTTTGACCAAATCTTGTCCTAAACGACAAGTTTTTTTTTTACTTTTGTTGTGACTGGAGGTAATGTGTTTTAGTGATCACTGCATTTTAGAGACCATGCTACTGTCCAAAACGACATGTATTTGTGACTACACCGGTGGGAGGATGCAGTGCAACATGCAACTTTTTTTAATTCCAAATTATGAATACTAAATAGAGGAATATATGCCACAGGGATGATCTATTAGTAGTAGAACTAAAGTAAGAACATAGTATGTGCCTAGGGAATTTCAATTATGGACAGTGGGTGTGGGTGTGGGTGCATGTGCATCTGAATCTGTATGTCTTAAATCAAATAACCAATGTACTAGTGATTTTTGCATCAAATTGAACATAATAGATCTCTTTTACCATATTAATCTGTCTAGCAACAGTGTCTGACAATATTTATTGTTCTCTCCAGATTTGAGTATCCACAGCCCACATTTCAGAAATTAATGAAGGAGCAAATCATGGAACCATTTTTTGTTTTCCAGGTTACTTTCTTTTATCTCAATTCTCAATATACTTAGTAAACTCACTTATATATCTTTAATAAGGGCTTCTTTATGCAGGTTTTTTGTGTTGCTCTTTGGTGCCTGGATGAGTATTGGTACTACAGTTTGTTTACACTTTTCATGCTTTTCCTGTTTGAGTCTACTATGGCAAAGAATAGGCTGAAGACATTGACTGAGCTAAGACGTGTGAAAGTTGATAGCCAGATTGTGTTGACCTATAGATGTGGAAAGTATGGATCCTCCATTTCATTTAAGTTTTTTCTGTTTTATTATATATCCCATCCTAATTGCGTGTTCTTTGTTCAGATGGGTTAAAATCCCTGGAACTGAACTACTACCAGGAGATATTGTGTCAATAGGCCGCTCAACTAGTGGTGAAGATAGATCTGTACCAGCAGATATGCTATTGTTAGCTGGGTCTGCAATAGTAAATGAAGCTATTCTTACAGGAGAATCTACTCCACAGTGGAAGGTTTTCTTTTGTTTTCCCTTGGATTTTTTTTTTGCAGCAATTCTCTTGGATGTATTTAATTAGGAAAAAATAGTTTCACTGTGACAGTTTGTGCTTCCAATCCTATTTTAAAAAAATGCATTCTGGTTGCCATTCTAGTTTATCAATTGGAACGGAAGAGTCATTTACTGGACTATTACAGTGCCATTCTTGTGTTGCACATTCTGTTTGAATCCATTGCAATTTACAACAGTCAACTATGCTTAAATCTTAAACTAAAAACCAATGCTTTACATGAAACTACTAAAATTTGCAAGCTTAAACTTCGGTTCATTTTGTATAACTATTAATAGTTTAATCATTATGGCTAGAAGTAGATGAAATTAACAGTATGCTTCAATAGCATCTGTGTTTTTGTCGTAGCTAAAACTCTATCGACTAACTTCCTTGTTCCTATTCTTATGCCTTAACTGCATAATTATATTTGTTTTTTCAAAGGCTCTGACCACATCTACTTATAGGTTTCAATTGCTGGACGTGGTCCTGAGGATATGCTATCTATAAAACGGGATAAGAATCATATACTATTTGGTGGCACTAAAGTATTGCAACACACTGCAGATAAGGTAGATACATCTCCTGAGCTAGCTGTCTGTGCCAAACTCCGTTGCTGACATGTTTATTTTTATAGTCTGTAAATCTTCGAGCACCTGATGGTGGCTGTCTAGCATTTGTATTGAGGACTGGATTTGAGACTAGCCAAGGGAAATTGATGAGGACTATTTTATTTTCAACTGAGAGGGTAACATCTTTTTCTTCAGTAATGAAAGTAAATTATCCAAAGTCATGAAAATATGATGCCTGCATTTTAATGAAAATAACAGGTTACTGCAAACAACAAGGAAAGTGGTCTGTTTATACTCTTTTTGCTCTTCTTTGCAATTATTGCGTCCGGTTATGTTCTTATGAAGGTAATGCCAGAAACTAAATTATCTATAGAGTGAATCATTATTTTTTATCCTATTCTTTAGTTTATTTTGTCTCCTCTTGTCTTCTATTGAACTGTTGTTTTATCTGTGTATAGGGACTAGAGGACCCAACAAGGAGTAGATATAAACTTTTATTGAGTTGTTCATTGATTATTACTTCTGTGATACCCCCGGAATTGCCAATGGAGCTCTCCATAGCAGTCAACACATCTTTAATTGCATTGGCTCGGCGTGGTATTTTCTGCACAGAGCCATTCAGAATACCGTTTGCTGGGAAGGTTAGTAAGGAAACCTTATGAGTCCCTGTTTCTCCTTTCTTTTCAAGTTTTTAAGAGTTTTCTTTGATCAGGTTGACATATGCTGCTTTGATAAGACAGGGACACTGACATCAGATGATATGGTAAGTTTATGCTTAGTTTATTTCCTTATTCAATAAATAAGAGGGGGGGGGGATGGGATGACAAACCCTGTGTTTCAGGAATTCCAAGGTATTGTCACTTTGGAACGTGACGATGAGTTAATATCTGATGCAAATAAGCTGCCCCTCCGAACTCAAGAAGTCCTTTCCAGTTGCCATGCATTGGTATTTGTCGACAACAAGCTGGTATGTCGTGTGCAATTATCTAATAACTAACTGCCTTTAGAAGGTCTGACATATAACCTAGTAACCGTGAAAAAATTTGATGGTATCTTTCATCTTAATAAAGGTTGGTGATCCCCTTGAAAAGGCTGCTATAAAGGGCATAGACTGGATCTACACATCTGATGAGAAGGCCATGTCTAAAAAGTAAGCTGTCATATGTATTAACCTGTATATGTAAGCAAGTGAGCTTGTAATCAAGTGAACCTGATGAAATCATAAAATTCAATGTTACTGTTGTCACCAGGAAAGAATAACTTGAGTGGTTATTAGTTATTGCTGCTTTTCCTGCTCCACTGTGAGCATAAGGTATTAAATTGTAGGTACTAATTCATGTTTTCTTTCATCGCAGGCCTGGTGGTCAACCTGTACAAATTGTGCACAGGTACCATTTTGCTTCTCACTTGAAGAGAATGTCTGTTATCGTTCGTATTCAGGAGAAATTTTTCACTTTCATTAAGGTAAGAATTCTGACAGATCCAATGAAATTTTGGTCTCATTGTTTCCGTCCTTGTTAATATAGGGTTCCTATTTGGGATAGTTCAGAAACAGTCTCTTTTGACCTTGGATGTAAATATGATCATAGTTCTAACATAATGACACATAGTATTTGCTCTGTAACATAATGAAACATAGTATTTTCTCTTGTTCCAAGACATCTATACCTTGGAGGAACCAAAATGGTCTTCATAGGGTATTACTGTATTAGGGTTTGGATACATTGAATATTTACCCCTTGAGGTTTAGAGCAAATCACAAGACAAATCTCTGTAGTCCATACCATTGCTCTGGATAAAGGCAGAAATTTTCATCAGATCTATATTGGCAGCAGAGATCTCTTCTATGCTCCCTAACATTCATCCGCATGATCTATTTAAAGTTGAAAGCTGAGTTCATCTTGGTCATCTGCAGTTTGAGCAAATCTTTGAAAAGTCTTGTCTCAAATTTCCTGTGTACTCTCTATTAGCGTGACTATTATTATTTTTTGGCATACTTATTATCTTTATTTGCCTGTATATGAACTAAATTTGTTCAATGAAATCACCATGGGAGCACCACTTTCTGTTTCTGCTGACTAAAGGAAATCATTTTCTAGAACTTTCCCCAAATGGCAATGCGAAGTCTTCAGAAAAAAAAAGTCAATAACATAGGGACCTCAGTGAACTAATGATGCAACCAATGCTCCATTTGAAACTATGGTTGGATCAATATACATTAGAATAGCTGTTATTCAGTAGTCATGTCCAGTATCTCCCTTTCTACCATAATTAAAAGGGAGAATATTGTAGTTGGCAAAAAAAAGAGTTAAATCACAATATCTGTTGAGTTTCATAATTTGGAAAGCTAGTAGGCATGATTTTTTTCAGTCCATAAGAATCTATCAGTCAAATTGTTTCTCTGGTTGATGGTCCTGTGGGATTACTTTTAATTCTTTCTCCAAGATCTTGTTTATTTTGATCTTCTTTTTCTAGATATATCCATGTGTCTTATACTTTGTGATCTTCAGGGTGCACCAGAGACCATCCAAGAGAGATTAGTTGATTTACCTGCTGCGTATGTGGAGACATATAAGAAATACACACGCCAAGGTTCTCGGGTCTTGGCTCTTGCATACAAATTGCTTCCTGAGATGCCTGTAAGTTTATGTTGATACTAATCGTGTCATTTGCCTACAGCCATTGTCTTCTGTTCTGTTATTCGTTTGTGCCAGAACAAAGCAAAAAAACTTCTTGATTCTTTGATGCAAAGGAACCATCCAAATTCTAACTGTCCCAGCATAATCCAATGATACTCCACATGCATGCAGCTTGTGGCATGATCCGATGGAATTATAAATTCCCCGTGCCAGAACAATGCACGAAACTTTTTGATTAATGCAAAGGGACCATCCAAATTCCAGCTGTACCAACATTGTGGTTTTGTGATAATCCAATGATACTTCGCATGCGATGTGATACTCTGATGGAATATTTACTGGAAATTGGAATCCTGTGTTTTATTAACTTTGATAGTTCTGATGTGCTAGTTGAAAGGTTGCTGTCAAAAAATTGTTGTTGTACAAAAATGGAATATAAGTTAATCCTAGCAAATGAATCATTATACAAATTTCATAATTATACTGTGTATATGCTATTTGATATGTTTTGATTCGTGCACATGATATCTTGGTTCTTAGGCCTTGTGATCACTGGCTGTGTTTTTCGTGTAGCTGGTGGCACGATTTTAGCCTTTTTTTTCCCTGGAGTGTCGTGTGTGTGTGTGTCAGGTTTGGGTTTGGGTCCTTCTGGACTCGTACTATCTTTTCTACCTTAATGAAATGACGCTCAGCTCTCCTGTGTAGTTCGCGAAAAAAAATCCGTCACACTGAGCTAATTTTTTCTCAAAAGGATTTTGAAATAAAATACATTTCCCTTGATTTTTTATTCACTGGTTTGGGGGTCTAGAAGTTAGATTTCATAAAACATATTTCATTAACTTATTTATTTACTCAAACTTTCAAACAGAGTCTATTATCTGCATACATTAAACTTATTATCCTTCAAATTTTACAGCTATTGCATTTTGTTCATAACTTTTTGTTTGTTTTTCTACGAAAAGTGTATCAGGTTAGATTTGTTTGACCTCTTGGTGTTTAAATAACAGGTTAGTGAAGCTAGAAGTTTGGACAGGGATCAAGTAGAGAGCGACCTAACATTTGCTGGTTTTGCGGTATGCAATCTTCTTCTTATGCGTATTTTTTTCTCAAATTATTTTAGTTATGTTCGTGTGTTGGATTGGTGGACTCAGGTCTTCAACTGTCCTATAAGGAGTGACTCTGGTGCTGTCTTACAAGAACTGGGACAATCTTCCCATGACTTGGTATATCCTCCTATTTATCTTGTAACCATTTATTGGTAGTAAATTCAGCTGTGCCGGAAACTTGTTTTTGTGCCAGTAATGTGATACATATACAAGTACATTGCCCAAGGGTAGAAGACATGCTAGTGTACTCGGTATTTCTGTTTTGTTTGACTAATGTGCTTATTGGCTCGCTGGTGTTGTTAGGTCATGATCACTGGAGATCAAGCATTGACTGCCTGCCATGTTGCTAGCCAAGTACATATATCTTCCAAACCTGTTTTGATCTTGACACGGATAAAGACTGGCGGTTTTGAGTGGGTTTCACCAGATGAAACTGATAGAGCTCCATACAGGTAACTGTCTATATACAGTGGTTGTATCTTCGCTGATTCTTTTGTGTTGAGCTCGTACCTTGTTTTCTTGCCTGGCAAATCTTTACCCTGTTCCAGTGCGAGAGACTGAGTAGTCTGATCTCTCTCTTCGCAGCAAATATTATGTTGCCTGTTTTATCATCTGGTCTATACCACAAACATTGTGTTTTGGAGACTAGTTTTGTTAAAGATTATAATTGTGTCCCATTTGTCCAGGAAAATGATTATTATTACAAGCATTTCCTCAAGTTAACAAATAACTCTTTGCAACAAATATTATGTTGCTTGTTTTATCATCTGGTCTATGTGTAGAGAGATAGGGAAACACTTCACACCCATAAGGGAGGGGTGGATTTCATATATATAGTCAAGATACAACTTGGAGTACAAGTTACATGATATACATATGTTAGGACTATACATATCTCTAATACCCGCCTGCAGTCACAGCGGAAGGTAACTGAACGCAAAGACTGGACCTAAAGTCATTAAATAACTGTACAGGTAGTCCCTTAGTCATAATGTCCGCGAACTGATGAGCTGAGGGAACATGTAGAACTCTGAACTGCCCCAAAGCCACCTTCTCTCAAACAAAATGAATGTCAATCTCAATATGCTTCGTGCGACGATGATGAACCGGATTAGCAGTCATGTAGACTGCACTGACATTGTCACAATAGACAATGGCCGCCGAAGAAATGGAGATATGCTCTTCAAGCAACTGACGCAACCAACAACACTCAACAACTGCATGAGCAACAACACGGTACTCCGCCTCCGCACTAGAACGAGACACCGTGGTCTTCCGTTTTGAAGACCAGGAAACCAGGTTGTCTCCGAGAAAAACGCAGTAGCCTGATGTAGAACGTCGAGAGTCTGGGCATCCAGCCCAGTCAACATCAGAGTATGCCGTGATGGAGGACATGCTGCCAGTGCCGAGATGCAGACTAGTGTTGAGGGTGCCCTTCACATAGCGCAGAATGCGCTTGATTAGAGCAAGATGCGGTTCTCGTGGGTCGTGCATGAAGAGACAGACTTGCTGAACAACATACGCGATATCTGGTCGAGTCAGCGTGAGATACTGCAAGGCTCCAGCAAGACTCCGGTATTCTGAAGGACTAGCAACAGGAGCTCCATCAGTGGCAGACAACTTAGACTTGGAGTCAACTGGTGTTGCCGTGGGATGACATTCAGCCATGCCGGCCCGTTGTAGAAGATCAACAGCATACTGTCTTTGGGACAAGTGAAGGCCGTCGGAGGTCCGAGTAACAGAGATGCCGAGGAAATGATATAGAGGCCCAAGGTCTGTCATGGCGAACTCGGAGCTAAGACGGCTGATGATTCATTGTAGAAGATCCGAAGAGGATGCCGTGAGAATGATGTCATCGACGTAAAGTAGCAAATACGCCTCGTCCACTCCATCTTTGAAAATGAAGAGAGAAGCATCAGATTTGGCTGCAGTGAAGCCGTGCTTGCAGACATAGGTGGCAAACCGCTGATGCCACGCACGCGGAGCTTGCTTGAGACCGTAAAGTGATTTCTGCAATAGGCAAACATAGTCAGGTGTCGATGGGTCGATGAAGCCAGCCGGCTGATGTGCATAAACAGTCTCCTCAAGATCACCATGAAGGAAAGCATTCTTCACATCAAGTTGATGAATCGGCCAAGAACGAGAAGCAGCAATGCTAAGCACAGTCCGGATTGTAACAGGCTTGACGACCGGTCTGAAAGTTTCTTCATAGTCAACACCATGCTGCTGGGAGAAGCCACGGACAACCCAACGAGCTTTGTGTCTTGCAAGTGAACCATAAGCATGATATTTGTGTTTAAAAAGCCACTTGCCCGTCACAATGTTGGCACCCGGTGGTCGAGGAACGAGGCGCCATGTACTGTTGTCGAGGAGAGCCCGGTACTCATCCGCCATCGCAGCACGCCAATTGGGATCAGCCAGCGCACTGCGATAATTGGCAGGCAGCGGAGACGCTGATGTCGCAGAAAGACCCTTGTCGTTGACAGGAGGAAGAGCACCAGACTGTGTGCGTGTCACCATGCGATGAAGCAGAGGGTGGGCTGTTGCCAGCCCCTGCATAGGTCGACGAGGAGGTGCAGGGGGCTGCAGCAACCCTGAAGTGGCCCGGGCAGCAACGGATGGATGCTGCGGCCCGTGCAGAATGCGAGGCAGCGGAGGCCTGCTGGCTGGTAGTGCAGACTGCTGAGGCACAGCCGACGCACTGCCCAGACCACCAGCAGACGAAGATGTGGTGATGGCTGGCGGAGCTGGCGTAGAAGACCGGCGTTGAAACACCTTGCCGCTGAAACGACGATCAGCCGACACTGGTGCTGGTGTTGGAGGCCGACGCTGGTAGGTGAGACCAAACCGACCGGTCCCGCCCGGAGGTGCAGCAGGAGCAGGACCAGGCAGCTGCTCAGCAGTGTGGACTGGGAGACCAGCCGGCTGCTGAACACGTTGGAGGTCAGCCGTCTGTTGAACAGAAGGCCGAGCAGGGCCAGCCATGATGATGGCTGGATCGTCGTCGAGGTCCGAAGGCAACGGCTGCTCAACCTCTGTAACAGAGGGAGCGACCGAAGAAGTATCCTGCAGAAGAAAATCAAGCGAAGACACCGAAGACGGGGCAGCAAAAAAGGGAAACACCGACTCATCAAACACAACATGTCGGGATATAATCACACGCCGAGTGGAGATGTCAAGACACCGATAACCCTTGTGTGAAGATGGGTAGCCCAGAAAGACGCACGGCGCAGAACGAGGTGCGAACTTGTGGGTAGTCGTGGCACTAAGGTTAGGGTAACATAGGCAGCCGAACACGCGGAGGTGTGAATAATCCGGGATGGAGTGATGAAGGAGTTGGTATGGAAGCTGATTATTAACAGAGGAAGAAGGACGCCTGTTCAGCAAGTAGACAACTGTAGCAAGCGCCTCTGCCCAGTAAGAAGGTGGCATGGAGGCATGAATCAGCAAAGTGCGAACAGTGTTGTTGGTGGTACGAATCATGCGCTCTGCTTTGCCGTTCTGTGGAGAGGTGTAAGGGCATGAAAGGCGAAGCAGAATACCGCGACTGGATAAGAAAGCATCCATGGCATGATTGACAAACTTTGTGCCATTGTCAGCCTGAAAGCACTTGGGCACAAAACCAAATTGAGTTTGGGCGTAGGAAACAAAGTTGACAAAATGACCATAGACTTCAGATTTTTGGCACAGCGGAAAAGACCAACAATAATGACTAAAATCATCAATCATGATCAAATAATATTTATAACCTGAAGTACTAAGGACAGGGGAGGTCCATACATCACAGTGAATTAAAGCAAAAGGTTTAGATGTGGTGGAAACAGAACTACTAAACGGCAAGCGAGTGTGTTTGCCAAGCTGACAGGCATGACACAAGGATCTTGCTGCTTTATTACACTTGATGACCGACTGATTTTGAAGGAAGGTGATGGCAGAGGCTCCCGGATGACCAAGACGGTGATGCTGAAAGGTCCTAAATGGCTAGAGGGGGGGTGAATAGCCTAATAAAAATTCTACAAAACACTTAGAGCAACTAGTTAGACAATTACAAAGCGAAGCTTTTTGCTCTAGCTCTACTAAGTGTTGCAAGCTACCTATCCAACAATTCTAATAACCTATATTCACTATGGCACACAAAAGATATGTTACTACTCTCTAAAACGATAAGCTAGCAAGAAATAATTACTTCTAATTAGAGAGCTACTTCTAGCAACAAATATCTCTACACAAGTGATAAAGAAAGTAATGCAAGGATAGAGAGATATACCGACACCGGCAAGAGATAATCAATCACAATAAGAATACCAAGAAACTTCGGGAGAAGTCCAAAGAGGCAAGAGACACAAAGATTTTCTCCCGAGGTTCACGTGCTTGCCGGCACGCTACTCCCCGTTGTGTCGACCAACCATTTGGTGGTTCGGCGGCTAATAGGTGTTTCACAAACCTAGCTCAACAAATGAGTGCCGCAAGAACCAACCCACAAATGGAGGTAACTCAAAGACGCGCAATCCACTAGAGTTACCTTTTGGCTCTTCGCCGGGGAAGGCACAATACCCCTCACAAATCACCGGGAGATGGCCACGAACAATCACCACTCGTGCCAAAGCTCCTCCGCTGCTCCAAGCCGTCTAGGCGGCGGCAACCACCAAGAGTAAAGAGAATACCCGCAGCAACAACAATCCCCAAGTGCCACTAGATGCAAACTCACAAGCAAATGCACTTGGATCCACTCGATCTCACTTAGATTCGCGCTATCAAGCAAGGAGATGAGTGAGAGGGAGTATGTCTAGCTCAAGAGGATGTTCAAGAGGTTGGAAAGTCAAGAAACTTCCCAAACCCGGCCACAACCTATTTATATGGAGAGGGGAAGACAACAAGTCGTTCTCCCCTTTTCCCGAGCTTCCACGCCTTCGATCGGTACTACCAACGCAAGGGCCGGTTCTACCGGCGGTCCAAAAGACCGTTAGAAACGACTTTTTAACACGGGCGGTAGTAGGGTCGGTACTACCGGCCCCTATAGCGGTACTACCTCTAGGCCAGATCTAGATCTACACAGAACGCCTTCAAACTTCCTCCAAACGTCGGTACTACCAACCGGGGGGTCGGTACTACCGGGGGTCGGTAGTACCGTCCCTATGGCGGTACTACCTTTAGGCCAAATCTAGATCTACACAAAGAACCTTCAAAACGACTTCGATCGCCGGTACTACCGACCAGGGGTCGGTACTACCGAGGGTCGGTAGTACCGGCCCTATGGCGGTACTACCTCTAGGCCAAAAATGGCCCAACACAGAGAGCATGCGATCTGTTCGCGGAGGGGTCGGTAGTACCGGCCTTATGGCGGTACTACCTCTAGGCCAAAAATGGCCCCAACACAGAGAGCATGCGATCTGTTCGCGGAGGGGTCGGTAGTACCGGCCTTATGGCGGTACTACCTCTAGGCCAAAACTCCTCCGCGCTAAAACGGCCATAACTCTTAGCTCCGAACTCCGATTTCGATGATCTTGGACAATTTGGAAAGCTTATTCAGAGGGCTACACATCCCACATGAATACAAGATCCAAATCACAAAGGATTAGTACAGAATTCCAATCCAAGATCCATCGCTTCTCTTTTTCAACCAAAAACTTCTCCGAAAACTTCTCTGAGTTGATTCAATTCAACTCTAACACCTTCTCCTTTGCAAATGTGCCAACACCACCAAGTGTATACAACCTTGTGCATGTGTGTGAGCATTTTCACAAACATTTTTCAAAGGATTTGAGGTTAGCACACTAGGTCCTAATGCATATGCATGTATGAAATCACCTAGTGGCACTTGATAACCGCGATCACCGAGATAGTCCCCTCTTAATAGTACGGCTATCTATCCTAAACACACTCACACCCTCTATGGTGTCTTGAGTGCCAAAACAAAATCCCTATTTATACCTTTGCCATGATCTCCATAGGGGTTTTGCTTTTCTCTTCTTCTCTTTCCAAATGTGGAGCACTTGATCCATCTTTTGGTCATCACCACCAATACCATGATCATCATCTAGCTCCCGCACTTGGTGTGTACCAACCTAGCTCATAAACACTTCATGACAAAGGTTAGTACTCTAGGTGACATCAATTATCCAAAACCAAACAAGGACTTTCAGATGCCATAAGGTGGACGAGACAGCAAGGTTGCAGCTGGCAGCGGTGGATGATGAAGCGGATGGTAAGGTGTAGAGATCACCGCTGCTATTGCAACGAAGAATCACGCGTCCCGTCCATGGATCCTTAACAGAAAAGCCAAAAGCGTCAAATTCGACAGAACAATGATTATCACGAGTAAATTGACGAACAGAAAGAAGGTTGCGCACAATGTCAGGCACAATCAGAACATTATTGAGGTAGAAGGACGTGTTGGTGGTAGGAAGAATAGAGGTGCCACGACTAACAACAGGTATAGAATGACCATTGCCCACAGTGATAGAAGAAGAAGAGGGAGGAAGACGGGTGAGCAGTATACCATCCGACGAAGCCATATGAGATGTAGCACCGGTGTCCAGAACCCAGGGATTAGCACCCTGTAGTGCCATCTGATTCAGGGCAGCAATGAGGCCTGCTTGGTTCCAGCCACCAGCTTGAGGACCCGGCGAAGAGGCAAATTGCGGCTGCTGGACGACGGTTGGAGCGGAGAACGCAGCAGGGGCGAAGGCTGAGTGCACCTGTGGAGAGGCCCCAAGCAGCCCCTGTCCACGCCACTGCTGCTGCTGCTGAGGTTGGCGAGACCAGGGCTGCTGCTGTAGCTGCTGACCGGGCCGAGGACCAACACAGAGCCATTGGCCGCCTTGGGGAGGAGCACGTGATCCGCCTTGCTGTTGCTGTTGCTGTTGCTGCCAACCCCAACCACCACCCTTTTTCTTGTTGCGGTTGGAGTTGGTACTGCCACCCCCGCCGCCGTTAGGGATAGTGCGAGTACCCTGTACTTGTGCTGCACCATAGCAGGCAGAGGCCCCGCGACATGCTGTGCCACAAGAAGGCGAGCTGGCGGAAAGGAGCGCGGTCTCAGAGGAGACCTTGCCTTCATTGGCGAGGCGAAGTTCCTTGAGAACGAGCTTCTGGCGGGTTGTGTTGAAGTTGGGCAGCGGTGAGGTGTCGGCGATGTTGTCCGCCGTGCTGGAAAAACGCGGATTGAGGCCGCGAAGGAGGTTGAGGACGAGCTGAGATGGCGAGACAGCATGGCCGACATCTTTGAGAGCATCGACGACGGTCTTCATACGCTGACAGTAGTCATTGATGGAGAGGTCCCCCTGCCGCATAGATGAAAATTCCTCGTGGAGGAAGACAGCGCGGGGCTCCTTGTTGGAGAGAAACAAGCCCTCAATAGCGACCCAGAGTTGGCGTGCCGTCTGATCATCCTCCCTGGCGAGATCCTGGACATCAGGGGCAGCGGAGCCGAGTAGCCAACCATGGACACAAGCATCATCGATGGATCATTGGGGGTCAGTGGGATTGGCCGGAACAGTCCCATCGATGTGACCACGAAGGCCGAACTTCCCGAGCAAGGATTTGATGAAGGGCACCCACTTGTGGAAGTTAGGGTGCTGTAGCTCGAGGACGACGGGAACGTGAGATCGGACAACGATCGTAGCATAGGGGGGAACGATCGGGCCGGAACCCATAGCGCCGCTGGTGGCCGAGGCGGTGGAGGACTCGGTCGACATTGGGGGCGCAGGGCTGGCGGTGTGAGGAGCAGAGGAGCGGGCGCGTGGGAGCCGCGCGAGCAGGGGGAGGCCACGCGAGCGGAAAGCGGCGCGAGCAAGGGAGGACGCCCGAGCGGGAGGCGGCGCGTGCAGAGGAGGGCGCGAGCAGGGGAGTCGGCGCGAGCGCGAGGGCGGCACAGCGCAGAGGAGGGCGGCGCGTGAGGGAGGGCGGGTTCGCGAGATCGCGCGAAGCAGAGGAGATCGCGAAGCAGGGGATCGGGGGCTAGGGCAGAGACCGGAGGGGAACCCGGACTGCTGATACCATGTGGAGAGATAGGGAAACACCTCACACCCATAAGGGAGGGGTGGATTTCATATATATAGTCAAGATACAACTTGGAGTACAAGTTACATGATATACATATGTTAGGACTATACATATCTCTAATACTATGCCACAAGCATTGTGTTTTATAATTGTGTCCCATTTATCCAGGAAAATGATGATTATTACAAGCATTTCCTCAAGTTAACAAATAGTATAATTTCTTCTCTTGTTAATCTCTCAGACTTAGTGTTGATATATCAAGTCTGTTGTTCCGCATCTTTTCTAGCATTGTTATCACATACATTTTTGTGGTTTGTTTGTGTCCTGATTTGATATTGTGTATGCTGTTTTGCAGTGCTGTGGAGGTTGCCGTGTTGTCAGAATCGCATGACCTTTGTATTAATGGGGACTGTTTTGAAATGCTACAAAGTACTGAGGCTGTTCTCCAGGTTATCCCTTATGTGAAGGTGTGTGTGAACAGATTGCATCCCCTGTACAAAATATGAAAGCTTTCATTTGTATGCTTAGTGATTATTATATTTTTTAATTGTCATTCTTTTAGGTTTTTTCACGTGTTGCTCCAGAACAAAAAGAACTTGTACTGACTACATTCAAAAGTGTTGGGAGGGTGACACTGATGTGTGGAGATGGAACCAATGATGTTGGTGCACTGAAGCAGGTGATTACCTGTCCTGTACCCCACTTAGTTTTGCTCAAATTTACATAGAAAATTACTCTATTACTCTGGTTTCTATGACCTTGCACACAGGCATTTTATTTGTTACCATGACACTTATTGCATTGATCCTGGAAGTGTTTAATGACACTGATTTTGTAGACACTTTTCGCTACAATTTGTGCCTTATATTCTTGTTTTATTAGTTGAGGGCATCATGGTAATACTTCTCGCCTACTATGTAATGTAATAGAATGTAACTGGACATTCTTTACACTTTCTTAAGAGGTGGCTTGTTCTTATGCTAGAAGTATGGCACATATGGAAGAAGTTTGAGCCAGTAACTGTGAGTGGCAGAGGTCCATGCTACTGAATACTGATATGCAAATTGATCAATATTAGCCTAGCATTTTGTTCTTTCCATTACCTGTTTGATAAGTCATAACTGTAATATGGTGATAGTGAACCACTTAAATGATAATAATTTTAAAATTTCTGAACCTCAGGAAACTGTATATTCTACACTGCTTTTGTTAGGCCTGTTATTTTTCTACTGACACTTTGAATTTGTTTACTGAAATGTAGGACTCTTGTTAACCACCTTATCATATCATTGTTTTTGCCGTTCATTTCATGACCTTTTAAAAAATTTCAGGCACATGTTGGCATAGCTCTTTTGAATGCTGAACCAGTTCAGAAAGTTGACTCAAAATCCAAAGCTGAAAATAAATCTGGAAAATTGAAAAAACAGAAGCCTGCTAATGAAGCATCATCACAAGTGACTCAAACAGCTAATAGTTCTGCTAAAGCATCGAGCAGCCGCCACATGACTGCTGCTGAGAAGCAGCGAGAAAAGTTGCAGAAAATGTTGGATGAAATGAATGATGAAAGTGATGGCCGTTCAGCACCAGTTGTTAAGCTTGGTGATGCTTCTATGGCTTCACCTTTCACAGCAAAGCATGCCTCTGTTGCCCCTACTCTTGACATCATCCGTCAGGGGAGAAGCACGCTAGTCACTACACTTCAAATGTTCAAGATTCTTGGGCTCAATTGCCTTGCAACGGCTTACGTTCTCAGTGTCATGTACTTGGATGGTGTCAAACTGGGCGATGTTCAGGCTACAATCAGTGGTGTCTTTACTGCAGCCTTCTTCCTCTTCATCTCCCATGCTCGGCCACTCCAAACACTGTCTGCAGAGCGTCCTCACCCTAACATATTCTGTGCATACGTTCTGCTCTCCATTCTTGGCCAGTTCGCCATGCACATATTCTTCCTTATCACAGCTGTCAATGAAGCATCAAAGCATATGCCGGAGGAATGCATTGAGCCTGACTCAGTCTTCCATCCAAACCTTGTGAATACAGTTTCATACATGGTGAACATGATGATCCAGGTAGCAACCTTTGCTGTAAACTACATGGGCCACCCATTTAACCAGAGCATATCCGAGAACAAGCCCTTCAAGTATGCATTGTATGGAGCGGTTGCTTTCTTCACAGTGATCACATCAGATATGTTCAGGGATTTGAATGACTACATGAAGCTTGAACCCTTGCCAGAGGGAATGCGTGGCAAATTGATGTTGTGGGCAATTCTAATGTTTTGTGGTTGCTACGGATGGGAGCGGTTCCTGCGATGGGTGTTCCCAGGGAAGATGCCGGCGTGGGAGAAGCGCCAGAAACAGGCAGTTGCAAACTTGGAGAAAAAGCGCGACTAAAATCCTTTTTGTTGTCTGCACTATATTCTTTACCCTTTGCTGCCCATTGGTTACTTGGCAGTACATACTGATCATGTTTTGTCATAGTTGCAATCTAATCTGTAGCCTAGGGAATTTTGGGAGTGTAGGCCCTAAATGATAGGAGGATACAGGGTCGGCACTTTTTGCATACTTATCAGGATTATTGAAAATTTCAGTTACAATATGAAAGCTAATGTTAGATGGCAATGAATATCGGGTGATGTACAATGCAAAATACAGAAGCTATGTTAGGCTTTCATTCTTTAACTGTTATAATGCGCACTGATCTTAGTAGCCTTTTTGAGGTACATCGTAATATCGATCATTGAAAACTTAAGTTTCTGGGTTGTTTCGAGGATCTGTTTATTAGTTGATTTCCTGCGGATGCGAACTCGATGTACGGCCCCGTGAGTCGTCAAATCTGGCATAGCGGCACCTTTGATTTATTATAATTTGGTGAAAGCTTTGATTGATAACTTGATCCAGTACAGATTAACCTTGGTTACAGTCATGCATATAGACTACAAAGAAACATATTATATCGTGCTTAAATAATCACTGAGCTCGATACGTTTTATGAGCATGGCATAGAATGAAACGATTGCCAAGACAACTTCTCCAAAAATACAATAATATGAATAACCCCACGTGTTGATGAAGAGCTAAATTTCTCTCCTATTAAATCCCACGTGATAGCTCTTGATAAAAGCTAATTTAGTATCTCTCTTCTATTATTAAACTACTATGATATGAAATAATATGCTTTGACCTAGATGAAGATAAGGCGTGACCGGTCGCATGAACAAGGAATCATGCTACGTCTTCCTTCTTACGTGCTCACTCCCGTTTTCCTCATCCGTCGCCTTCCATTGCTGCCGGGCGCGCTAGCCATTCCCCTCCTACCCCCCACTCATCGACCTCGCCCTCCCTTAAACATCATCGTAACTCCTTCGCCGACGTCGACCTCACCCCTCAACACTACCCTCGCCGTCGGCAACCATGCCCTCGCCGTCGACTTCATCCATTTGTCGTCCTCTGCCACTTCGGCGGGTGGCACCCCTGCCGCCGTCTCATTCGCCTCCACCACGTATCACAACCACCCTCCAAACCCCCTTCGAAGGTCGTCGGTGAGGAGATCTTACCTCAAAACACTAACGTCGGCAAGCTTCTCGTCTACGATGTTGACGAGGTCCTGGTCTCCGACACCAACAATGCAAGCTCCTCGCTGGAACACAAGCCGCCTTTTTCTTTCTCTTCGACACGGATGCGGGCGCGTAGGCCAACCAAGTCATGCGCTCAATGGGTCATGTAAAAGGGTTTGCACTTTGAGCTATCTCATAAGAGCTTCCCCAACGCAAGCGAATGCAACTAGTGCCCCGTTAAAAAAATTGTGCATAGGTGAATTGAAACCACCGGACCATCAATTTGAGGGATGAGCACGTGAATCTATCAGAACCATAATATATAAAATAGTTATTTTTCTTGTCTTTTACCTCCACATCAGCTAGCTACGTAGCTAGTATCATTGCGGACGCCCTTAGAGCGGAACTCTCACTTGTTGTCTAGTTCTTTTTCTCAGAGCTAAAAGCTGAAAGTGAGACAACCTTTTCCCTTTTATCTACTCACATGCAGCTGCTACGTAGCCACAACGCAAATTTTACGAGCTGCCTCGCGTTTCTCTCTCACACGGGCACACGACCATGGACTTTCTGCAGCTACTATGAGGCTATCACTCGTGATGACTTGGACAGTCAGTGCGGTATAGAGTCTGGGGCAGTAGTATATGGTGGTACATTGGGGAAGACCTAAGTTATCGACAACGCGGTCCTAGGATTTTGAAAGATCTCTGCCAAAATCGTTGGTACGACCTTTCTAGATCATGTATAAAATATTATAATATATAAACGCTAATTCTATGTCATTGATCAATGTTTTTTAGATAATATTCTAAAATTGGAACACATAAATTAGAAGAAAAACATGAGTATAAAGTAGAAGTCTGGAATACTATACAAATAATTAATTTGGATTAAAATAAACAAGGAAAAATACCTAGGGCTTGACATGAACCGAAACAATTGTTCAACGATTGCAATTCATAAGAAGGCAATAACCAAGATATCATTGTCGTGGAGCCCTCCTTGATCATCGCTGTTCTTCGGCATTACGCCCATATAATAGTTAGATCCTCATTATTAATATATGACTCACTTGTCTCACAAATTTTATTGGTTTTTATGTTTGCTTACAGTCGACTTCTCTTCTCTCTCATTTCCTTTCTCCTGCGCCTCACCATTTAGCTAGCTTACATTATGTTATTATACTTATTTTTAATTAGTTTGCTGATGTTTAATAGACTATAAGGCCTGCGAGTTTGTATATCTAGGTTTGGGCCCTTGACCGCCGCACCTCGTGCTATGCCCCTAGGGACGCCACTAGTTATCGATCACCTTGGGCATTCGGTTAACCCAAACCGATCGGTTCGGTTATTCGGTTTCCTAGCAAATTCGGTTACCTACAAACTGCTAACCGATCGGTTCTTCTAAAAAGTGAGAGCCGAGCAATTCGGTTTCGGTTTCGGTTATGACTGAACTACCCAATTCAAAAATGAACATAAAAAATGCACAAATCTACGACCAAAATCAACAAAAAAACCAAAAGATGTAGATCAAGGCCTCAGTTATGCGCTTGGGGCTTCGTAGCCGCTGCAGGGGTCCAGCTTCACTGCTTGATGACCACCTCAGGACCTCCACCCTGTGCGTTGAAGGGGGTCGCTGCTGCCATGCGTGTTTGTAGGAGGTCCGCCGCCGTATTGAACGCTCGCGGGAGATCCACCACTACCACCGCGAACGCCTGAAAGGTCGAGATGGCGGACTAGAGGGGGGTGAATAGTCCTTTATAAAATTAAATGTACCGGCTCACCTAAACAAATGCGGAATTAAAACTATCGGTCTAGCCAAGACTACACCCCTCTACTTATACTCTATGACACCTTACAAAAGATCCTAAACAAAGCAAATAAGGTGTCGAGCTAGCTAGAGCTCACCTAAACAATTCTAGCTTGCAAGGTTACACAAACCTAAGCAACTAGTACTCAATCAACCGGGGAGCTCCTACACATGCCACTAAGAAAAAGCACAAAGCCTAAGCTCACTAGCAATGCTCAATAACAAGGCTACACAAGCCAAATTAGAGAGCTCAACTTAGCTACACAAACTAAGCAACTAAACACTAGCACAAGAGTGAGTATTGAAACATAAGCTAGTGAAGGAACGAGGCAGCCGGTACTACCGACCACCAGGGTCGGTACTACCGACGTATATAACCGGCACTATCGGGCACCTGCAGAAAGCTACGAAATCGAAGAGGGTGAGATGCAATTTAAGATCTAGCAATTACCCCACTTCCCTAAGTGTTGTAGATGAAGATTGTAGCTTTCCCAATTCTTGGTTCCTTGCCAAAAGGTAGATCGAGTCTTCCCAACCTAAGAAAGAGTGAAGGAGGGAGGAAGAACACAAAGAACACAAGCACAAGCATAATATGCAAGGAACAAAGAACAACAAGAGAAGGGGACATACGATTTTATCCCGAGGTTCACTTGGTTGCCACCAAGCTTGTCCCCGTTGAGGCAAACCCAAGGTTGCCGCCGATCCTCTTGCTAGTGGTGACCCTAAGTCACACTCTCCACGATGGAGTGCTCACCAAGAGCTCTAGCTTTCGATCCGGCCGGACCACTTGGCGCTCTTCGCGCCTCTCTCCACTAGAGTTGCTCTTCGCGATCTCCCGCGGGGCGAACACAATGCCCCTCACAAAGCTTCTCTGGAGCCACGCACAATCTTCACGCGGGCTTCACGATGGAGACAACCACCAAGCCGTCTAGGAGGTGGCAACCTCCAAGAGTAATAAGCACTACCGGCTTGCAACTCAAACACCTAGTGCCAACTCTTGCAATCTCTCATGCACCGCACTAGAATCGCTCTCTCACACAATCGGATAAGCACTAATAAGCATATGTGAGTTAGAGGGCTCCCAAGCACTTCCCCACCATGGACACAAAGTCCCTAGTGTGCTCAACCTTACCCAAGGGCCGGCCACGCCTCTATTTATAGAGGGGAGCCACCAACTAGCCGTTATCCCCTTTTCCCGAGCTCACATGGCCACAATCGGTACTACCGGCGAGAGGGCCGGTACTACCGGCGGTCAAAATGACCGTTAGGATAGCATTCCTAACACAGTCGGTAGTACCGACTTCATGGCGGTACTACCTGTAGGCTAAAATTTCCCTTACATAGAACGCCTCCAAACTTCCTCCAAACGTCGGTATACCGACCACTAGGGTCGGTACTACCGCGTAGGCCAAACCTTCTCCCGAATAAAGAGTTTGCGTGCTGCCTTCTTAGGTCGGTACTACCGACTTCAGGGTCGGTACTAGCGACTGCACCAGCCTGAGCTCCGCGTTAAAACAACCATAACTCTTAGCTTCAAACTCCGATTTCGATGATCTTGGACATTTTGGAAAGCTAACTCAGAGGGCTACACAACCCACATACATAGCTAATCCAATTCACAATGCATTAGTACAGAATTACAATCCAAGACCCATCCTAGAGTTTGGAACGCACCGAAAAGCCTCCTTCTCTTCTCTGAGTTGATCGAAATCAACTCCAACATCTTCTCCTTTGCAAATGTGCCAACACCACCAAGTGTTCACCATCATGTGCATGTGTGTTAGCATTTTCACAATCATTTTTTCAAAGGATTAGCACTTCCACTCACCACGCCACTCGATCCTAGTAACAACACAAAGTTAGATCGCTCAAGTGACACTAGATGACCGATATGCAAACAAGTTTGCTCCTCTTGATAGTACGACCATCTATCCTAAACCCGGCCATAATCTTCTCTACACACCTATGACCGGTGAAATGAAATGCCCTACAAATATACCTTTGCCTTGCGCATTCCATTCCATCTCCTTCATTGTTGATGCAACACATGCACCAACCTAGATCGAATGATATGATCTACTTCATATCATCACATGGCCTCCATGGTCCATAGATCTTGAACTTACTTGCTCTTCACCATTGCGTCGGTTCTTCGGCGCCAAGTCTTTGCTCAAGCCTCCCGACACTTGGTACCAACGGCTTCAAAGCCTCCAACTTGCCCTTCACCTTCGCAACCGGTCCATCAAGCCAAGCCTTGCCTTGATCTTCACCATCTTAGCCACATGACTCCATGTCATGTTTCATGTACATTAAGCTCCTCCATCACATGCATGAGCCTTGCAACATCCTCCAAGACATTTCACCTCTATGGGTAATGTTGCTCACACATGATCACCTGTGGACTAATCACTTGTGTAATTCACTTCAAACACATATTAGTCCACCTAAGTTGTCACTCGATTACCAAAACCAAACTAGGACCTTTAAATCTCCCCCTTTTTGGTAATTGATGACAACTCTACAAAGATATGGAAATTAAGCTTATTCCAAGCTAGCACTTCACAAGAATGTAAATTGCTAACTTGGTTCGGATTCATGTTGCTTGCCCAAGCTATTTTACCATGTGTAAAGGATTTTGGACAAGTATCACAAACCCGAAATGGTAGTATTAGCTCCCCCTACATATGTGCTAGAGTGTTTGGAATGAGGCTTGCACATATGCATAGATACCGAAGTGTGGGAGAGTAATTACTACCAAGGGGTGCTAAGGTGTATAGAATAACCTTTGAAGCGTGATATCGATGAAGTTCATAGTTGCACACCTTCTTTAGCACCAAGAGTAGCTAGACATCATAAAAATTAGAAAACCCCGTGAGATCAATATTAAAAGCAAGGGTCTAGTTTTGCATGAAAAGCACAAGTCTAGCTATCAACCTGTAAGGAAAATGGACCTCGGACCATTTAACTTCGGATTTTGGTGTTTGATGAACAACATAACCAAATTGGACTAATGCATTTGCAAGTGTTTGTTTTGTAGTCCAATAGGGTGCAAATGTGACTTGGACTAAGGCGATGTGGTGATCCAATGATCAACACCTCAAGCAAGACTCTAGAAGCTCAGTTGAAGACCCTAAAGATCAAGCAAAGTCCAAGGCACAAGAATGGAACCAAGACGACGCAAGAAATCACGAAGAAACAAGAAGATAGGGACATCGGACGCTGCATCGGACGCTGCCCACACAAGCGTTGGACGCTCCGTTGGTAAACCCTAGCTCGTGTCAGCGCCAACAGAGGCATCGGACGCTGAAGACCGAGGTATCGGACGCGACTGTGACACTGTGCAAACCTGCACATAGAGCATCAGACGCTCCGGTGCTAACATCGGACGCTGCAGGACCCTGCGTCCGATGACCATGCAGAGAGGTTCCAGAGAGGCTCTGTGAGCATCGGACGCGTCCGTTGATCAACCATCGAACACTGATATAGCCGTTGCGACGCAGTGCCAGGCTGGCATCTAGCCGTTAAAGGAGCATCAGACGCGTCCGATGGTCGCGACAGCAGCGTCCGATGCTGCGCAGTCAGACCACCTTTGGTGCCCAACGGCTCTATTTGCTTGGGGCTCTATATATATCCCCATGGCTGGCCAAAACAAGTGTGTTGGAGCTCAAGGAAGTATACCAAGTGCATAGACACATATTTAGTTGCTCTAGCCACCAAAGTGCTCAAGTGATATACTAGGTGATTAGTGTAGGTGCTTTGCGAAGTGCTTAAGCTAGTTAGACCACCGCTTTGCACTTGCTCTAGGTGTTAGGCCTAGTGTTTAGTGAGGTTGAAAACCTCTTGTCTACCGGTGCTTGCGCGCACCGTGGTTGTACATCAGCGGGGCTTGTAGTCTTGCGAGATCACACCAACCGAGTTTGTGATGTGGCCGCCTCCGTGTACCGAAGGGAACAAAGCCCGCGGCGCTTCGGCCGGAAACTTGATAGTGAAGACGGCGGAGAGCATCCGGGAGAGGCTTCGCCACGAGTGGCTTAACCGGAGACCCACTTGAGAGTGGGGAAGACCCGGAGCTATCCACGGAGTTATCCGACCGGGAGCTTGGCCCTTGCGAGGGATTCCTTGCGAGGGGCTCCAACGAGTTCTAGGGGGAAGCTTGCGCGCTTCTCGATACCTCGGTAAAAATACCGGAGTCGTCGACGGGAGTTTGCATCTCTATCACACTCTTTAAGCTTTCGCATTTACATTGCTACCTTGTTCATGTGCTTTACCTTTCCTAGTTTATATGCTAGTTGATAGGTTTGGAAACTAGGTAGCATAACTCCTTTTGCGGTAGAGATAGCAAACACACATAGCAAAACCTTAGTTGCACATTAGATAGTTTACTTTCTTACATAGGTTTTGACTAGGTGGAAATTAGAGGCCATAGTTTAGAGTAGAAGTTTTAAGTTGCCTAATTCACCCCCCCTCTTAGGCGTCACGGTCCTTTCATTTGGTATCAGAGCGGGTTGGCTCTCTTGTTGACTCTTGGCTTAATCGCCTTCGAGCCGACACCCCTAAGAGAGGTTGGGATGGATACCTCTAGGCCTCCACACTTTGACGACACTAACTTTCCTTACTATAGTGCTAGGATGGCTTGCTTTTTAGAAGCCGTTGATCTAGGTGTTTGGAGAGTCACCCGCGACGGGATGAAACCCATTAAGAATCCTGAGAAACCTACCGCGGGTGATGAAAAAGAAATTCATCTTAATGCTAGAGCTAAAAATTGCTTGTTTGAATCTATTAGCATGGATGTCTTTAACCAAGTTTTTACTTTGCAAACATCTCATGAAATTTGGTTAAAGCTACATGAGCTCCATGATGGTACAAGTAATGTACGTGAGCAAAAACATCACCTAACTAAAACAAGCTATGATTCCTTTAAAATGAATGACCATGAGCTTGTTCGTGATATGTATTCTCGTTTGAATCTAATAATCAATGAGCTTCATTCTATAGGAATTACAAAGCTAGGTGATGCGGATATTGTGAGGAAGATCATCTCCGTGCTTCCAAAGAACAAATATGCAACCATCATCACCGTCCTCCACAACATGGAGGACTTGAGCACCATGACCCCGGTCATTGTCATTGGCAAATTGGTGGCATTTGAGATGTCACGCAAGATGGGTCAAGAAGAAGCCACTTCATCAAGCAAAGATATTGCTCTCTCATGTGAGCACAAAAAGATGAAGGGCAAAAAGCAAGTTGAAACAAGCTCAAGCTCCTCAAGTGAAGAAGAAGAGGATGATGAAGATGAAGAATCAAGTGATGATCAAACCTCCACCTCATCCAACTCCTCCTTAGATGAAGAAGAAACAATCAAGCTTATGAAAGGAGTAAAGAGGATGATCCGCAAGCTCAATGTCAAGTGTGTGCCCATCACAATTGAAGATTGCCTCTTCACCAATCAAAGAAGAGAGCAAAGAAAAAAGGGATGCTATGGATGCGGCAAAAGAGGGCACTTTGTGGAAGATTGCCCAAAACAAAAGCCCACACCCAAGGACAAAAAAAAGAAGGGATGCAAGGCCAAAGCTCTCACCACCATCAAGACATGGGATGACTCATCAAGTGATGATGAAGCTCATCACAAGAGGCATGGCCGCAAGCACTCATCATCAAGCTCCTCACGTATGTGCCTTATGGCACGAGGTAACTCAAGCTCTATCTCTAGTAATAGTGATAGTGATAGTGATGATGAGCTACCTTCTTATAATGAACTTGTGCAAGACAATCTCAATTATGCTAAAGCTTGTACTAGTCAACAAAAGAAAATTAATGCTTTAAAAGAAAAATTATATAGCTCTCAACAAGACTACAATGCTATGCTTGAACAATATGAAACCTTTTCAAATTTGAATGTTGAGCTATCTAACAAAATTGAGAAACTTGAAGCTAGTACAAGCACATGTGATTGCACAAGTAATGATGAGCAGCTTGCTAAGAAAAATGAAAAACTAAAAGCAAAGTTAGCTAGCACACAAGATGCTTACAAAAGCTTGCTTGCTAAAATGGAAATTATGTGCAAGCATTGTGATGAGCTAACTAACAAAGTTGCTAATCTTGAAACCATCAGAGCAAACCCCACCGAGGCACCTAAAATTGAAAAATCAATCTTTAATATGCCTAAAAAGGATGCCTCTACTTCTTGCATGGATTTACATGATTTAGACTCACCTATGTGCAAATAAGCTAGTGTTGAGAATGTCATTGTAGAAACATGTACACAAGAAGTTGCAATGGAGAATGAGCTACTAAAGCAAGAAATAGCTTGCCTCACCAAGGACTTGACCCAAGCAAAAGGCAAGGGGAAGCAAACCCGAACTCATCAAGATAACACCAACAAGGGAGTGAAGAAGCTTGATGAGGAGCAAACTGTGGTGTGTTACCTTTGCCACAAAGAAGGCCACAAGTCCTATGAGTGCAAGGTGAAGCATGGGGGAGAAAAGAAGAAAGAGAAAAACAAAAAGCAAACAAGCAAGCTCTCCAACACCTACACCAACAAGGTGAACAAGAAGGCCTCCACACCTTATCTTTTGAAGAAGAAGAAGAATGACAAGGTGGTGGCCATCAAGGTGAACAAGCAAGCCAACAATGGGGCCAAACGCATTTGGGTGCCTAAGGACATTATCTCAACCATGAAGAGCACCAAAAAGGTTTGGGTCCCGAAAGGGAAGTAAGTAGTCAAGTAGACTACGAGGAATTTGGAGACTTAGCAAAGTTTTGGGTGCATATCATGGGGTGCATCACATTGGATCATGTCATTGCCAAGTATGTTAGTGGGTACTATGGACCCAAGTTCCCCCTCCCATGTTAGGTAACTAGATTTAAATTCTTGCAATTATTTTCTTTTGGTATAATGTCTTGCAATTACTTTTAGCATCTAGTTTCTTTTTTTGCATATGTCTGCATTGATATGTTCATATCCTTTGTCATGCAAAATAGGCTTATCATATGGTAGTTTTGCTCGGTATTACTCACATTCTTAGAGCAATTCTACATGGTTTTAATTGGTTAGAAGCACGACACATAGCTTCTTTTACTTTGCATTTATCTTATATGTGCCAAAGTCTGAATTATAGATAAACTACCCCATTTACCATCTTCAATTGATGTCACATTTCTTGTAATATCAATATGGAAAATGGTAGTTTGACCCTACAAGTCATTGTGCATGACTCCTACAAGTATGACACACTTGTATGCACACTTTTAGGGGGAGTTTACTCTACAATTTGAGAGCTTTGAGACTAACACTATCTTCAAGTTTATCATGTGTGTAGTAGTCTCATTGCAAGGAAAATGGAGTTCCCGGAGACAAGCATCATACGTAACGATGATTCATTTGATATCTACATGTGGTATTCCTAACCGATGTCATTATGTCGATTTCATTTTGATATCCTCTTATGTTGTTCTCCATCCATTATATAGATTAAACTCCTCTATGCACTAATTTACCCTTTATGCAAATGCTTTGCCTTACACCATATGTATGCATATATTTAGGGGGAATTTTAGCTTATATAATGTCTCCTCTCGTGAGCTTTAATGTCTTCCTTTTCGGTGTTTGATTCCAAAGGGGGAGAATGTGTAGGGACCAAAATCAAGCCCAAACTAAAACAAACAAAGTAACCAAAATCAAATTTTCAAAATTCTATGGTTATTTTCTTGGGAATGCTTCAAAAAGAGAGAAAGTGATTTATGGAGTTAGGGGGAGTCTTAATCCATAAAGTCACACAGTGAGACTCTATGGCAAGGGCAAGATATGTTATATTAAATATGTTCCTTTTTGATATCTTTTAAACATCATATGATCTTGTCTTTGCATTGCATCCTAGCAAGTAGATTGCATTTTAAAATTATGTATCCATTATTTGCTTGTTTTGGTCGTGTTGTCATCAATCACCAAAAAGGGGGAGATTGTAAGGAAAATGGACCTCGGACCATTTAACTTCAGATTTTGGTGTTTGATGAACAACATAACCAAATTGGACTAATGCGTTTGCAAGTGTTTGTTTTGTAGTCCAATAGGGTGCAAATGTGACTTGGACTAAGGCGATGTGGTGATCCAATGATCAACACCTCAAGCAAGACTCTAGAAGCTCAGTTGAAGACCCTAAAGATCAAGCAAAGTCCAAAGCACAAGAATGGAACCAAGACGGCGCAAGAAATCGCGAAGAAACGAGAAGATAGGGACATCAGACGCTGCATCGGACGCTGCCCACGCAAAGCGTCGGACGCTCCGTTGGTAAACCCTAGCTTGTGTCAGCGCCAGCAGAGGCATCAGACGCTGAAGACCGAGGCATCGGACGCGACTGTGACACTGTGCAAACCTGCACAGAGAGCATCGGATGCTCCAGTGCTAACATCGGACGCTACAGGACCCTACGTCCGATGACCATGCAGAGAGGTTCCAGAGAGGCTCTATGAGCATCGGACGCGTCCGTTGATCAACCATCGGATGCTGATATAGCCGTTGCGACGCAGTGCCAGGTTTGCATCTAGCCGTTAAAGGAGCATCAGACGCGTCCGATGGTCGCGACAGCAGCGTCCGATGCTGCGCAGTCAGACCACCTTTGGTGCCCAACGGCTATATTTGCTTGGGGCTCTATATATATCCCCATGGCCGGCCCAAACAAGTGTGTTGGAGCTCAAGGAAGTATACCAAGTGCATAGACACATATTTAGTTGCTCTAGCCACCAAAGTGCTCAAGTGATATACTAGGTGATTAGTGTAGGTGCTTTGCAAAGTGCTTAAGCTAGTTAGACCACCGCTTTGCACTTGCTCTAGGTGTTAGGCCTAGTGTTTAGTGAGGTTGAAAACCTCTTGTCTACCGGTGCTTGCGCGCACCGTGGTTGTACATCAGCAGGGCTTGTAGTCTTGCGAGATCACACCAACCGAGTTTGTGATGTGGCCGCCTCCGTGTACCGAAGGGAACAAAGCCCGCGGCGCTTCGGCCGGAAACTTGATAGTGAAGACGGCGGAGAGCATCCGGGAGAGGCTTTGCCACGAGTGGCTTAACCGGAGACCCACTTGAGAGTGGGGAAGGCCCGAAGCTATCCATGGAGTTATCCGACCGGGAGCTTGGCCCTTTTTTGGGATTCCTTGCGAGGGGCTCCAACGAGGACTAGGGGGAAGCTTGCGCGCTTCTCGATACCTCGATAAAAATACCGGAGTCGTCGATGGGAGTTTGCATCTCTATCACACTCTTTAAGCTTTCGCATTTACATTGCTACCTTGTTCATGTGCTTTACCTTTCCTAGTTTATATGCTAGTTGATAGGTTTGGAAACTAGGTAGCATAACTCCTTTTGCGGTAGAGATAGCAAACACACATAGCAAAACCTTAGTTGCACATTAGATAGTTTACTTTCTTACATAGGTTTTGACTAGGTGGAAATTAGAGGCCATAGTTTAGAGTAGAAGTTTTAAGTTGCCTAATTCACCCCCCTCTTAGGCGTCACGGTCCTTTCACAACCTATGCATGCTAGTTATCAATCATCAATTAAATCCTACAACTAGCATACGTCACACAAGCATGCAAAAAAATTTAAAAACTTATGCAATGCAAGCAAGCACATGATTATGCACATATCAAATGCAACAACCAAGTTCATGAGCTTGCTCCCCCTACTTGTGTGCTCAAAAATAATTTTCATTTTATCTTTGTTACATTCTCTCCCCCTTTGTCATCTATTTCCATAAAAGGTTTGCATAAAAGAGGTTCAAATTGTCTAGGAGAGAGTTTGTTCGTTTCTTATGTGGTTCAATCTAGATCATTTGCATGAGACATTTAACACGGTTTGCTCTAGAATAAGCTTCTTCACACATCTTGCAATGGTTATCTTACTCACGTTGGTTAAAAGTTCCATTGCTTATTCTCTAGATTTAAACACTAGGATTGCAAGCCCATAAACATGTCATATGTTACCACTAGATCATGTAAAGCATAGAAACAACAGTGGCATCATATAAGCATCAAAATAATTTGATTTTCATGAATGCTCCTAGGTAGTACCATAAGAATGTCTATATGCTCTAATCAAGTCCTTAGCATAGTATGAATGCATATGACAAACAATGATACATTGCTATCTTAGAGTAGAGGTTAGTCATTTTGATTCAACTCTGAAATAGTAATGTGAAGTCCATGGTGAAGACCAATAGATACCAATTGATAGAACAAATCTTCACCCATATGATCAAGTGCACTATCTTGTTGTGGTTGGCTTGCTTCTTCATTTGATCGTAGCTTGCATATGAATAGCAGTTGAGTTGGCATGATTTCCTTTCCTCTAGATGTTGCTTGCTCTCTAGATCAACCCTTTTGATTTCTTCAACTAAGCATCTCAAATGTCCCTTTAGATCACCACTTCCATGTTAGCCTTCCAAGCCTCACTGTTAACCTACCAAAGGCGGCAAGCCCCTACAAAAGGGAGAAGTGACCTCTCTCCAAAGAATCATCCTTAATACTCACTTGAATTGACTTTGTTTGATCGATCCATTTGAAATCTTCTTGAAATGTGACTTTGAATCCATCTTTGAGTCCTTTTCTTTCTTCCAAATGATCTTCAATTTGATACTTGAACTTGATCTTTATCTTCATCTTGATGTTGGTCTTGATTTTCAATTTGAGTACCAAATGTGTGCCAAATACACTCCTCAATCAAATGAACTTATACTCATCTTTGTCATGCTTCTAGCTCATTTCAAAACCAAACATAGGTCCCTCAACCACTTATAAATATGATTCCAACTTGAGGACTTTTCAATCAAAGTGACTCTAGATCAATCCAATAATTATCATTTTTCTGGCAGATTCTGTCCTTCTCAAGGAAACATGCATATCTCCCAAATATAAGTCCAATTGTCATGAAATTTGGTGGATATGTGCCTCACTATGTATTCTAGTAGCCATAAAAATTTGAGCTTCATTGGACTTCTAGATTGCTACCAGATTTCACATCTTTCCACACTACTATATGCTGAAAACTGTTGCACTATAGTTGACAAGATCCATTCCAAACACAAAGCTTCACTTATCCAATCATCATAAGATTTTTATAGCAACTAATGCCATAAGTGTAGAGCATGTGTACCAAATTTCAAGCCAATCCAATAAGATTTGATCATTCAAATATGGCTATCTTCTTAGCTCACTCAGATTTGTAATATTGGACAACTTTGAGCAATTGAGCTATACTCTACCAATATGAATCAAACTCGAAGCTAGCTTGTTTGAATACTCTATCCATTCAAATCACTTACTAAATGAAGTCTCATGAACATATTCATTCAAACTAACTCAAACTTGATTACGAAGCAATTTATCCATTCAATTATCTTATAGCAAGCAACATACGCATATATATCCAATTCAATCAACTCATATGCATCCAAATGAATGTGATCAAATAGAAATATACCTTAGTAGCTCATGATCATTCAATATCAAGCTTCAACTCAATTTGATTGCAAGCTTTCAAATATTCCAATAAATCACCACAACTTGAACTTTGCACTTGTATGTTATAGCACTTGGACTTCACTTCACTTGACTTGGCATTGGGTTTGGATGTGCACTAAGATTCTTTACTTGACTCAATCTCATGATGAACAATATGGAATCAATTGAATCAAGTCTCCAATGCCATGGTACCTACACACAATCATCCACTTTTTGATGGTACCCAAACTAGTTTGGGTCCTGTCAAGTTAGGTGCAACATACTTAGGCAATGCCTTAGTATGAGTAGCGGGATGTGTTCCAATAGCCTCCGATGAGGTACCATCACCATCCTTTCTAAGCACATTATCATCATCAATTGAAATAGGCTTAGAAGTTTTACCTAGGGGACATGAATTAGCCATGTGTCCCCTTTCCTGGCATGAGTAGCAAATTCTCTTTGATTGAGCCTTCTCTTCCTTGCTCAAATGTTGCTTCTCATTGCCTTGCTTCTTCTTGTTTGCTTGAGCCTTCTCCTCAAACTTGTTTGGACAACCCGAAGCTAGGTGGCCCAATTCATCACAACTATAGCACTTGTGGCAGAACCTCCTGAATTAAGTGGCCCACATGCACCCATCATTGTCCTAAAGACTTCTGATCGGCGTGCACGAGTTCCAAATGACTCAAGAGATCTGTCGGGTATCCTCGGAGACCCGAATCATCCACGTTATATTCTTTTCAGGAATTCCCTCATCAAGCATCACAGTATTACAACAGTTCTATAGATAAGATAAATCAGAGTAAAGCGGAAAGAGTATATAACATAGATTGAAACTTAAGTTTAAAAGCTTACAACCCATAAATACTTATTACATAAAAGGTTCGGAACTTTATATTACATAAACCACACAACTTTTGTTACTTGCCCAAGGTCAAACATCAGAGTCATCATCACTCTTATCCACAAGAGTGAAGAAGCATTGACCACCAAAAGGATGATCAATGAACTCACCCGCAACAAAGGTTAACAAACCCTGAGTACAAAAGTACTCAACAAGACTTAACCGTCTAGAAAAGAGGAGAAGACTCAGGTATGAAGGCTATAGGGATTCAAGGTAAGGCTTTAGCAAGATCAAAACATTTCTTTTGCATAAAAGCTTACTAATAGTAAAGCCTATTTTCAAGTTTTAACTCAAGATTAAACTTTATAACTATCCAAAGATTCTCAAACCTTCATAAGCATACCACATCTTTCGTTCTTATCTCATCAAGATCCCATTCATTACTACGGTGCGGGTCAGTGGATTGAGGCTCCATATCCGAGGAAACACGGCGATTCGAATCGTTTAAACCCAGCTGGGGATTCAGTACCACACGTCATATGTAGAACTTAATCTTGCATATGTCAACCCTATCTATAGATCCTCCCATACAAGAACGGGTCCAGCGTCACCCGAGAGTACAGTACACCTCGAACCCGACTATCTCATAGCCCCGAGGGTACACGCTACTCCCGCCATCTCTCCACTCCCAGTACGCGGTTGGCCGTTCTCAAGTATCGGAATAGCTATAGATGAGGCTTACCACCGCATGTGGGCTGTACTCAAAGGTCTCAATCACAGCAGGCCAACAACGATAAGGTCCTATGTTGAGTAACCTTACAACAAGACTCCATTCTTGATGTAAGTTACCATTGTTATCATGTTATCTCAAGATTCATGATTTCCAAAACATAGCAACCATTTTTAAAAGCACCTACTATATTGAAGTAGTGAAGCATGACTAAGCATACTAAGCATTTTCATAAAACGGGTATCAAGATTAAGTATTGGAATCATCAAGGTTGATAATGCATCAAACAGGGTTCACTCAACTCCTATTCACTTAATGCATCATATTAACTCAAGTGATATAAATAACTTTATCAAAATACAAGGATAGGTTTAATGTCCGGGGCTTGCCTTGGTGATTAGCGAAGTCCGAAGACTCAGAAAAACCAGAAGGATCCAAACTCTCAGAAGAAACCCACTGTGGATCCGGTTCTTCCGAAACGAGATCTACACGTAGAAGTGCGTATGCAGGATCAATGAAATGCTGATGACATGATCATGGTAAAGATAGAAATTTTCTAAGCTGTAGACATTTATTCGTACAATCTTCCATCACGGTATAGTTGCAAACCAACAAAACTAACTTAGCTATTAAACCATAGATTATTCCTAAACAAATTTTATTATCTTTATTAAGCAAGGTTATGTAACCAACAAGCAACAAAAGGTCATTAGCATAAAGGAATCCATAACCAGGGAGCAAATCATGCTAATGTTACCCTGGTTGTCAAACAAATCCAAAAATTCACACAAACCTAAAGTAATTACTATTTCTATTGATTTTATAAGTCATTTAAATAGCCTTTTACTTATGAACAAATCATACTTATTCAAATAGAGCTGAAATTAATCATGAAGGTAGATATCAGTGACATAAACTCACATGTCAAATTTCATGATTTTTGGAGAAACACAGAAAATCACATAATTCATCAAAGTTGCATTTATTAATTAAAGTGCAGATTTAATTGTCAAAGTAAAATTATTCAAAACACAAGTTTTATAATTTTTATATTAGCACAGACATGTTATTAGCTTACATGTCAAATTTCATGATTTACAGAGCTATAGAAAAATTATAGCAAAAATAACAAAACTAGCTACTGTGCATAAAGCCATAAAAAGAAAAACGCCATTCTAGCCCAAACTGGGCTTTCGGCCCAGACCAGCGCGGCCCAGCGCACGCGAAAGCAGGCCTGGCCTGGCTCCCGCCCGCGCGACTCGGCGCTTTTGCAGAAAAACCCTTCGGCTTCTAAGGAACCAACCCGCAGTCCATGGCGCTATTCACATGAGTCACGGACTTTGCAACCAACACTCTGCCTTTTCTCATCTTTACAACAGCGAGGTCCCCGACCATGGCCCGAGCGGACGGCGGCGCACCGAGCGCCGGCGAGCCTTACGCCGGCCAACTCCGGCCAGTAGAGACCTAACGGACGCGAGCACAAGCACCGGCGAGTCACCCGCGGCCGATAGAGCTTCTAACCCTAAACGCTACTGCTCCGGTGAGGTCTGGCCACGCACGGCGGCAGACTGAACCGCGACGGAGCTGTTCTGGCGAACCTAGGCTAGTAACAGAAGAAGGGAGGGGCTATGAAGCTTTAGTAGCTCACCCTGATGCTGGCCACGTAGTTGGTTCAAGCGGAGGATGAACGGGAAGGCGAGGTCCACGGAGCAGTGGCTCGCAGCGGCGAACTCCGGCGAGGCAAGCGATGTTCCGGCGAGACCTGAGCACCAAATGGAAAACCACCAAGCCGATCAGTAACCTGGGGTCAAGACGAAGCAGAAACACAAGACAGGGAGAGTAGAGGAGTGCCCAGTTGGGCTGACCACGGTGAGGTCGAGCTCGGCGGCGATTTTGCCCGGCGGGAAGAAAAACGGCGAGTACGAGCTCTCTGAGGCAATAGAGGTTAAAGGGATGGGCTCTGGAGATGCGCAAGGAGGTAAGGGAGTTATAGTCGCGGTCAAATTGGATGAGGATGCTTGGTGTGCGGTGAATTTGGATTTGGATGGAGGTAAGTCCGTCGGTGCCCTAGGTGGCAAGACGGCGATGGCGAGCGCAGGAGGAGACACCACGACGCGAGGGAGAGCGCCAGCAGCTGCTTGACATCGCCACGGAGACGGTTGCGGGCTCATTCGAGAGAGAACGATGCTTTTCGCGCCGGCAACACCGATCAAAGCTCGGCTTCTCACCGCCATGAACAGGAGACTGAACTTATCCCCCCCTTCTCCTTTATACCATTTCGGAAAATTTGAAATTTCTTCTGATTTTTGAATATAAGTTGAAAATATGTTAAAATATCAAATGCTCAGAATTCAAAACAGAACATCTTTTATTTTTGCAACATAAGCAGAATATGCTTAGATTTTGAATTAGGGTTTGCAAATCAAAAGGGGACAAAAAGGCAAAAGGGTATTTTCACCATTACTTTTGATTTTGCATAAGAACTTGAAAAACTTTATACATCAAAGTTGATCCTTATCAAAAATGGAGCAACTTTGCTTTTTAAAGCATACTCAAATTCTTTTTAGATTTTGATTAAAAAGAAAGGAAATAAAATAGGGTTTTTAAATTAATTAAACTATTTAATTGAATTTCAACCCAATTTGAATTATACCTCAATGGTCACTTGAAACATGTTCCAAATACACCTTTGAGACATAATACCAAAATTTGGTAAAGATTCCATTACTATATTAGAAATTACCATAATACCCTTATATAACATAAAAGCTTTAAACACCACAAAGAAAACATAAACTAGGGTTTCAACTTAAACACTCCTTATCAACTAAGCACAAGCATGATGACTTAAACTTGTTTTTAGTGAATGCATAATTAGGTTATCAACTCAAATGAAATGCTAGTGCTTATGATGACATGTCAAGTTTTAGTCTGCTTAACACTAGAGTGTTACAGCACTTGACTTGGGTGAGGTCTTGTGTTGATCTTGATCTTCTACCTCCCCTTCTTGTCTTCTTCTTTTCTATCCCCATGTCACCACCATCTTCATGGTTCTTCTTTACTTGAACTTGGGGCTTCTTCTTTTTATCTTGTGGCCTCATCATTGGCTTCTTGGTTGGGCAAGATTTTGCAAAGTGTCCCATTTTATGGCACCGGTAGCACATGAAATGAGATAGCTTCTCTTCTTCTTGCTTCTTCATTTCTCTTTCATATCTTCTCTTACCCCATCTCTTGCCTTTGATCTTGTTCAAGCCAATGCCACTCTTGTCACCATAGCTTCTTTGATTGTTCATCATATTCTCATAGGTGACCTTTGATCCATACCACCTCTCTAACTTGTTGCTCAAATTCTTCACTTCACTTTTGAGCTCATTGTTCTCCTTCAAAATGTTAGTCTCACAAGACAAGGAAGTAGAACAAGCATCTATATGTGAAGAACATGGCATAGATAACAAATCTTCACAAGAGGTGGATACATGCTTCTTCCCTACATCACATGGGTTAGCACAAATATGTGATTGATCATTTGACCCAAATGATGAGCTCTCACTAGTTTTAGTTTCTACATTAGAAAGCTTCTTAGTGAGAAAAGCATGGTCTTGTACCAAGTTATCATGAGCAACACTAAGTTCCTCATGAGTCAATTTAAGCTCATCATGTGAACAAGTAGTAACATAAAGTAGATGCTTTTGTTGTTCACATGCATTCTTTAGAAATGAGTTTTCTTTTGTCAATTTCATTGTTTTAGCCATCTCATTTTCTAAATCTTTGGTGAGTCTACATACAAGCTCTAAATTTGGATCATCACAATCAACAACCACATTTGCAATTGATACCTTAGTGTCATCGTGTGACATGAAGCAATGTGGTGTAGAGGGAGAGCTTGTAGAGACATCACTCTCATAGCCATCATCCTTGTCAAGTGATCTTGTGGATTGATCATCATCATCATTACTTGACCATGAGGTGGAGCAATCTTCCACAATCACCAAGTTGTGGTCATGCTCATCATCCTCATGTGCCTCCTTCTTGGGCTCACTAACATCATCATCATCATCATCATTTGAAACACTCCCATATTTGTCATTTAGATACTTCCACATTTTATGGGAGGACTCCATATCCATGATCTCACTAAAGATATCATCATGCATAGATCTAAAAATGATGTTAGTAGCTTGGCACTCGAGATCTAGGCATTTCTCTTGTGCTTGAGTAAGATTCATTTCATCCAACACATGAGAAAAGCCTATATCTACGATCCACCACATTTGAGGGCAAATAAACTTGAAATCGCATATCATCCAAGTTTTCCATCGTGTAAAGTGAGTGCCATCAAAAGTGTGTGGACAATCAATGCCTAGCCCATAAGTCGCCATCCTCTCGGGTCGGTGAAGACCACAAATGAGAGACCTAGCTCTGATATCATTTGAAAGGTCAAGATGATAGACTAAAGGGGGGTGAATAGTCCTTTTTAAAATTAAACATACCGGCTAACCTAAACAAATGCGGAATTAAAACTATCGGTCTAGCCAAGACTACACCCCTCTACTTATACTCTATGATACCTTAAAAAAGATCCTAAACAAAGCAACTAAGGTGTCGGGCTAGCTAGAGCTCACCTAAACAATTCTAGCTTGCAAGGTTACACAAACCTAAGCAACTAGTACTCAATCAACCAGGGAGATCCTACACATGCCACTAAGAAAAAACACAAAGCCTAAGCTCACTAGCAATGCTCAATAACAAGGCTACACAAGCCAAATTAGAGAGCTCAACTTAGCTACACAAACTAAGCAACTAAACACTAGCACAAGAGTGAGTATTGAAACATAAGCTAGTGAAGGAACGAGGCAGCCGGTACTACCGGGCTGCTAGGCCGGTACTACCGACCACCAGGGTCGGTACTACCGATGTATATAACCGGTACTACCGGTGAAAGCCCCCGTTTGGTTTTGGTTAATTGATGAAACCTATTTGGTCTAATCCTATTGATAAGCATGTGTGTAGCTTATGAGAAAGGATTACGACCAAGCCATGTGGTGGAGCTAGCAAGGTGGCAACTATGGAGGATGGTGATGGCCACAAGCACTCATGTGATCAAGTGCTCTACCATTGGTGAAATGAAGAAGAGAAGATGCTTTGCTCAAGTGGTAGATTATTTCTTACTTTTAATCTTGAGTATAGGCAAGCCGGACTATGAAGAGGGATACAAACTAGGCTAGCTAGATGTGGTGAAAAGTGCTCATGACGTCTAACATCTAGTACCACCTTGAACAATCTAACTTTGCGTTGTTGCTAGGATCGAGTGGCGTGGTGAGTGAAGTGAAAATCCTTTGAAAAATGATTGTGAAAATGCTAACACACATGCACATGATGGTGTACACTTGGTGGTGTTGGCACATTTGCAAAGGAGAAGGTGTTGGAGTTGATTTGGATCAACTCGGAGAAGAGAAGGAAGTTTTTTGGTGTGTTCCGAACTCTTGGTTGGGTCTTGGATTGGAATTCTGTACTAATCCTTTGTGCTTTGGATCTTGTATTCATGTGGGTTGTGTATCCCTCTGAATAAGCTTTCTAAAATGTCCAAGATCATCGAAATTGGAGTTCGGAGCTAAAAGTTATGGCCGTTTTAGCGCGGAGGTCAGTTTGCTGAAGCCGGTAGTACCGACCCCTCCGCGAACAGATCGCATGCTCTCTGTGTTGGGCCATTTTTGGCCTAAAGGTAGTACCGCCATAAGGCCGGTACTACCGACCCTAGGTAGTACCGACCCCAGGTCGGTAGTATCGGCGATCGAAGTCGTTTTTCAGGCTCTCTGTGTAAATCTAGATTTGGCCTACCGGTAGTACCGCTATAAGGCTGGTAGTACCGGGGCCGGCAGTACTGACCCTACTACCAACCCTCTTCCGGATGTGTTTGCAAGGTCTCTTTAACGGTCGTTATTGGTGTAGTCCGTACTACCGACCTATGGGGTCGGTACTACCGACCGTGGCGCAGCTGACTTGTACAAATAGCCGCTCGGCCGGCTTCCAATGGTCACCTCTCTGATTCCTTGCGCCCAAACACAAGAAAGGGAGCTCCCAAGTGTTCACTAATCTCCTCTCTCTCCCCCTTTGATTCTAGAGTGAATCTCTTGCAAGCTTTGAGCTAGGGAAGTGAGATTAGAGAGTGAGACGCATCGATCTACGTCTAGAGCACTTGGATCCAACATCACTCCGACTTGATTTGTGTTCTTTACTCTTGGGTTCTTGGAACCCTAGCCGGTTAGGTGTTCTTCGGTTGTTGCCCATGATTGACTCACTTGTGAGGGCACTCCGAAGTGTTTGTATTACCCTCTGATTCTTAGTGAAGAAACTCAACTAGCCTTTGTGGTTGATTGAGTGAGGCAAGGAGGTGAAAGAGACTCCGACCTTCGTGGTCACCTCAACAACGGGGACGTAGGTGCTTCTTAGTGAAGCGGCCGAACCTCGGGTTAAATCTCGTGTCTCGTGTGCTTGTTGGAATTACATCTTGGATTATTTCGTTTGTACGCTTGTTCTTCGTGTTCTTCCTCCCTCTACTCTCATTCTAAGTGTGGGAAGGCTCGATCTACTCTTTGGGGAGAAGCCACTACTTGGACAAGGTATAAACTTCATCTACATCTCTTAGGAAAGCCTTGGTATAAGCTAGATTCAATTTTGCATCTCGTTCATCTCAATTTCGTAGTTGTTCCTAGGTTGTCGGTAGTACCGACCCTTGGAACCGGTAGTACCGACCCAGGTAGTACCAACCCCACAGTCGGTAGTACCGACTGTGTGTTCTGATATCCGTTTTGAGCTGTGAGTTTCAGGATTCTGCGGATACATGGGTGTATGCCGAGTCTCTGAGTGATGAGTGATTGTCAACTGGGATAATGTGCATGTTCTTTGGCTTGTGTTGTGCAGGTGTCGAGCACGGATACAGTGATCAAAGGCAAGGTGAAGGTCAAGTAGAGACATGCCGTGCCGATGGACCGAGAGTGGCGAAGGGCGGATGTGAGACTTGGACTGAGGGACCGGTGGCCCGAGGATCAGCTGTGGTGGCTGACAGCCTGGGACAGCGACGAGCGAAGACTTGCGGGCACGGTGTTGCTTCGGTCGAGGACCTGGGGACACGTGTCGGTGGACGGGGTGCACGGGCGGTGCATCCCCTCTACGGCTCGGTTTGGTGGTTGAGCCATAGAAAAACCACCGAGTGGACGGTTTCCAGGTTTGGGCCTCAAAACCTGGGCGCTGATGGTTTCCGAGTTTGGGCCACAAAACTCGGGCTGAGGATGGTTTCCAGGTTTGGGCCTCAAAACCTGGGTGCTGCGGGTTTCTGAGTTTGGGCCTCAAAACTCAGGCAATGGACGGCTGGTTTCCCGGTTTGGGCCTCAAAACCGGGGGTTGGTCGTGAAGGTTGGTTTCCCGGTTTGGGCCTCAAAACCAGGGGCGAAGTCCAGGAAAAGGACGAGCGGAGCGGTGGCGGCACGTGGCGGCAATCGGTGAGGTTGCGTCGAGGCAACACTACCAGTTGTGCGGGCGTGGCCGTCGGATCACCAGCATCTTCGAGTTGGTCCAGAATAACCCTAGGGTTTAGCTGGTTCGCTCTGTAATTAGTGAGGGGTAGAGTAGGAATTAGAATTAGGATAAGTAGAGGGAGACACCCTCCTCCCATCCTATCTCAGTCATTTGCTCTTTGCCTTCTAGGTTTTCCTGCTCTCCCCATCCCCTGCTGTAGCAACTGAGATCCGCAGAGAACCATACCTCTGTGTACTGAAGATTTTGAGGAAGTGAGACCGTAATCTCACTGTTGTAGCGTGTGGTAGCCACACGGTTGCAGATCGATGACTTGATTCGCGTTTTGTTCGTGTTCTTCGCGTTCTTCGTTTCTCCGCGATTTTCCCGTCATTCGATCTCCCTCTCTATTGCGTCTTTGCAAAATCCGTTTGAATCAACTTGTTCTTTATAGTGAGGAGATCATTTCCACCAAAGGAATTCATCTAACTCCTCATGAACAACTAGATCGGGTTGATTTTGTTTTCGTGGCGCTTTTTCGTTTATACACCTTCCCCTTCATTTTCCCGTTCATTGAAACGATTTGAGCGGATGATTTCTTGGGGATAGTCTCCTAACTACCTCGTGATCATCTTCTCCAAGTTTGGGAACGTGGGATTGTGATTTGATTTGGATTTGGGAGGTTGTGTGTGAAGGGCGACCGAAATCGCCTTCACTGTGAGGTCGCGGACAGTCCGCGCGTCGGGGACGAGCCAGATCAGTGGCTGTGTTCTTCGGACGGGTTACTATTTTTACACCGGCGGACAGTCCGCAGTGTAAAGTCGCGGACAGTCCGGGAAGGGTCCAGGGAACTTCAGCAGCAGTGCGTTTTCGCACTTTTGACCGGTGGACAGTCCGCCATCCCCTCGCGGACAGTCCGCAGTTGGGCCGGACAGTCCGGGACCTCAGTGCCGGACAGTCTGGGATCCTGCTGAGTAGTACGTTTTAGTGCGTTTGCTCTCTCGGCTTCTTCGCTTGGTTTCCGGACTTCTCGTTTGGCCCTATTGTTCACCTAGGAACCTCTCTAGGTATCTTTGCTACTTGTTAGCATCGGTATTCAGGGATTTCTCGACGTAGGCTTCAATCTACGTTCGGGACTAGGTTTTAGGGGTTGAACTTGTTCTGGTACTTTTGCCGATTGGCTTTCTATCGCTTTGTGGTGCTCCGCTGTGATCCTAGGGATCATCCACCCTCTTCCAAGGGTCGTGGGCATCACAGTTTCGATCGAAGCTTTTGGGGGTTGATTTGTGGGACAAAGGCCAAAGTTTCAAGAGAAATTTTTGAGCTCCCATTCACCCCCCCCTCTGGTCACCTTGCTATTGCATTCTCGGTCCTTCAATTGGTATCGGAGCGGGTTAAAGATCTTCCAACTTAGCCAGTTCCAGATCCACCGAAGGCGACATGGATCGCGGTGTGGGCAAACTGCCGTTTTTCGATGGGACGAACTATGCGTATTGGAAGATACGCATGTCGGCCTATCTGCAGAGTTTGGGTGCTTCCATCTGGGATATTTGCAACTCTGTTGATTACGTGGTCTTGGCTGCTCGTGCTACTCAGCATCAGATCGATGAGCACGATGCCAATAGCTGAGCACGTAATGCTCTTTTCTCATGCTTGAGCATGAGTGAGTTTGATAGCGTTTCTCACCTCGCTACGGCTCAGGAGATTTGGGCTACCCTCATGCGTTTCCATGAGGGAACCACTCAAGTCAGAACCCGTCTCTACCAGTCGTTCAAGCGAGAGTATGAGAACTTTTGACACATGCCTGGCGAGAGCATAGAAAGTTTATTCGCTCGCTTTCAGGTGATTGTCAACAGGATGAGGGCAAACAAGGAGTTGTTGCCTTTCGACAATCATGAGAGGGCTTTGAAGCTTTCACATACTCTTGATCGGTCGGTGTGGGATTCCAAAGTTCAGGCAATCATCGAATCACCTAACTATGAGACCCTCACGTGTGACGAGCTCTTTAGTAAGCTCAAGCCTAGTGAGATCGATGCCATGGCGAGGGCTTCTTATGAAAATCCTTCTGGCCCGTCGATGGCTTTGCTTTCTGGCTCTTCTGCTAACCCCTCTGGAGGCTTTGCTTTTTCCTCTCTTCTTTCTGTCACAGAGGAGCAGCTGGAGTTCATGGGGGATGACGAGTTGGCACTGCTCGCCAACCGGTTCTCGTGGTTCCACAACAACCGCATGAACCGTCGCCGCAGAGGAGGACGCTCGGGATGTTTCGAGTGCGGCGACCCCAACCACTTCATCGCCAATTGCCCGAAGAAGAACAAGCAGACCTTCGGCAAGGCGGATCATGGGCACAAGTACGACTCCGGCAAGCGCAAGGAGAAGTACGTCCCCACAAGGCACAAGCGGAAGGGCGGCTTCAACAAGGAGTACATCAAGACCAAGTACTTGGAGAAGGCCCAGGCTGAGCAGCGTGCATTCTTCGCCACGCTTAGCGACGTCGATGACTCAGATGACGACTCCGCTTCCTCAAGCGACGACGAGTCCGAGAAGAAGAAGAGGATCGAGGACAAGCTCAACGACCTCTGCTTCTTCGCCGATGACGAAGGCTTCTGCACCATGGCCCTCGGCAAGGAGGTCGACGACGAGCTAGATGAGATCCCTCGGAACGACGACGACAGCGACGACACCTCCCAGGTATCTCTGACCCCCCGATGAGCTTTCTACTGAGGTCGAGAAGCTTACTGACGCCCTTCTTAGCCAAGATAAATTGCTTAGGCGCGCTGCTAGAGAGCGGAAGGAGTTCAGGCAGAAGTGGGAGGATACAGTGAAGGAGATTGAATTTGCCAAGTCCACCGTAGTTGTTTCTGAGGAGGCTGAGTGCGAGATGTGCACCACACACATGACTGACCTTCTCACCTTGAGAGGAAAGTATGTTGCGTTGGTTGGAGAAGTGGATGAGCTGAAGGCTAGATCCTCGCTATTGGGTGCGTGCAAGTCCTGTGCGGGCTTGCAATCCGAGTTGGCAGAGAAGAATGCCAAGATTGTGTCTCTTGAGAAGGCCAGCTCGGATAGCATGTGTGTGACTAGGTGCGTTCTTTGTGAGGGTTTGGAGATGGAGATTGCGAATGTGAAGCATGACAAGATGCAAACCGAGGAGGAAAACACATACCTTCGGACCATCTTGTCATGGGTGTCGAGTGGTGAGCCGCAGCTTGGGATGATGATCTCCCAGTTCAAGCGTGCTGCTGGAGGTCCCGGTGTACGCTTTGCTTAGGGTGTTGAGTGTGCTTCATCTTTTGGGAAGATTGGAGAGTCGAGTGGTCTAAACCCATGTGAGAAGCCCAACTCCACCACTACTCCCAAGCTTACCAAGATTCCACCCAAAGAGCCTTTCAAGCCTAACACCAAGGATGGGGTATTTGTTGAACCTCCGAGAGCTCCACCCAAGAAACAATCATGGGCTCCAAAACCAAACCACCTCAAGAACAAGCTAGACACAATGCCACCCATCCAGGAGGAGCTTATGCCACAGAAGGGCAAAGTGATCCACACCCACTACCGTGAGTACCAACAACCCCCTTTGAGAGCGGTGAGGTACCATTGTGAGCACTATGGGAGAGATGGACACTTGAGTGAGTTTTGCTTTCGGCGCAAGAGAGAGGCGCGCCGTGCAAAGGAGATGAACAACACGTACATGTACCATCCTTTCCATGATGTACATGTGTCGAATGTTCAAAGGCGTGCCGCTAGGCCTAGAGGTCCTAAACCTCAAGCTCCTAGGCCTAGGCCGCGAGGAGGTCGTGCCCGGCGGGAGCCTGCAGTTGTGGGCTATGGACCCCATGGCAGTGGCTTTGTAGTTGAGCGTTTTTCACCACCGCGTTTTGAGTATCGCGATGGACGCTCCTCCCTTAGCGGACCACGTTTTCCTCTACGTGGTGATCGCTCTTTCCATAGACGTGCTAGGAATGGTTTTTCTGCTAACCGTTCTTTTGAGCAGCCGGCCCAACACTGGTATTCTCCCTACTTCACTAACCCCAGTGTTGAACCGTATGCTCACCCTATGTCTTTTTATTGATGTAGGTAAAACGATTGGAGAACGTTTGGTTGGTGGATTCCGGGTGTTCGAGGCACATGACCGGAACCGCCAAGTGGTTCTCCAGTCTTAGTCCGGTCGCCGGAAAGGAGTTTATCACCTTCGGCGACAATAGTAAAGGTAAAGTGTTGTCTCGTGGGTCAGTGCGAGTTAATGAGCACTTTGTGTTGCGCGATGTTGCTCTTGTTTCTAACTTGCATTTTAACCTTCTCTCTGTTTCACAACTTTTCGATGATGACTATGAGATTCGTTTTAAACCGAATCTCAGTCGCATTTTGGATCCTCAGGGCAATCTTGTGTGTTTGATTTCGCCCTTTGGAAAAGTCTTTCGTGTGGATTTCTTGGAGTCATTTGGAGTTTCTCATTGTCTTTTGGCTGGACCCTCCTCCTCTGATCTTTGGAAGTGGCATAGGAGACTAGGACATTTGAGCTTCGACTTGCTTGCAAGACTTAGTTCACTTGGACTAATCCGAGGATTGCCCAAGTTATCCATGGAGAAGGATCTTGTTTGCCATTCTTGTAGACATGGGAAGATGGTTGCTGCTCCCCACCATCCAGTGACTCAGGTCATGACCAAGCGCCCTGGAGAGCTTTTGCACATGGACCTTGTTGGTCCGGCTCGGGTGAGCTCGGTTGGGGGGAAGTGGTATGTGCTTATTATTGTTGACGACTTTTCGAGATATTCGTGGGTCTTCTTTTTAGCTGAGAAGACCGAGACTTTCTCCTTTGCTCGCAATCTGATTTTGCGTCTTCAGAACGAGTTCCCTTTGAACTCGATGCGAGCTATTAGGAGTGATAATGGTTCTGAATTCAAGAATTCGGATTTTGAGAAGTTTTGTAACTCTTTGGGTTTAGAGCATCAGTTTTCTTCTCCCTACACACCGCCACAGAATGGTGTTGTAGAAAGGAAGAATCGGACCCTTGTAGAGATGGCCAGGATGATGCTGGGCCGAAGCTATGAGCACTGCATGCTATATTTCCAATGGCATTTTTCTCCGAGCTTTCTTGAAAAAGACTTCTTATGAGTTGCGTTTTGAAAGACGGCCCAAGGTGAGTTATTTTAGAGTCTTTGGTTGCCACTGTTTCATACTTAAGAAAGGCAACCTGGACAAATTTGAGTCTCGTTCTTCTGACGGTGTATTTTTGGGTTATGGCACTCATACTCGTGCATATCGCGTACTTAACCTTGATACTAACCGAGTCATGGAGACATCAGATGTCACCTTCGACGAGACCATGGTTTGTCCTTCTTCTCATTTTGAGCGTGCAAGTGATCATGAGGTTGGCGAGCCTCTTTTTGATGATGAGGAAGAGGGTGCTGAAGGGATGGATGACCCAGCACCTCCTCCACCTGTTGTGCCGCAAAGAGCGGCTTCTACTACGACTCACGGCCCCGATCCCTCTTCTTCGATGACTTGGGGGCCATGGGATCCGCCACCTCGAGCGGTACCTTTTGTACCCGAGGAGGCACCAGCTGCTGTTGAGAGGGAGGCTACATCAGCTCGAGAGGCGCCATGACACATTCAGCGCCAACACCCGCCTCAGCAAATGATCGGCAGCATCGGCGAACGTGTCACTCGGTCAAGGTCACAACAAATCTCTCACTTTGCTCATTCTGCATTTGTTGCTGATTTTGAACCCCGAGATGTTGGACACGCTTTATCGGATCCGGATTGGGTCAATGCCATGCATGAGGAGTTAGAAAATTTTGAAATAAATCGGGTTTGGGTTTTGGCTCCTTTTCCTCCTGAGTGTCACCCTATTGGGACAAAATGGGTTTTCAAAAACAAACAAGGAGAGGATGGCCATGTTGTGAGAAACAAGGCCAGACTAGTAGCCCAGGGGTATAGTCAGAAGGAGGGGATATACTATGAGGAGACTTTTGCTCCTATAGCTCGTTTGGAGGCAATTAGGATACTCTTGGCTTTTGCTGCATCCAAAGGGTTTAAACTTTTTCAAATGGATGTCAAGAGTGCCTTCTTAAATGGATACATAGAAGAGGATGTATATGTGAGACAACCCCCCGGTTTTGAAAATCCCAAGTTTCCAAACCATGTCTTTAAACTTCACAAAGCTTTGTATGGTTTGAAACAAGCCCCTAGAGCCTGGTATGATAGGTTGAAAACCTTTTTGCTTGCTAAGGGTTTTAAAATGGGATGTGTGGATAAAACGCTTTTTCTCCTCAAGCAAGGCAATGACACTCTCTTGGTCCAGATTTACGTGGATGATATCATTTTCGGTGGTTCTTCTCACGCTTTGGTTGCCAAGTTTGCAGACACTATGAGCAGGGAGTTTGAGATGAGCATGATGGGCGAGTTGACGTTTTTCCTCGGGTTGCAAATCAAGCAATCCCGAGAGGGGACGTTCGTGCACCAGGGCAAGTACACCAAGGACATCCTGAAGAAGTTTGACATGGGTGAGGCCAAGCCTCTTCCAACACCCATGCCGACCACGGCGGCCCTGGACGCGGATGTGGATGGAGAAGCTGTGGACCAGAAGGAGTACCGGAGTATGATCGGGTCGCTGTTGTACCTGACGGCGACACGCCCGGACATCCAGTTCGCGGTGTGTCTGTGCGCGCGATTTCAGTCGTCGCCGTGCACTTCTCACCGTCAGGCGGTCAAGCGCATTATGAGGTACTTATGCTTCACTCCAGAATTCGGGATTTGGTATTCTGCTTCCTCCACCCTCTCCCTTTGCGGTTATTCTGATGTCGATTTTGCTGGTTGCCGTATTGATCGCAAGTCCACTTCTGGGACTTGTCAGTTTATTGGTTCTTCTCTTGTATCGTGGTCTTCTCGCAAGCAGTCTAGTGTCGCCCAGTCTACTACGGAGGCTGAGTATGTTGCTGCGGCTAGCTGTTGTTCCCAGTTGCTTTGGATGATGACCACTTTGCGTGATTTTGGTCTGAGTTTTTCTCACGTTCCTTTGCTTTGTGACAGCACGAGTGCTATTAGCGTTGCTAAGAACCCCGTGCTGCACTCTAAGACCAAACACATTGATGTGCGCTTTCATTTTCTGCGAGACCACTATGAGAAGGGTGATATCGACCTTCGCCATGTCGATACTCATCATCAGTTGGCTGATATTTTCACCAAGCCTTTGGACCAATCAACTTTTGCTAGGTTGAGAGGTGAGCTTGGTGTGTGTTTCCCCTTTTAGATGGGGGAAACATTTTGACTCGTGTAACATAAACTGACTTTGTGTTTTTCATTTGATTTCTTCATGCATCTTTGCATTTCATCTTGCATATTTACATTCAGAGCTTCATGAATTTAATCTTTAGAATGTGGCTATGCTCTATAGTATTTGCTCCGATGCTTTATGATGATGCTTGTAGCTTATGCTCTTTCTGATCACTAATGCATGTTGTGAGCTGAGCTATTTTTGAATGGTGAACCTGCTTAATGAACATAAAACTTGAAACTGTTCACCATTGAGATATGCAACTAGCATGTGTAGGATGTGTAGAATTCACTCATGCTTTTCATATATGCTAGGTTGCTATGTCTCTAGTTCTGAGTCATTCACTTTCTTGGTATGTTCATATTCTGAAATAAAATTTGAACCAAGTTAAGTGAATTGGAAAGATCAAGACGGGACTGCTTGTCAGCACATCATAGTTTCGAGACTGTTTCTCATTGCACTTTGAGTTAAACTTGAGTTGTGTAGTGTATGACCGAAACTGTTGCTTTAAGCTTCTGATTGCTTCTGCATAGGCTTCACACAGTTGAAAAGTTAGGCGATGACAAGCTTTCAACCTCTCGCAATCACATGCTAAAATCTAAACTTGTGTAATTTAACCGCTGCAACTCCGATAAAATTTTGGATACACAAGTCTATGTTTCATTCTACAACATGATGGTTGAACTGTGCTAGGGGTAGTTCACCTTGTATACATGTTTAGCACTTGTTTGACTTCCTGTCTATACATGTTTGGTGCTATTTTGATGGTGAATACCTTTTTGGCTAAAAACTGCTCACTTTGCTCACATGTTCATATTTCATATTTGGTGATCAGTTTGAGCCTTTGCCAGCATTCTGTGCATTTTAATCAGTCATCGGATCAGCACTTTGTCGAGCATCTTCTCATTCTATTGACTATATTCCTGAAGCTGCTAACTTGCATTTTGACTCATATGCATTTTGGAAGGGGGAGTTCTTTTGTCAAAGGGGAGAAACTTACTTGATGGTGCATTTTCAACTAAGGGGGAGAAAATATTGACAAATCATGAGTGCCTTCTATGTTCAACTAAGGGGGAGAAAATATTGCAAATCATGTGCTTTCTGAGTTGAACCAAGGGGGAGATTTCCTAGTTGTGTGCACCATTCGAGGGGGAGTTTTGCTCGCTGCTGCGTTTTCGAGCTGGTAACAGTTGGTTCGGAGCATTTTTTGTAGCTAGTTGTGTTGAGCCTTTGCCTCTTTCTTGAGGAACTAGCACCTTTGATTTTATGCTCTTCAGCTGATTTCTAGCTTTCTTCAGTTGGTATCAAGCTTCCTCGCTAGTGGTGTTGAGCCTGTTCTGCCTCTTCTTGAGGGCTAGCTCTATTTTGCTTGAATTCCAGTTGATTCTTCGATTAGTATCGAGCTTTCATGCTAGCGGTGTTGAGCCTGTTCTACCTCTTCTTGAGGGCTAGCTTTGCTTTGCTTGGTTGCGTCGAGCCGTTGCCCATGTCTTTGGGAACCAAGTTGTTTTGCTCTTTCCACTTGACCTTCTTCGGCTTTGATATGCTTTTGGGACATTTGGTCGAGTTTTCTCTCCTTCTTCCTTCCTTCCTCTACTCCATACCATTATGATTTGTGTTGGTAGTTGACAATGCACTCATCAAGGGGGAGATTGCGGATACATGGGTGTATGCCGAGTCTCTGAGTGATGAGTGATTATCAACTGGGATAATGCGCATGTTCTTTGGCTTGTGTTGTGCAGGTGTCGAGCACGGATACAGTGATCAAAGGCAAGGTGAAGGTCAAGTAGAGACGTGTCGTGCCGATGGACCGAGAGTGGCGAAGGGCGGACGTGAGGCTTGGACTGAGGGACCGGTGGCCCGAGGATCAGCTGTGGTGGCTGACAGCCTGGGACAGCGACGAGCGAAGACTTGCGGGCACAGTGTTGCTTGGGTCGAGGACCTGGGGACACGTGTCGGTGGACGGGGTGCACGGGCGGTGCATCCCCTCTACGGCTCAGTTTGGTGGTTGAGCCATAGAAAAACCACCGAGTGGACGGTTTCCAAGTTTGGGCCTCAAAACCTGGGCGCTGATGGTTTCTGAGTTTGGGCCACAAAACTCGGGCTGAGGATGGTTTCCACGTTTAGGCCTCAAAACCTGGGTGCTGCGGGTTTCTGAGTTTGGGCCTCAAAACTCAGGCAATGGACTGCTGGTTTCCCGGTTTGGGCCTCAAAATCGGGGGTTGGTCGTGAAGGCTGGTTTCCTGGTTTGGGCCTCAAAACCGGGGGCGAAGTCCAGGAAAAGGACGAGCGGAGCGGTGGCGGCACGTGGCGGCAATCGGTGAGGTTGCGTCGAGGCAACGCTACCAGTTGTGCGGGCGTGGCCGTCGGATCACCAGCATCTTCGAGTTGGTCCAGAATAACCCTAGGGTTTAGTTGGTTCGCTTTGTAATTAGTGAGGGCTAGAGTAGGAATTAGAATTAGGATAAGTAGAGGGAGACACCCTCCTCCCATCCTATCTCAGTCATTTGCTCTTTGCCTTCTAGGTTTTCCTGCTCTCCCCATCCCCTGTTGTAGCAACTGAGATCCGCAGAGAACCATACCTCTGTGTACTGGAGATTTTGAGGAAGTGAGACCGTAATCTCACTGTTGTAGCGTGTGGTAGCCACACGGTTGCAGATCGATGACTTGATTCACGTTTTGTTCGTGTTCTTCGCGTTCTTCGTTTTCTCCGTGATTTTCCCGTCACTCGATCTCCCTCTCTGTTGCGTCTTTGCGAAATCCGTTTGAATCAACTTGTTCTTTATAGTGAGGAGATGATTTTCACCGAAGGAATTCATCTAACTCCTCACGAACAAGTAGATCGGGTTGATTTCATTTTCGTGGCGCTTTTTCGTTCATACACCTTCCCCTTCGTTTTCCCGTTGATTGAATCGATTTGAGCGGATGATTTCTTGGGGACAGTCTCCTAACTACCTCGTGATCATCTTCTCCAAGTTTGGGAACGTGGGATTGTGATTTGATTCGAATTTGGGAGGTTGTGTGTGAAGGGCGACCGAAATCGCCTTCACTGTGAGGTCGCGGACAGTCCGCGGTTTGACCGGCGGACAGTCCGCGCGTCGGGGACGAGCCGGATCAGTGGCTGTGTTCTTCGGACGGGTTACTATTTTTACACCGGCGGAAAGTCCGCAGTGTAAAGTCGCAGACAGTCCGGGAAGGGTCCAGGGAACTTCAGCAGTAGTGCGTTTTCGCACTTTTGACTGGCGGACAGTCCGCCATCCCCTCGCGGACAGTCCACAGTTGGGGCGGACAGTCCGGGACCTCAGGGCCGGACAGTCCGGGATCCTGCTGAGTAGTATGTTTTAGTGCGTTTGCTCTCTCGACTTCTTCGCTTGGTTTCTGGACTTCTCGTTTGGCCCTATTGTTCACCTAGGAACCTCTCTAGGTATCTTTGCTACTTGTTAGCATCGGTATTCATGGATTTCTCGGCGTAGGCTTCAATCTACGTTCGGGACTAGGTTTTAGGGGTTGAACTTGTTCCGGTACTTTTGCCGATTGGCTTGCTATCGCTTTGTGGTGCTCCGCTGTGATCCTAGGGATCATCCACCCTCTTCCAAGGGTCATGGGCATCACGGTTTCGATCGAAGCTTTTGGGGGGTTGATTTGTGGGACAAAGGCCAAAGTTTCGAGAGAAATTTTTGAGCTCCCATTCACCCCCCTCTGGTCGCCTTGCTATTGCATTCTCGGTCCTTCAGATTCTAGATTTTTAAATAGGCTATTCACCCCCCCCCTCTAGCCATTCGGACCTTTCAACCGGGTACCTGCAGAAAGCTACGAAATCGAAGAGGGTGAGATGCAATTTCAGATCTAGCAATTACCCCACTTCCCTAAGTGTTGTAGATGAAGATTGTAGCTTTCCCAAGTCTTGGTTCCTTGCCAAAATGTAGATCGAGTCTTCCCAACCTAAGAAAGAGTGAAGGAGGGAGGAAGAACACGAAGAACACAAGCTTAAGAATAATATGCAAGGAACAAAGAACAACAAGAGAAGGGGACACAAGATTTTATCCCGAGGTTCACATGGTTGCCACCAAGCTAGTCCCCGTTGAAGCAAGCCCAAGGTTGGCGCCGATCCTCTTGCTAGTGGTGAACCTAAGTAACACTCTCCACGATGGAGTGCTCACCAAGAGCTCTAGCTTTCCATCCGGCCGGACCACTTGGCGCTCTTCGCAACTCTCTCCACTAGAGTTGCTCTTCGTGATCTCCCGCGGGGCGAGCACAATGCCCCTCACAAAGCTTCTCCGGAGCCACGCACAATCTTCACGCGGGCTTCACGACGGAGACAACCACCAAGCCGTCTAGGAGGTGACAACCTCCAAGAGTAATAAGAACGACCGGCTTGCAACTCGAACACCTAGTGCTAACTCTTGCAATCTCTCATGCACCGCACTAGAATCGCTCTCTCACACAATCGGATAAGCACTAATAAGCATATGTGAGTTAGAGGGCTCCCAAGCACTTCCCAACCATGGACACAAAGTCCCTAGGGTGCTCAACCTTACCCAAGGGCCGGCCACCACTCTATTTATAGAGGGGAGCCACCAACTAGTCGTTATCCCCTTTTTCCCGAGCTCACACGGCCACCGTCGGTACTACCGACGAGAGGGCCGGTACTACCGGCGGTCAAAAGGATAGCCTTCCTAACACAGTCGGTAGTAGGGCCGGTAGTAGGGTCGGTAGTACCGACTTCATGGTGGTACTACCGGCAGGCTAAAATTTCCCCTACACAGAACGCCTCCAAACTTCCTCCAAACGTCGGTACTACCGACTGAAAGGACCGTGACGCCTAAGAGGGGGGGTGAATTAGGCAACTAAAAACTTTACTCTAACTATGGCCTCTAATTACCACCGAGTCAAAACCTATGCAAGAAAGTAAACTATCTAAATGTGCAACTATGGTTTTGCTAGGTGTGTTGCTATCTCTACCGCAAAAGAATTATGCGACCTAGTTTCCATTCCTACCTACTAGCCTATCAACTAAGCTAGGAAAGGTAAAGCACATAATTAATGTAGCAAGATAAATGCGGAAGCTAAAGATCAAGGTAGAGATGCAAACTCCCGTCCATGACTACGGTATTTTTACCGAGGTATCGAGAAGCACGCAAGCTTCCCCTAGTCCTCGTTGGAGCCCCTTGTAATGAATCCCTCGCAAGGGCCAAGCTCCCAGTCGGGTAACTCCGTGGATAGCTCCGGTCCTTCCCCACGTGCAAGTGGGTCTCCGGTTAAGCCACTTGTGGCAAAGCCTCTCCCGGATGCTCTCCGCCGTCTCCACTATCAAGCTTTCGGCCGAACCGCCGTGGGCCTTGTTCCCTTCGGTACACGGTGGCGGCCACACCACAAACGCGGTTGGTGTGGTCTCGCAAGACTACAAGACCCTCCGATGTACAACAATGGTGCGCGCAAGCACCGAGTAGCAAGAGGTATGCAAACCTCACTAAACACTAGGCCTAAACCTAGAGCAAGAGCATGAGCGGTGGTCTAACAAGCCTAAGCACTTCCCAAAGCACCTACACTAATCACCATGTGAATCCATAAGCACTATGCATATGGAGGCACTAATATGGTGTAGCAACACCCTTGGTATGTTTCCTCACTCCTCCACACCTCATTTGGCCGGTTAGAGGTGGTATATATAGGCCCCCAATCAAATAGAGCCGTTGGGGGGCTGAAATCAGCTTTCTGTAGAGCATCGGACGCTACAGTGATGGCATCAGACGGGTCCTATGCTCATGTGATGAGTAGCCGTTGGAAAACTAGCCGTTAGACCTGTTTTTCGGGAGCATCGGATGCTACAGTAATGCATCGGACGTTGGCATCGGACTCTACCATCACACTGTTCATTCTGGGCTGATTTCGAAGGTCATCGGACGCGCGTCCGTTGCTCTGCATCGGAGCGTCCGTTGCTCCATTTGCAGAGAGGCAAGCTTTCGTATTTTGGGAATAACTCTTAGCTCCAAACTCCGATTTTGATGATCTTTGACTTTTCGGAAAGCTAATGAAATTCTCTACAGCTTTATGCTAATGCCATGTAAGTTTGAGAAAATCCAAAATCATGAGAAAGCTCCAATTCAATCAGCTCTTGTCTCGGCTTGAGCGTTAACTTTGTTTGCGTCCGGTTCTCTATTTCTTGTGTCTTGGACTTTGCTTGATCTTTGTAAGCTTTCAATACATATTGTAGGGTCTTGATTGAAGTGTTGATCACTTGATCACCATATTGCCTTCGTCCAAGTCACATGTGCATCCTATTAGACTACAAAACAAACACTTGCAAACACATTATCCAATTTGGTTATGTTGATCATCAAACACCAAAATCCAAAGATAAATGGGTCGAGGTCCATTTTCCTTACAATCTCCCCTTTTTTAGTGATTGATGACAACACAACCAAAGCAAGCAAATAATAGACACAAAAAATTAAAATGCAATCTACTTGCTAGGATGCAATGCAAAGGCAAGATCATATGATGTTTAATAGATACCAAATTGAAACACACTTATAAAAACATATCTTGCCCTTGCCATTGAGTTCCTTTTAGTGGATTTATGGATTAATTCTCCCCCTAACTCCATAATCCACTTCCTCCATTTTTGGACCATTCCCAGAAAGATAACCATAAAATTTTGAAAAATGATTTTGGTTATTTTGTTTATTTTAGTTTGGGCTTGCTTTTGGTCCCTTCACATTCTCCCCCTTTGGAATCAAACACCGAAAATGAAGACATTTAAAAGTACAAGGGAGGAAACATTATATAGGCTAAACTCCCCCTAAGTATATGCATACATATGGTGTAAGGCAAAGCGTATGCATAACGTGCAAATTTGAGCACAAAGGAGTTTATTCTATATAATGCATGAAGGGAGCATATAAGAGTATCAAAGTGAAATCAACATAATGTTATCGGTTAGGAATACCATATGTAGATACCAAATGAATTATCGTCACACATGATGCTTGTCTCCGGGAACTCCATTTTCCTTGCAATGAGACTACTACACACATGATAAACTTGAAAGTAGTGTTAGTCTCAAAGCTTCCAAATTGTAGAGTAAACTCCCCCTTAAAGTGTGCATACAAGTTTGAAATACTTGTAGGAGAAATGCACATTGACTTATAAGATCAAACTACCATTTTGCAAGTTGACAGCACTAGAAATGTGACACCAATTAAAGATGGTAATCGAGGTAGTTATCTACTATTTGGACTTTGGCACATATAAGATAAATACAAGGTAAAAGAACCTATGTGTCATGCTCCTAAACAAATTAAACCATGTAGGTTTGCTCTAAGAATGTGAATGGAGCCGAGCAACCCTACCATATGATAAGCCTGATGAATGCATGACAAAAGATATGAAAATACCAATGCAAACCTAGGCAATGAAAGGAACTAGATGCTAAAAGAAATTGCAAGAATTTAAATCTAGTTACCTAACATGGGAGGGAGAACTTGGGTCCATATTACCCACTAACATAATTGGCAATGACATGATCCAATGTGATGCACCCCATGATATGCACCCAAAACTTTGCCAAGTCTCCAAATTCCCCGTAGCCAATTTGGCTACTCACTTCCCTTTCAGGATCCAAACCTTTTTGGTGCTCTTCATGGTTGATATAATGTCCTTAGGCACCCAAATGCGTTTGGCCCCATTGTTGACTTTCTTGTTCACCTTGATGGCCACCACCTTGTCATTCTTCTTCTTCTTCAAAAGGTAAGATGTGGAGGCCTTCTTGTTCACCTTGTTGGTGTAGGTGTTGGAGAGCTCGCTTATTTGCCTTTTCTTTTCTTTCTTCATTTTCTCCCCCCATGCTTCACCTTGCACTCATAGTACTTGTGGCCTTCCTTGTGGCAAACATAACAAACCACGGTTTGCTCCTCATCAAGCTTCTTCACTCCCTTGACGGTGTTATCTCTATGAGTTCGGGTTTGCTTTGTCATGCCTTTTGCTTGAGTCAAGTCCATGGTGAGGCGGGCCACTTCTTGCCTTAGTAGCTCATTTTCCATTGCATCTTCTTGTGTACATGTTTCTACAATCACATCCTCAACACAAGCTTGTTTGCACATGGGTAAGTCTAAATCAAGTAATTTAATGCAAGAAGTAGAGGCATCCTTTTTAGGCATATCAAAAACAGAATTTCTAATTTTAGGTGCCTCAGTGGGGTTTGCTCCGATGGCTTCAAGATTAGCAACTTTGTTTGTTAGCTCATCACAATGTTTGCACATGATTTCCATTTTAGCAAGCAAACTTTTGTAGGCATCTTGTGTGCTAGCAAACTTTGCTTTTAGTTTTTTATTTTTCTCTACAAGTTGCTCATCACAAATTGTGCTTTCACTTGTGCTTACACTAGCTTCAAGTTTCTCAATTTTATTAGATAGCTCAACATTGAGATTTGAAAAAGTTTCATATTGATCAAGCAAAACATTTTATGCTTTTTGTGAATTTTCTAATTTTTCTTTTAAGGTATTCATCTTATTTTGTTGACTAGTGCAAGCCTTAGCATAATTAATATTATCTAGCACAAGTTGATCATAAGAAGGTAGCTCATCATCACTATCACTATCACTATCACTATCACTAGAGATAGAGTTTGTGTTACCTCGTGCCATAAGGCACACATGTGAGGAGCTTGATGATGATGAGTGCTTGCGGCCGCGCCTCTTGTGTTAGACTTCATCTTCACTTGATGAAACATCCCATGTCTTGATGGTAGTGAGGGCTTTGGCCTTGCATCCCTTCTTTTTCTTGTCCTTGGGTGTGGGCTTTTGTGTTGGGCAATCCTCCACAAAGTGCCCTTTCTTGCCGCATCGATAGCATCCATTCTTTCTTTGCTCTCTTCTTTGATTGGTGAAGATGCAATCTTCAATTGTGTTGGGCACACCCTTGACATTGAGCTTGTGGATCATCCTCTTCACTCCTTGCATTATCTTGATTGTTTCTTCTTCATCTAGGGAGGAGTCGGATGAGGTGGAGGCTCGATCATCATCACTTGATTCTTCATCATTATCATCCTCTTCTTCATCATCATCTTCACTTGAGAAGCTTGAGCTTGAGCTTGTCTCAATTTGCTTCTTGCCCTTCATCTTCCTGTGCTCATCAAATGTGAGAGATATGCCTTTGCTTGATGAAGTGACTTCTTCTTGACCCATCTTGCGTGACATCTCAAATGCCACCAATTTGCCAATGACAATGGTCGGGGTCATTGTGCTTAAGTCTTCCATGTTGTGGATGATGGTGATGATGGTTGCATACTTGTTCTTTGGAAGCATGGAGATGATCTTCCTCACAATATCCGCATCACCTAGCTTTGTAATTACAATAGAATTGAGCTCATTGATAATTAGATTCAAACGAGAATACATATTACGAACAAGCTCATTTTCATTCATTTTAAAAGAATCATATCTTGATTTAGCTAGGTGATGTTTTTGCTCTCTAACATTACTTGTGCCATCATGGAGCTCATGGAGTTTTAGCCAAATTTCATGAGATGTTTATAAAGTAAAAACTTGGTTAAACACATCCATGCTAAAAGATTCAAACAAGCAATTTTTAGCTCTAGCATTAAAATGAAGCTCTTTTTCATCACCCGCGGTAGGCTTCTCGGGATTCTTAAGGGGTTTCATCCCGTCGCGGGTGACTCTCCAAACACCTAGATCATGCGGAGGCCTAGAGATATCTATCCCAACCACTCTCAATAGCGTCGGCTCAACAGCGGTGAAGCCAAGGGTCCAAAAATGAGCCAACTGGCTTTCATACCAATTGAAAGGACCGTGACGCCTAAGAGGGGGGTGAATTAGGCAACTAAAAACTTCACTCTAATTATGGCCTCTAATTACCACCTAATCAAAACCTATGCAAGAAAGTAAACTATCTAATTGTGCAACTATGGTTTTGCTAGGTGTGTTGCTATCTCTACCGCAAAAGAATTATGCGACCTAGTTTCCAATCCTATCAACTAGCCTATCAACTAAGCTAGGAAAGGTAAAGCACATAATTAAGGTAGCAAGATAAATGCGGAAGCTAAAGATCAAGGTAGAGATGCAAACTCCCGTCAACAACTCCGGTATTTTTACCGAGGTATCGAGAAGCACACAAGCTTCCCCCTAGTCCTCGTTGGAGCCCCTCGCAATGAATCCCACGCAAGGGCCAAGCTCCCAGTCGCGTAACTCCGTGGATAGCTCCGGTCCTTCCACACGCGCAAGTGGGTCTCCGGTTAAGCCATTTGTGGCAAAGCCTCTCCTAGATGCTCCCCGCCGTCACCACTATTAAGCTTTCGGCCGAACCGCCGCGGGCCTTATTCCCTTCGGTACACGGTGGCGACCACACCACAAACGCGGTTGGTGTGGTCTCGCAAGACTACAAGCCCCTTGAAAGGTCCGAATGGCTAGAGGGGGGGTGAATAGCCAATTCAAAAATCTAGAAACCTGAAACTCAAAGCTCAAAACGAGTATCAGATTGCACAGTCGGTACTACCGACTATAGGGGCCGGTACTACCGGCTCTACAGTTCGGTACTACCGACACCCTAAAACTGCTACAAAATCAAGATAGAGAAGATGCAAAAGTGGATCTAGCACATACCAATACTTCCCTAGAAGATGTGGATGAAGTTTATACCTTATCCAAGAAGTGGCTCCTCCCCAAAGAGTAGATCGAGCCTTCCCACACCTAAGAATGAGAGAGGCGGGAGGAAGAACGCGAAGAACACGAGTGCAAACAAAATATCCAAGGATGCAAAATCAACAAGCACGCGAGACACAAGATTTAATCCGAGGTTCGGCCATGTGACACCCCAATTTTAAGAACAAAATTGGAGCACAATATATGTATGCCAGGATCAATTTTCATACATATATCCACATCATAGTAAATATCAAAACAATGCTTTTATTAATATATCGAATATTATTACAAAAATGACCCTCGGGTCTAAAAGAAAAAGTACAGACTCTCTCGACATCTAACTCTAATAAAGACTCTGAAGTAGTCGCGGAAGTCTGGACTCCATCTCCACAGGAAGGTCGACCGGGGGTAGCGCCATCCTAGTACAGGTCGTCAGGGTCGAAGCCACCGTCCTCTGGATACTCCGGCTCCTCGTGAACGTAGCCACCAGTGTCTCCGTAATCGCCAGCGTCTGGGTGGGGTAGCAGGGGGACAAAGAGGAGGGTGAGTACATCGAAATGTACTCCGCAAGTGTAGGAAATATATGCTTATGAGGCTAATAACAAAGGTAGGCTGACTTTGTTTGACTCAAGCGCCTAAAGCGACACATCCTAATAATCCTATTATTCCTATGCACCTATTTACTAGGTTATAGACAGACTCTGGTAGTAAAGTAACAACACTCGGAGTCGCACCGAGCAAGACCACACTCGGAGTCACACCGAGTAACCAACACTTGGAGTCACACCAAGCAACCGCACTTGGAGTCGCACCAAGTACCCACACCTGAAGTCCATCAGGCAACCACACCTGAAGTCCATCAGATGACCCGAAACAGTAACTGGTAACCAACTAATCTCAAAGAAGTCCAAGCCCGCTCGTGACCGTGAGCACGGCTGATATATCAGTTTTACACTCTGCAGAGGTTGCACATCGTTACCCATGAGTCGTGCAGGTCCCGTCACGCTAAACACTGCCAAGGTGCATAGCAGGTTGCACTGCAAGGCCTTTACAAAGTCCCTCCAAGTCTGTGTTACACGTACTCTAAGGTTTCTCCCCTGTCCATAAGTCAACGACCCCAAGGGACCCCTCTTGAGCCACTAAACAAACCCCGTGTAGCATAACTTAGAGGATACTAATTAATTAGCCAGGTCCAGCCCATCCAGATCTCATGGTTGCGCTGTCAAGCCGGGTTACATGCTCTGAGAACCGGGTCCTAGGGATCCAGGCAGGATATATCTAGCACGAGCCCCGAACCAAAAACCAAAAGCAGCTGCCGAGTCCCACGGCACAAAACCACCAATACGGTTCCATCCTGCCGGATTTACCTAAACCATGTTTCTACAAAAGTTACCATGCCCACATCGTTTCATAGTTCATTAATCAGGATTAATTATATTTAACCATCATCCCATCCCAACATGACTGCAGGGCTAAGCAAGACTTCTACCCAACAACCCAAAACAGGCGACAAGGATAATATAACAATAACTAGTAAACCATATCATGGGATTCAAATTAATGACAAGCATGCATCTACAAGATCTAACTACTCTAGTACCAAAAGTAAAAAGAAATAGGTGCAAGATGTTCAAGGACACTTGCCTTCGGGCTGGGTCAAATCTGCAGGGTCACAGGAAGGGTCGGGAGCGTCCTCGTACTCCGCACTCTCTGGCCCAATCAACATACATGGCACATACAAAGCAAAATAAGAAACAGTACAACAAACATTATGAAAACAGTAAACAAATAGTTCTACTGCGTAGAGAACGAAATTATGAATCTAACGCAAGTTGAATGGGTCAAATCGGAGTTAAAACGCAAAAGTTATAAGCATTTGAAGTTGGATGGCAAAACTGTAAATAGATCAAAGTCATTTTCGGTTTTAAAAATAAAAGAAACCAGGTTTTAAATGGCATCAGGACCGGGGGTCATTTTGATGGAAACGGAAGGGCTAGAACGCGAGTTTAATTAGACTCGGTGAATAGGAAGAATGGACTGCGGGTTTATTTGGCCTATCTGGAGGGGCTCAAGTGCAAAAAAATCGCGAGGCTGGTCGGCTGGCGCGTGCGGGGTGTCTGCGTGGCGCCACGCGTCGAGGCTAGCGGGTTCTCCTCCGACTCGCCCGAGGCTAGCGGGCTCTTCTCCGTCTCGCCCGAGGCTAGCGCTCGATTAGCCTCGGCCGAGGCTAGCGGGCTCTTCTCCGTCTCGCCCGAGGCCAGCGGGCTCTTCTCCGTCTCGCCCGAGGCTGGCGCTGGGTTAGCCTCGGCCTTCCTCCTTCCGACTCGCCCGAGGCTAGGATTAGATCGGGGCGGTCGGCTGGCGTGTGCGCCGCGTGGTGCCGACGTGTGCCACATGGCGTACGGGGGCTGGACCGGCGTGCCGCGTGTACGGTGGACCGCTGGCGTGGACAGGGTGAACTGTGTCCACGGCGCAGGCGCACCCGGTGTATACCGGTTCGGGGTTTGATCTAATCTCAGCCGCGGAAACAAGATTGGACAGCTGGGAACGAAAAGGGAGCCAGGGGTTACCGCCGGCGGGGAAGGGCACGGCGGCGCCCGGGCTCTACGCGGCGGCGCCATGAAAGGGCTCGCCGGAGTTCTCGGGGAGGGGCCTAGGGACCAGTAGAGACCTAGGAGAGAGGCGGAATCGGACGAGGGCCTTACAGCGGATCCGATGGAGGGTTTTCCGACGACGGGGAGGGCTCGGCAGGGTGGTTTCGACGGTGGGGCGACGTCCGCGGCTCGGAGCTCCGGCGTAGTCGATGTCGCGAAGCTCCCGACGTAGGCGTTCGCTGGTGAGGGATCCCCCGGTCGCGGAGCGGCTCCGCGAGCACGATGGCGCTTGAAGAGGGGTCGGAGCAGCTGCGACGGTGGGAAGAACCAAGCTTGCGTTGGCTCGGCTATGGCGGTGGCGGCGAGGTTTCGGCGAGATGCGAGAAAGGTCCCGCGTGGGGAGGCTTCAGCTTTTGTAGACAGAGGGAAGAGTGGCGGCGCGTTGAGGTGGTGTGGATCGATCCGGGGAAAACGGAGCCGGGATCGATCGCTTGCGCGCGAAGGGCGGACTGGGGGTTGAGGGCGGGCCTGACTGCTGGGGCCCGCGCGTCAGCGGCTGAGCAAGGGAGGGAGGGACGCCGGCGCTGCGGCTGTGCGGGAGTTGGGCCGGAGGTCGGCCCAAGCGGAAAGGGGGAACGGCCAGCGCGGTGAGGGGAGGGAGGGAGCACGCGGCTGGGCCGAGAGTGGGGCGGGCCACGCGCGAAGGGGAGAGAGAGGGCCGGTTGGGCTGGGATTGAGGTGGGTTAGGTCCTTTGCCCTTTTTTTCCTTTTTGTTTTCTTTTCCAAATTCTTTTGCAAACTTTTATAAACTCATTTGAAACCAAATTCAATTCAGTTTGAAACAAAACCACTTCGAAATATTTCAAAGATATTTTCCTAGGTTTTGTAGATAAAGTTTGAGTTTAATTTTGTAAAATTTTCATAAACCTTTTTATTTGTTTTCTAAATAGAATAAAACCGATTCGCCCTATACGGGTTTAAATAAATTCTTTTTCACCCAATAAAAATTATGCAACGGCATGAATGCAACAAACATCTGGTTAGAACTTTCCTCCATCTAGGATTTGGGCCATTTTCTTATTAAATTCTATTTAATTTTAATTATTTAAAACCCCGGGGTGTTACAAACTACCCCCCTTAACTGGAATCTCGTCCCGAGATTCAGAGAGGCAACAGTCAATACAAAGAAGCAAATCAAACAAGAGCACAAGCACATGTCAATCAACGTTCTACGAGTTTAAATAATTATGGTGGGCATCCTAGGATTGGAGGACCTACTTTGAAACAAAGTTTGAATTTTCAGCAGAGAAAGGGTCTACAGAAGTGGGAAAAGAGATGGGGCTTTTAAAAATAGTTTTGTAAACTCGACGACTGACTAGGGTAGCGTCCTACGGTCAACACGGCTCTGATACCACTCTGTGACACCCCAATTTTAAGAACAAAATTGGAGCACAATATATGTATGCCAGGATCAATTTTCATACATATATCCACATCATAGTAAATATCAAAACAATGCTTTTATTAATATATCGAATATTATTACAAAAATGACCCTCGGGTCTAAAAGAAAAAGTACAGACTCTCTCGACATCTAACTCTAATAAAGACTCTGAAGTAGTCGCGGAAGTCTGGACTCCATCTCCACAGGAAGGTCGACCGGGGGTAGCGCCATCCTAGTACAGGTCGTCAGGGTCGAAGCCACCGTCCTCTGGATACTCCGGCTCCTCGTGAACGTAGCCACCAGTGTCTCCGTAATCGCCAGCGTCTGGGTGGGGTAGCAGGGGGACAAAGAGGAGGGTGAGTACATCGAAATGTACTCCGCAAGTGTAGGAAATATATGCTTATGAGGCTAATAACAAAGGTAGGCTGACTTTGTTTGACTCAAGCGCCTAAAGCGACACATCCTAATAATCCTATTATTCCTATGCACCTATTTACTAGGTTATAGACAGACTCTGGTAGTAAAGTAACAACACTCGGAGTCGCACCGAGCAAGACCACACTCGGAGTCACACCGAGTAACCAACACTTGGAGTCACACCAAGCAACCGCACTTGGAGTCGCACCAAGTACCCACACCTGAAGTCCATCAGGCAACCACACCTGAAGTCCATCAGATGACCCGAAACAGTAACTGGTAACCAACTAATCTCAAAGAAGTCCAAGCCCGCTCGTGACCGTGAGCACGGCTGATATATCAGTTTTACACTCTGCAGAGGTTGCACATCGTTACCCATGAGTCGTGCAGGTCCCGTCACGCTAAACACTGCCAAGGTGCATAGCAGGTTGCACTGCAAGGCCTTTACAAAGTCCCTCCAAGTCTGTGTTACACGTACTCTAAGGTTTCTCCCCTGTCCATAAGTCAACGACCCCAAGGGACCCCTCTTGAGCCACTAAACAAACCTCGTGTAGCATAACTTAGAGGATACTAATTAATTAGCCAGGTCCAGCCCATCCAGATCTCATGGTTGCGCTGTCAAGCCGGGTTACATGCTCTGAGAACCGGGTCCTAGGGATCCAGGCAGGATATATCTAGCACGAGCCCCGAACCAAAAACCAAAAGCAGCTGCCGAGTCCCACGGCACAAAACCACCAATACGGTTCCATCCTGCCGGATTTACCTAAACCATGTTTCTACAAAAGTTACCATGCCCACATCGTTTCATAGTTCATTAATCAGGATTAATTATATTTAACCATCATCCCATCCCAACATGACTGCAGGGCTAAGCAAGACTTCTACCCAACAACCCAAAACAGGCGACAAGGATAATATAACAATAACTAGTAAACCATATCATGGGATTCAAATTAATGACAAGCATGCATCTACAAGATCTAACTACTCTAGTACCAAAAGTAAAAAGAAATAGGTGCAAGATGTTCAAGGACACTTGCCTTCGGGCTGGGTCAAATCTGCAGGGTCACAGGAAGGGTCGGGAGCGTCCTCGTACTCCGCACTCTCTGGCCCAATCAACATACATGGCACATACAAAGCAAAATAAGAAACAGTACAACAAACATTATGAAAACAGTAAACAAATAGTTCTACTGCGTAGAGAACGAAATTATGAATCTAACGCAAGTTGAATGGGTCAAATCGGAGTTAAAACGCAAAAGTTATAAGCATTTGAAGTTGGATGGCAAAACTGTAAATAGATCAAAGTCATTTTCGGTTTTAAAAATAAAAGAAACCAGGTTTTAAATGGCATCAGGACCGGGGGTCATTTTGATGGAAACGGAAGGGCTAGAACGCGAGTTTAATTAGACTCGGTGAATAGGAAGAATGGACTGCGGGTTTATTTGGCCTATCTGGAGGGGCTCAAGTGCAAAAAAATCGCGAGGCTGGTCGGCTGGCGCGTGCGGGGTGTCTGCGTGGCGCCACGCGTCGAGGCTAGCGGGTTCTCCTCCGACTCGCCCGAGGCTAGCGGGCTCTTCTCCGTCTCGCCCGAGGCTAGCGCTCGATTAGCCTCGGCCGAGGCTAGCGGGCTCTTCTCCGTCTCGCCCGAGGCCAGCGGGCTCTTCTCCGTCTCGCCCGAGGCTGGCGCTGGGTTAGCCTCGGCCTTCCTCCTTCCGACTCGCCCGAGGCTAGGATTAGATCGGGGCGGTCGGCTGGCGTGTGCGCCGCGTGGTGCCGACGTGTGCCACATGGCGTACGGGGGCTGGACCGGCGTGCCGCGTGTACGGTGGACCGCTGGCGTGGACGGGGTGAACTGTGTCCACGGCGCAGGCGCACCCGGTGTATACCGGTTCGGGGTTTGATCTAATCTCAGCCGCGGAAACAAGATTGGACAGCTGGGAACGAAAAGGGAGCCAGGGGTTACCGCCGGCGGGGAAGGGCACGGCGGCGCCCGGGCTCTACGCGGCGGCGCCATGAAAGGGCTCGCCGGAGTTCTCGGGGAGGGGCCTAGGGACCAGTAGAGACCTAGGAGAGAGGCGGAATCGGACGAGGGCCTTACAGCGGATCCGATGGAGGGTTTTCCGACGACGGGGAGGGCTCGGCAGGGTGGTTTCGACGGTGGGGCGACGTCCGCGGCTCGGAGCTCCGGCGTGGTCGATGTCGCGAAGCTCCCGACGTAGGCGTTCGCTGGTGAGGGATCCCCCAGTCGCGGAGCGGCTCCGCGAGCACGATGGCGCTTGAAGAGGGGTCGGAGCAGCTGCGACGGTGGGAAGAACCAAGCTTGCGTTGGCTCGGCTATGGCGGTGGCGGCGAGGTTTCGGCGAGATGCGAGAAAGGTCCCGCGTGGGGAGGCTTCAGCTTTTGTAGACAGAGGGAAGAGTGGCGGCGCGTTGAGGTGGTGTGGATCGATCCGGGGAAAACGGAGCCGGGATCGATCGCTTGCGCGCGAAGGGCGGACTGGGGGTTGAGGGCGGGCCTGACTGCTGGGGCCCGCGCGTCAGCGGCTGAGCAAGGGAGGGAGGGACGCCGGCGCTGCGGCTGTGCGGGAGTTGGGCCGGAGGTCGGCCCAAGCGGAAAGGGGGAACGGCCAGCGCGGTGAGGGGAGGGAGGGAGCACGCGGCTGGGCCGAGAGTGGGGCGGGCCACGCGCGAAGGGGAGAGAGAGGGCCGGTTGGGCTGGGATTGAGGTGGGTTAGGTCCTTTGCCCTTTTTTTCCTTTTTGTTTTCTTTTCCAAATTCTTTTGCAAACTTTTATAAACTCATTTGAAACCAAATTCAATTCAGTTTGAAACAAAACCACTTCGAAATATTTCAAAGATATTTTCCTAGGTTTTGTAGATAAAGTTTGAGTTTAATTTTGTAAAATTTTCATAAACCTTTTTATTTGTTTTCTAAATAGAATAAAACCGATTCGCCCTATACGGGTTTAAATAAATTCTTTTTCACCCAATAAAAATTATGCAACGGCATGAATGCAACAAACATCTGGTTAGAACTTTCCTCCATCTAGGATTTGGGCCATTTTCTTATTAAATTCTATTTAATTTTAATTATTTAAAACCCTGGGGTGTTACAGGCCACTTCACTAAGAAGCTCCTACGTCCCCGTTGTTGAGGTGACCACGAAGGTCGGAGTCTCTTTCACCTCCTTGCCTCACTCAAGCAACCACAAATGCTAGTTGAGTTTCTTCACTAAGAATCAGAGGGTAATACAAACACTTCGGAGTGCCCTCACAAATGAGTCAATCATGGGCAACAACCGAAGAACACCTAACCGGCTAGAGTTCCAAGAACTCAAGAGTAAAGAACACAAATCAAGCCAGAGAGATGTTGGATCCAAGTGCTCTTGACGTAGATCGATGTGTCTCACTCTCTAATCTCACTTCCCTAGCTCAAAGCTTGCAAGAGATTCACTCTAGAATCAAAGGGGGAGAGAGAGGAGGTTAGTCAACACTTGGGAGCTCTCTTTCTTGAGTTTGGGTGCAAAGAATGGGAGAGGTGACCGTTGGGAGCCGGCCGAGCGGCTACTTAAACAAGTCAACTGCGCCACGGTCGGTAGTACCGACCCCATAGGTCGGTAGTACCGAGGGTCGGTAGTACCGGCCTTATGGCGGTACTACCTCTAGGCCAAAACTCCTCCGAACAAAGAGTTTGCGCGCTGTCTACAGAAGGGTCGGTAGTAGGGTCGGTACTACCGGCCTCAGGGTCGGTAGTAGGGTCGGTACTACCGAGGTTATGGCGGTACTACCGCTAGGCCAAAACTAGATCTACACAGAGAGCCTGAAAAACCACTTCAAACCTCGGTACTACCGACAGCCTGGTCGGTACTACCGAGCCCGGTACTACCGAGGTTATGGCGGTACTACCGGTAGGCCAAAAACTCCCCCGAACAGAGAGTTTTGCGTTCTGCTCGCGGAGGGGTCGGTAGTACCGAGGTTATGGCGGTACTACCGGCCTCAGGGTCGGTAGTAGGGTCGGTACTACCTCTAGGCCAAAACTGACCTCCGCGCTAAAACGACCATAACTCTTAGCTCCGAACTCCGATTTTGATGATCTTGGACATTTTGGAAAGCTTATTCAGAGGGCTACACATCCCACATGAATACAAGTTCCAAATCACAAAGGATTAGTATAGAATTCCAATCCAAGATCCATCACTTCTCTTTTTTTAAACAAAGACTTCTCCGGAAACTTCTCCGAGTTGATTCAATTCAACTCCAACACCTTCTCCAAAACCAAACTAGGGCTTTCACCCCTCCGATGTACAACAATGGTGCGCGCAAGTACCGGGTAGCAAGAGGTATGCAAACCTCACTAAACACTAGGCCTAAACCTAGAGCAAGCGCATGAGCGGTGGCCTAACTAGCCTAAGCACTTAACGAAGCACCTACACTAATCACCATGTGAATCACTAAGCACTATGCATATGGAGGCACTAATATGGTGTAGCAACACCCTTGGTATGTTTCCTCACTCCTCCACACCTCATTTGGCCGGTTAGAGATGGTATATATAGGCCCCCAATCAAATAGAGCAGTTGGGGGGTCTGAAAGCAGCTTTCTCTAGAGCATCGGACGCTACAGTGATGGCATCAGACGCGTCCTATGCTCATGTGATGAGTAGCCGTTAGAAAACTAGCCGTTAGACCTATTTTTTGGGGGCATCAGTTGCTACAGTAATGCATTGGACGCTACCATCACACTATTCATTCTATGCTGATTTCGGAGGTCATCGGACGCTGCATCGGATGCACGTCCGTTGCTCTGCATCGGAGCGTCTGTTGCTCCATTTTCAGAGAGACAGGCTTTCGTATTTTGGGCATAACTCTTACCTCCGAACTCCAATTTCGATGATCTTGGACTTTTCGGAAAGCTAATGAAATTCTCTACAGCTTTATGCTAATTCCAAGTCAGTTTGAGCAAATCCAAAATCATGAGACAGTTCCAATTCAACCAGCTGTTGTCTCGGCTTGAGCGTTAACTTTGTTTGCGTCCGACCCTCTATTTCTTGTGTCTTGGACTTTGCTTGATCTTTGTAAGCTTCCAATACATATTGTAGGGTCTTGCTTGAAGTGTTGATCACCATATTGCCTTTGTCCAAGTCACATGTGCATCCTATTAGACTACAAAACAAACACTTGCAAACACATTAGTCCAATTTGGTTATGTTGATCATCAAACACCAAAATCCAAAGATAAATGGGTCGAGGTCCATTTTTCTTACACTGATCACTAGGGTCGGTACTACCGGGGGCCGGTACTACCGGCCTTATGGCGGTACTTGTAACACCTCTAGTGATTAATATGTAATTAACCTGACATGTCATCATCTTTAGTCATTAATCATCCTTGCCATGCATTATGTTTGTCTAATGCTTGTTTTGCATTTACCTTTTTCTGGAGTTACTTGTAGTGATCTCTTTTTCAAAAACCCTAAAGGTCCAAATCTTCCTATAAGGGCAAAATGGTAATTTCATCTCTGTGTCTAGCTTTGTGTGAATCTTGTTCAGTTGAGTGCCCTGATGTTTTGTTGTGTTGATCAAAGTTCAAAATCAGAAATAGAATTTAAATCCCTTTTGAAAAACCCTAAATTTCCAAACTCTAGTTTTACCCCTCTATCTCTAATTCAAAAACTATTCAAAATTTGAAGTTCGCCCAATAAGAAAAGTTGTAGATCTTGCTATAAGGAACAACTTTGGTGTTTGCAGATTTTCAAGTTTCAATATAAAATCAGAAGTAATTTCAAATTATTTCAAACTTCAATTTTGTCCCCTTTTCGATTTTCAAAATTATCTCAAAAACTATTGAGTTTCAGAAAAAGTTTATGTTGACAAAGTTGTAGGTCTCAAAGTTTTGAGCAACTTTGGTGTTTTGAGTTTTCTTTGTGTAGTTCAAGTTTTGGGAGTTATTTCAAAATTTCAGAAAGGGGGTAGATTTGGGAAAGGGTAACGTCTCTGTGCGAGCTTTAAAGCAAGGGGGCCCCGGCCGATGGCGGCGCAGCCTCAGCCTCGCCGAGCCCGGCTGACCCGCGTCCGTGTCGCCCGAGGCCAGCGCTAAGCGCTCGACCTCTCCGGTCCCCTACCTCCGCCCACGCCGAGTCAGCCTCGCCGAGCCCGGCTGACCCGTTCCGTGTCGCCCAAGGCCAGCGCTAAGCGCTCGACCTCTCCGAGCCCCTACCTACCGCCGCCTCGCCATCCCCTACCCTACCCTCCTCCTTCCCCTACGGCCGCGGACAGCGGGCAGCTGCCGACCGCCGGCAAGCCGCCGCGCCGCGCGCGAGCTCCCGCCCTCACCGAGCCGCCCTACCTTGCTCCCTACCTCCGTTGATGCCGCGCGGACGCTCCTCACCCCTCGCCCGGACCCCCCTGGCGCCGCCCCGCGGCTATAAAAGCCGCCGAGCTCCGCCATTGCCGCCACCACGGCACCCCGAGCCACCAGACCACCCCAGCGCCCGCCGAGCCCTCCACCGCCTTCGCCTTGAACTGCTCCACCTTCCCGAGCAACCAATTTCACCTCTCCGCCCTCCTCTCGCCGGCGCAGAAGCTTCGTCCCCGACTCCGGCAAACGGCCGCGTTTCGGCTAAGCGAGAAATTCACCGCCGTGAGTGCTTCTCTTTTCCCTCCGACCCCTGCCCTCTCTTCCTCACCTCAGCGCGCTCCTAACCGCACCCTCGGCGACCTCTTTTGGTGGACAGAGCCGCCGGACGCCGGTCGCCGCCGAAGAGATCCGCCACCACCGTCGGACTCCCTCCTCCGATCCTTGCACCGCCTCGCCGAGCCTCCCTCCCGACTCACGGTGAGCTCGCGAATCTTCCCCCACCCTCGGCTTTCCCAGCGCGAGCCCCGAGCGGCCGGTCCGCCGTCCGCCTCGCCTGCGATTCGCCCGAGCCCTGCGAGGAAGGAACACAGTGCTCTTTTTCCTTTTTGAAAGATGTGAATAGTGTTCAGTTTTCATCTTTTTGTGTGATTTTCTGTATGGTTCCAAAAATTCTGAAAAATTCATGGTAGACTCTTTATACCTTGAAGTATTTTATAAAAATATAAAACTTGACTTTTCTGCAAGAATTTGAAAATGTAAAATCCCTCTTTTAATTAATAAATGGATGGTTTTGGATTTTTAGAAAATCATTCATAACTCCAAAAATCATGAGATAAATTTTTGTGAGTTTCCTATGCCATGTTTAGTCTCTGGTGAAATTTTGAAGTCTTTTGGAACAAGTTGATTTTTGAGCATTTACTTTAATTGTAAATAGTGCCTTTTGTTATTTAATGTCTGATTTTAATTGAGCACCTTAATGACCTCCAAAAATTATGAAATTTGTTTTGCCATCTTTTTATACCTTAATGAACTTATGATATTAATTTGGTAATTTTTGGAGCAACTTCATAAAATGACCTTTTTAAATAATTAGGAAAAATAGAAAATCAAGTAGGGTTCATGTTGTATGCCCTGTGATGTGACTTTTGGGATTGTTTGCTGTTCATAGACCCCCACCCATTTGGTCTATGATGTTTGTGATGCCATGCATGATTTATGTTTAGGTCGGATAAATGATGCTTAATAGGTTGATTAATTTTGCTTAGGGATAAAGATAAGTAACTTTATGTCCGCACTAAGAAGTTACTTACGCGATGGAAAGTGTACTCTAGAATCAGTAGGTTTTGTCCTGCGTTTTAGCAAGCCTATTGTTCATGTCAGCATCCTCATAAGCATACATCATTGCATCCGTATAGTGACCGAAGGAGAAGGCATCAAAGTCGAAGCAGCCGCTGACGAACCTACCCCCGAGGCGACCCCGAGCTCCGACACCTGCACTGCCGACCCCGAGCCTGTCCTCTTTGCTCTTCAAGGCAAGCCCCGGTGCATTTTAACCCTTCCTTGTTTTTATAAAAGGTTTACTTAAAATGTCTTTGAGTTAAACTACTGCATTAGGTTATAGGAGTTGTGTGATGACCTATTACCTGCACTGTTTACCTCCACCAGAAGATCCACCTGCCCTGTTTAAAAACTATTTGCAAATGCTTAGTGATGCTATACAATAGATTTGCAATAAAAACGCCAATTTCAAAAGTGTGATCACTTAAAGAAATTTTTATGGGAATTTGGTTTTACTCCCCGGCCATTGGCTAGGTATCTGATCCGTACCTAGTCAATTGCGAGGAGAGGTTGTCCGAGCGTACGGTGCCGTCATGTTGTAGTCCGGGACTCAACAGTTGACACCGACCGGGACAGGGTTGAAAAAACTGACAGAACTATTACGCTTGGGTGAGATATAACCAAGGTATGGTTCTGGCAGAAAAATTTAGGGACCATCCGTGTGGGGGCCTGCTGGCCAAGACTTGCAACTATTCACATACTTCGGAAAGCTCTGGCTCCGAGGAATCCTTTATTGGACCGACAACCGCGCACTGGGAGTGGAGAGATGGCGGAAGTAGCATGTACCCACGTGGTCGTCGTACCTGGATAGGAGTGGTGTACTGTACTTCCAGGTGGCGTAGGACCGGGCCCAATCTTGGAGGAATCGTGGTAGACGAGTTGGCATATGCAAGCTTGGGTGCTACATATGCAGTGTGGATAGGGATCCTCAGCTGAGTATTATTTATCCGGATTAACGTTGCTCCTCGGTTATGGAGACTTGGTCACTGACTGTCAACGGAGAGTGGTTCTCAACTAGGTATGTTTTTGAAAGGTAAAATGAATCATGAACAATGAAGAATTGAGAAATACTGGAATCTTTCCAAAAATAAAACAAGGATTTCAAAATGCTTTTCTGCAAAATACTTGATCTTGCTTAAGCCTTACCTTGACTACCTAAGCCTCTCATTCTTGAGTCTTCTCCCCTTTTTCTTTAGTCGGGTAAGTCTTGTTGAGTACCCCAGTACTCAGGGTTTGTTAACCCCTGTTGCAGGTATGACTGAGTCCCCGATGTGTCTTGCGCCCTGCTGCATGACCATCGTCCAGGAAGAGGCCGATGAGGCCGAAGAATAGTTGTGCACCCTCGGGCTGGGTGATTACAAGTATCTTATTTTGTTGTACTCCGCTACGTTGCCTATTTCTATTACCCGAACATGGTTTGTAATAACTGCACCTTTAATTTGGAACCTCAGTTTGTAAAACTAATGTTATTTAAGTCTTCCGCTCTGTATTCTGATGTTAATTGTAAAAGTATCCAGTGCTGTGACCGAATTGTGAGATGATCCTGCGGACGATGGGCGCTGATGCAGCCCAGTGACGAACAGTCTTAATCACGCGGAACATCGGTTCGGCTGTCAGAGGCTGACGGGGACCGGTGGGCCATGGGATTAGGACCGTTACGCCACAGTACTACCGGTAGGCCAAACCTTCTCCCGAACAGAGAGTTTGCGCGCTGCCTTCTTAGGTCGGTACTACCGACTGCACCAGCCTGAGCTTCGGGCTTAAACAACGATAACTCTTAGCTCCGAACTCCGATTTCGATGATCTTAGATATTTTGGAAAGCTAACTCAGAGGGCTACACAACCTACATACATAGCTAATCCAACTCACAAAGGATTAGTACAGAATTCCAATCCAAGACCCATCCTAAAGTTCGGAACACACCGAAAAGCCTCCTTCTCTTCTTCGAGTTGATCCAAATCAACTCCAACAGTACCTTCTCGTTTGCAAATGTGCCAACACCACCAAGTGTACACCATTATGTGCATGTGTATTAGCATTTTCACAATCATTTTTTCAAAGGATTAGCACTTTCACTCACCACGTTACTCGATCCTAGTAACAACGCAAAGTTAGATCGCTCAAGTGACACTAGATGACCGATATGCAAACAAGTTTGCTCCTCTTGATAGTACGACCATTTATCCTAAACCCGATCATAATCTTCTCTACACACCTATGACCGGTGAAATGAAATGCCCTACAAATATACCTTTGCCTTGCGCATTCCATTCCATCTCCTTCATTGTTGATGCAACACATGCACCAACCTAGATGGAATGATATGATCCACTTCATATCATCACATGGCCTCCATGGTCCATCGATCTTGACCTTACTTGCTCTTCACCATTGCGTCGGTTCGTCGGCGCCAAGTCTTTGCTCAAGCCTCCCGACACTCGGTACCAACGGTTTCAAAGCCTCCAACTTGCCCTTCACCTTCGCAACCGGTCCATCAAGCCAAGCCTTGCCTTGACCTTCACCATCTTAGCCACATGACTCCATGTCATGTTTCATGTACATTAAGCTCCTCCATCACATGCATGAGCCTTGCAACATCCTCCAAGCCATTTCACTTATATGGCATATGTTGCTCACACATGATCACCTGTGGACTAATCACCTGTGTAATTCACTTCAAACACATATTAGTCCACCTAAGTTGTCACTTAATTACCAAAACCAAACTAGGACCTTTCAACGCCCACGGGAGATCTGCCACCACCATCGCGAACGCTCGTGGGAGATCCACCACCACCATCGCGCACGCCCGCGGGAGATCTGGCACCACCGTCGCGAACGCTTGCGGGAGATCCGCCACCGTCACGAACTTTGCAGATCGGCGCCAGAAGGGAGCGGCGCGCGGTCGGGAGTCGCCGCCAGGAGGGAGCGACGCCAATCGCCAGTCGGGGTCGGGGGGCGGGGTCGCGGTCGCGGGAGGGAGCGACGCCGGTCGGGAGTCGGGGTCGGGGGTTGCGGTCACGGGAGGGAGGGACGCCGCCAGGGGGGAGCGACGTCGGTCGGGGGTCGGCGCTCAGGGAGTCGAGGTCGGGGACAGGAGAGTGAGGACTTAGGGTTTCGCACTGTTTGGGCTGGGCTATTTTATTTCCTATGGGCCTTTACAATAGTTCGGTTATTTTGAGTCAATTCAGTTACCCGAGGCCAGGAACGGAATTAACCGTAATAATTCGGTTCCTGGGAACCTGGAACCGAACCAGGGACCAAATATTTCGGTTTCGGTTAGTTCGGTTTCGGTTCTGGTTAGTTCAGTTTGGTTCTCGGTTTTTTGTGCCCAGGGTTAGTTATCGATGGAGCTGCCCTTAGAGCAACTCTTGCATGGCTCCTACTTGAGCCCACATAGTTAAATATGTGCTCTCAGGCTAAAAAATTTGCTCCAACAGGGCCTCTACTAAGGCCCCGAAATTTGGATAGACACATCCTTCCTTCCTACCCCATTCCTATTAGCCCAACAATCCACCCCTCATTCGTGCAGGCATTGTCCTCCAGTCCTCCCCTCCCCGCGCTCGTCCTCCATCACACGACATCGCTTCCTTCCAGCGAGCGTGACCATCCACCTCTCCTCCAGCGATCGCAGCTCCCTCTCCCTCGACGCTCGACCTCCATCTTCATCTTTTGTGACGTCCTAGACCTTCTCCTTCCTCGAGCCGCCGCGGTTGCGCTGCTCCCTTCTCTTCTCACGGATCAGCGCCCGCTACCTACCTCCTTCCCTTCTCACCGGCTGGCACCCCTGCCTTGCTCCCTCTGCTGGCAACATGGAGGCGGCCCCACAGCACGGTGGCGTAGAGGTATGTAGCCTCGCAACGCAGCGACGCAGAGGCGGCTCCTCCGGTCTTCGGTCTTCTCGCACGTCCATTGCTCCTCCGCCCCCTTCCAGGGCGTACCCGTGCGGATTTCATCCGGTGACCACACCAGATTAGAACTAAGAGAGAAGAAAGGACGGAAAAAAATTAACGACAGTAACTGACACGTAGGATCTACAGAGAAGAAAAGATGGAAAAAAATTAACGACAGTAACTGACACGTAGGATCTACAGGTGTAGGGGCTCTAATTTGAGTGTTGTTATGGGAGTGGGATGAAAAAAATGAGCTATCCAAATCAAAAGTAGGCTTTGATTTAGGGGTGTATGCTAGAGTTGCTCTTACGCGAATGGATAGTTTTTTTTAAAAAAAAATTACACGAACCTGGGAGTAGTAGGCCCAGCGTTACTGGACGGCTTTCCACGGACCTGGGAAGTGGGCCCAGCACTACAGTTTAAAAGGCCTTGCTGCCTGATGTGTCCGTCAGAAGACAAAACATTCCCCGACCCAAAATCCGACCGTTGCGCGTTTCCTTTTCGTCTTCCCTCTCGCGGTCTCGCCGCCTCCAAATCTTCCGAGGTACCGCCGGTAGCGCCACAACTCCCGCGCGCGCCGATAACTGGCAAAACAGCGAGCGCAACCGCCACCGAGGGGTCGTCCCTTCTCTTCCAGTCCGCGCCCTCCTTGCCGCTGCGTCCCGGAGCGGAGTTGAGTTGAGATACAACCGACCGATTGATTTCTCCTGCGCTGGTAAACCCTACTGCAATCGGCTGATTACGCCCGCGGTCTCGTCCCCCCCTTCTCTGGTCGCGACGTTTTGCTCTCCGCTTGGTTCGTCAATCGCTTCCCACGCTCCACACGCCGCCGGCGACTACAACTGCTTCTGCCGCATCCTCAACGGTCAGGACCGACCATTCCCATCTATCCCTCTCCCTTTTCCCCTTTCTATATAACCTATTCTTCAAACCCTAACCATGACATGCGTTCTTGATTTCACGGGGATTCTTAGTTACAGAGAAGCTCTACAAGAAGGGTTTGGGGAGAAGACAACCTAAATCAATTGGGTCCGGAGCATCAGATCTAAAAAGGTGTGTGCTGTTTCCTTCATTCTTCTTATCTGGGCCCTCTGGTGTTTTCTTGGTGCATTCTTTCCCCTCTCACGGTTTAATATCTGCTCTAGACATCGATTCCGTGAAATTCTATTCGTACGTGGATTAGGTTTGAATTTTAAGGCTTCTGTACTTGGTGCGGTGAGAAGTTAGATCTTCTATCGAATTAGGCAAGGACATCAATGTTGAACAGCGAAATTTCAGGCCCCGATACTTGATCTGGAACTCTGTTTCCAATGCAAATGCTAATGGATTTACAACCTCATGATACATAAAACAGTTTCATACTAAAAGTATCAGATGTTTGCGCTTGGGGCGAGCAGCTTATAGGTATTCTAGCCATACCAAATAAAAAACACTTGATGCCTGTTGGAGGAAAGCATGATCACTGGAACTTTATTTTGTGTGATGATCACTCCTATTGTTTTTTGTCAGGATTATCGTCACATGGTGTAGTTTCATTTGTTTGCCATTTTATCTGGGTTCAAGTAGATATATTATTTGGTAGTTAATACAGGAAGACACTATTTTATATCGCTAAATAAAGTAGGCTGTCTGCAGTTGGGTGTGATTATACACGGCTATTCTATTGCTTTAAGTAGTTTTTAAAGAAAAAGGGACTAGGAGGGTACTAGAGAAAAGAACCAAACAAAAAATATCTATCAATTGTTTACCTGACTGGACCAATTGGAGGAAATGACAGTTTCGGTTGATTCAGTTACCAACTCTGTAAATATTTGCGCTATCAGGTGTAGAACTGTGGATGTTTCAGAGATAATCCAAATTTTATTTGACATCTACTGGTGACAATTATGGATCATTGCAGCATACTGCATGGGCTTGCAGATGTATTTGTATATATGCATTTCAAAGCAGGCATGTTGAGTTGAGTTCCTGAATGTGCATTTCAGTCATAATCTATGATAAGTGCATGCTTTCCATAGAATTGTTACTTTTCCCTGTTTTCTAGCACTCACAACTTCCTCCTATATTGACTGATACATGTGTCCTTCTCTTGAATTGGCACCGGATTCCATCTCTAGTGCTCCTAGTCTCTTGCTGTTCGTATGTGAGTGATAACTTGGTTCATGCTAGTATGCTTTGCAAGTTCTGCATTTTGATAATATATTATTGTTTGGATCTCTCACCTGTCAGCTCGAATCCGTTTATAATTTGGGTATATAATCCTATGACAGTTAGGGAAGCCAAAAGGAAATCCTTTTTTGTTAGTTTATGTAAAGTTGCAGTGTGATATTGCCTGATTTTCTAGACGAGATGTGTGTTTTGATGTTCTTGGGCTAGAGTTCCAACTAATCTAGACTAGAGGATGGTGCTGGTCCAAGTGATTTGATGATAACCCTTAAGGCTTCCCCACGGGAAGTGCTATTTTATAATCTGTGTTAGATTGCTCTGCCACCAGGTGTGTACTTTTGCTACATCAAATTTCAGAATCTATCTCTGTAAGATGTAATGCAACTCTGCAGCAGTTGTGCTTTTCCCGTTAGTTAATCCGGTTGAAATAAGCATCTGCTTAGCACATTTTGAAATTTTTTAGTTTCCGTACATCTTAATAGTGTAGGGAAGTTGTTTAGTATTTCTATATTCTGAGTACCTCTCCCTTACCAATCAATTGAATTCCAGTCAGGTTTTCATCAAGGTAGAGAAAGAAACCTTTCTGTCCGGTCATGGCTTTCCCAGCTGCAGTAGCTGTTTTGCTTAATGAGAACATGCAGATACATAAAGGTGAGATTGTTTTCCCTCAAAACTATTTTGCAACTAGGAAGTTTCATGAAACATATAACCAACCTGTTGATCCAAATGTTCAGGAAACAGGGTTGATGCACCAAGTGTCAAACCACTGAAATCATCAGCAAAACCTGAGAGGAAGGCTCTTCAGGATGTGTCTAACATTCCTAAAGGCACTGCTTTAAAGAACAGATCCACCATCAAAGAGAGGTCCACCTTTAAAGAAAGGCCTGTACTTCATGATGTGTCTAACAACCTCAAAGAGAGGTCCATCCTGAAAGAGAGGCATCCTCTTCAGGATGTGTCTAACACCCGCAATCAGAGGTCCATCCTGAAAGAGAAGTCTGCTCTGAGTAGCCATGAAGCGGTTAAGAACCTAGTGACTATTTTTTCTGATGATGAAGAGACCAGAAGGTGTCATGAATGGGCTAAGGATGGAATAGAGGGCACCCACTTCACTGGAAATGATTCTCAGAAGTTGGATAAAGATGTGCAAGACAAACGTAAGAGTCAAAGTCTGACAATTGCTCTTTTTGTTTCTTTAATATGTGGTTGGTATATTTTTATAGCTGCGTATGGCTAATCATGCATTTGATATAGGTGTCAAGAAGAAATTGGCGAAAGTTATATCAGCATTGCATGGCTGGTCGCATGAGGTATTTGATCCTCTGATGTTTCCGGATGCGGTATGTGACCCAACAGCACAGTATTTCACAATTAATTCATGGTGTCTGTAAGGTCCAAGTACTTTACCAGAGATTTAGATGATAAATAGGTATTACTTTTGAAATATTCATGTCTGTTTGTATAAGACCATGACATGCAAATTCAAACCAGGCAAACAAAACTTATTATTCTCAAATTGGAAATTAGCAAAGTATACCTTCTTGCTATTTGGTTGCTTAGTTTGCCTAAGTGATACAGATATACAATGGTTCTTGGACGGCTAGAATTATAGTTTAGCCAGTAAAATCATTTATCACGTAGCTTTCCAGTGCCAACATAGTGTGTTATTTAATACTTTGGCCCTAGTATGTTCCATTAGCCATAAGCAAGGAAGAGAAACTTGGGGCGATAAATTTCACTTGTTCTGCACTTCTGCTAGCTGAAGTTGGTTGATAAATTGACTAGAAGAGCTTAATTTTGATGGTTCATCCATGCCTACCATGACCTATATCATGTCTTTTGACATGTAAGGTTATAAATTGCTATGGACTGACAAGCTTGGTGTTGTTGCCGGTAATAATGATTTTGACAAGATAGCTTGTGAGCTTCAGAAATGGGCACTTGCATTTGTTTATTAAGAAGCATATTCTGAAATGTAAAGTGTCTTTGAATAATTACTCTATTTTTTATGTTGGAATTTTTTTCATTGCCGGTAGTAGTACTAATGGATACTGCTTATCTATGGATATGTATTACATCACTGTATCTACTAAAGTTGGTATAAGTTTGTTTTTTGGGGTCCTGGGTTGTTTTCTCTAAATGTTGCCCTGTAAGGGAAAACCCTGTCCTTCATGTAGCTTAATGGCCACGCTGATATACTAATGGTTTATTTTCTTTCTCTAAGAGCATTGAAACACTTGTTGCACTAGTTCTATTATTTTTTCTCGAAAAACACACTAGTTCTATTATGTTTCTTTATCTTGTTTTTGTGTATAGTTTTTTATGGCCAATGGTGGAAAAATCTCTGTCTTCAGTGAATTTTTGTGATTGTGTTGACACATACAAAATGATAAGTAACTGTTTAAAGTTTAAACTTTTGTATAAATCATATGATTTATTCCTGCTGTATATAGCTGCATTTGTTTATCTGATTCATTTGAATTCTAAACTTTTAAGCAAGTAATCAACATAAATGGAAGCATAATATTCCACAAAACAGCATTTCTTGACTTCTCCATTTTTCTCTACTCATTATTAAACCAAAAAAGTGCTATAATCTGTCTCTTTATGATTTAGGAGGTTCCCAAGTTTTCTGAAGAATCGGAAGAGCTGGAGCTGGAGCTGGAGCTGGAACCAGAGATTCTTCCAGACATCAGTAGGTGTCTCTCTACCTCAGGCAAGCGGGGTGATGCACCAAGGGCCAAACCACTGAAGCCTAAGCTTCAAGAACGGAAGGCTCTTCAGGATTTGTCTAACACCCTAAAAGAGCGGAAGGGTCTTCAGAATTTGTCTAACACCGTCAAAAGGAGGCCTGCTCTGCGCAGCCATGAAGCTGTGAAGATCGCAGTGAAAATGTTCACTGTTGAAGAGACCAAAAGGTGCCATGAGTGGGCTAATGATGGGTTGGAAGGCACTCGCTTCACAGGAAATGATCCTCACAAGTTAGATAAGGATGTGCAGGACAAACGTAAGAATCTAAGTCTTGTGATTGCTTTTTGGTTTCTTCTCTTCGAAATGTTTCAATTTCCTTGCATGTAACATACACTTTCCCATGCAGGTGACAAAGCACAGCTGTTTGAAGATTCTCCTACTGAAGATGAGCTTGACGACAACCCATTTCTGGTTGAAGATTCTCCTACTGAAGATGAGCTTGACGACTACCCATTTCTGGTTGGCGACTACCCATTTCTGGACAACAATCCTGTTAAGTTTGAGCTGAAAGATGAGTAAGTGATTCCATATATTGGAGCAAACTGAAGAATCTATGCCTGCCGAAACTGAAAGCTCTGCTTGTGCTATTGTTTTTGTTGCTTGGTCTGTAGCAACCTATGTAGTATTATGCTTAGCGTGTTGCTTGTTCTGTAGCAATCTATGTAGTTTGAGCTGAAAGATGAGCCAGTGCCCCTGTTGTAGCAGTTAATGTCAAGTTCCATGCTCTCCTGAAACATGTCTGGTTGATGTCCTGGTTCCTGAATCATCTGCTGAATAAGCTAATGATATGATCACTTGAGTATCCATTGATGCACAACAGATAGGTTAAAGATTAGTTATGCTAAGCTTTTGCTGCTAAGAGCAATGTTTTTTTACAGCCTTTTGGAGGTTATATATTTTTTAAAAAGAAAAATATAGATTAGTTATCTGTCCGTGTTATGCAGCTCCTCTCATGTGCACATGGAAGAAATTTGGCCTCATAATTGCAGCGGCATTGAGATGCTCAGATTTGAAAATGAGGTGGTATTTAGTCATAGTACAAGCAGACTATAAGAAGTATTTCTTTGATATAGACTGGATCATATTCATATCAAATTTACTATGCACATGGACGTATTCATACAGTCAACGATCCAAATGGAGTGAGAAACTGTCAAGCCAGACGTTTTGGGTGGATTGCTTGAATTAGTGAGGTGTTACTTCTCCGTGAGTGCACTGGGCATATCGCCGTGCGCACGGCGGGCCAAACCAAAGAGGAGACCCCAACCGTAATGCGCGGGCGAACGCGTCAGTAGTTGAGAACGGAGTTTGTTTTTTTGACCGCGTAAGTCAACTGCCCTCGACCAGTTCCACACCAACCGGCATCTTCCTTAAATGCTAGTGCCACGCCTCCGGAACCCCACGAGCTATGAAATCTAGGAATACACACGTACACATTCGGCGGCTACGAGTCGAGGAGTTGAACCTAGGTTCAGTAGCAATGGCGAAGCTAGAGCTCCAACGAAGGGGTGCATAAAGGGTTTGGAAATTTAACTGAATTTCGTTGATTTTTGGTTCTATTGGTGACCTCCGACCGATAAATTTACATATGAAAATTGTTAATTTCATTTAGACAATATTTGTTCAACTTTTAAAAATTCTAGCAAAAGTTCTATACTTTTTTTTATCAAAGTTTAAATGATTTTTATGATTTCCTGTCCTACCAGTCCCCTCCAGTTGATTTCATGATCAGGGGCTAATTTTAAAGGGAACGTATGCTATGGAAACCAAGTTCCCGTGAAAACTATGAAAACTCGCACGTGGATCGTTAGATCTAAATCCGATGGCTATGGCTAATGGTGTTGTGTACCTGTGTTGGCTATGTACCTGTGTGGTAATTTGAGACGGTTAGCATTTTTTTTTTTTTGCCGTGGGTGCATTGGCACCCCCCACAACATAGGTAGCTTCGCCCCTACTCAGTAGTTGTTCGCTTGAGCTACAATTCAGTTTTAATCCGTACCCGACTTATAAGTGCTACCGAAGAGAGTCAATGATTTTTTTTCTACCACTAGAGACACAACGACAACCAGATTGAACTAGCCCTCGCCATATCGCACTGTGCGGTGGCCACACTATGGTCCTAAACACGGTCATCCATTCCAACGTACGTTAGAGTAATTAAACTTATTCCATATGTGGTTTATAAGGGATTAGGATTGGTCCCTTTTGAATTTTCTTGTTCCATCTCTAACTCTCCAGTTATATTTTGGTTGTTAACAAATCTATAACTTTTACTATACACTTAGATATACACTATGTCTAAATATATATTGAAAACCAATGTTAGAAAATTTGGAACAAGCCATGTACACTGCTATTTGGTTCAGCCATAAAAAATATTTATAATTTTTCATTCCGCGCTCTTGATGACTACTACCTTTGTTTTCTTTATAAGGCATGACTTTACATGACAGGTCTCCCGAATTATACTTTAGACATTTAATTATACTATATTATATAGTTCATGCTTATGAGTTTGTGGTAATTGGGTAATACATTTGATTAAAAAATCTAACCATATGAAATTTGTATTATAATAGTTCAAAATTATTAACTAAATTAAAGATTTCAAAGTTTGAATTTTGATATGTGTATGCACCTTTATAAAAGTATATGGAGTGAGTATAATCTATACATCTTTGTTGTGATCTATGATAAATGATGTAATGAACAATTGAACAATTTTTAAATTGTTTGGTTTTGAACATCGAAAGAATATGGGTGTTGAGTATAGTCCTGAGTATGTTGACTGTTTTAATGAATGATAAGTAATTCACCTAGAAATATATTCCCTAGATTATACAAGTTTTAAGTATTTGTGTTCACATTTTTTTTGTAGGGACATGTTTTCTTATATAATCAATTAAAAACTCTAATGCTTTCTAAGAAGTAAATGAAATAGCTTTCACTACATCCTGCTATAATTTTTTTATCTTTATAGAGGAGGCTACCGCTAAATGTCATAACCCATAATTTAAACCCTTGATCAGATAGATACTTAACAATCACCTTGTGCGAAAAAGGACCAAATAACATATATATAATTGTATATTGGCTAAAAAAGCGCAAAGATATTACATAGTACTCCGTATATAACAAAATGAAAGAACTAACCAAGCTAGTGCATCCGTAAAATAGATGTCCTTTGACACCGTTTGAAAGATGATTTTTTGCCAATGGTTTATATATCGAAATAAAACATTCCAACCAAATGTAACAATAGGTAAAATAGCCATTTTCATCCTTAAACTATTGCCCAAGGCTCAGTTTGATCCCTGAACTTTCAAATTGTCCACTTTAGTCCTTAAACAATAGATTTGCAGCTCAATCTTATCCACTTGGGCAACCCTGCATGTAAAATGTCGCTCCTGTCCCTCGCTCCCTCATTTACCTGCTATCTAGCCTCACGATGTTTCCCTCTCCCTTTCTCCCGCTCGTCAGCAATGTTTTAAGTTGCACCAGACAATGTTATGTACCCTTTTATTTGCTACGACTACGAGGTAATATCTCAAGTAAATCCAAGACATTGATTTTTATTTTTTAAAAATAATTAATTATTCTAAAAAAGAAAAGGAAAATATCTTCAAATCCCCTTATGTATGGTAGAGACAAGCTGCCTTCGGTAGCGTGATGCAACCTTCCCTTCAATACGTTTTAGCACTTAGGATGAGTACTATGTATACAACAACTATCACAATTTATTCAGTTATTAAAATATATTACGTATATGAAAAATAAAATTTAACGTATTAATTAAGACGTGAACTTTAGTGATCTAGAGGATGTTATGTGTTGGCACATCGTAAATCCATTTTAAAGACCAAAAGGAGAGGGAGATAGCGTGAGCCAAATCGACGGGTAAAGAAATGAGCAAGGGGTAGAAGCAACATTTCACATGTAGTGTTCGCCACGTGGCGAGATACAAAGGGAGATGGACGAGATTAAGCTGCAAATCCATTGTTTAAGGACTAAGATGGATAATTTAAAAGTTCAGGGACCAAACTGAGTCTTAGACAATAGCTTAGTGATGAAAATGAATATTTTGCCTAAATAATAATAAATATAACTATTGACTAGCGGCGTCCATCTTATACATGGACATATTTTCAATCTGATCAAATCAGATCAAAGTTGAAAAGATCTGATAGGTAAGATCTAATCTAAACTCTGAAGCCACGCATCTCGAATCAAAAGGGCGTAGTACTTGAACGGAGCATTATATTTTTATTATTCTCTCAAACAGTCTGCTCTCAGAAAATAATTTGTGAGCAAAGCTGGCCTAGTGCACGAGTTTTTGAGTGCTCCGCCCACCCCACCGCCCGATTTGGCCCTACTTTTCAGTGGTCGAGGACAAGTTTGGCAGGATTCACGAGTGCTCGGAGCAATTCTACAAAATCCCCAACCGCCCCCAACAAAGTCCTCCCACGCAGGCACACAGCGACGCGCAACCCGCGTCTCGGGCGAAGAATCCGCATCTCCCCTTCCCCGCACCGCACCCAATCCCCGTCGGAGAGAGAGAGAGAGAGAGAGAGAGAGAGAGAGATGGCGTCGGTGGCGGAGATGCAGCCGCTCGCGCCGGCGGGGTACCGCCGCGCGCCGGAGATGAAGGAGAAGGTGGAGGCGTCGGCGGTGGACCTGGAGGCCGGGACCGGCGAGACGCTGTACCCGGGGATCTCGCGCGGGGAGAGCGCCCTCCGCTGGGGCTTCGTCCGCAAGGTCTACGGCATCCTCGCCGCGCAGCTGCTCCTCACCACCGTCGTCTCCGCCCTCACCGTCCTCCACCCCACCCTCAACGCCACGCTCTCCGACTCCGCGGGCCTCGCGCTCGTGCTGGCCGTCCTGCCTTTCATCCGTAAGCACCCATGTTCTCCATCCTGTGTCGGGGTTTGATCTGCTCTTTTCTGGTGATCGTCACCTGATTAGGGAGGTGTGCTGCTGAAACTACACTAATATGTCGATAAGTTAGGTGCGTTGGTTGGATCCAGATTCTAGCCAGGTCTATGTAGTGTTCCTATTAGGTTCTCTCGTCATTTATTATGATGAATAGCTGTTTGGATCAGGATTTTGGCATACAGATCTTAGATATAGCCGATCCAAGCTTGAACTGAAAATACGCTGCTCAGATTATTTTTGCTTTGCTGTTGTATAGATATTACCTAAACTAAGGTTTCGTGGGGGCAATTTGCTTGCTAGGTCTATTACCTTGGTCACATGTTATTTATGGATTCTAAAGGAAGTTATTTTGCACTTGTCTCTTGCTCCAGTTTAATATTTATATGATTGTGTACAACTGATCCTTTGGCAACTCAATCATGATATTGCAACACCTTATGAGTAGATCTCATGCAGGCTTCATGGTAACTTGCCTTGGTCTAACATATTTTGTATCAAGTTACCAACAAGCATACATGAGCATTATTGTGCTGAAGACGTGTTGTTGAACTCGTGAATCAATATTAAATTGGGACAAGAGAAACGTGTTGTAGTCTTAAAATGTCTCTCAACTATATTGTGGATTTGACACTAGATGTACAATGAGGCCTCTTTGATGTCAAGAGTTGGAGAACTTCAATGTGTGTATATGGGAATTGGGAACCCTTTGCATCTCATGACCTTTAGTGCAGTTAAACCCATGGTACATCATTGAAAGGGGCCAATTGCACACCAAAGTTGGGATTGGATTGCTACCCATTTCTCTTGTTCCAATTTGATATTTTTATTGACCATCTTCAACCTGACCATAATGTTGCAACACGTTACAACATGATAATGGTCTCACATAGGCCTCCTGGTGGCTGCCTCCAAATAACATGTTTGACTTACTACTTGTAAGTCGATGTGAGACTGTTATCGTGCTGATAACGTGTTGTGATGTCATGGCCATGTTGCTGATGATTCAGTGAAAATATAAATTGAAACAAGAGAGAAGCGTTGTTGTCCGAAGCTTTCTCAACTTTGTTTATGCCCTTGATATTGCTTGTAAAGATGAGATCCCCTGCCCTGTATACGGGTGTTACTATGAAAATTATAAGGAGATGAAGAGGTTCCCTTTGCAATAGAAGAAGCAGTTTGTAGCCGGTTGCCTCTAATGGGCCTTAGTTTAGCTAAACTGTTCACCTGGGAAAAAACCATATTACAGTATTAAGACGATGCCAATGGCAGACTATTACCTGTCTCTTGTCCTAGTTTAGTATATACGTGATTGAGTGCTTGATTGTGAGCTGCTTGTTAATGATGTTGCAGCACGTTAGTAACATGATAATGAGCTCACATGACATGTGAGCACAAGTTGCCTTGATTTAACACATGCTGTATCAAGTTAACAGGAAGCTTAGTTGTGTGTTATTTTGCTGATAATATTTTGTATTGTGATCATGTTGCTGATGAAGAAATACTAATGTAAAACTTAAACAGGAGATATGTGATATAGCGCTGTGCTTTATGTCAATGTTGTTATTTTGGTTATATTTTATTTATCAACAGTGAGAATTCCTGCTTTCCTGCTCAATTAGAATTAGCAATAGGAGTCGCTCCTAAGTTCTAATTGACCTGAGTTTAGTTACATGCCCACGCAAGAAATCCATGTACAACATAAGAGATAATTGCATAATGAAGGCATACAAAGAAGGTTGATCCAGTATTTCTAATGTCATGTAGTTGATAGTGTGATTTGAGTTGAGGAATGTTCTGAGAATATGAGAAAATTGGAAATAGTGGCATCTTTCTAGGAGGCATGAAACTGAGTTGTCATTTTTCAATTTCAAGGAGTTATCCTTATTATCTTACCCTCTTCATGGTTCATAGAAAAGAGTAGAAGTTGAATTTGGAATTCGGAGGAGGAGGACAGGAGGTAGGGGGATAGCCTTTGAGAATCAGTTCTATGCATACTTCCATCCATTTTCGTTTGCTTGATATTGTTGGCTTGACTTTGACTGATCAAGGTTTTTGGCCAGTAATATATTTTTTTTGAAGTATCTATTTTTGTAGCATTGAAGTGGCATAGTAGACATGTAACAAAAAGTACTTTGCTACCAATCTGCATTAAAATCTATTAGTTTCTCTGGCGTTTAATAAAAAAGTAACAGTCAAGGACAATGGTGTCAAGTAAATGAAAATATAGGTACTTAATATGTCGCTTGACCAAATTGAGGGTTGTTGTTATCTAGCTCAACATAGAGTTTTTGTGTGCTGTTTGTCAGCTATACAGGCAATAGGAGAATGCTTTGATAACGAAAGCAATATATTTATCTTTCTGTCGATTATGGAGAAATCAGAAACAGTTTTGGTTATTATATCTGAGAGTGCAAGATTGTCTGAGGGTGGAAGTTTTTTTTGGGGGGGTTTAATCAGAAACAGCTTCGGTTATTGTATCATCGGAGGTCGTAACACACCAAAACATACCCTTTTCTTTTTTTTAAAATCTAAGCAGAGGGACTTCCGTTATTGTTATTTTCTATTAGTAGGTTGGTTTTTGTCCACTAACTTCTTTTCTGATATTTGCTGCAGTGATGATCCCATTGTATCATTACCAGCACAAGCATCCACACAATTTCGTTTTCCTGGGTTTGTTCACTTTGTGCTTGAGCTTCAGCATTGGTGTGGCTTGTGCTAACACTCAAGGTCTGTTTCTTTTCTTCAAATAGTTTGATTTGTTTCTTTTAGATGCTTCTTGTAGTTTTTGTTTAACAATCATTTACTTATTGCAGGAAAAATTGTTCTGGAGGCTTTAGTATTGACGGCTGGTGTGGTGGTTTCTTTGACTGCGTATGCTTTCTGGGCCTCAAAGAAGGGCAAGGAGTTCGGGTATCTTGGGCCTATACTGTCTTCTGCGCTTACTATCCTTGTCCTAACTAGCTTTCTTCAGGTAATGCCTATGATAAGCTCTGAAAGAATGGGCTCTACTTGCAAATGCTGCTTTGTTACCAGACGAGAAATCCACTGCTTGCAATAACCTTTTGTTCTGTGGAATTATGTTGCAGATTTTCTTCCCATTGGGGCCTGTGTCAGTTGGTTTGTTCGGCGGGCTAGGAGCTTTGGTCTTCGCAGGCTTCATTCTGTATGACACCGAGAACCTGATCAGGCGCCACACCTATGATGAGTACATCTGGGCATCAGTTGGGCTATACCTTGACATCCTGAACCTGTTCCTTTCCATCCTAAACATGCTCAGGAGCATGCAATCCGACAACTAGTGTGTCAAGCAAGTTGTACCTTGTGCGGTTGTGCCAACCTGGTCACAGCGTCGTGATCTTTTTGAACACTCTGTATACCCATGGTAATGTGATCCCTGTACTCTAGTTAGAGGATGGGGTCAAAGTGCAACATAATGTATAGTGATTAGTGAGTTTGCCCAAAGTTAACACCGTCACGTGCCTGTTACCTAATATGTTTTGCGATACTGCCAATAATTCTTAGTACCTTTGTGCTTGTCCGTGTTATTTGCACTCTTTCATTTTGCTTTTGGTAAAGGTGCACCAGATTTCATCGTAGCCGGCAAAGGAACTTGCTTTGATATCAATCTGTTTACAGTTCAATTGTCATACGTGTTGGTCATCACTCGTTAATAAAATTTGAGACACGGAAGTGTACATTACGCTTGTGCTGAAATCTCCCTGAGCTATTTGTTCTCTAGAACTTGCGCATGATTTTTTTTTTCTTGAGATCGAGAAAAGATCATCCCTCTGCTTTATTTCAAGGAAACAAAAGCATATTATCCATTATTTGACGTCGTTCTTTAGCAAGGTGTATCTGAGGTACGCGCGCTAAAACCAACCATGATCTAACAACAGGTTCTCGTCACAATTTTCTACTGTACAAAAATCTTGCCAAGAGGGCTCTCATGGGTAATGGCTCTCCTATAAGCATCATCGTCCCTAGTTCCGTCCCCTTGATCCATGTAAAGCCTCATCGCCCCTAGTTCCGTCCCCTTGTATGCATTGTAGTAAACCTTGCGTTCTCCGCCGGTCCAATGGTCCAAATCTGACAAAATAGTAGTCTTTTCTTTCAAAGGTTAACAAATCCTTGCGATAACAACTTGCCAAAGATTTGAAGCTATCTGTTTACACAAATCCTTGCGATAATAACTTGCCAAAGATTTGAAGCTACATAACACTCAGAAGAAAACATTACTCACTGATTCTAAGTCAGAACAAAAAGAGAAGGCACAGAAAAATCTGAACACGAGGTGGTATTCTCAACTTCCAAACTGAAGGAGTGTGCAGAGGTTGAATTGAACACCCCTGAAACTAATAATAACAATAACAATAGAATCAGCGAGTCATATTCCTTGGGCACATCTCTAGCATTCGTTGGACAGACGCATATCAAATGTAGTGCTGGGCTGCCGCGGCCCACTGACATGTGCATCCGCCTTGCACTCGGACTCGGTCAGTGCTGATGCTGCAACAACACCGAAGAAGTGAAGAAGGAAGGAATACGACTGAACGGAAGACAGAAGTCAGAACCACGTTCGAGGTCTGGCATGGCAGTGTTGGGCCGACGCCCACACCAGAAGCGTATTTCGCTCCTCTCAGTTGTGGCCTTGTGGGCTCGTTGGCGCCAGGAATCTCCACGTATAATAGGCTCGGTCTACACTTTGCAAGAGCTAGAGTACTTTCCCGAACGAAAGAAGCCATCAATTTCCTCTCCTCTGATCTCTGAATAGGTCATAGTCAGACTCACAGGTGACTAGGCGAGGGGACTCCGCCCGATTGCCCGAGCTCCAGACGAAACCTAGGATGTTACGGCCAAATCAAACCTAGGCTCTTCTCGCTAGTGCCATCAGATAGCCCCATCCCGTACCCACGGACTACGGCTAACGGCTACCGTTTCAAGTTCGCATTCGCACGGCGCCCATCCCGTCCTGCGGCACCACCTCCCCTCGCTCCCGTAATTCCGTTCCCTCGAGAAGCGAAACCCCACCCAACTTGGTGCCGGCCGTCGCCCGCGTCGGGCACCGGATCACGATCATCCACCCCATCCCCCGCGGGAAATTGTGCGCCGGCGCCGGGCCAATCCCCGAGTGATACGCCCCGCCCGCCGAAACGGCCGGCAAACTTTCCCCGGCCGGCTTTTGCCCGTGACCGCGAGCCACCCCGCGCCGATCGTTTCCGCCTTTCGGGCGCACGCCATGGCCCATGGGCCCCGTGCACGGCCAGCGCCCGGCGGCAAAAGGCATGCATGCATGGTGCAAGGTGGCCGCCCGTCGCCTCCCCTCCGATCCCCTCGTGCCGCGGAGCGGCGATAGATCATTCGCAGCCACTCGTGCAAAGCAAAGCGTCTCGACCTGGTTGTCTGTCGATCAGGGATGGTGGATGATGGATCATGGATGGCCGGAGCTGGATAGATACTCGGGGGTAGTCGGGTGGTGCCTGCACGTCGCGTCGTCGACCCACAACCCTCCCGTGTGCCGGGCTGCCTGCCACTCGCGGTCGCGCTTCCGGCTTCCCACTGTTACTGTGCGCGATGCCCGCGTCAGAGCATCACCAACAAGTTTGTAAAATTTACTTGCTAAATTTTGGGTTATAGCAAGTTGCTATTTTGTTTGCCAAGTAAAAAACAGAGATGTCTCCAACAAGTTGCTATTCACACTTGGTAAAAATAGAGGATGACAGATGGGACCCGCCTGTCATTGTCTATTTCTTCTTTCCCTTCCCCTCGCTCTCCCCACCGTGTTCGAATCCAGCGGAGCACCGGAGCCGCGCGCTGGCGGAGCCGCGCCGCCCGCGCGCTCTCCCGTGGCCGGCGGCGCCGCACCGCTCCCGTGGCCAGCGGAGCCGCGCCGCCCGCGCCCGCGGCCGGCGGAGCCGCGCCGCTCCCATGGCCGGCGCTTGTGCGCGCTCCCACGGTCGGCGGACCAAGGCGGGGCGGGGCGCGGGGGCGGTGCTGCTGGTGGGCCATGGTGGCGCTCAGGACGAAGGGGAACGGGAAGGACGCCGCGGCGGCGGCGGAGGAGGAGGAGGCCGCGGCGCGGTGGGAGAGAGGCCGCGGCGGCGGCGGAGGAGGAGGAGGCCGCGGCGCGGTGGGAGAGAGGCCGTGGCGGCGGAGGAGGAGAAGGAGGCCGCGGCGCGGTGGGCCATGGTGGCGCTCGGGACGAAGGGGAGCGAGAAGGAGGCGGAGATCGACTACGCAGTCGTACCGCGCGCGGATATATCCGCGCGCGAGGGGGCTGAATCCGCAGTTGGGAAAAATACAAAGTTGGTTTAGGGAGTTGTTGGAGAGAGTTTTTTTGTGTTTTTGCCAAATTTATAAGAATACCAAGCTGATTTAGGGAGTTGTTGGAGATGCTCCATGGGGATATGGCGGGTAGGCAAGGCGGGTTCCGAGAGAAAAGTCCAAAAGACGATTGCACGGTATGGGTCGCAATCTCTGATTGATGGGCACAAAGAGGTTGCATCGCGGCTCGATTTTTTTTCTTGGGCCTTGTTTAGATGCAACCGGTGAGATTTTTTCTCAACTGTAGCACTTTCGTTGTTATTTGACAAACTTTGTCCAATCATATGCTAACTAGGCTCAAAAGATTCGTCTCGACATGTACATACTAAAAATACAATTAGTTATTTATTTTACCAACATTTAATGCTCCATGATGTGATGGTGATGTGATGAAGAGAGTGAAAGAAAGTTGATAGTTTGAGTGTATCTAAACAAGCCCCACGCATACTCCGTATGTATCTTCTTCGGCACGCACCTCGAGCTTGTCCTGCTGCTGGAGCAATGTATAATTCTAAGCGCCTAAGAGCAGCTCTAACGTTGGTGCTAAGGAGGTGCTAGGAGGTGAGAGAAAGAAAACAAGACATGTGCTACACATTGTGGCACTGGTGCTAGCTTAGCACCTCCTAGCACCTGTTGCCAATTTAAGGGCAACCACAATGACTAGCTTATACGTTAGCTTCAAACATTATTTTCATATTTTAGTAAAAGAGAGGAAAAAAACTAGCATGAGAGTGTTATGTGAACCAAACTACACTATGAGTCATTGCTAAAAACTAGTACTATTAAAATGTTGACTTAGAGTTAACATCTAGCTCGTACCATTGTGAATGATCTACTACTGGTATACAACCGTAGCTCGTTTTGTTGTGCTTCCTAATTAAGAACCTCCAGAGACCCATGATATGGTTAGGTCACGAACTAACCTGCTCAAATCACAAAGAAAAGCAGAATGGGGTTGAGGAGTGGAGAAAAGAGGAGGGGAAGACCACGAAGAATGGAAAAAAAAAAGAATGTCAAATGTGGTAAGGATCAGGAAGGGGCTCTGGCCCCCTACTGTTTAATATATTAATATAAAAAATGGAGCTTGTTTATGTTGCTGTAGCATTCTAAGATATAAGTATTCGTCATTGCTCGCCGTGTCATGCTTCCAATTAAGAATCTTTAGAGACCCATGATATGTCAAGGTTCTGAACTAACCTACCCAAATCACATAGGAAAGTAGGTGTAAGTAAGGCCTTATTTAGTTAGGTGTGTGAAAAGTTTTTGCATGTCACATTGGATGTTCCGACACTCATTTAATCTATTAAATAAATTAATAAAAAAACAAATTATATATTTCACCTGAAAATCATGAGACAAATTTATTAATAATAATTAATCTGTCATCAACACATGTTTACTGTAGCATAATATTATCAAAACATAAACTTATTATGCTTAAAAAATCGTCTCGCAAATTACACGCAATATGTGTCATTAGTTATTGTTTAAGTCTACGTTTACTACTTCATACATGTGTCCAAATATTCAATGTGATGAGTGAAAAGTTTTTCCAGTGGGAACTAAATAAGGCCTAAGTCACTTGCGGTATGGCATGAGGAGGGGAGAAAGGAATTGGAAAGGTGACAGCGAATGTGCGAAAAAGGCAAACCTAGTAAGGAGCAAGGGCAAATGAAAAACAACATAAACAAACTTTTGTTTTGAAGATTGGCCGACTCCATGAATTATAGATCTTGTTTAGCATGGCTTCATCAACTGCTTCATGAGTTGTTTTGAATTTCCTTTTTATTTGTCAAATATTCTTTTTCAAAACAACTTCATGAATGAAGCTGTATTTTCCTTGTCTCGCAAAGGAATGAAGAAGGGTGGAGCTAAAAAAGTAGTTTTTTATAGCTCTCTCTTAACGATGTATGAAGTTATTGGTGAAGCTATTTTGTCCAATATTGTTTTTTCGAAACAGTTTAACTTCATCTAGAAAACTGTTCATGAAGTTGTTTTTTTTTATAAAAAAATAGAGTTGTGCCAAACGAGGCCATAGTAATACTACGCTAGTTGTAAAGTCACATTAGATTATGCAATGATTAGGAAAACAAATTATTCTGTTTTTTCAGTTCTGGATATCAAGCAGAATCGCACGTCAGTTTGGTTTATAAATCTCACCAACTCTGAGCTTTAGTTGTTCATTTTTCCTTCTATAAACAAACAAATAGCAGAGCATCACTATTACTATCCTTTGCAGCGTAGTACTTGGATCCTATTAATTCATCATCACCATTATCCTAATATGGCCTTGCTTTCGTACATAGCCGAAGCAGAGAACCTCTTTGAGACATCATCAGGAAAAGGTACTAATATTTCACACAAAAAAAAAAAAGAAAAGAAAAAGGAACAGAGAAGATACCAGGGAAAAGGTGTCAACTTTTTTTATTTCATATACTGTATAACCCTAAAAAGCCCAATGCCATTGGTGGTCACAAATGGAGCATGTTCCCAATCATGCCCCTGCAAGCAAATGGACATCCCTACTTTACAATCAGCCCCGATAGCAAATGTCAGCTCATGTGTCGTACGTGGTACTTGTAGCTTGTAGGAGAGCCTTGTCTTGTCTCTTCCCCTTATTAAGACCGGTTCGGAAAAGGCAAAGGGATCAATTGCTGCTAATATAATGGTCGACGCAAAGCAAGCTGAGACGACATGGCCATTACAGCTAGATAGGGGGTGATGAAAATGGCTACTACACGTGAGCTGATGAGAGTTGAGCTAAAACTAGATCACTTCGATTTTGTTCGCTTGAACTATGAACCGACTTTAATTCATACAAATCAGTCGTGGAAGAGTGTTTTTCTCTCACGACAAATTAACTGTACAAATAAACAGAAGTCGTTTTTAAGCCGTGTCAAACAGAGCCCATCGGTGACTATCATGGTGGGAACAGAACACTGTCGTGAACTTATTCAGGTTGACGATGCCCAAAGCGTGGTTGGACGATTGCACCGTCGCCAACTCGTCCATCGCCTTACACACTTTCCCCCTCGGATTCTATCCGCGCGGGGCCAAGACCCAGAGGATGTGTGTGTCTTCTTTTAGGCTCAAGTTGTTGGAGGATGTCCTTTGGTGCTTTGAGCGACGTCAAGAAGCATATCGGCTAGCTGCAAGGTGGGCACGGGCTAAATGAGCGTATTCGACCAGCGGTGGCGCAAAGCAGCCTAGCTCATCCACTTTTCATCTACGGGTGGGAGCGTAAGGGGCAGCCCAAGATATTTGAAGATGTTAGTAGGAGACCTTTCGAAGCAAACAAAGATGGGGAAAAAAGAATAAGTAGACAGACAGGCTAGAGCTATCTGACAGTGCTGGTACCTATACGGCCACGGCCACGCCGGTATAAAGGCAAGCTGAGCTCGTAGGGCTTTGGATTGGGTCGAGTACAGTACAGATTAAAGGCGAGGGGGAATATATATGGCATTTGTGTGTGTATCCGATGCGTACCACCTTTGCAAGAATATGATAAAGTATACTCCTATGTATATATACCACGCGCCTCGACCAACACTGATTGATTGGTACAGTACAGCTTTTCTAGGGAAATTTACCAGCAAGCATCTGATCTCGTATCCTTGTTGCAACCTGGAGCAGAGAGATGCGCTACATACTCACTCTACAATGATTGATCCATCGCAGGACAATCTCATCGCGACTAATACCAGTATACTGATTGGTAATAAGTAAATAAATATATAAAGAAGCTGTTTGGTTGAACACACAGAAATAACGTCGGGGTCAGCTCTACTAAAACTGTGAACTTAAACTAGAGATAGTAAGGATTTATAAAGGAATTATAAGATTTTATTGGGGTCGGTTGACTCTGGAAATAACTGATTTCAGCTGATTTATAAAGGAAGGAAGAAGCGAATTGATCTGCCGATACGGTTGCGGTCACTCCAAACTGTTCCAGCATGTCATTTTCCTCGGGACATTTTTCTCCGCCAAACTCATGGAAGAACTCTCGCTTTAATTTGCCTCCGATCTGGACACGTACGTACGCACGCCCGCGTCGCGATCGGCTTCGAGTACCTGCAGGAGGCTCGAGGCAGGAGCCCGGGCCGATATCGATCGATCCCCTTGTGTTGTGCACTTGCCACTGCGCGTCGTCGTAGCAGTCATCACGCAGCTGGACTACGGGAATGCCTGAGTGAGTGAATAATGCGAATGCGACGGGAACGGGATAGGTGCTGATCCCACTAGTTACCACCAGCACCCGGGATAGGTGCTGGCTAGCAGTCCCGTGTGCGTGCACTCATCAGCCATGCATATCACACACACCAGGCAGCTGAGCTGGGCGATCTGTTCATTCTCTTTGCACGGGCGGTCCAGATGGAAAGAAAACGCATTGGATTCCGGTGCCCGAGCACTGTACGTAGTAGTCCCTGTCCGTAGGGGGTAGGGCAGCCGCCTGGTGTACTGTCTCTCTCTCGCTCGGTGTCCATCGAGTGCCCACGGATCCGTGATATGGGTAGTGTGGGTGGTAGACGAAGACGATGCCCCATGATGCAGGATCGATCCATTGCAGGCTACTTTTCTTAGGGTGCTGAAGAAATTCAATCAAAAAAGCTAAAACTGTTAGGGCCTGTTTAGATCCTTTTTATTTGGAGGAATTAAAAACTACTCAATGAACTAGGCAATATGCTTGGAACGTGATGTTTCACGGCTTTCCAAGGTTCACGTATAAGTCTACCTCAAATTCATAAGATGAAAGATGTAATTTGATTCTATTGTAATTTATAACACTCTCTTCAATTCACTCTCGTACGGTAGAAATGAAACATATGATTATATCCTCGTACACTACTAGAGAACAGACTTTTTGATCCGCATCCACATTCGAGTTTAGTCTGGCTAGAATTGGATCCGGGGCCAAATGAGCGTTAATCCCGATTAGTGTTACAAATCTAGACTAAAGGGTCCACATTAGTCTCGGTTGTTGTTTCTAACCCAGACTAAAGGGTGATCTTTCAATCCCGATTGGTGTTACCAACTCAAACTAAAGGTCTCTCATCCGGGACCACTGGCTGAGCTTAGTGGAGGCCATAGTAGGTCATGGCCCCTCTTGACCACCTTAATCTTCACTAAGTGAACAATAATTTAGCATTGTTCATTGCTGTTTAGAGCTTAATTATATAGATTGCATCCCCCTATTTATTTAGCCAAGCTCCGCCATTGCCCGGGACTAAAGGTCCCTCACGAATGAATCCAAAAGGATAGCATCCAGAACTGTGTCACATGTGTTGTGTAGCTGAGTTGGTAAATAAGTTACACGTGAGCTAAGAGATCCTGAGTTTGAATCTCACGAAACGCAAGTCATCTAAGACTAAAAGTCTGAGACCTTTAGTCCCACATTGGCAGTTCCATTTGGCAAAACTAGGACTAAAGAGGCTTCCTAACCAGGATTAAAACTCATGTGTCTACTAGTGATATAGCCAACAATGATATAGAAGTATAATACATATATAATCATATTAGCTTAATTAATATACATCTAAATTATATTTCTTAAAATAAATTTAAATTAAAGGATCAAACAGACCGTAAGAAAAATATTGACAATTCACTCTATATTTCAACGACACTGGTTAAACACTAGCTGTCATCGAGATGTTCAGCTCTAGAACGAGCTATCTATATATCATGCTTTTCCTTAAAAAAAATCTATATATCATGCTTTAGCCACGACCGATTTTTTTTCGAATACGCAAAAGGCTTGCGTATTAATATATTAAGGACGAGAAACAAGTTTTAAGTTTACATGATGCACCTCCTCAGGCGCAATACACGGGTTTACATAGAATTGACGTTGATCTAGAAGCCATGTAGCAGATTTATACGTAGCGGATTACTCACGAATTAGACTCTTTAGCTTTGACGCGCCCGCATCGATCCACTCGTCTGTCCGAAGCTTGATGAGGGCCAATATCTGCTCGACTGTAGATGTTGCGTGGCGAAAGCACCTGGTGTTCCTCTCTTTCCAGATTTCCCAGGCTACTAGAGCGAACAGAGAGTCAGCCTCCAGTCGCTTGTCCGCCGACCAGCGTGCACGCCATGCATCCCACCAATCAAGGAGGCTTTCACGACCCACGCGTGATGTGTCCACCCTTAAGACGTGTAGGATGTTCCACCAAACTTGCTTGGTGAATGACTAGGAAACAATGATGTGGTCGATGGATTCTGGTTCCTGGTCACACATGAAGCAGTGTTCTGCGGCGTCGAGACCATGGCGTGCTCGGCGATCGGGCGTCCAGTGCCTCCGTCTTACTGCCAGCCAAAGGAAGATCTTTACACGTAGCGGCCCCAAAAACTTCCATACCCTACTGCAGTTGGGGTGTTTGACGGACCCCGTGTATAGCGCCTTGTATGCTGAGCGTGCCCAGAAGGTTCCGTTCTCCGACCACTGCCATACCCAAGTATCAGGCGTGTCACTCGTCTGGACAGCCTGTATGCGGTCCCAGATTTCCAAGTACTCATGGATGGCCGGTGCCGTGATGCCTCCGGAGATGTGCCTTACCCATGCCCTATTTTGCAGGGCTGCCGCGACCGTCACCGATCGATGTTGGCGGTCAACGAAGCTGTAGAGCATTGGTGCTATATCTTTAATTGTGCATCCGTCAATCCATCTTCTGGTCCAGAAGTGCGTGTTCTCGCCGTTGCCGAGGATAGTGTAAGTCGATGCCTGGAAGAACGCTGAGACCTCCTTGGACGCTTGGATGGGTAGTTGTGACCAAGCACGTTGTGTGTCCGTGTGTTGAAGCCAAAACCACTTCGTTTGTAAGGCGATGGATGTCAGTTTGAGGTCCGGTATGCCTAGCCCTCCGAGCTCTTTTGGCCGACATACCGTGGACCAGGCCACCATGCATTTGCGTCTGCAAGAGACATCTTTTCTGGCCCAAAGAAATCTTCTGCAGATGGTGTCGATCTCGTGTCTCGCCCATGGTGGAAGTCCGTCTGCAAGCATGCAGTAGATGGGCACGGCGGAGAGAACTGACTTGATCCAGATGAGGCAGGCGCTCCTAGCCATTAGCGGGCCATGACAAGCCAGCATTTTCCTTGCCACTGCATCGACCGTTGCCTACGCGCAGCTCTTCGGAAGCTTCTTCGTGCTTAGCGGAAGCCCTAGGTAGCGGACGGGGAAGTTCGCGATCTGGCAGCCCATGATTTGCTGGAGCTCTGGCAGTGCTTCCTCGTCAGCCAGTATCGGGGTGATCGAACATTTGGCAAGGTTGGTTCTCAAGCCAGAGGCATTGCCAAAGATCTCCAAGATGGTCCTCACAACTCTGACTTCGCCCGCTTCTGGGTGGACCAAGAGAATGACGTCATCCGCGTAAATGCTGCAGTGATGGTTGATTGTTGGTGACTCGAGCGGTCTGATGAGTCCTTCGGACCTTGCTGCACGGAACAACCTTCCGAGCACCTCCATTGCTAGTGAAAGTGCATGTTGCACTTAAGTATGATTTTGGATGACTTGATGACAATATTGATTAAAGGTCTAATATGCTTGCTAAGTGTGACACAGGAAAAGGGTTATCTCACAATGAAATTGAAATGAAAATGACATTGATGAAAAGGCTACTCTATTGTGGGATAATCATGGTTCATATGTGTGCTAACAAAGGATTCAAAGCAAAGTGTGATTGAATGGCTTGAAGATGATGAAGATAGCAAGGAAAAAGTCTTTGAGGTACTAAGCAAGGGTAAAGGGCAAGCAACGGCTTGGCGACCGAAGAACCTAGCTAGGGTGAAGAAGAAAGTACTTGCATTTAGTCGAATGATCAATCAAGCTTGAAGATTACATTAAGTGAAGAATCAACATTCCTAGCAACAATATTGATTAAAGTGACTTGACACATTTGGGATTTCATCATATCACTTGTATGGAGTCAAGTCACATGCTCAAGATGGCTATGCTCGAGGGATATCTACTCTTTATCATGACAAGCATTCCTCTAAATAAAGGAGATGAAGAGAAGCGGCTTCGGTTCGATGGAAATCAACTCAAGAGGTTTAAAACTTGTTTTTTAATTTGTCTTGAGTAAATAGGAAAGTCATACTATTAAGAGGGATGTAACATAGAGTAGATGATTCTTCATAAGTGCTCAAGTATAAAATAAAATCAAAAGAGAGACACAAAATCGCTTCACGAAAACATGGAGAGGTTGCTGTCAACTTCCAGCGTCGGAAGTTCCGACCCTAAAGTCGGAAGTTCCGACACTGGGATTTTCAGCAAGTCTGTCCTCCCAGCGTTGGAAGTTCCGACTCGAGTTCTGACTCGAGTTCCGACACTCCCAGTGTCGGAAGTTCTGACCCGAGTTCCGACACTCCCAGCGTTGGAAGTTCCGACCCGAGTTCTGACACTATCAGCGTCGGAAGTTCCGACGCGAGTTCCGACAGTGGGATCTCGACCTGCTGAGCCTCCCTGCCGCAAGTTCGTCGGAAGTTCCGGTTATCTCCCGGAAGTTCCGACCCGACTTCCGACACTAACTGAAAAGTAGCCGTTATACCTCTATGAACAGTGTTTCTAGTGAACGTTGGAAGTTCCGAGATCTAGACCGGAAGTTCCGACCTTGACGTTTTCAGACCAACGGCTAGAAAACGGCTAGTTTCGTAGGTGGGGCTATAAATATCCCCAAGCCCTCTCTCTTGAGGGCTGCTGATTCTGCTGGTTCCCACACCCATTCTAGAGCTTTCAAAACACTTTCCAACCCTCTCTTAGTGAGTGATTGACGTCTAATTGCCAAATCCATTTGTGGGTTGAGAGAGATTCAAATTAGAGAGCAAGCCACCTCTTGAGCACTTGTGTGAATCGTCGATCTTGTTGTGCGCATTTGTTACTCTTGGACTCTACGGTCCTAGACGGCTAGGCGTCGCCGTTGAGCACCCAAGAGCTTTGTGGAGTGCCTCGGAAAATTTGTGAAGGTTCGATCTCTCCTCAAAAGAGATCATCTAGTGGAAGGAGCATTGCAGGTGAAATAGACCGCGGCTAGAGTGACATGTGGTGTCCTCTAGAGCTCACCTTTGTGGTAGCTCGCAGCCGGCTCAATGGAGAGTAGGACCCGAGGGGGTGCCGAACTTCGGTAAAAAAAATATTGTGTCTTCTCTCTTTTACCGCTTTTGATATTTGTGTGGCTCGAGCTATCTCTTCAGGTTCTGTGTGTTGAGCATATACATAGATTGTATCTCTGCAGGGTGTGACAAAGTTGAGAAGAAACCGGAGTCAATTTGGAGCTCTCTGCTGAAATCGCAAATACCGGACGTGTCCGGTATTGCTACCGGACGTGTCCGGTATTGCCTAAAGGCTCAGCGACTCAGGGTCTACCGGACGTGTCCGGTATCCCTACCGAATGTGTCCGGAATTACCTTCCTGCATAGGATTTGCTCTATATTGTTCTAATCATTTGTGGTGCAGGGAATTGACTCTATATTCTTGTATATCTTTCATATACTGTGTGTTTGTCTCTTGTGGGGTTGATTTACCTCGATTGAGAGCTTCCAAGAAATTGGAAGCTCATATACTAATCACTTCTGCATTTAAGGTGTTAATTTTTTAGAAACGCCTATTCACCCCCTCTCTAGGCGGCATCTTAGGTCCGTTCGGTCCTTTCAATTGGTATCGGAGCTCGGACTCACGTTTGAGCTTCACCGCTTGTGAGAACGGATGGGTTCGCCTATGGAGACGGACGTGATGCTTCTCCAAAATGATGGTTCAAACTTTCTAACTTGGTCATCTTATGTACTCAATGCATTTCGGGCTATTAGCCCCATTGTTGAGCATATTGTGGATGCGAGCATATCTCTCTCTATAGTTGATTGGAGCAACTATAAGAACTTGACAAAAGAGGAAGAGATATGTGTGCAACTCAATGCTCATGCTTGTTTACTCTTGTTAAACTCATTGAGTGCAGAGGTTCTTGTGGAGACTATCTACAATGGAGAATCTCCACCGGAGAGTGCTCATGTCATTTGGACTAGACTTGCCCATTTATATGGGAAGTCCAAATGTGATGAAGAACATGGTAACGATTCATTGGAAATGGAGTCCATTGAATCATCATCATGTGAAGAAGCCTCAAGAAGCCTCAAGGAAGATTCACCGGATCAGGAGGCGCAGACTGCTACTCCTCTGGTGCCTGTCTGCACATACCTGACATGTCCGGTATTGCTACCGGACGTGTCTGATATTTGCCCAGCAGACAGGGATCAGGAGGCAGCTAGCAGCAGCTCTCAAGCCCGGTGGTGACCAAGTGATGAGTCAACCTCAGTATCTCATGATACTCATCACTAGTGTCTCATGGCCAAGAAGAACAAGAAGAAAGCAACCAAGAAAGATGAAGAGAAGATTCTTGGTGGAATCAAGGAGAAGGCATCAAGAGATAGTCAAGTAGAGAGTGATGAAGATGATGAAGATGATGACTCTCTTGATTATCTCAAGTATGAAGACAAGCTCTTGTTCGTCAAAGTATTGAAGAAAAATGATGAGCTAGAGAAGGAGGTGGAGGAACAAGAGCAATCCCTTCAAAATCAAGAAAAGTTCCTCATCTCCAAATTAGAAGAGCTAAAGGCATTAAATGAAAGGTATGAAAAATTGTCAATTGAGCATGCTTTAGCTACTAACTCTCTCTCTAATGTGGAAAGGCTAGAGAAAGAGAATTACATGCTTAAGGTAAAAATGAGTGAACTCTCATTTGAGCACAAGTTCCTTCAAGAGGACTTCTCCCATCTCAAGTGCTCACATGAGAAGCTAGTAGAATCAAATGCCATGCTTGAGATAGCACATGAGGTTGTGATTGCAATGGTAAAATCTTCTCAACCTCACACAACTACACTCACTACTGCACCATCTCAATTAAATATTATTTGTGCTAATGAGTGTGCCTCTCAAGCAAGCCAATCTTCGATTGAGCAAACTCTTAAAGAAAATGCTAGGCTCATCGAAGAAGTAAGAAATCTAAAGAAGGAGGTGATTAGATTGAAGGATGAGGATAAAGCACAACCTTCTCAAGATAACCGTGATTACATGGTGAAGAAGCTTGAGAAGGGTTCAAACCTTGCTTACTCCAAAGTCCAACAAAATAATCTCATCTCATCCAAAGAGAAAGCAACCAAGAGCAAGAAAAGCAAGAAAAGACTTTGCTATGGTTGCGGGACATATGGTCATGAGAGTGACATGTGTCCATACAAGACTTGGGCCGAGAAGAGGGCAGCCACCAAGGTGGCAAATCAAGTAAAGAATGATGGTCCAAGTGGTGGTGTGAAGTGTCACACTTCATGCCATTCAAGCAAGAAATGCACCCTGGCCCAAGATTCAAGAAAGAGGGCTTTAGTAGCAACAAGAAAGTGCTATGGGTGCAATCAAGAAGGTCACTTAGTGAACAAATGTCCAAACAAGCAAGATAAGCAAAAAGCAAACAATGGGCGTATTTGCTATGCTTGTAGGAGAAAGGGGCATCTAAGCTATGATTGCCCAAATGGTATGCATCCTAAGCCGAACACTTTTGCAAATGATAATGTGCTTAGGAAGGCCACAAAGAGACTTAGCACTAGTAAGGTGATGTGTTCACCACATACTAGCTCTAAGCCTATTTGGGTGCCTAAGCACTTGTTGACTAACATTGTAGGACCCAACAAGAGTTGGGTACCAAGATGTGCTTAGGATGTTGATGTAGGTACCTATGATGAGATGAAGTCCTTCGGGGTGGTTGAGCAAGTCAATTTGAAATTTTAACTCAACCTATCAACCTATGTTCATCATAATTGCATATATGGTTGACCCGTTGGTAATCTATATTTGTCTTATCTATTACTTCATCTTCACCATGACCTAGTGTACCTAAACTTGGTAGGATAGCCATCTTTTCACTATTCTTGCTTACTATTTCATAACTTGTGTAATATGTGAAAAGTTGGAAATGGCAAAATGACTTCTAATTATTCTCTGTCGGAAGTGCTGACCCATGTCAGAAGTGTTGTCTGTCGGAACTTCTGACCTGGAACCAGCACTAATGACAGAGAACATTTCTACGCTATCAAAGCATACCGGACGTGTCCAGTATGACAGTGAGCTGCCCATCTTTGCCTACATGAGATTTGAGTCTATTTATATTCATGCTATGTTTCACCTGTTAGCTCAGATCTATCATGTTGTTGTTTCTCAAGTAATATGTGCATTCAACTTAATATCCTCACTTTATAGCAAATTACTTAATGTTGGCCAAAATAGCAATTTGACTCCCACATTCTTAATAGAATGAAAACGTGCTTTGAAAGGAATTCAAATACTTGAAGCACTTATTTAGGGGGAGCTAAATTTCTATTTTGAGTCTCTTATGAACTAATGAGTCTTGTCTAGTATATGTTGTAGTTCATCATGATTAAATTGATCACTTAGTGAGGACATGGCTGCTTGACAAGAAAAGGTCAACAAATTCATCACCATGTCATGATTATGCTTAGTGGAATTCATGGACTCAAGGCAAAGGTATGTTTTTGATTATATGCATTGAAAGTGCATTCTAGGCCCTATAATATGCTAGTGTGTGCATTTGTGTGTAATAGGATAGATCTTTCCAAAACTCCTTACTAGCATGAATAGGTGGTGTGGATTTATAAATCTTTGATCCTCTTTGGTCTTTGTGACCTAGTCATGTCATAATGTGATTATTGTTCCCCTTGGTTGATTGTTTGGCTAATCACATATGACATGATTCTCTCAAGTTCATAAGCCACCATGTCTCTCTTTGTTCAAGTCTCTCATATGATTTAATTTGGAAAATGGAATAAGATTTGAGAATATTGGATTGAGCATGCTTGCAATTGCTTGGATCAAAGGTTTGTATTTATTTTTGGATTAAGAAATATCAGAAAAGTCAGAGAAAAGAGGTGGGGAGAAACATAATGGATTCTGGACAAAATGGACAGAGACCGGTATGCGCGGGTCTTAAAAGATCAATCAGCCAGCTGAAGGGTTATTCTTTCTATCCCCTTCTCTCTTTCTCTCAAAACAGCCAACTCTTTCCTCTCACCTCAATCCGGAGTTCCATTGATTCGACCATGGAAAAGTGAAGGAGGAGAAGGGATTGGAGAGGCCTTGCATCAAGATTGAAGGCCCCAACTTTCGGATTTCAGATTCTCAACCTCTTCTCCATCCCCAAGGTATTCAAATCCCAGACCTCGTCTGATCTGTTGGATTCAAGTTCAATTGATGATTCCTTCGGTCAATATGCTGCATTGGATGCCTAGAAGTAGTGCTCAAAGTTTGGATTGGATTGGTGGAGGTTTGGATTCAAACCCTAGAATGGGCTGCTGGATGCGCTTCAAACCCTAGAATGGGTTGCTGGATGCGCTCATACCGGACGTCCGGTATGGCCAGGCAGTGCAGGCTTTGCCTGCAGTTTGATTCCAATCCAACTAGATATTATATCATGTGATACTATTATTTGTCTATGATGTATTTGCAAACCTTTGTCATATGTTGGACTAGGTGACGGCAAATCTTCGGATAAATGATTGTGTTATAGCGATATAATTAAATGAGATATACTTTGAGCTTGGTTCTTAATATTGTTCTTGGATATCTTTGTGGATTCAGGGCAACAACTATGAGTGAGCACATAGAGCCAAGGAGCAAGGGCAGGCATGACCCTCGCCATGAGAGGCACAAGAAGGCCAGACAGGATACAGGGACCAGCTCAGCAGGGCGTAGGCCAGTGAGGGCAGCAGCTCAGGGAGGCTCTGACTCTTCTCCTGACATTGATCCACAGGAGTACAGATTCAGGAAGAGGAAGAGCACTGACAGATATAGTGAGGAGGGGGAGATTGAGGAAGAAGAAGAAGATGATGATGATGATGATGATGAGGAGGAGGAGGAGGCAGCAGATCCTCTTTATCAGCAGGGTTTCCAGGGTGTTTAACATATGAACTATGGGATGCTAGAGATTCATGCCCCTCATGTCCCTCAGTACATTACTAGAGTTAACTACAAGGGAAAGGGGAAGACCAGACTTGCTAGAGATCAAAGAAGTATCAATCCCAGAGGTTTGCCTAAGATACAGTATGACTACAGGTTTCACACACAGTTTCACGCAGATTTCTATACCAGTGTGAGCCTATCCAGGAACCTAGTGATTGCCAGATCTGAGTGGGTGGATTGGGCAACATTCAGAGAGCTCGAGAAGGACTCCATTGACCACGCTATTGCTACTTGTCAGCGTGTGGGGGCATACCAGATTATAGAGTTTCAGCATGACTGGAACTCAGAGGCCATTGCACAGTTCTATGCCACCTTGTTCGTTGAGGAGGAGTCAAGACGCATGCATTGGATGCTTGAGGGAGCTTGGTACAGTGTTGAGTACAGTGCTTTTGCTGCTTACCTTGGCTTCACAGAGGAGGATCTTCAAAGGGATCAGATTCACTCAGAGCTTGCTCTACCACCAGAGCAGATGGGATTCATGTATCCAGGAGTGGTTGGGAAGGTTCTAGGTCTCCATCCTACCTACAGGTATCTTGAGAGGATATTCAGGAGGACTATTGACTGCAAGGGTGGAGACAAGGGGACAGTTGCAGATTATTCGAAGAATCTTCTCCAGAGGATGGCTCCAGGGGCTAGGCCCTTCAGTGTTTTTGATTTCATATGGAGTGAGATCCGCAGTGTTGGAGAGAGGCCCCTCAAGGGCTGTGGCTTTGCTCCGTACATCATGTATATGATTGAGCATGTGACAGGGCACACTTTTGAGTATGACAGTCGTCACAGGGTGTTGAGGCTAGCTATGGATTTACCAGAGACACACACCCTGCCACCAAGTCCAGGAGGAGCAGCAACAACAACAGAGGACGCACCTGCAGCAGGTGCAGGAGGACCAGCTTCACCTCTGCCACATGCCCCTTCACGTTCAGCTTCACGTCGTGGTAGTCCTCCCTCTCCGATCAAGAAGTTTTTCAGTGCTATCTTTGGAATGTGCAAGGACATCAATTAGGTAAAGAGGAAGCAACATCACGAGAGAAGGGCTAGAAGAGAGGACTTGAGGACGATGAAGATGTTGCATGAGCACTTTCAATTTCAGCCACCCAGGTCTCCTCCATCTGAGGACACTGACGAGGAGCCTGAGTCATTTGAGGAGTAGCAGGCTAGGTACCAGAGGGAGTACCAGGAGCACTTTGGTAGTCACTCTCAGCAGTAGGAGCAGCAGCAGGAGACACAACAACAAGCACCCCATAGTTCTTCTCAGTAGAGACTGCTTCTTGGTGGACAGTCCAGTCAGGGTGTAGCTCGTCCTAGTGCAGCAAAGGAGTCAGCTGCGTTCTGGTGGGAGGACATCTTTGGATACGGGCACCAGCAGGGTTCCTACGTTCAGGACCCCTACTTCCAGGGTGGTCTGGGTGACCCTGGACAGGATGGTTCTCGTCCCTCAGGTGCTCCTCGGTCAGACGACGAGGGTGACGGTGACGGCGGCGACGAGTGAGCTCGAGAGTCAGTTACAGATTGCAGCCCTTTGTGCTATGGTTCTTCTTGTCAGACCTTTTATGGTGATGGATGACAAAGGAGGAGAGATTGTGTTGATTAAAGCTTCAGAGATGCTTCATATGTTCTATCTTTGTATCTGGAGATATGTACTGCAACTGTGGTTGAGTTGAGTTGAGCTTCATTGATGTATCAGACATGTATCAGACTAGTTCATGCATCACATGTGTCAGATCAGTTATGTACTAGTCTCAGTTTGATGTCGATTCAAGTTGTGTCATGTGAGAGATGAGACTTTGTGAGACATGATCTCTATTTCCATATATATCTTAGTGGCTTATGGATTTGGGAAACCATTATGATGAGTGCTATGTGTGTGGTTTTACTTATGCATTTAATTTCATATACTTCATGCTTGTTGATTAGTATATCACTGGATGGTGTATTGCTTTTATTTCGTTATTATGTGATATGCCATGCCATATGCACCTCATTTGATTTATTTATTCTTGCACTCATCGGATGCAATGATTTAGGGGGAGTTTCCAACTCCACTTGGTATGTGCAAATTGACATTTTGAGGTCCTTTATGAATTCAATTCATATTGCACATATCAAGGGGGAGCTCTCCATAAATCATTAAACCCAATAAGCTTAAATGATTTATCCTTTTGTAAGCTTTAATCAAGGTTGTCATCAATCGCCAAAAAGGGGGAGATTGAAAGTGCATGTTGCACTTAAGTATGATTTTGGATGACTTGATGACAATATTGATTAAAGGTCTAATATGCTTGCTAAGTGTGACACAGAAAAAGGGTTATCTCACAATGAAATTGAAATGAAAATGACATTGATGAAAAGGCTACTCTATTGTGGGATAATCATGGTTCATATGTGTGCTAACAAAGGATTCAAAGCAAAGTGTGATTGAATGGCTTGAAGATGATGAAGATAGCAAGGAAAGAGTCTTCGAGGTACTAAGCAAGGGTAAAGGGCAAGCGACGGCTTGGCGACCGAAGAACCTAGCTAGGGTGAAGAAGAAAGTACTTGCATTTAGTCGAAGGATCAATCAAGCTTGAAGATTACATTAAGTGGAGAATCAACATTCCTAGCAACAATATTGATTAAAGTGACTTGACACATTTGGGATTTCATCATATCACTTGTATGGAGTCAAGTGACATGCTCAAGATGGCTATGCTCGAGGGATATCTACTATTTATCATGACAAGCATTCCTCTAAATAAAGGAGATGAAGAGAAGCGGCTTCGGTTCGATGGAAATCAACTCAAGAGGTTTAAAACTTGTTTTTCAATTTGTCTTGAGTAAATAGGAAAGTCCTACTATTAAGAGGGATGCAACATAGAGTAGATGATTCTTCATAAGTGCTCAAGTATAAAATAAAATCAAAAGAGAGACACAAATCGCTTCACGAAAACTTGGAGAGGTTGTTATCAACTTCCAGCGTCGGAAATTCCGACCCTAAAGTCGGAAGTTCCGACACTAGGATTTTAGGCAAGTCTGTCCTCCCAGCGTTGGAAGTTCCACCCAAGTTCCGACTCGAGTTCTGACACTCCCAGCGTCGGAAGTTCCGACCCGAGTTCCGACCCTCACAGCGTTGGAAGTTCCGACCCGAGTTCCGACACTATCAGCGTCGGAAGTTCCGACGCGAGTTCCGACAGTGGGATCTCGACCTGCTGAGCCTCCCTGCCGCAAGTTCGTCGGAAGTTCCGGTTATCTCCCGGAAGTTCCGACCCGACTTTTGACACTGACTGAAAAGTAGCCGTTATACCTCTATGAACAGTGTTTCTAGTGAACGTTGGAAGTTCCGAGATCTAGACCGGAAGTTCCGACCTTCACGTTTTCAGACCAACGGCTAGAAAACGGCTAGTTTCGTGGGTGGGGCTATAAATACCCCCAAGCCCTCTCTCTTGAGGGCTGCTGATTCTGCTGGTTCCCACACCCATTCTAGAGCTTTCAAAGCACTTTCCAACCCTCTCTTAGTGAGTGATTGACGTCTAATTGCCAAATCCATTTGTGGGTTGAGAGAGATTCAAATTAGAGAGCAAGCCACCTGTTGAGCACTTGTGTGAATCGTCGATCTTGTTGTGCGCATTTGTTACTCTTGGACTCTACGGTCCTAGACGGCTAGGCGTCGCCGTTGAGCACCCAAGAGCTTTGTGGAGTGCCTCAGAAAATTTGTGAAGGTTCGATCTCTCCTCAAAAGAGATCATCTAGTGGAAGGAGCATTGCGGGTGAAATAGACCGCGGCTAGAGTGACCTGTGGTGTCCTCTAGAGCCCACCTTTGTGGTAGCTCGCAGCCGGCTCAATGGAGAGTAGGATCCGAGGGGGTGCCGAACTTCGGTAAAACAAAAATCGTGTCTTCTCTCTTTTACCGCTTTCGATATTTGTGTGGCTCGAGCTATCTCTGCAGGTTCTGTGTGTTGAGCATATACATAGATTGTATCTCTGCAGGGTGTGACAAAGTTGAGAAGAAACCGGAGTCAATTTGGAGTTCTGTGCCGAAATCGCAAATACTGGACGTGTCCGGTATTGCTACTGGACGTGTCCGGTATTGCCTAAAGGCTCAACGACTCAGGGTCTACCGGACGTGTCCGGTATTACCTTTCTGCACAGGATTTGCTTTATATTGTTCTAATCATTTGTGGTGCAGGGAATTGACTCTATATTCTTGTATATCTTTCATATACTGTGTGTTTGTCTCTTGTGGGGTTGATTTACCTCGATTGAGAGCTTCCAAGAAATTGGAAGCTCATATACTAATCGCTTCTGCATTCAAGGTGTTAATTTTTCAGAAACGCCTATTCACCCCCCCCCCCCCTCTAGGCGGCATCTTAGGTCCGTTCGGTCCTTTCAGCTAGAATGAAGAGCATCGGCGAGAGTGAGTCGCCTTGAAGAACCCCACGCCTGTGCCTGATCGGCTGGCCTGGATATCCATTGAGTAGAATGCGCGAAGAGGCGGTGGATAGCAGGGTCGCCATCCAATGGCACCACTGGTTGGAGAAGCTGAATGCTCGCAGCGTGCTTAGCAAGAACGACCATGACACCGTGTCAAAGGCCTTCGAGATGTCCAGCTTGAGCAGCACCTTGGGGATTTTATTTTTCTGGAGGTATACGGTTGCCCGTTGCACGTACTTGAAGTTATCGTGTATGGTGAGCCCTCGGATGAAAGCATTTTGGTTTGCAGATACTAGGTTGTCGAGGTGCTTAGCTAGCCGCATGGCTAGCAACTTTGAGGTTAACTTGGCGAAGCTGTGTATCATGGTGATGGGTCTGTAGTCCGTCGGCGTAGCTGCGTTTGGCTTCTTGGGGATGAGGACGATGAGCGCGGTATTTAAGTTATGAAACGCTCGGCTGTCCCCGTGCAACACAAAGTTGATTCCTTCAACGATGTCCTCCTTTATGACTTCCCATGCCGAGCGGTAGAAGGCTCCAGTGAACCCGTCCGGTCCCGGTGCACGGTCTGCTGGCATGCTAGCTATGGCTGCCCAGACCTCCTCCGTGGTGATGTGTTCGTCCAGCGACGAGAGGTCCGATTCCTCAAAAAAAAATACCTTTATTTAAATTCGCTCAAATTTATCTTTAGTTGATTTTGACTGTTTTAATAGTATTCTGTGAGAGAGAAAATAAGTGTTAGGAGTGGCTGTCAGGTGGACCCGGGACAGGTTGTGGTTGTCCTTCCAGCTACAAAAGGGACCAAGAGCAAGCCAATGGACATCGAACATAATATCCGAACAAAACTCTTCTCCTCCAAGCTATTGTTCTTCTTCCCCAACGGTCTCTCCTCTTGTACCCAGATTCTCCTATCTCCAATACCTTCTAGAGCCTTCTAGACCTATCTCCTGCTGCTCCTCTCATTCTATTCCTCTTCCCCTAGTACTGTTGCTAACAATTGGTATCGGAGCTAATCGATTCTCGGTCTAGCATCATGGATCCATCTCTCCAGCTTGTCTTTGACGAGATCCGTGAGGCGTTCCACGAGATTCACAGGAAGTTCGACGAGTCCAATGCTCGTTGGGACCGACGCGTTGACGAGTTCCTCGCCTCGACGGAGCAGCTAAGTGCGCCTGCAGACTCCAGCTTCTCCGAGACCCGAGCCGCTCCAGAGCCCCGAGTTGCCGCCGTTGAGCTCCGCTTCGACACCGTCGAATAGATCCCTACGATGCGGTTCAATGGCGTGGTGGTTCCAGACAACTGGGGTGGGCTGTTCGACCAGCCTGCCCACAATTCGGAGGAGCGCTCCGCCATGGCCGACAACTAGGGCGGATTGTTCGAGGATCCTGCCCGCGTCGAGGAGGTGTGCATCTATGAGCTGACCGCCTCCGACTCTTCCTCGCTTCCACCGATGATGGAGCAGCTCGCCGTCAACGCTGCGACAACCCAAGAGAACACGCCCGTGGAGGCTTCCTCGGCGGAGTACCAGCTCTAGATCCAGGAGATCGAGAAGTCGACTTCGTCGTCACCACTGCCCGCCGCCGCGGATGATGAGGCGGACGTGCTGCAGCAAGCGTACAAGCACGAGCTCGTCCCGGAGCCCCTAATTCGCCGCTCCTCCGCCGCTGTGGGCAAGTCCGAGCTGCGCGCTGCCGCCATCTCCCATATCCGCGCCACACCCCCGGACCCGCTCTGCTGCGTCCGCCTCACCTGCCGCTACAAGGATGAGTTCCTCGTAGGCGACCTCCCCGCTCCGTGTCTGCCTGGGCTTCGCCGACCATGGCGGGCTCCTCGGCGTCCACCTAGGCTTCGCCGACCATGGCGGGCTCGTCCGTGCCTGCCTCGGCCTCGCCGACTGCCGCGAGCTCCTCCGCGCCCACCATGGCTTGGCCGACCATGGCGTGCTCGTCCATGCCTGCCTCGGCCTCGCCGACTGCCGCGAGCTCCTCCGCGTCCGCCATGGCTTCGTCGACCGCGGCGTGCTCCTCCGCGCCCACCACGGCTTTGCCGACCACCGCGTGCCCTGCTTCGTCAACCTCGGCTTCGCCCAAGCCCGCTTGTGTCGGCTGGTTCGGCTGCTACATGGCCACCGCGCTCGATGGGGTGCTCCGTCTCCGAGCAGGGGCGGCTCGACGCCTGCATCTCTTCCCACGCCGACCTCTGCTCTGCTATCTCCACCGCCGCTCGCATTTCAGATTCGACACTCATCTTCATCGATGCGGCAAAGGGCGTCCGTGTCCAGACTCACGCCGAGCTCGTTGAGCGCCTCCGCCTCTTCCTCGCCCTCAACAAGCTGGACTGCCTCTTCACCAATCCCGCACACCGGGACCTGAGGGCCACCTCCGACGCCTCTGCGGTCTTCACCTGCTCCGCACATGTGACTTCCTCCGTGCCCGCAATGGCGATACAGCGCGAGCGTATCATGACCGCACAGGTCCCCGAGGGCCCTGAGGGACTGGGCGGCCTCAGGGCACTCAAGCTTGCCAGTTTCGTCTTCGTGACCGAGGGAGAGCCGAGCTGCTACCTCGTCTGCAATGATGTCTCAGACGCCGAACTCGGGGCCGCGCCCGCGTGCCTCGTCTGCATCCGCGTCGCCTGCTCCGCCACCTTCGTCCGTGACTACCGCGCACACGGCAACCCCGCTGTCATCATCGCCTTCGATCTGGTTCCTCGCGACATCGACCACAAGCGCGCCTACAACATCGGCCCCAACGAGTGCACGCTCCGCACCGTCCCACTCGGTGGCTACGACGGCTCCCTCGACAATGACCCGGAGTCCGCCTTCGCCTGCATCAATGCGCCGCTCGACCGAGCTATCAGTCGTGACGGCCAGGCACTCGTGGCGGCGGCTGCCCTCCACGCTGATGCTGTCGGCGCCGCAGGTGGTGGCCAGCTCGCATGGGTCATGGTTGCAGGGGCAGCGCATACCAACTGCTCGACGGTTTGCGCAGCCAGCGGCGCGTCCTGGAAGAAGGCGGTGCTCCACTGGGGGAATGACAACCACGGGTTGTCCACGGCGTCCTTGGCAGACTTCCTCCGCCTCACTCAGGGTGGCGTGCTCTCGGACAGCGGCATACTCGGCCAGTTTGGCATCATCAAGCACCACGAAGCCATCAAGAGGGGCCAATGCGAGCCGTCGTCATCCTGCTGTTGGCGAGCTGTACAGGGATCAAGAGCACACCATGGAAGCCAATGCGAGCCCACCGAGGATCAGTGTAGCGGCTTGAGGGCAAGCCGCATTTCAAGCGGTGGGGAATGTTAGGAGTGGCTGCCAGGTGGACCCGGGACAGGTTGTGGTTGTCCTTCCAGCTACAAAAGGGACCAAGAGCAAGCCAACGGACATCGAACAGAATATCCGAACAGAACTCTTCTCCTCCAAGCTATTGTTTTTCTTCCTCAACGGTCTCTCCTCTTGTACCCAGATTCTCCTATCTCCAATACCTTCTAGAGCCTTCTAGACCTATCTCCTGCTGCTCCTCTCATTCTATTTCTCTTCCCCTAGTACTGTTGCTAACAATAAGTTACGTAGTACGACAAACAAGACGATGAAGGTGGGTGAAATGTTGCGTATGAAAATGCATTACCATTGAGCACTTAAATAAATATGTCTACAATGCATACATCAAAAGACGATCTGAAAAATCAGCAGAATCAAAAGACGATCTGAAAGAAAAATCACGGTGCGCATGAGTAACTCGGTATCAAACTGTCATCATATCGCGGGCAGATCGTATGGCTGATTCGCTCTGATTGATGTTATACACGAAAGCAGGAGCTGATTTATGCAGGCCACACCTGACACCGCATAAAGTATAGCCTGTTTGTCGAGGTTGAATTGGGCGAACTAGTTCGCTGTTAAATCCTGTGGTTCCATCGATGCAATTCCTGCGAAATAGAGTAAATTATCTTTTTTTATGCTGAATCTAGAGTAGATTATCATGTTTGTGGAGTGAGCAGCTAGCAACTAAACCGAATCAGATACATCCTATATATCCTACACAAAAATTTAAAGACGATCGAGGAGGTCGCCACCTAGATTTAGATTATATTATTCTCCATGCTACGTACGTGGAACTGAAACCTGAAAAAAAGGGATTACTGAATTTACAACAACATTAATCAATTGGGCTTAGATCGTGGTCACCACGATAAATCTTTCGGCAAACATTTTCACCTGCCTATCACGGAACCACAGCAAAAATCGTATATATGTTTATCGGACCAATATTCAAATGTAAATCCACGGATATACTGCCCTCGCTCTCACGTCTAAACAACGCTGAGGAATTTTACTGTTAATTCGACAGAAACAAGCAACACGAGGCTAACTAGCCACAAACTTATCTCGCGATTAAGATTAAATAATGAACAGCACAATCAAAAAGTAATTTAGCAAAGAATCAGAAGAACTTTTAGGAAACTACCACCAGTTGTTCAAAAAAAGAAAAGCCTCCCCCACTTGAGGTATGCAGTTTCTTCTCGCTTTCAATGCGGATCGTCGTTGCCACGTGAAGAGCCCCTCAGAGCGCGCAATCTTTGGGTGGGTGAGCAAGCTTGATCGACCTGCAGGCAATGGAATAGTCGTCATGCGTGCTTTGTGATTGTGACAGAAACAAGAGAAGCATCTAGCTAGACACTGTTGTGTAGTAGTAGTACAATATTAACCACTACTAGCTTTTTCTTCTAGGGTTGCAATCAGTGCCTGATGTCGATTTCTGAGATGAAAGAACCTTGGTCCAAGTACACATTTGGAAGAAAACAATGCAACTTTCTCACCCGTGGCCGTGCACTGCGTTATTTTCGACGACCTAAATGTCCATTTAGCCGCTACAAGGTCAAGGTGGCTTAGCCTAGTTGTATCAGTTTAAATGACTAATAAACGGTTAGCGATGATTGCTTCACATTTAGTTGAACTTATCGATGCATACTGATATAACACTTTTTTTAGTAATAAAATTAGATAAAGTTTATTTTACCGTAATGCTAGTATGATTTTTTAACCCTGGAACTACAAACACCCTACGCGTGACAACCACCAAAACAGCACAAAACATCCCTTCTCTGAACCGGTTCAAAGTATATTCTAGAGTGGTTTTTGTTGATATAGAAAATCATAACCCACATGTCAGCACCTAATAATAATGTTGTTATTGAGAGTTTTTTTGGCACCATTTATAGGGGCGTGAGCCGAGGATAGCCAGCATCATGAAAGGATTTGGGGGTGTTGATGGAGGTAGGAGATAATGAGTGAGACCTATATAGGACCGACGAAAGAGTGAGAATGGTGGGGTGCTTACGTATGGGACCCTTAATGCCACATTAGCAAAAATAAACATGCATGGATTATTTGGTTTCAGTAGTTGGGGAGTGTTCGGTGTATAGTTTTAAAATTTAGGACTGAAGATCATATCGAAGTACTATGATAGTTGGTGATCGAAAGGACAATAAGAGAGGGAGAATAGTGGGGTGTTGACTTGTGGGGCCATTGATGCCACATATGCAAAAATAAGAATTAAAAATTAAAAAAAAAACAGGGTTGTTTATTTGGTTTTGTAGTTCACGAGTGCTCGTTGCGATTTTGTAATTCAAGGGTGAATTAAAGTGTGATGGTGTAAAATTAAGAAATCAAGCTAGACCATATCCTAGACAAAAGGTTAGATTTATAACTTACCGGTCGCCAATGTTAGCATGGCATCACCAGCATCGTTATAGTTATCTTTTGGAGAATAATCATCATCGCGATCATGGCAAAATGAATGGTAGCTGGGCTGGCCGGCTGGGAAGAATGAGAGAAAATCTGGACTCGCGTTTCCCAATTGATGCCTGCAGGTGATGACAGGGTGACGGACAATCTTCAGGTGACCCCACGGCTTGGATTTTCTTGAGAAGCTTTGGCACGTTCTGCGGAAGAGAAATTTGGACCCAAACTCAACTTGACACTTCGACGCGAGTGTTAAATGAAAAATCCAAATTCTATGTGATCAGTAGGAAAATGTGCAAATGTCATTTTCTGTTTGGTCATCTGCAATTTCTAGCAGATGGAATTAAAATTTGAAGTGAGATTGTCTGGTGGGGGCACTCTTTTTCTTTTTCTCTTTCATTCTTCCTTCCTTCCTTCCTTTCTTTTGCTTCCCGTTTTGGTATATGTCTACCCTATATCAATCCACACGCTACAACTAGTTCCAAGGGCCAGTTCTTAGATCTCAGAAAATAAAATTGCTATAATTAGCCATGTGGAACTAAGACCAGCCTCAGTAAGAGCTTCATTTGTATTTAATATTACGATACATCAGCAAATTTACACTAGTAGAAAGATGATTTTTCCTAGCGCCTCGAAATTTTTTTACTGGCGGTTTGAGTTACCACACGCATGTAGAAATGAACCGGTGGACCTCAAGTCTAAAACCGCATGTAGAAATGGATTTCTACAGGCGGGTTGTTAAGACAATCGCCTGTAGAAATGTCTTATTTCTACAGGCGGTTGTCTTAACAAACCGACAACCGCCACTAGAAATACACGTGTTTTTTAAAATTTGATTTTTTTCAAACTATCTCGGATCAGAAAACACCCAAAATAAAAGTTGTTCATCTTGAAAAGTTATAAAACTTTGTAAATTACAACTTTTTAATTTGAACTCATCTTGTCAACGAAAAATATGTTTGAATGGTCTCAAATTTGAAATTCAAATTTTGTAAACGACCTCGAATGGGAAAATGACCAATACAAAAGTTGTTCATCTCGAAAAGTTATGAAACTTTGTAGTTGACAATTTTTTGATTTAAAATCATTTAGGAACTCAAACAAGCAAATTGCACTCGGGTTTGTATAATATGTGGGGAACTGAAGGGGTATTTGAACACATGTAAGTGTGTGGTGCAGTGGTAGAGGAGACTCCGCGCGAGGCCGAGGTTGTGGGTTCGAATCCCACCGGCCGCGTTAGCCAACTGCTTCCACAGGCGGTTCACAAGCAACTGCCTGTGCTGCGTGCTGTGGTCCTATTTCTACTGGCCCCCAGCGCAGGTGGAGTGTTAATGACTTGATAGATTAATTAATTATGAAAGACGCGTCTTCTGTACTAGTGTTAATGACTTGATAGATTAATTAATTATATGAAAGACGTAGCGAGTTTTATCTAGATAAAATCCTACTCCTACAACACAATAAAACAACCGTCGTGGGGCTCTGGACTGTTGAAGTTGGTACATGCGCATGCTCTCTCTCTTCTGTTTCGACTGCTCGCTCTCCCAGCTACGTACGCCGAGACACGAAGCGCTTGTCCTGTCCAATCGAACGGCATCTATCGATCAACCGCATCGTGGCCTTGTTGCAACTGTTCCATTCCCCTTTCCTTTCCAGCAGCACCCGTGGTCGTGGCACAAAAAAGATTGCCCGCCCCCACTCCGGGATGGCGACGGATCTCTTTGCAAAGGCGCGTCACCTTCCGGCGGCGGCCCTCGCGCTCTTTGGTCCGGACTTGAGCTCCGTGATGCCGATGGCAACTAAAGCGAGAGCCGAGAGGCACGGGGCACGGGGGACGTCGGGCCGGGACCGGGACCCCATGATGCTCGCGGTGGCCTCAAGCCTCATATCGATCGCCGGCCCAAACAATTGGACGTGCGCCGTGCAACGCCTGAACGGCATCGCCCCTGATGTAACGTCTACATGTCCTATGCCTATATGGAACTTCGCCGTCATGGTGGGGGTTAAAGTTGGGAAAGTTGCCGAGACGTCCGGGGCAATGGTAATCGCAATCGCACCCTATATTTTGAGGTATTGAGCTGCGTACAGACAACTATCTTGTTTGTACGGATGCCGCCAAGGCTGACAAAACAGCTTGGCAGCCTAGCTACTATAGCTATCTGAATGCGGTTTTGTAGAGCCACACAAGTTCATAATATAATCTCTACCCGCGGGAGGATTGATGCCCTCCCGCGGGCTAGGTTACTGTAGCTTTTTTTTTCTTTTATTTTATTTTTTTCTAATTTTTTATTTTTTTTTAAGATTTTTGTAGGCATCTTTTTCTATTAAAAACGTGTTTTATGCTTATATAGTAACTGATATATTTAGAGATTGTTTAGTTTGAAGTTAAAAAGTTTTGGGATGACATATCAGGTGTTTAACACTAATTTAGAGTATTAAATATTATTAACAAAACTAATTGCATAAGTAGAGAATAGTTCGTGAGGCAAATTTATAAGTCTAATTATTAATAATTATTAAATATTTAATGTAACACCATATTATCAAAACAAGAATTTATTAGGCTTAAAAACTTAGTCATTTCGCAAATTATTTTGAATTTATATAATTAATTTTTTTAGTCTATATTTAATATTCTATGTAAGGTCAAAACATCCAATATAATAAGTGGAAAATTTATAGGGTAAAAACTAAACACATTTGTAATGTTTAGGCCGATCAAGTTTTCCGTACATTCATACACAGCAGAACAGAGGCATTTATAAGACTTTGACAATCGTATCAATAGCAGGCGCGGCAAAGCACGCTAACCACCCTTATAAAAATCTATATCCATGGGAGTATTGGTGTTCATTGAGCACCTCTTCCGCTATCTATCAATGGTCATGTGTCACCTAGCTGCTCCATTGCACATGCACTGTGCCAGGAAACAGGTCATCATCCTGGTAAATTAAAGTACATCCCCTGATCTAAGGCAACCTGCGCAGCGAAGCGCGCCTCACCATCCTAGTATCCTACAATGAGGGATATAAAACTGATTGGATGAACTCACTTTGAAGACAAATAAAGGTGTTTAGCTATATGTTTCCGTAAGGTCTTCCGTTTTCCCGTTTGATTTGAAGCGAGGACGGAATCTGCCGTTTACACACACTGTTCACCGGGTGGAGGTGCGCATAATAAACAAAAAACTCACTCAAGTCTGAAATTGTTTCTCATGGAGTGCCTCAACAACTGACGCAACTAAACAACGCTTGCCAAGTCTGAGTTGTGCTGCGCGTCTCTCAACAAGTGGGCTGGCAAATCAAAGCTTATCTTCATGCATCATGCATGCACAGGATTATTCCTTTCTGGAGCCTAGAATAGAAGAACATGTACCGGCCGGGGAGCCAGTAGGCAGCAGCAGAGTACACTAGACATTGAAAAGGTCCTGCAGCCTGCTCAAATGAGGTGTCACAGGTGCTAGGCTGCTGCTACCTCTGCTGGGCTCGTAAACATGTCCGTGCGATATCATAAACATGTCCGTGTGATATCATAAAGTTCACCGGCACGCCTTTGCCGAAAAGGAAAGGTCCAGATTTGGTGGTGTCGGCGTTAAGTTACTGAGAAAAACCATCTTAACTCCGGTCCGCACTGAGGGAGGAATTAATACAGTACTCCCTCCGTATCACAAATAGAGTTCGTTTTGAAAAAGTTTTCGGTCAATCATTGGAAATATAAATAATGAATAACTTTTAAATTATTGAGTTTAGAAATATAAAAATCATATAAATAAATTTATCCTGAAAAGTACTTTCATAAAAGTATATATATACCACTTTATAACAAATATTTTTTAAAAATAAGTGGTCAAAGTTATGCTTTGAAGACTGTGTTGCTGTCCAAAACGAACTCTATTTGTGATACGGAGGGAGTATATAGTACATTATTGGGCATGAACACACAACTTGATCGATAATAAAAACTGATGGTTAGGTCGCACTGTTTCCACAGACCTCCGGTGCTGTCTACCGGTGTGGGAGTTCTTGTTTTCCCAATCAGATGAAGAGGGCTCTTCAATGCAGTGAAAGCAGCTGTTGAGTTCAGTGGACGCAGCAATGGCGGACGCGATCGATGCGATCGAGTTGATGGAGTCACCACGGCGACTGAGGTAGCTGTTGTGCCGGTTCAGGGCACCAATATTGAAGAGGAGGAGGGGTCCGGTTCTTTTGTGGCGTCGTCTTCCGCTGCAGTTGGCGTAGCCTGCTTGTATTCCGCTTGATCGAAAATGCCGAGTACAAAGCGACTTTCTGTGCTGAAAACGAACACGAGCCACCACCATAAGAGAATGGTGGTACCACTTGAAAGCGAGCGCTCTGCTGCGTGCACTGACAGGCAGGCCGGTGACAGAGCCTAAACTACCCGCTGCACTGCATGTTCACGGTTCAGAAGAGGAGGTCAAGAGGACCACCACCGGCTTCTATTTCATTTCATTCCCTAGGAAATTCGTCAAACTGGTTGGACAACACTTGACAAGATCAATTTTGCTACGAGCGAGAGGATGGATTTTGCTGTATCAAAAAGTAGTAACTTCTAAGAGCGTTGCCATAACGCATAGTATAGGAGAATGCTTTGCGTTCTTCTCCTGATGTTTGTGGAGTCGTTCACTTTGGGAGCATCTATAGTGCAACTTATATTATGACATGGTTGACGTAACTAAAGCTCTTTTCGCCGTCAACTTTTAGCACTCACCTTGCAAAGTCAAAACTCGAAAGCGGAGCCAGGTGAGTGAGTGAGTCCAGGTACATTTACCGGCCAAAAGCGAAGCGCTGGAGGTCAGGATTACGTTCTTATTTGGGAGTATCTCAATGCGATCTTTAGCTTGTGGACAGTGACGTCTCCACCGTGTTTTCGAAAGCATGAGCAAGGGTTGACAGTTTGTTTGACACAGGTCAATGATTGGGCCGGTGCCACAGTAGTTTATTTATTTATTATAAACTCTCGAAAGGCCATGTCTTAACTGTGTGTTACACGTCTGTTTCGGAGTTCCTCCTTTCAAGTGCACTGCACTTGAGGAAGACGGTGAAAAGGATGAAAGGATAATCAGCTCCTCCTCCTCCTACTTTCTACCTGCCTGATATGGAGTGAAGTGACTACTCCCTCCGTCCCTAAATGTCTGTCGTTTGCGCTTCCCGAGAAACAACTTTGACTAAATATATATTAAAAAATATTAATATATATGATGCATAATTAGTATCGTTGGATAGATATTTGAATCTAGTTTTTTAACAAAATTATTTGGAGATCCAAATATTGCACACATTTGCTACAAATTGAGTCAAACTTGTGGCACGCACACCAACGGCGACAGTCAATTAGGGACGGAGGGAGTATACAGTATACAATACAAGCGGCAGGAAGCCACGAACAGCAGCAGCTAGGCATTTCGCAACAGTCCCTGCCCTGCAAACAGGAAGGATACAGATACAGAGGAGGCCGGCAGGCACTGCGCACGCAGCAGCGCATGTTGGCGCAATTTGCCGGCCGCCCTACTCTACCCCTACCCTATCCCTGGGACTGATGGATGATTTGAGAGAGCCTGAAACGCGAAAGCCGACGCGGGACCAACCGGCGGCACTGTCGCGGCGCCATCTTTCGGCCGTGGTGCGAGTGGGGTTCGTTCGGTTGACACGCGACGCGCGCGCCGCACGCCGTTCGCGCAGCGCCGGTGGTGGCGGGGGGAATCTGCCGAACCAGCGAGCGATGGCTTCGAGATCGTCTTTGATACTCCCTCCATCCATGAAAACATACAATTATGGGATCCGTGCCAGTCAAGGTGATTAAAGTTTGACCAAGATTATAATAAAAGATATTAATATTTATGTCATCAAATAAAATTATTATGAAAATATAATCTATTTTTAATCTAATGGTATATTTTTTTATCAAGAATGTTAATATTTTTTTATATAATTTCGGTCAAAGTTCTGAATGTTTGACTCCTTGGTAAGCGAGAATTGCATGTTTTGTTGGACGGAGGTAGTACTGTAGAGGCAGACACTGCGTTGGATTTGGATGGATGCTAGTACTAGCTACTAGAGGCAGACACCGGTACTGTGATGCGCCTTATCTCTGCTATCCCACTCGCACCGCAGCGCAGGCGCAGGCGCTTCTTGTACAGTAGTCACGTCTCGTGGCTTTTTTGCTTTTGCAGATCTCCGCGGGCATCTCGGTGCCGAGGCCAAGTGCCGTGCCGGTCCCTCAGCAGTCACCACCAGTGAGTACAACTGCTGCTTGCTACAAGTGCCCAGTGCCGTGCCAATCTCTACGGGCACCTCGGAGTAGACCTGCTGCTACGAGTGCCTCGCCGGTCCCTCACCACAGAATACAGTAGGTTTGCTAGCCCGGGCCCGGGATTGGCTGAACCGCACAAGGAAAAGGGCCTTGCTAATCACATCGTACGAAACGAAAATGTTGACCTCGGGACCAGGTTTACCGTTTAGAGCAGTACAATAATTGACTTATAGCCAAACAAATGCTGATGTGGAGAAGAGAAGAGAGGGAAGCTTGGCTCCCATGCAAGTACCAAGCTGGGCACGAAAGCATAGGTAGTAGTGGGTCCCAATAGAGATGTATGTGAGGAGGATTAGGAAAGAGAAATGATTTGTAGCCAAATAAAAGACTAACTATTGTATAGTTTGGCTCTTATAGCTTGACTTATAGCCAAATGCTTGGCTTTATTATTGACCATGCTCTTACTGTACGCACGTAGTACTGTACACTACCAGCAGAGGACCATCATTGCTCTGCGGCTGCTAGTCTGCTTCGCAGTTCGCACGGAAACGGACACACAACACCCCGGTAGTATTTACTACTATACTCGGGTACTAGGTTCCAGGAATCGCTGGCCACGCAAACAACAACAACGAAACACAACAAAAGTCGTGCCGATGAATCAGTTGGACGACGTGAGCAACGCATACCACCACCACCACCACCACCATCGCCCGCTGTTTTGCGTCTGGACTGCCGTGCCTCTGGACCTATGGTGCTGCCATCATCTCATCAGAAGAAGAGAAAAAAAAAAACAGGGACACGGCGGCACCACCACCGTCCACCGGCAAGGGATCGATCCCCCAGCCCAGCCGTCAGCGCAAGCGCCGCCGTACCCGCACTCGTCAGCCGCACGGACACACGCCCGAGGGGCGACCGTACCTGCCGTTCCTCCACCGGTCGGTCCGCGCCTGCCTCACCCTCACGGGCCGAGTAGTAGTAGTACCACCTACTGTACCTACCGTTGCCGTCACGTCCAGGCGCGTGCCGCGTCGCGTAGCATCAACGATCGCGTTTCGCCCAGGCAAGGCAGGCCGTAGGCAAAGCGTGCAATCGCGACCGGCTGGCTCCTTTGGCCCACCCAGGGGCACCGCCAAGGCGGGAGGGCGGCACCGAGCGGCGAGATCCCATTCCTCCACCCGCTCGCTTTTCCGCTTCCGTCGCGGCCTCCCCAGGTCTCGGCCGGCCAACCCAACCACCCATGCCCACCGTCCACCGAGCGCCCCCACCAGGCAGGGTCGCGGTCGGCGTACGGCGCGTCTGCGCACCCCACGGCCCGGGCAATAGTAACCGCGTCACATCAACGTGGATTGGGGGCTCGACCGACCGCAGTCCTCGGTACCCCGGCCGGCCGGCGAGACCAGGACCAGGAGGGAGGCATCGAGGGCGGCTGATTATTCTCACGCGCTAGCGGCTGCGGTCTAACTGGGCCGCCGCCCCCTCTAGGACCAAAGAGCCGCGACTGCTACTGGCTACTAATCGATCGGGACGTACTGTACGTCGTCGTCGTTGTGTACCACTGGCCCACTGCGGTACCACGCAGAGAAGCAATTGATTTGTGCGAGTACATGATGTGGTGGACGATATGGCTAAGCAGTGTCTGCATTAACTAACGACCACGACGACATGGTCGAGCATGAGAGTTGTTTTGCGGATAACCTTGAACACCTGTTTAGACCAACTAGTTAGAACATAATTTGCGGGTTGTGGTTTTGGAAGTTCAGAGTCTTTATCAAAACACACGTACGTACTGATGTAAGACTTTACAGAAGTTTTTACAATAGAGCTACCAGCTTGCGACAGGCAAAAGAAGAAGAAAAAAAAAGATGCAGTAGCTAAGCCGGCAAGCCGCCCGCCTGTTATTATTCGAGGAGTACAGTAGCTTAGATGGAGCCGGGCCACATCTGTCGATCGATGGACCTATGTAAACGTAGTGCCTCACATTAATTAATTCCACCATCATCATCATTTTGACACCGGCGGCGGCGCCACGTAATTATGCAACGCTAGATTTGGCCCCAGGTCGAGACACGTACTACTCGAGCGGCCGCCCTTGCTCCCCAGTCCCCCTGGCCACCGGCGTCTGGACCAGTCCAGTCCCGGTCATGGATCACGATCACCCCGCCGCGTTCCCCGTCCACAGGTTCCAGTGTTCCACAAGCTTCGATCGCGACGCGCCCGCCACGTACGCTTCTCTCCTGCAGGAGTATGGCTGTATTTGCAGTCATGACGTTTGTGGTGGTGGTGGATGTGGAAGCAAAAGCAGTGCAATCAAATCAACCACGGCGCCGGTTCGTAGTTCGTACGATCGATCAATTTTCTCAGGTGGCTGGGCACTACGCCTGTGGCGAGCGCGCGAAGCGAAACGCGGGACGCAGGCAGTGGCGGTGGCGGTGACAGTGGCAGCAGCCAAAGACGAGCGCGCGCGGCGGCCCGGGCAGCAGCGGCACGTGTGAACGCGGCGCCCCCAGCGGCATCTCCCCGTCCCCGGACCGGCCTCGGAATCTCCACGCCTGGTGCCGCTTGTGCCACACTGCCACGGATGCCGAGATGCCTCCTCTGCTGCTTGCGGGCTCTCGCCAGTATAACGGCCAACCGGTCATCTGGCCCTGCGAAAATCCGCACTCTTGTTCACGAGCAGGACTGATTCCAGCCGCTGGGCTCCCAAACCGAAAGCGACCAATTCTATTCTACCGCGAGTGGCGAGACGGTGCCATCGACGATCCTATTGTTTGCAAACTTGGGTTTGAGTTGAGGACCGTGCCGTACGGCTTGGTGTACGACAATTGGGCATCGACAAAAGGGGATGTGGCGACACAGGCTCGTGTAGTCATGTCTAATCGAAGTTAGTGCAGTCTGTGTTAATAATCATGTAATAAGGAGTTAAAATATGCTCTACTGCTACTGCAGGGTGGCTCGATGGATGTCTAGGCGCCCGTGTACCATGTTTAGACATCAAATTTTTTTAGAGTAAAAGGGCATAACCCCTGTCTTAGCATTAGCAAAGACAATGAACAGCATCATCGTTTACAGCACATAGGTGGGAAACACCCGTTCAAATGATCACAGCTCTCAATCCAAAAGAGACACTTAAAAACCTCCTGCCAAGTTCAACTACTACTACTACTCTAGAATAAAGGAAACCAGGCTTTTCCAAGACCTGCAATACTACTTATCATATTACCAGATAGCTTCTTCAGAACTTCCTCTGGGTGTGCTTGATCCTCTCAGTTATGAGCCTGCCTATACATGAAGGCATCCCACTTGTCCTCCACTTGGTTCACCCAGGAATCCTTGCTGGTCTTGTAGCAATAGCTTTTAAACTTTCCATTTTCTCCGAAAATTCCTGCATTTTCTCTTGGGGACACAGAATACTCCAAGACTGAAGCATCACCCCGATTTTCAGTATCAGGGTTCTCAAATCCAGCCAAGCTATTCCCTGAAAACATATAGAGTTCCTTAGTTTCCAAAGCCCCCACAGGGCAGCCGCACTAAAACAATTATTCACTAAAAACTTCTTATTACTCAGCCACATCTGTCCAATTGACAGGAAATCAGCTCCTATTTCCCTACCACAGACTTCAGAAATACAAACCCACATCTGTCTAGCAACCACACATTCAAAGAATAGGTGATGAACATTATCTAGTTCTGAACAGAACAAACAGGTCACATCCTCTAATTTCTTCCTAATATTTAGATTATCTCTCGTCAACACCTTATTTTTAGAAACCAGCCAAAGGAAAAATTGCACCCTAGGCGGAATATTCAGCTGCCAAACAGCAGGGACATGAACAGGCACAATACCTCTAAAGTTAATGACTTTATAAAGAGAATGGGAAGAAAAAACACCATTCGAGTTGAACTGCCAAATTAAAGAATCTTCATTATCAGAGAAACATATAGTTGAGGCTAACTGGACAATCTCTAACCAAAGATTCAGAAGCCTATGATCAACATTTCTCCTAAAAGAACATTTTAACTCACAACCGTCCCAAAGATCTGCTACCTTGTCAGACTTTTCATTTACCAACACATAAACATCCCAATATTGAATAGCTAAACTAGAACTGCCTAACCAATTATCCTCCCAAAACTTAACTTTCTTACCATTTCCTATTTTCCACCTAAAACCCATTTTGGCTGCCGACGCTGCCCACATAAACCCTTTAAAAAATTGAGACGCACCACTAGCCGAAGCCCAAAACATATTGGGGCTGTTAGTATCATACTTATGATCAATGAACTGTTTCCATATTTTTAGATGGTCTATATTATACCTTCTAATCCAAGAAGCAAGCAAACAAATATTTAAATCTCTTAAATTTGGAATACCCACCCCTCCAAACTCTTTCATCATCGATACACTATCCCAATTTGCTAGATGAATCTTATGATTTCCTAGATTGTCATTCCAAAGAAAGTTCGCTAGATGGGTGTTAATCAGCTTGATAGCCCACTTAGGGAATTTTATGAAAGACAAAAGGTAGACCGGAACACTTGATAGACAAGCTTTAATTAAAACAACTTTCGTCGCGTACGACAGAAGATTACCCCTCCACCCAGCAATCCTATATAAAATTTTATCAACCAAAGGTTGTATGTCTCCTCTTCTCAAATTATCGTAGTGCAGAGGTACACCTAAGTATTTAATGGGGAAACTTCCTAGAGGGCATGCAAACAAATGTGCTACATCATGAGCAACCTCATCGGTGAGATTCATAGGAATGATCTCACTCTTATTGAAATTTATTCTCATACCCGAGATTTGTTCAAACCACACTAAGATACCTTTCAAGTTAAGTAAATGCTTAGAATCAGCATCCGAAAACAAAATCGTATCATCTGCATATTGCAAAGAAATAATTCCACCCCCTCTAAAATCCTCTCCTAACCCTTTTATTAACCTTTTCTTAGCACCTTTAATTAACATCCTAGTTAAAACATCACCTACAAGATTAAAAAGGAGAGGGGACAACGGGTCTCCTTGTCTTAACCCCTTACCAGTTTTGAAAAATCTACTCTCTTCTCCATTAATCATGACACCCACCGAACCCAACTTAACTATCCTTTCTATCCAATTAATCCAACAAGAACTAAAACCTCTAGTCTCTAGAATTTCAAAAAGGAACTCCCAATTAACTCTATCGTAAGCCTTCTCATAGTCTAGTTTAATCACACATCCTGGTTGACTACTTTTTTGGACACTATGCACCAACTCATGGGCGACTACTACACTTTCTAAAATATATCTACCCTGAATGAAGGCACTCTGCTGAGGAGAAACTAATCTGTCGATAACCTTTCCGAACCTCAAAGTTACTGCCTTAGAAATTTTTTTAAAACTACAGTTAATCAAACTGATAGGCCTAAACTTTTTCATAGATTTTGCTCCATCCTCCTTGGGGATCAACGTAACCATTGCAAAATTTAGTCTATAAAGGTCTAAATCCCCTTTATGGAAATCATTAAACATAGCTAACAAATCAAATTTGATAACTTCCCAAAACTTGTGATAAAAAAGAAAGGAAATCCAATCAGGGCCCGGAGCCCCCTCAGCATAACAGCTAAACACAGCATCTTTGATCTCCTCCTCAGTGAAAGGCTTAGATAGGAAGTCATTTTCCTCCCTGGTCACTAGGTCATCAGGTTCCCAGAAATCATTAGCTAACCTAACCTCCATTCTATCCTCCTTTGCAAATAACTTTTTATAAAAGTCGACTGCTATGTCCAGCATACCTACCTGATCACTAACTAACCCATGAGGCCCCTCTAAAGCATCAATTCTTTTCTTCCTACTTCTCTGATTAGCTACTGCTTGGAAATACACAGTATTCATGTCTCCCTCTAGAATATGTCTATCTCTAGATCTTTGTCGAGTCTTGATTTCTTCTAAAGCCCAAATATTCTCTAGATCTCTAGCTACTTGCTTGTACCTGCGAACCTCATGTTCAGCTAAAGCTCTAACCTCCATAATTTTTTCAAACTCATTAAACTCTGCTGCTAAGACTGATTTTTCTTTATTCAGATTGGCCACCTCATTTGCAGCCCACCCTCTAGCTACCCTCCTAAGAGATCTAATTTTACATTGCCAAATATCCATACTACTAGCAGCCTTACAAGGCTGAGACCACACTCGTTCTACCATTTTAATAAAGCTTTCTTTTTGGAGCCATCATATTAAGCGCAAGCCATGATGATTTTACTTGTGGATTAGATTAACGCTGAATAGTTTATCATGAGGACACTCACAATGCAGACTCTATTATACTGTAGAGTTTAAACCTTATTTATTACACTTATATTTATTATATTTTACTGATGTAACGGTGTATTTATTGAAAAAAGGGAGAAAAACTAAGACTTCAATCCTTATTTAGACTCCAAGTCTATGATATCTTTGAGGTAATAAATAGATTTAGACTCTAGGTAGAGTCTGCATTGTGAGTGTCCTAATAAAACTAAAAGTGTGTTTAGGAGATCTCCAAACCCTAAACTTCCCTACTCCAAATCCCCAGCTTCACCCAAATCAATTATGTAACAACTTCATCGTGGATCTGAGTTTCATCCTAAGGGGGTGTTTGGTTCCCACCCCCTAGAGTTTAACCACTAAAGTTTAGTCACTTTTAGTCACTAAAGTTCCAAACACCCCCACTAAAAGTCATTTTTAACACTACAACTCTAGTGACCTCCACTAAACTTTAGTGGCTAAACTCTAGGGGGTGGGAACCAAACACCCTCTAAGTATCTGGTACAAGTTTAGCTCTGAGTTTCCTCCTCTCTATCTCACTGCCACCTGGGTTCGCATGTCAGTTCTTCATCCTCTCTTTCTTCCTTTTCATAGTTCGAAGCAGAGCACATCGGAGCCCATGAGCGGTGGCAGGATGGCTCCCGCGTAGTAGGCCATGGCGAGCATGGCCGGAGTCAAGGCAAGGCTCGTGCGCCCGACTATGGCGGGTGTCGTTGGAGCTCAAGGAGAAGGCCACGCCCGAGGATGCTTTGCCGTGGTGGGGTTGGGGAGTCACCGGCCATAGTATAGAAGGGCGTGCTTGGGGCGGGAGTGGTGGCGAGGTGTGGCCTGCGAGTGGCAGCGCACGCGCAGTGGATGTGGTGGAGACAGGAAAACATGAGGAGAAAGAAAGAACAAACCATTTTCGATGTAATTAGTGACATGCTAAGTAATTTTTTTGAACTCTATAAATCTTTTGGGTTTTTTAGAGCAACTCCAACAGAGCCCCTACTTAAGCTCTCATAGCTAAATATGGTGGCTCAACAAAAAAAAACGAGCTCTAGCAGGGTCCCTACTAGGATCCTGAAACTTGGGTGGGCTCTCAAATGCTTTCCTCAGACCTCATTCCAACAACTCAGTCAAATTTGGGTTAGAAATAGTTTGGAGTTCCTAATGCAAAATCGTTTTGATACCTAATATAGAAAATCATTGGAGGAGAAAATAATTTGAGGTTGCTATTAATTTTGTTAACTCACAAAATCTATTAATTTAGCAAGTTAATTATGGAAAACCCGGAGTTGCTCTTCCATATTGGTAAGGTGTGGTTTCCACACACTCATCTTTGTATGTACCACCTAACCTTTATGAGCATATTTAAAAATTTAAGCTGGTAGATCTCGAGATTAGTAAAATTATTTACAAGCATCTCGTTGTCGACATATATATCGTTTACCACTAAAAAGATAGTTGTTAAATCCTAATGCAAGTATCCAGTAGCAGATCTAGGATAAAAGTTTAGGAGGTCTAAGTTTAAATACATTTAGTAAAATCAAGGTATTAATCTTCTCTTTATGTCATCATCTTCTACCTCAAACTCTTCCTAACATTCTTCCATAGCTAAAATTTCATGGAGGGACTAAGAAGAGGCTCTATGGATACGACCGGTGTAGGGGGCCGGGTTGAAGCCCCGGTGGTAGATCCGCCCTGCAAGTATCCACATCAAGTCGATTCTTTACATTTAAATAGATAAATTCTACCATAAAGAGTCTAACCAACTAAGCCACGTTTGATTTCTAACACGTATCTGCCTTCTTTAACCAGCTATACGATTTCACCAATTCGATATGTTGATCAGATCTACTATTGTTTATGGAACTGCTGCCACCCTGACTGTCTTTGTGTTATTATTCATGGCGACGTGCATTCTAGCCAACTCGCAGGTTTGTATCGTTGGCCGAGAGCCAGGTTAGCCTTTCGAGGCCATGAAAGATAGGCCATAATGAGGATCCTGCATCTACTACGACCTCTCGTAACTTTAGCCAGCCAAAGATGGTCAACTCCGAGCAAAAGGAATCGTTAAAGGAATCTTTCTCTCCTTAAGTAGCAATTTCTCATGCCAATAATACTCATCACTTTAGTCACAATTAAGGAAAAAAAAAGGAAGAATGAGCCACCGATCGAGCTCGTGAGCATATTTCCAATTTACTACTGTAGTACTCCGTAGAGTATGTACAGCCCCTTTCTTAAAACCACACAGTCCAGGATCCATTTGTCAGCCGTGCTCACTGGCTTCGGACAACTGCCAATTTGGAGCAGCGGAAGAAATTAAAGATCACTTTCTATCAAAAATAAAGTAAAAGGCCTTAAAGTTTATAAAGTAAAACACATCGTTCTCCAAAATAAAATAAAATAAAATAAAATGCTACATTATCAAGTGTGTGTGTATATAATAAGTCACGCATGCCGCAGAAGGCAAAAAAAAGAAATGTAGAAAGCCTGTCAGCTCAACGCGTGGACCAGTCTAAAACGTCCTTAGCACTCAGCAGACAGCAGTGGCCGCCGATACCGAGCATTATATACACAAACTAATGAGCATTATGGTTCATCGTCAGGGCCTAGAAGTGGAGTAAGATATCTCCCAGTTCTCCACTGCCTGTCATCTTAGGAGTTGAATTTCGAAAGAAAAGACAAACTTGTTCATACAGAATGAACCCAATAAACTACAGCCAATTATGCAGCCCCGGTCGTTAGCCGACGACTGAATTATGTATAATAATAAATAAACAAGCAAATTGAGATAATAATGAGGTGAGCGCAGCGGCGTGCAGAGCGGTCGCTGACGGGATCGCGTCATTGCGGGCCGCGGGGCGGGGCCAACAGGCAACAGAGCCGAGGGCCACGGCCGCCCCTGATCGCGCCGCGTTCGTGCCTGCGTTTTCACGGCAGATTTCTTTCGTACGCATCGTGCGCTCTTCATTATAGTACGTAGATTAACTAAACTGGATCGAATTGCATTTCGCTACGTGGTGTTCTTGTCTGGCCGCAATGGCTGTTATTGTTGGTGGTGGATGCATATGCCGATAGATGTTACCATCAGTCGTCCATCGCAGTCTCACAGAGACACAGACCACTCCATTTTTCTTAGTATTTGTTGAATTGTTGTTACTACTAGGTAGCGTGCCCGTGCGTTGCTACGAGACAATAGTTTTTATACTAAAAACACATGGATCACACGATGAAATAACAATAACAATGTTGATTAAATACCGACATTAAAATAACATTTAATCTGAAAATTAGAGTTTGTATAATTAACATAGTCACAGAAAGCGGTGTCGCAACTCACAAATTCTATATTATAAACTTTTTGTGATACGTCAAAGATAATATTTTATATTGGAGGAAAGATATCTCCGATATCTATTTTTTGTGATCGAGCCTTCTATGCTGGATGGAATACAACCAACATTCCTAGCAAAGCTATAGGTCAGAATGGCAATGGCAATGCTTTAAAAAGCGCCATGAACAGGAGTGTGTTTTGTCAGGCTGTCAGATTTGAGTGCAGATGAGTGGGATGTATTCCTTGAAAAATTCCAGGAACTGCTGAAAGAGGTACTGCACGAGAGCGTAAGGGCAGCAGCAGGTCAAAGGATGAAGCGGCATCAGAGAAGAAAAATATGCAGTGCTACTTGTACTGCTTGTTTATGGAGAGTACAGGATGAAGATATCATCGTATGAGGCACTTTCAACCTTGTGCAACAATCTAGGTTGCAACAGCTTTGACCAGCAGGTAGATAGGACCACAAGCATATTAGTGATGGTGTGGAGAACTGCTACGCATGTTTATTAGCTATATGTTTAAGAAGCTAAATGCTTAATAATAAATGTTTGTTGGCCTGTGTATATTGGGTTGATGTTAGATACTACACCCTTAGCATGTAATTTCTTTCTTAGTTACTGAAAATTCTTCGTAGCTTGTAATTTGACCTGTGAGCTGTGTAAATTGCAACTTTTTGTGTAAATTTGTGTAAATAATGCTTACCTGGTGTTGAATATCTTGGATCTGTGCTTGTTTGCTTGGTATCCAAAATTCTTCAAGGCATATAGGTTCTATATCACAGGTTGAAACTGTTTTGGAGCAGTTAAAATACGAGTAACATGAGTTATTCTCACCTGCAGGCTGCAGCTACAGCTTCACAAATGGGAAACAAAGAAAAATTAGCTGTCAGTCTTGCTTGTCTTCCAATCAGAAAGGTAGCTTCAACTGCTAAACTACACTGCATAGTCAGAAAGGCAATTTCAACTACACTATGATGACGATGATAAGAACAAATAGTCATTAGTTAGGTCATCAGTGGAAAGAAGAACCATAGAAACGGTGGATAACTAAACAGAACACAGAGTGAGACAGAGCATTTAACAGAGGACTAATTCTATCAGCACAAATTTGCTTATTTATAACAATATGCAATTTCAAAAATTTGATAGCATAGGTAACATAGGTTTTGGACACATCAACCAGTAGACCTGAAGCATGAAATACCTAAGTATAATCCTTCAACAAGAAGTATGATTTCTGACCTTGAATACTATGTATCTAAAGTAAAATTTGTGCCGAAAAAATGGATTCCTCCATTTCTGCAATTATTGTGGTCTGTCATATAGCTTTAGCATTATCAATCCTCAAGCACAATATCTTTATCATAGATGTATACCAACTCCATAAGATAATCATTGGCTTCGCTACTGTGAATTGTCAGAAACTTCCCAGTACTCTTTGCCATTGCATGCCTTTCAAAAATCTCCACAGCAGCATGCTATTTGGTTGGAGGATGCTCCATCTTTCCTCGATCCAATCATGTTTACTCAAACAATGTAACCCTGGTACATTAATATAAAACACAGCTCCTATTATGAGGCCCACTGCAGATTGTGCTGCCAACAAACAGTTTGTAATTTTTCCCACCAAAGGAATATTAGAACCAAATTCACATGAGTGAGCTGCAAATAAGGGATTACCAAACAGAATAACATGATTTGAACAATAGCACCAATGTCCAATCTCATGTGTCTTCTAAAGCATATCCAGTTGTACTACGGAATCTGAAATGATCGCAACCGTCAGCTCGCCTTGTAGACGGGGCCGAAGCCACCCCTACCGAGCAGGTTCTCGTCGGAGAAACTGCCCGTCGCGGCCGCCAGCTCTGGGAAGTCGTACAGCGTGAACTCGGAGCAACTCTCCTCGATGTGCCACAGCTTCAGCGCGTCCTCTGTGGCGGAGTTGTTCCGGGATTGTGCCTCCAGCTGCAGCTTCCTCTTCTTTTCTGCATTGGAGGGTTTTTTTTTTCTTCTGACAGTCAGTCATGCAGTTCTGTATCCAAGATTGAAGATGTTGTCCCCCTAAATGTGACGATCGGACAGTGCTCGATGGCATCTCCTTACCGGCTCTTTTTCGTCGTGCTCCGATCATCACAAGGCCGGCAGCCATCATAGCAGAGAACACCGTGATTGGTACGACAAGAGCAACAACTAAGACCACCTTGTGATTGCTTCCTACATCATTCGTTTATAGATTGAAAAAGAATTAATACTGACAGACCACTATGCTTTTCCAATGTTCCAAAATCAAAAGGGGGGAAATGCGTCTTAGTTTACCATGGCTTTCCTCACTCGGTGAAGACGGGTCGGCCTTGAGGCCGATCCTGACATCCGGCTTGCCGTCGAAGAAATGGTACGTCTCGTAGCAGAAGCTGCATCGGACGCCGAGGATGCGTCCGCCCTCGCGGTCGTCGTACCAGCGGGTGCTTGCTTCTGAACCCAGCGAGATCTCCACGTCCTGTGGTTTTGGAGACGACATTGAACCCACCAGGAGGTAGATCGACGGAGATTGCAGTGATTGCGGGGCGAGCGGCAAGGGTCATAGGGGAAGTTAGAGTATACCTGCAAGGCTGCAAGCCTCTGCCTGCAACCTGCTGGGCTGCTGGTGCGTGCTGGTGCTAGCCGCCGCCTCCTGCCACGCTGGCTCGCCGCAGGCCACCAGCTTCTGGACACAATATGTAATTTGTTTTTTTACTAAATTAGTGTCACAACATCCAGGTTTCATGCGTAAATTATTAGCTTAGACTTCAGGCATCTGACTCAGATAGCAGCGCAGGAGCACCTCCTACTACCTAGGCGACAAGCAAGTTCCTCAATCCACCGCCCAGGCACAAAAATCACAACATACCGCTGAAGGCGAGGCCGTAGCAGGCGACGACGCATGTCTGGATGACGGTGTTCTCCTGCTTGGTGAAGGGCTTGGAGACGACGCCGAACCTCTCGAGCGCCGCCATCCAGGAGCGGACCAGGAAGTACCCGAGCAGCCCCGCGGCGACGTTGAGTGAGGGGATGATCCCGACGGTGAGGTTCAGCTTGTGCGTGATGATGCAGAAGAGCACCCCCAGGACGGCGCTGACCACCAGCCCCCGCGCCGTCACTTGCTCCCTCCACGGGGGCACCGCCTTCGGCGCCGGCGGCGCGCCGTCGCCGGACGCGAGGAGCGGGCCGGTGATCTCCCCCTCTGATCCCATCGGTCGCCGCGCGTGGGTATCGGCAACAGCAATGCCTCTCCCCCCCCCCAAAACTCTAACCTTTTCAATCAACTCAGTTATGGAGTAATCAATCAATAAATTAAATACTCTCAGCTCTTGGCTTTGTAGGGCTAGTTTCGCGTGTGGTGCGGTGCAGGCGAGGCTTGCCGGCCGCCGCGACGCCCCTAGCCTGGCCGCTTGCCCAGCGCCCCAGCCGTGTCCGCGGTCCGCCTGACCGCCGCCCGCCGGGACTCCGCGCTCGCCCTGCGGCCCCTGCCGAAGCACCGGCTGCCGCTGCCCGCTGCTGTGCGCGGCCGGGCTCCGGTTCCGCGACCGCGACCTCACCCACCTGTTGTGCGCGGCTCCTCTAGCCTCCGGCCGCTGTGCGGTGCTGCCTTCTCTAACCCTAGCTCGCTCGCTTCGCTCGGCGCTCGAAGTCGGCAGGGGTCGTCGCTGTCGGGGAAGATCTGCGGGGTGCGGGAGACGGCGACAGGCATCCTCCTCTGATCTTCTGGCGATGTTGGTGCAGGTGAGGATCCTGAAGGAGCGTGTTTGTAGGGGAAGGAGAAGGATCACACGATCGTGGGAAAGGAAGGAGAGCCGGGGTGCGCGTGATTGACGGTGCGGAGAGAAAGAAGCGCGGGGGAGGAGGGATCGCACGGGACCAAGGGAGAGGTGAAGCGAAATTTTACCGCACCAAAACGATGTCCTTTCTTTAGTCTTTTTAGTTGTGATAAGGCCATTCTTAATGTACAGTATCATCGCTCGGTTTTCAAGGAAAATGAAATTATAAATGAAATAGATCTCTTTTAATATACAGTTTTATACGACTATATGATATCATCTCTCTTTCTCTCTACTTTTCCTCTCTTTCTTCCCCGTTACATGGGATAAAACCCAATAACGCTTTCAACGGGGGTTTTTATTAAGATTTCACCGTTTTGGAAACAACGCTCAAACGTTTCATGAGAGTGAAACGTTTATCTTCTCTCTTTTGGTTTTATATAAAAAGTTGATGTGAAACCTTATTTAATATGCATCAAACTTCGTGAAATCATATTGAGACTGATGGAGATGCACAGGTCCACCGGAAAAAAACTAGATTGGTTCCCCCGTCTTGGTTTCGAGCAATCGAGCTAGATCCCGAATTATTTAACTGGACATGCTGCACATGATATTTTTGATGCTACTGCTGACACGGACTTGGCCGTTACATTTTTGGAGGGCCATGGAGCATGCATGCATGGTCAACGGCGGCCCCAGCACAGGGATGACGAAAATGTGTGTCCCCGTCACCCCGTGCTTCATGACCTAATGCTGCCGCAACAGGCGTAAGCACGGCTGGACGACCTGGACTTCTGTTAGATGTGAACTTGTCACACACGTATGACGTATAGACCAGGCTTTAATCTGCACCAAGCCTTCACTGCTACTGTCGTCACAACTTCTCTTCATCTACCATACAAAAGTCAAACTGCTAAAAAATATAGAAATAATATACAAGCCGAAATTATATTATGAGATGAGCTACCTCTCCCGTCAGCGATTCTATAAAAGACGATGGCCCCCATAAAAAAAGTGCCTTGCTACAGAAACACAATATTGAATTTGCATGTACATATATACAAACATGCCATATTTGAAAGAAAAAAATAGAAAGAAAGTCGCAATAAATCTGAGGTCTCTGTTCTCTGTTCTCGATTACATTGTCGTGCCTGGCAATTGAATTCATACCTACCAGACGTCCAGAACGCTTCGCAAACGTGCACCACCAAATCGGCACGCCATATGATTCGCCGGTTGCCATATAATGCAGGCTAGGTAGGGTCACAAATAAACAGAAAACAGGTCAGATGGTACAAAATCGTTGATCACATGCCACATAATTTGGTGGGTACGTTGTGCAGTGTGTGTTCTCCAGCAAAAGCTTCCCAAAAGGGAACTCCAGAACAGGCGCAGCGCATCCACCTACCACCCAGATGTACTGTACACAGCCCTTATTAAACACAACAAAATCAGTGCCAATATAAACAACCACATTAATCCAGCATCACAAGTTCACAACATAAACTTGATCCCATATTGTATATATTGCCCCACCTTAAAATACTCCTACTACAGTCCACAGGCTGTAATTTTTAAAAGAGTCGCAAAAAGAGGGATCCTAGGTCACTGCTCAATTTTTTACTGAATCGTGCAGTAGAGCACCCGTAGTTCTCATGTTCGAGAGTGGCGAGTTTCAAGTCGCTAGTCAATTAAGAAAGGGAATGAACATGGAGATCAAACAAGATGCATGTGTTTAGCAGTGGTATAATACAACTTTGATCTTTTCTTTCTTTCTTTTTTCTTCCTTGTGGAAATAGACTGCAACTTTGATCTTGGCCGTGTTGTGCGGTGCCACCTCATCAAGAATACAGAGAAGGATTTGAATTCAATGTCATGTCATTGCCATGACTGCTAGGAGAAAACTCTGCCAATCTAGAGGGTTGGATTAATGACGGGTGCAGTCATGCTGTTGAAATATTCCAGCATGTTCCTGTCAGATGGTCCTCTAGAAAGATGGTACTTGGACCATTGGCGCTTGAGCATTCTTGAGGTAGTTCCATATAGACCAGGTAACCGAATGTAATATTTTCTAGTCTATCTTTTGTTGCTGATTTCTTCATGAAGTGAATCTTTGTTCAACTCCTGGAGGAAACTGATCAGATTGAATCGAGCCACAATATTCTACAATTCGCATTGCATTCCTATATTATCAATCTTTTAGATCGATTCTATATTTCGACCCTTCTGATCATGTCTTAATTGAAGATTAATCTATTCACATAATAAACCATTGAAAGAAATATTATAACATACCCACCGCCAGGGGCGAAGCTAGAACATATCAGATGGGGGTGCCTTTCTCTTATAGTTATGAAATTTTAGTCTACAATCATGGTGAAAATCTGTTTTTAATAGTGATTTTTCAAAATTTTGTGGATGCCTGGGCACCCACAGCTTACTACGTAGCTCCGCCCCTGCCCACCGCAGTGCTAGATTATCGAAAAAAGTTGTGGCTCCGATAGTTTTTCTTTGGTTTGCCAAACAACACCCTCGTTACCTTATCCCTTGTCCTTTGTCGCCTTCACTTTTTTCAGCGGGCTGGAATCCGTATGATACCCCTACAATATCACTAACATCTTTTCGAAAAGAAAATCGCTTTGCATTTTTGGTGAATGAGGTTACATGTTGGCGAAGGTAAGTTGAGGTGGTAACATGCTGGTTCTTCTTCAACTCTTGGAAGAATTAAGCTCTGCTTGTTTTAGTTTTTTTTGCTGACTTTTTTTCTATTAGAAGCCATAAGCTGAAACAAAACAGCACACTAAAAAACTAGAAAGCTAACTTCTGAGGAAATATGATAGGGCTCGTTTCATATCCAAATTCCCTTCAAAAACATTTACTTGGTGGCACCATTTGGCTAGCTAGTTGGATTCTTGAAATTAGAACAAAAACCAGGAGAAACCAAATTTTGGATGTTTCTCTGGACAAGTAAAAAAAATGAGAATAAGTTTCAAGTAATTATTTCTGAAATGTTTCTCTATTCATAGCGTTTGGCGGCGATTATAGTGATTCTATTGAGAACTTGAAATTTTTCTCGCTGCCAGATGAAATGTTTCTTGCTGCCAAATGTACCCTAAAGCCAAAAAAACATGCTGAGAGAAGCTTTTCCAGTTTTTAATGTGCCGAGAAGATAAAATTTTATTGAAAAACCCAATAGCAAAAGTCAACAACTAGAAGCCAAATAAAAGTTTGTTGCAAAACTCATAAACTAGAAGCCAAATAAAAGTCTGTTGCAAAAGTCAATAGTAAAGAGTCAATAACTAGAAGCCCAAAGTCAGAAAGCCAGCTTTTTAAGACAAAAATACCTGAAAACTGCAGTTCAAACAATAAAACAGTTATGATCATGCCACAATGTTTTTCCAATCTGCATTCTTATTATCAAATCCAAAAGGTTGATCATACACTTCCACCCTCTAACCATGCTCTAAGTGAACAATGATCAATCTATCCTTCATGTTTATACCCTCCAAAAATTACAGCACAAACCATCACAGTGTATAGTACTCGTAGAACCGTACATACTGACATGCAAGATCATCTAATTAGTCGTGGCCGGTGGCTCCAATAGCTTTTCTCTGGTTCGATGAACAACGTCCCAAAAACTGAATCGTCTCTACGTGCGTTACAACATCTCGTGTCGTCTTCACTTGTTCAACGCCCTTCTCCACGTCATTTGGAATATGGCCACAGTCCACAAACACATCGCTAGCATCCTTTTCGAATCGAAAAAGAAAAGAAAAAACATAACCGGGCCGTGAAAGGAAACCGGACATGTCCGTGGGGCTCAGAAGCGGACGGCCAGGATCATGCGTGGTCCAGCAGACTGAGCCCACGAAGGCACGGATAAGGCATATAAGGCCTTAGGCCTTAGCCACCTTGCCGTGGACCCCACGTCCCGGCCGCGCCGCACGGCATGCATCCCAAGAAGGTCGGGTCCGGCGGGTGGGTGTGTCTGGCTGGTGACGCGAGCGACGCTGCCACCCTCCGAGGTGCGGCCGGTGGGTGGCGCGCGCGGCGCGGCCCCGTTGCCTTCCCGCCCGGTCCGACCCCCGTAACTAACCGCAATTCAACCTCGACGCCGGATCCGCGCCTGCTAGGCCCCGACTCGCCGCCACGTCACCCGCCTGGGGCTTGGGCCACGGGCACCCGCCGAGGTATTTATACGAGCGCCCCGGGCGAGCCAGCGCCCCACACCGTCTTCCTCTGTTTTGCCAGGGCCAAACGGGTCGAGTTGAACCGACGCCATTGCAAGAGATAGGTTGGGGGGCAGGCAAACGAGAGGCGTAGGGAATTTCTGCCGGTGGGGCTGTAGAGAGGGAGCGCGAGAGGGAGAGGCAGGGCTGCGACGAGCGAGCGTGGGCTGGGCGATCGCGGGAGCGATGACGACGGCGGCCGGCATGCCGGGGTCGCCGGTGGGCTCGGCCGCGGCCGCTGGCGGTCCCGCGGCGCCCGAGGTGGCGGCCAGGGACGCGGTGATCGGCTGGTTCCGCGGCGAGTTCGCGGCCGCCAACGCGATGATCGACTCGCTGTGCGGCCACCTGACGCAGATCGGCGGCGGCGGGGCCGAGTACGATGCCGTCTTCGCCGCGCTCCACCGCCGCCGCGCCAACTGGTTCCCCGTCCTCCACATGCAGAAGTTCTACCCCGTCGCGGACGTCACCGCCGAGCTGCGCCGCGTCGCCGACGCCCGCGCCGTCGCGGGGTCCTGCTGCTACTCGGAGGAGGCTGCGTCCACGGTGATCCAAGAGCCCATGGAGGACCTCCCCGCTGAGCCCGAGCCCGAGCCCGAGCCCGAGCAGCAGGAGGAGGAGCCGGAGCACGAGCAGCACCAGGATCCGGCACCGGCGGCCGAGGAGACTGATGGCACCGTCATCAACCCCGCCGTGGACTACCACGAGCCGGACGCGGCGGAGGTTGATTCCTCGGCAGATTCGTCGGAGCGGAAGGCCCCCTCCACGGAAGACGACACCGTCGCAGACGGACGTAAGTACAGTCACTACCAACCCGCAAATTAAAATCGTGCCGTGCTCACGTCAATTAATTACCCTGCCTCTGCCTGCTGCATCCCGTTCATGTTCCGGCCTCCGCATTCGAATTTGCCTAATCCGTCGTCGTTTCCTTTAGCTCAACTACCGCACTAGTAGAGTATAGAGTTTCTAAAATTATCAAATAAATATCGGTCGCTTCGTAATTTCGGATCTGGTAGCCAGGTGTGGCTTCCTCCGCAAGTTTTTTTTTTTCTTACTAATCTCCTACTTTCTAGGCCTAACTAAAACCGGACGAGGACTAGTATAATGTTTTTTTTTTTTGGAATTTTATTTATGTGTTTCCGATTCACGAGATTAACGGGCTGCTTAATCATGGCACTATTGCTAAAAGCTGCACAGGAGCGTTGGTTCATGGGAAATGGGAATGGAGATGGCGCAGGGGTCCATTTCTTCTGGTGGTTAGTGGAAAAATGAAGTGCGAGGTCCAATAATTACTCTTCGTGTCCATGTCCAACGAGTCACCATCCTCTCGGTCAATCCTGGCCGTCGGTCGTGGCGGCGGCGGAGAAGGTAGTACCCGTGAAAGGGGATCACTGGGTCGCGAGGGGCGAAAAACCCTACCGCTTTTCCTCCGAGGCTCCGACGGCCTTCTTTTTTTCCGGTTTGCTCCGCCTCCACGCGGCCACCTCGGCCACCCTTTTGGCCTGTCGTGGCCCCGCGGAAAAGTACCGGTGGGGCAGTATGGCGGCCTCTTGCAATTACACGATGCGTTTACTGTAGCTGCGTTGCCACCTAACGGAGGTTTATTAAATTATTAAACGTGCTGTGCAGCTGCGGGCTACGGCCGCTCGGGCGCCTCCGCCCGACCCGTCTGGCTGAGGGCAGCCAGTGGCCTCGAATCCATCGTTGCAGTGGGGCACACCAGCCTGGTCGAGTCTGGTCCGTGCAAGTGTGCAGCGGTGCTGAGATTGGCTGTTGCCGTGTCTGCAAATTGCGCGTGTGGCCTTTGAATATTGCTGCCCATGTGTCGCTCTTAGATCGATTGGCACTGGACTTGGCACGGTTGGCCTCGACTCAACCTGGGCATTCGGTTTTAACCGACGAATCGGTTCGGTTTGTTCGGTTGTTGTAAACTTCGGTTTCTAGAAATCAACGACCGATCGGTTTCCTATAGAACGAAGAACCGACGAGTTCGGTGTCAGTTTTCTCCGTTTGGTTTTTCGGTTCCACCGAACCAGCCGAGCACAGAGAAGAACAAATTGACAGAAAAAACTTGGAACGGGAGAAGAACAAATCGACAGGATCAGCACATGCCACACGCTTCGTTGCCCGCAGCCGCGACATCCCACTCGACGCTCGCGCTCACGCCGCAACTCCAATGTCCTACTCCACTCACGTTTCCAGGTGCTGGCGTGTTGCTCCCGCCGCCACAGATTCACCTGGCCCAGCGAACCGTTGCCGTCAGCCTCGACTGCCGGCTTGCCAGAAGCCGCGCGCCGCTCGCCTGGCACCGCGCGCCGCCGCCACCTGTAGCCGCTCGTGCCGCCGCCGCCGCCTGAAGCTGCTCGCACCGCCGCCGCCGCCTGAAGGTAGACTTGGGTAAAGACCTAAGCGAATGGGGGCTGGGGCGGCTGGGTGAAGTCACGAGTGGTGCGGTTGGGGGCTAGCTGCAAGTCTGCTCTTTACGTGGCCTCTGGTGGGCCGTTGCTGGGCTGGACTGGATCGAACGCCGTTCACCGAAGTTCACAAAACACAAAACCGAAACCGAACCGAAAAACTGACAGTTCGGCTCGGCTCGGCTCGGGGTTCGGTTTTCGGTGTAAATATGCCCAGGCTGAGCCTCGACGGAACTTGTGACTCCTCATTTGATGGAGCGAGCGGTCGGTCGGTGAATGCCACACCCACACTGACGGCAGCCTTGAACTCGAGCTCCCAAGCGGCGTGCCTCTGACGCTGGTGTGAGTTGAGTTAATGGACCCACATGAACCCGCACCAAGGGAGACCGACCACCTGGCCCCAGATCAGGTTCGGAGTGCCAGGAAGGCTGGATCTGGTGCCGCGCCGATCGGATCGGCCGCCCCGGGCAGTCCGGGCCGCACACGTGGTCGCCCGTGGGCCACTGTCTCGTGGGACCCTGGCCAATCAGCCGAATGTACTGTGAGGGGTCCCGTCCGCTGGGTTTCGCGAAAGAACTTCTTGTCTCCGTACGCCATGTTGCTCAAGGTGGTGGACCGTGGCGGCTCCCGTCGAGTCTTCAGCCGCCGCGAGCGTGCCCGTCAGGGACTCAGGGGTAGGTGTGGCGTAGGAGTGCAGACTAGAGGACTTTTTTTTGGAGCTTTCAGAGAACTTTTTTGGAGCTTCTTGAATTTCTTTGCACATGCACGGTTGAGACGTGCCACGGAATTGATTAATTGGGTTACAACAGCGTCGCTGGTGTATGCGCTGTCGGCTGTCCATTGATGATTACATCATGTTCCAAGCTTTGTCCAGATGCTGCTGTCGTTAGTCAGCTTGCCTTTTTTGCAGCCCGTCTCGATTTTAGAAGATTTGAGTCAATCTGACAATCTCCCCCAAAATTCACAACCGATGGACTATGCCTTTCTTGTTTAGAAAGAAAGTAGATGGAAAACAATTCTTGTGTTTCTTGTGCGTGCGATGGACCATTGCGAAAGCTAGAAAGAAAAGGGAGTGATATAAGGAGGGCGGGTTACTGGAGTAATCTTTATAATCGTCCTTGCCTAATAATTGAACATGTATACTGCTGCTGGTCCCTGCTTTCATTCGGTGCGTGCGGCTACATACACACTTGCAATGCCTGTCTTCACTTCTTTCAACTTTGGCGAATCTCTTCTACGCGCTCTCCTCTTTATCATATTATGGAAGACACTTTTTTTTCTCTCCATTCATGCTGCAGTCCGTAGAAAGTGACACCAAAAGGGTGCAGCAGCTAGAGATTCAACCAAAAACGAAATCATTTCTTCCTGGGTTATGATGAATATTTTGAAGATCCAACGGGTGATAAAAGCAGCACATGACAGAACGATATGTGAAAATTTGAACGGGCGATAGACTGGACATGTTGGTGTCGATGTCGATCGAGGCACCTTTGCCCGGCCCCCTAGCAAACTCCCAAGTGAACATTTAATCATGCCATGCGTAAAAAGTGAAGATTAAGTACAATCTGTATTTTTTTACTGAAATGTTTGTGTTCTCTTGGATCTGTTTTTTTGTCCCTCGAACACTTGTGTAAGCGTTTTAATTTATTTTTCTTGCTTTCTCCAAAGTTAAAAGTTTTGATACCCAGTAATAAGGATGCTATGTCCTAAATCATATAGCTTCGTTGAAGAATTTGGTGTCTATTTGCTTTTTTTTGTTACAAACCGTAGTATATATCCAACAATGGTTGGGTAGCCTCTGAGATATATATTACTTAGCAGATCATACTGATCAAGGATCTCAAGGGGAACACAGCCTACCAGAGAGCTACCCCATCTGCTCTGACCATGAGGAGTGCATTGCCCGTCCCGAGAGGATCAAGATCCAGAAAGGTTTCGTTGCGAAGGAATCCGTGAAGGGGCACATGGCGAGTTCCAACTTTACACCACTCGGCAATCTTTCTGTACAGAAGGACTAGGAGATGCTGTAGGAAGTAGTAGCACTTCTATTCATCTTAAAATTCATTTCTTCTAAACACACTCTCTATTTTTACTGATGTTCATGACCTTGTGCTACAACCAGGTTAATGTCGTGAAAGGCTTGAAGATATATGAAGATGTGTTTACAACATCGGAGATCATGAAAGTTGCAGATTTCATCAATGAAATTCGTCAGGCTGGCAGAAATGGAGAACTTTCAGGTAAGTTGGGTTCCTATTTCTGCAGAAGTTCTCGTTCATGAAATATACCTATATGTCTAAAAAAATTTAGTATTATTTTTTCATTGTGTTAGCTTACTTCTATTAGTTTCCATAACTAACATGTGTTTTTTCTCCAAAAAAAAAATAAAAAAATCTGCGGTATCATCCATTGATGCTTTAAGATACCAAAATGCTATGCATAACATCTAACTGTGGTCCTAGTTCAGGCAATGTTTCATTACCTTTTCTATCTTTGATGATTTTTTGTCTTGTATGTTTTGGTGCTAACTGGCTCATAGATCTAGGGTCCTAGACTCCTAGGTCCTACAATTGTCGCCCCCCCATATTATAGAAACAGAAAAATATAAGATGCTGAAATTTATAACTAGATTACTAGTACTGATCCAGTATCTTCCTAGGCACAGTAGAACTTTAATCTAACAAACAAAAGTAAAGTTATCAACCTACACACTGACCGATTGGACATGTCTTTCCCTTCAGCTAACTTGAAGTTTACCTCTCAAAAGAAACACCTCTGAACTGAATATATAATTTAATAAATACTAGTAACGTATTAGATCGCTTCTGTTTTATTGGAATAGGTCGTGCCAAGCCATGGTAACGTCCGTCCAAAGTCGTGCACAACAAAATGTTGATCCAAGTAAGACCTCAACTGACCTCTTAAGTTCCTGACTATGTTGACCCCTCCTTAGGAATTGACATAGAACCCATTGGGTTTGGCTGAAATCATCACATCCAAGTAAGCTACCTGAACTTGGAAACCACTAATTTTTTTAGCTCTTGTCAGTGTGTTCATCTATTTTGTCTCTTGAAATGTGAATGTATGTTTACGTGTTCAATGAAATGAGTATCTTGTTGTAATATTGCCTTGGTGCACTTCCCTTGTCCAGTCTGGTGCTTATTATATATCCTTTTCTTTTCAAATTTAGGTGAGACTTTCATATTCTTCAACAAGCAGATCAAAGGAAACAAAAGGGAGATCATACAGCTCGGTGTCCCGTTATTTCAACCTACCACAGAGGAAGCTAATTGTATGTTCCGAAGACTCAGTACCTCGTTTTCTTCAACTTGCTTACACTGGCAAGCATATGCCTTTTGTGCATAGTATATTTGTATGGCTATGGCATCTAAAGACATTGAAATGCCTTGTGAATGATGTCACAAATGCCCTCTTTTCTCCTTGTCCACAGGTCACACAGAACCAATCCCCCTTGTCCTCCAGGCTGTCATTGACCACCTTGTTCTTTGGCGTTTAATACCAGAAAGCAGGAAACCAAACAGTGTCATCATCAACTTCTTCGATGAGGTAGATCTTGATGTGTTGAAGCATGACAGCACACTTGATGAAATCAAATGCTCTTTCGCTTCTATTAGTCCATAATAATACCTTTCACTGTAGTTGAATAAAGTTGCCCTGTTTGAGAATTACGGTCATTTAGAAAAATAAAGAAGTTTAAAATTATAACACACTGACTGTGGTTTAAATTTAAATTTTATTTTATGTATCTCTTAAAACAACCTGTTAACTATCCTCTAGTGAACCTACAATTGGCGAATTGTGGGACCGCATAAATGGAATTGAAAAATATTTGCCTGATGCTGTCAACTTTACATTTGATGAAGTGATTAACAAAAGCTGGGGTGAGATTACAGAGTTGACAAACTGAAGAAAAAAGATGTTACCTGGATATCTGTGTTCTCTACAGGGCATGGATAGATAGCTCAGTTTTACAAACAGCAAATATCCCTTCCTTGGGCAAGTGTCATTTTTAGGCTCTCACAAGTCAGTTAATCTGTTTTGCAGGATGAACATTCACAGCCCTACTTCAAGCCTCCTCATCTGGACAACCCCATTTGCACTCTTCTGCTGTCTGAAACTACGATGGCGTTTGGCAGGTCACTCGTCACTGACAGCAACGGCAACTACAAGGGACCTCTCACACTCTCACTAAAGCAAGGGTAAGCTTAACAATTGCATTATTTTATTTAATCATACTATCTAAGATGAAACATAAGGCTCATAGCCATGGAATTGTGCTCGAAAAACCTGCAGGTCCCTATTAGTGATGCGTGGGAACAGTGCCGACATGGCGCGCCACGTGGTGTGCCCGTCGCCCAACCGGCGCGTGAGCATCACGTTCGCAAGGGTGAGGCCATCCACGCCGGTGGACCTGAGCCCACTCCCGTCCCCCACCAAGGCCATGACGCCCTGGCAGCCGCAGCCGGCCACGGTCTCCCAGGTGGCGGCGCCCGCGTGCATGACGCAGAAGCCCCCGGTTAGCGGTGCCATAATCGGTTATGCCCCGACCCCGCAAGCCGTGCTGGCGCCCGCGGCCTGGGGCATGGCCATGCGCGCGCCCGTCATGATGGTGGCCGCAGCGCCTGCGAGGCCCATGGTGATGGCCTCGTCGGGCACCGGCGGCGGCAACATCAGCAAGCGGATGGGCCGCAGCGGCACCGGCGTGTTCCTGCCGTGGACGGTCGGGCCGAAGCGGTACAACAAGCACCTTCCGCCGCGCATCCAGAAGCGCCGGTTCTCGGCGATGATGTCGCCCATCGAGGCGCAGGGCTGAGGACCCGCCCGACGTCACGTCACCGTCGAACCGAGCGGTCAAGTAGGACCCGATGCAATGAGCTACCGTTTAATTCCTAGGGTTCTTGGAGTGTTTTTCTCTTGTCGTCGAGGCAAAAAAAAAAAAAAAAGGAAACAAAGAAAAAGAAGAAATGGTCAAGACGCGCGGGCAGTTGAGTTTGGACGTCTTGTATTTTGGTGACCTGTGTGGTTTTTTTTCTTGACGAGGGCTTTTGGTCCGCCTGTAATTTAGCCGGGTTTGTGACTTGTGACTTTGTGAGTGAGTAGCGGAGTTCAGAAGCAGTAGAGAGTATGGGTCTAGGGATAGGTGAAGTCAGAATCAGGACAGGGTTTTCCTTTTGTTTCATCCTTTCCCCCTTTTTTTTCCGTTCCGAGAAGAATTTGATGGATGTTGCCATGCAATGCATCTTGAGTTTGGAGTCCTATATATATAGAGGCAAAAGATGCATCTTATGTTGCTCATTTGTTGGATGTCAATTTGTTAGACCGTGCTTGGTACATGAGTTTTATCAAACTAGTCTCGAGATATATCATACAAGTCCTGAACTCTTTAAGACATACTAGTATCATACAAGTCTTGAACTGTTAAGACATATCATACAAGTCCTGAACTCTTAAGACATTATTTGTTGCCCCACTTTACTCCTCGAGCCCTTAATGCTGAATGTGGCTACATGTTCGAGCACTCTACTATCTCCATACTCCCCGTCTTGTCGAATCTCCGCACTCCAATACCAGTGGAGCATCATATTGTTGTCATCATCCCCATAGACCTTCTTCCTCCACTTGAAGGCAATACCAGTGGAGCATCATATTGTTGTCATCATCCTCAAAAACCTTCTTCCTCCACTTGAAGGCCACCACATCCTCAGTAGGTGAGGTAGTGGCTAAAGTTGATGCTCCCTAGGCGGAAGTACAAGGCGAAAACTACTTTACCGATAAGTTCTTGCCCCGATCATGGATGAGCGCCATGGATTTGATCATCACCAACTCGAATGTATTGCTCTATCATCGGATCGATTCGACAAGAATGTCTATTGGTAGTATTTTTCATCTTGATCTCAACCATCAATACTCCTGAGTTTAGAGCCCAAAGTCAATTTTCACTAAAGATTTTGTTTAAATTAATAAGTTCTAAGAGTTTTAGTGAATACTCTCTCCGTCCTATATACAAGGTGCAACTATATTGGGCATAAACACCAAGAAAGACATTTACTTCTGCATCCATTGAGATTACACGCTTGGTTTAACATGCAGAGTTCTCTTGCTCACACACTCAATTAGACCAATCTCAGTGAGAGTTTTATTTGCATTAAATAGGTTGTCATATAGGTATTTTAGGTGACATGACAACATATTTAAGAAGAGCGATGAAATAAGTTTCATTTTGTTATGATTAACAACTCTCTATGAGTCATGTAATTAAATGCTAATGAAACTATAGAATGAAAATCTTCATTGAGAGTGAGAATTTCATCCAAGTTTTACATCATGACAGTCTTGGAAACAACACTACGAAACTTCCCATTAAGACTGGTCTTAGGGAGCCACTTGTTTGCATGCACGTTGAGTCCGAGGAATGGTGCCTAATTACTATGCACATGAATTTAACCATAAGATATTATACTTCCTCTGTCTAGAAAAGAATATAATTTTAATATATTATCATGTTAAAGTATCTTATATTTGATTAACTATATATAAAAAATATTAAAATTTATAATATCAAATGAGTACCATTAGATTTTTAGAAAATACATTTTCATATTACACTTATTTGGTGTCATAAACATTAATATTTTTTTCTATATATTTAATCAAGTTTTATATACGTTGATCTAGAATACACCTAGGAATGCATTCTTTTATAGGTGGAGGTTGCAGGATGTTGATATATATTAATGCATCCAAGCTATCCGTAAACGCATAGATAAATACCAATATAGCATTTCACTAGGATGATCCATTTTTAATATGGAACCCAAAGGAACAATGTGATTGATCTAAGTCTTATACTGAACCCCTTGAGCACTAACAAGGATGGGAAGATAGAAGTTAGAAAGGGGATAACTAAGGTTTTCTAGTTCTACCCTCAGCAAGCTATGAGATTATTATTCAACTGGGAAATTACTGTAGAAGCCCACAAACAGAGTATGGACTCCTAAGTAACAGATCCTGCTCGACCTATAGACGGGAGGTGGACTATAGAAGATTCAACAAGACAGAGTCACCCTTGCGAGCTACCACCGATCTAGAATATAGGCTACATTAGGCAAGCAATCGAGTCTAAGCACCATGCCTACACTACGATGACTCCTCTAACCCTAGAGCTACCAAGATTAAAGTACTCAAAAGAGAGTTGCAAACCAGAAGAATAATAATGACAATATTACTTACTGACAAATAGAAGTTGAACACCGAAGAAATCTCAGATCCGAGCCCTAGGAGAACTTGAATCTGCAAGTACAAGGCGTAGAAGTAGCACCGACATGCCATCACTTCCTCTAAATCTCTCTCTCTCTCTCTCTCTCTCTCTCTCTCTCTCTCCTACTTCTAGAACTAAGACTACATGTAGCCCTAACTAGAGGATTACTAGTCTTCTTCTTACAAGATGGCTCTAAAGAGGTTATCCTTTCATGGGACACCTCTGATCCTATCTGGAGAATATGAATTATGAATAAGGATGCCTTGCCTCGGGGCGGGGGGGGGGGGGGGGGGGAGGGTCTGGGGTCTACTTATATAGCCCGATGGGATGAATCGTAGCCTTTAGATCAAACCGACTTCAATCAAGGGTCAAGATGCGTAGTAGAGTTCGGTTGGAAGCCATCACACGAAGGAGGAGGGGCTTCCAGGTGGGCCCAGGCCGGCCGACCTCCCCTGGTCGCTACTAGCTCCCGCTTTGTTCTCGTGTCTTCTGGAGTCTTCCACGTCCTTCCAGTGTCAATTCCAGATCCGTTTGCGAGATGTATCATGCCGTGGTTGAATTCTTCCCTTTCCCAGCTTTTGTTTAAATCTCTAGAAAATAATAATTTACAGAGCTATGAAATTCTATTAGTTTAGTCCCCACAACTTATGGTGGTGATAGTTCTAGGGTGTTCTAGAGACTTCTGAAGTCGTATCCATATAGGACTTTGTCTCTGGGACCCCAAATATGTCTGTTTCGATCATCTCGACGAGCTCTTCATAATGGTGCACACTAATTCATAATTGGAGATACTTTTATGTAGTGAATATTCAATCCTTCAAAACAAGTGAGAACACCAAAACTCGTGGAACTCGTTAGTTCAAACCCCTATACCTATGTTTAGTGATGGAATTAATAAGCATATGCAGATTATGTTGATAGTTTAAAATGGTTGTTAACTACCGTCAACATAAGCAGACAATGAAGACTGGCACAACGCCTCACTATCCAAATGCAATCCAATAGGACTAGCTCTATTCGCTTTAGCTATAAGTCGATTTTAATCCATATAAGTCAGCCATGGAGCAGTGTTTTTCTCTCATAACAAATCAGTCATTTTATCTTATTAGTCGACTTGTAAATCTAGCCGAACAAAGCCATAGTTGTACATCCCATCGCAACGGGATTGGGTGCACGACCCCAAGTTTGGCCTCTAATTCAAGCCAAGGCCACGGGCGGACTCGGTCCCTCGAGTCAGGATCATACCCGCTAGTCCATGATGTACACGGACAACTACAGATGGACTACTAACTCCTGCACTGTCATCATTGGAGGGAAGCTGAAGTCCATGACAAGCTCTCGACATACAAGGTAGCTGGCATACCATCAACGTGCCAATAGTGCTAGCTCGACTGGAACTATAGCATCACACCACACCATGTCACAACGTGGGAATGAAGCCATGAAGATAACCATATCGACGACGTGCAACGATTTTGAACAAGATGTCCTTCCTTGCGAGACAAGTTTAGTAGTTTATAGTTTTCTCCCTTCCTCAGGCTCACAACCACTCGGTTGGGAGAACCTCTCCCATTATACAGGACCTAGCCCCCAAGACTTTATATGAGGACAATCAGGCTTCCTCTTCTAGGGATGGACTCTCAAGAAACTCCATTCATGCAGTCCATCTCCTTTCTCCTACTGAAATCCCTAGTTTGGTTTTGGCTAATTAATGAAACCTATTTGGAGCACTACAAGGTTTTCCCCCTGATTCAACGGCAAGTGTTGCGATAGGCCAAAAAATGTTGCAATAGACAAAATTGCAACACAAAAATTTGGTTGGGAAACGTTGCCACTGATGCGGTAGCAATAGGTTTGCGCAACACTTTTATTTTGGTGTTGCAATAGATTTTCCTCTATTGCAATACAATGGAGGTTGCAAGCCATAGTACAAGCAACCACCGCAGGTGTGGCAATAGTAAGCAACACAACAGGCGTTGCCAGAGATATCTATTGCCACATACGTCTTGCACGACGTCTTCCTCCCTGACTCAACCTACGACACTTTCATCTTCCATGTAAGCCCATATCCGGTCCATGTCAGGTGCCACAACGACATCGTCTTGCATCTTGACTCGACTAATATCATTTTCATCCCCATATACTCTTACTTGTTGCCACCAAGTGCCAGCAAACACAACTAGTCCTCCGGCCTCCTAGTTCCTCAGTCCAAGCCTCACGTCTATCCTTCGCCACTCTCGGTCCATCGACACAACATGCCACTATTTGATCTTCACCTCATCATCGACCATCACCTCCGAGCTCCATATCTGCACACCAATAGAGCCAAGAGACATGTCGCATACTCACGCCAAACTACGCCAAACTGTGAGTCTGTTGATCAATCACTCGTAAGGATGAACCACAAGAACACATATCGACCTCGTGTTCGCGTAAAGTCAACTTATCTAACTTTGACCAAGTTTATACAATCAACATCTACAATAGGATTTGCTAAAATTCCTAAACTTAGTTTTTTCAGATGACAATTATTGCAAATATTTTATATTGATGACAATTATTGCAAATATTTTATACTAAAATTATAGATTTGGCTCATTCCAATTTCATACAATCTGCAATATTTAGTAAAAAGAATAAAAAACTCGTTAGACAAAACTACAAACCCGACAAATCAGCTTTGTGTTGGCGCAAAGATAATTAAGACTGATTGCACTGCGAACGCTATACCATCCGGTAAATGAAGATAGAGAACCTTATAGCGTTAAAACGTGCTGCAACGGGGTCCTCTAAACTAAACAGTAAACGAGCGCATCTTCCAAATTTGGCGGGATAGCGGAGACACGCTACCAGCGCATGCCGCCGCTGCTGCAACGCGAGATGAGAGGGGGAAAGTGTATGCGTGGGCCTCGCTATTGCTAACTAACTACAAAAAAAATGTTATAACTCATAAACTAAAAAAATAAATTAAATTCTGATTGCACCATTAAATTTATTGCAATAAATCTTTGAAAACAATATCTCACATGGATATATTTAGATAAAATAATTAGTGAACCTCACAGTGGATAGAGGATGATATAGAGGATAGATGAGTGTGGAAGAATTACGTATAGAGGAGAGAATCTTGATGACTAGGATGTATAGAGGATGAATTTAGTGTACGAAGAGTGCGGTCAGTCTAACAATTTACAATTAAAGAGGCTTGTTTCGGTGCTTGTAAAGTACTGTCAGTACTTTTGAGTACTTTGTATTTTTATTTTGACAAGCAATTAATTTACAAAACAAATATGTATGATACCTTTTATAGAGAAGTCACACGTTGCGGAAAAAAAATCCACCAAAATCGGTTACTTTTCCCAGCACTCTTCATGTTTTTAGAAAAAAAACTAAATATTATATAAGAATTTATAGAACCGGTGAAAGTCCTTGTTTGGTTTTGGATAATTGATGTCACCTAGAGTACTAACCTTTGTCATGAAGTGTTCATACGCTAGGTTGGTACACACCAAGTGTGGGAGCTTTATGATGACCATGGTGTTGGTGGTTATGACCAAAAGATGGATCAAGTGCTCCACATTTGGAAAGAGAAGAAGAGAAAAGCAAAACCCTATGGAGATCAAGGCAAAGGTATAAATAGGGATTTTATTTTGGCAGTCAAGACACCATAGAGGGTGTGAGTGTGTTTAGGATCGATAGCCGTACTATTAAGAGGGGACTATCTCGGTGATTGCGGTTATCAAGTGCCACTAGGTGAATTCATACGTGCATATGCATTAGGACCTAGTGTGCTAATCTCTAATCCTTTGAAAAATGTTTGGAAAATGCTAACACACTTGCACAAGGTGATGTACACTTGGTGGTGTTGGCACATTTGCAAAGGAGAAGAAGCCGGAGTTGAAAACGTGGTTTTCAGGCCTGACCGGATGCTGAAACAGCGACCGAACGCTGTTGAAACATGCATCCGGTCACTATTGAAACAATGACCGGACTTTACTGAAACAAACGACCAGACGCGCCTGTACCACTGTTCACGAGAGGCAACGGTTGAATTGAAGTGATCGGACGCACAGTGAGTCCGGTCAATAGTGACCGGACGCGTCCGATCGATGAAAATCGTCTCTGGAACCTCCCTGAGTTTGACCGGACGCTGAGTGAAACATTGACCGGACGCTAGTGAAACAAGAGTCTGGTCACTACCGAAACAACGACCGGACGCTAGTGAAACAATGATCGGACGCGTCCGGTCGCTACGTAAACAGCCCATTCAAAGGGGTAATAACTCTTTTTGTTTGAGGGGGTATATAAATATGAGTTGGCCAGCTTTGAGAGCCCTCTCTTGGCACTCTAACATATTGGACATCCCTTTGAGCTAAACATACTCCCTCCCACTCATCTCTTTGCTTGATAGCGCGAATCAAAGTGAGATTGAGTGATTCCAAGTGCATTTGCTTGTGTGTTTGCATCTAGTGGCACTTGGAGATCGTTGTTGCTGCGAGTATTCTCTTTACTCTTGGTGGTTACCGCCACCTAGACGGCTTGGAGCAGCGGAGGAGCATTGGCACGAGTTGGTGATTGTTCGTGGCCATCTCCCGGTGATTGTGAGGGGTATTGTGCCTTCCCCGGCGAAGAGCCAAAAGGTAACTCTAGTGGATTGCGCGTGTCATTAAGTTACCTCCATTTGTGGGTCGGTTCTTGTGGCGCTCAAGTGTTGAGCTAGGTTTGTGAACACCTATTAGCCACCGAACCACCAAGTGGTTGGTCGACACAACGAGGAGTAGCGTGCCGGCAAGCACGTGAACCTCGGGAGAAAATCATTGTGTCTCTTGCCTCTTTGGACATCTCCCGGAGTTTCTTGGTATTCATATTGTGATTGATCATCTCTTGCCGGTGTTGGTATATCTCTCTACCACTTGAATTACATTCTTTACTTCTTGTGTAGTGGTAGTTTATCTTACTAGTGTTAGCTCTCTAGTTCATTGTATTTAGTTCATGCTAGCTCACTAGAATAGAGAGTAGTGACATAGATATTGTGTGCCTTAGAGATCATACCATACTAGAATTGTTGGGTTAGGTGGCTTGCATCACTTAGTAGAGCTAGTGCAAAAAGCTTCGCTTTGTAATTGTCTAACAAGTCTCTCTAAGTGTTTTATAGAAATTTTATTAGGCTATTCACCCCCCTCTAGCCATTTAGGACCTTTCAACCGGTCCCACATATTTTTAGTATTGGTCACTCATATTTTTTGTATTTCTCCATACTTTCTGAGTACCTCATATGTTTTCGTTGTCTGATCTAAAGGAATGATCTGTCCATATTTGTTCCAACCACCGTAAAACTTATATTATTTTTTATAGGTAGACAATGACAAAAAATTACTATATCATGACATAAAAACAAATAACAAATCATAAGGTAGTTGTACAAGAATCTTACCTAAAATCTGTTAGAAGATTTGAGCTTAGCCCAAATGAATATTCCAAATAAACCCTAAAGACTCACTCACACATGCATGATATGGTGGGGGACTTTAGTCCCACACTGCTACTCTAGAAGGAGGGAGGCCAACTTATATAGTTGAGCTATCTCCAACTAGTTGAAGCTATTGAGCAGAGGCAAAGGAAGAAACTCATGCACGCTCGCTTGCCTCGCCGGGCGTGGCATGGCGTGGCGTGGCGTCTCGCGCAGGGCACACGACATGCATGACTTCCTTTTGCCACTCGATATTTTTGCATGCATGGAGAAAATTGCGCTGGCTGCTTTAGCAAGCAATTATTCTCGTATTAATGATGATTGACTCGTACACTAATGATAGGTTCAATCACATTAATATTGTGATTACGCGGTTGTCTCTTTCTAAAGATACAGCTGCGGCGTGTGTATAAAAGAGGGACGAGACGTCGTCCTCTGGACACTACACTTTCTCCTCCTCTGCCCTAGTGATGCGCTGCTGCTGTCGACCCCATCCCGCCGCCGACGTGCCATCGGTGCCGGGAGAGCAGGATCTCCGAAGCCTGCGTCTCATCGCGTCCCTGCACGGGGTAGGGGACGTATAAGTGAACGCATCTTGGCCCCAGTGGGTTTCGGTGATTGGATGAAACACAAGATTACTGTGACTAATGTGTGTTTTGCAGAAACAGGGTTGAGTTAGGTCACGGTAATGGCGACGATACGGGCATATGGAGTTCATGTCCCCTAGCGATGGAAATCGTTTCGGTTTTCAAAGGACGGACAACGAAGACGGTGGTAGGCTAGGCTAAGTGTCACATGGTGTTGGAGGACACTTAGGTAGTCTTAGGTCTTTGTTTTTCCTTTGGCCGTACTATAAAGGGGAGCGTGAATCAGTAGCTTGACTTAGATGAGTCTATTGAGGTAGGTATGGTGCACACTTGTTATTTCATAGCCCTAGGTAGCTTAAAGAGATGCCTTATGTCGTGAGGATGAAAAGTCGTTAAGGCCGCGTCGCGATCCGAGTTGGTTTTGCCCTTGAGAAGGGCATCAGACGCTGGCCTGGTGGGCATCGGAAGCGTCCGATGCTCACTCAGACTAGGATTTTGTCTGGTGCGTGGCATCAGACGCTCCGATGTTGCCACATCGGACGCGCCTGTGCCACTGTTCACTTGCGAGTGAACCTAAGCTTGCACCGGACGCTGGCATCGGACGATGAGGGCCAGCGTCCGATGTCCATGCAGAGAGGTTCCAGAGAGGGTAAAACCACATCGGACGCGTCCGTTGTGGTGACATCGGACGCTGCACAGCGTCCGATGCTCCTTTAAGTTGTCTGACAGGTTGTACAGTCGACCGTTGGTCGAGGTCATCGGAGCGTCCGATGCTAGGCATTGGAGCGTCCGATGCCCCCGCAGAAGCACCTGTTCAGTGCTCTATTGGATGGCCGGTTGGGGGAGTATTTATACTCCTCCTCCACTTCCATTAGAGTGTTCTTGCCACTTTCCTTTGCTGAGAAACACATAGTGAGTGTGAGAAAGAGCAAAAGCCCTAGTGAGCTTGAGAGAATAGCTAATTGAGAGAATTAGTGACCTCCTAGTGAGAATTGAGTAGCAAGTGTGCATCCATCCATCTCTTTGGCCTTGTCTTGGTCAAGTGAGAGTTCTAGCTTGTTACTCTTGGTGATCGGCATCACCTAGACGGCTTGGTGGAGATCGAAGAGCTTGGTGATCATCCAGAGGCTTTGTGGATGACCCAAGTCAAGTTGTGACCGGTAGCGAGCGATTCACCGTGCCGGAGTAGCGAAGAATCAGCTTGTAGTGAGCACTTGATCTTTGCGTGGATCAAGGGGGAGCGATACCCTTACGTGGGTGCTCCAACGAGGACTAGGGGGGTGTGCTGACACCTCGATACCTCGACAAAAGATCGTCTTGTCATCTCTACTCCTTTACTTACGCATTTACCTTTGAGCAATTCAATTCCACAATATATTTGTTGTTCATTCATTATTGAATTGCTTTGCTAGAGTAGGAATGGCATAGACATTGTCTTTTGTGCGGTAGAATAGAAAGAAACACACTTCTAGGCAGAAGGGGCTAATTGGGCTTAATAGGTTTTAATTCTTGCTAAAGTTTTAGAAAAGCCCAATTCACCTCCCTCTTGGGCATCTTGATCCTTTCAATTGGTATCGGAGCCTCGTGCTCTCGATTTAGGCTTAACCGCCTAGAGTTAAGATGTCCGGAGGTGATGGACCACCTCCCATGTTCGAGGGAGACGACTTTCCATATTGGAAAATCCGTATGGAGTCGTACCTAGAAGCGGTTGATGTGAAATGCCGCGAAGCCGCCATAACAGGGTTCCCCAAACCCAAGGAGGGCACTAGCCTCACGCCACATGAGGAAGAGAATGAAAAGTGGAACGCAAAAGCTAAAAACATTCTTTTTAGAGGCATTTGCAAGGATGTGTTTAACCGCGTCCGAAACCACAAGAATGCCCATGATCTATGGGATAACATTTGTGCTCTCCATGAGGGAACCAAGAGTGAGCGTGAGGAGCGTTATCATTTGGTTATGCAAAAGCTTCATTCTTTTGATATGCATACTAGTGAAAGTGCAAATGAAATGTACTCACGCTTGAATGTTCTTGTAGAAGAGCTAAATGGACTTGGCCTCACACAAATGCAACCATCTGATGTTGTGAGGAAGATTCTTTGTGTTCTTCCAATTGAGAAGTATGGACACATTGTGACCGTGCTTCATCAAAGTGAACTTTCCACCGCTACACCAACACAAATCTTGGGAAAGATCAATGCGCATGAGATGTACATGCACATCACACCAAGTGGTGGCTCCTCCACTGACAAGAAGAAAGACTTGGCCTTCAAAGCAAGCCATGACAAGAAGGGCAAGTCCAAGTCAATTGAGGTGCACCATGAGAGCTCAAGCGATGAGGAAGATGATACAAACATTGCTCTCATGGTGAGAAGAACCACAAAGATGTTGAAGAAGCTTCACAAGAATGGAGTCAACTTTGACTCAAGGAAGAAGAAGTTCTTCACAAGTAGCAAGAGAAGGCCAATCTCCAAAATGGATTGCTACAATTGCGGTGAACTTAGCCATCTTGCTCACTAATGCACCAAGCCCAAGAAAGACAACTACAAGAACAAGAACAAGGGCAAGAAATATGACTCATCAAGCGAAGATGAGAAGAGAAGTGAGAAGCCCTACAAGAAGGATGGCAAGAAGAAGAAGCAATACCACAAGAAAGGTGGCAAAGCTTACATTGTTAGTGATTGGCTCACCGACATTGACTCCTCCGGTGGCTCATCAAATGAAGATAGTGATGATGAGAAGAAGAAGGTGGCCGCTCTAGTCATTGGCACCTCTACACCACCACCACCACCATCATCGTCATCCTCTACACACCTATACCTTATGGCTAAGGGTGATCGGAAGGTACAAAGCGATGACGACTCTAGTGATAGTGATGGTGAATTTGAGGCACCCTCTTATGATGAGCTTGTTACATTGCTAAACAACTACTCTAAAATCATAAGAAAGACAAGAGCTAAAAATGAAAAGGCTTGTTAGTGACAATGAAGCTCTTGTTGTAAAGCATAGCAATGCCATACATGCTAGTAATGAGCTAAAAGATGAACTTGCTACTATGTCATCATCTATCAAGGAGCTCAAGTCCTCTAACAAGGAGCTCAAAGCTAAAAAATGAAAAACTTGATAAGATGCATAGTGATCTTACCACTAGTTATGCTTTGCTCAAAGAGAAGTATAATCAAGTCAAAGTAGATCATGATACACTTGGTGTTGCTTATGATATGCTTTGTCATGAGACACATGATGCTCCTAACCTTGTTGTTAAGTGTGACATAGCAACATCTTGTGAGGACTTGGTTAGTGAGCATGATGAGCAAAGAGCTAGTGGCAAGGGCAAGAAAGTGGTTGTGGCCGATCACTATGATGACTACATCAAGATCAAGAATGAGAATGCAAAACTCAAGAGTGATCTAGAGAAGCTTGCAACCACAAAGCAAGTCATGGTTGAGACTCAAGATGATGATTATAGCATGTCACTTGAGCTAGACATGCTAAAAGAAGAAAACAAGAGATTGAAGATGGAGAGGGATTACAAAATGACACCATCCCATTTGGAACTCCAACAAGAGAATGACAAGCTCAAGAAAGAGAAGGAGCACCTTACCACCGGGTTGAAGAAATTCACCAAGGGTCAATGTCTTCAAAGTGAGCTCCTCATGAACACCGTAATGAAGACCAATAGAAATGGTATTGGCTTTCTTGAAGAGAAGATGAAGCAACGCAAGAACATCACAAAGCCAAAGAAGAAGAAGATTGGGAGATGCTATGAGTGTGGAAAAGAAGGACACTTTGCTCATGATTGTGAAGAACCAAAACCCACACCCTTGCCCAAGCATGCTAGGCCCTTTGCTTTCAATGCTCACTACATGCTTAGACAAGACTCTAGTGGCAATGAAAGTCATGTTCATGAGGCCTCCTAACAAGAATAGGCCAAAGCAAATATGAGTTGCAAAGTAACTAGTTGAGAAGGTTAAGGGACCTCAACAAGTTTGGGTCCCGAAAGCTCAAGCTTGATTTCTTGTGTGTGTAGGTGAACTACAAGACCAGTGGATCTCATTGGGTGATTGATAGTGGTTGCACACAACATATGACCAGTGATCCCCGGATGTTCACCTCACTAGATGAGAATGTCGATGACCAAAAAAAGATTATATTTGGTGACAACTCAAAGGGCAATGTCAAGGGTATGGGCAAAGTGGCAATATCAAATGATCATACCATCTCAAATGTGCTTCTAGTTGCCTCATTGAGCTTCAACTTGCTATCCGTTGGGCAACTTTGTGATCTTGGCTTTCAATGTTTGTTCACCGACAAAGAAGTGGTTGTGACCAAGAAAGATGATACACAAGTGATATTCAAAGGCTTTAGATACAACAATCTCTATCTAGTTGACTTCACCTCCGAAGATGCCAACTTGAAGACATGTTTGTTCACTAAGCAATCACTTGGTTGGCTATGGCATAGAATATTTGCGGATACATGGGTGTATGCCGGGTCTCTGAGTGATGAGTGATTGTCAACTGGGATGATGCGCATGTTCTTTGGCTTGTGTTGTGCAGGTGTCAAGCACGGATGCAGTAATCGAAGGCGAGGTGAAGGTCAAGTAGAGACGTGCCGCGCCGATGGACCGAGAGTGGAGAAGGGCGGACGTGAGGCTTGGACTAAGGGACCAGAGGCCCGAGGATCAGCTGTGGTGGCTGGCAGCCTGTGACGACAACAAGTGAAGACTTGCGGTCATGTGTTGCCTGAGTCGTGGACTTGGGGACACGTGTCGGTGGACGGGGTGCACGGGAGGTGCATCCCTTCTACGACATCGGTTTGGTGGTAGAGCCAGAGAAAAACCATCGGGTGGACGGTTTCCACGTTTGGGCCTCAAAACCTGGGCGTGGACGGTTTCCGAGTTTGGCCTCAAAACTCGGGCTGAGGATGGTTTCCAGGTTTGGGCCTCAAAACCTGGGCGCTGAGGGTTTGCTGAGTTTGGCCTCAAAACTCAGAAGCTGGTGGGCTGGTTTCCCGGTTTGGGCCTCAAAACCGGGGGTTGGCTGGAAAAGGCTGGTTTCCCGGTTTGGGCCACAAAACTGGGGGTGCAGAGCGAGGGCGGCACGTGGCGGCAATCGGGAGGTTGCGTCGAGGCAACGCTACGAGTTGTGCGGGCATGGCCGTCGGATACACCTACCACCGAGTTGGTCCAGAATAACCCTAGGGTTTAGCTGGTTCGCTATGTAAGTAGTTAGGGGTAGAGTGGGAATTAGGAATAGGTTAGAATTAGTATAAGTAGGGGGAGACACCCACCTCCCCATTCATCTCAGTTAGTCATCCCTGTCATTTGCTCTTTGCTTCTAGGATTTCCTGCTCTCCCACATCCCTGCTGTAGCTAGCTGAGATCCACAGAGAAGAGAACAATACCTCTGTGTTCATGAGATTTTGAGGAAGTGAGACCGTAATCTCACTGTTGTAGCGTGTGGTAGCCACACGGTTGCAAATTCGTGCTTGTGATTCGCGTTTTGATCGTGTTCTTCGCGGAATCCTTTTCTCCACGTTTTTCCCGTCGATTGATCTTTTTGCTCGGTTCATCTTTTGCAAATCCGTTTGAACCAAGTTGTTCTAGATCGTGAGGCACTTCTTTCCACCGAAGGAATTCACCTCTAACCTCACGGTCTAGGAGTTCGAGCGATTTTAGGTTTGGATCGGTTTTTGCTCCTTAGTCCCGAATTCTTCCAATTCACCGATTTGGAGTTAGGTTCGAGCCATGATTCCGTTGGGATAGCTCACTAACTTCCTTGGAACTTCTCATACCAAGTCTAGGCCTTAGTGCTTTTGATTCAAAGGAGATCGGGTGAATTTCGCGGAAGAACAGTGCTGTTTCGGGACCATCGGACGCTGAACCTGGGAGCATCGGACGCTGGAGTTCATCTCATCGGAGCGTCCATTGCCACGTGTCACCTGACAGTGATTTTAAAGGAGCATCGGACGCTGACTATCGGAGCGTTTGTTGCCATCGGACGCGCCGGAGGTCGAGCATCGGACGCTATTATTTCACTGTAGCAGCGTCCGATGTCTATCCAGTAAGGTTCCAGTTTTCCCCTATTTGCATCGAACGCGTCCGTTGGTTGGTCATCGGACGCTACCAACGTCCGATGCTGCTGAGTTCGCACAGTTTCGTCAGCAGTCCGTTCGTCCGTTGACGGATTTGGTTTCCGTCTTTTGCGTTGGGTCTTTAGGGTTGTGTAGTGTCCCGCTGTGCTTCTAGGAAGCATCCACCCTACATCTAGGGTCGTGGACACTTGCAAGCTCTAGCTTTGCACTTGGGGTTGATTCTTGGAACAGTGGCTGAAAGTTTCCGAAAGGAAAATTTGTAGCTCGCATTCACCCCCCCTCTGGTCGCTTTCTGGTTGCTTCTCGGTCCTTCAATTGGTATCGGAGCGGGTTAAGGATCTTCCACCTTAGCCGGTTCCAGATCCACAGAAGGCGACATGGATCGCGGCGTGGGCAAACCGCCATTTTTCGATGGGACGAACTATGCGTATTGGAAGATACGCATGTCGGCCTATCTGCAGAGTTTGGGTGCTTCCATTTGGGATATTTGCAACTCTGCCGATTACGTTGTCTTGGCTGCTCGTGTCACTCAGCTTCAGATCGATGAGCACGATACCAATAGCCGAGCCCGTAATGCTCTTTTCTCATGCTTGAGCATGAGTGAGTTTGATCGTGTTTCTCACCTCGCTACGGCTCGGGAGATTTGGGCTACCCTCATGCGCTTTCATGAGGGAACCTCTCAAGTCAAAACCCGTCTCTACGAGTCGTTCAAGCGAGAGTATGCGAACTTTCGACATATGCCTGGCGAGAGCATAGAAAGTTTATTCGCTCGCTTTCAGGTGATTGTCAACAGGATGAGGGCTAACAAGGAGCTGTTGCCTTTCGACGATCATGAGAGGGCTTTGAAGTTTTTGCATACTCTTGATCGATCGGTGTGGGATTCCAAAGTTCAGGCGATCATCGAATCACCTAACTATGAGACCCTCACGTGCGACGAGCTCTTCAGTAAGCTCAAGTCCAGTGAGATTGACACCATGGCAAGGGCTTCTTATGAGAATCCTTCTGGCTCGACTATGGCTTTGGTTTCTGGCTCTTCTGCTAACCCCTCTGGAGGCTTTGCTCTTTCGTCTCTCTTTTCTGTCACAGAGGACCAGCTGGAGTCTTTGGGGGATGACGAGTTGGCAATGCTCGCCAACCGGTTCTCGCGGTTTCACAACAACCGCATGAACCGTCGCCGCGGAGGAGGACGCTCAGGATGCTATGAGTGCGGCGACCCCGACCACTTCATCGCCAACTGTCCCAAGAAGAAGCATTCATCTGGGAAGGGCGATCATGGGCACAAGTACGACTCCGGCAAGCGCAAGGAGAAGTATGTCCCCGCTAGGCACAAGCGGAGGGGCGGCTTCGACAAGGAGTACATCAAGAAGAAGTACTTGGAGAAGGCCCAAGCTGAGCAGCGTGCGTTCTTCGCCACGCTCAGCGACGTCGACAGCTCGGATGACGACTTCGCTTGCTCAAGCGACGACGAGTCCGAGAAGAAGAAGAGGATCGAGGACAAGCTAAACGGTCTCTGCTTCTTCGCCGACGACGACGGCCTCTGCACCATGGCCCTCGGCAAGGAGGTCGACGGCGAGCTGGTGAACTCTCCTCGGAACGACGACGACGACGACACCTCCCAGGTATCTCTCACCCACGATGAGCTTTCTGCTGAGGTTGAGAAGCTTACTGCCGCCTTGCTTAGTCAGGATAAGCTGCTTAGGCGTGCCGCTAGAGAGCGCAAGGAGTTTAGGCAGAAGTGGGAGGATACGGTGAAGGAACTTGATTCTGTCAAGTCCACCGTAGTTGTCACAGATGAGGAGGAGTGCGAGGCGTGCACCACGCACATGACTGATCTTCTCACTTTGAGAAGTAAGTATGTTGCGTTGGTAGGAGAGGTGGATGAGCTCCGGGCTAGACCCATGCTGTTGGGTGCGTGCAAGACTTGTCCTGGCTTGCAATCCGAGTTGGCAGAGAAGAATGCCAAGATTGTGTCTCTTGAGGAGGCCAGCTTGGGTAGCACTTGTGTGACTAGGTGCGCTTTGTGTGAGGGTTTGGAGATGGAGATTGCTAATGTGAAGCATGACAAGATGCAAACCGAGGAAGAAAACACATACCTTCAGACCATCTTGTCATGGGTATCTTGTGGTGAGCCACAGCTCGGGATGATGATTTCCCAATTCAAGCGAGCTGCTGGAGGTCCCGGTGTAGGCTTTGCTCAGGGTGTTGATCTTTCTGCCTTTGGGAAGATTGGAGAGTCGAGTGGTCTGAACCCGAGTGAGAAACCCAACTCCAACACTACTCCCAAACTAACCAAGCTTCCACCCAAAGAGCCTCTCAAGCCTAACACCAAGGATGGGGTGTTTGAGGAACCTCCGAGAGCTCCACCCAAGAACCAAGTGTGGCATCCCAAACCCAACCACCAGAAAAACAAGCTTGATGCTATGCCACCTATCCAGGAGGAGTTGCCACAGAAGGGCAAGGTGATCCACACCCACAGCCGTGAGTACCAACAACCCCCTATGAGAGCGGTGAGGTACCATTGTGAGCACTGTGGGAGAGATGGACATTTGAGTGAGTTCTGCTTTCGGCGCAAGAGAGAGGCGCGCCGTGCTAGGGAGATGAACAACCCGGACATGTACCATCCTTTCCATGATGTACATGCGCCGAATGTTCAGAGGAGAGCCCCGAGACGTGCTGCTAGGCCCAGAGGTCCAGAACCTCAAGTTCCCAGGTCTAGGCAGGAGAGAGCTCCGAGGAGAGACCCTAGGCCTAGAGGTGTTGAGCCTCAAGTCCCTAGGCGTAGGCCTCGTAGAGAGCGTGCCCGGTGGGAGCATGCATTTGTGGGCTATGGACTCCGTGGCGGTGGCGTTGTAGTTGAGCGTTTTCCCCCACCGCGTTTTGAGTATCGCGGTGAGTGCTCCTTCCCCAGCGGACCACGTCTGTCTAAACGTGGTGATCGCTTCCTTCGTAGGTGTGCTAGGAATGGTTTTTACACTGACCGTTCTTTTGAGCAGCCGGCCCAACACTGGTATTCTTCCCACTTCACTAACCCCAGTGTTGGCCCGTATGCTCACCCTATGTCTTTTTATTGATGTAGGTAAAACGATTGGAGAACGTTTGGTTGGTGGATTCCGGGTGTTCGAGGCACATGACCGGAAATGCTAAGTGGTTCTCCAGTCTTAGTCCGGTCGCCGGAAAGGATTTTATCACCTTCGGCGACAATAGCAAAGGTAAGGTTTTATCTCGTGGGTCGGTGCGAGTTAATGAGCACTTTGTGTTGCGTGATGTTGCTCTTGTTTCTAACTTGCATTTTAACCTTCTTTCTGTTTCGCAACTCTTTGATGACGACTATGAGATTCGTTTTAAGCCGAATCTCAGTCGTATTTTGGATCCTCAGGGCAATCTTGTTTGTGTGATTTCGCCCTTTGGGAAAGTCTTTCGTGCGGATTTCTCGGAGTCGTTTGGCATTTCTCGTTGTCTTTTGGCTGGACCTTCCTCCTCTGATCTTTGGAAGTGGCATAGGAGACTAGGGCATTTGAGCTTCGACTTGCTTGCAAGACTTAGTTCACTTGGCCTAATCCGAGGATTGCCCAAGTTATCCATGAAGAAGGATCTTGTTTGCCATTCTTGTAGACATGGGAAGATGGTTGCCGCTCCCCACCATCTAGTGACTCAGGTCATGACTAAGCGCCCTGGAGAGCTTTTGCACATGGACCTTGTTGGTCCGGCTCGGGTGAGCTCGGTTGGGGGGAAGTGGTACGTGCTTGTTGTTGTCAATGATTTTTCGAGATATTCGTGGGTTTTCTTTTTAGCTGAGAAAACCGAGACTTTCTCCTTTGCTCGCAATCTGATTTTGCGTCTTCAGAATGAGTTCCCTTTGAACTCTATGCGAGCAATTCGGAGTGATAATGGTTCCGAATTCAAGAATTCGAATTTTGAGAAGTTTTGTAACTCTTTGGGCTTGGAGCATCAGTTTTCTTCCCCCTACACACCGCCACAGAATGGTGTTGTAGAGAGGAAGAATCGGACCCTTGTAGAGATGGCCAGGACGATGCTCGATGAGCATAGGACTCCTAGGCGATATTGGGCTGAAGCTATGAGCACTGCTTGCTATATTTCCAATCGCATTTTTCTTCGAGCTTTCTTGAAAAAGACCTCTTATGAGTTGCGTTTTGGAAAACTCCCCAAGGTGAGTTATTTTAGAGTTTTTGGTTGCCATTGTTTTATACTCAAAAAGGGCAACTTGGACAAGTTTGAGTCTCGTTCTTCTGACGGTGTGTTTTTGGGTTATGGCACTCATACTCGTGCTTATCGTGTACTTAACCTTGACACTAACCGAGTCATGGAGACATCCGATGTCACCTTCGACGAGACCATGGTTTGTCCTTCTTCTCGATTTGAGCGTGCAGGTGATCATGAGGTTGGTGAGCCTCTCTTTGATGATGAGGATGAGGGTGCTGAAGATATGGATGATCCAGCACCCCCTCCACCTGCTATGCCGCAAAGAGCGGCTTCTACGACGATTCACGGCCCCGACACATCTTCTTCCTGGGGGCCGTGGGATCCGCCACCCCGTGCGGTACCTTTTGTACCCGGGGAGGCACCAGCTGCTGCTGAGGAGGAGGCCACTTCGGCAAGGGAGGCGCCACGACACATACAGCGCCAGCACCCGCCTCAGCAGATGATCGGCAGCATCGACGATCGCGTCACCCGGTCAAGGCAAATCTCTCACTTTGCTCATTCTACATTTGTTGCTGATTTTGAACCCCGAGATGTTGGACACGCTTTAACGGATCCTGATTGGATCAATGCCATGCATGAGGAGCTTGAGAACTTTGAGAGAAATTGGGTTTGGGTTCTAGTGTCTCCACCTTCTGAGTGTCATCTAATTGGGACAAAATGGGTTTTCAAAAACAAACAGGGAGAAGATGGCCATGTTGTGAGAAACAAGGCCAGACTTGTAGCCCAGGGATATAGTCAGAAGGAGGGGATAGACTATGAGGAGACTTTTGCTCCTGTAGCACGTTTGGAGGCTATTAGGATACTCTTGTCTTTTGCTGCATCCAAAGGTTTCAAACTTTTTCAAATGGATGTCAAGAGTGCCTTCTTAAACGGCTACATAGAAGAGGAGGTGTATGTTAGACAACCTCCCGGTTTTGAAAATCCCAAGTTTCCAAACCATGTCTTTAAACTTCACAAAGCTTTGTATGGTTTGAAACAAGCGCCTAGAGCCTGGTATGATAGGTTGAAAACCTTTTTGCTTGCTAAGGGTTTCAAAATGGGATGTGTAGATAAAACGCTCTTTCTCCTCAAGCAAGGCATTGATACTCTCTTGGTCCAAATTTACGTGGATGATATCATTTTTGGTGGTTCTTCTCACGCTTTGGTTGCCAAGTTCGCAGATACTATGAGCAGGGAGTTCGAGATGAGCATGATGGGCGAGTTGACGTTTTTCCTTGGGTTGCAAATCAAGCAAACCCGGGAAGGAACGTTTGTGCACCAGGGTAAGTATACTCGCGACATTCTGAAGAAGTTCGACATGGGGGAGGCCAAGCCTCTTCCAACACCCATGGCGACCACGACGGCCCTGGATGCGGACAAGGAGGGAGAAGCAGTGGACCAGAAGGAGTACCGGAGTATGATCGGGTCGCTACTGTACCTGACGGCGACACGCCTGGACATTCAGTTCGTGGTGTGCCTCTGCGCGCGTTTTCAGTCGTCGCCGCGCACTTCGCACCGTCAGGCGGTCAAGCGCATTATGAGGTACTTATCCTTCTCTCCAGAATTCGGGATTTGGTATTCTGCTTCCTCCAACCTTTTCCTTTGCGGTTATTCCGATGCTGATTTTGCTGGTTGCCGGATTGATCGCAAGTCCACTTCTGGGACTTGCCAGTTTATTGGATCTTCTCTTGTATCGTGGTCTTCTCGTAAGCAGTCTAGTGTCGCCCAGTCTACCACAGAGGCTGAGTATGTTGCTGCGGCTAGCTGCTGTTCCCAGTTACTCTGGATGATGGCCACTTTGCGTGATTTTGGTCTGAGCTTTTCTCATGTTCCTTTGCTTTGTGACAACACGAGTGCGATTAGCGTTGCTAAGAATCCCGTGCTTCACTCGAAGACCAAACACATTGATGTGCGCTTTCACTTTCTGCGAGACCACTATGAGAAGGGTGATATCGACCTTCACCATGTCGATACTCATCATCAGCTTGCTGATATTTTCACCAAGCCTTTGGACCAATCAACCTTTAATCGGTTGAGAGGTGAGCTTGGTGTGTGTTTCCCCTTTTAGATGGGGGAAACATCTTGACTCTGACTGACTCCTTTTTCGTTTGTCTTTATTTTTGCATTTTAGCATACGCTTTTACATTTTGAGCTTCATGAATATAGTCTGAAGAATGTAACTATGCTCTGTGTAGTTTTTGCTCCGATGCTTTATATTGATGCTGTAGCTTATGCTCTTTCTGATCGCTAATACATGTTGTGAGCTGAGCTATTTTTGAATGGTGAACTTGCTTAATAAACTTAAAACTTGAAAACATTCACCATTGAGATATGCAACTAGCATGTGTAGGATATGTTGAGGTCATTCCTGCTTTTCATATATGCTAGGTTGCTATGTCTCTAGTATTGAGTCATTCACTTGCTTGGTCTATTCATATTCTGTTTAAAATCTGAACCAAGTAAAGTGAATTGGAAAGATCGAGATGGGTTTGCTCGTTAAGCACCTCACAGTTTCGAGACTGTCTCCCATTGCACTTTTAGGTTAAACTTGAGTTGTGTAGTGTATGACCGAAACTGTCGCTTTAAGCTTCTGATTGCTTCTGCATAGGCTTCGCACAGTTGAAAAGTTAGGCAATAACAAGCATTCAACATCTCGCAGTCACATGCTGTTTTCTGAACTTGTGTAATTTCACCGCTGCAACTCCGTTTAAAAATTTGAAATCACAAGTATTTGTTTCAATTGGTATCAGCATGATGATTGAACTGTGCTAGGGGTAGTTCACTTGGTATATATGCTTAGCACATTTGACTTCCTGTCTATACATGTCTGTGCTATTTTAATGGTGAATACCTTTTCGGCTGAAAACTGCTTTCATGTTCATATTTCATTCTTAGTGATCAGTTTGAGCCTTTGCTAGCATTTTGTGCATTCTTTGAGTCATCGGATCAGAACTCTGTAGAGCATCTTTGCACTCTTTTGAGTATACTCCTGAAGCTCCTAACATGCATTTTGACTCATTTGCATTTTGGAAGGGGAGAATTCTGCGTGTTGGCACTTTTTGATGGTGCATTTTCCCAGGGGGAGAAATGTTTCTTGATTAGTGCATTTTCAACTAAGGGGGAGAGATATTGCAAATCATAACCCTTGCTTGCACTATTTGAGGGGGAGTGTTGCTGCTTCCTGTTGACCGTAAGGTTTTGGTATCGAGCTTTTGTTTGCTAGTCGTGTTGAGCCTCTATGCCTCTATCTTGAGGGACTATCATTTTGCTTCGATATTTTTAATTGGTATTTGCTAGCGGTGTTGAGCCTGTTCTACCTCTTCTTGAGGGCTAGCTTTGCTTTGCTTGGTCGCGTCGAGCCGTTGCCCATGTCTTTGGGGACCAAGTTGTTTCGCTCTTTCCACATGACCTTCTTCGGCTTTGCTATGCTTTTGGGTCATTTGGTTGAGTTTTCTCTCCTTCTTCCTCCTTCTATGTTCATTATGATTTGTGTGAGTGTGTAGTTGACAATGCACTCATCAAGGGGGAGATTGCGGACACATGGGTGTATGCCGAGTCTCTGAGTGATGAGTGATTGTCAACTGGGATGATGCGCATGTTCTTTGGCTTGTGTTGTGCAGGTGTCGAGCACGGATGCAGTAATCGAAGGCGAGGTGAAGGTCAAGTAGAGATGTGCCATGCCGATGGACCGAGAGTGGCGAAGGGCGGACGTGAGGCTTGGACTGAGGGACCAGAGGCCCGAGGATCAGCTGTGGTGGCTGGCAGCCTGTGACGACAACAAGTGAAGACTTGCGGTCATGTGTTACCTGAGTCGTGGACTTGGGGACACGTGTCGGTGGACGGGGTGCACGGGAGGTGCATCCCTTCTACGACATCGGTTTGGTGGTAGCGCCAGAGAAAAACCATCGGGTGGACGGTTTCTAGGTTTGGGCCTCAAAACCTGGGCGTGGACGGTTTCCGAGTTTGGCCTCAAAACTCGGGCTGAGGAAGGTTTCTAGGTTTGGGCCTCAAAACCTGGGCGCTGAGGGTTTGCTGAGTTTGGCCTCAAAACTCAGAAGCTGGTGGGCTGGTTTCCCGGTTTGGGCCTCAAAACCGGGGGTTGGCTGGAAAAGGCTGGTTTCCCGGTTTGGGCCACAAAACCGGGGGTGTAGAGCGAGGGCGGCACGTGGCGGCAATCGGGAGGTTGCGTCGAGGCAACGCTACGAGTTGTGCGGGCGTGGCCGTCGGATACACCTACCACCAAGTTGGTCCAGAATAACCCTAGGGTTTAGCTGGTTCGCTCTGTAAGTAGTTAGGGGTAGAGTGGGAATTAGGAATAGGTTAGAATTAGTATAAGTAGGGGGAGACACCCACCTCCCCATTCATCTCAGTTAGTCATCCCTGTCATTTGCTCTTTGCTTCTAGGGTTTCCTGCTCTCCCACATCCCTGCTGTAGCTAGCTGAGATCCACAGAGAAGAGAACAATACCTCTGTGTTCATGAGATTTTGAGGAAGTGAGACCGTAATCTCCCTGTTGTAGCGTGTGGTAGCCACACGGTTGCAAATTCGTGCTTGTGATTCGCGTTTTGATCGTGTTCTTCGCGGAATCCTTTTCTCCACATTTTTCATCTCGATTGATCTTTTTGCTCGGTTCATCTTTTGCAAATCCGTTTGAACCAAGTTGTTCTAGATCATGAGGCACTTCTTTCCACCGAAGGAATTCACCTCTAACCTCACGGTCTAGGAGATCGAGCGATTTTAGGTTTGGATCGGTTTTTGCTCCTTAGTCCCGAATTCTTCCAATTCAACGATTTGGAGTTAGGTTCGAGCCATGATTCCGTTGGGATAGCTCACTAACATCCTTGGAACTTCTCATACCAAGTCTAGGCCTTAGTGCTTTTGATTCGAAGGAGATCGGGTGAATTTCGCGGAAGAACAGTGTTGTTTCGGGACCATCGGACGCTGAACCTGGGAGCATCGGACGCTGGAGTTCATCTCATCGGAGCGTCCGTTGCCACGTGTCACCTGACAGTGATTTTAAAGGAGCATCGAACGCTGACCATCGAAGCGTCCGTTGCCATCGGACGCGCCGGAGGTCGAGCATCGGACGCTACTGTTTCACTGTAGCAGCGTCCGATGTCTATGCAGTAAGGTTCCAGTTTTCCCCTATTTGCATCGGACGCGTCCGTTGGTTGGTCATCGGACGCTACCAGCGTCCGATGCTACTGAGTTCGCACAGTTTCGTCAGCAGTCCGTTCGTCCGTTGATGGATTTGGTTTCCGTCTTTTGCGTTGGGTCTTTAGGGTTGTGTAGTGTCCCGCTGTGCTTCTAGGAAGCATCCACCCTACATCTAGGGTCGTGGACACTTGCAAGCTCTAGCTTTGCACTTGGGGTTGATTCTTGGAACAGTGGCTGAAAGTTTCCGAAAGGAAAATTTGTAGCTCCCATTCACCCCCCCTCTGGTCGTTTTCTGGTTGCTTCTCGGTCCTTCAATATTGGCTCATGTGGGAATGAACACTCTCAACAAGCTATTGAAGATGGATTTGGTTAGAGGCTTGAAGGATGTCAAATTTGAGAAGGACAAATTGTGTAGTGCATGTCAAGCCGGCAAGCAAGTTGCAAATACTCATCCAACCAAAGCCTTTGTGTCAACATCAAGAGAGTTAGAGCTACTTCACATGGATCTATTTGGGCCAGCAAGATATGCTAGCTTGGGTGGAAATCTCTATTGACTAGTGATTGTTGATGACTATTCGAGATACACTTGGGTATTCTTTCTTCATGACAAATCCGAAGCAACCCCTTCATTCAAGAAGTTTGCCAAGAGAGCCCAAAATGAGTTTGACTTGAAGATCAAGAAAATAAGAAGTGATAATGGAAAAGAATTTGACAACACCCATATTGAGCAATATTGTGATGAAGCTAGGATCAAGCATGAAGTCTCCGCAACCTACACACCACAACAAAATGGGGTAGTTGAGAGGAAGAACCGGACTCTAATCACCCTAGCAAGGACAATGTTAGATGAGTACTCTACACCGGAAAGATTTTGGGCGGAAGCAATCAACACCGCTTGCTATGCATCAAACTGGTTGTTCCCCCATCGTCTTCTTGGAGAGACCCCCTATGAGCTACTCAACAACAAGAAGCCGTATGTATCTTTCTTTAGAGTGTTTGGGTGCAAATGCTACATCTACAAGAAGCGCAAACACCTAGGGAAGTTCCAACGCCGATGTGATATTGGTTTTCTTGTTGGTTACTCATTGAAGTGCAAAGCATATCGAGTATTCAACCATGCCACCGGGATGGTAGAAGAAACATATGATGTGGAATTCGATGAATCTAATGGCTCTCAAGGAGAGCATGAGAATCTTGATGATGTAGGTGATGAACCATTGAGGGAAGACATGAAGAACATGCCGACTGGAGCCATCAAGCCTAAAGATGATGATGATGATGTGCAAGTCATTGACAAGCCATCCTCATCCAATGTACCACTTGATGGTGACAAAGATGGGAGGGATCCATTTGAAGATACTCATGTCTCCCATGATCAAATGGTGGTACAAGCTCAAGATGTTGATGCTCCACAAGCGGCCCCTCAAGTGGTTGATCGAAGGACTACTCCTCTACTACAAGCTCATCTTCAAGATCTCATCATAGGGAGTCCAACAAGGGGTGTAATGACTTGATCTCAAAAACTTGCTCTATTTATTGAACATCACTCCTTTGTGTCTCTTGTTGAGCCTACTATTGTAGATGAAGCTCTAGGTGATCCGGATTGGGTGAATGCTATGCATGAAGAATTAAACAACTTCACCCACAACCAAGTTTGGACACTTGAAGAACGACCCAAAGGCGCAAGAGTCATTGGAACAAAATGGGTGTTTAGGAACAAGCAAAATGATCAAGGCAAGGTTGTTAGAAACAAGGCAAGGCTAGTGGCAAAGGGGTTCTCTCAAGTTGAAGGTTTGGATTTTGGAGAGACCTTTGCACCGGTTGCAAGACTCGAAGCCATTCGTATCCTTCTTGCATTTGCATCACATCATGACATTAAATTATATCAAATGGATGTGAAAAGTGCATTTTTAAATGGCTTCATAAATGAACTAGTCTATGTTGATCAACCTCCCGGGTTTGAAGACCCTAGATATCCTAATCATGTTTATAGGTTGTCCAAGGCGCTATATGGGCTCAAGCAAGCCCCAAGAGCATGGTACGAGCGCCTCTGGGACTTCCTCATTGAGAAGGGCTTCACCATTGGAAAGGTCGACACCACACTATTCACCAAGAAGCTTGATGGAGAGATCTTCATTTGTCAAGTCTACGTTGATGATATCATCTTCAGGTCAACTAATGAAGCCTATTGCAAGGAATTTGGTGACTTGATGTCGAAGGAGTTCGAAATGTCCATGATTGGCGAGCTCACATTCTTCCTAGGCTTCCAAGTCAGGCGATTGAAGGAGGGGACTTTTATATCTCAGGAGAAGTACACAAAAGACCTCCTCAAGCGCTTCAACATGGATGATTCCAAGCCTATCAAGACTCCAATGCCAACAAATGGACATCTCGACCTAGATGTGGGAGGTAACCCGGTTGATCAAACTCTCTACCGTTGTATGATTGGTAGCTTGTTATATTTGACCGCATCTAGGCCCGACATCATGTTTAGTGTGTGCATGTGTGCTCGGTTTCAAGCCGATCCTAGGGAATCACACCTCATAGCCGTGAAGAGAATCCTTAGGTGGAAGCTGGGGGGTATCCGCTTGGGACTGATAGGAAACAACATATCTTTTTTTTTCCTCCTGACCCCTCAAAAAAATATATAGTTGCAGTCCGGTCGCGTCGGAGACATCCTTATCAGATTTTGAGGCTTCGTCGTCCGGCTCCTCCAAAATTATGTTAGGATCGGCTGGCTCATCCTTATCATCCGAAAATAAAACAAAGACAAAATAAAGCACACCCCAAGCATTGGCCTTTGGTATCCCAAAGGAGCTAACTTCCAACTCGTTGGGTATTCCGATTCGGATTACGCGGGTTGCAAAGTAGATAGAAAAAGCACATCCAGAGGGTGCCATTTGCTTGGGAGATCACTAGTTTCATGGAGTTCAAAAAAGCAAAATAGTGTGGCCTTGTCTACCGCCGAGGTGGAATACATATCCGCGGGTGCTTGTTGTGCACAAATCCTTTATATGAAACAAACCCTTTTAGACTATGGTGTAGTTCTAGAAAGGGTACCTTTGTTGTGTGACAATGAGAGCGCGGTTAAGCTTGCTAACAACCCGATTCAACACTCTCGCACCAAGCACATAGATATTCGCCACCACTTTCTTAGAGACCATGTTTCAAAGAAAGACATATCTTTAGGGGGAGTTAGAACCAAAGATCAATTGGCGGATATCTTTACAAAACCCCTAGATGAGAACACCCTTTGTAGATTGCGAAGTGAGCTTAATGTGCTTGATCTAAGTAACTTTGTCAAAAGGTGAAAGGGGGTTGTCTTTGCATTGCATTGTATCTTATGTCATGTTTAATTTATGCTATGCACATAGGCTTGTCAGACGTGGTTAAGATAACCGCCCTAAAATGCGTGTGAAGAAGCTTACCCATGAGCAAACTTGACAAGCAACCTAGATTCAAATTCCGTATTGCATTGCATATGCATGTTTGTTGCTTTGTCGTTTCTTTTTGGTTAAGTTTTGAGCAACCATTGTGTTCGTCCACCGCTAGGGGGAGCATTTGAGGCTCCTAATGGTTGAGACCCTTAGTTTTGGTGGCCACATGTTGTCTCCTCGGGTTTTATCGCCTATTTTTCCTAAAAATAATATGTATCCTATGGCAAAATATTTCTAAAATTGAGGGTTTATGTGAGGATGCTCATACTAGGTTCCAACTGGTGTTTATTTGCCTCTTATTTGAGTTGGAACTTGGTTGGGAGAGGGAGGTGCAACAGAGATCTTCGAAACTGCTCAAAATGTAGCATCGGACGCTGCATCGAACGCTGGCCCAGCGTTCGATGCCTCCACTGTAGGCAGCCCCGGCTGAAACAGTAACTTGTCAGCGTCCGTTGTGTCAACAACGGAGCGTCCGATGCCCCATCGGACGCTGCCCAACGTCCGATGCCAAGGCAAAGGACGTGTTCGATGCAATTTCGGCAGAATTGGACCTCTCTGTGTGGGCATCGGAGCGTCCGATTTGTTCACATTGGCGCGTCCGATGCTCCTTTAAGCGGTGCAGTCTGTTCTTTTCACCGATGCTCGGGCCCCACGTGTCATCCCGTTCTCTTCGTCTCCACCGGTCGCCCAAGCTCGAGCCGCCACCGCTCCCGAGCACCAAACCCTAACCCACTCTCGCGGTTGCCGCGCTCACCAGCACCCTTCTCGCCGTCGAGCCCTCGCTCCGCCGCGTGCGTGCCAGCTCGCCGCAGCACCCGCGCCTTCGCCGCCAGCTCGCTCGTCGGAGCCGAGCCCTCGTCCCGCCGGAGTTTCGCCAGCGTTGGCTCCTCTCTCGCTCAACGTCGTCCCCGAGCCCGCCCTCGTCTCTAGCAAACTTCCTTTCAGCCGTCAATTCCTACGCAGTGAGCCACCGCCATCTCTTCTATAGGCCATGCACACAACCTGTTCGATGATATGCCTCACTTGCTGTTCCACCCTGTTTTAACACCTTTTTTCACCCAAATCATTTGTAGTTCCTCTTTGTGTGACTCGTGGATGCCAGAACGTCGGTCCGTACCTTTTCTTGGGTTCGTTTTCGTCGGATCGTCAGGTAGCAAAGCTCTCTTCCTCTCTTATCCCATTGCTTTGCTTCCATAGGGCTTTCTCGTCTCTAGAATATATGTTCTTAAATATCTCCCATCTATTCTATGCAGCAAGTCAGTGGCTCCATGACAGCTTGTGGTCAGTTGGCAGTGACAGAGAACCGGGGCCAAGCCCGCGGGTAAGGATCGAGGCCAAGCCTCGCGAGTGACAGTGCCAGTTGGTTGTCAGTGTCAGGGGGAGTTTCTGTCCAGTGGATTTCTTGTCAGGGTTATTCAGCGGCAGTTGTCTTCTTTTCTCAGTGGCAGTTCAGCTTCTTCAGTGACAGTTGTTCTAGTTCTTGTCAGCTATGCGCTGCAAGAACGTCGGCGGTGCTCCGGGGGACTCTCCTCCCCGTCCCCCTCCTTCCGGTCAGAGGCCCGAGAAAGGGAAGTTGATCACGCACAGGAAGCACACTAGAGAGCAGCGAGAGGCCGATCAGGTCCGTGAGGTTGCAGCCGCCACAGAGCGTGCAGAGCAGGGTGGTCGTGGTGGCGGCTTGAGGATCGAGGATCAGTTGTCGCCAGAGCAGCGGCGTGCAGTTGAGGAGGTCGAGCGGTATCACCACTCGCCGACTAGCACGCTCATGGCCGCCGGTCATCGGACGACCTTCACCTCCCCTGGTGTGGAGCCCCAGAGCTCAGGGCAGGGTCAGGCAGAGGCCGAGGAAGTTGAGGCAGAGGCAGAGGCCGAGGCAGAGGAGGAGGTCCCTGAGGAGGTACCCCGGCGCCGGTCTACTCGTCACAGGACTACGGTGCCACCCCGGCCCGACGTCCCTCTGCGGGGAGCACGTGCTCCATCGAGGCGTGCGCCCCCGCCGATTCTGCGACTGGACCTCCGGGCGGCTACCTGTTCGCCGATCCAGACGCTCCGGCTCATTCCAGTGGAGCAGTGGTTCCCCAGAGAGCGGCACGAGCAGACTGGGGCATATTTCTATACAATGCTTCAGGAGGACTTTTACAGAGGATACAGTAACGCCGGGATCAGCCTGCGTTCACAGAGGGTTTGCACCCTGGAGGCCCTGGTGTCAGCTTCAGAGCAGCTCTGCCCCGCTCTCACCAACCTACCCGGTTTCGCAAACCTGTTGGGGCGGTCTGGCTCCTACATAGAGGACTGGGTCTTCCAGTTTTACGCGTCTCTTTGGGTGCACCCAGACAGGGAAACGATTGAGTTTGCGTTTGGCGGCGAGCACTACAGGCTATTCACTTCAGAGATCAGAGACTGGTTTGGCCTTCGTCACTTGCAGACTCGGATTCACGACATGTGCTACGATAGGACAGAGCCACTGCGACGCCCTCACGGCGGAGAGCAGCCCCCCACAGACCTAGTGCGCCCCTGCTTCAGAGAGCCCTTCGGGGAGGGTTCGAGTCGAGCGCCGAAGGATCTCACTCCTGCGGCTCGGATCCTCCACGAGGTCCTTAGGCGCACCTTGTTGTCTCGTGTCGGCTTCCGGGAGGCTATCTCAAGACTCCAGTTGTGGCTTCTCTCGTATTTGATTCAGCAGAAGGAGTTTGATATTTTGGATGTGATCATCTGTGAGATGGAGGATACACTGGCAGAGGGCATCAAGGCCTGTCGGCAGCTACCGTACGCTCACTGGATCTCCAACATTCTTTGGAAGGTAGCTGCCACCACAGGGAGCCATCCAGACCAGTCACTCACCGGCTCCGCGACCGTGTTCCCCGCCTATAACATGAGTCAGCTTCTAGGACACGGTCGGGACCGCAGGCAGCAGCAGCAGCAGGGAGCACCGTCCAGCTCGAGACAGCGGCCAGAGGTCCCAGAGTCAGCAGAGGAGCAGGACGAGACTATCCGAGCCCTCGCCGAGCAGTAGCTTGCCGACCTAGAGGGTGAGGATGCCTACGTGGCTGAGGATCCCATAGATAGCTCTGACGAGGACCAGCCTAGTGCTCACGACTCAGAGGCCGGGACGTCTGGTCCTGCTTCCTCCGACCCCGCACTTCTTGCGATTCTATCTCGGATGGAGGAGCAGCAGCGGACAGTGACTCAGGATGTTAAGAGGCTTACACAGGAGCAGTAGCGCCTAGCTCAGGCACAGGCCTTGGCACAGCAGCAGGCCCAGGAGCGGTCAGATGCCCTGCAGCGCTAGATGTTGGAGCTTCAGCAGCAGACCCTAAGCTTCATGGAGAGGATCATGAGTGGTCCGCCTCAGTGGCAGTGGCAGCAGCCTCCCCCGCAGCAGCAGCAGCAACTTCAGTGGCAGCACCAGGTCCCACCGCCACCTCAGCAGTTCAGTCAGCCACAACAGTCATTCGGCCCCAGCTCTTCTCAGTTCACGAGTTTCACTACACCACCAGGCGGGGCCCCTCTCTTTAGTCCACTGCGTACTTGTTTCACGCCACGTCCGACAGAGTCTCTGTTCACGACGACCACCACAGTAACGCAGGACTTGTCTGCCAGCTTCAGTGAGCTTACTGGGTTTCCCACGCCTGATCTTCAGGATCCAGTGCAGACGTCGACGGCTCTAGTGACTTCTACTACTGAGACTCTTCCGAGTTCCGTCACATCCTCAGAGCAGACGGAGCCTGTCCAGTCATAGACGACTACTACTGTTCACCCTGAGTTATCTACGATTCACGAGCTTCCGCACTCCGACACTTAGGTTGACACAGCTACAGCGACTGCGACAGAGCCAGAGCAGACAGAGTAGGCAGAGCAGTCAGTGCCAGAGCCGACCCGGACCGCTTCACCGCAGCATCCAGCTCCAGAGGGTCAGCAGGCTACCGACGACTCTTCTTCAGACTCCGAGGCTATTCTACAGCAGTTCGAGTTCGCCCAGCACTCTCCAGAGACTGCTCCTGACTCGTCTGCGCCACCTCCGCCCTCCGACGTTTAGTTTGGCGCTTGATGACAAAGGGGGAGAGTGGTCGAGTATAGCGATAGGGGGAGCGATGTGAGAGAGACTTGACATCTTTTGTTATGTTATGTTTCACATACGCTCTTTACATATCGCATCTTTTGCACATTATTATGCTATATATGTGTGCTATGGACCTTGTGACATGTTTGTGCTCACTATGATATATTATATGACATGTCATTTCGTTTCACTCGATTACTTGCGCTTAATTCTCACTTGTCATGTATTCGAGCTCTTTACTCTTGCACTTGCTATTCACTCTAACTTGTTGAGTGCAGGATGTTGGCATGATATGTATGAGCTTGCCTCTAATCATTTTCTCTTATTCATCGCAAGTTCATACATGTCATGATTTGAAAACCTCTTCTCTCTATACTCGAGGTCGTGTTGTCATCAATCACCAAAAAGGGGGAGATTGAACGCATCTTGGCCCCAGTGGGTTTCGGTGATTGGATGAAACACAAGATTACTGTGACTAACGCGTGTTTTGTAGAAACAGGGTTGAGTTAGGTCACGGTAATGGCGACGAAACGAGCATATGGAGTTCATGTCCCCTGGCGATGGAAATCGTTTCGGTTTTCAAAGGACGGACAACGAAGACGGTGGTAGGCTAGGCTAAGTGTCACATGGTGTTGGAGGACACTTAGGTAGTCTTAGGTCTTTGTTTTTCCTTTGGCCGTACTATAAAGGGGAGCGTGAATCAGTAGCTTGACCTAGATGAGTCTATTGAGGTAGGTGTGGTGCACACTTGTTATTTCATAGCCCTAGGTAGCTCAGAGAGATGCCTTATGTCGTGAGGATGAAAAGTCGTTAAGGCCGCCTCGTGATCCGAGTTGGTTTTGCCCTTGAGAAGGGCATCGGACGCTGGCCTGGTGGGCATCGGACGCGTCCGATGCTCACTCAGACTAGGTTTTTGTCTGGTGCGTGGCATCGGACGCCCCAATGTTGCCACATCGGACGCGCATGTGCCACTGTTCACTTGCGAGTGAACCTAAGCTTGCACCGGACGCTGGCATCAGACGATGAGGGCCTGCGTCCGATGTTCTTGAAGAGAGGTTCCAGAGAGGGTAAAACCACATCGGACGCGTCCGTTGTGGTGACATCGGACGCTGCCCAGCGTCCGATGCTCCTTTAAGTTGTCTGACAGGTTGTACAGTCGACCGTTGGTCGAGGTCATCGGAGCGTCCGATGCTAGGCATTGGAGCGTCCGATGCCCCCCGCAGAAGCACCTGTTCAGTGCTCTATTGGATGGCCGGTTAGGGGAGTATTTATACCCCTCCTCCACTTCCAATAGAGCGTTCTTGCCACTTTCCTTTGCTGAGAAACACATAGTGAGTGTGAGAAAGAGCAAGAGCCCTAGTGAGCTTGAGAGAATTGCTAATTGAGAGAATTAGTGACCTCCTAGTGAGAATTGAGTAGCAAGTGTGCATCCTTCCATCTCTTTGGCCTTGTCTTGGTCAAGTGAGAGTTCTAGCTTGTTACTCTTGGTGATTGGCATCACCTAGACGGCTTGGTGGTGATCGAAGAGCTTGGTGATCATCCGGAGGCTTTGTGGATGACCCAAGTCAAGTTGTGACCGGTAGCGAGCGATTCACCGGGCCGGAGTGGCGAAGAATCAGCTCGTAGTGAGCACTTGATCCTTGCGCGGATCAAGGGGGAGCGATACCCTTGCGCGGGTGCTCCAACGAGGACTAGGAGGTGTGCCGACACCTCGATACCTCGGCAAAAGATCGTCTTGTCATCTCTACTCCTTTACTTACGCATTTACCTTTGAGCAATTCAATTCCGCAATATATTTGTTGTTCATTCATTATTGAATTGCTTTGCTAGAGTAGGAATGGCATAGACATTGTCTTTTGTGCGGTAGAATAGAAAGAAACACACTTCTAGGCACAAGGGGTTAATTGGGCTTAATAGGTTTTAATTCTTGCTAATGTTTTAGAAAAGCCCAATTCACCCCCCCCCCCCTCTTGGGCATCTTGATCCTTTCAATAAGGTTTTTGGGAAGCGCCGGAGCGACTGCTCGCTGGACGTCTTCTTCCCTCTACGCCGGTCTTCTTCGACGGTCTGCTTCGTCTACTTTTGCGCTAGTCCCTAGTGCCAACAATCTCACTTGAACCATGTCTCCAATCTCGCTTGTCTTTCTTTTCATGTTCTTTACATTAATAGCGACACATAGTCTGAATGTGTCTCGGACCACACTGCTAGTGGTAGATTACATATCTACGATACATGTTGTTTATCTTTTCCTCATTGTCGGAATAATTTATGCATCACTAAATTGTTATTATTTTCAGCAATCCAAAAACCTTATAGGCATTTAGTGATGGCTGGATTTACTGATGGAATTGAACCGGAGAAATTCACTGGTGTGAATTTTAAGAGATGGCAGATGAGAGCTCAGTTTTGGCTCACGACTATGGGCGTATTTTGGGTCGTTAGTGATCCTCCTGCACTACCTCTCGGATCTGAGAAAGAGGTGTGGGATTTCACTGCGGCTACGACGATTTTCGTCGGATGTGTTCTTAGCGTTCTCTCGGACCAGCTATGTGATATTTATATGAACATCAAAAGTGTTGTTGAACTGTGGGAGGCACTTGAACATAAGTTCTCGGCCTCAGACGCTGGATGCGAGCTGTGTACCATGACTTCAAAATGGTTGATAACCGTTCTGTTGTGGAACAGGCTCGTGAGTTCCAACTCATTGTAAGGAACTCGAACAACTTGGTCATGTCTTGCCTGATAAATTTGTGGCGGGTGGCATTATTATCAAGTTACCTTCTACATGGAGGAACTTTGCCACAGCTCTGAAACATAAAAGTCAGAAAATGTCAGTTGAAGATTTGTTGGCTGGTCTTGATGTTGAAGAGAAGGCTCGGGCAAAGGATGCTCCACCAAGAGCACCTGAAGGGCAGTCCAGTGCCAACGTGATGCAACACGCTAGTAAGAACAAGCAAAAGCCTAATCAGACTACTCAGTTCAAGAGGAAAAAGATGAACATGGACGAGGTTGTGTGCTTCGTTTGCGGTGAGACTGGGCACTTCGCCAAGAAGTGCAAGAACCGCAAAGGAAAGAAGAATCAGCAAGGGCAGAAATCTGCCAACGTGACTATTGGCGCTCCTAGCGGATCTGGGTACGGTAATTATCTACCGAGCGTATTTTTTGTATACCAATCTAATGATTGGTGGATAGATACAGGGGCCAATATTCATGTTTGTACTGATATCTCCATGTTTTCATCTTACCAGGACGCACGAGGTTGAACCGTCATGATGTGAAACGACTCGTATGCTACTGTTCTTGGTATTGGTTCGGTCGATCTGAAGTTCACTTCGGGAAAGATCGTGCGGCTCAAGAACGTGCAGCATGCCCCCTCAATAAAGAAGAACCTCGTTAGTGGATCCCTCTTGTGTCGAGATGGATTCAAACTGGTATTTGAGTCTAATATAGTAGTTATCTCGAGGTATGGCCAATTCATTGGCAAAGGCTATGATAGCGGAGGCTTGTTCCGCTTTTCTCTCTCCGATTTTTTTAATAAAGTGGTGAACCATATTTGTGACTCGAACAATTCGTGGCTGATGTATGGCATTCATGTTTGTGTCACATTAATTTTGGTTGTATGACGCGTCTATCCAGCATGAATTTAATTCTGAATTTTTCGACTGTCAAAGGCTCTAAATGTCAAGCGTGCGTGCAAACGAAGCAACCTCGTAAGCCACACAAGGCTGTAGACGAGAGGCGCACGACATTATTAGAGCTCATAAATTCTGATATTTGTGAGATGAATGGTGTGTTGACAAAGGGAGAAAAAAGATATTTTATGACTTTAATTGATGATGCAACAAAATACTGCTATGTGTTTTTGCTAAAAACTAAAGATGAGACATTAGAATATTTTAAGACTTATAAAGCTGAGGTGGAAAATCAATTGGAAAAGAAAATAAAATGTGTTAGGTCTGATCATGGTGGTGAATATTTTTTTAATAAGTTTGATCTCATCTGTTCGGAGAATGGAATAATTCATAAACGGACACCTCCATATTCACCTCAATCTAATCGGGTTGCCGAAAGAAAGAACCAGACGCTAATGGACTTGATAAATGTCATGTCAGGAACGTCGGGTATGATCAAGGCATGATGGGGGAGGTTGTTTTGACAGCATGTCATGTTCTGAACAGAGTTCCCTCTAAAAATAGTGATGTGACTCCGTATGAGGGATGGAACGGAAGAAAACCTTCACTACATTACTTGCGTATGTGGGGATGTTTGGCAATGGTTAGTGTACTAATTAATAAGAAGTGCAAGCTCGGACCTAAGACAATTGACTGTGTTCTTTTGGGATATGTGTACCACAACACGACATATAAGTTTTTAGTGATAAAATCAGAGACGCCTGATATTTTAGTTGATACACTTATAGAGTCACGGGATGTTACTTTCTTTGAGAATATATTCCCGATGAAAGATGCTTATTCCTTGCCTAGTTCGTCAACTGAATTTACCCCTGAACCCATACCCATAATTGAACCAATTGTAAACCCACCTGGTAATGAAGAGGATGACAGTGTTGTAGCTCCTAGAAGGAGTAAGAGACAAAGGGTTGAAAAACCTTTGGTGAAGACTTCACTGTCTACCTCGTAGATGATACACCCACGACCATTGCAGAGGCATATGCATCACATGATGCAGAATATTGGAAGGATGCAGTCCGTAGCGAGATGGACTCCATCATGGCAAATGGTACTTGGGAAGTGACAAATAGACCAGTGGGTTGCAAGTCAGTTGGCTGCAAATGGGTATTTAAGAAAAAGCTTAGGTCTGACGGTACTATTGAAAAGTACAAGGCGAGGCTTGTGGCTAAAGGTTACACACAAAAACAAGACGAGGATTTCTTTGATACCTACTCACCTGTTGCCAGATTAATTACAATCCGAGTATTACTATTTGTGGCTGCTTCTCATGGTCTTCTTGTCCATCAAATGGATGTGAAGACAGCTTTCCTTAATGGAGAGCTGGAGGAAGAAATTTATATGGATCAACCTAATGGATTTATAGCACAAGGACAAGAGGGCAAGGTGTGCAAGTTACTCAAATCCTTGTATGGTCTAAAGCAGGCACCCAAACAATGACATGAGAAGTTTGATAATACTTTAACCTCTGTTGGGTTTGCTGTAAATGAAGCTGATACTTGTGTGTACTGCCGTTATGGTGGGGGCAAAAGAGTAATCTTGTGCTTGTATGTTGACGACATACTAATCTTTGGGACAAGCATCGATGAGATTAATGATGTAAAATCATTCTTATCCCAAAACTTTGACATGAAGGATTTGGGGGAAGCGAATGTGATCCTTAATATTAAACTTAATAAGGGAGAGAATGAGATTACTCTTTTGCAGTCTCATTATCTAGAAAAGGTTTTGAGTCATTTTGACTATATGGATAGCAAACCTTCTCCAACACCCTATGATCCTAGTCTAATTCTTCGAAAGAATCGGAGGCTAGAAAAGGATCAACTGAGATACTCCCAGATTATTGGCTCATTGATGTATCTAGCAAACGCAACTCGCCCTGACATCTCATTTGTTGTAAGCAAGTTGAGTAGATTCACATCTAGTACAGGAGATGATCATTGGCGCAGTATTGATCGAGTAATGCACTATCTAAAGGGCACAATGAGCTATGTGATTCACTGTTCAGGGTACCCAGGTGTACTTGAAGGATATAGTGTTTCAAATTGGATTACAGATGCTGATGAGATAAAGGCCACTAGTGGATATATATTCACTTTAGGAGGTGGTGCCGTCTCTTGGAGATCTTGTAAGCAGACAATACTTATAAAATCGACAATGGAGGCAGAGCTCGCAGCTCTGGACACAACCTCTACTGAAGCTGAATGGTTGAGAGAACTGTCGATGGACTCACCTGTGGTTGAAAAACCAATTCCTGCTATTCTCATAAACTGTGATAACCAAACGGTTATTACGAAGGTGAAAAATAGACACGATAATATGAAGTCCAACAAACATGTGAAACGTAGACTGAAGTCTGTCAGGAAAATGAGAAACTCCAGAGTAATAGTTGTGGACTACATCCAGATAGCTAAGAACCTAGCAGATCCCTTTACCAAGGGACTATCATGTACTATGATTGATAATGCATCAAAGGAGATGAGACTGAGACCCATGTGAGTTAACCTCAGTAGTAACCCAACCTATGTGATCGGAGATCCCGTGAATTAGGATCTGGGAAAAACAAGCTGCTGATTGACGGGAGAGTACATTTTTACTTAACTCACTCCGTTGGAGATGCAGTACTCTCATTTCTGTAAGGCAAGTTGACTTTGTCTTAATGTGTTCTGAGGCTATATAGCAAGATACTGTCCTATAGAGTATCTTTGTAAGAACACACTTATGTGAGCTGAACTGTTAGTCGCAGTTTGTGAGATTTGGGAACTCTCTAAGAAGCTCATGAAGTGAGATAGGAGTATGACTTATACGCTCCACTCGTGGGGTAGGCATATGGTAGCCTAGTATCAGTCAAGACGTCAAGTGAAGCTTGTTCGCACCAAACTGTCAATTCAAGGCCTAGTCCATTGTGCAGTTGTGGATGAGCCTAGCTTGTCGCTCTAGGTGGATGTTCAACCTTAACCGGTCTTCACTGAATAGCTGGTATATTAACTGTACTTTGGTACAAGGAGGATAAAGAGTGTCTCTAGGATCTGATGGGGGATTGTTAGAAGATTTGGGCTTGACCCAAATGAATATTTCAAATAAATCCTAAAGGTCCACTCACACATGCATGGTATGGTAGGGTACTTTAGTCCACACTGCTACTACAGAAGTAGGGAGGCCAACTTATATAGTTGAGCTATCTCCAACTGGTTGAAGCTATTGAGGAGAGGAAAAGGAAGAAACCCACGCGCGCGCTCGCTCGCCTCGCCTCGCCGGGCTGGGCCGGTCGTGGCGTGGCGTGGCGACTCGCGCAGGGCGCATGACATGCGCGTGAATAGTCTGACCAAGGCCTTGCGGGTGCGCGGCTTCCTTTTGCCACTCGATATTTTTGCATGCATAGAGAAAATTGCGCTGGCCTGCTTTAGCAAGCAATTATTCTCATATTAATGGCGATTGACTCGTACACTAATGGTAGGTTCAATCACATTAATATTGTAATTATGCGGTTGTCTCTTTCTAAAGATACAACTGCGGCGTGTGTATAAAAGAGGGACGAGACGTCATCCTCTGGACACTACACATTCTCCTCCTCCTCTGCCCTAGTGCTGCGCTGTTGCTGTCGACCTCATCCCGCCGCCGACGTGTCATTGGTGTCGGAAGAGCAGGATCTCCGAAGCCTGCGTCTCCTCGCGTCCATGCACGGGGTAGGGGACGTATAAGGTTTTTGAGAAGCGTCGTCGCGACTGCTCGCTGGACGTCTTCTTCCCTCTACGCCGGTCTTCTTCGACGATCTGCTTCGTCTACTTTTGTGTTAGTCCCTAGTGCCGACAATCTCACTGTAAGCATGTCTCCAATCTCGCTTGTCTTTCTTTTCATGTTCTTTACGTTAGTAGCGACACATAGTCTGAATGTGTCTCGGACCACACTACTAGTGCTAGATTACATATCTACGATACATGCTGTTTATCTTTTCCTCATTGTCAGAATTAATTTTATGCATCACTAGATTGCTATTATTTCCAACAAAATCATCTTAAAATCCAGTCATCCAGACATCTTAGATATAGGAGAAGTGTCTACAATATCAATTAAATACACTTTCAAATTATATTCCATAGTGTACCTCATAAATCTTATTTGAAATTGTAGATGTGTGTGTACTAAGCCAAAACTAGATGAGTTTGACTTTACAAAATTAAGACGACTTACAATTTAGAATGAACATAACAGTTGTAGGTGAACAAGATTTCAATAATCAAATTTCATTTATGATGCCCGTCCTCGTAACAATATATATCTCCACTTCCAAAATTGTTTACAAATTTGACTGAAACCTTGTGCAGTCTCATCCAGTGCTTTTGCCGACTAATAGAACTATTTACCTTCTTTCCATGACTAGGACAGTAATCGATCCCTCTTGCATACTTCTGAATCCGAAAGTTGTATCACAATCCTTTTTGTTGTCATCTTTTGCACAATAAATCATGAAACTGACAGAGATACGGCAGCCGAACGCAACTTCACGCCGTCGTCACCCCATTTCATCTCTGGAGCAGTAGCGCCGGCAATGTACGTCTGTCACCACATGACAACACAAGATGCAAATTGGAGAATGAGTAAGAAAATGGAATTGCCTAAGGTAATAAGGTGAGTTGTATAAGAACTAGGTAAAGATTGGCATAAGTTTTCAGTTAAAAAAATTAAGGGATTTTTTCTAAAATACAAAGTTTGATTTACTTTGTATTTTGACTTTTTGAGAGGAACAAAAGTTCGACTAATTACTTCCATGGCCAGAAAAAAAGAGAATTACTCCCTCCATCCCAAATTATAAGTCATTCCAACAATCTTGGAGAGTCAAACTTTTTCAACTTTGACCAAATTTATATAATAAAATAATAATATTTATGATACCAACTAAGTACAATTAGATTCTTCATTAGTTATATTTTCATAATATACATATTTGATGATATAAATCTTTGTATTTTTTTCTATAATTTTGGTCAAAGTTAAAAAAGTTTGACTCTCCAAGATTCTTGGAATGCCTTATAATTTGAGATGGAGGGAGTACTTGATATACGTGGTACCAAAATAAGTGCCAAAGTACTGTACTCCCTCCGTATTGGTATTAGAAGTCATTTTGGACAACGTTTGAGTCAAACTTTGGGAATATAAATCATGAATAACTCTCAAGTTGTTGAGTTTGAAAATGTGAAAATTATATGAATAGATTTGTCTTGAAAAATATTTTCATAAAAGTACACATATATCACTTTTCGATAAATATTTTTATCAAAACAATAAGTCAAAGTTGTGTTTTGGAGACCGTGTCGCTGTCCAAAACGACTTCTAATACCAATACGGAGGGAGTATGTGTATAATTGGCCCATATGGCTGGGCAGGCTGGCCCATTAAGGACCTGATTGGTTCAGAGAAGGGCCTGGCTGGGGACAGGGCCAGGCTACATGCATCCAAGGTGGAGTTGATTGGCTGCATGTGCCAGTAGGGCCTGGCTGGCTTCAACTTTCATTTGGATGCCTGAACAATTTATTGGAGTCTGGATGCGAGTGCACTCCACGAGCCAGGCTCGCAAGAAACGGAATTGATTCCCGTTTATGCGCAGCCAGGTCACGAGGCCGCTCTTGCATCCGCAGAACCAGGCTCTGCTCCTTCACCAGCCTACCAAACGCAAGCACGCTGCATCTTGGGTGCCTGGCTGGGGCAAATACTCCCAACCAATCACACCCTAAACATCTCGCCAGGCCTGGTTGGTTCTAACGTCAAGGGCCTAGGCCGAAACTGTCCTCTGTCATTGATCTGATTACTATTCTGCCAGCAGTCAGCCGGCTCTCTGCTGGTTGCCGACTTGCCGCCCTCCAAAACCAGTTGCCGTAGTTGTATCAATATCTGTACTGGAGTCGCCTTCAGCCGCTGGTAGCAGTGCAATCTGAGAGGGATTGGCTTGGGGACTTGGTGTCCTGGCGGCCTGATTTGAATACCAGTCTCTTCCCACCGCAGACTCTGGCCTCTGGAGTTCAGACACCGGTGGTGCTCTAGGCGCACGGCACTGCTCTGGATTTCCGCTCAGTAAAGTGCCGCTGCCCAGGGCCCTCCTGCCACGGTTACTACCACTGGAGTCGTCTGCAACCGCCCAATCTTCCACTCCCTGAAGCTATCTGCAAAATTGTGTCACGTCGTGCCGCTGCTGATTATAACAGCTTACAGTAAGGGATGTTTCAGTGGATTCTTCTACATTCTTTTGACCTTTGGTCAAAGAGTCAAAGCTGCTTGGTGCCACTGCATTGTGCATTTGGTCCTGCTTTACGGACTTGTGTTTGTGGGTTGTGACTTGTGACTGAATGCTGCACCTGTTTCTCACATTTCACAATGCTGTGGCTTGTCCTTGCTGCTGCTCTAGCCTATGACATTATTAGCAAGCTAAGTGACCAGAATTATCACCTATGACATCTACAGTTGTGTGCTACTCAGGGGTATTGGTCAGGTATCTCATGTGTCATCTCACTGACGAGGCTCCTGTTGAGGTAGATGCAGAGATTGCTGCAGCCTGGAGGATCAGTGACGATCATGTGATGGCTATCTTGCGCATGAGCACGGAGGAACCAATCAGGCTACAATTAATTGGTATCTCATCAACTTGAGAGATGTGGGAGTATCTTCAGCAGTGTTATGAGCATAATTGAGCACTTCGCGTTTCTCTTGTGGAGAGGCTTCATAATCTGCGGCAGCATGGCATGTCCATCTAGGAGTTTTACAATGCATTCGAGTGTATCACATGGCAATTGGACTGCATGATGCTAAAGGCCTGTCCTGGATGTGACTGTTCCGCAGCCAAGGAGAAATTAAATCAGAAGTACGGCTTGATTAACTTCCTTGCGCGTCTTCGCCCAGAAATCCATCCTACTGTGGTTGAGCTTTTTGCACATTCCATGCTTCCCACCATGGATGAGGCTCTTACTGCTCTGGTTATCAAAGATGTTTCTCTGTCTGCTGCTCATACCCAAACTGTCTGCTCTCAGTGCAAGAGACCTGGTTATCCTGCTGAGCTGTGCTACGAGCTTTATCCTCAGTTAAGAGATCACATGTGATATGTGCATCTTCAGGGTGTTAATTCTGCCTTTGCCAGTGATTAGGACTTAGGAGTCGAGAACTAATCTGTTGGGTTAGCTTCAGATAATTCTGAGTGACCTTCAGGTTGATCATCTGCATGTTTAGTTATATCATCTCTTACTTCCTCAGGTACTAATCTCCCTTGGGTTTTCAGATGGCTCATTTTAGCATTGAATCATTCAGTTTTCAAAGCTCTGATGGCACCTTCTTTACAGCTATTTATTTGAACAGTCCTTCCATTTTTCAAACATTGTTCCATATCTGCCTCTTTGAGCTTCAGTGCTCATCCATGAATCGTGTCACCTGGAGAACTCACCGAATGATGGCCAGTACCTTAAACTGCATTTTTTAAATTAAACTTTTGACATATTATTCATGTGCTTCACCAGTCTGTATCTGTTAATACTCCTACCATAGGCCACTACTGTACTGTCATGCTTTGTGTTGCATCAACAGTATGGCACCCCTTCTTGTTGTCTCTTTATGTAATTCACTAATTCTAGTTAGCTTTTGCTTCCTAATTGCTCTGTTTCAATCAGGACAAGTGATCCTTTGTTGATCAATAATGTCTCACAAGATATTACATGGTTACCGGAACTTCTCTCTAAAGCAATTCCATGAAACATACCATGGTTTCCTGTTCTAACACTAAGGAGAAATTCTGGTTCTTAATTTGGAATTGCCTGGTTTCACTAGTATGGCTGAGCTTGCTCTATGGGGTACATGCTTACTGGCACTTCTCTCTAAAGCAATTCCAGGAAACATACCATGGATACTGTTCTAACACTAAGGATAAATTCTGGTTCTTAATTTGGAATTGCCTGGTTTCGCTAGTATGGCTGATCCTGCTCTATGGGGTGACAAAATTTAGTGCTATGACAGATTGCTAATGATATGGCAAAGCATGAAACAGCATGTTGTGTTGGGGAGCTCCCTGGCCCACAATCATTGTAAACAACCAGTGCATGCCTTCTAACTTTCAAGCTGTTTTAGTGTAGCAGAACTAAGATTTGCATATATGTGTTGTGCCTATATGGTTCTGTTGTACATTTACCTATTCTCAAAGGAAAATTTAAACATTAGAATCTAAGCACCTGGTAGTAAAGAAAAGGAGAAAGTAGTGATACAAATAGATGAAGGAAAGAAAAGAAATACTCCCTCTGTCCTGAAATATAAGGGATTTTCAGTTTTATTTTCTAAGTTAAACCATCCTATGTTTGCAGAAAAGAACAATAGTATTTAAGATGGTCAAACTTAGGATGGTTTGACTTAGGAGAACTAAAAATCCCTTATATGTCAGGAGAGGGAGTAACAGAAAGCAGCATAGCAGACATGGAGTAGATATAATCCAACTGAAAAGTGCAAATGCATAGGAATCAATACTCATTTAAGAATGTGAATCAAAAGAAAAGCTGAGTACCTTCCCACTATTCACGGTAGCCATCACAGCAACGTGTTGCTTGTCCAGACTGAATTCATAGAAGTAATATGTCCTGTGGAAAAATTACTTGTGAAAAAATTACAAAGGAAAACTATTTCCAAATTTGGATGCTATTTATAACTAGGAATATTTTAAAATTGGATACTTTTCTATAAAATTAGTACAAATATCATATAGTACCTAATATCCTCCTCTTCCTTAACTTTAATTGTTCGAGCTGAGAATACTTTTGCACCAGCTACAAAACGAAACCAAAAGATATAAGGCAAATCATCCCAGATAAGTAAATCATGTCAATGCTTTAGAATTTAATATAATATTCTCACTTCATATTTTCCTTATCAATGTTTCTTTGTATTTTAGAATGGAATTTAACTTTTCAGTCCATATTTCTGTAATGCTAAGGGAAATTTTGAAATAGCAACACCCGATACTATATAGTGCCAAGACAAAATAATGTTAAACAAAAAGGTCTCGAAAAGCACAGTGGCTAAAATGCTTCCTATTTGTGCAACTAATCCTGACAGGTGGCACAATTTTTGCTAGCTTTGAAAACTTGGATGCAAAGTAAGTCAAAACCATAAATGTTAATATGTGTCAAGCTGATCATAAAATGAACTGTCTCATTTAGAATGCACAAACCACAAGAAGCTAGGCCCAATATTGATTAATTTTCATCATTGATATATGAAATATGTTGTCGCTTCATATTCATTGTCATCTAATTTGTTTGTAAAGAAAACAGCGCAGCATCCAATTCTAAGATAACAGAAATCACCAGGTACAAATATCTTGGATGCCTCCTTTAGAGTTCCCAAGTCAGTTATATCTTTTGCCTGCAAACAAATATTTGTGGAACATCATTTAGAAATGGTCATGCACAGACCATATAAAGTTCCTTCATGGTGAGCAAATCAGTGTGCAGCATCAATGCGTCTGGTAATATAGACCTTATTCATTGACTCTTTCTTTACAAAGAAGGTTTTCGTCATACTCATACCTATGCTGGTGTACCCTTTTATTGTGAAACACTCAAACTCAATAAACTTTGGAAATTCATCGCACTAAAAAGTAACAAGAGCAAGTTCAACTGATGATACAAGCACTGGCGGAGCGTCATTAGGGCCAAACGGGGCCACGGCCCCCCCTTGCATGGACAAAATTTTATAGGGAGTGTTTAGCTTTGTCTAGGTGCATACATGCGTATTAGGCACTTCTGTACATCTGCATGTCTAGTTTGTAACATATCTACATGCATCGATCAACCGCATCACCATTACGTTTAAACATGGGTGAGCTCTCTTTTTATTCTACCTTCTATCCGATGATTTTATATTTCAATCCATTACTACAAAGATATAATTCGCGTCTAGGTAGCCCATCTGGCCTTTGTTAAGTATAAGAAGGCCATCTATTATAGGCCCATATGGCCCATGAGGCACCTATATATAATCATCCTCGTTAATGGAATTGGTCATACACTCTGATACCCAAGGTTAGTAACATGGTACCAAAGTCATGGTTTAGGGTTAGGATTAGCCTAATTTAATCCTCCTAAGATCCATTTTTTCCCCTTGGGATTCATCCTCGTCCTTCACGTGCGGCCGTCGCCGTGCGCGTTCGTTCTTCAGCGTGCGGCCCGTCGCCGCGCGCGCGTCCGCCATCTCTCTTCGTCCGTCATGGCTTGGCCCGTCGCCGCGCACGCGACCGCCACCTCGTCTTCATCCGTCGGCGGCTCGGCCCGTCGCCACGCGTTCACCGTCGCGACTCGGCAGCGATTCTTCCGCGCCTCAGCCACACGCGCGTCCTCCCGCGGAATCACGATTCCATCCGCGGGGTGCGTCCGTCCGCGGGGTCACGATTCTGCCCGCGCGCGTCCGTTCGTATGCGGGGTCGCGATTCCGTCTGCGCGCCTGCTTCCGCCCGCGGTCCTGGTGTCTCTGCTCGCTCCGCCTCTGGTTGGAGGGAAAACAGAGCACTCCTTCATCTGGTCGCTCCACCTCTGCCTGGAGAGAAAGCAGAGCAATCCTGCACGTCCAGAAAACAGAGGAGGCCAGAAAACAGAGGAAGTCGTCTACTTCTACCATTGTGGTAACAGATTGTTGTTTCTCTATTCCTTGGTCAGTTGTTAGCAGCCTTTTCAATCATGTCACAGATCAATGCAATTGTTATCAACATCACTTTAGATGGTCACAATTATCCAGAATGGGCGTTTTGCATAGAAACTGCATTGAGGGGTTGTGGCTTGCTTTTTCACCTCACTGATAATCCACCAGTGCGTCTGAATGATGGTAGTAATGCTGCTGCCGTAAAAGATTGGGGGATTAGTGATGGGAAAGTGATGGCTGTCATGGTCAATAGTACTAAACAGTCTATGATTATGAGTCTGTCTAAGTTCAAAACAGCCAAAGAGATCTGGTCCAGTTTGAAGAAGTGCTATGTTTAGGGTAGTGGTGCACTTATGCACAATCTCATGCAGCAGGCTCATGTGATGGAGCAAAATGACATGTCCATTGATGAATATTATTCTGCTTTTGACCGTCTAATGAGATCTTTGACTTCTATGGTGCCTGCTTGTACTGCCACTCCATGTCCAGCACATGAGTTCATTGAAAAGTTTTTTACATACCGATTTGTCATGGGTGTCCGAGCTGAGTATGACTCCATTCGTACACGGTTGCTTCACAATTCATCTACTCTCACTATGATAGAGGCATTATCTGATTTACTTGCTGAAGAGACACGTCTCAAGTCCATGTCTTCTTCCACATATGTATCCCACAGTGTATTAGCAGCTCCCCAGAGGACCAGTGCAACAAAGGGTATTCCTACAGAGCCTTGTAAGCATTGTGGCAGGACTGGACATCTTTTAGAGAATTGCTTCTCTCAACATCCAGAGAAGTTGGCAGTGTATCGTGCACGGCGTGGTGCTCGTGGAGGTCGTGGTCATGGTACTACTCCCCCTTCTAGAGGTTCAGTGTCTGTTGTTGCTTCTTCAACTGTCAGTGCTCCTTCGTCTTGGGTGCTTGATTCTGGGGCCTCATTTCATGTGACATCTGATCAGTCCCAATTGGTTGCTTGCAAACTGATCACCGATGGTGCTTCGATTCAGACAGATGATGGTACATCTTGCACTATCACTCACCAGGGTTCACTTTACAATTCTCATTTTGCTGTACCCAATGTTTCTTTTGTACCACAATTGTCGATGAATCTTCTTTCAGTTGGTCAAGTTACCGACCATAATTGCTTTGTGGGATTTGATGACTCGTCTTGTTTTATTCAGGATCGTCGCAGCGGGAGAGTGATTGGGACTGACCATCGCTGCAAAGGTGCTTCTAGCCTCTACGTGTTGGACACCTTGCGTCTTCCATCTTCCATTGCACATTCAGCTCGTGTGTCATCCGTTGTCGCTGCATCGTCCTCCGCCTCTTCCTTTGCCAAGTGGAATCATCGTCTTGGTCATCTTTGTGGGTCTCGTTTGTCATCTTTGATAAATAAAGGTTGTTTAAGTCATACATCTATTGAGTCTAGTTTTTATTGTAAGGGTTGTAAGCTTGGCAAGCAGATACAACTTCCATATCCATCTAGTATTTCTCGCTCTACTAGACCTTTTGAATTTATTCATTCAGATGTATGGGGTCCTACACCTTTTGCTACAAAGGGTGGTCACAAATATTATGTTATTTTTATTGATGATCATTCTCGCTATACATGGATTTATTTCATGAAAAATCGCTCTCAGTTGTGTACCATCTACCAAACCTTTGTTCGCATGGTTCACACACAGTTTTCTACACCTATTAAAGTGTTTCACTCTGATTCTAGTGGTGAATATATATCTAATTCTTTTCGCCAGTTTTTGTCCTCAGAGGGTACTCTTGCACAACTCTCTTGTCCTAGCGCTCATGCTCAAAATTGTGTTGCGGAACGAAAACATCGCCACCTTATAGAGACAGCTCGCACACTTTTGATTTCATCTTTTGTTCCTTCACATTTTTGGGGTGAATGTTGTTGTTGATGAGCCTTCCACCTACCAGGAGGCTTCTAGTATCCCCGAGTGGCAATTGGCAATGTATGAGGAGCTTGCTGCCCTTGATCGTACACGAACTTGGGATATTGTTCCATTACCATCACATGTAGTGCCTATCACATCTAAATGGATTTTTAAAGTTAAGACCAGGTAAGATGGTTCTATTGAGCGATATAAAGCTCGCCTTGTTGCACGTGGTTTTCAGCAGACTCATGGACAGGATTATGATGAGACATTTGCTCTTGTTGCACATATGACTATTGTCCATACATTGATTGCAGTGGCTGCTAATTCTTCATGGGATATATCTCAAATGGATGTGAAGAATGCTTTCCTTCATGGTGATTTGCATGAAGAAGTTTATGTGCAACCACCTCCTGGCGTTGATGCTCCTTCAGGTTATGTCTGTCGTCTACGTTGTGCTATGTATGGTCTTAAACAGGCTCCGCGTGCTTGGTTTGAGCGTTTTGTGGCTGTGATTAAGGCTGCTGGTTTCTCGTCTAATGCTCATGATCCTGCTTTATTTATTCGTATCTCTCCACTTGGTCGTACTTTGCTTCTTCTTTATGTTGATGATATGTTAATTACTGGAGATGATATGGAGCACATTACTCATGTCAAGCAACAACTTGCTGAGCACTTTCAGATGTCTGATTTGGGTCCTCTGAGTTATTTCCTAGGTATTGAGGTTTTACAGTCTGCCAAGGGATATTATATCTCTCAGTCCAAATACATACATGATCTTATTGCTCGTTCTGGCATTACCGATCACCGCACGGCTGCCACACCTACGGATCTTCACTTGCAGCTGCGCCTCACTGATGGTACACCTCTTGAGGATTCCTCTCAATATCGGCATATAGTGGGAAGTCTTGTTTATCTCACTGTTACTAGGCCTGATATTGCTCATGCAGTCCATATTCTGAGTCAGTTTGTGTGTGCTCCAACTAACATTCATTTTGGGCATTTACTTCGTGTGCTGCGATATTTGCATGGAACATCTTCTAAATGTTTGTTCTATGCTCGAAATAGTTCGATTCAGCTTCATGCTTACTCGGACTCCACTTGGGCGAGTGACCCAACAGATCGCCGCTCCATCACAGGCTACTGTATTCTTCTTGGCTCTTCTCCTATTGCCTGGAAGTCCAAGAAGCAAGCAGTTGTATCTCGTTCTAGTACAGAGGCAGAACTTCGAGCACTTGCTACTACTACTGCAGAGATTGTATGGCTCCGATGGTTGTTGGCTGATTTTGGTATTTCTTGTGATGCCGCCACACCTCTTCTTTGTGACAATACAGGAGCCATCCAAATTGCTAATGATCCTGTGAAGCATGAACTTACCAAACACATTGGTGTCGATGCCTTCTTTACTCGGTCTCATTGTCACCAGAAAACCATTGCTCTTCAGTATGTGCCTTCGGAGTTGCAGTTAGCTGATTTTTTCACTAAAGCACATACTCGAGAACAACATCGGCTTCACTTGATCAAACTCAATGCTTCAGATCCTCCACTTCCACCTTGAGTTTGAAGGGGGGTGTTAAGTATAAGAAGGCCATCTATTATAGGCCCATATGGCCCATGAGGCACCTATATATAATCATCCTCGTTAATGGAATTGGGCATACACTCTGATACCCAAGGTTAGTAACAGCCTTCTCAAATAAGCACGGCTATTTATGCAAATACATGACCATATTTCACTTAACTATTATTTTAGTACATTAATTGGTCGTTGTTTCCTTCTACTTAAGACTTCAAGAACAACGGTGTAAGCCTATAACACACATAAAGTGACAATTAACAAGAGTTTATCTTGTAGCCTCTTACTCATTAGATTACTTTCTTTTCACAATCGTGCCAAGAAACATTTTTCATTAAGAATAAAAGAAATTACAGCACGTCTTAGTAAGCCTAGGCTTACCGAGACTAAACCAAACAGGGTCTTACTTTGTCTAATGGTATCTCTTCCAATAAAATCATATGGTCATGTTTTATGGAGAATAAGATTATGTAGGTAACCAGTGATTAGTCACTAGACTAGAATTGGCCCCTCCTTGAATTGTAATCACGCTCCGCCACTAGATACAAGTGCTTGTCTATAAGGGTGCCGTATCAGCTATAGACAAGCTTACAAACAACTCACTCTGATAGTCTGATGCCAGATATAATTATTAGGAAAGCTATGAGTCTACAAAGTTTGCCTATGTTCGAACTCCTTTAACAAGCTTGTCTATGTTCTATCGTCTATGTCTCAAGGATACAAGAAAATGCCCTAAACTGATGTGAGAACACATATCACTAGGCCTGATCTGAAATGTCATGCCATCTTTGACTATATAGTGCAGAGAACAGATAAATTCAAGGGTACACAGATGCCTGGCAAAAACAATAAAATGGCAAAGCTCTTATAACCTCTAGAAATGTAATCTTGAGCTGATTTGACGGCTTAATCACCACACTTATGAGCTCATCCCTACATCAAACAAAGGAGTAGAGCACTCCGCATTTTAGCATGTGAAACATGTCACCACCAAAATTCATTCCTACAGCACCTACAATAATACAGAACCAGAATGGCCGCAGTTCATGGAGTAGAGCGAGGCCTTACCTACCTACCTATCTGGAGACGCGAAACGGGCCGCGTACGCCCGAGGCTTGGCCTTGTCGCCGTAGTATGTCATCCCGGCGTTGTAGTCCTGAGACGCGGAAGGACTGAAGGAGTCAGCATTCACCAATCTCCCGCACTCCACGACGGCCAGCAACCCTAACCGCCGGAGGAAGAGGCAACGTAGGAGAGAGGAATTGAAACAGTTCAGGTTGGTAATTACCTCGGGCTCGAGGATGTCGTCGAAGGACGGAGGAACGCGGATAGAGAAGCCGCTGCCGTAGTATTGCGACCAGGACCTCGTGTTCGCGATGCCGCCCAGCACCGAAAATCCCGGTTTAGAGGAAGGCGTTTGCGTTGGCGGCGAGGGGGGCGGAGATGGGGACGTCGCCTCCGCGGCCGCGGTGGGGGCGGAGGCGGAAGCCGAGGCAATGGCGATGGCGGTGTGGACGGTGAAGCCGCGGCGCGAGGCCCCGCAGCGGCAGAGGGGTCGCCGTGGTGGGTTCGGGTGATGCGGCAAAGGGGCGAGCGGGAGGAGCGCGGCGGGGGCCATGGCGCCGCGCCGAGCGGCGGAGACGAGGGCCGAGAGCGGTTGGAGCCGTGGCAAGAACGAGCACGGGCTGATTTCGGATAAGCGGTGGCGCAATACGTGGCGATGAGGCGGGGCCACTTGGAAGAGAAACGTGCTAATTTTTGTTAACCCATGTCTTAACATTATTATGAGAACTTCGGACTCCGCTAGCCAAGTGGTCAATCCTACATCTCCCGCAACTTTTATTTTTCAGAAAAAAAACGTTTCCACTACTTTTTTTTATTTAAAGAGTTACAAAGTTGTATATATAACTCATGTGCATTACTTTTTATACGATAACTTAGTACCATAACTTTTAATTATGACTATATTTTTTATTGGAAAACATTTAAATAACCTTTTATTTTAATAAATTATATATTCATTACAAAATATATCATAAAAAATAAATATATACTACGTAAATATTACAAAATAACGCAACTTATGTGTATAAGTTATGTTATTTGTAAAATGAAAAACAACCACCAAATAAAAATACTACCTAAACACCCCCAAAACACATCATATAATATTACATGTGTATTATGTGATTTCATAAAAATATTATAGAACATTACATGTATAATATATAAATAACACATAATAATCATAAAAGAATAGACTTATATGCATAAATTTGTAACTTTCTAAGAAAAATATGGTGACAAGTTTTGTTCGCAAAAAGTTATAAATAAAAGTTATGAGTATAACTTGTAACTTTTAAAAAGGAAAAGTTGTAGAAGTATTCTTTTCTTAAAAAAAAGAAACTTGCGAGTCTATGGATTGACCGTTGGATTTAGCCTAACATCCGTTCACCGAATTGGATCTGGAAAGAACTTCTCTAGTTTATGAGTAGCGAAACCTGACAGTGGGCAGATTCATGATTCTAAAGTTGGGACAATTTTGGGACGACTCGCTACAAACCAAAGTCATCTATATCACCGCCTCAGCGGTTGTATGTTACACTATCGTCTGTGCTTGTATGCATGTCATTGTGATTGTCAGCCTTTGCGTCAAGTAGGGATTAAGATTTGAATGACAATTGAGGACAGTAGGGATTAAGATTTGAATGACAATTGAGGACTAGGTGTACTCCCTCCGTCCATAAAAACATGCAATTATGGGATCCGTGCCAGTCAAATTAATTCAAGTTTGACCAAGGTTATAGTAAAAGATATTAGTATTTATGTCATTAAATAAAATTATTATGAAAATATATTATATTACTAATCTAATGATATATTTTTTTTATCAAGAATGTTAGTACATTTTTATATATTTGGTCAAAGTTCGAATTGTTTGGCTTCTCGATAAGCAAGAATTGCATGTTTTGTTGGACAAAGGGAGTACATCATGGATGATAAATGCACACGATGCTCATGCATGCACCTATGTCTGATTGAGAAGAGAAAGATCCTAGTTGACCGATTGATGAATGGCAATTTATATGGGCTTTTCGATAGTGTATGTTGAGATTAGGCCAATGAGATGCACTTTTTGGTATGTGCATAGCAAGAAAATGGTGAAAATGAATCTTCTATAGGAGATCTCCACTATAATATTTCTCTAGCTTCTAATATTACCACGTCATCAAAATATGTTTCACATCCCTTGCCATCACCCACGATGACGCACATTGGTCTCCATACTTCAGGCTTTCCCTGGTTTCCCTCCTCCCCTTGTAACTTCTCCACTAATGCGCACAAAAAAATGCTTGAAAGTCGGCAGGACTTATGAGCCGAGTGATAAGCTGAAACGACTGATTTACTGTGAGAGAAAGATATTGTTCCATGGTTGATTTGTATGGATTAAAGTCGGCTTGTAGCTCAAGCGAACAGAGCTAGATCATTATGCTGATCTACAATCTCCCCATCTAGATATCCATATATATCGACGATCTCAGTGGTCTGACACATCTAGCTACCATAACATGCGGCATAAGTCGTCTTCAAAAGCAAACATACATCATGAACATGCAACACCGCCACACACCAATGGTGCATGCAGCAGAGGCACGATCCTTACCACTCTGAGCTGTTTGGCGTGCACAAGTGCAAAGAGAAGCCAAGCACATCATCCTCACTACACATGTCTCTTTATGATGCGGTTTAACTCCGATCAAGGAAGCTTGCAGCTGAGCGCCGAGCGATATCAGATAGACAAATTTCTTAATTGTTTATTTCCCACCCTAAACCCTAAACCCAAATGGGTGGAACTTGTGGAAATTAGGTGACAGGGATTGGGTGAAATGGGTAGGATGTGCTTTGGGGAATGTTGAAGGAATTTTAGTAGAAGGGGAGTCTTGTCTACTACTCCCAGAATGTTGGCTTGAGAAGCCTTGGTTCAAAAGGTTCATGAAACCTCTATTATTGGTAGGATCCATCTCGTAGAAAAGTTTGGTGGTGTGGTGATATGTCCTCCTGAGTTTGCCTCTGTTTTGTAGATGAAACAACAACAACGACAACGGTTGGAAACCGTATATGGAGGAGGAGCAACGACAGGAAAATATAGATGAAGAAGTGGCTGCTACAGAAAGGAGCAACAACTAGAATACAACGACTAGATTCGTCGAACCGCTTTTTAATATTCTAATACATGTGATCAGAAACACTGTACAAATATTATGTTTATTTTCTTCCTATCAAAAGTAGTACTACTATTAGTCATTTGTTACTACCTATCTCCACAATGTATCCTACCGATAGTAAGGGTGTATTAAATGCTTTTTACCCATTTACTATCCTTCATTGTGGGTACTCTTAGGATCTGTTCGGTTTCGAGGGAATCATGTCCTCGAAACCGTTCTGGCCAGAAACGCTTATACAAATTTGAGGTATTGTTCACTTCCCAACATTTTCCTAAAAATGTTACGCAGTACCCGTCACATCAAAATCTTTAGACACATGCATGGAGCATTAAATGTAGGTAAAAAAATAACTAATTGTACTTTTATTTTGTTCATGTCGAGATAAATCTTTTGAGCCTAGTTAGGTCATGTTTGGACAAAGTTTATCAAATAACAACGAAAGTGCTACATAAAGTTTCGTGAACTGAAGAAGGCCTGAATTGTTCATGGTAGGAACGGGGATCAAAATGGTTTGGAATGCATCAGCCTGACACGTGGACAGAGTCACGAGTCATGACTATGACTGGGTTGTCATCAAGCGTTGTCCACGACGACCACGCTGGCACGGCACCTTATCCGGCTCCAGAATCCCAGCCACCCAATCACAATCCAGAGCAGGCGGGCGCAGCAGAAGCTCCAGCGATCCGCGCCCTCACAATGCGAGCGTGATTCCTCCGCCGTCCCCTCCTCCCCCGAGCTCCCCGTGCGCGGCAGCAATGGAGACCCTCCTCTCCCCCTCCACACTGTTCACGCCATCACTCCGTGGCTCCAGGAGACCGTCTCTCGCCGCAAGCGTCCCGTCCAGGTCCACGGCCGCCGTCACCTGCGCGCTCAAGAGGCCACAGGCCGGCGCCGTCGCTGCCTCCTCCCATTCCCATGGGGACGATGGCGTCGCCGGCGGCAGGAGCTGGATGTCGTTCCTGCACCACGGCCTGGCGGCGGCCGCGCTGTCGCTGGCCATCACCCTGGCCCCGGCGCCCGCGCCGGCGGCGGCGTCGGAGTTCGACGTGCTGAACGACGGGCCCCCCGTGGACTCGTACGTGGTGGACGACGCCGGCGTGCTGAGCCGCGTCACCAAGTCCGACGTCAAGCGGCTGGCCCGCGACCTCGAGGCCCGCAAGAACATCCGCCTCAACTTCATCACCGTCCGCAAGCTCACGGTACGTAGTTACGTACGCCGCCCCGCCGCCATTGCAATTGCAATTTGCAGCTAGCATGGAGAGCGTGGAGCTAGATTTCTCACTGACCCATGGATCAAGGGTGTCGCAGAGCAAAGCTGACGCGTTCGAGTACGCGGACCAAGTCCTGGAGAAGTGGTACCCCACGATTGAGGAGGGAAACAACAAGGGCATCGTCGTGCTCGTCACCAGCCAGAAGGAGGGCGCCGTCACCGGGGGGCCCGCCTTCATCCAGGCCGTCGGCGACCAGATTCTCGACGCCACCGTGTCGGAGAACCTCCCAGGTATGTGTATGTCCACCCTCGATCGCCGTCGAGTCGAGACGGGCCTCGTCCGATCCTGGAGTAACTTGCAACGACTGTGGTGCATGCAGTGCTGGCGACGGACGAGAAGTACAACGAGGCGATCTTCAGCACGGCGCAGCGGCTGGCGGCGGCGATCGACGGGCTACCGGACACCGGGGGCCCGTCGTTCAAGGAGAACAAGCGTGAGTCCAACTTCAAGACCAAGGAGGAGACGGAGGAGAAGCGCGGGCAGTTCTCGCTCGTCGTCGGCGGCCTGCTCGTCATCGCCTTCGTCGTGCCCATGGCGCAGTACTACGCCTACGTGTCCAAGAAGTGAAGTGAGTGAACCAGAGCGTGCTGTACAGTAAATGGTTAAACTGAAGAGGATTTTTAATCTCCCAAGTTGAGCTTCTTCTGTTGGAATTGGAATTCTCAGAAGTGAACAGAGAAAATCAAGCCGTAACAAGTGCACACCCGTGCCGTGTTTTTCTTTTTCTTGTGGTAGCATATAATTATGCTTTTATACTGTGGCTCTGTAAAGCACTGGTTGCAACGTGGAACTCTTAGAACATGTCTGTTTGAGCTTTTGGTCACTTTTAGAATACTAGCTTTTGAATTTTTAAAAGCCGAGCAGCTCCTATATAAGCTAAAAGCACAAAAGCTCACTATAGTGATCTTCTGGCCTTTGGCTTTCAAGAGCCTTTTGGTTTTTGAAAAGTCTAAAAGCTGAGGTCCTAAAGCTCTCCAAAAGTCCAAACAAGTGAACCTGAATAATGCGATGTAAACATCAAAATCGGCCACGAGAAGCTATAGGCAACTGAAATCAAGCCATATATGATTTTTTTTTTCTTTTGACATGAAGCTATATATGGTTATTGACAAGTAATCATCGTATCTGCAACCAATGCTGTTAAAGTGGTTGAGTAAAGGAGAAAAAGTAAGTGTATGCTAATCAGAATCTAGGTTTTATGACGAATGGCATCTTATCCACAAACGGAGGATCAGAGTATTTCCCGGTCAGGATCTGCGATGCAATATGGAAATTTGCAGCTTCTGTGTAGTGTATTCCATCCCAATTGACGAATTCAGTAGTGTCACTGCACCCTTTTGCAGTAACCAGCTTACCATTCAAAGACACTGTCTGTCCACATGGTACGTTACCATCATAGTTCAGGGGTGGACCTCCATATCCACAGCATACTTGAGTGGCATGCTCGAACCCTGTCGAAAAGCAAAAGTGGATATTAGAATTGCTTCTTCAGTTAATGTTCACACATAGAAACGATTGAGGCCTAAAATAAAACACTAACATTCGTATGAAATGCCACAATCCACAGAACAGGTCTACAGTACTAACATTCGACTAAGATGTCACAATCCACAGCAAAAAAGTCAATGGAGGAAAAACAGTGCATATGTGTAAGCAGAGTGATGCAGAACGTCCACAAAACTAAAGCATCTTTATTTTTCCACCTGTATTAGTGGGGTTTATTATTGCAAGCAAGTGTTCATGATTATAGTGCTGCTTCATTATAAATTTATAAGACTGCTCTTCAAAGCAAGCATAATACTCGAGAAGATACATCTTTTCATATTAGTGGAGCAATATGCCGACAACCCAATCTTAAATGATTTGGATCCATGATAATCACACGTACCATAACGAGAGTAGTTGGCGATCAGGCTGTATTTGATTGTGTGGATGTCCACATAAGTGATGCTGGCTCCAGCGAATTCTCCTCTCAACTTTGTGCAAAGTGCATGCAGCTGTAAGTTGAAAAGTTTTGCGGCACGGTTGTGCTTTGCTACACAGTGAAGCTCATCCAATTGGGATGGGTCTTTGCCAAACAAGGCTATGTTTTGAGGTAAGCAGCCGAGGGGACCTGTATTATGAATCCAGAATTTCCTAGCACCTTGGTCATATAGTTTCTGAAATTAAGGAGCAAAAAAATGAGTTAGGTGTGAAGCACCTTCTTACCCAAGACAGCATATACAAAGAACAATATGGAAAGAATGAAATTGCTGAATTTGAGACCTAAGTGAATTACATCGGAGTATGATCCCTGTACATAATTAGCAACACCTTTGGGAAAAAGGGCATAGAAAGCTGCAAGATAAAAGTGCTATATCTTTACAAACCTTGAGACCATTTTCAAATTCCAACAAAATAGTTGGAATGGATGCAATGACTTGGTCCTCTGTTTTTGAATAAAATTCACCAGCAAGATCATTTTGCCCAATATCAAACATGTAGAGTCCCTCTGAAAAGTAATCTTCCTGAGGAATATATTTCCTGTACATATCTCCTGCACAAGTAAAATAAAGTTACTTCACTAACATAACTCTGTAGTCTTAATTGTTGAATTTTTGAAGGCTTTAGTTGATTATCAATTGCAGAAGCAATGAGCTAGTCTTCATTGTAAATTACTCTATATTATGTCTTCTTATTTACAACGATGATGTCCATTGCTTTGCTGAGAAGGTTATGCTTATGGGATAGGCAGACGATATTCCTATCTTGCTTGGTAACCCACAATTTTAGAAGGTGAGACCTAAACATCAAGCTTTCATACCTTTAGACAGGAGCTTAGTAACTTTATCCTTGAAGGCAAAGAATTGCTTAATCTGGAGACCAAATGAAAACGGGCTGACTGATGTTGGCTTTGCTGGTGTGATTGAACATCCAGCTTGAGCAAAATTAACACCGGTCCGAAAGTTTGGTGTACCAAGCGAATCCAAATACGCATTGAGGAGTGGCATATCGATCTCCTCCACTGCACGAATAAGTTTATGCGATAAGAATGAGATAATAACGGACAGCAAATTCTATGTGACATAAAAAGGGAGAGGTGAAAACTTGGTTCTCAGCAAACTGAAATGCTATAAAGTTGGAAGTTGCTAAGTTTGTTTTGAGCCAACCAAACAGATGCTGCAGTACTGCACTGCGCATTGCAGTGGCCAACAACTCATCCTTTTGATGCTCTGTCTAAAATAAAAATCTGTACAACAATTACGTTTAAAAAATATTCTGTACAGTAAATCTGCACAATCAAATCCCTTGCTTCGTAGTTACTCCTTCGGATCCCCACAACAGCATCTCATTGATTTCAGCAGAATGTAAAGCAGCTGTGAGCCATAGTCCTTGTCAAGTTGCTTAAATGCAAGCACATGGGACTGAGAGGGATCAATCAGTAGACCCAGGAAAGAAGGCAGCCTATGGCAAACCAAATCTCACCGGAAATTAAGCAAATACAAACAGTAATTCACACTAATTGCTAAGAATTCCACCGAGACGCAGCACTCACTTTCCTGCAGATCTACCAAATCCCACGAAAATGCCGCGACGAGCAGCAACTGCACTAACTGCAGGAACTGGACCACAACACAGTTCCTCAACGGGTGTTAGAACAGAGCATACAACCACCAGAGTAGGGAGACAAGGACCATTTGCAAAGTCGCAATGATGCCTCAAATCTCCACTGCCTAACCACCGCACGGGCATATTTGTCCTGTCCGGCCACAGGCCATCGCCCTTTTCCCAACAACCGCCCGCACGATCTGGACGAGATGTCTTCAAGAATCAAAGACAGGCAATACCACATGGACCGATTTCGTGTTGCTACACCCGGTGGGCGCCAAGAACTGGAGATCAACAAGGCGGCTTCAAGAATTCATGCCGGACAACGATTATACTCACGCAAGCGCAATTCATGGAGAATACTGTAGAACACAATCATTCGCGCACCGATTATCCCGGGACTCCGGGTGCAGTGCAGTGCAGGTGGTAGCAGTTGGCGTACTAACGAGTGATGAATTCAACAAGATGGAGTCTGAGGAAGTAGAAGGAGCAAGAGGCGGGCGTACTGAGGAAGTCGACGATGAGGCGGCCGTCGCAGAAGCGGCCGGCTGGGCCGCCGAAGAAGGTGGAGCCGTAGGGCGGGAAGATGGCCTCGAAACCGGCGGCCACGCGGCCGCCGGTGTCGGAGTTGGAGTCCCCGAAGTTGAACACCGCCGGGTAGTTGAAGTCTGTGGACGCCGCGACGCGGCCGCCACCACCACCGCCGCCGCCGAGGCAGAGCAGGGCCGCGAGGAGAAGCAGCACCGTGAAACGCATGGCCGCGGCGGGGCTGGCGGTTGGGGCTCCCCTGCCCAGCTCCCTGTTCCACTCCACTCCGCTCTTCTGTGCTGCGTTGCTGCTTGCTACAACTCCAGGTGATGAGGAGGAAAAGAAGGTGGTGGCGTGGGCGCGTGGCGGAGGTTGCTAATGCTTGAAGCTGAAGCTTTGGAGCACGGAGAATGCAGATTTGATTTGAGTCTGGGCTCTCGGGGGGTCATGGGGGGTCTGGGGGAGGCCATTAATGATTAAAAATGGGTGCCTACCTTTTGTTGCTGACTTTTGAGCTTTGAACCTTATTGACTGTCTCCAACAGCACGTACCCAAAAAGAAGACTCGTTTCATGTTTTAGATGACACACAGTAAAAAGCCAGGTGACCCAAAACTTCCATTCTCCAATAGCTCCTGGAGCAGCGCCAAGACCCAATTCGTCGGTCATAAAAAAAATAAAAAAATCACATCCCGCGTCAGAGCCGAGACGCAAAGAGATCAGGAGAGAAGACAATTTTGCCTTCCACGTTGCCCACCATCCAAAATGGATCCTGTATTTGCCTACGTTGTTGGAGCCTGTTTTTTTTATGGAAAATCACTGTGAACCATGCATATTTGGCTATGGGTCACGGTTTGTCTATTCTCTTGGAGACAGTCTGAGATGTATTTTTGGGTACTGATTGGCCCGATGGGCAAAATGCATAGTGTGTTTGAGTCACTTGTTGGAGAGTGGTTTTGGAGAGGCAAAGCAGTGTGAGACTGTCTCCAACAGTCCAAACCCAAACACAATACCTATTCTATAGATTGGGTCACGCACAGTTACTGGGTCATTCACCTAAAATTTCCCTTCTCCAAGAACGAACCTAAAATCCCCTTCTCCAACAGCCGCATGGTGCCTCCGTCCGCCGGCGATTGGCCCTGTACCCCTTGCGGTAGCAAGCCTGGACGCATGCCGCCTCGCATGCACTCCACCGCGTCCAGCAAGCTCTGCCACGCGCCGCGGGAGGAGATGCGCCCCATGCCTGCGAGCTCTGCCGCGCGCTGCGGGAGGAGCAAGGGCACAGGCGGATCTCACCGGAGCCGGTCTTCCCACACGGCAGCGCGCAACGAGGCCAAGGCAGAGGCCACTCCCACGACACAGCTCGCCGGCGTCGGGGTTGGAGCTAGCGCCGGTCGCCCATGGTGGCTCGTTCATTTGCGGCTGCTTCCTCATCTCGTGTCGGCCTTCTTCGTCAACTCCGGTGGCCGAATAGCTCGAGCTCATCTTCTTCCTCGGGCTGCCCCACCGCAGCGCCTCCTACAGGGGCCACCATGGTCCATTGCACAGATTTGGGTCAAGGAGAGAGAGATGCACATTTGAGTTCCCTCCCACCTCCGACGCAAAATAGATTCTCCTTTTGCCTACTCTGTTGGAGGCCGTTTCTTTTCCGTAAACTAGGCATTTTGGGTATGGGTAGCGTGATGCATAGCCTGTTGGAGACAGTCTGAGCTAGGTATTTTTGGGTTTGGGTGTTGCCGTTGGAATTAGTCATGGAAGATGGTTTGAGTATGGGTTCGTAAATGGGTTGGAGGTAATTACAGAGATCGGCAGGGGTACATAAGGAAGTGTTTTCGGTTCGGTTCTCTAGAGCTATTTATTTTTCATCCATAAAATAATATTTTTCTCATGATAAAATAACATCAATTACAGTCATAATAAATCCTGCCAAATAGCCCCATCTGAAATTGGAACCACAACAGAAGATGAGATCGCCGAATCACCGTTGTTTTGTATTATTTTTTTTACACTAGGATAATACCCGTGCGTTGCAACGGGAAAAATATACCATAATAATTTAATATGAACATGTATATTATTATTAAAAAGTGTCATGTTTTACAACATTTAATACTCCATCTCATGTGCAATGAAATATGGTGGTATATTTATTGATTTATTGTACATTTAAAATTCAAGAGATATGCTCTGTGATGTCTTATATTAAATTAATAATAAAATAATTGGGTAAACATATATTTTTTCTTGTGTTTGATTTAAGAATAGAAGAGAAGGGAGTCTGAACGATTCCCAGAAAGGTAGGAAGTGACATGGTGCAAGATGTAGGAAAATAATTATTTTAAGAGTGACATATGAGGGGTGGAGAAAATGTCGTAGTGGCATATTATGGAGTAGAGAGCTTTGGTCCTGCCTGGTAGACCTGGATATTTGATACTTTTTAGTTGTAGAGATAGAGATTTTTTATAGTACAGAAGACACGTGAAATTAATCTTGATTCTAAACGTTGTTTCCATACATCGACGAGCACTCCTTCGGATTTGGCAAGAGGTTATTGAGGGACACTCTTAGAAAAAGCGGGAGCAAACACTGTCTAGACATGTACATGTGACAGGGGCTAAAACATAGCTCAATTAGGAGTACAAATAAATAAAAATAGCAGCAAAATCCTTTTCAGTTTTTTTTTTCTGAAACAAGATCAAATTCAAAGAAGCTAGGATTAAAAACGAGATCAAAATATGCGGACATACAGAAATAGCCAAATGTACGGAGAGTCAAAAAATTAAGTTAGAAACACATGACCCAAGGGTACAAATAGGTAATTATTAGGGGCACATCCAGCTCTCTTTAATTCAAATATTTATACTAACTAAAGAGGGTTGGAGTGTACCTAAAGATTATCCATTTGCACCCTTGACATGGCCTAATGATTTGAAGCATGTTGTATGAAGTCATACAACAATATACACGTATGAAGAGTCAAATATACACTTGCATACCATGTGTAGTACCACCCTAACATGCATAGTTGGTGATTTGTAGGTGTATTTAACATAGCACAAAGGACTTGTAATTATTAGGTATATCCTACATAGATTGAAAACAAGATAGATATAGGTAATGAGAACTCCATAAAAACGAGCAGACCTCTCCTCTCGGTTTTTATTTTGTTTCCGTATTTTTTAAGTACAGAAACAAGGCAAAATTAAAGTAAAAAAGAACAGGATGGAGCATGATGAGATTTATTTTGTTGGTTTCATCCCTGAGGCCAAAACTAAAGATGAACTAAAGACGTTTGATCTACATCCAACCACCGTGACATGTCATCCGAAAAGCAACAAAAAAAAATATCCAACTAATATGGCAATTCATTTTTAATCTCCTTTCGCCATGAGAAGAAATGAATTTAGGTGTTATGAGACACAGCCTTATCACGACACAACACCTATTATGCATCCCATATGTGAGAAACAAATAATAATATGTCTGCATAGTGCATACACTAGACGTAGGGTATGCTTGTAAATATCATGTCTCATGTGTTATCATCTATACATCTGCATGCATTATGTTGTATAAAATCATTATCGGTGATAAAAAAACACTGATACTACTAGATTAAAATCACAGTAAAAAAACAATTAACTTGTCTTACGCGGAGTAGCCACCCTACTTTTCAACCATGGATCAGAACAATATTTTTATATGGCAACAAATTAGCTCTAGAAATCAGCTAAAACCATAAGTCTTGCCAAACAGAGTCTAGATCGTGGCAGGACAATGACATCTTATTTGGTGATAGCCTAGTAGCCAGTAACGAACTTGCATTACACAATATAAAGGATGTTGCCATCCTTTCCCTTCTAAGGATGGGGTAGGATGTTGCCGTATCACTGCCTTCTAAGGCCAATCTCAATGGTGACTTTCATTTTGTTGTTTCCAAGGCTGCCATGTCATACGAGATAAAATGAAACTTGAATGAAACTCTCCATTAAGAGTAAGAGTTTTATTGTAAAGTTTTATAGACATTAAATTTCATGACTCATAGAGAGTTGGTATTCGTGCCAAGAGAGTTTCATCTAGATGAAACTCAGTTCTTCCCTCACTTCTTAAATACACCGCCATGTCATCAACAATGCCTACGTGACAACCTATTTAATGCAAATGAAACTCAAATAAAACTCCCATTGAGATTGGCCAAAGAAAAACCAGAGAGCCCTTTTGCGAAAGCCAAGAAAAAAAAAGAATTTCGTACAAGTCAAAATAAAATCACATCGATGGAATGACCAATCACATTTGTTTCATACATGGATTTATCACGCGGAGTCCCGCTCCGGTGCAGTGAGTGGTGCGGGTGGGACATCGCCTCGAGGCCCCAAAAGTTGGTAAAGAACAAAGTGGAGTGGCCGGGCCCCGGGCCACAAATTTTACGGTGGTGGTTGGCGTCGCGGTGCTGAACTGCGGGCGAATGGCGACACGCGTGTCAGGGGGACAGCGATAATTTAACCACCACCCAGTGATGCGCGAGGGATTTGAGATTTGCTTTGTCGCCAGTCGTGACCCCCCACGCAGCCACGCTTTGTTTTTGTTTGTCTATTCCCGGCGTCGCCTTGCGCGCCAAACCACACACATGGCCAGCGGCCGCGGGCGCCGTTGCTGTTGCTCTACTGGGACGGGGACGGGGACGGGGACGGGGACATTCTTCATTGCTTTCTGGCTTTCTGCCATGCTCGCAGCGCGAAAGCGTGCCGTGCCCGTGCATGAGCGAGATCGGGACCAGCTCAGTTTGTTTGGTAGAGGTGACTGTGGGTGGGCACACACAAAAGGAACAGCGCATTTATATGTACTGTATGTATGTGTTTTTTTCCCGTTGTTTCTGTCTATGAGAAAATGCAAATTTCGTTAGGCCCAATCACGAGAGGGACAGGAGCCGGATGCGGAAAAGATCGTTAGGAATGGGTCTCAAATCGTAAGCGAACTTTTTTGTGGGGGGTGCATATCCTATAACAGCATGACTGAATGACAAAATGCGGACATGACAACGACATGAGCTGCCCGCGGCCCGCCCATCGGAATCGGATCAGTTTGGCAAGGAGACGCAGCAGCCTCGTGTAGCCGTGCTCCATTGGTGTTCCGTGGCCGACCGGCCGTGCTATCATGAACCACACCTTCCAGCGCTTCCATGATTCCATCCACTTCTCCCTATCGAAGCACTGGCCATTTGCTCGCTAGCCTGCTATAGCTAGCGATCCTACAAGATAACAAGATAAGATACTGGCGATCTGATCCCTTCTTCATCCGTGCAAGTGCAAGTTTATCTTCGGTCAGTTGTTTCACTCCCACCAGAGAAGTGACTCGTTACAAAATTTAAGTATGACAACGCTGCATTGCCTAGTCATAGTCTGACAGGGAAGATGTATGTATGCATGCCCTAGTTGCCTTGAAACAATTTAATGAAAACCAGAACTTTGAATTTTGAATGCAAGAATGGAAACGTGTTGAGCCTAGCGGGTGGCCTAATCGGATTGCAGATTCTATGGTTTTATTCAGTCTGACACGGAAGATGTGTACAACGTACATGTTTTTAGATTTATATAAGCCTAATGCCCTTTGACCTTGCAGTGTACCTTCCCAGATCTTCAATTTGCACTGATGTCGCATCTAACCCCCTAAACTTATTAATATCTACATTCACTGTCCTTTTAAGTTAAAATGCAAGTCCATGGGGGCAAAGCAAGACCAACATATTTGGAGGTTAGGTGAGCTAAGTAGCTAACTACACAAGGGCTGAGGAAGTAAAATGCAAGGTCAAAGTGATAAAATAGCTGGACAATTTCATTGGACTATAACACACAATATTCCCAGTAACCAAAGCTCTTTGAAATAAAATGAATTTCTGAGGTCCTCATGGAAAATGAAAAATCAACTCAGATTTTATGAATCTCATGGGAGGCTAGAAAAAATTGTCACAGTTGGCACATCAATTGTGCTTAGCTCCTCAGCTTTGAATTACATCACTGAAGACCAACTGAATTATTTGCACTAGAATGTGCAGAAAGTATACTTTGTGTTGAAGCTTGAACCATATGAACAGGTAATACTGATCAATACCTCATGCTTCTTCACAACCACACTTGACCAACCATACTTTGCTTCTTGTGCCAAAGGACAACATCTTTGTAAGGCAAATCTCCCCCAAATATATCTAGAGCACTCCCAACAGTTACATCTACTCGACTTTTACATGCTTTCTTTATCCTCTCTAGGTCATCAATTGTTGACACACCCCCAGCATAAGTTACTGGGATCTACGTAGTCAAAGAAACAACTGTGAGCTTAGAAACATGAGACGAAAGACTAAAACATAAAGATATCTGCACAAGAATATATTAATATTTCATTTGTTGATAATCTTCACATGATAGTTTTGAGCTCAATAGACATAAGCATGGAAAGATGGCTAATCAACTAGTCTTTAATTCAACTTGACCAAGATCCGTAGAAAGACTAAAGAGAGTTTAAATTATGACCAAAGTCAAGTTAGTTTATTACTTTTGAAATAATAATCACCATCACAAAATATTTGCTATAAAAATGACTACAGGGGTATTCTTTGCTTCCTATTTTGGTATAGTTTGCTGACAGCATAGCATAAGCTGTAAAATTAGTGAAGATTAGCATGCAGTAAACATGAGAAAAAAAATCAAAAGAATGAAAGGAAGATCCACAAAAGAAAATTGCAACTCCAAATTTAAAGTCTGTACGCACTGGTGAATGGTGCCCCAATAGTTCCACAAGCTCCTCATCAATTCCTAACCTGCAATTCACATCCTAGCTTAAATCAGAATCAGGGTAACTGGACGACAGCAAATTTCACACTGCAAGAGCAGGATTACCAACAAGATTTCAGCAGTTAAGAAATCAAGTTTTGGTTAGTTAGAGTATTAGAGTATTTAACATGGATGAATATGGAAATTAATTAGTTAATACAACGTTATAATCAATCCAAACATAGAAATAGATCAATCTACATTAAACTCCAAACAAAGAGGTTTTAGATCCCCTTGAACTGTTACAATTGTTAATGCCTTTTTATTTTATATACTTCCCTTTGTTGGTAGTTTATGTACCCCAACTTGCTTTGGATAAAAGGGTTTTTTGTTATTGTTGACACTCACAAAAAAGAGAGAGCACATGTAATATGCTTTTCATTTGTGAGCAGCAGATTAATGTCAATGGTAGGAGAAAATATATCAATATAAAAAAAGTTCAAAAAAGAAAGGATTTCTGAAAGTCAAATCGGTATATAAAGATTGGTCCATCATATATTTGTCAGAATAATTGGACATGACAACTTGCAAAGCAATTTTGTCCCATATGGCCATGTCAACATTACAATACGAATTTCTAACAATAAAAGAAAGACTTGATAACAAGGAACATAGTTGCACCTTTTGCCCTCCACATCAACACCATGAACCAAAAACTCATCTGCAAAGGAAGCGAGATATTCTAATGTTGGTTCATCCACAAACACCTCACTGAACTTTTGCCACCTGTCAGTTACAATGGTATATCTGCCATCCTAACCAGGAACAATATGGTTAAAAGATAATCAAAGATTGAAAGAGTGGAAAATAAGATGAAAAAGTGTCTGTAAAAGGAATATGCTTGTTTTCCTTCTCAGATTACAGTAAAGAAAATGCAATGAAGAGTAGCATTTGTGACCACAAAAGAGTGCACACATAAGAATGCATCTACCACAGTTCAAATAAAATAGCAGAAATGCTTATGTCGCTTTATCTTTTTCACTGCACTTTGCATATATTATTAGCATAATTCAGCAAATCACAACCCCACACTGTTCACTTGTTAATTGATAATTTCAGTTTCACAGATGAAAAGAACCAAAACATGAATCTATAAACAAATTAACATAGATGTCCTATGTACTTGGTACCTTTTTTCGACAGCTAAGGTCCAGCACAAGCCTCTGTTTCCCAACCAGCTTGACAAGTTTACTTAGCCTTTCAGTGTTCATCTTGCCATCGCTAAACACATACTACATAAAAGACTTGAATACATGAGTTACAGATACTCAAATAATATACAAGGCAATCTGCAGTGTTAGAGTGTATGAGTCCAGGCCCATGAGGCCCATGTAACTCCAACTATATTGCTACCCTTCTAGGGTTAGCCCATCAATTGAATCAGCTATTCTAGCATGGTATCAAGCTAGGGTTGCCTTCTCTCTCCCTCCCTCCTCTCCCTCCTTGCCGGCGCCTTCACCTGCGGCGGCCTCCCTCCCGGCGCGGCCGGCCAGTTTCGCCTGCCTGCTAGCTCTCACCCCGGCGCGGGCTCCACAAGCGGCGCGGGTGGCGCGGCCACCACGCGCGGCCCGAGCGGCGCGGACGGCCCGACCAGCGCGTTGCCCGCTCCTAGGCGTCGCTGGCCCTTTCCCGCCGCCCTGCATCCCGGCGCCGGCGGCCTCCCAGGCGCGGTGGCTCGCCCTCTACCGCCTGGCGGGCTCCTCCCAGGCGCCCAGGGCCAGGCCGGCGGCCAGCTGCCTGCTGCGCAGGGACCGCGCGGACCGCTCCCTCCCCATCCACCACCTACTGACCTGCTGCCGGGTGCTGCTGGCACCCTGGGCGCGGGCGTGATGGCCCAGGGTGCTCCCCAGCCTGAAGACCTCCCCTTTCCAGCGCCGCCACCTCCGCCGATCCTTCCCCAAGCCCATACCGCCGGCTCCACCATCGCTGCAGCCCTTGTCGCTGCCCAGGCTGCTACCGCGGAGGGTCAAGCGCGTGTGCGCGCGGCTCCCGGCGCCGGAGTCCCCTTCCTCGGCCCGTCGGGCGTGGCCGCTGGCTCTGCTGCTGCTGCTATGTGTGTTGCGGCCATGCTGCCCCCCGGCGCGAGCTCTGCCACCGCCGGCGGCCCCCTCTTCTTCCCCTCAGGCGCTGCTGCCGTGGAGGGTCAAGTGCGTGTGCGCACGGCTGCCCTCGCCTGGGAGCGGGAGCGCGATGCGGCTGATGCGCTGGCTCGTCGGCTCCTCATTTTCCCCGGGGCCGGTGCCATCTTTCCCGGTCCGTCGCCTCCGCCTCCGTCGTCTCTTCTTGGCCCTCCTCCTCCCGGGCCGAGCGGGTGTCCACCCGTGGCCATGTTCGCTGGGGCTGTCCCGAGCGCTCTCCCGTTCCTCCGGGACCCGGCCAGGGCCTGTTGGTTGGGATCCGACGGCCTTGGCCCGCTCCTTTAGCACCGTGGGCCTGCCACCACCCGTCAGTTCCGACTGCATTGCTGACTCGGGAGCCACCTACCACACTACTCCCAACTCTGGTCTCCTCTCTTCCGTTCACCCTCCCTCTTCGACTCACCCTTCGTCCATCATGGTCGCGAATGGCTCTTGCCTTTCGGTCACGTCCGTGGGTGCTGCTAACACTCATGGCTCCTTTCTTCTTCCCGATGTCCTTATTGCTCCCAATATAGTTCACAACCTTCTTTCTACTCGTTGTTTCACAACTGACAACTCCTGTTCTGTTGAATTCGATCCTTCTGGTCTCACTGTAAAGGACTTGGCTTCCCGGCGTCCTCTTCTCCGCTGTGACAGCACGGGGCCCCTTTACACTCTTCGGTTTCCTGCTTCCGCTCCATGGTCTTCGCCTCCCACTCCGTCAGCTGCTTTCACCACCACCACCTCCTCTACTACTTGGCACCGTCGCCTTGGTCACCCTGGCCACGATGCCTTGACACAGCTTAGTTGTAGCTCTGCCATACCATGTACTCAAGCTCGCGATAAGCATTTGTGTCATGCGTGCCAACTGGGCCGACATATTCGTCTTCCTTTTCCTACTTCCCATGTGGCCCATATCTTTGACTTTGTCCATTGCGATCCGTGGACATCTCCTGTCCCTAGCATTTCTGGCTATAAATACTATCTTGTGTTGGTGGATGATTTCTCTCACTATTCCTGGACTTTTTCTCTTCGTGCCAAGTCTGACACTTTCTCCACGCTCCTCCACTTCTTTGCCTGGGTGTCCACTCAGTTCGGCCTCACCATCAAGGCCGTTCAGTGTGACAACGGGCGTAAATTCGATAACTCCACGTCTCGTGCCTTCTTCCTCTCTCATGGCATGCAGTTGCGCATGTCGTGCCCCTACACCTCCTCCCAGAACAGGAATGCTGAGCGCATGATTCGCTCCACCAACGACACCATACGCACCCTTCTCTTGCAGGCCTCTCTTCCTGCTCGCTTCTGGGCCGAGGGTCTTCACACCTCCACATACCTCCTCAACCATTTACCTTCCGCTGCCTGTCTTGCTCCCACTCCTCACCACGCCCTTTTCGGCACCCCTCCTCGCTATGACCACCTCCGTGTCTTCGGGTGTGCGTGTTACCCTAACACCACTGTCACTGCTCCCCACAAGCTGGCTCCCCAGTCGACTCGATGTGTCTTTCTCGGGTACTCCCCGGATCACAAGGGGTACCGTTGCTTTGACCTCTCCTCTCGTCGCGTACTCATCTCCCGTCAAGTTGTTTTCGACGAGTCCGATTTTCCTTTCTCCACCCCCACCTCTCCTCCCACCTCCACTTCACCTCCCACCCTTGACCTTGACCTCTCCTCCCTGTTTCCCACTGACGCGGTGGCCCAGCCACCTTTATTGTTTTACCCTGCAGGTCCCACTCTACCGTGTCCCCTGTCGGGCTCGTGCTCCGGCTCGCCGTCCTCTGGGGCTACGTCGGCCCCTGCGCCCTGCGCCGGTTCAGCGACACCGGTTCCCAGTGCTTCGCCGGACCCTGCGCTCGACGCGGGTCCGCCGTCAGCAGCACCACCCGCGCGCTTCGCCTAGCCGGTGCAGGTCTACCAGCGCCACGCGCGGGCGGCCTCGCCGCCCCCGGTGCGGGCCCCGTCGCTGTCGTCACCACCTCGGTCTCCCGTCGCCACCTCTCCGCCGTCGACGCCTACGCCGCCACCACCGCCTCCACCCCCGGCTGCTCGGGTCGAGCCGCCCGTGTACCACCCGCCGATTCTTCACCGCCACCCGTGCCATGTTCACCCCATGGTGACGCGGCATGCGGCGGGGGTACTACGGCCTCGGGCTCTCGCCTCGACGTCCGGTGCCATGGGGGTCTCTCCGGTACCCACTTCCGTGCGCGACGCCTTGGCCGACCCTCACTGGCGGGGTGCGATGGAAGAGGAGTATGCGACTCTTCTTGCCAACCAGACCTGGGATCTGGTGCCACGTCCGCCTGGCTCCAATGTCGTCACCGGCAAGTGGATCTGGACTCACAAGCGTCGGGCTGATAGCACTCTTGAGTGGTACAAGGCTCGCTGGGTTCTCAGGGGTTTCACTCAGCGGCCGGGAGTTGATTATGATGAGACATTCAGTCCGGTGGTGAAGCCTGCTACGGTCCGCATGGTCCTCTCGCTGGCTCTCTCTCGCTCCTGGCCCGTGCATCAGTTGGACGTCAAGAATGTTTTTCTCCACGGGACACTTGCTGAGACGGTCTACTGCAGTCAGCCTGCGGGCTTTGTTGACTCTTCCCGCCCTAACCTCGTTTGCCGTCTCAACAAGTCACTCTACGACCTCAAGCAGGCCCCTCGGGCGTGGTACTCTCGGTTTGCTGCATTCCTGCTTACTCTTGGGTTTGTGCAGGCCAAGTCAGACACTTCGTTGTTCATCTACCACCACGGTGGGGAGACTGCCTATCTGCTGCTCTATGTTGATGACATTGTGCTCACCGCTTCCAGCCCAACACTACTGCGGCGGATCATCACCTCTCTTCAACAGGAGTTCGCGATGAATGACCTCGTTGTGCTCCATCACTTCCTCGGGGTCACCGTTGAGCCTCGTCCCAGGGGTCTCTTTCTTCACCAGCGGCAGTACACTCTTGATATCCTAGAGCGAGTTAGGATGACTGACTGCAAGCCCTGCTCCACCCCTGTTGACACTCAGGTCAAGCTGTCAGAGACCGAGGGCACCACAATCACTGACCCTAACGCGTACAGGAGTCTTGCGAGGGCGCTTCAGTACCTCACCTTCACCCGCCCGGACATCACATATGCAGTTCAGCAGATTTGCCTTCATATGCATGATCCGCGCGAGCCTCACCTCACGGCCCTCAAGCGCCTCCTCCGCTACCTCCGCGACACCGTCGACTATGACCTACTTCTCCACCGGTCTGCCTCCACCGAGCTCGTCGTCTACACCGACGCTGACTGGGCCGGGTGTCCAGAGACTCGTCGGTCCACCTCCGGCTATGCTGTCTTTCTCGGCGGCAACCTGGTGTCCTGGTCGTCCAAGCGCCAGCCGGTGGTCACCCGCTCCAGTGCCGAGGCGGAGTACCGCGCTGTTGCTAACGGCGTGGCTGAGGCCTCCTAGCTCCGGCAGCTCCTTGGTGAGCTCCACAGTCCCCTGACCCGGAGCACGTTGGTCTACTGCGACGTCAGTGCGGTGTACCTCTGCACCAACCCCGTTCAGCACCAGCGGACCAAGCATGTCGAGATCGACCTCCACTTTGTCCGCGATCGGGTGGCCATCGGTGATGTTCGGGTTGTACACGCCCCGACCACCTCCCAGTTTGCTGACATCTTCACCAAGGGCCTCCCGTCCTCGATGTTCTCCGAGTTTCGCTTCAGCCTCAACATCATTAGTGGCTAGCTGAGTGGGGGGGGGGGGGCTCGTGTGATGTGCTTCTTTTCGTACCCAGTCTTGAAACTCCGCTGCGTCGGCAGTTCAGACTGCGGGGGGTGTTAGAGTGTATGAGTCCATGCCCATGAGGCCCACGTAACTCCAACTATATTGCTACCCTTCTAGGGTTAGCTCATCAATTGAATCAGCTATTCTAGCATGCAGTAAAAGCAAATTTCAGGTATGTTTGTGCGAAGAATAATATCCAACAATGATAACTATCAAACAAAGCAACAAGTGCAGAAAGGGGGGAAAAAGCTTTCACCTCCACATTAGAACAAGCTACCTCAGGACTGTCATCGAAGGTTCTTAAGCAGAAGATACAGGTCTTACTAGCAGAGAATCATCAATACTAGCAGCTGAAAAGTGATAACATCATCTACTTCCACCAAAGTTCTAAGTGGCATCCAGAGATGGGCAACTAAGGGTATTGACCAAGCCATGGTAAGAATATTGACATGCCCAATCTGGAATAGGGGCTGTCCAAGAATGGTGATAAAGTATTCCTTGACAGCAGCAATGTGACTACAAAATTGCATGCCCATCAAGATGAAATTGAGGCAGCCAAGACGCTAATTACATTGGCATGAAGGAATAGACAAAATGTGGTGGTAGAAACTTGAACAAGAGAGTAATAAGGAAGATGGGATGCATCAGCGACTGGAGATAGGATTTCTACAAACCTTGTTCTGACAAGTGATGCCAGGTTTTGTGGAAACAGTGGTATCTTTATACCAATGAAAAGCAAATAGAAATAGAAATATAATGGAGATAGGCCCTAATTATATCTTCAAACACAAGTACAGACTAGCAAAAAACATTTATACAATATGTCACATATAAAGAAAAAAGAGAATAGCAAAGTTTACACAGATTTAGAGCATGAGCAATTGAGCACGTACAGAGGTCACTATCACATGACTGGCCCCTTCATTAAGGTAAGACATTGCATTCTCCAAATTTATTCCACCTCCAACATGCAAACCACCTAGTATGATAGCCCATGTTTATTGCAGTTTATCATTGATGGCATCTCATGGCTTACAGCAGAAACAAACCATACTAAAGAAGAATCACTAGAAGATGTAAAAGTCTCCATCACAAGAAGGCTGATGGCTGTGACCGTAGAGAATAAAACGAGCACAGGACTGCGACTTTACCATGTAATCTCATAGAAATTAGGGTTTCAATGAAGATAAGTGTAGCTGAAGACAGCCTTTAAACTTACGTTAAAAAAAATAGACAGCCTCCAAACAGCCTTTGAAAAAGCCTTCTACAGGGTGGGAGGCTAATATGTTGATGTGTTAATCATCACCAGCCTAGCTTTATATCTACTTTTTATAGTGGAGGCCTATCAGAATGGCACTTAACACAATGAAATTAATTGTTGTACAACAAGTACCACCTTTCTGTTCTGTAAATTTCATGATCCTGTACAGGTCGTATATTTGACAAAATAAGTTCAACTGGTACATAATACAGTTTCTTGGATACCATAAGCTGGTATGCATATGCTTGTATCTAACTCTAACAACACAAAAACCAGAGTCACCATAACAATTGAAAGAATATGTACTTAAACTATTGCGTTGAATACAGATGATGAAATGAAATAAATAAGGGACCGTTTGGATCCTTTCATTTGGAGGAATTGAAATCTACTTAATAAACTAGGCTATTTGGCTTGAAATTTGACATTCCACCATTTTCCAAAGTTCGCATATAAGCCTATCTTAAATTCACAGGGTGTGAGATGGAAATTGATTCTATAGATCACCATGCTATGTTTCTAATTTGCAACTTATAACACGCTCTTCAACTCGCTACCCTACACTAGAAATGCCATAAGTATCTCTTCCATATAGCCAACAACAATATAGAAATATAATCCATATACAACCATATTAGCTTAGTTAATATTTGTCTAAATTATGATTATTAAAATAAATTCAATTGCAAGGATCCAAACGGGGCCTAATATTTTTTCATCTATCAGCAGTAGCATTTGATCATGTATTACCATGGCTACAAGAAATTATGATTAAAAGGGACAAGTCAGCTTATAGTGCTTTGTGAAAAGCAAATTTACTTCCAGATCTCATCATGTCAAGGGCGTCGAACCCCTGACTGGCTGGACCGCGGCTACGGAGCTCGTAGCCATCGGCCGTCTTCTCCGGTGAAGTTATACCCCTCTACCATAGGCTTACTTGAGATAGAGAGAGAAATTAGAGATAACAATCTTGCTTGCCCCAATTGTCTCACGGTCTTACAAATAAATAGCCCACCGGCTAACTAATCTTGGAAACAAACTAATCTTAGGAAACAAACTAATCTTAGGAAACTTAAGGAAACAAAACTCCTAAAATCAAGGGCTGCACTTAGCCACGTGAACCGGCCTGGCTGCTGGACGCGCCCACGCCCTCTGCTGCCGCGCGCGTTGCGGCCCTCCTGATGTCCCTGGCCCGCCGCTGACGTGTATACGTGCGGCCCCACATGACATCTCTCCCCCCCTCGAAGTCCAGCTCGTCCTCGAGCTGAAAGGTCGGGTACTGCTGGCGGAAATCACCAAGATCTTCCCACATCACCGATGATGCCGGTTCGCCGCGCCAATGCACGAGTATTTGACGAACCCCGCGAGCCAAATGTGTCTGCTCCACTCGTTCAGGAACAGGGACGACGGAGCCGTGGTGTATGTCGGGCAGCGGGGGCGGTGTTGATGGTGGTGTGCCGACGAACTTCTTGAGGGTTCCGATGTGGAAGACATCATGGATCCTGGTCTGGGGTGGCAACGCGAGGCGCACCGCAACGTCGTTGATGAGCTCGACAACCTGATAGGGCCCAAGGTAACGAGCCTTGAGCTTGCCGGAGGTGGCCTAGGGAAGCGACGAGGCTGTCAGCTGGTGAAGACGAAGAAGCGCCCAGTCCCCCACCTGATAGTGAACATGGCGGTGGTTCTTGTCGTAGTGGCGTTTCTGAACGGCTTGGGCCTGCTCCAGAAGGTGTCGCACATCAGCGAGGAATGCTTCACGTTCCGCCATGTCGCGCGCGACCGCGGCCACCCGTGTCTCGCCCGGTTCATAGGAGCGGATCGTTGGGGGATCACGCCCGTAGACCACGCGGAATGGCGCCTCCTTCAGCAAGGACTGGTAGCCCGTGTTGTACACGTACTCAGCCCAAGGTAGCCATCGCAGCCACTGCCGGGAGCGATCACCGGCGAAGCACCGCAAGTACATGATGATGACGCGATTGGCGGCCTCCGTCTGGCCGTCGGACTGGGGTGGAAGGCCGACGACATGTGCAGCTTCGTTCCCATGAGCCGCATCAACTCACGCCAGAACGCCGAAGTGAACACCGGGTCGCGGTCGGACACCATCGACTGTGGCATGCCATGGAGGCGCACGATGTCGGCAAAGAAGGCTTGCGCCACTGTCTCGGCGGTGTATGGGTGTGCCAGTGCGATGAAGTGGCAGTACTTGCTGAAGCGGTCGACGACGGAGAGGATCACCGACTTGTCGTTGACCCGGGGAAGAGCTTCGATGAAGTCGAGGCTGATATCCGCCCAGACGACGGTGGGGATTGGCAGCGGCATAAGGAGGCCAGCCGGGAGCAGATGTTCGGACTTATACCGCTGGCATGTGATGCAGCGCTTCACGAAATCCTGCACAAGACGCCTCATGTGTGAAAAGTGAAAGTCACGGCGGAGGCGGTGCATCGTGCGCTGGACTCCTTCGTGCCCATCATCGTGGACAGCTGCGACGATCTCCTGCAAAAGGGGTGAGGTGGCCAGAATGTAGAGGCGGTTGTCGTAGAGGATCATGCCGTCCCGCACCGTCCAAGGCGCCGCGCGCGTTCCAGCCCGGACGTCGTGGTGGATGGAGACCAGCGCGGGGTCGGTCGCCTGGGCCTGACGGAGACGCGCGATGAAGTCGAACCGCGGGGCCGAAATCGCGCGAAGCTCGCCCATGATGTCCTCTTCGGTGTCGCGGCAAGAGAGAGCGTCGGCGACCGTGTTCGACACACCCGACTTGTATTCGACAGCGAAGTCGAAGCCGAGGAGCTTGCCCACCCAGTGGTGCTGTGGGATGGTCGCGAGCCGCTGGTCAAGGAGGTATTTGAGGCTGTAGTGGTCAGTCTTGACGACGAACCGACGTCCCCAGAGGTACGGCCTCCAATGCCGCACGGCGAGCACCAGGCCGATGAGCTCACGCTCGTATGCCGCGAGCGATCGATGACGAGGCACCACTGGTCTGCTGAAGAAGGCGATCGGGTGGCCCTCCTGGATGAGCACGGCCCCAAACCCGTAGGTGGACGCGTCGCACTCGACGATGAACGGTTTGGTGAAGTCCGGCAACGTGAGCACCGGCGTGGACGTCACAGCACCCTTGAGCGCGCTGAAAGCCGCCGCTGTCTCGTCGGTCCACGCGAACCCCTCCTTCTTCAGGAGCACCGTGAGAGGAGCTGCGACAACGCCATAGTTGTGGACGAACTTCCTGTAGTAGCCCACCAAGTCGAGGAAGCCTCGCACTGCCCGTGCCGACCGGGGCACCGGCCAGTCGTGGATGGCTTGGACCTTCGCCGGGTCCATGGCAACGCCTGCCGCGGAGATGACGTGCCCAAGGTATCCGACGGATGGCGCGCCGAAGGAGCACTTGGAGCGCTTGACGAAGAGTTGGTGGCGCGCCAACTCAGAGAGGACGACGCGGAGGTGTCGCAGGTGATCCGCCCAGGTTTGACTGTAGATTAAAATGTCATCAAAAAAGACAAGTACAAAGTGACGCAGGTACGGCCGAAGGACGTCGTTCATGAGGGACTGGAACATCGCCGGTGCGTTGTAGAGACCAAATGGCATGACGACGAACTCGTAAAGTCCGTCATGTGTGCGGAACGCCGTCTTGTGCACATCCTCTTTGGCCGCATCCGGACCTGGTGGTACCCGGACCACATGTCCAGCTTGGTGAAGAAACGCGCGTCGTGGAGCTCGTCGAGCAGCTCATCCACGACCGGGATGGGGAAGGCGTCCTTGACGGTGAGCGCGTTCAGCGCTCTGTAGTCGACGCAGAACCGCCACGTGTCGTCCGGCTTCTTGACGAGGAGCGCCGGTGAGGAGAACGCCGAGTCGCTGCGGCGAACGATACCCTGCGCCATCATGGCGGCACATTGTCGTTCGAGCTCATCTTTGTGGGCCGCCGGGTACCGATACGGCCGGACCGCCACCGGTTGCGCGCCCGATTTGAGCGTGATGTCGTGGTCGCGACCTCGAGGCGGGGGCAGGCCAGTCGGATTGGCGAAGACGTCGACGAACCGCGCCAAGAGCTCCTCGAGGAGGGATTCGCTGGTCGAGGTGGCGCAGGGGCCCTGCGCGCCTGGGGCTGGAACGCCCGCCCAGCACACGGTGCGACCCTCGTGCTGGAACGAGACGGTGCCCGCGACCAGGTCCCACACCAGTTTCGCCAGCGTGGCCATCCAGTGTGTTCCCAGGACGATGCCATACCCTGCAAGAGGCATGAGAAACAAATCGACAGCGAAACCGAGGTCGTCGATGGTGATTGGGGCGCGACGAAGAACGCCCGGGCATGGCACTTTCTCGCCGTTGGCGACCGTGGCCGTCAGACGCGGCCTAGGCTGGACTGGCAGCCCTATCCGGCGCGCTGCATCCTCCGCGATGAAGCTGTGAGCCGAGCCGGTGTCCAGGAGGGCGAGGGACGTCGCGCCCACCGAGACGCGGACCTGCATGGTCTAGCCGACGGACACGCCAGCGACCGCGTGGAGGGAGAAGACGGGGGCCTCTGTTGCCCCGGTCGTGTCCGCCGCAGCGGTGCCGTCGTCCGCGGCGTCGTCGATCTCCACGCCCTCGAGAAAGAAGATGCGCCGGCAGAACTCTTGTGGCCACGGGTGTACTTTTCATTGCAATTGAAGCACAACCCTTGATGGCGCCGCTCCGCCATCTCGTCCGGGGTGAGGCGCCTCTGGTTTCCTTCGCCGCGTCCCGGCTGGGCGACCACCGGAGGGGCGGGGGGCGTCAGCAGTGGCGGGGGCGCCGGAAGCGCGGCCCGGGCCGCGGGAGCCCGCATGCCGCGCGGGGGCGCCCGAAGTGGAGGTTGCACCGGGCGGTCGTTCTCCATCAGCTCCACCTGGCGCGCCAGGCTCATGGCGGCCGCGAGCATCTCCGGGTTGTGGATGCGGATGGCGTGGCTGAGTGGCGGGAAAAGTCCGCCAGTGAAGAGCTGGACGCGCTGAGCCTCGTCCAGACGATCCGCACGAGGCAGGAGGGCCTGGAAGCGATTGGTGTACTCCTCCACAGTCCCGGTGCGCCGGCACTCGACGAGCTCGAACAATGGCGCTGATCGGAGGGGAGGCCCAAAACGCAGATTCAGGAGCTCCTTGAATCGCCCCCATGGCGGCACGCCCTCGTCCTCCTGGAGTTGTGTGTACCAGAGTTGTGCGACGTCGTCCAAGTGGTAGGATGCCATCCACACGCGCTCCTCCACCATGGTACGGTGCTGGCGAAAGTATGATTCGCACTTATTCAGGAAGAGCAGGGGATCGGTCGTGCCGTCGAAACGGGGAAAATCCCACTTCTTGTGTTTGGGTGGATAATCCGGATCGCGCGGACCTTCCACGCGGCGGCCGTCGCTGCTGTCCGACGACGACGCGGACTTCTCCTTCATAGCCGCCATATCGGCCTTCATGGCTGTCAGCTCCGTGGTGAGAGTCTTCAATGACTCCAGTACATCGGCGATGGTTGGCTCGCTCATGGCTGGTGCTTGGGGTGCGGACACGACAGAGGATGGTGATCGCGGCGAGGTAGGGCTGTGGTGGGCGGCGGCGGTTGTGGATGACTGGGTGGAGCGGGCGGGAGAGGATCGTCGAGACCTTGATACCAGGTTGTCAAGGGCGTCGAACCCCTGACTGGCTGGACCGTGGCTATGGAGCTCGTAGCCGTCGGCCGTCTTCTCCAGTGAAGTTATACCCCTCTACCATAGGCTTAGTTGAGATAGAGAGAGAAATTAGAGATAACAATCTTGCTTGCCCCAATTGTCTCACGGTCTTACAAATAAATAGCCCACCGGCTAACTAATCTTGGAAACAAACTAACTAATCTTAGGAAACTTAAGGAAACAAAACTCCTAAAATCAAGGGCTGCACTTAGCCACGTGAACCGGTCTGGCTGCTGGACGCGCCCGCGCCCTCTGCTGCCGCGCGCGCTGCAGCCCTCCTGATGTGTCTGGCCCGCCGCTGACGTGTATACATGTGGCCCCACATGACACATCAACAGGATAATTTTTATGTCTCAAAATTCTACCTGCTATTTTGATCTGCTATATTTAAAATAGATACTTTGATTTATGCATTTTAGCACTTGCAACATCCAGAACACACAATAAAAGACAATGGGCAAACAATAATGCCAAACAGCCAAACAACACAAGAGGCTAACCCAATGAGCAATCACAGTTCTTCCAGCAACTAGATAACAAATTCTCACCAGGATATGCATGTAGTGCCTCCAGTGCAGCAGCCTGGCTTGCAGGATCTGCACCAAGCATTATAACATGTCCTCCAAGAAGTTCATCTTCTTTATAAAATTTTGCAAATTCTGCAGGAGATTTGTCTGATTCAAAGTTTGTCACAAGTTCCATGCCATCATTGGATGAATCCCGAAGAGTAGAGCCAACAATCTGTTTAACTTTCCCCTGGAAATTTTATAACATTTCTCATAACATAAACAGATATTTTTTACTGCCACAGCCCACAGTTGTCTGAACTCTGAACTTAGATGACTACTGATTGGCACAATTTGGTAATTTTAGCACCATTAGTTACAGCCCAACCACACCCCAAGAAAGAAAAGATTATACGAGTCATAAAAATTAGTCATGGCAACCGGGGCACCAATTTACAATCATGTAGAAATGCACCTTGTGAATGTCGATGCATGGTCTGAAGCTAACGGCGGCGCACACAACGGCACGTGCTCCTGCCGGAACGCACGGCCAATTTATCTCAAGCCACAGACGACGGGGCAAAGCGAAAAGGAATACGTAGTAACCTACCCGGTGCGCCGCATTTTGCCGGGCGGACCGAAACCAATGACCCCACCCAGACACGCCGCGGCGCCCACCGCGGAGACGGTACCCTCGCCGCGCATTTCGACGCCATCCTCCGTCACTGTGGTAGGAAGCGAATAGACACGAGCAGCAAAGCAAATTAGGAGCGCGAGCAAGTATGAGCCTCCAAGCCACAGGTGTGATATGCAGACAGGAGGATATACGGATGAGAGACCACGCTTACCACCACAGGTGCCGCGGCCGGCCAGCGGGATAGGGCAAGAGCGGCGGACCGGCTGTGGCGGTGGTGACAGCGGCGGCGGCGCTTCAGTTTTTTTTTTTTTTTATGAGTGGGCTTCAATGGCTTCCCGGTTCCGACTGGCGTGCAGTGACGGCGGCGACTTGGTGTTAATTTGAAGGGTCAAGATGCACCAGCTGATGGATCGGACGACTGAAACGTGTTTCACGGCTTTGCCCCTTGTTCTCGTGTCACGGTGAAGAAAACTAGAGAAGCATCAGCACTAATCACAACAGACTTGGTCGCCTCCTCGACTAGCCGCCGGCCGCCGCCGAGGGGAGCGGAGCAAGATGTTCTTCCACATCGTGCTGGAGCGGAACATGCAGCTGCATCCGCGGCACTTCGGGCCGCACCTCCGCGACAAGCTCGTCTCCAAGCTCATCAAGGACGTCGAGGGCACCTGCAGGTAGGGTTTTCCATCCCCTCCTAAACCTGGCTAGGGCTACGAGGTGGAGGGCGGCGCTGAGATGGCATGCGGGTTTCTCTCGCTCTTGCCTTGCAGCGGGCGGCACGGGTTCGTGGTGGCGATCACGGGTGTGGAGGACATCGGCAAGGGGCTCATCCGCGAAGGCACGGGATACGTCACCTTCCCCGTCAAGTACCAGTGCGTCGTCTTCAGACCCTTCAAGGGCGAGATCCTCGAGGCTGTCGTCACCATGGTGAACAAGGTGGGTGCCTACTTTGCCTCTCCGCTCGGGCTGTGCTGCTGGTTAGCTGGGTGGTGATGATCTTGATGTTGGAGGATGTGATTGCGAGGATTGGTTTGATGTTTAAACTTTGTGTGTTATTGACTCTGCAGATGGGCTTCTTTGCAGAGGCTGGGCCAGTGCAGATCTTTGTGTCCAACCATGTGAGTGATTTTGCCTTGCTTGGAGCTGCTTCATAGTCAAAGTGTCAAATGCTTAAAGGAGGTTGAGAATTCTTTCTGATTATTCTAGGAATTATGCTCTATTTATTCACTCCTTTAGTCCTTTATCACTGTCATAAATATACATTGCTTCTTTTTGTCACAAGATACCAGCATAGACATCTTGTTTAAACTTTAATTTATTAATCTCAGTCAATACTGTTTTGTTGAGAAACACTTTTTTTCTCTGCTATTCAATTGCAATGCAGTTGATTCCAGACGATATGGAGTTCCAATCGGGAGATGTGCCAAACTACACAACTTCTGATGGATCGGTATGCCTATGCCTCTTTTCTGTTGATAAGTAGTGGTGACGAGTCTTCTCATCATCTGTAACTACTGCAGAAGTTTCTTCCTTTTTAAAATGCAATGACATTGAGGACAAGTTAATTAGTTAAAAGATGAACTAAAACATCATAATTTAAGCATATGCTTTGCTAATTGTTTACTCTTAAGGATTTTGGTGATATATTGATTCTTGAAATAAGATTTTTTTTATATATATAAATTCTTATCCATTTGCTAAATCTGCATGTTACATCAATGTGTGGTTGCATTAATAATTATGGAGATATTTTGAGAGAGAGAGAGAGAGAGTAGGTGTGGGTATTGGGTAATGGGTATCGTGATGAGTCACAAACTCACGACTGTTACGTTCAAAGCTCCTTGATGTAGTCATTTTTCTGTGCTCATCGTTAGTTGCTTGTTTGTTTACTCAGGTGAAAATTCAAAAAGAGAGTGAAGTGCGGCTGAAGATTATTGGTACTCGTGTTGATGCTACAGAAATTGTAAGCTTATTACTGTCTACATTGTTTACAGTAAAATCCAACTTCGAATGCTTTTTTTTCAAACATTTGAATATAGACCTGCAGATGGCAACCACATCACCAGTTTTTTCGACAACATTGTGTGAACACACATACTCTCTCCATCCCTAGATATTTGTCGTTTTCGCTTTTTGAGAAATATCTTTGATTAAATATATATTAAAAAATATTAATATTTATTGTACATAATTGTATCATTGGAAAGATCTTTGGATCTAATTTTTTTAATAAATTTATTTAGAGATACAAATGTTGTACACATTTGCTACAAATCGAGTCAAACCTGCGGCTTACACACCAACGGCGACACTTATTTAGGGACGGAGGGAGTAACATTTTCAGTCACTTTTTAAATATTGTTTTCTAAGATTGTATGAACAACAAAGAACTTATGTCTAGTAAAAATCGTAACTTTGATTAATGCCAAATTAATCAGCCATGATTGTAGGCATGCTTATTATTTTGTTCTTTTGCCAGATATTAAAATATGACGTTCGTGTTTGCAACTAACTAGGCCTTAGATACTCTAGTCTCACTCTCATTTAGCACTAGGGTAGAAGATTTTTGTATGCACTACATCTTCTTGCGCCAAGAACTTATTGTTCATCCCTCGCTAAAAACATATTAGATAGCTGAAGAAAAAGGGATATTTTCATTACAAAACTTCATTAAAAATGGCGTACCCAGTGCCGGAGAGCTCCCGCTCTTTGCGGGGTCTGGGGAAGGATATTTAGTGGCCTTACCCTCGCATAAATGTGAGGAGACCGCGACTTGAACCCGGGACCTTCATTGTGCATTTGAATTCATACCTTGTGCATTGTTATCAGTTCGGTGTTATACTTGTGCAATGTTCTAACAGTCCAATGCCAATCCCTGCTGTTGCAGTTTTGCATTGGCACAATAAAGGATGACTTTCTGGGTGTTATCAGCGATCCTGGTGCAGCAGTGTAAATGGTCTAAGAAACGAGATTGTACTCCAATGTTCGCAGACTACATGTGTAATCGGTGGTCTGTTCAAACCACAATGGTTGTACGGACTGCAGAACATGTTGGAATGATGTGCCTATGACCTTGTTTAGCTTAACTATAGTATAAGCAACTCCAGCAATAGCCCCCAAATCAGGGGGCCATTCTTTTGATTTGGGGCTTTCCTTCTGCTTTTGATTGCTTAGTTTTTTAGACTCGGCTCCAACCTGTCTTTTTCTATTTTTCTCACAATCTCCTATTTCCCGTTTCCCTGCTCTTGTTCCCCACCGCGCGGGCCCTTGAGCCTCAATGTCCTCTCCAGTCTTCCCACTGCCGCCCGCATACATACCCTCAACCACGAAAGTAACCATTTGTACATTCCTAAGTGGATTTTATTTCTACATTTCTAATTTATCTTTCAATTCCAAATTGTAAGTTGTAGCTATCCTAACTCAAAATTTTCTAGCTTTCATCAAGTTTATAGAAAAATGTATTAACATCTAAAATATCATATATACACATACACCATTAAAAATATATATTCCATGGTGCATACAATGAATCTTATTTGATGTCATAGATGTTTGTACAATTACCTATGAATTTAGTTAAAACACATACACCATTAAAAATATATATTCCATGGTGCATACAATGAATCTTATTTGATGTCATAGATGTTTGTACAATTACCTATGAATTTAGTTAAAAGCTAAAGAAGTGACTTATGATAAACCTAATACTATTTACAATTTTGAACGGGTAATTGTATGTTTGTAACGGATAGGGTACAACAAAACTTGGGGACACATTGCCGAGGCAATTTCCTTTCAACCTGTTCGCTTGAGCTATAACCCAGCTTTAATATGTACAAATCAGCCGTGGAACAGTATTTTGCTCTCACAATAAATCAGTTATTTCGGCTTTTCAGCCGGCTTATAAGTCCTGCCGAACAAAGATTCATTGTATGCATCAGTTATTTCAGTCGACTTATCAGTTATTTCAGCTTTTCAGCCGGCTTATCAGCTATTTCACATTTTTCCTAACTAGGACCAACTCAACAAACATCATCACACACTTCCACGTGTGCCCTTAGCTTTCCGTGATTATCTGCCTTGCAAAGAATCCAAGTCATGTTGTGCCTACAAATGATGGAAAATAGAAAAACACGTTCAGAATCAATAGATTTGGACATCTCATCTTTAGATAAAAGCACATTAAGTAAACTCACCTGCTCGGAACGCTATGTTAGTGTGATCCTTTGCACCAGTTTCAAATGGAGGATCATATGACATATTCACTTTGATCTCTAACTCATTTCCACAACATTCTTGTTACCACCAAAACAAAAATCAAACAGGTGGATATCCATGGATACCTTTTTGTTACCATCAAACCAACTGGTCAGAAAAGGAAGCCAAGCTCACTACAGCAAATAGGCAAAGCAATGAAAAGAGATCCGCAATTCCAAATGAAGATTCTGAAAGAAAGTAGATCTTGTGATTGCTCGGATTGCCACGAAATCCTCGAGCTACCATTGCCTGGACAAATAAGAGCACAATAAGACATAATTCAAAAGTAAATATCTGGAGCAATCAAATGCGCATAGATTTTGGCACAGCTGTAGTTTTAATATATGCTTTGAACAAAGTCAAGTGCCTCAAAAAGTAGAAATGCTAAGCATCAGAGAAATATAATCAAGTTTCACACTTTCGGTGAGCTCCCGATATCATTGGAAGAGCGCTTTTCTTTTAACTGAGACTCCATATCCTTTTTTGTGTTGTCTCTTGTACCACAATGTGCTGACTTCAGGTCAATAAGGTGAGATGGTATGTGGTCTAGACACAAGTCTTGACATGTCTCAACAGTCAACAGTCAACAGTATAAAACAGTCGTGTGATCCCTGACAAGCTTGGCCAGTCACCAGTGTCTAGTTAAACTTAGAGAAGATAACTAGTGCGTGCTTAATGCAAATAGTTGGTTCTACTTTGAGATAGACCAAACAGTCACATAGCTGAATGCTAGGAAATGCAGGCATGATTTATGGATGCATCTGTCATGTGGGGCCTGGGCTACAGCAGGCGCCGCCGGACCAGAGACGTGCGCCGAGCAGCAGAACGCGCCGCAGCAGCGCTGATCGCGGGCGACGACGACGCAGACACGCAGGGGGCGGCCAGGAGGGTGCCCAGGAATCGGTCACTGCACGTGGCTAAGAAGGAAATTAGAATTAGCTTTCTATTTTTAATACGTTAATTCTAGGAGTCCTAGTCGGTTGGCTTGGGCCTTTGGCCTCATATATATTGTAACCGCACGTTGGTTTTAAGGGAAGCAAATACAATATCCATCTAATCTCTCTCTCTAAAACCTAAGCCTACGGCGGAGGGGAAAACCTCGCCGGAGAAGACGACTGTCAAGGGCGTCGAACCTTGGGTAGCTGGACCTCGGCTACGTAGTTCGTAGCCGTGATCCGTCTTCTCCGGCGAGGTTTTGCCCCTCTGCCGCAGGCTTAGGGTTTTAGAGAGAGAGAGGAATTAGATGGGAAATAACTTGCTTGATTCCAACGTGCAGTTTACAGGAATATAAATATGGCATAAGGCCCAAACCGACCAGAGTCCAAAGCTCCTAAAATTAAGGAATAAAAATAGCAACTAATCTTTCTTTCCTCCTAGCCATCGGTGGCTGGCTCGACCTGGGCCTCCCTTGCGCGATCAACGCGTGCGGCCGCCCGCCGCATGTCCCTGGTACGTCGGCGCCTGGCGTAAGTCTGGCCCCACATGACATCTCCCCACCCCCCCCCCCCCAAGATGCAGCTCGTCCTCGAGCTAAAATGCAGGGTACTTCTCGCAGCCGACGAAGCCGGCTCGCCACGCCAATGAACTAGGACTTGGCGAACGCCCCGTGCCAACCGAGCTTGCTCCACTCGAGCGGGTTCTGGAACGACGGCGCCATGGTGGATGTCGGGCAGGGGCGGAGGTAAGGATGGGGATGGTGCTCCAAATGGGTATCCACAGTTCTCCTCTAGTTCAATTTAAAGAACTAACTTACAATTTCTTTTCTCATTTTTGCATATCTAGTTCATTTAGTTGAACTAGGGGAGAACCGCGGATACCCATTTGGAGCACCATCCCCATCCTTAAGCGGAGGAGTTGCTGGTGGCGCTCCGACGAACTTCTTGAGGGTGCCCACGTGGAACACGTCGTGGATGCGGGCCTGCGAAGGCAACTCCAGGCGTACGGCGACGTCGTTGATGAGCTCGGCGACGCGGTAGGGGCCGAGGAAGCGGGCCTTCAGCTTGCCCGTCGTAGGCTGGGGCAGCGAGGATGGGGCGCGCTGACGGAGTCGAAGTAGTGCCCTGTCGCCGACCTGATAGGAGACGTGGCGGTGCTGCTAGTCGTATGTGCGCTTCTGCACTGCTTGTGCCTGTTCCAGGCGGTAGCGGACGTCAACGAGGAAGGCCTCGCGCTCCTCCATGTCGCGTGCCACCGCAGCGACCCGGGTCTCACCCGGCTCATAGGAGCGGATGGTGGGTGGATCCCGGCCGTACACCACGCGGAACGGAGTCTCCCGTAGCGAGGACTGGTAGGCCGTATTGTAGACGTACTCGGCCCATGGCAGCCACCGCAGCCACTGACAGGGACGATCGCCGGTGAAACAGCGCAGGTACATGACGATGACACGGTTGGCCGCCTCCGTCTGGCCGTCTGACTGGGGGTGAAAAGACGAAGACATGTGCAGCTTGGTGCCCATGAGACGCATAAGCTCTCGCTAGAAGGACGAAGTAAACACCGGGTCACGGTCGGACACCATGGACTGTGGGATGCCGTAAAGACGCACAATGTCGGCGAAGAACGCTTGCGCCACGGTCTCGGCGGTGTACGGATGGGCCAGGGCAATGAAGTGGCAGTACTTGCTGAAGCGGTCGACGACGGAGAGAATTACCGACTTCCCATTGACACGGGGCAGCGCTTCCACGAAGTCGAGGCCGATGTCTGCCCATACAAGGGTGGGGATCGGCAGTGGCATGAGGAGTCCCGCCGGCAGAAGATGCTCCGACTTGTATCGCTGGCAAGTGGCACATGCCCGCACGAAATCTTGCACAATACGCCTCATATTGGGAAAATGGAAGTCACGACGGAGACGATGCAGTGTGCGCTGGACGCCCTCATGTCCATCGTCGTGGACAGCTGCCACGATCTCCTGCAAGAGGGGTGAGGCCGGCGGTATGTATAGGCGACCAGCGTAGAGGACCATGTCGTCAGCCACCGTCCACGGGGCAGCACGTCTACCAGCGCGGACGTCGTCGTGGATGGCGACCAAGGCTGGGTCGGTGGCCTGGGCGTGGCGGAGACGTGCGATGAAGTCGAAGCGTGGGGCTGAGATCGCCTGGACGCCGCCGATGCTGTCCTCGTCGGTGTCGCGACGTGAGAGGGCGTCTGCCACCGTGTTTGTGGCTCCTGACTTGTACTCGACAGAGAAGTCGAAGACGAGCAGCTTCCCGACCCAGTGATGCTGAGGGATGGTGGCGAGGCGCTGGTCGAGGAGGTACTTGAGGCTGTAGTGGTCCGTCTTGACGAGGATACGAACGCCCCCCCCCCCCACAGGTACGGCCTCCAATGCCGCACAACGAGGACAAGGCCGATCAGTTCCCTCTCGTATCCCGCAAGAGAGCGATGGCGGGGCGCCACCGGCCGGTTGAAGAAGGCGATCGGGTGCGCCTCTTGGATAAGCACGGCGCCGAAGCCGTAGGTGGATGCGTCGCACTCCACAACGAAGAGCTTAGTGAAGTCCGGCAAGGTCAACACTGGGGCCGACGTCACCGCCCCTTTGAGGGCGCTGAAAGCTGCCCCTGCCTCAGCCGTCCACGCGAACCCCTCTTTTTTTAGGAGGGCCGTGAGGGGGGCTGCAATGGCACCGTAGTTGTGGACGAACTTCCTGTAGTAGCCCGCCAAGCCAAGGAAGCCGCGCACGGCTCGCGCAGAACGGGGCTGGGGCCAGTCGTGGATGGCCTGGAGCTTGCTGGGGTCCATGGCGACGCCAGCCTCGGAGATGATGTGGCCGAGGTAGGCGACGGAGTGGACGCCGAACGAGCACTTGGACCGCTTCACAAAGAGATGGTGCTGGCGCAGGGTGGTGAGGACGACACGGAGGTGTCGGAGGTGATCCGCCCAAGTATTGTTGTAGATTAGAATATTGTCAAAGAAGACAAGCACAAACCGGCGGAGGTAGGCGCGCAGAACGTCGTTCATCAGGGCCTGGAATGTCGCTGGGGCGTTGCACAGCCCGAACGGCATCACCAGGAACTCGTAGAAGCCGTAGTGGGTGCGGAACACCGTCTTGTGGACGTCCTCCGGTTGCATCCGCACCTGATGGTACCCCGACCTCAGGTCGAGCTTGGTGAAGAAGCGCGCGCCATGAAGCTCGTCGAGGAGTTCGTCGACGACGGGGATTGAGAATGCGTCCTTGACGGTGAGGGCGTTGAGGGCGCGGTAGTCGACGCAGAAGCGCCACGAGTCGTCGGCCTTCTTGACGAGGAGGACCGGTGAGGAGAACGCGGAGTCGCTACGACGGACGATGCCTTGCTCGATCATGGCGGCACATTGGCACTCCAGTTCATCCTTGTGGGCCGCTGGGTATCGGTACGGGCAGACTGCGATGGGAGCCGCGCCGGGCTTGAGGACGATGGTGTGGTCACGGGCGCGCTGTGGGGGCAGCCCCTTGGGCTCGGTGAAGATGTCATCGAAGGAGGCCAGGAGCGCGTCGAGGAGCAACCCCCTGGTCGCGGCCGACCAACTGGTCGCGACTGACCCACTAGTCACTACCGCTGCGTGGAGGCGTGGGGCGCTGGGCGAAGGCACGCCCGACCAGCAACAGGTGCGGCTGCGGTACTGGAAGGACATGGAGCGCTCCGCGAAGTCCCAGACGATCGGGCCCAGAGTCGCCATCCACTGGGTGCCCAGCACCATGTCGTAGCCTGCAAGTGGCATGACAAAGAGATCGACGATGAAGGCGATGTCGTCGATGGACAGCGGGGCGTGTCTGATCACGCCAGGGCAGGCGACCTTCTCGCCGTTAGCCACGGTTGCCGTCAAGCGTGGTCGTGGCTGAACTTGCAATCCAGTGCGCCGCGCGGCCTCTTCGGCGATGAAGCTGTGGGTGGAGCCGCTGTCGAGGAGGGCGATGAAGGAGGTAGTGCCTACGGACACCCGGATCTGCATGGTGTCGGAGACCGGAACACCCGCGACCGCGTGCAAGGAGAAGATGGGCGCCTCCGTTTCAGGTGCGTCCTCGTTGTCGGCGGCATCGGCGGTGACCTCATCATCGTCATCCACCATGCTGTCGAGGAGGAACAAGCGCTTGCAGACGCGGTTGTGCCCCCGGCCGTACTTCTCGTCGCAGTTGTAACACAAGCCGAGGCGACGGCGCTCCTCTTGTTCCGCCTGGGAAAGGCGTTTGATGGTGCGCCCCTCCACTGTGATGGTCGCCGGGGCTGGGGCCCGGGCACTGGGCGGCGCGGGCAGGGTCAGCCGCTGGGGAGGTGCCTGCAAGAGCCCTCGAGTCACACCTCTGGACGGCTGCAGAGCATACTGCTCGCGGAGCTCGAACTGTCGGGCCAAGCTCATGGCCGCCGCTAAGGTCTGCGGGTTCTGGATCCGCACGTCGATGCTGAGTGGCGGTTGAAGGCCTCCGGTGAACAGCTGCACGCGCTGGGCTTCGTCGAGGGGGCCAGCCCGTGGAAGGAGCGCTTGGAAGCGATCCTGATATTCGGCGACCGAGGTGGTGTGCCGGCACTCGGCGAGCTCGGCCAAGGGGGCGGAACGCAACGGTGGTCCGTAGCGGAGGTTGAGTTCCTTGAAGCGGCGCCACGATGGGGTTCCCTCATCCGTTTGGACTTGGATGTACCACATCTGCGCCCCGTCCTCGAGATTGTAGGACGCCATCCACACCTTCTCTTCATTCGCTGCTGGTGGAAGTACGACTCGCAACGGTTGGTGAAGATGAGAGGGTCGGTCTTGCCGTCGTACCGCGGGAAGTCCATCTTCTGGAACTTCGGCGGCCGGTCCTGGTGGTGCTCGCCAAACGGCTGCTTGCTGCCCGACGTGGAGGAGCGCTCGGAGGAGAGGGCAGCGATTGCCTTGGCGTTGGCTTCCATTGCCTTGGCGTTGGCCTCCGCGGTGGCCTGCAGGGTCTTGACAGCTGCTGCTAGGGCCTCAACAGTGGTCTTGAGGTCGCTGTTGTCGCCCATGTCCGTGGCGCACGACGCGACGGAGGAGGAGGCAGGGGAGGCGGGCGCGGCTGCTGGAGAATCGGAGGGTGCGGCGGCTGCTGGATGAGGCGGTGATGGTGCGGCTGCTGGTGGTGGGGTGGACGTGGAGGCTGAAGGCGAGGTAGGGCGGGAGGACGAGGATCGCCGGATTCCGGATACCAGGTTGTCGAGGGCGTCGAACCCTTGGGTAGCTAGATCTCGGCTACGTAGTTCGTAGCCGTGATCCGTCTTCTCCGGCGAGGTTTTGCCCCTCTGCCGCAGGCTTAGGGTTTTAGAGAGAGAGGAATTAGATGGGAAATAACTTGCTTGATTCCAACGTGCAGTTTACAGGAATATAAATATGGCCTAAGGCCCAAACCAACCAGAGTCCAAAGTTCTTAAAATTAAGGAATAAAAATAGCAACCAATCTTTCTTTCCTCCTAGCCATCGGTGGCTAGCTCGACCTGGGCCACCCTTGCGCGATCAACGCGCGCGGCCGGCCGCCGCACGTCCCTGGTACGTCGGCGCCTGGCGTAAGTCTGGCCTCACATGACAACGACGGACCGAGGCTACGAGCTACGTAGCCGAGGGCCAGCTACCCTAGGGCTTGACGCCCTTGACAACCTGGTATCACGGTCCGGACGATCTTCGTCTTCCGCCGCCGCCACGCCATCAATCACCTCAGCAGCCACCGCACAACCCAGCCCACCACCGCCCCCGCTTCGTCGTCCGGCACGTCGCTTTCCGGCGTCATGGGTGACAACGGCGACCTCAAGACAGCCATTGACGCACTCACCCAAGACCAGCCATTGACGCACTCACCCAAGACCGTGGAGTCCATGCACGCGTCCATCCAGGCCAACGCCAAGGCAATCGCCGCCAACACTTCGACGGCTACGGTCCGCAGCCTAATTCCAGAGAGCATCCCCAAGATCGACCGCCTAAACATTGGCACCCAGAATTTCCACGTTACGACGACAAGGGCGATCCGCTGACTTTCATCAACAAATGCGAGTCGTTCTTCTTGCAGCAGCGGATCATGGCAGAGGAACGCGTCTGGATGGCGTCATATAACCTCCACGATGCGGCGCAACTGTGGTACATGCAGGTCCAGGAGGATGAGGGCCCGACATGGCCGCGGTTCAAGGACCTCATCAACGTGCGCTTCGGGCCTCCACTCCGGTCGGCGCCCCTCTTCGAGCTGTCGTCCTGCCACCGCACGGGGACCGTGGAAGACTATCAAGATCGCTTCCAGGCGCTGCTCCCTCGCGCTGGCCGTCTCGACGAGGCCCAGCGGGTCCAACTCTTCAGGGGGCCTCCTGCCGCCGCTCAGCCTCCAGGTCCAGATGCAGAACCCGCAATCCCTTGCGGCCGCCATGAGCCTCGCTTGTCAATTCGAGCTCATGGAGCAGTACATAACCTCCTCGGCCAAGACCCCGGCACGAGGTGTCCTGCCCGCGCCGGCACCGCGCCCGACACTGCCCCAGAACCCGGCGCCCAAGGCAATAGCCCCCGCCGCGTCAGCCGAGGGGAGACCCGTGCGCCGGCTCAATCAAGCTAAGCAGGAGGAACGCCGCCGCCTCGGGCTGTGCTTCAACTACGATGAGAAGTACAGTCGTGGTCACAATAAGGTATGCAAGCGTCTGTTTCTGTTGGACAACATTGATGAGGAGGACGAGTCCGAGGACACGCCGGCCGAGGATGCGTCGGTGTTCTCCCTCCATGTCGTGGCGGGCGTCCCCACCGCCAACGCGATCCTACTCCAGGTGGTGCTGGGCGCCACTGACCTCGTCGCGCTAGTGGACACAGGGTCCACGCACAGCTTCATCGGGGAGGACGCCACGCAGCGTACCGGGCTGGCCATCCAGCCGCGTCCGCGCGTCGCCGCGACGATCGCCAACGGAGAAAAGGTCGCCTGTCCAGGCGTCATCCGTCGCACCCCCATCTCCATCGAGGGCATGACGTTCCACGTCGACCTCTACTTCATGCCCCTCGCTGGATACGACATGGTTGCGGGGACTATGTCCTTCCAGCACGGCGGCCACGACGTTCGCTGGCCTAGCGTAGCTGCGGCCACCGGGCCGACTGCCCTCGCGGCGTCCGCAGGCCTGGGCGCGACCGCGACCAGTGATGGTGCGGTCAGCGCCAACGCACCGGAGGCGGGACACAACCTCCTCAACAGCCTACTGGGCGCCTTCACCGACGTCTTTGAGGAACCACGGGGGCTGCCACCGCAGCGTGGCAGCGACCACGCCATTCACCTCCTGTCGGGCGCCCCTCCAGTGGTTGTGCGGCCCTACCGCTACCCGGTCGCAGACAAAGATGAGCTCGAGCGGCAGTGTGCCGCCATGATGGAACAAGGCCTCATTCGCCGGAGCACCTCAGCGTTCTCCTCTCCGGTCTTGCTGGTCAAGAAGGCCGATGGATCGTGGCGGTTCTGCGTCGACTATAGAGCCCTCAACGCCATCACCATCAAGGACGCCTACCCGATCTTGGTGGTCGATGAGCTGTTGGACGAGCTTCACGGCGCCGAATTCTTCACCAAGCTGGACCTGCGTTCGGGCTACCACCAGGTCCGCATGTGGCCTGACGACATCGCCAAGACGGCGTTCCGCACGCATGACGGCCTCTACGAGTTCCTGGTCATGTCGTTCGGGTTGTGCAACGCCCCCGCAACCTTCCAGACCCTGATGAACGACATCCTGCGCTCCTACCTTCGCCGGTTTGTCCTTGTGTTTTTTGATGACATACTCATCTACAGTGCCACTTGGGCGGATCATTTGCATCACATCCGGGCGGCCCTCCTGCGCTAGCACCGGCTCTTCGTCAAGCGCTCTAAGTGCGCTTTAGACGTCGACTCCATCTCCTACCTCGGGCACATCATCAGCGCCACTGGCATCGCCATGGACCCCGCCAAGGTCCAGGCCGTCATGGACTGGCCACAGCCGCGCTCGGCTCGGGCGGTCCAGGGCTTCCTCGGGTTGGCGGGCTATTACCGCAAGTTCGTCAACGACTACGGGACCATCGCCACTCCCCTCACGGCGCTCACCAAGAAGGAGGGGTTTCGTTGGTTCGACGAGGCGGCGGCGACATTCCAGACGCTCAAGCTCGCCATCTCCTCGGCCCCAGTACTTGCCCTCCCCGACTTCACTAGGCCGTTCGTCATCGAGTGTGACGCATCCACGCATGGGTTCAGCGTGGTGCTCCTCCATGACAAGCACCCGCTGGCCTTCTTCAGCCGGCCCGTCGCCCCTCGGCACCGAGCCCTCGCAGCGTACGAGCGAGAGTTGATCGGACACGGCCTCGCCATTCGGCATTGGCGCCCGTACTTGTGGGGGCGCCGGTTCGTGGTGCGTACTGACCACTACAGCCTCAAGTACCTCCTCGACCAGCGTCTGGCGACCATCCCACAACACCACTGGGTGGGCAAGCTTCTCGGTTTTGACTTTTCCGTGAAGTATAGGTCGGGCACCTCCAACACCGTGGCGGACGCCCTGTCCCGCCGTGACACAGAGGAGGGCGTCGTTCTGGCTTTGTCGGCCCCTCGCTTTGACTACATCGACCGGCTTCGCGACGCCCAGGTGACGAACCAGGCCCTCCTCGCCATCCGGGACGAGATCGGGGCTGGTTCCAGGGGAGCGCTGTGGGGCCTCCGCGACGGCATGGTGACGTTCGACTCCAGGCTCTACATCCCACCATCCTCGCCGCTACTCCAGGATGTCTTGGCGGTCGTGCACACCGACGGCCACGAGGGAGTTCAGTGCACTCTGCATCGGCTGCGTCGCGACTTCCACTTCCCCGACATGCGTCACGTGGTTCAGGATTTCGTCCGCGCCTGTGATACGTGCCAGCGCTACAAGTCCGAGCACCTCCAACCGGGCGGCCTGCTCCTCCCTCTACCGGTTCCGACAACGGTTTGGGCGAACATCGGATTGGACTTTGTGGAGGCACTACCTCGCGTTGGCGGGAAGTCGGTGATCCTTACGGTGGTGGATCGCTTCAGCAAATATTGCCATTTTATCCTGTTGGCTCACCCCTACACAGAATCGGTGGCTTTGGCGTTCTTCGCGGACATCGTTCGGCTGCACGGTGTTCCTCAATCCATGGTGTCGGGACCCTGTGTTCACGTCCACGTTCTGGAAGGAGCTCATGCGGCTCACGGCACCAAGATGCACATGACGACTGCTTTCCACCCACAATCGGATGGGCAGACAGCGGCGGCGAACCGCGTCATCGTCATGTACTTGCGCTGCTTCACGGGTGATTGTCCCCGCCAGTGGGTTCGCTGGCTGCCTTGGGCGGAGTACATCTAATACACCGCCTATCAGACGTCGCTACGTGACACGCCTTTCAAGGTGGTCTATGGCCGCGACCCCCCACCATCCGGTTGTACGAGCCGGGTGAGACGCGTGTGGCGGCCGTCGCGCGCACCATGGCCGAGCGCGACGAGTTTCTGGCGGATGTTCATTACCGTCTGGAACAAGCACAAGCCGTCCACATGAAGTACTACGACAACGCTCACCGCCCGGTTTCCTATGCAGTAGGCAACCTGGTGCTCCTGCGTCTCCGTCATCGCGCTCCAACGTCTTTGCCACAGGTGACCAAGGGGAAGCTCAAGCCTTGCTACTTCGGGCCCTACCGCATCGTCGAGCTCATCAACCCCGTCGCGGTCCGCCTCGAGCTCCCACCCCGTGCCAAGCTTCATGATGTGTTCCATGTGGGGCTCCTCAAGAAGTTCGTCGGGTCGGCCCCAGCTGCCCCACCGATGTTGCCACCTCTCCGCCACGGCGCAATCGAACCAGAGCCGGAACGCGTCTCCTGCTCGCGGCTCGCGCGCGGCGTCCAGCAGGTACTTGTGCACTGGAAGGGCGAGTCTGCGGCATCAGCACATGGGAGGACCTCGACTCCTTCAAGGAGCGCTACCCGACGTTCCAGCTCGAGGACGAGCTGGCTCTCGAGGGGGGGAGAGATGTCATGTGGGGCCTAGGCTATAGCAGGCGTTGCCAGACCAGAGACGTGCGCCGAGCAGCAGAACGCGCCGCAGCAGCGCTGATCGCGGGCGACAACGACGCAGGGGCGGTCAGGAGGGTGCCCAGGAATCGGTCACTGCACGTGGCTAAGAAGGAAATTAGAATTAGCTTTCTATTTTTAATAGATTATAATTCTAGGAGTCCTAGTCGGTTGTCTTGGGCCTTTGGCCTTATATATATTGTAACCGCACGTTGGTTTTAAGGGAAGCAAATACAATATCCATCTAATCTCTCTCTCTAAAACCTAAGCCTACGACGGAGGGGAAAACCTCGCCGGAGAAGATGACGGACCGAGGCTACGAGCTACGTAGCCGAGGGCCAGCTACCCTAGGGCTTGACGCCCTTGACAGCATCAGGAACCAATATTAGCAAGGGTTAAAAATCTGTATAGTTAAGGCAATTCATTGCTGTTCCATGGTTCTAGTGCAATTTTTTAAAACAGTATCATCCTACTATCACTTATGAAGTATATTTGACCCAGGACAAAGTGTTTTGGTTTCAAAGTCATTTCTATTGCACAGCAGCTCAAAATACATACCTAACTCAAAGCCATGGGCCATGTTCAGCAAATTACCTTTTTTAGGAATTGCACAATGCATTTATTGTAACTCAAGTCAATGACAACAAAAGGAGAAAAGGAAAGAAAAAACTAACCTTAGATATTTGTTCTGCGTGATCAAATATATTTTTGAATATCCGCCGGACATAGTTGAAGAAAACTACAGTTGCACATAAGATGTTTCAGTTAATGTTTCCATACAGATATCATGTAAAAGCAATTAATGGTAGTCCTAGACTCCCTAGTCATGTAAGATCTCACGCAAGGGATGAATGCAACAGAACTAGAAGAATTGCAACATAAAAGGTACTGCTGAAATTAGGCATACTCAACTAAGATGTATATGCTTTTCAGGAGTCACTTTTAAAGTTATAAAAATATAGCTTTGGCCACTATAAACTTAGTTTTCAAAACTATGTATGTATTTTGAGATGGCCTAAATTGCCTTTCATTTTAGAAATGCATGACATCTCATTCTTCCCCCAATCTTATCAACAGAATAGATTACTTGGACAAAATTATCAGTGCTGAAAGACTGGAACACAAATGCCTCACTCATTGCTTAAGAAATCATATACTGCAAATCTACCCCTGCTAAATTACATCGTCCAAGGGTGAATTTGGACAGTCTAGGTTAATTTCAGGTGCATTGATAAGAATGAACAGCATGTTTAACCAATGAGAAATTAGTTTTTGATTCCTGCTCCTCACAAGCAGCTAGCAGGTCTGGACTATTTGGGTTCTGGCAGTGTTTGTTAACCAGTTCTGTTAAAGCTATTGGTTACAAATGCAGGAAGTATTTTTGCAGTATGTAGAAGGTACTTACTATCTATAGTTTCCATAGCTGTCAGCCTTTTCCAATTTATCCGGCGTGCTACAATTGCTAGAGCTGAGTTGCGAACCTAGTCGGATATGTGAACAATATCTACTCCAAAGTTAGATCTCAAATAGCAGAGCATATTTCTAGACAGAAAGTGGTGGTTAGCATAAATACTCGCCTCATCAAATACTAAATTGATGAACCTCAATGAGAGTAGTAGTGTAAGTATTATCTCAGGTACTGGCACACCAATATGCTTCAGTGGAATCATAAACCACCACAAAGCAGAAGCAAGCTGCTCGGGAGTGGTTGTTGTCAAGCAGAGACTTGCACTTTGGAATATCTGCATACAAACAGCAAATTTGGGAGTGCGTATCATATAGATTCAGATGCAAACCAAGTCACTCTTAATATCCAAAAGGAATGAAAAACAGCGCTGTCTCCATCAGGTGTGGTTTGTTGGATGTAAACAGAAGGCACACAAAAGTGTAATATAATGAAGGATTAAGCCAAAGAGTGTTTGCCTAAAATACTTGAAAGTAAAGTGAAGGACATACCGCAAAGGAGAGGCTTGCTGAAGTACTTGCTACTGATAGGCCTTTCCTTGTAAATTGCAATGGTCCCAGTTTCAAGATTGTGTAAGAATACCCACTTGTGGAGCAAGGAATGTTCGGTATGCCTAGAACAGAAGGTGGAGGCGTTCTCGTCTGGACTAATGAAGGTGCACCATCAGCACCAAATCCCAGCATGATGAATATGAATCCTGAAAGGAGAGCAACCCTTCCAAGTTGATCCTACAAAGTAAACGTGATTTTGTTTACAGGTACAAACAAGCACATCCCACAAGAACAATTTGAATACACGAGGGAACAGAGGCCATGGAGCAAAGTGGTAAATAACATTAGCTGAATCCTAGAAGGAAAATTAACAGCTACATGTAATGTACGGGCGCGTGTACTCCAGGCGTCGCAGGACGCGCGACGTTCGCCGCGCTGCGGAGCGCGCGGCCCGCCTGGGCCAGCAGGCGATCGGGCCAAGTGGCCAGGAGTAGATAGAATAGAATACGGATTGGTTGCTTTCCTTTCATAGTCCTAGAATTCAGGAGTTTTGGTTGGGCCATAGGCCATATATATATCTATGTAATCAGACATTAAAAGGCAACAAAGATTTATCCCATCCAATCCACCTCTTCTTCTCAAGCCGGCGACCGGGGGCAAAACCCGTCGACGACGACAACGATCTGGGGGCATAACCCGATCGACCACCACGGACAGAGGCTACGATCTGCGTAGCCGCGGTCCGCCTACCCTAGGACTCGACGATCTTGACAACCTGGTATCTAGAGTCTCTCGATCCTCAACCTCCTCCACGCCGCGTAGCCGCCCCCCATCACCCCCGTCCACCAGCAAGCCACCAGCCATGGGCGATCAGCCAACCCTTGCTGACCTCATGGAGAAGCTCACAGCTCTCACCACCGATATGTCCGCCATGAAGGTTGAGCTAGCGGGCCTCAAGGACCGATCGTCCTCTTCGGAGACCGGCGGCGGCAGCCGCACCGACGCGACACGGGACACCGACCGTCCCCCCAAGTTTCAGAAACTCGACTTCCCCCGCTTTGATGGCAAGTCGGACCCCCTACTCTTCATCAACAAATGCGAGTCGTACTTCCGACAGCAGCGCACCATGCCAGAGGAGCGCGTATGGATGGCGTCTTACCAGTTGGAGGGTGTCGCCCACTTGTGGTTCATCCAGTTGCAGGAAGATGAGGGTACGCCGTCATGGGGCCGGTTCAAGGACCTCCTCAATTTGCGGTTCGGGCCAGCTCTCCGGTCGGCACCCTTTTTCGAGCTCACCGAATGCCGCCGAACGGGCTCCGTCGAGGAGTACGCCAACCGCTTCCAGGAGCTCCTTCCCCGCGCTGGCCGCATGGACGAGCCACAGCGGGTGCAGCTCTTCACGGGGAGGGCTCCTCCTGCCGTTGAGTCACGCGGTCCGCATCCACAACCCGGAGACGCTGAACGCGGCGATGAGCTTGGCACGCCAAATTGAGCTGATGGAGCTGGACCGTCTCCACCAGCCTCCTTCCCGGGCCGCACCCCGTGCACCGCTGCCAGCTTCGGCGCCTCGGGCAGCGCTGCCTGGCCCTCCGCCGCTGTTGGCGCTACCGCCACCAGCGCAGCCGGGCCCTCCACCGGTCCTCCCGGTACCCTCCCGCCCGTGGGGCGGCCACGCCGACGAAGCGACTCTCTACCGAGGAACAGGCGGAACGGCGGCGCCTCGGTCTCTGCTATAACTGCAATGAGCCGTATTCCCGGGGCCACAACCGGGTTTGTCGCCGGATCTTCTACATCGGCGGCGTCGAGATTGAAGGCGACGCGCCAGCAGCGCAGGACGCGACGGCGGTTCAGGAAGCACAGGTGTTCTCCCTCCGGGCCGTGGCTGGTATGCCTATTTGTGATTCGATGCAGGTGCGCGTGTCCGTCGGGGCTGCATCGTTCACCGCCCTCCTGGATACGGGCTCCACGCACAACTTCATCGCGGAGGCTGCGGCAGCACGTACAGGCCTCGTTATCCACCCCAGCCCGCGCCTCACCGCCACAGTGGCCAACGGGGAACGTATCGCGTGCCCGGGCGTCCTCCGCCAGGCACCGCTCGCCATCGCCGGCGAAGACTTCTGCGTCGACCTCTACGTCATGCCGCTCGCCGGCTACGACGTTGTCCTTGGCACCCAGTGGATGGTAACCTTGGGGAAGATGGTGTGGGACTTCGCCACCCGCACCGTGGCGTTCACTCACCACGGCCGCTCTGTCTGTTGGACGGACGTCTCCGCTTGCCAGGAGCCGCGCCTCGCCACCGTCACGTCACCGGCCGCCCTTTTGGACGAGCTGCTGACTGCCTTCAGAAGTCTCTTCGCAGAGCCAGTCGGGCTGCCTCCGCAGCGCGCGCGTGATCACAGCATCATCCTCAAGCCGGGCGCGCTGCCAGTGGCGGTTCGGCCATACAGGTACCCGGCGGCCCACAAGGATGAGCTGGAGCGGCAATGCGCCGCCATGATCGAGCAGGGCATCGTGCGGCGCAGCGACTCCGCGTTCTCGTCCCCGGTGCTCCTCGTCAAAAAGCCGGACGGTTCGTGGCGTTTCTGTGTTGACTACCGGGCCCTCAATGCGCTCACGGTCAAGGACGCATTCCCCATCCCGTGGTCGACGAGTTGCTGGACGAGCTCCACGGGGCGCGCTTCTTCACCAAGCTCGACCTCCGCTCGGGGTACCACCAGGTACGCATGAGGCCGGGCGACATCCACAAGACGGCGTTCCGCACTCATGACGGCCTCTACGAGTTCCTGGTCATGGAGTTTGGGCTGTGCAACGCTCCCGCCACGTTCCAGGCCTTGATGAACGATGTCCTGCGGCCTTTCCTCCGCCGCTTTGTGCTTGTGTTCTTTGACGACATTTTGATTTACAGTCGTACGTGGGCGGACCACCTGCGCCACCTCCGTGCCGTCTTCGGGGCACTCCAGCAGCACCAGCTCTTCGTGAAGCGCTCCAAGTGCGCGTTCGCGGCCTCGTCCGTCGCGTATCTCGGTCACGTGGTGTCGGCCGCGGGCGTTGCCATGGACCCGGCCAAGGTGCAGGCCGTGCGGGATTGGTTGCTTCCCCGCTCGGCGCGCGCGGTGCGAGGCTTTCTGGGACTGGCCGGGTACTACCAGAAGTTCGTCCACCACTACGGAACAATCGTCGCGCCGCTCACCGCTCTTCTCAAGAAAGACGGGTTCTCATGGTCGGACGACGCGGCTGCTGCGTTCGCTGCGCTCAAGGGGGCGGTCACCTCCGCTCCGGTCCTCGCCATGCCGGACTTCTCCAAGTTCGTCGTCGAGTGCGACGCTTCGTCCCACGGCTTCGGGGCGGTGCTGGTCCAGGACAGCCACCCGGTGGCCTTCTTCAGCCGGCCCGTGGCTCCCCGGCATCGTGCTCTCGCCGCCTACGAGCGCGAGCTGATCGGCCTCGTCCAGGCCGTCCGTCACTGGAGGCCCTACCTCTGGGGACGCCGCTTCGTGGTCCAGACCGACCACTACAGCCTCAAGTACTTGCTGGATCAAAGGTTGTCCACCATTCCGCAGCATCACTGGGTGGGCAAGCTCCTCGGTTTCGATTTCACCGTGGAGTACAAGCCGGGGCATACCAATGTCGTGGCGGATGCTCTCTCCCGTCGTGACACACCGGAGGAGGGCGCGGCGTTGGCGCTGTCGGGACCTCGCTTCGACTTCATTGATCGTCTTCGCCAGGCGCACACCACCGACCCGGTCCTTGCGGCTCTATTGGAGGACGTCAGGAGCGGCGCCAAGACTCGGCCATGGTCTCTGGCCGACGGGCTGGTCCACTATGGTGGGCGGCTGTACCTGCCCCCGGACTCCCCGCTACTGCAGGAAGCTTTGTTGGCTGCCCACGAGGAGGGACATGAAGGCATCCAGCGTACCCTGCATCGACTACGGCGCGACTTCCACTTCCCTCACATGAAACGGGTGGTGCAGGATCTCGTCCGTGCTTGCGCCGTGTGCCAGCGCAACAAGCCAGAACACCAGCACCCGACCGGCCTGCTGCTCCCGCTCCCTGTGCCGCAGGGTGTTTGGTCGGACATCGCCATGGACTTCGTCGAGGCGCTGCCGCGCGTCCGCGGCAAGTCGGTCATCCTGACCGTGGTGGATCGCTTCAGCAAGTACGCCCACTTCATTCCCCTGGCGCACCCGTACTCGGCTGAGACTGTGGCCCAAGCATTCTTCAACGGCATCGTCCGGCTGCACGGCATTCCGCAGTCTATCGTCTCCGACCGGGACTCGGTGTTCACCTCCAATTTCTGGAGCGAGTTGATGCGCTTGAGCGGCACCAAGCTTCAGATGACGACGGCGTTCCATCCTCAGTCCGACGGGCAGTCGGAGTCCGCTAACAAAGTCATCATTATGTACTTGCGTTGCTTGACAGGTGATCGCCCCCGCGACTGGCTGCGTTGGCTCCCCTGGGCGGAGTACATATTCAACACCGCCTTTCAGTCGTCGCTGCGTGAGACGCCGTTCCGCGTCGTGTACGGCCGTGACCCGCCCTCCCTGCGGTCCTACGAGCACGGCGAGACGAGGGTACCAGCGGTGGCTCGGACTCTGGCGGAACGTGCGGAGTTCGTCGAGGATGTCCGCCACAGGCTTGAGCAGGCCCAGGCGGTGCAGAAACGCTACTACGATCGGCTTCACCGTCCGGTCGACTACCAGGTGGGCGACTGGGTGCTGCTGCGTCTTCGTCAGCGCCCGACGGCCTCTATGTCCCAACCTGCAGCCGGCAAGCTGAAGCCGCGTTTCTTCGGCCCGTACCGCGTGATCGAGCTCATCAACAACGTCGCCGTTCGATTGGCCCTGCCTCCCCAAGCTCGCCTCCACGACGTCTTCCATGTCGGGCTCCTCAAGAAGTTCCATGGCGACCCTCCGCAAGAACCTCCAGCCCTGCCGCCGGTTCGGCATGGCGCCATCATCCCAGAACCGGAGCGGGCGGTCAAGACTCGCCTGGCTCGTGGCGTGCGCCAGGTCCTCATTCACTGGAAGGGGGCCTCCCCAGCTTCATCAACCTGGGAGGATGTCGAGACTTTCCGCGCTGCCTATCCACTCTTTCAGCTCGAGGACGAGCTGCCTGTCGAGGAGGGGAGAGATGTAATGTACGGGCGCGTGTACTCCAGGCGTCGCAGGACGCGCGACGTTCGCCGCGCTGCGGAGCGCGCGGCCCGCCTGGGCCAGCAGGCGATCGGGCCAAGTGGCCAGGAGTAGATAGAATAGAATACGGATTGGTTGCTTTCCTTTCATAGTCCTAGAATTCAGGAGTTTTGGTTGGGCCATAGGCCATATATATATCTATGTAATCAGACATTAAAAGGCAACAAAGATTTATCCCATCTAATTCACCTCTTCTTCTCAAGCCGGCGACCGGGGGCAAAACCCGTCGACGACGACAACGATCTGGGGGCATAACCCGATCGACCACCACGGACAGAGGCTACGATCTGCGTAGCCGCGGTCCGCCTACCCTAGGACTCGACGATCTTGACACTACATTAGAACGAATGGGCAGCCAAGATGAAGTTAAAGCCAGAAATTACAGCTTTGCTGCATCAGACTCAAGGTACTAACACATCGTATGCAAGTACAAACACCATAAGCTGCAACTACATATGTAAAATTATGATCGATGCACCATGTACCAGCATCATAAAGAAACTCAAAAGAAATAGAAGACAATTGAAACCACAATTAGCTAGCTAAGCACAAATTAAATTCTCTGCAAATTATTTTTGATAGAACATAAAATCATACCTTCCAAACATGATTTGGTAAAATCCACATTGAAAGAAGGGCCAGGAACAGTACCAAACCAAATCGCATATAAATATTTGATCTGGCTGGTAGGACAACAAGGGCCAAGAGCCACACCTACAGAAAGAAATATATGAATTGTTTGTTTGTAACAGGTCAACAACCACAAAGTTATTTAGTTCATCTTTGAACTTTGGTCAAATTTATGTTAATAGAGAAAAGGGGATGAAAAACTGAAAACTGGTATGGTAAGTTGGTAGCATGATGTGGCCATATCAGAGTAGCCAAGCCAAAAAAAAATGAAGATTCATCCCATCAAGATACGAGGAACAACCTAATATCAGAGATAGTCAAGCCAAAAGAAAACGAAGATATGAAGGTTGTCCAGATAACTCTGCACAGGAAAGTTGTCCAGATAACCCCTAAACTGATTTTGTGATAAACCGATTTTACAAGAGATATGAGATATGAAGGGACACATGTCCTTGAAGCATTCACAATTGTAAACTTGGCCGGTGGGTATAGGCTGCCCCCACGGTATCAGGCGCCTGCCGAACCTGGGCCGTGCGGCACTCAAGGCGCACACACACGGTCAACAGGCCGGACCAGACTTGACAGGAGGAGAATCCCAGTCCCTGGCCGAGAAAACCCCCGAACCCTGACTTCTGCACCGAGGGTTTTTTTGTGTGTGACCCCAGCCTGAAATTTGCCACAGCCGGGGTTCGAACTCAAGATCTGCGGGTGCCGCTGGAGTGACTAGACCAACTGGACTAGCATCCTTTGGCAAGTCACAGTTGTACTCGTTATAAAGTAATGAACTTAAAAGCCTTGATTTACAGTTGAAATAAAACTGCTGTGTTTGGAGATTCAAGCGTTTTATTCTATATCAGTACAATAGCCAAAACACCCTAATTTTAAAAAATTGTGATTTTATCATATGATATTACTGACTTCGCAATCTTGATTAAAGGGTCTGATTCTATAATTCTAGTTAAAGGAATCTATGATTTATGTTTGCGATCCTATTATTCCAATCTTTGGCCTTTGATCTGGTTTAGAGTCTCGATTCTGACAAATGTGCAAAACACGGTTCGATCAAGTACATACAACTGTGCAAAACACGGTTCGATTCTGACTCATAACTTCACAAGCATAATGGATGGTTCTATCAATTAGGGAAGAGCTAGGGCAAACCCTGCTACATGGTAAAGAATGGTAAGCCGAAAGAAAAACAGAAAGCAAAGAAAGAATACTTGCAGCAGTGCGGACTTATAATTTTGCCAAAGAGTATGCCACACCAAAAATTTTACATGCAATTTGGAAAAAAATCATTTAGCAATATGGTAAATAATTATTGAATTTGCGCCACAATTCAGTATACAAGTACTAAATAACATCATACATCCTAAATTCAACAATTCCGTTCAAAATGTGCATAGATTACAATACAAATAATTCAAACGATATTCCAATAGTTCAAAATATTACAATACAAATAATTCAAACACTATAATAATAGGGTTATTTCCCCTTTTTTCTTCTTATTAATTATTATAATGATACGTAGCACTCCTGCGTGTTTGAGAAAAAAAATATTGCATAAAAAAAAGCTTACAATACTGCTTGTCTAGCCTACGCTTACAGCATAATTCAGCACGCACGTCACACCCCATTCAGCTAGTACCATGTTGTTAATTGGGGCGAAGAATATTATCTATAGTTAATTTCTAGAGGGGATAAAATAATAGGAAAATAAAAACGAAAGGGATAAAAAAATAGGAAAAATAAAAACTGATCTAGTATTTATCTCTTAATACAAAGATACGAGCTCTCCTGCTTATACAAGGAAAAAAAACTGATCTAGTACCACGTTGTTGTTAGCTGGGATGAAGTGTACTATTGACAGTTAATTTCTGGATGGGATAAAAAAATAGGAAAATAAAAACTAAGGGGGTAACAATAGAGAAAAAAAACTAAAATGCAACTCACAAGGAATTGAACTAGCTCCCCTCCTAGCTAAGGGACCAAGGTGTATCATACCACTGGGTTACCAACGCACTTTTAAGTGTAGTTGCAAATTTGTTCATTTAAACCATGATGGGCCAGTGCTGAGCTGCCACGGGGAATGTCCTGGCATACCCGTGGGTCCAACCCTGCTTGCAGTGGTTTTCGGCTAGAAAATGCATTAACATAACAATGTGACTTTTTCTCTTTTTTGCTATTCTCGAAATATTAAAGGATTATCAAAAGCACAACCTCTTCAGAGTCTAGTACATCTCCCAACATTACTTTACTTTCGTGGAATGTTTTTGTTAGCATAAAAGTTTCTGAAATCATAACAGCTGGAGAAATAACATTTGCTTATGTTATTTTTAGAGCGTCGTTTGAATTCAGGTCAGTTAATCACAAGGGATATATTAGAAGGATGCAACTAATGTAACAGAACAAATATGATTAGATCCTGCCAGCATTGCTACTCAAAGGTAGGAAATCAATTAATAATGACACATTAATTAAACACAAGCTGTTTTCATGAAAAATAGCAAAGCAGCATAGATGGTTATAGGACTCATGGTCAGCTAGAGAATATGCACAGTTGCTCAGAAGGTTAAAAAAACAGCGAGCTGGGAATGTTTTGCCTGCTTGCCTCCCTCCCTCTCCAATTCATTCACTGATTTGCATCCCAGTGGCCCAATCACGGTAGCTTTAGTACAACAACATGGGGCTGGCAGATAGATTGACACATTCGCATTCTATTTATCGTTTCACACTCGCGGCGACATTCCCACAAACACCACCCATGCACCCTCCCCGCCCACCCCTACTGACTACGCGTGCTGGGAGAAAGCGGGGACGCTACGTACCAGCTTGACGCGCGGGTCGACGGAATGGAGGAAGGTGCGCGGGCTGTCGACGAACTGGCAGATGGGCGTGGCCGCGGCGCCCGAGATGAGCCTGAGCACCTTCTCGGGGCCCGCCGCCGACCCGGCGCCTGCCGCGGCGCGCGGGATCCACTCCATCCATTTTATCGCGGCCGATGCCGCGGCGCCGTCCCCGCCCGAGGGCGAGGGAGACGCTGGCGCGGGGGCAGACGCGGAGCAGACGAGCAGGGCGACGCGGCTGCCCCTCCTCCGCACACTGGGTTTCGCCGGGAGCGGGAGCCAACTGGGCACGGCCTTCGCTGCGGGGAGAGGGAGGGCGAACGAGCGGAGAGGGCGAAGGTGGACGGCGGCAGCCATCGGATGGGGATGGAACGTGCGTGGCGCCGGCGGCCTGAACCTCGGCCACGAGCCAATTTGACTTTAGTTTTAATTTTCCAATCAGTGTTTGCAATAAAAGGACTCTTGTTTAGTTCCCACTCCGAAAGTTATGGTGAAAAGTTTTTAAGGTGTTATATTGAATGTTACTGTATTATTTATTCTATTAAAAATTGACTTATTAAAGAACAAATTTCATATTTCGTTATAAAAGTGTGTGATAAATTTATTAAAACTAATTAATCCATTATTAGTACATGTTACTGTAGCATAGCATTGTCAAATCATAGATTAATTAAGTTTAAAAATCGTCTCGCGAAGTCATCGCAATCAGTGTAATTAGTTATTTTTAATCTATATTTAATACTCCATACATGTGTCCAAACATAGGTAAAAAAAAATTGGGTGTGAACTAAACACTCCCTAAATGTAGACTAAAAATAACCAATTACACAGATTACAATAACTTTACGAGATGATTTTTTAAACCTGATTAGTTCATAATTTGATAATATTGTGCTAAATTAAATATATATTAATGATATATTAATTAGTCTTAATAACTTTATCTCATGGTTTGTAAACATAATATATAATTTGTTTTTTATTTCTATATTTTTGTAAGTGCATTCGCCCCCAATATGAGTTTTGGCTAATTAATGACAATCAAATTAGGGACTAACGGATTTATAAAAGCATATATGCAGGTGTTAGTCCTTATAAAGATTTGAAATGTTGAAATCTCGTGAACAAAGCATGTTGAGTATAGTTGGACAAAAGTTGCCTAGTTCAAGTGGTCGATTGAAAGTTTAAATTTTAAACTTGAGTTATAGGTAAGTCGGACTATCAAGAGGGTCACAAATTAGGTTGACTAGATGTGGAGAAAAGTGCTCAAATCGACTAACTAAAATTTGCTTGAGAATCACCGCACGATCACGAACACATAGATGTATTTCTGTACAATCGGTAGTACCGACCATGGGGTCGGTAGTACCGTCCAGGGAGGCAGCACGCAATGCTCTCTGGGTATAGTTCTTTTTGAACTGGCGGTAGTACCACCATAAGGTCGGTAGTACCGGACACCCAAACCATTCTAACACCCTCTCTGTGTAGGTTCGAAAATGGCATGGCGGTAGTACCGCCATAAGGCCGGTACTACCGACCCTCGGTGGTACCGACCTCGGGCGGTAGCAAGACTGTTTTTGCAGACCTCTCTGTTCATGCTCAAAATGACTTGGCGGTAGTACCGCCATAAGGTCGGTACTACCGACCCTCGGTGGTACCGACCCAAACCGGTAGAAAGTCAGATTTGCGGGGCTCTCTGTTGGTGCGCGTTTTTGACTTGGCAGTAGTACCGCCATAAGGCCGGTACTACCGACCCTCGGTGGTACCGACCCTGGCCGGTAGCTACCGAGCGACCGAGTATCTTTTCGTGGAGTTCTCTGTTGGTGGCCAATTTGGCCTGGCGGTAGTACCGCCATAAAGCCGGTACTACCGACCATCGGTGGTACCGACTTTTGGTCGGTAGTTGGTTTTAGGTCAACTCAGTTATGTGCAACGGTTTTTGGCCGGTGGGTGGTCGGTACTACCGACAGGTCTCGGAACTGGGGAACTATAAATAGCTCTGCACTTCTCTTTCGACCGTTACCCATTCATTTCATTCATTCATTGCGATCTACCAGCTAACAAAACACTCTCCAAGCATTGACTCCTCCCCTCTCTCTCCCCTTTTGCTCCTAGATTCATTCCCTTGCAAGATTTGAGCTAGGCAAGTGAGATTAGAGAGTGAGAAGCTTCGATCTACGACTTGAGCACTTGGTTTCCATCTAGCCGGCTTGATTTGTGTCTATTACTCTTAGGTTCTTTGAACCCTAGCCGGTTAGGTGTTCTTCGTGGTAGCCCGTGTTGATTCATTTGTGAGGGCTTCCCGAAGTGTTTGTATTTTCCCTGTGATTTCTAGTGGAGAAACTCTAGTAGCCTTTGTGGTTGGTTAAGTGAGGCAAAGAGGTGAAAGAGACTCCGACCTTGGTGGTCACCTCAACAACGAGGACGTAGGCACTCCTTAGTGGTTTGACCGAACCTCGGGATAAATCGTTGTGTCTCGTGTGCTTGTTGTTGTCTTTACTTTGGATATTATGGTTGTACTTGTATTCTTCGTGTTCTTCCTCTCCCCATCCCTTTCTTAGGTTAGAAAGACTCGATCTACACCGTGGGAAGCAACCAAGGCTTGGAGAGGCTAGAATCTTCATCGACAATACTTAGGGAAGTGGGGTGTTTATTTGTTTTACATTCATAGTTCATACACATTGGATTTGTAGTTTCTCTTTAGGGCTTCGGTAGTGTCGTTTGTTTGTGTCGGTAGTATCGGTGTTTCATACCCGGTAGTACCTACTCAAACAAACCGGTAATACCAGTGGTTATCTAACTACAAATTTTAGTTTGTGAAGTTTTAGATTGCAGAAAATCACCTATTCACTCTCCTCTAGGCTGATTTGATCCTTTCAATTTTAAATAGACTAAATTAGTACTAAAACATTCGAGACAACACTCAAAAACTTTTCACTTCCGAACTAAGGGCAGCTCCATGTATATTCACGAGACGGGTGCAAACAAATGACATCTCAGCAGGTGCTTCGCTAGCCAAACATGCTCCGATGTATAATACGATAGCGCTGGCTAAGAGAGGGTCCACAACGAATAAAAAATATATATAATATGACTAGTTGGCATATCAGTGCTCTGACACAACCATCACCGGTCTCTAAACTTGTATTGTTGTGTCATTTCGGTCCCTAAACTCGTAAATCGACTGTTTAGGTTCTCAAACTTGTTCGGTTGTGTCATTCCGGTCCCTAAACTTGCAAATCACTCGTTTAGATCCTCAAACTTGGTCAGTTGTGTCATCCTGGCCCCTAAACTTTGTTTTGAGTCTCATCTAAATCTAAACATGACAATTTAATAACTTTATATCAACAAATAATTCATATTTTTTCATATAAACTTGAATTAAGACAAACTTTATATGAAAATTGTAGCCCTCGATGTGATCTACAACTTTGTAGTTGAAAAGTTTTTGATTTAAAACTGTTTAGGGTCCTAAAATATTATTGTATGATTATAGATTTTGAAATTTAAAATTTAAAATTATCAAACAATCTTGAATATTGACATGATCTACATAAAAGTTATAGTTCTCAATGCAATCTACAACGTTGTAGATATATTTTTTTATTTAAAGTCATTTAGTATCAAAAAAATAATTTTAAATTTTAAATTTCAAAATCTATAAACATACAACAATATTTTGGGACCCTAAACAGTTTTAAATCAAAAAAATTACTACAAAGTTGTAGATCACATCGAGAGCTACAATTTTGATATAATGTTTGTCTTCATTTGAGTTTATATGAAAAATGTATGAATTATTTGTTGATATAAAGTTATTAAATTGTCATGTTTAGATCTAGATGAGACTCAAAATAAAGTTTAGAGACAAGAATGACACAACTAACTAAGTTTGAGGACCTAAACGAGTGATTTGTAAGTTTATCGGCCGGGATGACACAACCGAACAAGTTTAGGGACCGGGATGACACAATCAACACAATCAAACAAGTTTGAGGACCTAAACGATCGATTTGTGAGTTTAGAGACCGGGATGACATAACGATACAAGTTTAGAGACCGGTGATGGACTTTACTCTTTTTTAATGCTAGCACCGGGTGCTCAATTTAGCTACCGGTGTCAGTCGACACTTGACTAACACTAACACTTTAATGTATAGTGCCTCTCTTTCTCTCTCCTCAAAGCTCCACCTTAGACAATACATTGAAGCTGCTCTAAGCAACACCTTACTTTTACTCAATGTACTGCAACACACGAGAGCACGCAGTAGTATAGTAGCCTAGCAGGAGTACCAACTAAAGCAGACGTGTGCGGATCGAAGTATCAAATCAAATTACCAAATACCAAATAAAGCATCAGATTAAACTCGCTGAAATTAGTAGTATTGCGCGTACACTCTTTTCGATCACTTGCGCATTTGCAATTGCAATTCGAGACACCATTGTGTAGCGTATGTATGCCCCTACTTGGGCGCAAACTTGGACTTGATGTTGTCGATCACTCCACCGTCGATCTGCAACGCCCGCGCCAGCACGTCCGTCGGCACCGCGGGCGCAGCGCCGAACAGCGCCCCGGCGACCGTCTGCGTGCCAGGCAGCTGGCTGTCGAACGCCGAGATCGCCACGGCGGGCGCCGGCCCGACGCTCCGCTGGAAGTGCACGAGGCCGCGGGGGAACACGAACGCCTCTCCCCTGGCGACGGTGCGGCTGAAGAGCCGGTTCGCCGCGGTGACGAAGCCCACCTCCAGGGTGCCCTCCACCACGAAGAGCATCTCCGTGGCGCGCGGGTGCACGTGCGGTGGGCTGACGCCGCCCGACGCCGCGAAGTCCGTGCGCGCCATGGACACGCCCAGGGTGTTGAGCCCCGGGAGCACCGCCACGTCCGCCGCCGTCACCGCCGATCCCATCGGGTTGCCCGTGTACACGTCGGCGGCTTTCGCCAGCCCGCCGAAGAAGAAGTCGTCCGGCGTCACGTTCGCCTCACGCTTGCAAGGGAACCCGTTCACCCGCAGCGCTGAACGGCCAATTGTACAAATTAACACGCTCATTCCAATCAGTAATTCAACGGCGCCAATGCACATGTAGATGTAGGAATGTATAGGACCAACAAAGTGAAATGCATGGCCGATGCATTAGAGGTGACTCACGGCCTTCGAGCGATTTGTAGTCGGCGACGCAGATGTCCTGGAGCATGTCGGGGTCGCCGGCGAGCAGCGGCGTGGCGAGCGCCAGGAGGATGGCGCAGGCACCGAGGAGCACGGCGGGGAGCTTGGGCGCCATGGTTATCGTGATTGCTTTTGTGTTGTCGTCTGTGCGTGCGCAACGACGCTGCGAGTGTGGTGAGGTCGTCGATGCTCTGATCGATGAGAAAATATGGGAGGCAGGGAGCTGGTATTTATAGATCACTCGATGCATGGAGCTTTGTTTCATTGAAATTCACGGTTGCTAGTCGATAAAGACGATAAAGACGATGTGTGCAGTGCGATAAAACGGAGTACGTAGCTTAGATGATGTACAGTACTACATGTTAGTTTTTTTCTTTCACGCAGCCTGCAGCCATGATGTGAGTTGAGAGCGAGTGATGAATAGTGGTGTAATTTCTCACGTCAAGTATTCATTGAAATCGTGCCCGTACTTGTTTTATTTGTGCAAAACTACCACGCCTGCATTAGCGTACTCAGTACTCTCGGCTCTCAGCTTATATATAGAAAGAAAAATGGTACTGAATTCACATGCTTAATCCAAAAATTGTACCATATGTACATTTTTAGTAGCTTGTACGATATATCGTGTGCAGGTGCACATTGCAGCGTGACTCATCAAGATACATGAAAATGGCTTTCATTTATGGCCGCTGCTATATTATTTCAGCTATCTAAATTTTTAGACAACAATCTTGATCGACTAATATAATTCATATTTTTTCATATAGTCAAACAATAACAAAATTACACGTTGCCTCAAGAGCAGAAAAAATCAAGCCCCTAGAATATAATATAGGTTAAGTTTTTATTTGTTGATGAATTCGACAACCAAAACAAATGTCTCATAAGCCACATATAACACACTTTCTTATCAATTTCAGTACACCGAATATACTTAAATGGGTGGATTTATAATAAGTAAATCTCACTAGCAGCCGTGAATTTTTGTAGCCACATCATCCCCCACCTCCTGGCAGCGGGACACTTAATATAAATCGAACTACATAAAACCACATTAGATGCGTTGGTAAAAATGTCTGGCAAGATACCATATTCTGTGACTTCGACTTTGTGCCTCGTCGTATCACTTCTGTCCAAAATTGGACGTTTGGTCAGACCGAACCGAGCCAATCGATTCTTCAGTCTTTTTGGAAAGTTTGGTCACATTAAAACGGAGACCAATCGGTTAGTTCTAAAACTCAGGACTGAGCAAGTTTAGTTTTGGTTAGTTCAGTTCGGTCTCAGTCATGACCAATGCAATCATCTTCAACTGTGCAATGATCCTTCAATTGTCCAACAACCTTTGACAGTGATACATTGTCGCACTATATATGATAGTTACTTACTTCCACCAACATAGGAGTTGTTTGGATCATAGCCTCCCAGGAAGCATTTGGTTAGGCAAGTGATCCTGGTTCCAAGCACATGAAATCCAATGCTTGGGAGCCACATAATGCATGTCTTTCCCATCATTCGTAAACTCTTCGTTGAAAAAGAACCTAATAAAACTAGCATCACTACTAGAGAAAAAGCTTTTAGTCCCGGCTGAAACGGGCTTTAGTCCCGGGTATGCCAACCGGGACTAAGAATCCGGGACAATCCCGGGTGCATTCAACCGGGGCTAAAGGTTCTAGGAGAAAAAATAAATGCGTGTTGTGTGAGATTCAAACTCAGCACTTCTCACCTCACGTACGCTTACCAACTGAGCTACACAAACCACGTGATATAGTTCTGGACGTTTTCCTTTTGAATCCACTCGGGAAGGACCTTTAGCCCCAGTTGGTAACACCAACAGGGGCTAAAAGGACCTTTAGTCCCGGTTTGTAACACCAACCATGGCTAAAGGTTCACCCTTTAGCCCCGTTTTGTATTACCAACAGGGACTAACCTTAGTCCGGGTTGGTAATACCAACCGGGGCTAAAGATTCACCTTTAGCCTCGGTTGGTGTTACCAATCGGGATTAAAGGTCTTTAGCCCCGGACATAATTTTTGGCCGAGACTAAAGCTCAATTGATAGATCGTCCAAATGTCTATTCTCTAGTAGTGCATACCCAACACATCCATCGGTCTCACTACAAAACATGATAAACAACTAATTTAAGTCATGAAATAGTACCTCCAAGCTAACCTTGAACATTGCTTACCTAATCTTGATACATAAAGAATGCAGATCTAAGCCATTTTAATGATCCCACATGCTAATCTAACCGGATTAAACAATGCACATCACAAATGAAAAAACTGACTAACCATTAATCAACTGTAATTACTCATTTCTTAATCCTATACAACATCAGACCCAAAACCATCAATCCTAACTAAATCAAAAGGATCCTGAGGTCCCACCGCCGCACAAAAGTACCCTAAGGCCAATCTCAATGAGGGTTTCATTTGAGTTTCATTTGCATTAAATATGCTGCCACATAAGCTTGTTTGATGACATGGCAGTGTATTTAAGAAGAGAGAGATGAAATGAGTTTCATCTAGATAAAACTCTCTTGGCACGAATACCAACTCTCTATGAGTCATAGAATTTAATGTCTATGAAACTTTAGAATGAAACTCTCACCCTCAATGGAGAGTTTCACTCAAGTTTCATTTTAATTCATATGACATGGCAGTCTTGGAAATAACGCAATGAAATTCACCATTGAGATTGGCCTAATACCAAGCTCCACCTGGTCGTAGTTCCATATGGGTGCTCAACTTGTCATAGCTGGAGAGATAAAAGAATAGAGAGAACGATGGTGGCAAAATGGAGTTAGGGTTATGGGTGGGGTCATTTTTTATCCTACTGAGCAAAGCTTGTCCTTGTGGGACAAGGTGACATGGCGCCACATGAAAAAAAACTGCTATTGAAACCAGACAAAGGTGTAAAAGCAATGGGTTTCAAAGTTGGTGAGGAAACAAACTGTTTTTAAGTAGAAAAATCAGACGATCTCGAGCGAAAGTTGAGGAGGGGGGGTTGGGCAAATGACTATATCCATTAGAAATCTATAGGATGAAATTGTTGTGGCCTTTGGGATTATAGAGCTGGGCCAGCTCATATTGACCCAAAACTATCTGGACCTACTTTGTCGGCTTGGTTTATGCCCGTCTGGCCCGTATTTAGACTATTCGTACTCACGTTCCTCTATTTTCATCCTCTATACTGCTTGCCCATCAAGATTCTCTCCACTATACTCATTTCTCCTGCATCCATCCATCCTCTATATCATCCTCTATTTACTGTAAGCTCACTTGTCACTTTATCTAAATATATCCATGAGAGATCTAGTTTTGAAAAATTAATTGCAACGAATTCAATCGTGCAATCGGAATTTAATTTGGGTTTTTGATTTATGAAATATAGCATTTTTCGTTGCAAAATAAGATGGGGCCCACCGCTGCAGCGAGCGCGCTGCGCGCACATGCCACAGGCCCGCGCCCTCTCCGCTAAACACTGGCCTCTCCGCTGCCTTTGGCGTACGCACGCACGTACCGGAGGCGGTACCGGCTCCCGCTACCAGTGGCAAAGCTAGAACAAATTAGAGGGGTGCAAATGGCTTGTGGGTGCATATACATGTGTTGCGGGGGTGCATATATATGATAAAATTTCAAATAAATCTACTGTTTTTCAAAAAAAAATTGGGGTGCATTTGCACCTGAAAGGTCCTTGTTTGGTTTTGGTAATTGAGTGACAACCTAAGTGAACTAATATGTGTTTATGTGAGATACACAGGAAATTAGTTCACATGTGAATGAGCAATGAAGGAGCTTATTGCATATGAGATATGACATGGAGTCATGTGTCTAAGATGGTGAAGATCAAGACAAGACCTTGCTTGATGGACCGATTGCGAAGGTGAAGGACAAGTTGGAGGCTTTGAAGCCGTTGGTACCGAGTGTCGAGAGGCTTGAGCAAAGACTTGGCGCCGAAGGACCGAAGCAATGGTGAAGAGCAAGTGAGGTCAAGATCGATGGACCATGGAGGCCATGTGATGATATGAAGTGGATCATATCATTTGATGAATAGGTTGGTGCATGTGTTGCATCAACACCGAAGGAGATGAAATGGAATGCGCAAGACAAAGGTATACTTGTAGGACATTTCATTTCACCGGTCATAGGTGTGTAGAGAAGTTTATGACCGGGTTTAGGATAGATGGCCGTACTATCAAGAGGAGCAAACTTGTTTGCATATCGGTCATCTAGTGCCACTTGAGTGATCTAACATTGCGATGTTGCTAGGATCGAGTGGCGTGGTGAGTGCAAGTGCTAATCCTTTGAAAAATAATTGTGAAAATGCTAACACACATGCACAAGGTGGTATACACTTGGTGGTGTTGGCATATTTGCAAAGGAGAAGGTGTTGGAGTTGAATTGGATCAACTCGGAGAAGAGAAGGAGACTTTTCGGTGTGTTCCGGACTCTAGGATGGCTCTTGAATTGGAATTCTGTACTAATCCTTTGTGATATGGATTAGGTATCTATGTGGGTTGTGTAGCTCTCTGAGTTAGCTTTCCAAAATATCCAAGATCATCGAAATCGGAGTTCGGGGCTAAGAGTTATAGTCGTTTGAGCGCTGAAAGGTCAGTGACCAGACTCACTGACCGGACGCGTCCGGTCAGTAGGGTGAGTCCGGTCACATGAGTCCGATCATTGCATTTTGAGTGCTGATTTGAGGTGTATTGACCGGACGCTCGGTAGAGTCCGGTCAGTAGTGACCGGACGCGTCCGGTCACTGAAAAACAGCCCTGAAACCTCTCTGTTTGCGATCGGACTCAGGCATAGGCGCGTCCGGTCATTATGACCTGACGCGTCCGGTCAGTAGAAGGCTGAACGCGCGCGAAAACTAGCCATTGGGGACGAACGACCGGACTCTAGTGACAGGACGCGTCCGGTCACCCTGTAGTGAGTCCGGTCAGTACGAAAAGTGCCCAGTGAAGGGGGTAACGGCTAGTTGAGCCATTGGGGCTATAAAAGGAGATGGTGGCCGGCCTTGGCTAGTGCTTAGCACCCTTGGGACTTGGTGTCCATGCTTGGGGAGTGCTAGGAAGCCCTCTAACTCACTTGTGCTTGCTAGTGTGCGAATCAATTGCGAGTGAGTGATCGCTAGTGCGTTGCATTGAGAGATTTGCATAGAGTGGCACTAGGTGTTCGTGTTGCAAGCCGGTGGTGCTTGTTACTCTTGGAGGTTGCCACCTCCTAGACGGCTTGGTGATCGAGTCTCTGTCGTGAAGCCCGCGTGAAGATTGTGCGTGGCTCCGGAGAAGGATTGTGAGGGGCATTGTGCTCGCCCCGCGGGGATCGTGAAGAGCAACTCTAGTAGAGCGTGTCATTGAGTTACCCTCACTTGTCGGTGAGTTCTTGTGGCGCTCGAGTGTCGAGCTAGGTGTGGTGCCTATTAGCCGCCGAACTACCAAAGTGTGTGGTCGACACAACGAGGACTAGCTTGGTGGCAACCAAGTGAACCTCGGGAGAAAAATCATTGTGTCAACTTCGTGTTCATCTTCTCGGTGGTTTGCAAACTCCATTCACTAGCTTGTATTTACTTGTTCATATACTTGTGCTAGTGTAAATTGTTCTTGTGCTTCTAGTTAGCTTGTGTAGCTTGCTAGTTACATTCTTTGCTTGTGTAGCATAGAGTTGATCCCATGAGTGACTAGTTGACTTGTAGTCTTGCTAGTCACATTGCTTAGTTTGTGTAGCTAAGTTGAGCTCTCTAATTTAGCTTGTATAGCCTTGTTATTGAGCATTGCTAGTGAGCTTAGGCTTTGTGCTTTTGCTTAGTGGCATGTGTAGGAGCTCCCCGATTGACTGAGTACTAGTTGCTTAGGTTTGTGTAACCTTGCAAGCTAGAATTGTTTAGGTGAGCTCTAGCTAGCCCGACACCTTATTTGCTTTGTTTAGGATCTTTTGTAAGGTGTCATAGAGTATAAGTAGAGGGGTGTAGTCTTGGCTAGACCAATAGTTTTAGTTCCGCATTTGTTTCGGTTAGCCGGTGCGATTATTTTTAGAAAGGACTATTCACCCCCCCTCTAGTCCGCCATCTCAACCCTTCAATTGGTATCGGAGCCGAGGTCTCTCATTTGTGGTCTTCACTGACCCGAGAGGATGGCGACTTATGGGCTAGATGTTGAGTGTCCACACATTTTTGATGGTACACACTTTGCACGGTGGAAAAATTGGATGATATGCAATTTTAAGTTTATTAGTCCTCAAATGTGGTGGATCGTAGATGTGGGCCTTTCTCTTGTGTTGGATAGAAAGAATGCAACTCAAGCGCAAAAGAAATGCCTACATCTTGATTGCCAAGCTACTAACATTTTCTATCAATCTATGGAAGATACCATATTTGGTGAGATCATGGACTTGAAGTCCGCCCATGAGATTTGGATTTATCTCAATGAGAAATATGGGGCGATCTCCGATGATGATATTGATGAGCCCAAGGAGGAGGCGCATGAGGATGTTGAGCATGACCACAACTTGGTGGTTGTGGAGGATTGCTCCACCTCATGGTCAAGTGATGATGATGATGATCAATCCACAAGTTCACTTGACAAGATTGTTGATGATGGGCCGAGCTCAAGTTATGCAATTAATGATTCAACTCCATGCTCACTTGATGATGATGATGATGGCTATGAGAGTGATGTCTCTATAAGGTCTCCATCTTCACCACATTGCTTCATGTCACATGGTGACACAAAGTATCAATTGCTAATGTTGTAGTTGATTGTGATGATCCAAACTTTGAGCTTGTTTGTAGACTCACCAAAGCTTTAGAAAGTGAGATGTCAAAAACATTGAAATTGAAAAATGAAAACTCATTTCTAAAGAATGCATGTGAACATCAAAAGCATCTACTTTATGTTATTACTTGTTCACATGAAGAGCTTAAATTGACTCATGAGGAACTTAGTGTTGCTCATGACAACTTGGTACAAGACCATGCTTTTCTCACTAAGAATTTTTCTAATGAAGAAACTAAAACTAGTGAGAGCTCATCATTTGGGTCAAATGATCAATCACATATTTGTGCTAACCCATGTGATGTAGAGAAGAAGCATGTATCCACCTCTTGTGATGATTTATTATCTATGCCATGTTCTTCATATATAGATGCTTGTTCTACTTCTATGTCTTGTGAGACTAACCTTTCGAAGGAGAACAATGAGCTCAAAAGTGAAGTGAAGAATTTGAGCAACAAGTTAGAGAGGTGGTATGGATCAAAGGTCACCTATGAGCACATGATGAAGAATCAAAGAAGCTATGGTGACAAGAGTGGCATTGGCTTGAACAAGAGCAATAGCAAGAAGATGAAGAAGCAAGAAGAAAAGAAGCTATCTCATTTCATGTGCTACTTGTCGGGGGACCGCAAAAGGGGTACCCCCAATCAACGCAAACAAATAGGTTAAACCTAGAACACCAATTAATAACAAACCTAGCAAGTCTAACCTTCTAAAAAACCAACCCCTCGAGGCCTACAACGCTGGCCCACCAAGCCGAAGCCCGAAAACCTGTTAAGCGGAAAGTAGGCTGCGTCAGCCCTCCAAACCAGGCCTCGGGCGAACGCTCGTTCTCCGTCTCGCCCGAGCCCTCCAAACCAGGCCTCGGGCGAACGCTCGTTCTCCGTCTCGCCCGAGCCCTCCAAACCAGGCCTCGGGCGAACGCTCGTTCTCCGTCTCGCCCGAGCCCTCCAAGCCAGGCCTCAGGCAGATGCTCAATCTCCGTCTCGCCCGAGCCCTCCGAGCCAGGCCTCGGGCTGGCGCTCGTTCTCCGTCTCACCCGAGCCCTCCGCGTCAGGCCTCGGGCGAGCGCTCCACTACCCTTCAAGCCTCCCGCAAGAAGGAAGCTCCCTGCTTCTCAGCTCTGACAACCGTACTAGCCCCATACTGCGCATTTAATGCGTCCACTTACTCCGGTCACATCCTCCGGTACACAACGTGTGCCACAGTGAACCGGAGCCAGAGTCAAACCTCGTTTTCACCACAAGCATGGGCAAAAAGGCACAACTACAGCACTGTTCGGCCATACCACGCACTGTAGCACACTCGAGCTTCACCCCGAGGCCTGGGTTCCCGCTGTACGCCCGGGCGTTCCGGGACTTGCCCATACCTGCGGGGGCTCGAGCCTCCCGTAGGCGCCACCTCGAGGCCGGCCCTGCGCCCCTCGAGCCCTGACTGCTTTCAGGCTATTGGAGGACAATTACCCCAAGACCCGGAGGGACCCCGTCGTGTCCTGTACGTGCCGGGATGGGTGCTGTACGGCTTCCACATCGCCACGCCTCCACGTCTGCGCCCGGGATGGAGGCCACGCATCAAGGACGCCTCAACAGCAACACCCACGCTGGCTACAGTGACATCGACAAGACAGAGTTCCTACCCTTCGCCATATCGAGCGCTGTACATGTCAATCCTGTGTAAACCCTGGCCTCCTCTTGTTCTATAAAAGGGGACGCCAGGGCCCTTCGCGCGCGAAGGGACAACGCACGAGTCTACGGTTACACACGGGCTTGCGCGACACGAGTCCACACACACACACACACGAGTCCGGACTCCGGTCCACGCTCATTGAGCTTGTATTGCCCCTGTACAAGCACTTAGGTGCAAGTAATACAAGAACCTCCTCCCCCCGCTGGACGTAGGGCCTTCTTTGCCCGAACCAGGATAAATCCTTGTGTCATCTTGCATCACCATCCAGGAAGAGAGCACGCGATCATATTACTCGTTGGTGTCATACCCCCGGGTTCGAAACACCGACAGTTGGCGCGCCAGGTAGGGGCCTTCGCGTGTCAGAGTCGATTTCTCGTTGTTTTCTGGATGGCTTCATCCCCTCCTTCGTTCTCGGCTGGTGCTGTCGTCTGGTTCGGGAGCCTCGAGTTCATGGCCACCGGCAGCGGCAACGAGCTGACCCTGCTCTCCACGGAGAGCCCGAGCGGAGGGCGTGTCACGCCACCCCGCACGGGGGGCGTGGCACGTCGCCCGCACCACCACGCGTCGCCACCTCGTGAGCGGCGCCGTCGTCACCATCGTCGCCAGGCACAGGCGGTGCCCGCGGCGTACACCCACTTTCTCGCGGCCGGCGCAGAGTCCCCAATGAGGAACCTGTCCGGCGCGCGACCGGAGACTTCTAGGGCGCGCGCGCACTCTCTCAGTGAGTTCACGTTCGTCATGCGCACGGACCGGGAGCCTGGCCAGAGGCCCCCGAGCCGTGCTCCGTCGACACCACCTGGCCTCCTCCCGCACGGGGTGTACCGCGCTCGACGCCAGCGGTTCCCGTTTGGCCTCAACAGCTCCGCAGCCGTCTACGCCCACCACCTCGACGAGCGCCGTCAGGACCGGGCGGCGGCAGAGCGGGAGGAACGTCCGGGCGTGATCCTACGAGCCACCACCGACCTGTCCGGGGACGTTGCGCACTTCCCTGCCGCCCGAGGACGTGGCGCCATGTACCGTCAAAGCTCCTCGTCCAGTCGTGACGCCGCCAACGACTGCGCAAAAGGACGCCAACGGGCCTTCCTCGAGGCCTAGCCTCGAGGCCCCGCGACGCCGCCAACGACTGCGCAAGAGGGCGCCAACGGGCCTTCCTTGAGGCCTAGCCTCGAGGCCCCGCGACGCCGCCAACGACTGCGCAAGAGGGCGCCAACGGGCCTTCCTCGAGGCCTAGCCTCGAGGCCCCGCGACGCCGCCAACGACTGCGCAACAAGTTCAGAGGGCGCCAGCGGGCTTTCCTCGAGGCCTAGCCTCGAGGCCCCACGACGCCGCCACCAGCAACAACGCCATAGGGCTCTCCCCTCCCCGGCGTCAGGACGATAGACGCAGGACCGTTTCGAACAAGGAGGAACAACATCCCTCTCCGCGATCAAAAAGCTATGTTCCTCTTTCTAACGTTTGGTTTTCCGTTCTATTTCTTAAAAAGGCCAACGTTTGCGAAAACAATGATTAAAATGCCCGCGTCCGCGTTTGCTTCATCCCGAATAAGAACCAGAGGAGCAAGGGACGTGGGTCGGGTCTTCGAGAAAGCGGACCGGGTCCCGGCCGCCTGACGACTCCGACGGCTAACGACACCGGCCCATCCGCAGAACCGAGACACGGCCCGTAGATTGAGCTCCTCAGGTTCAAGTAAAGGAAGAAACAAACGCGGGCACGCTAAGAAAAAACACAAGCCTACGGCACTGTCGCTCCGTTTTCCAAAGTCATGACAAACCTTGAGGGATGGCTGACCCTCAGGGGTCATGCCAAAGCAGGCAAGGAGCGAACCTATCGCCTGCGAAAGGCTACGGTCTCCTTTGCCGACCGCACCAAAGAGCACGATGTGACAATGGGACGGAAACGCGGGGCAGAGGCTAAGGAGAAGTTTTCGTAAAATCAACAAGAAGGACGCAGTGTTCTTTCCTTGATTAAACTTCAAATAATCTAATACAGAATGTGCAGGAAGCCTCGTCCACCCTGGACCAACTCGACGGGGCCCGGGACGTGGCGCTGTTGCATTCGGTCGAGTACCCGTGAAACCTCCAACGGGACCTCGACGGTACTACGTTTGAGGCCAAACAACCAAGGGCATCACCAGCAAACAACCCCGCGACGGTTGGCGCATCGACCAGTGACTTCGATGGAAGCTCCAACTTCGCCCTTGCCATGCGCACAACCAAGGAGTTCGGTCAATCTCCCCCGACAATCCCGAGCCCGACTCCAGCTCGGAACATCGAACAGCTACGTCGTTTTCTATCCCTAAAGCCTCGAGGCTTCATACATTTCTCGTATTTTGTACAAACATCGCATCATGAATGAATAAAAGTTCGTTTCCAAGTTCTTTCTTTCGTTCAAAACAGAGGTAGCCTCGACTCTGTCTAATCAGAGTCAAGACTCCCTCGGGGGCTAACCAGGGGATCCCCCCTAAGTTCCTAAAAACCTCGCACGTTTCTTACTAAACTCGACGTTATTTTATTTTTCTATGCCTCGAACGCGCCTCACGACTAAGAAGAAAACACCTTGGGCTCCCTAAGGGTCAAGGGTGTCGAGACGGGAGCTCGCCTACGCCCCGGGCTACGGTACCTCCACTCGCTCCCACCCTCGTAGGACTCAAGTCTGTGTCGAAAACTTAGTCGAATCAAAACTCAGGCAAAGAAAAATAAGAAAACTCGAGCGCAAAGATGTTTCAATATTGTCGAGGGAACACCAAAGGGGTACCCCCAATCAACGCAAACAAATAGATTAAGCCTAGAACACCAATTAATAAACCCAGCTAGGCTAACCTTCCAAGAAACCAACCCCTCGGAGCCTGCAATGCTGGCCCACCGCCAGGGAGCTTAGACTTGCCAAAACCTTACCGACCGCCTCCTGGTAACCTACCCCTCGAGCCCGCTACAGCTATGCACCGCTCCTCGGGACCCCGCGCGGGGACCTCGAGCCCCTCCAGCACGATAGCCTACCCCACGAGGCTCATCACACCCTAGGCCTTGAGCTGGAGCTCAACCTCCGCTCACCCGAGCCCTCCGCGCCCAGCCTCGAGCGAGCGCTCCACTACCCTTCGAAGCCCTCCACGAAGAGGAAGCTTCCTGCTCCTCAACCCCATACCGCGCATTTAATGCATCCACCTACTCCAGTCACGTCCTCTGCAACCCGACGTGTACCACAGTGAACCAGGGCAGACCCAAGTCTCGTTTTCACAACAAGCATGGGTAAAAAGGCACCAGTACGACACTGTTAACCCATATCTTACACTGTTGCACGTCCAAGCCACGTCTCGAGGCCCGAATACCTGCTGCTCAATCGGGTTTCCCGGGACTTGCCCATACCTGCGGGGACTCGAACTCCCCGCAGGCGCCACCTCGAGGCCGGCTCTGAGCCCCTCGAGCCCTGGCTACTTTCACGCTATTGGAGGACAGGTACCCCAAGACCCGGAAGGACCCCGCCGTGTCCTGCACGTGCCGGGATGGGTGCTGTACGGCTTCCACGTCGCCACGCCTCCACGTCCGCGCCCAGGATGGAGGCCACGCATCAAGGACGCCCCAACAGCAACACCCACGTTGGCTACAGTGGCTTCGACAAGACAGAGTTCCTGCCCTTCGCCATACCGAGCGCTGTACATGTCAATCCTGTGTAAACTCTGGCCTCCTCTTGATCTATAAAAGGGGACGTCAGGGCCCTTCGCGCACGGGAGAACACACACGAGTCCACACACACACACACACACACACACACGAGTCCGGACTCCGGTCCACGCTCACTGAGCTTGTATTCGCCCCTGTACAAGCACTTAGGTGCAAGTAATACAAGAATGTCCCCCCCCCGCTGGACGTAGGGCCTTCTTTGCCCGAACCAGGATAAATCCTTGTGTCATCTTGCATCACCATCCAGGAAGAGAGCACGCGATCATATTACTCGTTGGTGTCATACCCCCGGGTTCGAAACACCGACAGTTTGTGCGCCAGGTAGGGGCCTTCGTGTGTCCGAGTCGATTTCTCGTTGTTTTCTGGATGGCTTCATCCCCTCCTTCGCTCTAGGCTGGCGCCGTCGTCTGGTTCGGGAGCCTCGAGTTCCTGGCCACTGGCAGCGGCAACGAGCTGACCCTGCTCTCCACGGAGAGCCCGAGCGGAGGGCGTGTCACGCCACCCCGCGCGGGGGGCGTGGCGCGTCGCCCGCACCACCACGCGTCGCCACCTCGCGAGCGGCGCCGTCGTCACCATCGACGCCGGGCACGGGCGGTGCCCGCGGCGCACTCCCACTTCCCCGCGGCTGACGCAGAGTCCCCGAGGGGAAACCTGCCCGGCGCGCGGCCGGAGACTTCCAGGGCGCGTGCGCACTCCCCCAGCGAGTTCGCGTTTCTCACGCGCACGGACCGGGAGCCTGGCTAGAGGCCCCCGGGCCGTGCTCCGTCGACACCACCAGGCCTCCTCCCGCATGGGGTGTACCGCGCCCGACGCCAGCGGTTCCCGTTTGGCCTCAACAACTCCGCGGCTGTTTACGCCCACCGCCTCGACGAGCGCCGTCAGGACCAGGCGGCCGCAGAGCGGGAGGAGCGTCCGGGCGTACTCCTACAAGCCACCACCGACCTGGAGATCGTCTACCCCGCGCACGTCGACCGCGGCCTCTCACGAGCCGTCGAGCCACCTCGTCGAGCCACCTTCGGGGAGTGGTACCGCGAGCTGCAGTCCCGGCACGAGCCAGGGCGGCGCGGCATCAGCAGCTCCGACTCCGATGAGTACGACTACCACGACCTTGACCTCTGGGACCCCACCAGGGAGTGCTTCCAGCTCGAGGGGGACGTGGACGACACCGAGGACGACGGCGACGATGACACCAGGCCGACGCTCAACCTCGAAGAGCCCGGAAACGTGGCTGCGGCAGGAGGATCACGCGTTCAGGGGAGAAACGAACCCCCAACACCGGCTGCACCATCTCAGCACGGCGACGACCGGGCGGCGCATCTCGCGCAGCTGCGGGAGGCCATCGCCAAGGCTGAGGAGGAGCGACAGCGCCTGCTGCAACTCAAGAAAACTATAGCACAGGAACCAGCCCAGCCCCGAGGCGCCGGTGTCCGTGCCCGCGTCGAGAGGTCCACCGGTAGATCCTCGAGGACGGGGCACCGGCACGCCCCGAGCTGTGTTTCCCGCGAGCCGGGCAGAACGTGGTGGCGGCGGCAATGCTGCTCCGTGATCTACCCGCCGTCTCCAACCCTGATGCCAGGCGCATGCTCGGGGAAATGAAGAACCTCCTCGAGACAGCCGCTGTGCAGCAGGCCGAGAGCTCAGCCTCGCGACAGCGCGGGGCGGCCTCGGGGAAACCAGCAGACATGCCCCGCAACGAGCGCGAGACGTCCGTCCATCAGCTGGACGCCTCTCGAGCTAGGCCAGCCCGGGAACGGATCGTCGACAACCGGCCACCTCGAGACCCCAATGACGCCCGCAACGACATCAACCGACGACGCAAGGACAAGGGGGCCCAAGAGCGTGGCTATAACGCCCATCGAGGGGGGGGCGCTACGACAGTGACGAGGACCGGCAAGTCCTCGAGCCCCCGGGCCCCAGAGTCTTCAGCCGGGCGATCCGCAGCTCAACCCTCCCCGACCGCTTCCGACCACCGACCAACATCGTGAAGTATGACGCGGAGGTCGAGCCCAAGCTCTGGCTCTCAGACTTCCGCCTAGGCTGCCAGCTGGGCGGAGCAAAGAGCGACGACCGTGTGATCATTTGCCAACTCCCACTTTACCTCTCGGACACCACCCGTCGGTGGCTCGAGGGGCTTCCGCCGGATCGGATCCACGACTGGGCCGACCTAGTCAGGGTCTTTGACGGGAATTTCAAGGGGACTTGCGTGCGCCCAGGCAACCCCTGGGATCTACGGCGTTGCAGGCAGGCAGCGGACGAGCCCCTCCGTGACTTTGCTTGGCGATTCTCAAAGCAGCGCCTCGAGCTCCCCCACGTGCCTGATGAGGACGTCATCTCAGCGTTCCTCGCGGGCACGATATGCCAAGAGCTAGTTCATGAGCTAGGACGCTACCGTCCCAGGACGGTCGAGGACCTGATGGATCGTGTCACCAGCTTTGCCTCAGGCGATGAGGCAGTGGGAGCATTTTTTGGCCGCTCCACGGACAAAGGTAAGGCGGTGACCGCGCCGGAGGGCTCGAACAAGGGCAACGACGCCAAGAACCGCAACAACAACAACAACAAAAAGAAGAAGAGTAAAAGCAAAGGTCAAAAGGTGAAGCGCGACGCCGCCGCCGACGATGATGAAGAAGTCCTCATGGGCGCCCTCGACCACAAGAAACCTCGAGGCCCCCCTGACGGGGCTGTTTTCGACCAGATGCTCGAGGACTCCTGCCCTTATCACAAGGGCCCCGTGAATCACAAGCTAAAAGACTGCCGACTGCTGAAGGGCTTCTACGCCAAGCTCGACGACAAGAAGGAGGACACGCCTAAGGGCAAGGACAACAAACAACGCGACGACGGGGACGCGGGTTTCCCCCCGGTGCGTGACTGCTTCATGATCTACGGGGCCCAACCATCGAGCTCTCAGCTCGGGAGAGGAAGAAGGAACGCCGAGAGGTCTTCGCACTCCGCCACGACACCCCCCAGTACCTCGACTGGTCCGACGCGCCGATCACATTCGACCGTAACGACCATCCGGACCATGTCGTATATCCGGGGGCGTATCCCCTCGTCATCGACCCCGTCATCGTCGACGCACGGTTCTCCAAGGTGTTGATGGATGGGGGCTCGAGCCTCAATGTCATATACCTCGAGACTCTCGACCTCCTGGGGATTTCGAGGGACCAGCTCCGACCCAGCGTCGGGGGGTTCCACGGAGTCGTACCAGGGAAGAAGGCTCACCCCCTCGGGCGCATCGACCTACCGATTTGCTTTGGCACGCCGGCTAACTTCCGCCGGGAGACGCTCACCTTCGAGGTGGTTGGATTCCAAGGGACCTACCATGCCATCATCGGCCGGCCAGGCTACGCCAAGTTCATGGCGGTTCCCAACTACACGTACTTGAAGCTCAAGATGCCGGGGCCGAAAGGGGTCATCACCATCGACACCTCCTACGAGCACGCGTACCACTGCGACGTGGAGTGCGTCGAGCGTGGGGAGGCCAACGTTCACCTCGACTCACTCGAAGCCCTAGCGGCCCTGGCCACCGAAGAGGCCCCTGAAGCAAAACGTCACGCCGGCGCCTTCGAGCCGGCAGAGCACACCAAGCTGATACCCGTCGACCCAACCTCGACCGATGGCAAGACGCTGGCCATCAGTGCGAGCCTCGAGCCTAAATAGAAGGCAGTGCTCGTCGACTTTCTCCGCGCGAACATCGACATGTTTGCATGGGGCCCCTCGGACATGCCAGGCATACCGAGGGGAGTCGCCGAGCACGCCTTGGAGATCCAGGCCGGGTCCAGACCGGTGAAGCAACGCCTGCGCCGCTTCGATGAGGAGAAGCGCAGGATCATCGGCGAGGAGGTGCACAAGCTTTTGGCGGCTGGATTCATCAAGGAGGTATTTCACCCGGAGTGGCTAGCTAACCCTGTACTAGTTAGGAAAAAGAATGGAAAAATGCGGATGTGTGTAGACTACACTGGTCTGAATAAAGCGTGTCCAAAAGTTCCATTTCCTTTACCTAGAATTGATCAGATTATCGATTCCACTGCGGGGTGTGAAGTACTTTCATTTCTCGATGCGTATTCCGGCTATCACCAGATTAGGATGAAAGAATCCGACGAGCTCGCTACCTCTTTTATCACGCCTTTTGGTATGTATTGCTACGTTACAATGCCCTTCGGCCTTCGAAACGCTGGGGCAACGTACCAACGTTGCATGCAGCATATCTTTGGCGAACACATAGGAAAAACCGTCGAGGCCTACATCGATGACATCGTGGTTAAAACCAAGAAAGTCGGGAACCTCATCAGCAATCTCGAGACCACGTTCGAGTGCCTCCGGGCCAAGAATGTGAAGCTCAACCCCGAGAAATGTGTCTTTGGTGTGCCCCGGGGCATGCTACTTGGCTACGTTGTCTCACAACGGGGGATCGAGGCCAACCCCGAAAAGATCTCAGCAATCACGAGGATGGGCCCAATTCGAGACCTCAAGGGCGTATAGAAAGTGACAGGCTGCCTAGCTGCTCTCAGTAGGTTCATCTCGAGGCTAGGGGAAAAGGCGCTACCTCTCTACCACTTGCTGAAGAAGACGGAACGCTTTGCGTGGACCCTTGAAGCCGAGGACGCCTTAACCAAGTTGAAGGGGTTGCTGACTTCCGCGCCAATCCTCGTGCCACCACGACCAGCCCAGGGTGACGATCCCCCCGAGTCCCTTCTCCTCTATGTGGCCGCAACCACTCAGGTGGTCAGCGCGGTCATAGTCGTCGAGAGGCACGAGGAGGGTCGTGCGTTGCCGGTCCAACGGCCGGTGTACTTCACTAGTGAGGTACTCTCTGAGGCCAAGGTCCGGTACCCGCACATCCAGAAGCTGCTCTACGGCATCATCATCACAAGGCGCAAGCTCCAGCACTACTTCCTCGCTCATCCCGTAACGGTGGTGTCATCCTTCCCCCTCGGTGAGATCATCAACAATCGGGAGGCCACGGGGCGCATCGCCAAGTGGTCCGCCGAGCTAATGGGGGAGGCCATCACCTACGCCCCACGGAAAGCCATCAAGTCGCAAGCATTGGCGGACTTCGTCGCTGAATGGACCGACACCCAGCTCCCGCCGGCGCAAATCCAAGCCGAGCTCTGGACCATGTACTTCGACGGATCCCTCATGAAGACGGGGGCAGGCGCAGGCCTGCTCTTCATCTCACCCCTCGGAGTCCACATGCGCTACCAGCTACGCTTGCACTTCCCCGCCTCCAACAACGTCGCCGAGTACGAGGCCCTCGTCAATGGGCTGCGCATCGCCCTCGAGCTCGGGGTCCGACGCCTCGACGTTCGAGGGGACTCGCAGCTCGTCATCAACCAGGTTATGAAGGCTTCGAGCTGCATCGATCCCAAGATGGAGGCATACTGCGGAGAAGTGCGCAAGCTAGAAGACAAGTTCTACGGCCTCGAGCTCAACCACATCGCTCGAAAATACAACGAGGACGCAGACGAGCTGGCAAAGTTGGCGTCCACGCGCGGCACGGTTCCACCAGATGTCTTCTTGAGGGACGTTTTCGAGCCATCCGTCAAAATTGGCCCGGGGGCTGGCCCCTCGACGCCACACCTCGAGCCAGACGCGGGGGCTCGACCATTAACGCCACCCCTCGAGAACGACCCCTCGACATCCGATGAGGCAATGCAGATTGATACGCCCGCCTCTCCTTCATCGCGACCCCTCGACTGGCGGACGCCCTTCCTCGACAACCTGACGCAAGGCGTGCTGCTGGAAGATAAGACGGAGGCCCGACGCATAGCTCGAAAGGCCAAGACCTACGTCATCTACGGCGACGAAAGAGAGCTGTACCGTCGAAGCCCATCAGGAATCCTTCAACGCTGCATCCCCCTCGAGGAGGGACGCAGGCTCCTCGACGACATGCACTCGGGGGCTTGCGCCCATCACGCAGCGCCAAGGACCCTGGTAGGGAACGCCTTCCGACAGGGCTTCTACTGGCCAACCGCCATCGGAGACGCCAAGCGCCTGGTCCAAGCTTGCCAAGGGTGTCAGTTCTACGCCAAGCAAATGCACCAGCCCGCGCACGCCCTGCAGATGATCCCCATCACTTGGCTGTTTGCCGTCTGGGGGCTCGACCTTGTGGGCCCCCTTAAGACGTCAACTGGAAAGTGCACGCATGTGCTCGTGGCCATCGACAAATTCACCAAGTGGATCGAAGCCAAACCCATAGGCGACCTCACCTCCGAGAAGGCTGTCGAGTTCATCGCCGACATCATGTACCGGTTTGGGGTGCCTAACGTCATCATCACCGACAATGGCACCCAATTCACGGGCAAAAAGTTCACCAACTTCTGCGACGACAACAACATTCGCGTGACCTGGGCCTCGGTCGCGTACCCTCAATGCAATGGGCAGGTCGAGCGCGCCAATGGCATGATACTCCATGGGCTGAAGCTGAGGCTGTTCAAGACCCTCAAAAACTTCGGAAAGGGGTGGGCTGCAGAGCTCCCCTCGGTGTTGTGGGGCCTCAGGACTACGCCGAGCCGAGCCACCGGGTTCACTCCGTTCTTCCTAACCTACGGCGCCGAGGCTGTCTTGCCTACGGACCTCGAGTATGGCTCCCCTCGACTTCGAGCCTACAACGAGCAAACCAACGATGAAAGGCTCGCTAACGCCAAGGACCAGCTCGAGGAGGCCCGAGACGTGGCGCTCATCAACTCTGCGCGCTACCAGCAAATACTTCGACGCTACCACGACAAGCACGTGCGCAAGAGGGACCTGGCAATGGGGGACCTCGTGCTTCGACGACTGCAGGATAATTGAGGGCGCCACAAGCTCACCCCTCCATGGGAGGGCCCGTACACCGTAGCTGAGGTGCTCAAGCCAGGAACATACACGCTCTATGACGGTCAAGGCAGGATCCTGACGAACGCATGGAACATATCTCAGCTACGTCGCTTCTACCCTTAAAGGCCTCGAGGCCTTGTTCATTTTGTTGCTTTGTACAAACATGTTAAATATGAATGAGCAAACTCATGCACTATCTTTCATATTACTTAGCAACTTAAGGTAGCCTCGACCCTGCATTGCCCAGGGTCGAGCCTCCCTCGGGGGCTGACAGGGGGGACTCCCCCCCAGACTCCGGAAAAAACGCGTTTTTCTTTTCAAAAACTCGACCCTCATCTCGACTCGTACCTCGAGCGAACTAGCAACGTCTAAGTCCGAAAATACCTCGAGCTTCCAAGAGTTGGGAGGCGTCGACGTAGACGGCCACCTACGCCCCCGGGCTACGGTACCCTACCTATGCCTCCCCTCGAGGAACTCGTGACGCGTATCGAAGGAACACAGACCAAGCCTGCAGAAACTCGAGCTAACGACAAAGAGAAATGATCGAATAAATTTGGAAAGAAAAACGACTTTGTTAAACAAACAAGTCATATATACACATGTTGACCTCGACAAGCCACAAGTCATGACATAATCTCTTACAAGTGCCTCGACGCCCAAATTTGGCACGCAGGCCTTATTCCTCGTCGATCTGGTACTCCTCCCCGAGATCTTCCGCAGCGGGCTCAACCTCGACGTCCAGGCCAGGAGGAGGAGGGCCTTCAACACCGCTGCCTGCGTCAGGAGGCAACATATCTTCCTCGAAGATCTTCGCGAACGCCGCCCCCGGTTTGTCCACCTTCTCGAGGATCTTCTCGACACGGCGGTCGTTCCATTCTTCGTCCTTCCCCTCGATTTCGATGAAGCCCTTGGCGACGACATTGACCGGGAAGCGGAAGCCGGAGCGGACGGCCGCGAGCGCCTGCTTGGCGCCATGGTGGAGAGCGTGCCGGACGCGGTCCCGCGCGGCCACGTCAAAGTAGCACAAGGCGTCCACCAGGGCGTCGCCCAGAGCCACCGTGCCCTCTGCCGCGGCCACCGGAGGGGCACCCCACATGGAGCCGAGCCTGTCGAGGGTAACACAAGCCCGCTCCGCCACCATGGCTTCATCTTGAAGTTGATCCACGAGGGCCCTGTTCGTCTCACGAAGCTCTTCGGCGGTCTTCTCGACCTCTGTGCAACAAACAAGAAAGAGTGAGACCGCGACGTGACAAAAACCTCGAAATCAAGGCAAAGACAAGGCATGAAAGTTACCATCGCAGTGCGCGCCCAGAGCGGCGAGGTCGCTGGCGAGGCCCTCGACGCACTGCTCGAGCCTACGCTTCTCGGACAGCACGTCAAGCTTTTCAGCCCTGAGGCCTTCGACCAGCTTGCCCGTATCGGCAAGGGCCAGATCCTTCCGGATCACCTCTTGCCGCGTCGCCTCCGCTACAGCCTGGGCGGTGGCGACTCCGTTCTTGGCCTCCTCGGCCTCCTTCTTCGCCGCCTCCGCTGCGGATCGGGCGGTGGCGGCTTCGCCTTGGGCCCTCTCGGCCTCCTTTTTCGCCGCTTCCGCTGCGGACCGGGCGGTAGCGGCCTCACTTTGAGCATCGGCGGCATCCTTCTTTGACGCCTCCGCCTCGGACAGCGCGGTGGTGGCCTCCTCCTTCGCCTGAGCGGCCTCGTCCCGAGCCGCCCGAGCCTCCACCTGTGCGGCGTTGAGCCGGCTCGCCATCTGGGCGTTCCGATCCAGCTCGGCACAAAGCTCTTGGAGTTGCGCCTGCGCCTTCGCGAGGGCAGCCGCCGCCTGCGCGGACCTCTCCGCTTCCTCCGAGAAGGACTGCTCCGCCTCCGCCATGAGCGCGGCCAGCTCCCTGAAGATCAACCCCGCCTCCCGCGGAGTTCCCTGCCGAGCCGATCGCTCCACGGGGATCAGGGCGCGGGAGGAGCTCGGCGCGTCGGGATATGACCACGCCGATCGATCAAGCTCGACGATGGGCGGGCCCTCGACCTCCGGCTCAAGCAGCGCCAGCTGCAAACCACCAACTAGCGGCACCGGCTATGGCTCTCCCCGCACCTTCGCCGTCTCCTCCTGCTGCTTCGTCCGAGGCGATGGTACGGCCTCGCGTAGAGGCAGGGACTCGAGTGGTAGCGGGTCACTCGAAGGGTGGCTCGTCGCCAACCTCTCCTCCCTCGTCGGGTCCTCCGGCGTCTTGTCGACCCCGGCCGGTGCCTCGAGCGCTTCCTCCAGTGTTGAGCCCTCGACCGGGGGCAGCACCCGCTCCAGCTCGTCTAGGAGCTCCTCCACCGTCGGCACCCTCTCCACCGACTTCTCTCCCTCCTTCCCCTTCTCCGCGGGCCGGCTCGCGTCGACCGGGAACTCGAGGACCGCCGACCCTTCAGCCCTAGGCGCCATCTGAGGAGGAGGAGGAAGAGGAGGATGCGGTGCCGCGACGGACGCGGTAGCGGCAGGCTTGGCGCCAGGATCCGTGGTCCCTGCTGAAAAAGAAGAACAACGTCATCAGAAACAGGAAAAAGCTTCGACCCCCGTGGTCGACGGCGTCGGCCTCACCAAGATCCGCGGCGGCCATCTGGTTTCCCCGAGCCATGGCCGCTCGAGCCCTCGCCAGCCAAGCGGCCTCCCCAGCGGAAGAAGGAGCCATACCTCGAGGTGCTTGGACCTCGGCAGAACTCGAGGTCTTGGCCCGCTTGGACGCCACGGGGACCATCTCCTGCCGGGGGCGCTTTTCCCTGAAAAGCCAGAAAACAGCACATATCACCAAAGGTAAAAAGGTAAAGTTTCCCTACCAACGAAATTAAGGAGACCTACTCACCCAAAGCGAGGGCGGGACCTCTTCCCCGAATCGCCGGACCCGCTCAGGGGCTTCAAGCCCGACCCATAGCTCGAGCCACGCCCCTGAGCCGTCTCCACGTGGCTTGGACGGGGGGAAAGCGCCCGATGCGTCTCGTGGCCCGACCCCAGTGGGGAGCTCTCCTCCTGCCTTTTGTCCCGGGGGGGACCGTGTCCCCCTCGAGCGGTCCTCGTGGCGCCCTTCCTTGCGCGGGCTCCGGGACCTGCTCTGGCGCACGTGCCGGCGGTCGCGTCCCCCCGCGTCGGTCTCCTTCTCCCGACGACGGTGCGGTGAGGAGCTCCGGGAGCGCTCATGGCTCCCCGCCCGGCGGTCATCATGGCGGGGGCTCGACGCCCCCTCATGTTGCCCGCTCCTCCGCGGGCTCGACGCCGCCCTCGGCGACTTGCGGCGATCGGACCCGGAGTCCCTCTCGACGTGTTGGCCGCTTTTCGAGGGCCGGCCCTTCTCGAGACCCCCCGCCTGGGCAGACGTGGCCGTGGCCTCCTTCTGTGCCGCGGCGACGGCGCCCCGAGTCCGAGGCTTCCTTGCGTCTGGGGGCACGTCCGGCACGGAGCTCAATGGGCCTTGAGCCCCTGACGAGGCAGGGCTCGGCGCCGCTTTCCGCGGCTGCGTCCCGCGCGATCCCTTCGCCCGAGGGACCTCCAAGACATCCTCCTGCATAGAGGAACGGTCAGCCCGGACGTCGACGACCCCTGCGCGCCTCAGTCGCGCATCCATCCCCTCGTCGTCACTTTCCTCCTCATCATCACTCTCCTCCTCCGAGCTCGAAGAGCTGAGCTCGGGGGACCCATCTCCAGGCTGCCGGTTACGACGAGCCCTCGCCAGCCTCTGCTCCCGAGCCGAGCGACGCAAGTTTTTGTCTTTCTCTTTCTTCTTTCTGGCATCCTTGCTCTCCTTGTCTTTCTGAGCAGAGAGGCGCCTCACCTGGGTATCCGCGATGTCCTCCCTCACCGGGGGCCTCAACGCACGACAAGTAAACGTCCCCTGCGAGGAAGAAGAAGCATGACGAGAAAAACCACAAGAAGAATGTACAAGGTTCGGAGAAAGAGAAAGGGGGAGGAGGCTCGGGGCAGCTTAGCTCGAGGGGGGCTTACCAGGTCAAGACACCCCTTGTCGGGTGCCATGGCGATCAGGTTGGCGTCCTCGGGGATGAACGACCCTTGGATCGTGATCGACACCCGGGAGACGCCCTCGCTCCGAGGCAGCCTCTCCTCGGCCATCCTCGATCGATTTAGCGCCTCGAGCTGGGCCTTCGGCCCCATCTCGTGCATAAGAAGGGGGCGGTCCGCCAGCGGAAGAACCCTTCGCTGATGGAACGCCCAGATGACCGCCTGAACGGTCAGATTCTTCTCGTCCACCAGCATCCTCATCATCTTCATCAGCGGAACCAGATGGCGTTGCCTGTCCGCCGCGACACCCCAGGTCCACTTCTCCGGGCGCTGAGTGAGGACCCTACCGGTGTACTGCGGAAGGAGACCACCTTCATTCCGCAGGTAGAACCAGTGGTCGTCCCACCCAGCCTGGTTGGTGGAAAGCTTGTAGCGGAGGTATTCACGGGGGACATTGGCCGACGAGGTCCCAGCCCTCGCAGTGACGGTGAGGGAGCCCATGCGCACGAGCCGCCTCCCGCTGGGCTTCAAGGCCTTGATGAAGAGCTCGCCCCGGAAGAGGTGGACGAACAACTCCCAGTGCGGCTCGATCTTCAAGTACCCCTTGCACACCGCGGCGAAGATGGCGGCGTGCGAGATTGAGTTGGGGGAGAAGTGTTGCAGCTCCACCTCGTAGTGGTGGGTCAATGCCCGCATGAAGCGGCTCGGCGGGACACCGAGCCCCATGCGGTGGTAGCGCGTGAAGCTCACCACGTACCCCTCCGGCGGATGCGGCTCCCGGTGATCCGCCGACGGGATAGCCCACCACGCGGGTCCCTCCTCCGGGTTGGGACGGAGAAGCCCCTGGGCCACCAACGAGTCCATCTCGCGCTGCGTCACCTTCGTCGGGATCCAGTCTTCGGCCGGCAGCGCTTGTGTCTGGGCAGCCATGGCGATGACGGCGCGTACCCGAGAAACGGACGGACGACCGGAAAATTCCCAATCGACTAACTCGGGAAGAAGGCGTGCGGAGGCTACGGCGGCGGTGACGGCAAAGGCAAAGTAAAGGGTCCCTCTTCCCCTCTTTCGATATTTATAAGAGAAAACCCCAGCGGGCGGGGTTTCCCACGACGGCGGAAAAAGTAACTGCACGCATTTAATGTGCCCACCTAACCGCATCTCGAGCTGGTCGACAGGTACACGCGGCAACTCCGCATTCGCTCCACTTCTCCGGGCCCACCACGGCCGCCGCTCCGACTTCTTGTCAGTCGCCCTAGCGCCACGATCTCCACTACCTCGCCTAAAAAGGCGCGCCCAACGGGCGGAAGGTTTCCAAGCGACGGAGGCTTCTCCAGGAAGGTAAAAACGGGCCCCGGCCCTAAGTCTCGAAGCAGCGAAGGCTGGCCCTCGAAGAGGGCTCGACAGCCGGCTTCGAGCACCCGAGTTAGGGACACCAAGGGGCGCCACTCGCAGCATCGCTCGAGGGCCAAGCCCTCGAGGCCCCTCACGTGTATCCAAGGCGGGGAGCACGACATGCAGTGAGATCCCCTCGGAGGGAGGCATCGAGCCACCGGGTCCTATCGAATGGACCCGGCACTCCTGCAGACTGAGCACCCATGCTTTATGAGATCGCCTCCGGGCTACAGTCGACCCCTATCAAACGGGGCACGAGGTCTCACTTGGATTCCCCGTTACCAGCTCACCGGGAACCTCGATACTCGCCCGCTCGTGGTAGTGCGAGACATCCCCCCTCCCATCCGATCGAAAGGACTCGCGGGATGACAAGCCGGGGCAACCGGCGTGCCGAACGGCTCGAAGTGCCGGCCAGTCGGTTCAGCCTGGCACCCCTCGATGAAAGAAGGTAAAAAACTCGGGGGCTCGACACCCCCGAACCTAAAAAACGCAACTAACATTCACACTCACAAAAACAGCCCACGAGGGAGTCCTAACCACTCCCTCGTGGCCTCGGGTGCTACACCCGCAGGTGTCGCTCGAACGACACCCACGGAATCAAAGCAACCAAACCCTCGAGATCCGGCTGGCTAACCCTCGAGATCCCAGTCGGGAGCCCCTGCTCGAGTGCAAACACTCGAACAAGGGCTCGGGGGCTACTGTCGAGGGAACACCAAAGGGGTTCCCCCAATCAACGCAAACAAATAGATTAAGCCTAGAACACCAATTAATAAACCCAACTAGGCTAACCTTCCAAGAATCCAACCCCTCGGAGCCTGCAACGCTGGCCCACCGCCAGGGAGCTTAGACTTGCCAAAACCTTACCGACCGCCTCCTGGTAACCTACCCCTCGAGCCCGCTACAGCTATGCACCGCTCCTCGGGACCCCGCGCGGGGACCTCGAGCCCCTCCAGCACGATAGCCTACCCCACGAGGCTCATCACACCCTAGGCCTCGAGCTGGAGCTCAACCTCCGCTCACCCGAGCCCTCCGCGCCCGGCCTCGAGCGAGCGCTCCACTACCCTTCGAAGCCCTCCACGAAGAGGAAGCTTCCTGCTCCTCAACCCCATACCACGCATTTAATGCATCCACCTACTCCAGTCACGTCCTCTGCAACCCGACGTGTACCACAGTGAACTAGGGCAGAGCCAAGTCTCGTTTTCACAACAAGCATGGGTAAAAAGGCACCAGTACGGCACTGTTAACCCATATCTTACACTGTTGCACGTCCAAGCCACGTCTCGAGGCCCGAATACCTGCTGCTCAATCGGGTTTCCCGGGACTTGCCCATACCTGCGGGGACTCGAACCCCCCGCAGGCGCCACCTCGAGGCCGGCTCTTAGCCCCTCGAGCCCTGGCTACTTTCACGCTATTGGAGGACAGGTACCCTAAGACCCGGAAGGACCCCGCCGTGTCCTGCACGTGCCAGGATGGGTGTTGTACGGCTTCCACGTCGCCACGCCTCCACGTCCGCGCCCAGGATGGAGGCCACGCATCAAGGACGCCCCAACAGCAACACCCACATTGGCTACAGTGGCTTCGACAAGATAGAGTTCCTGCCCTTCGCCATACCGAGCGCTGTACATGTCAATCCTGTGTAAACCCTGGCCTCCTCTTGATCTATAAAAGGGGACGCCAGGGCCCTTCGCGCACTGGAGAACACACACGAGTCCACACACACACACACACGAGTCTGGACTCCGGTCCACGCTCACTGAGCTTGTATTCGCCCCTGTACAAGCACTTAGGTGCAAGTAATACAAGAATGTCCTCCTCCGCTGGACGTAGGGCCTTCTTTGCCCAAACCAGGATAAATCCTTGTGTCATCTTGCATCACCATCCAGGAAGAGAGCACGTGATCATATTACTCGTTGGTGTCATACCCCCGGGTTCGAAACACCGACAAATATCATCTCGGGCTCTCACCCCAAAAGCCCTTGAAGGAGTCTTTCCCACTCCTCCGAGGCCTCGGGGGCTATCAGGAGAAGGGTCTCTCTGACCCGACGTCCGACGCCCCCGAGACTTACGTTTTCGCTCGCTTTTTCAAAACAGGCAACAAGGAGCGAAATGCGAAAATGTTTTTACATTCGGCCTCGAGGGCCGCGAGCATGTTCTTTCTTACAAAAATATCCCCCCACGGAGGACACAACGCAAGGGCTCGGTGGCCCAAACTAACTTCGTCTCTCCTCTTGAGGCTCGTCCGCAGGAGCAATCACCGAGGGGTCTTCAGGAGCCAAGGACACTGCTGGGGGAGGCCCCACGTCCTCTTCAAAGAACCGAGCCAGGGCCTCCCCAGGGGCCTCGACGGCCCTGGCGAACTCCGCAATCTCCCGCTCGGCTTCGTCTTCATCGTCCGGCAGGATATATCCTTGGCTGATGGCGTCAAAGTTGAGGCCGTCGTAGTGGCTGGAGATCACGGCGAAGGCCCGCTTCACCCCAAGATGCAGGGCACCGCGCACCCGGTCATCCACCTGACCCCTCAGGGCGGCCAGGCGGCTGGTCAGGGAGCTCCCCGACTGACCATCTACGGTCCCGAAGGACGCGCAGGCCTCGGCGGCAGCATCTTGCAGAGCCTGGTGATCCGAAGCCTCAGCCTGGTAAACCGACTGGAGGGCGGCCGAGGCCTCCTCGGCCTCAGCAAGCTTCCCCTTCAGCTCTACAGAGGATCGATACAACTCGTCAAAAGAAAAAGAAAACGCGATGAGGAAACCATAAGACCTGCGGAACAAAAGGTCACCTTTCGCCGCACCCTCACACTTCTGGGTGTCAGTGGCCGACGCCTCAGCAGACTTCCGAGCCTGCTCGAGGTCCGTGCTCAGGGCCCGCTCTTTGGACGCCTCCTCGGCAGCCTGAGCATGAAGGGCCTCGGCCGCCTTCTCGGACTCCTCCAGCCGCGACGCCAAGTTCCTAGCCTTCTCCGCCTCCCGGGCGGCGTGCTCTTGGGCTTCGGCAACCGCAGCGGTCAGGTCTGAGCAGCAAACGCTCAGCCCGCCCGCCTCGGTACTCTTCTCGACAAGCTGCTTCTGGGTGCGGGCGAGCTCAGCGCTCGACGTCTGAAGCTGCTCCCAGACGCGGCTCTCCCGACGGAGGAAATCCGACTTAGCCCGAGAGGTCTCCATGAGCTCCTAAGGTGGATAATCAACCAAACATTAACCCCCCTTTTTTACGACAAAATGGGAAGAAGAGGATCGCCCAAACAAGGTTCCTCACCTGGACGGCCCGAGAGAGGTCCCTTTCCACCATCGTCAGAGACGTCTTCAACGACCACGTGTGGAGCGAGCCGAGCTGCCCGAGGACGTTCCAGTTTTTGGCCTCGGGGGCATCGTCGAGGACGAACACCGACTCGGCCTCGGGATCAGCTGGATCCCTCCACTCCACTCGAGGACCGCCCCAGGTGGGAGAGCGACCTCCCAAGCGGGCAAGGGCCGAGCTTTCGCCCCCTCCTCCGATCTCTGGCACCGGCAGCATCGACGGCACGCTGGTAACCTCGCCCTCCACCTCTGCTTTCCCACCTTTTGGGGAAGTCTCGTCAGAAGAGATGTTATGGATCTCCTCCGGCAAGCGCGACCCCTGAGGCAGGACGTCGGCCCCAGCCTCGGGCGCAACGGCCTGGGACGGCTCTGCCTCAGCCGCCTTAGCGGCCTCGACTTCAGCGGTCGAGGCCCCCGGGGCGCCTTCATCCCTCGACACCCCAGAAGCAGGGTCCTCCTCCGGCGCCCCACCAGAGACCGGGGCCCCCTGTGGGGACTTGATGATTTCGGGCGTGACGTCCGGCCCGCCGGACCCCGGCAGTGGTGGCGTCACAAACGGTGCCACCACCGCGCCGGCGGAGGAAGTCGCGCCCACTTTCAGCGCCTTCCGAGGGCGGAGGGATAAGGCCTCCCCGGACCGCTTCCCGCTGAGACATGAGAAGAAAGATACGCATCATGAAGAAAAAATCCCCACACAAGCAAACGCGAGACGGGCAAGCGACGAGTGCTCACCCAGCCCTTGGCGTCCTCCTCGCAGTGGACACGGGTGTGGTCTGCAGCCGCGGTGTCCCTGCAGGGGGAACCCCGCTCGGGGGAGGCGGGAGCTCCGTCTTGAGGGTCTCCGTCAAAACCCCCACCGACGACGGCGTCGACGGGCCCTGAGTGGACCCGTCGCCCCCCCGGGGCGCAGAAGCCTCGCCACCCGCGCCTGGGGCAGGAACAGGGCTCTTCCCCGCCGCCTGCGCCCCGGGCGCGCCCCTCACGGGGCTCGCCAACCGGACCGGCGAACGGTCCACGTCTGGGAACCCCGCCAGGGGCTCGGAGTCTCCCTCCGAGCCCTCCTCGTCTTCATCACCGGAATCCTCCTCCGTAGGGGAGGACTCTTCCGGCTCACCATGGAGCTTCTGTTGCCGCCGACGCCTCTCCAGGTCGTCACGGTCCTTCCGACGCTTAGCTCGCCTGATGTTCCTATCGTCCTTTCTCTTTTTCCTCTCCTCGGCCAGGCGCCGCCTCTCCTCCCTTTCCTCAGGAAGGGGAGGTTTCGAGGCGCTGACCCCCTGTCAACCCTGCAAAAAGAAGGAAGTAAGGATCGGACACGAAAAAAGAAAGCTCCGCGGCAACACACCCACAGGATCGATCCCCTTACCAAGCTAATGTACCCACGGAACGGGCGCATCGGAATACTGAGCAGTTTGTTCGCGTCCTTCACCTCCTTTACTGCATCCATCCCCCGACGAACGAGCTCAGGATAGGCGACCGAGGACGCCCTCATCTGGCACTCCTGCAGGAGAGGCGCGTCGTCCCTCATCTTCGCCATGATCAGGGGCTGGTTCATCAGCGGCAGCACGCACCGCTGGTGGAACTAGGCCACGACCATCCCGGCCGTAAGACCCGCCTTCCGCAGCCTCGACAGGGCCTCAAGTAGCGGGTCGAGTCGACTCTGCCTCTTGTCGACGACGCCGTAGTTCCAAGAGTCCGGCCGTGACTCGATGACGCGGCCGGTGTATGCTGGCAGCAGCCCATCGTCGTTGCGAAGGTAGAACCAGCCCATGCGCCAGTCCTTGTTCGAGGTGGCCGCCTAGGACGGGATGTACAGGCCCGACCTATGCTGGCGAACAGAGAGCACGCAGCTCCCCGACCTCATCAATCTCCGCCGACCCTCCGAAACCGCCTTCGTGAAGAGCTCGCCCCGGAAGAGGTGGATACAGAGCTCCCAGTGGGGCTCGATCCCCAGGAAGCCTTCGCAGACGGTCGCGAAGATGGCCGCCTATGAAATAGAGTTGGGGGCAAGGTGATGCAGCTCGAGCCCATAGTAGAAAAGAAGCGCCCGGAGGAACCAGCTTGCCGGTACCCCGAACCCACGCTCGTGGAAAGCGATGAAGCTGACCACGTAGCCGTTCGGGGGCCTCGGCTCCTCCTCCTCCGGACTGGGGGCGATCCACTCTGGCCTATCGGAGCCGGAAAGGCCCCGAAGAAGCCCTCTCTGCACCAGCTCCGCTAGCTTCTCCAGGGTGGCGGCAGAAGCGCCCCACGGCTCAGCGGCATCGGTCATCCCGAACGACAGAAGGCGGAGGCACAGATGTCGCAAAGAGGAAAGGTCGCTCGATCTCTCTCTCTCTCTCTCTCTCTCTCTCTCTCTCTCTCTCTTTTTCTTTGCCTCTCAACCCTCTACTCCGCCGCTGGCCCGGTCTCTCCCTCCCCACCTCTGCTTTTGTGCGGCTGGACGGAGGAGGAAGACGAAAGAGTAAGGGGTACGAGCGAATGAGGAAAGGAACCGCTCCGAAATCCCCAAGGGGCGTATTTATAGGGTAAAAACCAACGGCCAGATCCCGGTTGGTCACTATTCACCTGCATTCAATGCGTTGCACGCTAGGAGATCTCATGATTGCGAGAATCCCCTCAATATGAGTGCGCACGCAAGCATTAAATGCCTGGTCGTGGGCCCTTGCACACGTCCGCAACGGGCGCCGCCCATGACCCCAGAAAGCCGCCTAAAAAGGCGCGCCCGCCGCTCCGACGGAAGAGGTAACCTGCCTCTGACTCCTTCCCAGCGAAGGAACCCAGGGCATCGAGCCCGTTACGTTCCAGGGGTTCGAAGGCCAACCCCTCCGAGGGTTCGACAGCCGCCCTAGGATAACAGGATCAGGAATGGCCACGGATGCGCCCATCGCATGGCCCGAGCCAAGCCCGAGCAAGACCGCTCAGGACATCCAGAGTCGTATTCGAGGCTAGCAGGACGGTCTCAGAACATGATCCCAATGAAGGGAGGCAACGAGCCCTCAGAATCAATCGAACGGTTCCGGGCCCTGGTGACTGTCCTTTGGCTCCATGTGTGCGCCTCCGGACCCCTAGCCGACCCCTATCGAACGGGGCACGGGCACGCACTTGGATTTACCCGTTAACAGCTCATCGGGGACGTCGTGGCCGATACCTACCGATGGTAGCGCGGCGTCGCCACCCCTCTTCCTTGCGAAAAGGATGCGTGAGGGTCGAAAAACCAAGACGAGGCCGCCTCTGACCGACCCTTTGCGAAAAAGGGCTCTAGGGCTCGCCTCGCACCCGAGATAAGGTCGAAAAAACCTTGGACTACCCCCAATCCCAAAGCCATCGATCGGCAACCAAGGGGCTTGGGGGCTCGGGGAATACGACTAATCTCTTTTCTTTGTGTGAGCACGAGATTTTCAGGCCTCGGGCGAACGCTCGTCCTCCGTCTCGCCTGAGCCCTCAAAGCCAGGCCTCGGGCGAACGCTCGTTCTCCGTCTCGCCCGAGCCCTCCGAGCCAGGCCTCGGGAGGAGTCTCCCACGACAGAGGAAAGGTAACCACACACGTTTAATGCGCCCACCTAACCACGTCTCGAGCCGGTTGACAGGTACACGCGGCAACTTCCCATTTGCTCCGCTACCTGGGCCCACCACGACCGTCGCTCCAACTTCGCGTCCGTCGCCCTCCCTGACAGTTTCCGCCTAAAAAGGCGTGCCCAACGGGCAGAAGAATTCCCAGACGACGGAGGCTTCTTCAAGAAGGTAAAAACGGGCCCCGACCCTAAGTCTCGAAGCAGCGAAGGCTGGCCCTCGAAGAGGGTTCGACAGTCGGCTTCGAGCACCCGAGTCAGGGACACCAAGGGGCGCCACTCGCAGCATCGCTCGAGGGCCAAGCCCTCGAGGCCCCTCACGTGTATCCAAGGCGGGGAGCACGACATGCAGTGAGATCCCCTCGGAGGGAGGCATCGAGCCACCGGGTCCTATCGAATGGACCCGCCACTCCTGCAGACTGAGCACCCATGCTTTATGAGATCGCCTCCGGGCTACAGTCGACCCCATCGAACGGGGCACGAGGTCTCACTTGGATTCCCCCGTTACCAGCTCACCGGGAACCTCGATACTCGCCCGCTCGTGGTAGTACAAGGCATTGCCCCTCGCATCCGATCGAAAGGACTCACGGGATGACAAGCCAGGGCAACCGGCGTGCCGGACGGCTCGAAGTGCCGGCCGGTCGGTTCATCCTGGCACCCCTCGATGAAAGAGGGTAAAAAACTCGGGGCCTCGACAACCGTACTAGCCCCATACTGCGCATTTAATGCGTCCACTTACTCCGGTCACATCCTCCGGTACACAGCGTGTGCCACAGTGAACCGGAGCCAGAGTCAAACCTCGTTTTCACCACAAGCATGGGCAAAAAGGCACAAGTACAGCACTGTTCGGCCATACCACGCACTGTAGCACACTCGAGCTTCACCCCGAGGCCTGGGTTCCCGCTGTACGCTCGGGCGTTCCGAGACTTGCCCATACCTGCGGGGGCTTGAGCCTCCCGTAGGCGCCACCTCGAGGCCGGCCCTGCGCCCCTCGAGCCCTGACTGCTTTCACGCTATTGGAGGACAATTACCCCAAGACCCGGAGGGACCCCGTCGTGTCCTGTACGTGCCGGGATGGGTGCTGTACGGCTTCCACATCGCCACGCCTCCACGTCCGCGCCCGGGATGGAGGCCACGCATCAAGGACGCCTCAACAGCAACACCCACGTTGGCTACAGTGACTTCGACAAGACAGAGTTCCTACCCTTCGCCATATCGAGCGCTGTACATGTCAATCCTGTGTAAACCCTGGCCTCCTCTTGTTCTATAAAAGGGGACGTCAGGGCCCTTCGCGCGCGAAGGGACAACGCATGAGTCTACGGTTACACACGGGCTTGCGCGACACGAGTCCACACACACACACACTCGAGTCCGGACTCCGGTCCACGCTCATTGAGCTTGTATTGCCCCTGTACAAGCACTTAGGTGCAAGTAATACAAGAACCTCCTCCCCCCGCTGGACGTAGGGCCTTCTTTGCCCGAACTAGGATAAATCCTTGTGTCATCTTGCATCACCATCCAGGAAGAGAGCATGCGATCATATTACTCGTTGGTGTCATACCCCCGGGTTCGAAACACCGACACTACTGGTGCCATGAAATGGGACACTTTGCTAATCATTGCCCAACCAAGAAGCCTCAAGTATTGCCACAAGAAGGGAAGCCCCAAGATCAAGTCAAGATCAACCGTGATGGTGGTGACTTGATAAAGAAGAAGAAGAAAACAAGAAGGGGTGGAAGAACAAGGCATCCAACTCATATCCATGATGCCAAGATGATGATGGGCAAGAATAAAGAAAAGAAGAAAGATTTGGCTCACATCAAGTGCTACAAGTGTGGTGACATGGGACACTTTGCCTCGGAGTGTCCTACCAAGCTTGAGAAGAAGATTCAAGCAAAAGAGAAGAGGCAAGGCAATGAGGAGCAACACATGAGCAAGGAAGAAAAGACTCAATCAAAGAGAGTTTGCTACTCATGTCGAGAAAGGGGACACATGACGAATTCATGTCCCCTAGGTAAAAATTCTAAGCCTATTTCAATTGATGATGATAATGTGCTTAGAAAGGATGACAATGGTACCACATTGGTTGCAATTGCAAAACATCCCGCTACTCATACTAAGGCATTGCCTAAGTATGTTGCACCTAACTTGAGAGGACCCAAACTAGTTTAGGTACCATCAAACCGTGGATGAATGTGTGTAGGTACCATGGCATTGGAGGCTTGATTCAATTGATTTCATATTGTTCATCATTTGATTGAGTCAAGAAATGAAGCTTAGTGCACATCCAAACCCAATGCCAAGTCAAGATAAGTGAAGTCCAAATGTGCTACAACATACAAGTGTTACATTCTAGTTGTGGTGATCTTATTTGAATTATTTGAAGGCTTGTAAATGATAGATGAAGAAGCTTGCTATTTGATGATCATGAGCTACTAAGGTATATCTCTAGTTGATCATATTCATTTGGATGCATATGAGTTGATTGAATTGGATATATATGCATATGTTGCTTGCTATGAGATGATTGAATGGATTCATTGCTTATTAATCAAATTTGAGTTAGTTTGGATGAATATGTTCATGAGACTTCATTTAGTGAGTGATTTGAATGGATATATGTCTTGTAAGAGTATTCAAACAAGTTGACATCAAGTTTGATTCAATTTGAAGATGTATAGCTCAAGTATAAGAAATCTGTCCAAATTTGAAAATCTGAGCTAGCTGTGATGATCTCCATGTTTGAATGATCAAATCTTTTTGGATTGGCTTGAAATTTGGTACACATGCTCTACACTTATGGTATTAGTTTCTGTGAAAATCTCATGACGATTGGATAAGTGAAGCTTTGGTTATGGAGTGGATCTTATCAACACATGTGCAGCAGTTTTCAGCATATTGTAGTTGGGGATGATGTGAAATCTGGTAGCAATCTAGAAGTCCAATAAAGCTCAAATTTTTATGGCTGCTAGAAGACTTAGTGAGGCACATCTCCACCAAATTTCATGGTAATTGGATCAATATATTGTGAGATATGGTCAGTTCTTTGAAGAGGACAGAATCTGCCAGAAAAGTGACAAGTATTGGATTGATCACAAGTCACTTTGATTGAAAGGCCCTCAAGTTGGAATCATGTTTACAAGTGTTTGAGGGACCTATATTTGGTTTTGAGATGAGCTAGAAGCATGACAAAGATGAGTACAAGGTCATTCAATTGAGAAGTGTATTTGATACAAATTTGGTACTCAAATTGAAAATCAAAGACCAACATCAAGATGAAGATGAAGATCAAGTTCTAGTATCAACTAAAGATCATTTGGAAGAAAGAAAAAGACTCAAAGAAGGATTCAAAGTCACATTTGAAGAAGAGTTCAAATGGATCAATCAAACAAAATCACTTCAAGTGAATATCAAGGATGGTTCTTTGGAGAGAGGTCACTTCTCCCTTTTGTAGGGGCTTGCCGCTTTTTGTAGGTTAACCGAGCACGAGGCTTGGAATAACATGGAAGTGGTGATTTAGAGTACCATTGGAGATGCTTAGTTGGAGAAATCAAGAGATTGATCAAGAAAGAAAGCAAGCAACACCCAAGATAGAGAAGCAAATCATGAGTGGTATTCATATATGCAAACTATGATCAAATGAAGAAGCAAGCCAACCACAACAAGATAGTGCACTTGATCATTAGTGGTTCTCAATTCATATGGGTGAAGAGTGATATTCAAATTGGTATCTATTGGTCTTCACCAAGCTTATAAATGGACTTCACATTGCTATTGCGGAGCTTAATTGGAATCTAATGACTATCCTCTACTCCAAGATAGCAAAGGTATCATTGTAATGTGCACGATCATATTCATCCCTTACTAGTATGCGGTTAGTGAATATAGTACATGCTCAATAGGATCATGCATAACAATTGAAAAGTTTAAATTCATAGTCTACCGCTATTGCTTGTTTGATTATATGATCTAGTGGTTAGTATATGAGTTTGTTCATGAGCTAGTGAACTCAAGTACTTGATCTAGAAGATGAACATTCAAGTGTCTAATTCAACATGAGTAAGATAACCATTGAAAGATGTGTGAAGAAGCTTACTCTAGAGCAAACCGAGTTATATATCTTGTGCAATATTGCCTAGTTCAAGTCACAAATGAGAAGCTCATGAAGTTGACAAGAGTTCAAGAAGAAGATAATAATGCAAATGGATATCAAGTTAAACTTTCATTCAAGTAGTATCCTACAAGACTTCAAGTGATCCTCAACTTTAAGTGATCAAATCAAGCAAAGCATCCCTCACCAACAAAAGCTCAAGTTTATCAAGTGAATAACTCATGCTAAAAGAGAAGGTGCCCCACCGATTGGTATCAAGGTCAAAGATCCTACAAGTGGCCTTCATGCATCTTCACGAGGTATCTACAAGTAGTGTCATTCCAACATATATGGTAGTGTCCATAAAAAATGAAGACTCAAGTATCAACCATCTACCCTAGTCCAACCCTTTGTATCCAAAGAAGCATGCCTTTTATGGTCATTGATGACAAAGGGGGAGAAAGTGCCAAAGATATGATATGATAGGGGGAGAAAACAAGAAAATAAGATGGACATGGATCAAGAGGGAGCAAGATTGAACAATGGAAAATGATCAAAATTCTTGGACTAAGAGAGCACACAAGTAGGGGGAGCAAGTTCATGAATACATGATTGATGCATTTGTTTGTGCATTACATTTGCTTGCATTGCATTGCATATGTTCTAATTTCTTACATGCTTGTGTGCAATATTTGCTAGAGCTAAGACTTGGATGATGATTGTTTTCCTTTATTTGGTATTTAGAGCATAGTCTTAGTGTAGCAAGTGGTAACTAGAACCATGTTTATAATGTTGATCTCACGTGGTATCTAGTTTCACTTGTCTCTAGCAAGGTTGATGCTAAGGATGATTAAAAGTTTGGTTTACACGCTTCAAAGGTAAAATTCTATCTTGTATACCTTAGCATCACTTAGTAGTGCTAACACTCCCACAAATTTCATATTTATGCATGTGTGCAAGCTTGAATCCAAACCATTTGAGCACACATGTACGGGGAGTTATCACTACAAAGTCGGGTTGTATGGTGCTTATCCAAATTCTCGCATATGGTCTTAATGTTGGATAAGTAACATAGAATCCAAAGAGCTTAATTTCCATATCTTTATAGAGTTGTCATTAATTACCAAAAAGGGGGAGATTGAAAGGTCCTTGTTTGGTTTTGGTAATTGAGTGACAACAACCTAGGTGAACTAATATGTGCTTCTGTGAGATACACAGGAAATTAGTTCACATGTGAATGAGCAATGAAGGAGCTTATTGCATATGAGACATGACATGGAGTCATGTGGCTAAGATGGTGAAGATCAAGACAAGACCTTGCGTGATGGACCGATTGCGAAGGTGAAGGGCAAGTTGGAGGCTTTGAAGCCGTTGGTACCGAGTGTCGGGAGGCATGAGCAAAGACTTGGCGCCGAAGGACCGAAGCAATGGTGAAGAGCAAGTGAGGTCAAGATCGATGGACCATGGAGGCCATGTGATGATATGAAGTGGATCATATCATTTGATGAAGAGGTTGGTGCATGTGTTGCATCAACACCGAAGGAGATAAAATGGAATGCGCAAGACAAAGGTATACTTGTAGGGCATTTCATTTCACCGGTCATAGGTGTGTAGAGAAGTTTATGACCGGGTTTAGGATAGATGACCGTACTATCAAGAGGAGCAAACTTGTGGTGGTGCTAGGATCGAGTGGCGTGGTGAGTGCAAGTGTTAATCCTTTGAAAAATGATTGTGAAAATGCTAACACACATGCAAAAGGTGGTATACACTTGGTGGTGTTGGCACATTTGCAAAGGAGAAGGTGTTGGTGTTGAATTGGATCAACTCGGAGAAGAGAAGGAGGCTTTTCGGTGTGTTCCGGACTCTAGGATGGCTCTTGAATTGGAATTCTGTACTAATCCTTTGTGATATGGATTAGGTCTCTATGTGGGTTGTGTAGCCCTCTGAGTTAGCTTTCCAAAATATCCAAGATCATCGAAATCGGAGTTCGGGGCTAAGAGTTATAGTCGTTTGAGCGCTGAAAGGTCAGTGACCGGACTCACTGACCGGACGCGTCCGGTCAGTAGGGTGAGTCCGGTCACATGAGTCCGATCATTTCATTTTGAGTGCTGATTTGAGGTGTATTGACCGGACGCTCGGTAGAGTCCGGTCAGTAGTGACCGGACGCGTCCGGTCACTGAAAAACAGCCCTGAAATCTCTCTGTTTGCGACCGGACTCAGGCATAGGCGTGTCCGGTCATTATGACTTGACGCGTCCGGTCAGTAGAAGGCTGAACGCGCGCGAAAACTAGCCGTTGGGGACGAACGACCGGACTCTAGTGACAGGACGCGTCCGGTCACCCTGTAGTGAGTTCGGTCAGTACGAAAAGTGCCCAGTGAAGGGGGTAACGGCTAGTTGAGCCCTTGGGGCTATAAAAGGAGATGGTGGCCGGCCTTGGCTGGTGCTTAGCACCCTTGGGACTTGGTGTCCATGCTTGGGGAGTGCTAGGAAGCCCTCTAACTCACTTGTGCTTGCTAGTGTGCGAATCAATTGCGAGTGAGTGATCGCTAGTGCGTTGCATTGAGAGATTTGCATCGAGTGGCACTAGGTGTTCGTGTTGCAAGCCGGTGGTGCTTGTTACTCTTGGAGGTTGCCACCTCCTAGACGGCTTGGTGATCGAGTCTCTGTCGTGAAGCCCGCGTGAAGATTGTGCGTGGCTCCGGAGAAGGATTGTGAGGGGCATTGTGCTCGCCCCGCGGGGATCGTGAAGAGCAACTCTAGTAGAGCGTGTCATTGAGTTACCCTCACTTGTGGGTGAGTTCTTGCGGCGCTCGAGTGTCGAGCTAGGTGTGGTGCCTATTAGCCGCCGAACTACCAAAATGTGTGGTCGACACAACGGGGACTAGCTTGGTGGCAACCAAGTGAACCTCGGGAGAAAAATCATTGTGTCAACTTCGTGTTCATCTTCTCGGTGGTTTGTAAACTCCATTCACTAGCTTGTATTTACTTGTTCATATACTTGTGCTAGTGTAAATTGTTCTTGTGCTTCTAGTTAGCTTTTGTAGCTTGCTAGTTACATTCTTTGCTTGTGTAGCATAGAGTTGATCCCATGAGTGACTAGTTGACTTGTAGTCTTGCTAGTCACATTGCTTAGTTTGTGTAGCTAAGTTGAGCTCTCTAATTTAGCTTGTATAGCCTTGTTATTGAGCATTGCTAGTGAGCTTAGGCTTTGTGCTTTTGCTTAGTGGCATGTGTAGGAGCTCCCCGATTGATTGAGTACTAGTTGCTTAGGTTTGTGTAACCTTGCAAGCTAGAATTGTTTAGGTGAGCTCTAGCTAGCCCGACACCTTATTTGCTTTGTTTAGGATCTTTTGTAAGGTGTCATAGAGTATAAGTAGAGGGGTGTAGTCTTGGCTAGACCAATAGTTTTAGTTCCGCATTTGTTTCGGTTAGCCGGTGCGATTATTTTTAGAAAGGACTATTCACCCCCCCTCTAGTCCGCCATCTCGACCCTTCAGCACCCCCTAGTCTCCACTAAGCTTCGCCCCTACCCGCTACTTTTTACGCTATATGCGTTTAGCGGACGTGGTAGCGGAAGCCGGTGCGGGTGGTCTTAGGTACTTTGGATGGATGGATGACCTGTAGAGGTGTCCCGGCCTATTCGTGTACTCCCTCCGTCCCATTGAGAGTGTCGCTCGGGAAACGTGTTTGTGAGGGGAACACAGTTTTCTAACGACACTTTCGATGGGACGGAGGGAGTACTCTGCAACTCACTCACAAAATTCTCACACACCACCTGCAGAGACGACTGACGTTTGATGTACGAGATCTCATCGGATGGCTAGAAAGATTTCTTTGTATAAATCCAGTGTAGGCTAGAAAGATTTCTTTGTATAAATCCAGTGTACTACATATATATTGGAAAGGTGCAAAGTGCAACAAATTTACTCGCAGTGTTCTGGAAAGAATCGCCGATAGTTCACCACCACATATATGAGACCACGCCACCTTTTTTTACAAACAATAAGCAAGGAATGAAGACACGCATTTTAGGTACCCAGAAAGCGCACACACGGCACGTGCGAAGCCGACATCGATCGCACTGGCGCGCGCGCACACACACACCAATCACCGCCAAGATGACACATGTAAAGTTGTTTCCACGTTGGTCATTGCGCGCCTCAGCTAGACTCTGCCGCCGATGGGCATCTCGAGGATGACGGCGTGCGCGCCGGCGTGGAGCGACCCGGCGCAGAGCAGCTGCGTCCCGGTCAGGATGATGGTGAACGCCTCCAAGGTGCGCTGCACGTGCGACGGAGACCAACGCACAGAAACATAAGAGAGGCTAGCAGCAATCGAAAAGACACGCAGGAAAGGAAAATGAGATGCAATGCAATGGATGAATATATTACCAGGCTCCCGGGCCTGGCGCTGAGGCTGATCTCCTTGCACGCCAGCCCCATGGCGAGGACGGTGAGCGTCCAGGCGACGAGGGAGGACGCCGCGGCGGACATCATGTTGGCGGGGTACCCCTGGCCGACGACGTCGTGCAGGCCGGTGAGCGAGGTGGCGACGCCGACGACGCCCGTGAGGAGCGCGAAGATGACGAAGAACCCCGTCGCCAGGTTGCCGATCGGGAAGTAGATCGGGAACAGGCGCACCGGCGGCGTCGCGCCCTTCACTGCACGAAAACACACACGCAGGGTCAGAGGCAGCCGGTCATTGCTGATAATGCGTTTGCCACGAACATTTCCTGCTGGGCCTGCGCCTTCACGTCGCGCGCGGCGACGTCGGAAATCGATCAGAAACACTTACGCGAGTTCCTGCTCTCGTCGATGCTGTAGTTGATGGCCCAGCCGGCGATGACCGCGACGACGACGTACATGACGAGGTTGAGGAACAGGAGGGAGGACGCCATGGACCGGTGGGCGGCGGACGACATGCTGCTGTCTTGTTGGAGGAGGGCGGGGAAGTTGTCCTGTTGGGACGGGTCTCAGTCTCAGCTCTCTCAGCCGTGCGCGCGGGTGCCGCTGTTGCGCTCTGGTTCTTTTGCGGTGCGCCAAGGCATCATCAGCGCGGCGCGTAAATATACACGCGTGTGCTGCTGCCCGGCCACCGTGCTGGAAAGAAAGGATAGGAATACGAGGCTACTCGCAGCAAATGGGAGCCGTTTCTTGGGTTGAAAGGTAAGAACGGCGGCAAAGCAAGGCAGAGACGACGTTGTTGTGTTTTGCTTTGCAAGGAAGCCAGGTGCCATTCCTTGCTGCCGAGTGGAGAGTTGTAGGCTCCGTTGCTTTTGCTCTGTGCAAGGAACGTGTTAGAATCTGATACCCCTAGTTATGCGCAGCAGCTCTCAGATCTTTGAAAGGATGTTGTATATGACACAAGCTAGCACCGTATCAAGAACGATGTAGTCGAATCGTGTAGAAAATCCTAGATGATGATGAAGCAACCACGACAAGAGATTAGGATTTGACGAAGCCGACCGCAAATTCTATTAGCACAACTCCAAAAGAGTACAAGTGATTGTCGCTCTCTCACAACCCTACTTGACCCTCCAGGACCCACCGATTCTTGCCCTATATAAGAATCTAGTGCAATAGAACTGTCTAGCCTAATCCTCTTGAGCGCTCCTAATTGCTCCGTACAAGCCTTGGATGAGACCCCTTGTGTTGGCTTATGATCTTGTTGTGATGCCTATGGCCTCTACCCCTTGATTTATATAGTCCCCTCTAAGGTCCTCATACATACAAATAGGAGTCATACTCCTAGTAGGATTCTATACTCAAGACCTAGTAGAACTAGAAGTCCTAATAGCATACCTTTTTGAGTCCTATTCTGAGTAGGATTTGAGTCATCCTACAACACAAGCGATCTCGTCTCCCCCGGCCCCCGCTGCGGGGGAGCATCGCAGTCGCAGATTCGCCCGCCGCCAGCTGCGACCCAATCCGCAGAAACAGGTGTTATCCACGCAAGTCTCGGCCTATGTTTGTTTTCTCAATTCGTAGCCCAAGCCCACTGCTTCCATGGCTCCATGAGACCATGATACATGCTCATGCTCTCTCGGAGGATCATCAACATCAATGCTTAACCGATTAACTTATGTATTAGTCCTTCCAAGACTGCAACGAATCGACTTTTTTTCCTTAAAAAAAGGGAAAGTAGGTACCGGTTTGACGGGGGTCACGGGGCACTGTTTGAGGCTGCACTCTGAAGTCTGAACAGAATGCAAGGATAATTTGATTGGAACACATGATGCTCTGTGAGCTTTGAATATTGATTGTTTGGTGCTGATTCTGGTCGAATAACCATTATTCTACGCGAATAAAAAAAATATTTAATTACTAGTCCAGCTTATTTTGACATTTGATTTGAGAGATACTAATCCATCTTCTTTTCGTAATATTGAGTAAATAATTTTTATTTCCAACCTTTGCAAAATCCGTTGTAGTCTAGCTGGTTAGGATACTCGGCTCTCACCCGAGAGACCCGGGTTCGAGTCCCGGCAACGGAATATTTTTTGCTGTGCACACCGTTTTTTTTGTGTTCGTCTGTAACCTTGCCTGTGAAGGCGTAAAGCAAAGCTTCTGCATGATTTGCAAATGTATTCGAGGGACATTTAACGGTCGTATAATCTCTGCATGCGATTAATGGTGGAAATAAAATAACTGTAATCTTTGGGCCTGTAGCTGACGCGGGGATGCCAACACTCGCCGAGACAAAAACCGTAGCGATTTCTGATTCTTAGGATGAAATCAAATTATTTTACCGTGGTGATTTCTGAACCTTTGGATCCAATTGTTTTGTGTGGTGAACCGCAGCCGCAAGGCCACCTTTAGGCAAACGCAAACGCAACGTGCAGCAGCCTTGCGTGAATCACCACAGTCCATCGAGTGGATTAGTGGAGCAGCTCAGAGGGATGAATGGGTGACTCATATCAGTAACAGCTTTAGGTCTTGTTTAGTTCTGAACTGTAAAGTTTTTGAATGTTATATTGGATATTGTATAGAGTGTTACATGAGGTGATCGATAAAAAACAAATTACAGAATCCGTCCGTAAATCGCAAGACGAATTTTTTAAGCTAATTAATCTGTCATTGTGTTAATATAGCACTTTAGTATCAAATTATAGATTAATTAGGTTTAAAAAAATTGTCTCGCAAATTACACACTGTGTAATTATTATTTTTAGTCTATATTTAATATTCCGTACATATGTCAAAAATTCGATATGACAGGACGTAAATTTTTTGGTTGACAACTAAACAAGACCTTAGTACTCACTTTGGACAACACAACACTGCCGCGATGTGGCATTTGATCTTTATGCGCCAGATAAACTCAAGTTAGAGAAAAAGGTCCACAAAAAATGTGATGCATTTCTTTTCTTCTGAACAACGCTTCATGTCATCGACAGTGACTAGCGAAGGGTGCGAAATGACAACCGCTTCGATTTAACCCGTTTTTGCTAATTCGATGACTAGCTGCAAATAGGGAGAAGAAGAGAGTCCATGTCATTTGTGTTATGAATTACGGCGACTAAACGACGATGTACACGAGATCAATCACAGTAGAGACACAAGATTTAACGTGGAAAACCCTCTCAATGCGGAAGGAAAAAACCACGAGCGCCAGCCAACAAATAATCCTCACTATTATCAAGAGTCGAGTTATAACGCCGTACGACGGGCCTCCGCTTCGTTACGTCAGAAGTCGGCCAATATAATGTGCAACTGAATTTGGAACATCTATAACAATTTGGCTGAAGCCAAAGAATGAATAGCCGATGCATTTATAGAAAATAATACAGTCATGAGTTCATATGAATTAAATTAACTCACCACCCTAGCAGTAACCGCCGAACCCAACAGTCTTTCCTTCTTCAAAGCACCAATGAGCGGCTGGATCTTTTCAGCTACGTCGGCCTGCAAAGGCAATGAATGAAGTGCAACATGAAGAATTGTAGGGATCACCTAGCGAAGTGGCAACCTCTAAGACTAACAAGCACCACTGGCTTGCGATATGACCACATAGTACCACACCTTACGATCTCTCAACACAATCCACTAGCGATCACTCACTTGTAATGATTGGACACTAGCCAGCACAAGCGAGTTAGACAACTCTCAAGCACTCCCCAAGTATAGACACTAAGTCCCAAGGGTGCTCAACACAAGGCAAGGTCAGCCACCAACTATTTATAGACCCTCCTCAAAGAAATAGAGTCGTTGCCCCTTTAACTAGGCAGCATATGAACTGTCCGGACGTGTCTATTAGGACGATCGGACCCGCTTCAGCAGCGTCCAACCGTCCTCTACCATCCATGTGTCACTCGCTTTCAACCACGGCCGATGGATCCCAATGGTCGAAACGTTACCGAGCGCATTAAAGTGGCACCAGACGCGCCCTCCAAGCTAATCGGACGGGTCCTGCCAGCGTCCGATTGATCTCTGGCAGGTTTCAACGGCTAGAAATGATCGAGTGGACGCACCTCCTTTGAAAACAATTGGTCGCTAGATTCATTGCTAGCATCAATATCCACTAATAATGGTGCCTCCACATATATCTCTACCACCCTTTAAACAACAATGACATCAAACATCTCTAGGCTTGTGTTGTTTTTAATTCAATAAATTATATTGTAGGGGCAGATTCCTAAAAAACATCTCTAGGCATGCTTCGTCATCAGCCAAAGCACATAGCCCATTCTTGAGATCTTTGATCTTTTCGAGGAAAAAGACAATGCAACTAAGTGCCATCTTGAATAGTACAATGATCAACAACCTTTTGCAGTGATACCTTATCACACTATGTATGATAGTTCCTCCCTTCCACCAACAGCATGTTTTCCTATTATTAATATACTAAACGTAAAAATACAACTAATTTAAGGCCTAAAGTAGTACATCCATCCAATTTGAAACATTACTTAGGTCATGTTCAGTTCGTCAATTTTTTCAAGATTTTCCGTCACATTGAATCTTTAGACGCATGTATGAAGTATTAAATATAGGTAAAAAATAACTAATTACACAGTTTGTCTGTAAATGTCGAGACGAATCTTTCGAGCCTAGTTAGTCCATGTTTGGATAAAGTTTGTCAAATAAAACCGAAAGTGCTACAAGAACTTTTCGCCAAAAAATTCACGAACTAAATAAGGCCTTAGTTAATCACGACACATAAAACAATGCAAATCTAAACCATATTAATAGTTATGCACAATAATCTAAACTAATATCTGATTAAACAATGCATATTGCAAATAAAAATCTAACCAACCCCTAATGTCATGCGTCGAGCCTACATTCCCTAATGAGGTGGTTGCTTATAATATGGAATCATTTCTTCCTTATATTTATAAGAATACTCTCATTGTCCATGAAAGAATCAATTCTTAGAATCTGTGCCAGTTAAACTTTTTAAACTTTGACTAACTTTATAGAAAAGAGTAAAAATATACTCTATAGTATATCTAATGATATAAATTTGAGATCATCAATTTTGATAGATTTTTCTAGAAATTCAGTCAAAGTTTAAAAAGTTTAACTTAGGACAACTCTAGAAATCTATTTATTTGTAGATGGAGGGAGTATCAAAATGCCCCTACTCTAAGGCTAGATCCTGAGTACTCCTTCCGTATCATAAATAGAAGACGTTTTGGAAAAGGTTTCGGTCAAACATTGAGAATATAAATCATGAATAACTTTTAAATTATTGAGTTTAAAAATATAAAAATCATATAAATAAATTTATCTTGAAAAGTATTTTCATAAAAAAATATATATATACCACTTTACAACAAATATTTTTAAAGAAATAAATGGTCAAAGTTATGTTTTGGAAACCGTGTCGCTGTTCTAAACGTCTTCTATCTGTGATACGGAGGGAGTATATTACTATTAGGGGAGGGAAGATATTATTGTCTATTCAACCTACAAGAATCCAAGTTCATTTTGACTTCATAGAGGCCAATTGTTTTGTATCCGCAGCCCATGAGGTCGATTTCGTAACCCCCATGTGGCCTTATGTCTTTGGACCTTTTGAAAATAGCTCATTTAGGCCCTTCGGCTCCTTAGACAAGGCTAGACACCTCGGCTATCCTAAGATGGCTTCGTTGAACCCCTTTGACCGTCTCGAAGATGGATTCACCTGTCAGTAACGTGTGCTTCTTGTGAATTGAAGTATTTTGCATATTTTAAGGGTTAGGAAATGAGTTTGCGAAGCGGTGATAATGTGACACCCAACAAAAAGTATATTCCCAATAGCTACAGGCGCCGAACACATGACTAATCTAATCTCGAGGGTGTGGGCGGCTGAGCCCTTTGAGTGCTCGTGTTTCAAGATGGCAACGAGTACTCGAAACCTGACGGGTTTTTACTCTGTTAGAACAAGGGTACGAGTCAATTTTTCGACACATGAGTTTATTAATGTATAAAAAACTAGACCCAGCGGGTTTATGGGCGTGGGTTTGAGAGTGTAGTACCAAAATCCGCAAATTCATAGGTTTTAAACCCGGTTCATTATAACACCAATGCATATAAATACTTATAATGTTGAACTTAAATTTACACATCACTACATAGCAATAGGAGTGCACGAATGAAAATTTAAACAGGCTTCCTATCAGCATGCACATGCTTCCTATTTTGCGCAAGCTACTTGCCGACGAGCAGCCCACTGCCACTACAACCCGTGGTGATCAGTACAGTAGTAGGTCAGCAGCACAAGTTGCGCAGACTTGCAGCTGCTCTCGGAGATGCTCTTTGGATATCCGCCCCTAGTTGCAGAATACGATCTATCTATATATGCAAGCAAACGATATTAGGCTAGGTTGGAACCAGCCTAATAACGAGAGCAGAAAAAATAGGATACTCTTGGAGATGCTCTAACTTTACGCTAGTTGGAAGGATTTTTCCCAAGTACTAAAATTAGGAGCATAGATTGGGAGTTGTTGGAGCTGACTTTTTTCTAATCTTGCTAAAAAATAAAGATTGGGAAGACATTTAGGATATTCTTGGAGATGCTCACCTTATACGAAAGGGAGTGATAAAAGGTACCGTGCTTATAAAATAGTGAAGGTTGTGCCACCATTAATTCATTAGTGAAAGGGAGTGATAGAAGGTACCGTGCTTATAAAATAGTGAAGGTTGTGCTACCATTAATTCATTAGTGCAGTATATACTAGGATACTGTACTTGTGAGGGAAGTTTCTGAAATACATATATAAATATTTGATCCAAAAAATACGTGATCCAAAATATGATTAAGAAAACTTTCTAATTGTTTTTTATCCTAATTACTGAGCACACAATATAAATTTTGTTATGTTGTCGTGGGTATGGATACCTGTGACCCGAGCGGGTATGGGTTTGGACAAAAATTTAAACCCGTGATGGGTCATGAATTTTTTTTATATAAATTTTGTTATGTTGTCGTGGGTATGGGTGACCCGATTTTTTTTATAAATTTTGTTATGTTGTCGTGGGTATTGGTGACCCGATAGGTACTCAAATTTAAACTCGTTGGGTAGATTTGTATGGGTTTGGGACGACAAACTCAATAGGTTTGTACGTGTTGCCATCTCTACTCGTGTTGCGTTGCCCTTCCTATTGTTTATATAGACTTGTTTTTTTGAAAACGAAAGCTTTATTAATTCCAAGATCGTTACATCGAGCTGATACAAAAACCTTGAAATACTTCCGGCCTCTGTATAACAAAGATACACACAGCCTTATAAAAACTTTTTAAAAGGACACACTAATAACATTCAATCCGAAGACTAGACTGCCACCTATGTGCCCGGGTAAAAAACTCCTTGGCCACCGGCGCCAAATGTTGAGATGCCGCTACAACCAAATCTTGTGAAATGGGTTTCTGAAGGATAGCCCATGTACGAATCCAATGAATGATTGAGTATATAACCTGTAAAGGAAAAGAAGTACGTTTCTTCTAAAAAACCAGGTCATTACGACATAACCAAAGAGACCAACATGTAGCTGCTGCTCGTAGCAAGGCTAACGATTTCAGCTCTTTACTAAGACCGCAAAGCCAAGAGCCAAACATGTTTGATACGCTATGAGGTTGAGACAAGCCTGAAGCCGCCTGAATAACGGACCAAACAGCACGAGTAAAGCGGCACTCAAAAAACAGGTGCTTAATTGTCTCATCTTTGTGGCAAAAACAACACTGTTTGCTGCCATGCCAATTACGTTTAGCCAAGTTGTCTTTGGTTAACACTACACCTACAACGTCTTTCTAGTTTTAAATTTTTCCCTTTTAAAAAAACAAACCACTTTTGCTTTTGAAATAAGCAATAAGCGTGACATGTGAATTAGATTCCTTAATCCTTTACATTTCCTACATTTTAGGTGCTTCAACAGTTTTATCTTTATCTTTCCATAAAAAAATATCATTTATTTATTATGATTTGTGCTAATAGATCTGGACCATTGGATGGAGATCTGTAGGTTGTTAGCCGTCGCCTAAAAGATACTATATTTCAGACGTCTAAAATATAGCAAATGCCTTAATCCTTATTGTGCCAGAACAAGTGTATCTGAGTTCAATTCCGAGAATCAATATAAGGGCCTGTTTGGTACAACACACAACAACTTCATGAGCTGTTGTGAGCTGTTTTTTTTTGTCAAACACCTTTTTTCAAAACAGCTTCACCCATGAAGCTGTTTTATTCCCTCTCTCACAAAACCATAAGCTGAGATGAAGCTGAAAAAGTAGCTTTTCATAGCTTACACCTCATTTCTCTCTCCCAACCATGCATGAAGTTATTGGTGAAACTGTTGTGCCAAACACTTTTTTCAAAATAGCTTAGCTTCACCTCGTAAGTTGCTCATGAAACTATTTTCGAAAAAACAACTTTTCTAGAGTTGTACCAAACGGAGCCTAAGGCCCTGTTTGGTTGGGTTTTTGGCTTTGACTTTTGGCTATAGATGGGCAACGGGCCGTGCCGAGCCGGCCTGACCCGACAACGGGCCGGCCCGACCTGCTGGAGGTCAGGCCTAGAAGGCCCGCCGTGCCCTGCGGGCCGTGCCTATCAGGCCCACGGGCCTGACCTCTGGCCCAGGCACGGCCCAATGGTACAATGGGCCGGCCCGATGGCCCGCCGGGCCTGCCAGGCCCGCCAGTGAAACTAGGATATATATGTGCATATATCTATTTTTATATTTATAAATATGTATTTATATATATTTATATTTACTCCTATATATTTATTTATAGTTATATATATATTTATGTCTATTTATATATATATTTATACATATATTTATATTTATATATAATTATGTATATATATCGGGCCGGGCCAAGGGTCTGGCCCAGGCACGGCCCTAGGGACGGGTCGGGCCGGCCCGGACCCGCTAACCACCGGGCCGGGCTGTGCTCGGGCCAGGCCAAAATTGCGGGCTTTGGGTCGGGCTGACGGGCCCGGGCTTTATGCCCATATATACTTTTGGCCCCAAAGGCTAAAAGTCCAACCAAAGGGGTGTTGCTGTAGGTGACTTTTATAGAAGCTGGAGCTTTTCCGTAGTACATTTTTGAAAGCTGTTTTGACCATGCTTTTGGATTTTGACTTTCAGCTTTTCAAAATAGGTGAAATAAAAAAAGTTTTCATAATTATTTAAAAAAACAAAACTAGAACATATACTTTATACTTGTTTAACCAAACAACTTTCATCTTTTCCATAGCCCACAGCTCACAACAACTTTTTCAGAGCTCACAGCCACAACAGCTTTTTCCCACAGCCACAGCTCAACCAAACATGACCTAAATCTTTGCTAAGACTTTGCAAATTTGGGATAGGGGATCCATGATCCCTTCAAGTCCACATGGTACGTGTGCCCGGGCAAAAGAGCCCGCGAGATGTTCCATGTTCAACGAACGTGCCAAAGTCTCCATGTGCTCCCCTGTCATCTTCATCTCATCTCAAGGAGATGGAGTGGACAGGCGGACAGCGCAGCGAAGCAGCGTGCGGCGACTTTGCTCCAGCGATGACAGAATCCATGTGTATAAAATGCCGGCAGTCGGCGCCTTCCCCGGCAGCAAAGACCGAAGTAGGTCGACATCAGGAGGAGCCCCGAGCATGGCGACGACAGCGGCGGCGGTCCTGTGCGTCCTGGCCGCGGCGGTCGCGCTCGCGAGCGGTCAGCAGTGCGGGTCGCAGGCCGGCGGCGCGACGTGCCGTGACTGCCTCTGCTGCAGCCGCTTCGGCTTCTGCGGCGCCACCTCCGAGTACTGCGGCGCCGGTTGCCAGAGCCAGTGCACCGGCTGCGGCCCGGGCCCCGCGGGCCCCGGCGTGGCGTCCGTGGTGCCGAGGGACCTCTTCGAGCGGCTGCTCCTCCACCGCAACGACGCGGCGTGCCCCGCGCGCGGGTTCTACACCTACGACGCGTTCCTCGCCGCCGCGGCCGCGTTCCCGGCCTTCGGCACGACGGGCGGCGACGAGCAGCGGAAGCGGGAGGTCGCGGCGTTCCTGGGCCAGACCTCCCACGAGACCACGGGCGGGTGGCCGACGGCGCCCGACGGGCCCTTCTCCTGGGGCTACTGCTTCAAGCAGGAGCGCAGCCCGCCGTCCGACTACTGCGAGCCGCGGCCCCAGTGGCCGTGCGCGCCCGGCAAGAAGTACTTCGGCCGCGGCCCCATCCAGATCTCCTTGTAAGCAACCAAACATGCATGCATTTCACTCGTCACACGTGTATTCAATTCCTTTCTCTTGAAGTCTCAAAAAAAAAAAAAAAAACCAGTCTCTTGATGCATGTCGAACACTCGAACTCATTCATCCCATGCATGCATCAGCAACTACAACTACGGGCCGGCGGGGCGGGCCATCGGCGTCGACCTCCTGAACAACCCGGACCTCGTCGCGACGGACCCCGTGGTATCCTTCAAGACGGCGCTGTGGTTCTGGATGACGGCGCGGGACAACAAGCCGTCGTGCCACGCCGTGATCACGGGGCAGTGGACGCCCACCGCCGCGGACAGGGCGGCCGGCCGGGGCGCGCCCGGGTACGGCGTGATCACCAACATCATCAACGGTGGGCTCGAGTGCGGGCACGGGGCCGACCCCCGGGTGACCGACCGGATTGGCTTCTACAAGCGCTACTGCGATGCCTTCCGCATCGGCTACGGGAGCAACCTCGACTGCGGCGGCCAGAGGCCGTTCAATAGCGCGGTGGCGGTTGAGCTGGCGGCGCAGTGAAAACGTTCTTTACGTGCCTTCGGCTCCATGGGCGAGGGGTAAACCGTAAACATATATAGTGCCAGTGTGATTCACTAATAATCGACGAGTTTGCTACGTTATGGGTGGTTTGGGCGTCTTTTTCGTTCACCAATTGGCAAAACCATAGATGCTTTATCCGTTTGAATAAGTTCATGTAAAAACTGGTGCTTGACTCTGAAAATAAAGACCTGATGCAAAGTCTGTCATGGCTCTCACCGACTCTCCGTGGAAAGGTTTTAAAAGTAGGCAAGTAGCGGTCTCATCATGCATGGGTTTCTTTGACTAATACTCCATCTTAGATAGCTGAAACACCGATTTTCAGTGGATATACAGGGGTATTTGGGACTACTCCGCTCATATTCTTAGAGCATCTTCAACGGTTTTGCAAATGAGCTTTGCATTCTTATTTTTGCAAAAAAGTCTAAAAATCTCCTATCCAACGGTTTGGCGAATGAGTTTGACATTTTTAGCAACTTGTCAAACACCGAGTGATATTTGACATATATGTCAAGCCGCGATTCGTTTGGCAATCGCTCTCGCGTGCTACTCTCGTGGCATATTTCCCTCTCACACGTATAATTTTTTAGTTTTGTCAAGTCTAAATGCAAAATTGTTAGAGATTGACTCTTTTTACCTTTGCTATATTAATTTGAGAGTTGGTAAATACCATATTTTTTTGAGACGAAAGAAGAATTATATTAAATTATAGCTGGGTACATCATCGTATTACAAGTATTCTGGAAAAAACATGTATCCAGAAACTGATTCTCATCTATATTATACCCACGCTGTGAAAGACTCAAACTCTCAAATCAAAACATGTTTGACGCTTCGTGTAGATGATCGGACAGGCAAATACTCGGCAACAATTGTTTTCGGCCTGAGAACAGATACCCAACGGACGGCCAACATTCCTGCAGGTGGAGTTGAGAAACTTCTTCTTCATCCTTGTGTCTTCCTTCTTCTTCTTTCTACCACCGAAGAATGAGGAAGACCGATCTGAAAATTATTCTCCCTAGTCCTTCATCGTGGCAGGATCCAACCACAACAAAACGAAGAAGGGACCGGAGACAATTATTCCATGGCGGCGACATCATCTTTGTCTTGATGCCGAAGCCCGGAAACAAAAGTCTTCATGTTGTCCTGTCGATGTAGATGTTGATGTCGAAGGTGTCGCCCTCATCTTCAACAGAGCCACCATGGAGAGACCGGATCCACCCTACCTCCTCGCCGTCGCCGGGAAGGAGGAAAAACACCCCCAATACCAAAGTCCTTGGCATGGAGAAACCCTAACTCTAAATGACTCAATCTAGTAGAAAACTTATTAAAAACGATGGATCCCCACTCCCTCTGACCTCTGGTGAGATACCGGAGGGGGAGGGAGGGGGACCAATGATGAAGAAGATGGAAGCGGCGCCGGTCGGCGGCGCCATGCACGGAGAACATTAATTAAGTCCATATTTTATTTATAATTATCACTATTCCTATGATTTTAAATTATATAATTATCGATGTTATTAATATTAATTAAGACAATTTTTTTACTTTTAATCCTAAGCATAATATCTAACATAGCTAAGTAAGTTTTTACTGTGATCCGATAATGGTCGCTTGAACACGACGCATATCGGCGAAACGGTACCATCACGAGACGGCTCTTCATCACCGCGCGGGGCGGGTGACATCTAGACGAAAAAATGGGAATACCAAGTGACGGACGTACAGTGCTCAACGATGTGACGAACATCCAAACTCTAGGTATAACAATATACACATATTGTCACATCATATATATATAATAATAAATCATGTATAGCACCACCATACCAAAACAGTGATTTCCGAAGAACAACGAAAGAGGAAAGAAAAGAACAGGAAACAACGTGAGTATCGCGTGAGGAGAGGGCTCAAGGGACCGATGTCGAGCGGGAAGCGAGAAGTAAAAAACAAAGTGACTACGGTGCTCAACAAAAAACTTGTTAAAATGCACTTTACCACCAACCAGAACAATCAACTGGTATTTTTTTTAGGTTCTGCTGCCATATTTTCAAGATAGATTATATATTTTATTCATAATAGACAGAACAAATTAAGTTGTGCACATTATGGATTCTCTTCCTCGAGATCCCTATTTCAAAGGTCACGATACAAACATGCCATATATAGCTACATTGCACAATATTGCTAAAAAAAAAATTCAATCTCGCCATGTACATGCAACGATAGCATTTACTTTTGGAAACATGAATTTTCATGTGTTCCATAAAATAACGACTGGTAATTAGTTATTATATATTTTATTTTTCTTTATTATTAAATACTGATTTTATTTATGAATATGAAATAACACATGCTCCTCTCCAGGAAATTAGAGGTTTCCTTGTGTACTGTTTCATGCATTCATGGAATGGTGTAAAATTACCAATGATCAACACTGTGAGCATATTACTAATATATCTCATTATATTATCTACCATAACAATTTCTTATTTTTCTATAATACATATAGCAAAATAATAATTTATCTTATTATATATATATATATATATATATATATATATATATATATATATATATATATATATCTGTCATGAGCATCTATCGGCTTCACTAAGAATGGAATTCTTGACAGACATTTTGAAGAGCCCTATGAATAAATGTTTTGATAACTTAACTGGAGATCTCCAGGACATGGTTATGGCCTTAGGCAAGATGTAATTTAGATGGTTAATAAAACAAACAATTTTTTATTATGCCTTTTAAGGATAATATTTTTCTAGATTGTACTCAGAACCATTATAATTGTGTGAAAATTGAGCTATGAAAAATAAATTTAATTGTTTCATTTTTGAATGTGTCGTGAAGTGAAACCGTGGCGTTAGCACGAGCACTAAACTATTAGTTCTAACAGGAAAATTAAAAAGAAATCATCTAGTGCTGAACAATACTTCCTGTGTCCACGAAAGAATCAATTCCTAGAATCCATGTCGGTCAAACTTTTAAAACTTTGACTAACTTTATAGAAAAGAGTAATAACATATATGATATAAAATAAACACATTATGAAAATATATTCTATAATATATCTAATGATATGAATTTGGTACCATCAATCTTTATAGTTCTTTCTAGAAATTCAGTCGAAGTTTAAAAAGTTTGACTTAAGACAACTCTAGAAATTGATTCTTTCGTGGACGGAGGGAGTAGTAAACACTAACACATGTGTTGAGTACTAAAATAAACAAATGTAGATCAAGGACATAATAGACCATCTACAAGGAAACAACTCATCTCTAGAGCTAGAGCTCAGTTGTATGCCAAACAGTACCCACTGCTCCACAAAATCTACGGTGAAATTGTTCCCTGGTGGAGTTGGTGGAGCAAACCTGCAAAACATACCATCATATTATTCATGTGGACCTACTACTCAACTGCCAAAAGAATGCTTATACAATAAACAAATTATCTACACTTGAAGGCTGCTAAGGCCTCGTTCAGTTCGCGAGATGTCCCCAAATATTTTGTGTAGTACCCGTCACATTGAATCTTTAGACGCATGCATGGAGCATTAAATGTAGGTAAAAAATAACTAATTGTACTTTTAATTTGTTCATGTCAAGACAAATCTTTTGAGCCTAGTTAGATATGTTTGGATAAAGTTTATCAAATAACAACGAAAGTGCTACAGTAACTTTGCACCAAATATTTCGCGAACTAAACAAGGCGATGCCAACTGATGTGCATGTGGCTTTGTTATTCTAGTGAGTCATAATCAGCTATGCTTGCACGGAACAGAAAAAAAAGTAAGCAAACAATAATCCACAAGCTATTATCACACCGTCGATTCAAAAACCAGCAGCGATTCAGCGGTGATAAGCACTTCATCACCGCCGGTTTGACCTACCATTCAGAAGAAATTAAACGAGTCAAAAAATTAAATGCCCTCAAAAATGAAGAAAATAAACTAAAGATTCATCTTAATATATTGGAAACAATGTAACCAACCAAGCAAATTAACAATTAAATTAGATGCTATATATTAACCTTTAAGTAAGTTGGCGTCAACGTAGAACTTCAAAATTCTGGAGCCTCAATGATCAATTGCATGCAAGACTTCCACTAATAAACGGAAGAAAGATGCTTCCCATCATACTTAGCCAAAAAATAAGCTAGGAATTTAAAGGGTTGATAGTTAGCAACTTTAAATCAAGAAAGTGACGTGCATCCTTTGAGCATTGTGAATTCCCATCAGTAAAATGATGGAAAATGGCCCCAACAATGGTGAAAAAAAAGTTGAGTGGGAGGAAAGAAAGTGGAGGGACTCAGTTCCTCACTGGTTCAATCCTTGAACCGGCGGTGAAAACTCTTTTCTCCACCGGTTGTTTAGCAGGTGGCGCAGTATGAGCAAAAATCGCCAGTGAAAATTTACCTCTGTTTTTTTTGTCTCGTTACGCCTCGTCAATTCTGGTTAAACTGACGATGAAAGCGGTACGTCAAAAATGAATTCTATGTAGTGAAAGAAGGAAAAAGTCTACTTTTTCTTCTTAACTTTTGCAAAAGTCTGGTTTTCCTCGCTGAACTCCAAAACTAGACAGAGCGCCTCCCTTAACTATTGAAACAATGCAACTTACCTCCCTGGGTGGTTTTGAACAGTGGTTTTGCTACAGTTAAGGTTTTGCTACAGTAACCATGACTTTGTCTTTTTCTTTTTTTATTTATTTTCGCTGAATCTTTTAAAAAAATCATAGTAAATCATAGAAAAATCATAAAATGAAAAATCTAATTTTGTTGAACTCCACGTGAGTAGATTTACACAACGATCATATAATATGGTGTGCTTTAGTACAAAGTTTTCATTGTAGCTTTATATTTATGTTTTTTTGTAAATAAAATAAATTTATAATTAAGCTATACATGATCCAGTGAGTATGAAGTTTTTACTACAGTTCAAACTTACAATAATTAGTCCACCATAAAAATTTCACCAGAATTGGACTATATAAACTAAAACGATTAATTATTTCAATTAATTCCATATAATTATATGTTTTTCTGTAATTAATTAGAATAATTCATAGCTGTAGTTTATATAGTCTAATTATAGTGGAATTTTTATGGTAGGTTAATTATTATAATATTAAATTGTAATAAAAAATTTATACTCATTGGATCATGTATACCATAGTTATAAATTTATTTTAATTATAGAAAATAATTTATCTAAAGTTACAACAAAAACATTGTACTAAAGTATATCGTATTATATGTTCATGTGTATACTCATGTGGAGTGCAACAAAATTGGATTTTATATTTTATGTTTTTTCTGTGATTTACTATGATTTTTAAAGATTTAGCAGAAATAAATAATAAAAAGAAAAGACAAAACCACTGTTACTGTAACAAAACCGCCTTAATTGTAGCAAAACCACTGTTTAAAACCACCCAGGGAAGTAAGCTGCATTGTTTCAATAGTTAAGGGAGACGTTCTATCTAGTTTTGGAGTTCAGGGAGGAAAATCAGACTTTCGCAAAAAATAAAAAATAAGAGAGGAAAAGTAGACTTTTTCCGTGAAAGAATGCTGAACTTTTGGTTTAACGATTTAGGGGCCTTCTTCCTCCAACCACCGGCTTCCTCCAGCCATCCTTACTATAGAAAATATTTCATTTAGGCATCTAAGTATTAATAAAAAAATTATAAAAATAATACAAAAGAAATACTCCAGTATCCAATACTTGGTCAAAAGTGTCTATATGTGGCATGTTAGCAGGAGGTATTGTACAGCGCTTGACATCTTGGTTTTAAATCCTAGAGAATGCTGGTGTGCATATTTTGAGTGAAATCCCATGTTTATTTGTTTTCTATTTTTATCGCCTTTCTTAATTCATGGAAATAGTTTCTAAGGTTGAGCTGTCTTACAAATTAGTTGACGTCTCTTTACATCACCGGTTAACACATTTAGGTCCTAAGGGTTTTAGTGATTTATGAACATAAGTGTTTGTGACTAATCTGTGTTTTGCAGTGATTTTATTCACTTTGAATTAGTCTCTTGCTGGCCACATGGTTTTCTTGGCCCGGGAATAGATTCAAGTAAGTAGGAAAGGATATTCACCAAGACTAAGAACTCTATATGGTCAAGTGCAAGATTGGTGCTCAGAAGCACTTGATGCAGAGTGTATTAGGGCATTTTTTGGTGATATGTGTGTTTGTAGACTTTTTCCAATGGCTAACAGGGTCTCCATGACTTACATAAGTGCCTTCTCTAGCTCATTTGGAGTTTCTCACCCTAGATATATGAGGCACATATAGAGGGACTCTATGAAGAAGTGTATGATGTTAGGATGATCTCCTCACTAAATAGCCCAATGGCTATTAGGCTTGACCTCGCGCCCTGATCGGGGGCGCCCAACCCATTTAATGGCTAGTGGGCCTCCGTCGCACTGTGCATATAAAGAGGGTGGGGGCCGGCGGCTCTCAGTACGAGGTTCACCGTGAGCCACTGTTCCCCACCGACAAACCCTAACCCGATCTAGTGAGGGGCGCAACCAGCGACGGGAAGCTCCGCCGCCACCATTCCTCATCCTCGTCGCACTGGACCACGTCCGTCTTCGTCACCATCGGCGTACTCCTACCCCTGCGTCTCCCACCCACGCCGTCGTCGACCCCGGGACGCCTCCGGCCATGGCAGGTGACGGCTCCACTTCTTCTACTACCTCTGCAGGTTCAAACAACCTCGGTATGCATCCCCAGACTCTCCTTCCCTTCGGATATAGTCTCTAGTAGCTCATAGGACATTGTTTATGTACTGTTATGAAGTTTACCCGGCTAGATCTACCTCTAGTCGATCTTGTGTTTCTAACAATGGTATCAATCGCCACTAGAAAGTGGATCTGGCATCGGGCCGAACCCTAAGAGGGTATAGCATGGTCGGATTTGATTCGGACAGTAACCTAACACCATCCCATAAACCAATCCCTAGATCCAGATCGGGGGGAGAAAGGGGATGAGAGAAAAGAGGGTCGATCCAAGGGATCCAAACCCTAAAGTGTTGCAAACAACTGGCAGAAATTGAATCCGATCAAATCGGATCGAAACCCTAAACAAAAAAAGGCAACTGCGCTCGCGCGGGTCAAGTCCCGGCCGAGCCTTGGGCTCGCCGGAGCAGTGCCTCGGGCAAAAGGCCTCACCGCGCTTGCACGGGTCAAGTCTCGGCCGAGCTTTGGGCTCGCCGGAGCAGTGCCTCGTGCAAAGGGCATCGCCCGCGAGGCCGCTAGATGGCGGCGCGCTCAGCCAAGGGCGAGCGCGCTCGTCGGCTAGGGGCTCTGCGGCGGCGCCGCTTTCGTCTTCTCCTCCGGCCAAGGGCCGTCGCCGACGCTCTCTCTCTCTGTTTCACGGGCGCCGTCGAGAGAAGGGGAGAGTGAAGTGAAAGGAAGAAATGTGTTAGGGTTTGGGAGAGTCCGGCCGTCGGCCATTTTTTGTTCGAGCACAAAGAAAGGACATCCATTCATCTCAGATGAACGGCTGCGGTTGATCGGGCCGTGTTTCGGCCTAGGTGGGCAGAGTGCGGAGGCCGGATTCCCGGCCCAGGCCCAGGTTACGGCCTCGGCGCGGGAGGGGGAGAGCGCACGCGGGGTGCGCCCGGCCGGTTGGGCCGCGCGGGCCGCCGTGGGCCGATTTGGTTTTTTGTTTTTTTCTGCGCTTTTATTTATTTCCAGAAGCAGTTTTGTTTGCATTTTGAATTGTTTTAATGTATATTTTCTGTGTAAATTTATTCTAACAAAAATTTTGCACATAGAATATTAAAGAATGTCGAATTGCTTCTGAAAAAATGAGATATAAAGATTTGTTAAATGTTTCCGTTGCGTATTTTGAATTTTAATTTTCATTATTAAATTCGAACCAACAGGAGAATTTAATTTTGAAGATAATATGTTTTCTGAGATTATAATGTTATTATTTTTTTGACCAACGTTGATAAATAATAATATTATAATTAACTGTTCCATTAAAGGTTTATGCATTATTTTTATTTCTGCCCAACGGTGATTTAGTTATAATGCATAAAAGCAACTCATTTACTATGTTTTATACTGTTCTCACTATATTTTGAACTGTGTTTTTAGGCTCCATTCTGATGAACATGGTTAAAGATATCCCACCTCTCAAGGGGGATAACCACTTGGAGTGGGAGAAGAAAATTGACCTGGCTTTTCTGTTGGCTGAGGTTGACTGGATCCCCACTGAGCCTCGTCCCGCAGTGCTCAAGGAGCCTGTGAGAGAGGCAGGTGAGGATGATGCCTCTTGGAAACAGCGGGAACTGGACTTTGGTCCAGAAAAGTTGAAACATGATCTGGAGCGGGTTAGGTGGAAAAAGACCAACAAGAAGTTGGTTGCAGTTGTTAAGAACACTGTAGATCCTGCCATCCTGAACTCGCTCCCACCAGAATGTGACACGGTCACTGAAATTCTGGAAAGGTTGAAGAATCAGTTTACTGGTTCCTCAAAGACTTATGCCACTCAAGTGATCAAGAAATTGATAACTGAAAAATATGCTGGTGGTGGTGTAAGAGACCATATCCTGAAAATGAACAGTATGACATCTAAGCTTAAACCAATGGATAAGGAATTAGCTATTTCTCAGAAATTCCTTATTCATCTGATTTTCGCTTCCCTGCCAAAAGAGTTCGAAACTTTTGTTGTATCCTACAACAATAATCCTGAGGATTGGTCATTGGACAAGTTGATAGCCATGTGTGCCCAAGAGGAGGAAAGAATCAAGGGTGCAACTGGTGGTGCAGTCAACTATGTGAAGAAAGGCAATGACAACCCTAGCAATTTAGAGGCTCAGGGTAAGAAGCCAATGCAACAGTATAGGCCTCAGCAACAGCAACGGTATAGGTCTCAGCCTCAGCAACAACAACCGCAAATGCAGCCACCTCAAAGGAGGCTGGTGGACCCTAATCAGTGTCTCGAGTGCTTGAAGCCGGGACACCACAAGAAAGATTGTCCAGTCTTTTTAAAGAAGATTTTGACAAGCAATGGTGAGAATGTTATTACATTTGTAAATGAATCTTTATATGTTCAATTTGATAAATCTACGTGGTGGATTGACTCTGGTGCAACTGTTCATGTTGCAAATTGTTTACAGGGATTCAATTCGACAAGGACTATGCAAAGAAGCGAAAGATGGGTTAGAGTCGCCAATGGAGTTCGAGCTGATGTTGAAGCTGTTGGCGATCTTCCTCTACAGTTGAATCTTAGAGATGTTTTATTTGTACCTTCATTGCATAGAAACTTGATCAATGTTTCATGTTTAGATAAACATGGTTATGGTTGTCATTTTGGAGATGGCAAGTGTGAAATACTATTTAATAATGAATGTGTTGGTCTTGCCTTCGCGCAAGAAGATCTTTATTTGTTATCTCTTTGTGATAATATGAATGTTGTCAGCAATGAGAATGTGAATGAGATTGTATCCTCGTCGAACAATCCGAATAGAAAGCGAAAGCGAACTCAAAATGCGTCGTCAAAATTATGGCACTGTCGTTTAGGCCATATTTCGAGGGGGAGAATAGAAAGATTAGTAAAGAATCAGATTCTTCCTCCATTAGAGTTCACAGACTTTGAGCAGTGCATCGACTGCATTAAAGGAAAATATGTAAAGCAAATAAAGAAAGATGCCAAAAGAAGGGCGAGAATCTTAGAGATAGTCCACACTGATATTTGTGGACCATTCCCTGTTAAAAGTGTGGATGGTTATGACTCGTTTATAACATTCACAGATGATTATTCTCGCTATGGCTATATTTATCCAATTAAAGAGAGATCAGAAGCATTGGATAAATTTAAGATCTTTAAGCTTGAAGTTGAAAATCAGCACAACTTAAAGATTAAAATAGGACATTCCAATCGCGGTGGAGAGTATTATGGGCGAATAAAGATCTTGGCCAAATTCCTGGACCTTTTGCAAAGTTCTTGCAGGAAAATGGCATAGTTGCTCAGTACTCCACACCGGGGGAGCCTCAACAAAATGGAGTGGCTGAAAGGCGCAACCGTACCCTGATGGATATGGTGCGTAGCATGATGAGTTACTCATCTCTGCCACTAAGTCTGTGGATAGAGGCGTTAAAAACCGCTATTCACATTCTAAACAGGGTCCCAAGTAAGTCGGTGCCTAAAACACCGTATGAATTATGGACAGGAAGAGTACCCTCACTAAACTATTTACGTGTGTGGGGGTGCCCCGCTGAGGCCAAAGTATTTAACCCGAACATTGGGAAGCTGGATCCCAAAACAGTGAGTTGCCATTTCATTAGTTATCCTGAAAAGTCCAAGGGTTATCGTTTCTACTGTTCAGATAGATATACAAAGTTCGTAGAAACGAGATACGTTGTGTTCTTGGAGGATGAATTGATCAAGGGGAGTAAGGCAGTACGAAAGATTGATCTTGAAGAGAAGCGGGTATATGTACCCACTCCAATGATTCAGGAATCATTCTTCTCACCACCTGTTCCCAATGTCCCTACGGTGCCAGATACTGTAGTGACAGAACCTGTTGTTGACGTCCCTGTGACAACACCTAGTGAACATGAGGAACCTGTTTCACAGGAACCCATTGAAACTAGCGTTGCGCATGAGGAAGAACAACAATAAGTTCCGATTGAACAGGAGCCATCTGATGATGGACCGAGGAGGTCCCAAAGAGCTAGAAAATCTGCCATTCCAGCAGATTATGAAGTGTATAACACTGAAGAGTTTCAAATGGAGGATGATCCCACCTCATTTGAACAAGCCATGAGAAGCGAACACTCGTCCAAGTGGCTTGAGGCCAGGGAAGATGAGATAAAGTCAATGAGTACCAACGGTGTTTGGGACTTGGACATAATTCCTAAAGGGGCCAAAACAGTAGGCTGCAAATGGGTCTACAAGATGAAATATGACTCCCAAGGGAATGTAGAAAGATACAAAGCGCGACTCATGGCAAAAGGCTTTACGCAAAGGGAAGAGATTGATTACAATGAGTCCTTTTCTCCAGTCTCATGTAAAGATCCCTTCAGAATCATAATGGCTCTAGTAGCACATTATGATTTAGAGTTGCATCAGATGGATGTGAAAACGACTTTCCTCAATGGTGAGTTGGAGGAAAACGTTTACATGGCACAGCCGAAAGGTTTTGTCGTGAAAGGAAAAGAACAAATGGGATGTCGCTTGAAGAAATCCATTTATGGATTGAAACAAGCATCCAGACAGTGGTATTTAAAGTTTGATGGCACAATAAAGAAGTTTGGGTTTATGAAAAATGTTGAGGACAACTATGTGTACTCCAAGTTCAAGAATGTAAAATTTATTTTTCTGATCTTGTATGTGGATGATATCTTACTCGCCAGTAGTGATATCAGTCTCCTAAGGGAGACAAAAGATTTCTTGTCCTCAAAATTTGATATGAAAGATCTCGGTGAAGCATCATTTGTTCTAGGCATCGAGATTCACCGAGATAGAAGAAAGGGGGTTATAGGATTATCGCAAAAGGCATACTTAGAAAAGGTTCTGAAAAGATATAGTATACATGCGTGTAAGCCTTCACCTGCACCAATAGTCAAGGGTGATAGATATGGGGAATTTTAGTGCCCCAGGAACCAATATGAAATTGAACAAATGAAAGCGGTTCCATATGCTTCAGCTATCGGAAGCTTACAGTATGCACAGGTGTGCACATGCCCTGACTTGGCATTTGTTACCGGGCTACTTGGCAGATTTCAATGTAATCCAGGACTAGAACACTGGAAATTGGTAAAGAAAGTCTTGCGTTACCTACAAGGCACAAAAGGCCTCATATTAATGTATAGAAAATCAGATTCCTTGCACATAGTAGGGTACTCGGATTCTGATTATGCGGGAGATGAAAGAAAGTCCACATCAGGGTATGTGTTCACTCTCGCTGGGGGAGCAATATCATGGAAAAGCTCCAAACAAACCGTCACTACATCATCCACAATGTATGCCGAGTTTGTAGCCTATTTTGAGGCAACTGGGCAAGTGAATTGGCTGAAGAAATTCATACCCGGTTTGAAAGTGGTTGACGACATCTATAGGCCACTGAAGTTGTACTGTGATAATAATCCGGCAGTACAATATGCTCACAACAATAGGTCAAGTGGTGCTGCCAAACACATTGACATAAAGTATTATGTTGTGAAAGATAAAGTCCAGGATCAATCTATAAGTCTCGAGCATATCAGTACGAGTAAGATGCTCACTGTAAGGAAAATGGACCTCGGACCATTTAACTTCGGATTTTGGTGTTTGATGAACAACATAATCCGATTTAACTTCGGATTTTGGCGTTTGATGAACAACATAACCAAATTGGACTACCAAGACGGCGCAAGAAACCGCGAAGAACTAAAGAAAAAGGAGTGACCGGACGCTGCTTCGCAGTGACCGGACGCTGACCCGGATGCGTCTGGTCAGTACCTCAAGCCGACAACGCCACGTTCGCGTGACTACACGCTACGAACGAGTTGCGATCGGACACGCCGAAGCAACTGTTCCTCAGCAAAACCGTGTGACCGGACGCGGACGCTGAGCCCCAGCTGAGTCCGATCGAATACAGAGAGGTTCCAGAGGCACGAAAACACGATCGGACGCATCCGATCGTCTGTGACCGGACTCATGCCAGAGTCCGATAAGTGCCTGTGCAGGCTGACAACTAGCCGTTGTGAGAGACCGGACGCGTCCGGTCAGGACGTGACGAGCGTCCGGTCGATGGCAGAAAAGCCCATCTCTTTGCCCAACGGCTCTATTTGGTTGGGGCTCTATAAATACCCCCATGGCCGGCCAAAAACTGTAGGTTGGAGCTCAAGGAAGTATACCAAGTGCATAGACACATATTTAGTTGCTCTAGCCACCAAAGTGCTCAAGTGATATACTCGGTGATTAGTGTATGTGCTTTGCGAAGTGCTTAAGCTAGTTAGACCACCGCTTTGCGCTTGCTCTAGGTGTTAGGCCTAGTGTTTAGTGAGGTTGAAAACCTCTTATCTACCGGTGCTTGCGCGCACCGTGGTTGTACATCGGCGGGGCTTGTAGTCTTGCGAGACCACACCAACCGAGTTTGTGGTGTGGCCGCCTCCGTGTACCGAAGGGAACAAGGCCCGCGACGCTTTGGCCGAAAACTTGATAGTGAAGACGGCGGAGAGCATCCGGGAGAGGCTTTGCCACGAGTGGCTTAACCGGAGACCCACTTGCGTGTGGGGAAGACCGGAGCTATGCACGGAGTTACCCGACCGGGAGCTTGACCCTTGCGAGGGGCTCCAACGAGGACTAGGGGGAAGCTTGCGCGCTTCTCGATACCTCGGTAAAAATACCGGAGTCGTCGACGGGAGTTTGCATCTCTATCACACTCTTTAGCTTCCGCATTTACATTGCTACCTTGTTCATATGCTTTACCTTTCCTAGCTTACTTGCTAGTTGATAGGTTTGGAAACTAGGTAGCGTAACTCCTTTTTGCAGTAGAGATAGCAAACACACATAGCAAAACCTTAGTTGGACATTATAAAGTTTACTTTCTTGCATAGGTTTTGTCTAGGTGGATTTTAGAGGCCTTAGTTTAGAGTAGAAGTTTTAAGTTGCCTAATTCACCCCCCCTCTTAGGCGTCACGGTCCTTTCAATTGGTATCGGAGCCGGTTGGCTCTCTTGTGGACTCTTGGCTTAATCGCCTTCGAGCCGACGCCCCTAAGAGAGGTTGGGATGGATATCTCTAGGCCTCCACACTTTGACGGCACTAACTTCCCTTACTATAGTGCTAGGATGGCTTGCTTTTTAGAAGCCATTGATCTAGGTGTTTGGAGAGTCACCCGCGACGGGATGAAACCCATTAAGAATCCCGAGAAGCCTACCGCGGGTGATGAAAAAGAAATTCATCTTAATGCTAGAGCTAAAAATTGCTTGTTTGAATCTATTAGCATGGATGTCTTTAACCAAGTTTTTACTTTGCAAACATCTCATGAAATTTGGTTAAAGCTACATGAGCTCCATGATGGTACAAGTAATGTACGTGAGCAAAAACATCACCTAACAAAAACAAGCTATGATTCCTTTAAAATGAATGATAATGAACTTGTTCATGATATGTATTCTCGTTTGAATCTAATTATCAATGAGCTCCATTCTATAGGAATTACAAAGCTAGATGATGCGGATATTGTGAGGAAGATCATCTCCGTGCTTCCAAAGAACAAATATGCAACCATCATCACCATCCTCCACAACATAGAGGACTTGAGCACCATGACCCCGGCCATTGTCATTGGCAAATTGGTGGCATTTGAGATGTCACGCAAGATGGGTCAAGAAGAAGCCACTTCATCAAGCAAAGACATTGCTCTCACATGTGATGAGCACAAAAAGACGAAGGGCAAGAAACAAGTTGAGACAAGCTCAATCTCCTCAAGTGAAGATGAAGAAGAGGATGATGATGATGAAGAATCAAGTGATGATGATCAAGCCTCCACCTCATCTGATTCCTCCTTAGATGAAGAAGAAACAATCAAGCTTATGAAAGGAGTGAAGAGGATGATCCGCAAGCTCAATGTCAAGGGTGTGCCCATCACAATAGAAGATTGCCTCTTCACCAATCAAAGAAGAGAGCAAAGGAAAAAGGGATGCTATAGATGTGGCAAGAAAGGGCACTTTGTGGAAGATTGTCCAAAACAAAAGCCAACAATGGGGCCAAACGCATTTGGGTGCCTAAGGACATCATCTCAACCATGAAGAGCACCAAAAAGGTTTGGGTCCCGAGAGGGAAGTAAGTAGCCAAATTGGCGACGAGGAATTTGGAGACTTGGCAAAATTTTGGGTGCATATCATGGGGTGCATCTCATTGGACCATGTCATTGCCAAGTATGTTAGTGGGTACTATGGACCCAAGTTCCCCCTCCCATGTTAGGTAACTAGATTTCAATTCTTGCAATTACTTTCATTTGGTATAATGTCTTGCAATTATTTTTAGCATCTAGTTCCTTTCATTGCCTATGTTTGCTTTGGTATATTCATATCTTTTGTCATGCAAATTAGGCTTATCATATGGTAGTTTTCCTCGGTATCACTCACATTCTTAGAGCAATTCTACATGGTTTTAATTGGTTAGAAGCACGACACATAGCTTCTTTTACTTTGTATTTATCTTATATGTGCCAAAGTCCAAATTATGGATAAACTACCCCAATTACCATCTTCAATTGATGTCACATTTCTTGTAATATCAATATGAAAAATGGTAGTTTGACCTTACAAGTCAATGTGCATGTCTCCTACAAGTATTTCAAACTTGTACGGACACTTTTAGGGGGAGTCTTGTTGACACCAGATTTTCGCACGCACGAGAGAATGTCAAGAGGGCCCAGCCAGCAGCAGGAGGAGCATTCGGTAAACGACCGAGCGGTCGGCTAATCTTCGAGATTTCGGCAAATGCCTATGCAGTTGGTTGTTTTGCGAAAAACAGTGACCCCATTCGAGAAGTAAAGATGACTTGCACGAGAAAATACGTGACGATGGAGGATGCTGAGAAGAATAGGAATATTATTTGTATCTTTCCAAAATTCATTGTATAAGTCGTGATCGTTTGGGACTCGCGTTTCGTCCAGGGTATAAATATAAACCCTCGACCATTGTAAAAAGGGTTCACAACCATATCAATACAAACCGGCCCCGTGCCATCTTCGAGTCCCTAAGTCGTGTCGTCGAGTCCTTCGAGAGGAAACATCGATCCGTCGACCTTCGTAAGTACCGACAACCTTGTTATCATGTCTAGTATCAGGCGGTGGATTTAGATATGATGCAAGTAGTCTCGTATGTTAGGCTTAGTATCGTGCGGCGGATTTAAGCTTATGACGGGAAGTTTTTGCTTGTGCCTTGTATCGTGCGGCGGATTAAGACATGAGTAAAAATAGTTATCGGCTCCATTAGATTTGGCAGATCTAGTAGATTCATTAAGTTATCATGTGTTATGTGTTTTATTTATTTAATTCCTGTAACACTCTTTTGCCTAATCTAGATTGATCTCTATTCGGCCTTGTTTCACAAGTTTGCTTGTGCTTTGCTAATCATAAGATCATGATGGCCGGATCAGTTTTCAATCTAGGTTGTTACATGTTGTGGGTTCATACATGTCGATTATGTTTATGCTTTGATAGAACTGGGTGTCGTGCGGCAGATACAGGTTTTAGATCAGTTTGATCATGTTTGCTTGTATGTTCCTTCCTCATGGACCCTAACTCGGCTAGTTTGCCGATTTTGGTTAAGCTTACACGAGCAATGAGCTCTTATAGATCTATACAAATATATGCATGCTTTTAGCTTGTTATAATTAGATTGTATCATGCGGTGGATTAATCTAATTATAGGAAGTGGTATAGACTTATAGCAAGTGGTATCATGCTGTGGATTAGCTTCGCTTAAGTTTATGCTTGACGGGTTTATGAAGACTAAACGTGCGGCAGATTAGTTGGATTAGCCTATGCATGTGTTATTTGAATATATCTATTCTTGCAAGTTGCCTGTTTATAATATCCTTGATTCGCTCAAGCATGTCTTCCTTTTGCATTCGGCAGTTAATATGCTTCACATACTCTGTTCTCATACTTGCCGAATGGCTTTGTAAACATGCTCTGACAGACAGCTTCTATAGCTATGTGCCGTCGTGACTGGCTTTCAAAGCCGTACATATGGAACTGTCTGGTTTTACCTAGCATGTTCCAGAGGTATTCTCACGCTTTATCCCTTGTTGGTTTTCAGGTCAAACCGACTGGCACGTCTCCGGATTCAGCACACTGCAGGCACCCGATTGAAGCTAGCCTCGTTCGGCTTGCTGTGTGCCTTGGCGCAAGCGTCACTTTTTGCGTCAACACACTTTTTGGCATGCCCGGTGGGACTACTTCGTTTCAAGATGCCTGAAACTGAGAACAACCCAATTGACGGAAATAAAGGGAAATTGGGACAAGGCTTCATGTCGGCTGATAAGTTAGAAGAAGTAAATATTAGTGATGGAATTGAAGCAAGGCCGATATATATCAGTGCAAATTTGGATCTAGAATATAGACTGGAATTGATAAATCTTTTAAAGGAGTTCAAAGATTGTTTTGCATGGGATTACACAGAGATGCCTGGGTTAGATCGCTCTATTGTTGAGCATCGATTACCGATCAAACCTGGGTATCGTCCTTACAAGCAACCTCCTCGGAAGATTTTCAAGGAAGAAGTACTAGCCGATGTAAAGAAAGAGGTCGAGAGATTATTGAAAGCAAATTTCATTCGGCAGTGTAGATATGCAGATTGGATCTCAAACATAGTCCCGATGTACAAGAAGAATGGAAAAATGAGGGTCTGCATTGATTTTAGGAATCTCAATAAAGCTACTCCAATGGATAGTTACCCGATGCCGGTTGCCGAACTGCTTATTGATGCAGCGGCTGGTTACGAAGTCATCAGCTTTATGGACGGTAACGCTGGATACAACCAGATCTTTATGGCAATAGAAGACGTTTCAAAAACAGCTTTTTGATGTCCTGGTCATATCGGCCTGTTTGAATGGGTTGTTATGACATTCGGGTTCAAAATGCCGGTGCAACTTATCAACGAGCCATGAATTACATTTTTCATGAACTAATCGGCAAGATCGTGGAAATTTATATTGATGATGTGGTTGTGAAGTCCAGAGATCATGAAGGACATTTGGCTGATTTAAGGAAAACTTTGGAGTGCACAAGAAAGCATGGTTTGAGAATGAATCCAAACAAATATGCCTTTGGAGTTTCGGCAGGGGAGTTTTTAGGGTTTCTGATCCATAAAGGAGGAATTGAAGTGGGAAAGAAAAGAATGGAGGCAATAGACAAGGTTGTCCCTCCAACCAACCTCACAGAGTTGCAATCGTTGCTTGGCAAGATTAATTTTGTAAGGAGATTCATATCTGGCTTATCCGAGAGAGTTTTGCCTTTTTCCCCATTGCTGAAGCTTAAGAAAGATCAAAAGTTCATATGGGGTGACGTGCAACAGAAAGCTTTTGATGAAATTAAAGAATATATGAAAGCACCACCAGTATTGATACCTCCTCAATTTGGTAAGCCTTTCAAATTGTATGTGGCAGCTGATGGGCTGACAATAGGATCGGCTCTTATGCAAGAATTTGAAGGGAAAGAAAGAGTAATAGCCTACCTTAGCCAAAAACTGCTAGATCCAGAAACGAGATATTCAGCCACGGAGAAGCTTTGTTTGTGTGTGTATTACTCATGCACCAAGTTTTGGCATTACTTGTTAGATGCTGAATGCATAATAATTTCTGAATTTGACGTAATTAAACATATGTTGTCAATGCCTATTCTAAACGGTAGAATCGGCAAGTGGATTTTAGCATTGTCAGAATTTGATCTGAGATACGAATCGACAAAGGCAGTGAAAGGTCAAGTTATTGCCGATTTTGTTACTCAACATCGTGATCCTTCTGCTGACATAGTGAATATTGCACCTTGGACATTGTTTTTTGATGGCTCATCTTGCAGCAAGGGTGGTGGTGTTGGTATTTTGTTGATTTCTCCATGAGGATTAACTTTCAAGTATGCTATCCCCATTGGGTCCTATGTCACCAACAACCAAGCAGAATATGAAGCTTTACTCAGAGGACTTTGGCTTCTTGTGGAAATAAAAGCTATTGCTGTCGAAATCTTTGGGGATTCTGAGTTAGTCATCAACCAGTTGATTGGTCAGTATGAATGTAAAAGTGACGTATTGAGAGAATATTATGAAGAATGTCAAGAGCTTTTGAAATGTTTCCAGATAGCAACTTTACATCATATCCCTAGGGGGCATAATGAAGAAGCAAATAAATTGGCTCAAGTTGCGTCAGGATATCGGGAGGATCAAGAGGTTCTTGCTTTGGATGGAGATCATATGGTTGATGATTGGAGGAAAGAAATTACCGAATACTTAAGAAATCCATCACAGAAGATCTTTCGAAAGATCAGATATAAAACTATCAAGTTTACACTCCTTGACGGTCAGTTGTACTATAGATCCATAGATGGGGTACTCCTGAAGTGTCTAAGCCAAGAAGAAGCCAAGGAGCTGATGTATGAGGTATATGAAGGGTTATGTGGCGCACATCAATCGGCCTACTGAATGAAATGGATAATAAGAAGGACCGGTTATTTTTGCCGACTATGCTAGAGGATTGTTTTGAATATTATAAGGGATGTCAAGATTGTCAAAGATTCGGGAATGTTCAGAGAGTTCCAGCATCGGCCATGAATCCAATTATCAAGCCGTGGCCATTTAGAGGATGGGATATAGATTTGATTGGTCAGATTCATCCTCCTTTCAGTAAAGGACACAAATTCATACTATTGGTTACAGACTACTTTACTAAATGGGTTGAGGCTGTGCCTTTGAAGAATGTTACATCAGAGAACATGATCAGTTTTGTCAAAGAGCATATAATTCACAGATTCGGGATTCCTCAAACTATAACTACGGATCAAGGGACCCAGTTTACATCATCCGAATTCTGTGATTTTGCTAAAGAAATGGGGATCAAGCTATGTAATTCTTCTCCTTATTACGCGCAAGCCAATGGTCAAGCCGAAGCATCAAATAAGATTATGATTAAGATTATCCAGAAGAAGATTGACGAGAAACCTAAAAAATGGCATTCGGTTTTAAGTGAAGCATTATGGGCTTACCGAATGGCATGTCATGGGTCTACTCAAGTATCTCCCTACGAGTTGGTTTATGGACATTGTGTTGTGTTACCCTGGGAGTTACAATTGAGTTCAAGGCGAGTTGTGTTGCAAAATGAGTTAAGAAAAGAAGATTATGAGAGTTTAGTGATGAACGAACTAGAAGATCTGCACCTGGTTTGTCTTAAGGCATTGGAAAGTATAGAGAAGAATAAATTGCGTGTTGCCAGGTATTACAATAAAAAGGTCAAGGAAAAACACTTTGAAGAGGGAGATTTGGTTTGGAAGGTTGTGTTGCCTATCGGAGCGAAAGACAAAGCATTCGACAAATGGTCTCCAAATTGGGAAGGTCCTTTTCGGGTGACAAGGCACGTGCCTGGCAACGCATATATTTTGAAGACTTTGCTGGGGGAAGAGTTTTCTAGAGCAATTAATGGGAGATTTCTTAAGAAGTTTCACCCCAGCATAGAGATCGGTACATGAGAATCATATGCAGTAAGATAGCCGATGAGGAACATCGCCTTTAGCAGAAAAAATGTGTGAGCAGCCGACATGACATATGTCGCCTTTAGAGCAAAAATATCAGTTTAACCTAATGAAGATGATATAATACGAGGATTTTGCTTTCGGTAATTCAAGAGACGAGAGTTGTTGACACTTGCTAACGTCGTTACTAGGAGTAGACTATGGAGTCTATCCCCGGCAACGGCGCTAGAAATGCTTGTTGGTAGTTCTTAGCTACACCTAGGATAGGGTAACTAAAGTAGCTATCTACTAATGCCAAGCTGGGTTGTCAATCCCGACACTAGTAGGAGCTAGCTAGCGAGAATGCAATCTACCAGGAGGAGATTCTGCAAGCGCACAGAACTATCATAGTAGAACTTCGCCTGGGAGTACCAGGTGTCGATTTATTTGATCCCAAGGGAAGGCTAGGGTGGTGTATGAGTTGAGTCAAGGAGGGGATGAGAGTCGAAGAAATAAGAAAAAGGAAAAGGGGAGAAGGGAAGAGAAGAGATGGAAGGCTAGAAAGAATATATGGGTGGATAGGTAAGGATGAAATGGATGGCTAAGGTAGGGTGGATGGATAGGTAGATAAATGGAATAGGATAACTAAGGGTAACTAAGATAACTAACTACTAACTACTAACTACTCCTAGATAACTACCAAGCAAGATAACTACGAAGCAAGATAGTTACGAAGCAAGGCAGGCAAAAGACAATAAAGCAACTAAGTTGAGTATAGTTTTATTCCTATCTTGTCAAGTATCGAGGCGTACTAGCCTTTACCACTTACTTAGGTTGAACGCTAGCACAACGAGCCTTACTGTTAAACTGGGCCAACTACGTGGTGGAATTCAAGGCGCACAGGGCTGTCACCACCAGCTTGCTACCACAGCTATCCGAGGGTCCAGTCGTATCTGAAGGTAAGTCTATAACTAAGCACCACGCTTAACTATATTCTAACTATCTCTACCCTAGCTTTGAATAGAGACACCCTTGCGGACGTCGGAGCAAATACTTGACTTAATAAGATAAACACTAAACTAACTAAGCAACCTATTGGCAAAGATCGAACACTAAGCTCACTAGAGATTAACTACTATGGCTAAGTGAATTGAACTGTAGGATAGCTAGGCACTCAAGCAATCAATCAAGTATACCACTCAATACTGATAAGTAGAATAAAGTAATACTTGAAATGATGAACTAGAATATAGTAAAGTGCTTGAGATACAAGAGCAAAACCTGAACTGGAGATGAAGGAAGACTCTTCCCAGCTCCAGAACCGATCACTCGCACGCCTCTACTCTTGAGCTAAGCCTTGAGCAGCGCTACCGCAAGGGCAAAGATGCCTTGCTCTACTAGCTACCTACTTGCCTAAGCTCTCTGAGCTCTCACTTGCTTGCTTCTACTTGCTTTGCTTCTCTTGTGTTGTGGTGGTACAAATGAAGTAGTGTCGCCAGGGGGGTATTTATAGCCCAAATGAGTGAGGGGGGTTCTTATAGGCGGCAGCCAGCCGACCTAGGGCTAACCCTAGTGGCGGGCGCCAGCCCTAGGTGGCGGCCGCCACCTCCCTCACCGTTGGATGCACCGCCTTGGCTTCAACGACATCCAGGTGGTTGTCCAAGGCGGTTTGGAGGTCGGTTGCATGTCCTAGCAACCGCCATTCAGCCTTGATCCACGCCACTTCATCCTGAGCCGTTCGATGCCACTGACCTAGTGACCAAGGGCCAAGATTTGGCCCTGGGGAGGTCACACGGATCGGTGACGTGGCAGGGAGGCCAACCCAGGTGGCGGGCGCCACCCCCCCTTAGGCCCATTTGGGCCCTGCTGAGTGGGCTTGGCCTCTGGTGGGTCCATATGTCCAAATTTGGTTCAAATCCTGCATTCAAATAAAATTCTATGGACATGTGGAATTTGGTTAGTTTGAAACCTATTTGACTACATTTCATGCCTTTTTGGTGGACTTTAGGGTCAAATGTTGATGGTAAAACAGGTGTTTAAGGACCGTCAACAAGCTCCCCCAAGCTAACCTATTGCTCGTCCTCGAGCAACAATGCGGTTTAAGCATTGAGCATGAAATGGATAGCAACTTAAGATGTCTGCAAGTGCATATTGTATAGTGAGAAATAACTTAGCATATATCATTAATCATAGCAATGTGGGGCTTATAGCTTTTCACTTCAAACATGCAAGAGTGAAATAAAGCAGTAGATAGGAAACTTTTATCTTGCTTAGGTTTGACTAGGATTCTGTCTGGAGTTTTTTCAAGGTTTTCAAAAGATAACAACTTGCTTAAGTCCTCCAAGATTCACTCAATCACTCAATGGTGTTTAAATCCTCACTTAGGCCAAAATGTAGCCTCTCCTATTTCTAAAGAATGATATGTGGAGTTATAGGTGGGCTAAGAACCATGAGCAAATTGCCTGATGTTTATTGCTAAGCTAGACACTCAGATCATAAGGAGCAGCAAATCATAAAAATTGATCAAGATGTGCATGTGTGGTTATGTGGAAGTGTATAGAGAGATATTTCATAATCCTTCCTAGTTAATTTCTGGGGTCTAGAGCTAATGATAATTCTCTCTCTTTTTTTTGGATACAAAGTGAGTAGACAAAAGATGTGTCCTCACATTTTCTTAGGACATAGTCCTGTTTTGAGCTACTTTGCTCACTTTTTTTTTCTTCAGGACATAGTCCTTTCTTGAGCTACTTTGCTCATTTTTTTTCTCTCTCTTTTAGCTCTAGATTTCCCCAGACATCTATAGGAAAGGATCTTTGAAATGAAAAAGGGGAAGAGGGAGAAATGCTTATTCCCAGTGTAGGAATAAGCATAAGGCTAGCAATGGGATGTTTGTCAGGGTATTGCATATCTCCGGTGTAGAGAATAAGCAATTTATTTGGTGGTTGCAAACTTCCAAAGTGGAAAGTAGGCAAATTATGGTGGGTGTACATGAATCTTGATTCAAAAGATATGATAAGCTTCTCTACTAAGATCTATGAGGTCTAACAAAGCTCAACACAAACAAAGCTCTTTGTGGTTTTGACTAATGACTAACAAATATTTGGCTGGTGGTGGGATGGGATAAAATCTAGGAGGAACTTTTAGCAAGGTTTTCATAATTTTTAAAAGAAATCCTCCAGATTAGGTCCTAATTTCACCTTAGCAAGTTTAAAGAATTACTCCATTTCTTACTAACTTTACTCACTAAGCATGATTTCAGTTTAAGCATGTGCAACCCACAAAAGCTACAACTTAGATAAGACCAGTTATTCAAACCATAACAATAGCATTTGCATGACATATTTCAAATCTTATTCAGGTTTCAACTTGTTTAAGCAGATTTTATCAATTTTATTCATAGAGTGGTTATTTAGGCAAGCATGTGACATTCAAAAGATATAGAATTTAAGAACTGAATGTAAAGTGTAGGCTTGAGACATACCTTATCGGAGCGGGAGTCTCCCCCAAGCTGGCTTCTTGCTTGGTGAAAAGCCTTCTTCTTTCTCGGTCGGAGCTCTTGTTCTCATTTTATTAAAGGGAAACTATCTAATATTGTGAAAAGGGAAACTATCCTATTATGATATTTTATTATTCTAACTAAGTTAACATATACCTATGCATAAAACTAATGATAACTGATATATTTTTTTTAGTTTCATGCATGACATATGTTATTTATTCGAAAAAAGGAAAATTTGAAGGAAAAAAAAAGTAAAACCATACCTTAGGTCCATGGAGTTTCATCCTTATCGGGTGGATCTTCTTCCTTGGGCACTTCTTCTCTTAGTACTCCATCTGGTTCTTCTTCTTTTGGCACCTCTCCCTCGTTATGTGAATCACACAACTTAGGAGGAGGCGGTTCTCTCTTTCTGCTCCACCCTGTTCTTGGGCGCCTCTTCTTGGTACGAACGGGTTCTGCTTCCTGCATGTTAGCGGCATATGCGGGACCACGGGAGAAGGAGAATATTTCCTTCCTCCCTCCTAATGTCATTTGAATTTTACCACTTCCCACATATATGCAGGCATCAACAGTGTTCAAGAAGGCTCTACCTAAGATTAGAGGCACATCTTTCCTATTTCCCATATCTAGTATTATGAAATCAGCAGGAACATAGGAACCTCTAATATGAACAGGTAAATCATTAACTATTCCTTCTACATAGCAAGTGGATTGATCAGCTAGCACAACATAGGCAGATGTGGATGACATGGGTGGAAAGAACGAGTTTTCATAGAAATCTTTAGATAAAATATTCACACTCGATCCTAAATCACACATGGCATTTTTAAAGACTTCACCAAAGATTGAGCATCTAATTATGGGACTACCAGGATCACCCTTTTTAACAGTCATGGTTTGATCTTCATAATAGTTAAAATATTTTATTTCCACCATATTTGCAGTTTCCATGTCAGGTTTAGCAGGAATTTTGCCAGATTCAAAAGATGGTATGGTAGCAGCAAGTTGAGCTAATTGGGTTTCTAACATCTTATTAAAGCTAAGTTGATTTTTCAGAGCAGATGAGAAATCTTCCAATTTAGCATTTATATTCTCAAGGGCTTTATCATTCGACATTAATTTCTTATTCAAAAATTCAGTAGTTCTACCTTGTGAGTAAACTAAATTCTTTAAGAACGAGAAATCATCAGAATTATGAAAATTAGAGCGAGGGAATGAATTGTTACCTTGAGAATTGGAGTGCTGATTCCATCCTTGATTCTCTTGACGGAAACCGTTACTGTTGTTGATGAAGTTCAAATCTTCATGTAGCTCGGGGCAGTGGTTCCCAGAATGTCCGGTTTCTCCACAGACTTCACAAGTCATGTAGGATTCCAGAGATTGGACACTCTCTTGTTGGTTCATCTTCTCACATCTGTCTAGCTTCTTTGCCAGCAGGTCCATCTTGGCCACGATCATGTCGGCTTCCTTAACGGAATGTATACCTCGCTTACAAGGCTGTAGTCTTTCGTCATTCCATCCTTGGTTTGACACCATCTTCTCTATGAGAGCCTTAGCATCTGCAACATTCAGAGAAAAGAATGCACCGCCGGCGGTGGCATCCAAGTGGCTTCTAGAGTGGGGTTAGGCCATGGTAGAAGTTTTGGATCAATAGCCAGTCCTCCATACCATGGTGCGGACAAGCAGTGACATACTCTTGCAACCTCTCCCAAGCCTCGGGGATAGATTCCTCGGCTTGTTGCGTAAAGCTGGAGATTTTGTTGCGAAGAGCATTCATCTTGCCCATTAGAAAGAATTTGGCGAGAAAAGAATTGGAACACTTGTCCCAAGTGTCTACAGCGTTGCGATCGGTATAGAACCATTGCTTCACTTTTCCTAGCAAAGAGAAAGGAAAGAGACGAAGACGAATGGCTTCTTGGGTTATCCCCTTAATGGTGAAGGTGTCGCAAATCTCCAAAAATTGTTGGAGGTGAGCATTGGCATTCTCATGAGCCTTGCCACAGAACGGGCTAGCTTGGACCATCGTGATCAGAGCCGGTTTCAACTCAAAATTGAGGTTGGCATCGATCACGTCTGGTCCTATCGCTACATTAGCGGCAGAAGGAGCAGAAAATTCACGAATGGTCTTATTGGCCATCGTGAAGATAGAACGAGACAAGAAAGAAAGAAGTTGAAGAAGATGAAGGAAAAAGATAAGAAGAGAAAGAATGGGGTAAGATGGGATTCGCTAAGCGGGAGCTTAAGTGAAGATAAATTCGACACGGACTCAACCGATACACCGATTGCCTTCCCCGGCAATGGCGCCAGAAATGCTTGTTGACACTTGCTAACGTCGTTACTAGGAGTAGACTATGGAGTCTATCCCCGGCAACGGCGCTAGAAATGCTTGTTGGTAGTTCTTAGCTACACCTAGGATAGGGTAACTAAAGTAGCTATCTACTAATGCCAAGCTGGGTTGTCAATCCCGACACTAGTAGGAGCTAGCTAGCGAGAATGCAATCTACCAGGAGGAGATTCTGCAAGCGCACAGAACTATCATAGTAGAACTTCGCCTGGGAGTACCAGGTGTCGATTTATTTGATCCCAAGGGAAGGCTAGGGTGGTGTATGAGTTGAGTCAAGGAGGGGATGAGAGTCGAAGAAATAAGAAAAAGGAAAAGGGGAGAAGGGAAGAGAAGAGATGGAAGGCTAGAAAGAATATATGGGTGGATAGGTAAGGATGAAATGGATGGCTAAGGTAGGGTGGATGGATAGGTAGATAAATGGAATAGGATAACTAAGGGTAACTAAGATAACTAACTACTAACTACTAACTACTCCTAGATAACTACCAAGCAAGATAACTACGAAGCAAGATAGTTACGAAGCAAGGCATGCAAAAGACAATAAAGCAACTAAGTTGAGTATAGTTTTATTCCTATCTTGTCAAGTATCGAGGCGTACTAGCCTTTACCACTTACTTAGGTTGAACGCTAGCACAACGAGCCTTACTGTTAAACTGGGCCAACTACGTGGTGGAATTCAAGGCGCACAGGGCTGTCACCACCTGCTTGCTACCACAACTATCTGGGGGTCCAGCCGTATCTGAAGGTAAGTCTATAACTAAGCACCACGCTTAACTATATTCTAACTATCTCTACCCTAGCTTTGAATAGAGACACCCTTGCGGACGTCAGAGCAAATACTTGACTTAATAAGATAAACACTAAACTAACTAAGCAACCTATTGGCAAAGATCAAACACTAAGCTCACTAGAGATTAACTACTATGGCTAAGTGAATTGAACTGTAGGATAGCTAGGCACTCAAGCAATCAATCAAGTATACCACTCAATACTGATAAGTAGAATAAAGTAATACTTGAAATGATGAACTAGAATATAGTAAAGTGCTTGAGATACAAGAGCAAAACCTAAACTGGAGATGAAGGAAGACTCTTCCCAGCTCCAGAACCGATCACTCGCACGCCTCTACTCTTGAGCTAAGCCTTGAGCAGCGCTACCGCGAGGGCAAAGATGCCTTGCTCTACTAGCTACCTACTTGCCTAAGCTCTCTGAGCTCTAACTTGCTTGCTTCTACTTGCTTTGCTTCTCTTGTGTTGTGGTGGTACAAATGAAGTAGTGTCGCCAGGGGGGTATTTATAGCCCAAATGAGTGAGAGGGGTTCTTATAGGGGGCAGCCAGCCGACCTAGGGCTAACCCTAGTGGCGGGCGCCAGCCCTAGGTGGCGGCCGCCACCTCCCTCACCGTTGGATGCACCGCCTTGGCTTCAATGACATCTAGGTGGTTGTCCAAGGCGGTTTGGAGGTCGGTTGCATGTCCTAGCAACCGCCATTCAACCTTGATCCACGCCACTTCATCTTGAGCCGTCCGATGCCACTGACCTAGTGACCAAGGGCCAAGATTTGGCCCTGGGGAGGTCACACGGATCGGTGACGTGGCAGGGAAGCCAACCCAAGTGGCGAGCGCCACTTACAGGTGGCGGGCGCTACCCCCCCTTAGGCCCATTTGGGCCCTGCTGAGTGGGCTTGGCCTCTGGTGGGTCCATATGTCCAAATTTGGTTCAAATCCTGCATTCAAATAAAATTCTATGGACATGTGGAATTTGGTTAGTTTGAAACCTATTTGACTACATTTCATGCCTTTTTGGTGTACTTTAGGGTCAAATGTTGATGGTAAAACAGGTGTTTAAGGACCGTCAACAGGAGTCACAGACGAGCATTTCACGGATGCAGATGCTTTACAAAAGGAGCAGTTTTCACAGAAGGCTCCTAAGTACAGACTACTCATCAAATAACCTGTTTAAGACAGATTGAGCATCAGAAGCCTGGGCGAGCACGGTCGCATGATCTTCATAATTTTCCAGGAGATCTTCAATATCCTCTGGAAGCTCGCCACCTTGGAAACTAGTCGGCATGGCGGAGAAGTCCTCGTGCGTCTGGGTGGACATCGCCGCCAGCCCCAAGGCGACACCATGGTGTATGCCGTGAATGGCAACTTGATCGACACGGCCGACCGCATCATCAAGGCGCGCCTCCACGGTTTCCCCCTAGGCGTTCAGCTTGTCGGCCACCCTGGTTCCCGCAATCTTCAGGCGCTCAATCTCTGCTGATAATGCTGAACAAAAAGGGAATACATCAGACAAATGAGTCCAATTAGAGAAAAATAGGAATCAAGTGGAGATTTTTTCTAACCTGAGATTGCATCGCAGAATTGTTTCCGCTGATCCTCCCAATCAAGTTGGTCGATACCATACTGCTTGGAGACCTCGCTCAACTCCTCTCGGGCCTTGTCCCGTTCCTCCTTGAAACGGCAGGCGTCACGGTGGTTCCACCGGTCGGAGTAGTAGGAATCTGAAGAAGAATCTGAAGAGTCAGAGGATTTGGAAGACCCGGATGATGGAGTTCCAGGTTGGGGGAGGAGATGGCCTTGGCTACTGGAGATGAATCTTATCTTAAAAGTAAGAGGAGAATCGAAATCGAAACAATGGGCGAACAGGGGAATAGAGATTGCAAGGGGGCAGGATAGCCGATTCTTACCCATGGTGCCGGCGTTGTGGTGCTTGGCTGCCCTCCGCTTCTCCTTCAGCAGGTCGTTTGCCGCGGTCATCGCTGTTCGCCATCGCTACAGGATTAGGGTTTTTCTTTCGAGTTGAGCCAGCAAGAGGAAGTGAGGAAATGGTGGCGAAGATGCGTAACTGCAAGTACTAGTCAAGGTTGCAGAAGGGGATTCATTTATAAGTCGGAAAAAGAGTCGTGGCGAAGTCTACGGAGTAGTGGGATAAGAATGCCAAACGACGGAGCAGGGTTTTCATTCGGCTGGGCCATTTTTTGAGTTGGGCCAGGCTCGGTTAAGCCAAATACTACTCGGTTATCTTCTTGGAATTCGTTTCGGCTATCAGAAAACGAGGACAATCGGCTATATCTCATTACAGGAAAATTGAAGAAGAGAAGCTGACTGCGTTCTCAGACAAGTAGAGGTGTGGGAACACGAAAGTAGTTTTACAAAGACGAAGTACATTACACTTGGTTTGTTACAGGATCAGTGTTTACTCATGCAAAAGCTGATTGATCGTCTTTATGGCCTCGGCTCTGATTCGGCTGATAGTATCAAGCACTTTTTGATCTTCGTCTTCAGATTTTTGGATGTTGGATAATTTAGCTTTGATTTGTCGATCCTCTTTAAGAGCCGAAGTTATCTTCAATGAAGCTGCTTCTATGTCCTTCGGCAGGACAGCCATGTTAGCCCTATGAGATTGGATTTTGGTGTTCAGATTGGCTAATTGGGTTTCTAGCTTGCTTTTTTCTTCCTCCATGATTTTCAGTTCGGATTCCAAAGTTGCCAGAGAATTTTTTGCAACTTGGATATTGGAGTGCAAATCTTTGATTTCCAGCTTCTTCGAAGATCTGTCATTCTGTAAAGCAGCCTTAGATGAAATGTTTTTAGTTGCTCTCCTTACCATTCCAAGAAAGTTGTCGAGGCAAGCTGCAGATTCCAAGTGAGCCAGAAGAGCAGAAGGGATGTCTTCATCGATGAGCTCAAGAATATCTCTTATCTGATCTGCGTCTCGGGCCAGACTGACGACGTCCTTGTTAAACAGAATAATTACTTCCCTCAACCGAGCCTGGTTTTCTGTTGACAAAGTATGTTGGGAGGTGTTTTCTTCGCCTTTCTCGGTGATATAATCTTCAGTAGGGAAAGAATAACTCGCGGTCGGCTCTTTAGTATTTTTCTGAGAAGGGGGAAAAGTGTTAGCCGACTGAATGCGTTTTGGTGAAAGCTATGTAATTCAGGGACAGAAACTTTGCCTGCTGAGCTGGTTGATCGTCAGAGGACGCTGTGCCTTGGCTTGTTCGAGGGCTTTGTTGAATGTTCGGGAGAGACGGGCTTGGAGTATGATCAGGAGATGGCTCTGCTTCCATTTCTTTTAAAACTTCATCTGTTTCAAGTAGTGACATAAGTATGTGACAACAGAGGGGAGGATGGCCGAACGCGTTACCTATGGTTTCGTCGGCCTCTTTATTTTTTGAACCTTCAGGGGTTTTTGGATCTTCAATTTCATCCTGGATTTCTTTTGTAGAAGCCTCAGGGGATATTTTGGTAGTTGCTGAAGTACTACCTGATTTTAAGATTTTGGCTTGTGACTGCAACAAGTGATGCAACATAGATTAGATCAGATTTATTACCGAGCAGAGTTGCTTAGCACAAAATGGAAGATTCATACCTTGGAAGATAGTTTAACCCTTTTGGTCCTTGGTTTCTTGGACGAAAGAACATTCTCAGGTGCTTTTCTTTTGCTATCCCCTCCTGGAGGCACAATGGTTGAAATTGCAGGGATCTTCATGAAGGTGTTTAAATTTGGGGCGTTGAAACCAAGAGCAGGATTGGGTCCAGCCGGGTAATACTGGATCGCTCTGACAGGAGGTGCAGGCTCAGGATCCTACGTATGGCCGAGTATTAGGAAAAGATTGGATTCAAGAATGGAAAATGATAGGTGTGATGAGATTACCTCACTGTCAGAAGCAAAGTCAGGTTGCAAATTTTGACACAAGGGGTGAACTGGCACACTGAAGAGATGAGCATGCCACTCTCCCCACCAAGAAGTAAAGAAAGGATGAGTGGTGTCCACTATCCCAAATGGAGATGGTTCATATGTTGGCAGCTCCCATCCTAATTCAAAGACTTTTTTAGCTATTATCCCCTCCATAATTACTTCTCTGGGTCTTATTGCTGTTGAGAAGTAGAGTCTAGGGGGCAATTGGCCACATCCTAATTGTCTGGCCACCATGTTTGGATAATAGAACTCGTAGGTAGACTGTACTAGTCTTCCATGGTGAAATTCGGCTGGCAGAACACAGGGTTTGATGAAGGAGTTGAAAATTTCAGTAGATGCTTTGTCTGCACAGCCAGATTCGTAGTTGAACTTGCAGGGAAGAGTCAGATTTTCATTCTCTTTGTAGGGAAGCCAAAGTGCATTGCCAAAGCCTTTGAAGAATAGCTTGAAGAGATGACCAATATCCATATCAATGCTGATAGATGATGCTGCTTCTCCATAAGTCTGACATGCTTTGACTCTTGCTGTTTTGCCTTCAGCATAATTGATCGAAGGGAAGCTCAAGTTGAGAAGGCTCACAGAGACTATCTGATGCATATATAGTTGGAGCCACATCTGGACCAACCACCAAGGACCATTCACACAGGAGATTTCTCTGCCTGTGTGCATCTGAAGAGTAATCTAATGCATTATATGATAGACAGACCCCAAGAGGTATTTGCCTAGAGGGATTTGAGTGCCTGCAGACAAATCTTCAGCCATCACCATATGATTCAAAGTAGGTTCATTGGATTTTCCACACAAGATGAATCTACATAGCCACATATTCATAAAGGCTTTTAGCTCTTTGTCAGAGACGGTGTTGGATGACTCCATATAAGTCTGAATGTATTTGGCCCATCCACATCCAGAATTGACAGCTCTTTGGTTACTTTTGTTCTTGTATTTGTAAGGATATACTGGTAGTGCTACATTCAGACCCGTCATCATGAAGACGTCGGCTAAAGTAATGATCATCATACCATGGCCGAAAATGAAAGCGTTGATGGCGTTGGACCAGAAATGGGAAGCTGCTATCAGAAGAGTGTCGTTTCTGGGTGTTTCTGATAAAGATAACTCCAAACAGTGGCCAATGTCTTGATTTTCCCAGTGGCTGCTGCTTTTCTCAAACATCCTCCGATACCAATTTTGCCATCCAACAATTGGGGGAAAAGGCTAGTTCTTGAAGGTGTTCGGTCAGTGATTCGGTGAGGTAACTCCAGATTTAAAGGGAATTCTTTGGGTTTCTTTCTCGATAATCTCCGTTGGGTCGAGATTTCCCATTGGACCAAGGAGGTAGGATCCAGGGTTGGCAGCATAGGGAATCAGGATTTGGTTCTTGAATTCCTTCAAGAAACAGCGAATAGAGGAAAAGGTGAATCGAAAGAAGAAGCTAGCACTAAATTACTGAATATGTGAAGTTTACCTCTGGGATCTCATCTTGGGTCGCCATCAAAGGTTCAAAGTAAGATCGATTATGCAGAGGTTTGAATTTCTTGAGCGGCGGTTACAGTGCCAAAAAGTGAAAACCTAGGAAGGGAGAAGCTTGCAGACAATTTCAAAATAAAATTGACTTTTATCCCGAAATTGAGGGGGCATGTGTTGACACCAGATTTTCACACGCACGAGAGAATGTCAAGAGGGCCCAACCAGCAGCAGGAGGAGCATTCGGTAAACGACCGAGCGGTCGGCTAATCTTCGAGATTTCGGCAAATGCCTATGCAGTTGGTTGTTTTGCGAAAAACAGTGACCCCATTCGAGAAGTAAAGATGGCTTGCACGAGAAAATACGTGACGATGGAGGATGCTGAGAAGAATAGGAATAGTATTTGTATCTTTTCAAAATTCATTGTATAAGTCGTGATTGTTTGGGACTCGCGTTTCGTCCAGGGTATAAATATAAACCCTCGACCATTGTAAAAAGGGTTCACAACAATATCAATACAAACCGGCCCCGTGCCATCTTCGAGTCCCTAAGTCGTGTCGTCGAGTCCTTCGAGAGGAAACATCGATCCGTCGACCTCCGTAAGTACCGGCAACCTTGTTATCATGTCTAGTATCATGCGGTGGATTTAGATATGATGCAAGTAGTCTCGTATGTTAGGCTTAGTATCGTGCGGCGGATTTAAGCTTATGACGGGAAGTTTTTTCTTGTGCCTTGTATCGTGCGGCGGATTAAGACATGAGTAAAAATAGTTATCGGCTCCATTAGATTTGGCAGATCTAGTAGATTCATTAAGTTATCATGTGTTATGTGTTTTATTTATTTAATTCCTGTAACACTCTTTTGCCCAATCTAGATTGATCTCTATTCGGCCTTGTTTCACAAGTTTGCTTGTGCTTTGCTAATCATAAGATCATGATGGCCGGATCAGTTTTCAATCTAGGTTGTTACATGTTGTGGGTTCATACATGTCGATTATGTTTACGCTTTGATAGAACTGGGTGTCATGCGACAGATACAGGTTTTAGATCAGTTTGATCATGTTTGCTTGTATGTTCCTTCCTCATGGACCCCAACTCGGCTAGTTTGCCAATTTTGGTTAAGCTTACATGAGCAATGAGCTCTTATAGATCTATGCAAATATATGCATGCTTTTAGCTTGTTATAATTATATTGTATCATGCGGTGGATTAATCTAATTATAGGAAGTGGTATAGACTTATAGCAAGTGGTATCATGCGGTGGATTAGCTTCGCTTAAGTTTATGCTTGACGGGTTTATGAAGACTAAACGTGCGGCAGATTAGTTGGATTAGCCTATGCATGTGTTATTTGAATAGATCTATTCTTGCAAGTTGCCTGTTTATAATATCCTTGATTCGCTCAAGCATGTCTTCCTTTTGCATTCGGCAGTTAATATGCTTCACATACTCTGTTCTCATACTTGCCGAATGGCTTTGTAAACATGCTCTGACAGACAACTTCTATAGCTGTGTGCCGTCGTGACTGGCTTTCAAAGCCGTACATATGGAACTGTCTGGTTTTACCAAGCATGTTCCAGAGGTATTCTCACGCTTTATCCCTTGTTGGTTTTCAGGTCAAACCGACTGACACGTCTCCGGATTCAGCACACTCCGGGCACCCGATTGAAGCTAGCCTCGTTCGACTTGCTGTGTGCCTTGGCGCAAGCGTCACTTTTTGCGTCAACAAGTCTACTCTACAATTTGGAAGCTTTGAGACTAACACTACTTTCAAGATTATCATGTGTGTAGTAGTCTCATTGCAAGGAAAATGGAGTTCTCGGAGACAAGCATCATGTGTGGTGATAATCCAATTGGCATCTACATGTGGTATTCCTAACCGATATCATTATGTTGATTTCAATTTGATACTCTTATATGCTTTCTCCATGCATTATATAGATTAAACTCCTTTGTGCTTTAATTTGTCGGTTATGCATATGCTTTTGCCTTACATCATATGTATGCATATGCTTAGGGGGAGTTTTAGCTTACATAATGTTTCCTCTCTTGAGCTTTAATGTCTTCCTTTTTGGTGTTTGATTCCAAAGGGGGAAAATGTGTAGGGACCAAAATCAAGCCCAAACTAAAACAAACAAAATAACCAAAATCAAATTTTCAAAAAAAAATCTATGGTTATGTTTATGGGAATGGTTCAAAAAGGGAGGAAGTGATTTATGGAGTTAGGGGGAGTCTTAATCCATAAAGTCACAAAGAGGGACTCTATGGCAAGGGCAAGATATGCTAGAATAAATATGTTTCATTTTGGTATCTCTGAAACATCATATGATCTTGCCTTTGCATTGCATCCTAGCAAGTAGATTGCATTTTAAATTATGTATCTATTATTTGCTTGTTTTGGTCGTGTTGTCATCAATCACCAAAAAGGGGAGATTGTAAAGAAAATGGACCTCGAACCATTTAACTTCGGATTTTGGTGTTTGATGAACAACATAACCAAATTGGACTATTGCATTTGCAAGTGTTTGTTTTGTAGTCCAATAGGGTGCAAATGTGACTTGGACAAAGGCTATGTGATGATCCGATGATCAACACCTCAAGGAAGATATTAGAAGCTTAGTAGAAGACCCTCAAGATCAAGCAAAGTCCAAGGCACAAGAATGGAACCAAGACGGTGCAAGAAACCGCGAAGAACTGAAGAAAAAGGAGTGACCGGACGCTGCTTCGCAGTGACCGGACGCTGACCCGGATGCGTCCGGTCAGTACCTCAAGCCGACAGCGCCACGTTCGCGTGACTAGACGCTACGAACGTGTTGCGATCGGACGCGCCGAAGCAACTGTTCCTCAGCGAAACCGTGTGACCGGGCGCTATGTATACGATCGGACGCTGAGCCCCAGCTGAGTCCGATTGAATACAGAGAGGTTCCAGAGGCACGAAAACACGATCGGACGCGTCCGATCGTCTGTGACCGGACTCATGCCAGAGTCCGATCAGTGCCTGTGCAGGCTGGCAACTAGCCGTTGTGAGAGACCGGACGCGTCCGGTCAGGACGTGACGAGCGTCCGGTCGATGGCAGAAAAGCCCATCTCTTTGCCCAATGGCTCTATTTGGTTGGGGCTCTATAAATACTCCCATGGCCGGCCAAAAACAGTAGGTTGGAGCTCAAGGAAGTATACCAAGTGCATAGACACATATTTAGTTGCTCTAGCCACCAAAGTGCTCAAGTGATATACTCGGTGATTAGTGTATGTACTTTGCGAAGTGCTTAAGCTAGTTAGACCACCGCTTTGCGCTTGCTCTAGGTGTTAGGCCTAGTGTTTAATGAGGTTGAAAACCTCTTATCTACCGGTGCTTGCGCGCACCGTGGTTGTACATCGGCGGGGCTTGTAGTCTTGCGAGATCGTAGCAACCGAGTTTGTGGTGTGGCCGCCTCCGTGTACCGAAGGGAACAAGGCTCGCGACGCTTTGGCCAGAAACTTGATAGTGAAGACGGCGGAGAGCATCCGGGAGAGGCTTTACCATGAGTGGCTTAACTGGAGACCCACTTGCGTGTGGGGAAGATCGGAGCTATCCACGGAGTTACCCGACCGGGAGCTTGACCCTTGCGAGGGATTCCTTGCGAGGGGCTCCAACGAGGACTAGGGGGAAGCTTGCGCGCTTCTCGATACCTCGGTAAAAATACCGGAGTCGTCGATGAGAGTTTGCATCTCTATCACACTCTTTAGCTTCCGCATTTACATTGCTACCTTGTTCATATGCTTTACCTTTCCTAGCTTACTTGCTAGTTGATAGGTTTGGAAACTAGGTAGCATAACTCCTTTTTGCGGTAGAGATAGCAAACACACATAGCAAAACCTTAGTTGGACATTAGATAGTTTACTTTCTTGCATAGGTTTTGTCTAGGTGGATTTTAGAGGCCTTAGTTTAGAGTAGAAGTTTTAAGTTGTCTAATTCACCCCCCCCTCTTAGGCGTCACGGTCCTTTCACTCGCGGATCCGCTAACGAAAGGCTTACGACCCACAGTGTTCAAGGAACACTTTGCCGGCATGGGGTTAATGGAAAGCCTATGATTCCTGGACTAAAGGGCCCAAAAGCAAAAGTATCTATTTCAGAACAGAGATGAATATTATGGCTGTTAAGTCTATCGGCAAAAGACCATGACGATGAGGCATGCTTTTTGCGCAAATCTGTAATGGAATGAGAAAAGTAAAAGTAAAAGAAACTAGTGAGATCAAGGGGGAGATTTTTAGGATGATCTCCTCACTAAATAGCCCGACGGCTATTAGGCTTGACCTCGCGCCCTGATCGGGGGCGCCCAGCCCATTTAATGGCTGGTGGGCCCTCGTCGCACTGCGCATATAAAGAGGGTGGGGGCTGGCGGCTCTCAGTACAAGGTTCACCGTGAGCCACTGTTCCCCACCGACAAACCCTAACCCGATCTAGTGAGGGGCGCAACCAGCGACAGGAAGCTCCACCGCCGCCGTTCCTCATCCTCGTCGCACTGGACCACGTCCGTCTTCGTCACCATCGGCGTACTCCTACCCCTGCGTCTCCCACCCACGCCGTCGTCGACCCCGAGACGCCTCCGGACATGGCGGGTGACGGCTCCACTTCTTCTACTACCTCTGCAGGTTCAAACAACCTCGGTATGCATCCCCAGACTCTCCTTCCCTTCGGATCTAGTCCCTAGTAGCTCATAGGACATTGTTTATGTAATGTTATGAAGTTTACCCGACTAGATCTACCTCTAGTCGATCCTGTGTTTCTAACATATGAGAGCCATGCAAACCTAGATTTCAAATTGTTAGAGTGCGCTTTGTATGTATTGGTGTTTTGGCTCCGTATTCACTAAAGTGATATTGAAGATTTGTTACTCTTGGTGTCTTCTAGCAACTAGATGGTTCGATGGAGGATTATGTGATCTTCCCGGTGTAGTTTCTTGATGGGAGGTTCATGTTGGTGTCCACGGTTTGAATCCCGCTATTACTGAGTGAAGAATGGGTATCCTATAGTAGAGATTTGAGAATTGATGACTGAAGTAAGCTAAGCAGAGTCTTTGTGTCTCTTTGTTGCTCCATTGTAGATTAGCAGGTTAAATATGGCAACAACCCAATATCATGAAAGAAAATACGGTTTCCTTGTTCAGTGCAAGTTCGTTGTTGTGACAACTAGAATAGTGCTATTATTTAGTGGAGAATGGGCATTCTCTATGCCTCTTTTACGTTCTTGCATTACGTTACTTTCTTGTACTATCTTAGTGTTTTCCTTGTTCATTGCAACTTCATTGCTGTGACAACACTAGAATTACTTGCTAGAACCTGCTATGCGTGATAGGTTTACTTTTAGCACAAATAATGGACTTCACACTTTAGTGTAAACTTTGCTAAGGCCATGTCTAATTTGTTGGCCCTAAGGAATCATTAGCTTGATCATTTTAGTCTTAGGTGCAACATGTGAGCGGGTGAAATAGTTATGCACAGGCTAAGTGTGTTGCTTTAATTGTTTTAGAGCATAATTTACCACATGTTTGGCCATTTGATCATTTTAGTCTGATGTTAAAAAATTATGTGTAATCAAGTGTCATATTTCAAGATTTTTATGCTTTATTTTTGAACTATTATATTAAATTGGGTTTTCCGTTATATTTTATTTGAAAAGATAATATGAATTATAACTTTGATTCTCCTTTTACTACCAAGACCAAGATTCAATCACGTGGCCAATATAAATAAGCTATTATTTTAGTAATGACATGTGTTATAATGATAGAGAAATATATAAGGATATTTTCTAGGCATTTTATTAGCATGTAAATGAATATTTAATTTTATATTCAATTAATATTACAATTTATATACCTTAAGAACATAGAGACTCCTTTTCTTCGTCATCTACCCAACTAAAGCATCATCTTATTTCTTTGTTTGATGTACCAAAGAAATCTCCCACTGAGATGGTCTCACTAAATCTACACGTGAAATTGTACCCAGAAAACTAACTCTATAATAATCAACCATCCAGATTTGTTTTATAACATTCTCTCTTCTTACTCACTCACATCCAACGGACCAGATTAAATATCTCTCCTTACTCACTCACATCCAACGGACCATATTAGATGTATGGTATACATGCTCCTCCTCCACACACGAAAAAAATATCAGATGAGATCGTGGGAGATAAAATATTACCAGAAAAAACACGCCACGCGCTAGATCGTGGGAGAAAAAACTATTGCCGAAAAAAAAAACACCCCAAGCGGTAATCACGTTCGCTTTTCCTTCCGGTGCGGATCAGATCTTCCAAGAAAACAACATCAGGAAAACAAACACCGTCTCTGTTCCTAGAGCGCTAGATCGTGGGAGGAAAAATATTGCCGAGAAAAAAGCAATCCAAGCGCTAATCACGTTCGCTTTCCCATACTGTACGAATCATATTATTGAAGAAAATAACATCACGAAAAAAACACCGTTGACGTTCCTAGCCGAGCGATAGGGCGAATTCCTTGCATGTGCGCAGAGTGTTACAGACGGCCGCCGTACAACAAAATTACGAGGTTGCCAGCAACACCGCCATCCAGCAAAATTGTGAGGCCGCCGTCCGAAAAAAAATTGCGAGGTCATAGTCCGAAGCGGAAAAATTTGCTAGGCTGCCGTCCGCTGTCCTAGCCTTGTGGCCGGCCAATTGCTTTGCGCGTGCCTAGGCCACGCTCACGAGGACGGCGTTAGCGAGGCCGCCGTCCACGCACTCGAGGCCAGCCAATCACCGTCGTCCGCCAAGCCACGCTCACGAGGACGTCGTCCATGATCTCAGCTGCGAGGCCACCGTCAGCGATCCGAAGCCGCCGTCCGACTCCCCGTACGAAGGCGACGCCGGCCAATTGCCGTCCACGATCCGAGGTCGTCGTCCAACTCCACGAATGTAGGTGAGACTCATGCACGCGATTTTGTCGTCCGTCTAAACGAACGTTGGCCGCCATTCGCGTACATACACGAGTGAAAAAAACACATGAAGCCATGCACTCGTGCCCACCGTCCGTGCAGCGAGGCCGTTGTCCGCGTCTACGCACGCGAGCCTTCACACGCATGCCACCGGTCGCCTCCGCATGCAAGCGCTCGACGTGTATGCTACAGCAGCAACGCGGTCACCGTCCATACAGCAATGTTATAGCACGGTTTTCAAAGAACAACGTTGTCGATATTGCTATTAGTTTATTGCAATAACAATTTATTATCATCTAAAATAAGGATTAGAAACGCATATAAAATTATTCTTTTACTTAAAGCATGGAGAACATTAATTAAGTCCATATTTTATTTACGATTATTACTATCCTTGTGATATTGTTAAATCATATGATTTTCGATGTCAGTAACATTAATTAAGAAAACTTTTTTTTTACTTTAATTCTAAACATAATATCTAACGTAGCTGACTAAGTTTTTCTACGATCCAACAATGGTCACAACCTACTTTTGAACGCTACAATGAAAGGTACCCTCATGAGTTGGCTCTCTTGGTCATCGTAAGCGGCGGGAGACTTCCAGACGATAAAATAGGAACGCCAAGTGACGGACACACAGTGTTCAACGATGTAAAGAACATCCAAACTCCAGGTATAACCATATACACATATTGTCACATTATATATACAGTAAAGCCGTAGCGTTAGCACGAGCACTAAACTAGTATACTAAAGGTTAACATATTTGATCTCAGCGTCCATTCATCCCAATATTATTGGCAAGTGGTCGCTAGTCCTTGCAATTGCATCGTTCAAAGTTCAAATCTCTAGCTTCTCGTGTTGGTACTAAATTCCGAGTGTATACGAGCTTGTTTGATAGAGCTTCATCCGATTCTGAATATCTGTAAAAGATGATTCTTTGAAAGTAGTGATTCTACGTCGAAAGTGATTCTCTTGATTCTTTAGCATAAACTTTCAAAATCGTAAGAGAATCACTTCACATAATTAGGAGAAGCTAATTTTTTAGCTCAGCCTCTTAGGGCATGTTTGGGAGAGGTGTGCTCCTTGATTCTCTAGTTGCGCTCTCTGATTCTCTGGTGAAGTGATTCTGTGGCTGAAAATGATTCTCTTTGATTCATTAACCTAAACTCTCAAAATCAGGATAGAGAATCACTTCACAGAATCAAGTGAAGCTATTTTTTATTTAGCTCTCACACTTTTAGTTAATTTCAGAGAATCACTTCACAGAATCAGTGAAGAATCACTTCTCGCTGAAAAATACGTATGATAGTCAAAAAGTGATTCTCGCTGAGAATCTGCTATGCAGAGCGCTCTCAAACGGCCCCTTAGGTCACTCAGAGAACAAGGGCGGAGCTAGAGAAATATTGAGGGGGGGTGCGGCTATGCGGGCTTATTTCATAGCACACGATAGTGTAATTTTAAAATACTATTAAACTTTTTTCTTTCAGATCTACCAATTAATAACAATGTATATCAACAATGAAGTAGCGGTAAGGGCACTCACAATGCAGACTCTATCATAGAGTCTAAATCCATTTATTACACTCATATTTATTATATTTTGCTGATGTGACAGTGTATTTATTGAAGAGAGAGGAAGAAAAAGAAGACTCCAAGTCTTATTTAAACTCTAAGTCTATGATGGCTTCGAGGTAATAAATAGACTTAGACTCTGAGTAGAGTATGCATTGTGAGTGCCCTAATAATGCTTACCATCTACCAAAATATAGCTAGAGGATGCTACAATTACAAACAAAAGATTATGTCGACATTGACAAAATTTACGTGTTGTGCTTCTAAGTTCTTGAAGTGATAAACCACGTCATCCACTTTTAACTATGTTCAAGGTAATTTCTAAACTCATCAAAGCATTCCAATTGATACCTTTTAGCAAAAAGTCTACTTAACCCCCTCACCTATTAAGGGTTGTCTACTCAAGCCCCCAAACTATGAAACCGTCTGTTTTACTCCCTGAACTTTATAAAACCGGTCAAATTACCTCCTTATGCGGTTTTAGACGCTGGTTTTGCTACAGCAACAACGGTTTTGGTTTTTTCCTTTTTATTTATTTTGGCTGAATCTTTGAAAAATCATAGTAAATCACAAAAAAACATAAAATGGAAAATTCAATTTTGTTGAACTCCACGTGAGTAGATCTAAAAGTGGCAGCCGGGGGACGGGGGAGGAAGAGCAGGCGGACCGGACGACGGTCCAATCTCATGGATGGAGGGCTCTCCTCGTCCGTCCCCGTTGCTTTTTCGACTTTTCGCCGTGTTCCTGGCGTTTGTTGGTTTGTGTACTGGTGCATTTGACTAATGCAACAACTGCAAATTTGTACCCATTTGAGCGGCCTGTGGTATTACTTTTATTTTGACAATTCTTCCTCTTCGTCAAGTGTGTAAAAGAATGGTTGTTGAGCTGCTGATCCAGAAGCATGGATGGACTTGCCGAATTTGGACCTCAGCTTCCAGCTCGAAGACTTCAAAAACAGGGTTCGGCAAACTTCTAACACGGTAATACGAGGTTCAAGTGTTTTGAAACACTGCCAAAGGAAAAATATATATTGGTAAGCTTTTTATAGCTCTGTTCGGACTTATAAAACGACTTATGTTTATTTGAACGACTAATTTATTGTAAAAGAAAAATTATATTATTTTAGAACTGATTTTATATGGATTTAAACAGATTTATAGCTCAAGCACTCCGTCCAGCCGTCCAATAATATTATAGTAATCCTTATTATTTTTCAAGAAGTCAATCGCTTCTAAATAAAGTTTCTTTTTAAAAACAAAAGGTACTAATTATGATCATCAAATAAATGCCATTAGTTATAGATCATGGAATATATATTACCTTTTAAAAAAATTTGGGAATATCTGGAGCAAGTGGTGGCGCAAGATGGTTGAAACCCTGAGATCTCGGCATATCATCGCATGTGAGGCTATCCGGAGATCTCAGGGTTTCAACCATCTTGCGCAACCACTTGCTCCAAACATTCCTAAATTTTTTTTATAGCCTCTACATGCGATGTCAAGGTCACTCGTCCATTTTCATGATTTTCTAACTTCGTTTGTATTTTTAATAATTTTAAATCCAATATCACGCAACTTGGTCGCCGTTTCTCGTGCACGAGACGGTCGAGTCTCCGTGCCTGTCCCCGGATACGGTGTCGAAATACCCTCTGAAGAATGAATACCATTTTTCGAATCGCTGAGTTTCATTATTTCATGCACCTGCAGTTCAAACGTGTGCCCCGCGGAAAAAATCATCAAATTAAAGAAAATGCGCAAAATATAGCAAGATGTATGGAAAACACTTCAAATTTGAAATCTTGGCTTGTAGTACTGTAGCAAGGCCACAGAAAAAATTGAGAGCAAAAAAACAAAAAAAAAATAATAATCTTTGCCGAGAGCTTCCTAAAGCCCTCGGCAAAGAGCACCAGGGCTCTCGGCATAGAGTTTACCAAAAAAAAATTCAAGCCTTTGCCGAGAGCCTAACAGGCTGTCGGCAAAGGTAACGGCGCAGGGGGAGCCGTTCGCGAGGGTTCCGTTTGCCGAAGAGTATTCTACGCCGAGAGCTAGGCTCTCGGCATAGGTTCTCTTTGCCGAGAGCCATACTTCGCCGAGAGTCTGGCCCTCGGCATAGAAATCATCGCCGAGTTTCTTATTGTGCCGAGAGCCAGTGTCCGTGTTTTAGCCCTCGGCAAAGCGCCAGACGCTCGGCAAAGAGCCCGTCTCCGGTAGTGATACAAATACTTGTAAATGATACCTTAACATACTTGTCAGTTCCATTCCACATGTCATCACTTTACCACAAACAAGTGGACTGTTAAAATACATAGAACGCATACGCAAGCAGAAGTCTAAGTGTATAAAATAGAAACAAATTATAGTTGCATACAGTGGTGGATTCAGCGGTGAGGCGGATGAGACTCTAGCCCCCCTATGACTGCTGGATTTATGGAGCCTCTAGAAATTTTTGTCATAGATATATACTGGACAGAGGCCGAAGCTGTTTCGAGGTTGAAGAAGCCATTCTAATATTTTTCTAGATCCGGTTGCATAATATTCAATATCCGAAGCTTATTACATGGAGAATTGCCGCTACAGATTTCAGTTGAGGTACTTATTGAACCAGTGGCTCATGTCTTGCAGAGCTTCCTTCGCACTAGTGACAGCGGATGCATCATCGTCGCTGTATCTCACAGCCCATCCATGCGCCACGCCAGGGAAAATTTTGACAAAGTGATCGATCTGCAGCGCAAAAAAAACATATTGGAGAACTGATGATTCTGTGAAATATTTTAACCTGAACTATGAATGCCTCACATGATCCAAAAGGCAAACTTTTTTTCAGTTATAATGATAGAGGTCGAAAAGGTAAATATGATCACTTTGGTGTGGGTTCAAAGTTCAAACAATCAGAAGTAGCTACTCTATTACTAACACGTAATGAACGGCTGTGCTTTCTAAACAATGGATGATGAAACAGTAAAATACCTACTTAAGACACCTTCGTGGTCTGTTGCTGGTAAAAAAAAATCATCAGAGCCAATTATTTCGGTACTCACAGAGTTTTGCATGCCAGTTTAATTCAGTGGAATCTGAACACTCTCATGTACATGTAAAAGTTTTACTAGCTTATAAAGATTAGGGTTTTAAAGATATTACTAGTACGACTTACTTCAGAGTTAGCTGAAAGAATCTGTTCGAACTGCTTTAACAATTCAGGCGGGGATGACCTATCGATTTCAGCTCCAAGTATGGAAATGGGACATTTGACCTCTGAGTATTAGATTAGATAGAAGCATATCAACGCGTATGTAATTCAATCTCTTGCGGTATTAGAACAACTTTATGGTGTCAGGGAAGAAACTCTAGCAAAATAATTGACCTTTGATATCATCGACAGTTAGTAAAGAAGGGTGTAACAATACAGCAGACTGGATCTCATGAACTTTCGCCAGTTCCACAACCACCTTTGCTGAAAGAGGTCAAATTTCTAGTGCATATAGTTTAAGAACAGAGAGATAAAAGGAAAAAAATAACGCTCAAAAGGCATTTTTAGGTTGCAAAAAGCTCAAAATAAAATGTTGTGAAGAATCCTTCTTACCGCCCCAACAATAACCTGCAGCTCCGATGCTCGACACTCCCTTCTCCTTTATAGCAGCAATTACTGGTTTTGCCTCTTCAAATGCATTTTGCTATTCATCACAAAAAAATGATTTTGCTATTAAAAGAAACAATTTTGGGGCTTAACAAACAAATGTTTTGTTAAGGAAACAATTGAGCCAAAAAAGGAACTGTAGAAGTGCAGAAACAATTATTGTTTGTGAGGCCTTAACAAAACACCATCATTATCTCAACACTCCGATATGAAACCATGGTGATTGGTGAGTGCTACCACCAGACAGAAAGATTCGGTTGTAGCAAAATACAGTTCGCTAAAGGAACTTATAGCTTAGGATGTTGTACGATATACTAAGGTGCTGTTTGGTTATGGCATTGTAACCTAAAGGAAATGAAATTAAAACTATACATGTTACTCTAAGGGAATGGAAATGAACTAATTTTGTTTCCATTTATGTTACCGTTGCACAAACCAAACAACACCTAAGCCATCATAGCATATTTAATAAAAGTATAGTTTGCAACCCTCAAAGTATGAGCTAAGTCTATATTTCATCCTTCAACTACAAAACCATTCACTTTTCAACTCTCAACTACTGGAACAGTTTAATTTACAACCTTGCCTCAATTTAGAGTGATTTGAGCGAGATGACATTGATGTGATAACATAACTAAAGGCTTATAGTATTTAAATTTTAAAAACTTGAAAGCTACATAAATACTTCTTCCATCTAAAAAATGACACTCTAGTTTTGCTCAAACTATGTCAAACTATCTTAGATTCATCATATAGTTTTATGATGTACGTACTTGAGAGTTTTCAGTTTTCTCAGGATTTCTACAGTGCTGACACTATGAACCCCAAAATAAAGTGCATTAGCTATGAACTACACGAAAATTACACATTTCCATACAATCAATTTACTACTGTAATAAAAAAGTAGTATTATTAAAATCAGGTTGAAGAGAAGACAAACCGGATTATGCGACTGCACCCACATTCCAGGATTGGTGCTGCTGAGGTCATATGGATCCCCATGCAGGAAATCAGGCACCACAACAAAGTAACCGGACGAAGCAACTTTGTCGGCTATCTTCCTTCGGGAGATAAACGTGTATAACATCATCAGTTACTAATGTACTACTCCCTCATAGCCAAAGCTAATGCAACTGAAACTTTAAATAACCCATTGGACAAATTTTTAACTGAAAGTAGATCATCATATTCAATTATTCATAACGTACCTCAGTTTTGGCGCTTCGAACCCTACAAAGAAGAACGGATTTCAATGCTATGCTAGCAAATAAAACACACAAGAACTTTGAAGCTTGACTCAGGGGCTCGGAGCACGAGAGATTACCGAAGGCGTCGGAGATGAGGACGACGGCCGCCTTGGACCCGGCGGAGCCGGTGACGTATGCCTTCTGCCCGCCGAAGTCGTCGACAACCTCTCCTCCTCCGCTGGCCGGCTCCAGCGCCGGCGGGTTCTCAAAGCAGTGCGAGCTTGCCATGCTCTGTCACGCAGTTCTTTCTTTCTTTAGTTTTGTTTGTGGATGCTGTCGGATATACACTAGTTTGTTTATTATATACTCCTATATATATACAAATAGATTTGAATCGCGAAGAGCTTTCTCCTTCAGAGAAAGTTGAAGCTGGCCGAAGGCGCGCGCAGACGAGATTCGGTGGTGTACTGAGTGCTAGCTGTGATCTCACTGCTGACGCAAGGTCCATTCTGGAGATAGTGCGGGGATTTGTGAGATGTAATTATAAATTTATGTTTCAAGGCACGTCAGTCACCGCTTCTTATCAAAAGCTAGGACTGATGTCAATATAAATTTCTTCATAACTTAAAAATGCCATAAACGTGTCATGCCTTTAGGTTCACGCACTGACACATACGAACAGTATATTTGTATGGACCAAAATGCTCCTCTTGGCCAACGGATGCTAGACACTCCCGAGGCACCCTGGGGACCGAGTTCGATCGCAGGCTATGCACTTTACTAGCTATTGGAGCAAATTTTAGTGGCTCAAGGTCAAAAAAAAAAACCCTCGTCAGCCCCACACTAAAATACAGGTCTGTGGCCGTTCCGTCTCACGGGGATACGGTGCCACTGTATATAAGTGAGGCTGTGGTTTGAGGATTTTCTCGATCGGCAAGAGAAGATCTTTTTCTTAATAAAAAATCCGCAGATCGAGTTTCTTAAAATGCTCCTCTTATTCTTCTTTCTCTCACTCGCTGACATATGGAGCCCACTCATCAGGCATCAGCACTCCTCTCCCCATGTCTTCCAGCCGTCTTGCCCATCTTTGAACACTTGTTTGTGCCTCCCGTGCACCCACATGGTCGTCCCGGTTCTAGCTGTGTTCCTAACAAATCGCACGGTCATCCACTGCTCCACGCACCATCTTAGGCGTCCTCATGCACCATCTCAGAATTCTAGTAACATTTTAAAGCAATATAAACAACAACAGTCCTCCAAATAATTTCACGTCTTACTATATCCTTTCATATTTAAGAAAAGAAGAGCAAAGACTTGAGATGTTTCAGGTAATTCGCGTTGTTCGGGCATAGGGGAAATTTGTCCGAACTACCTGAATTTAATTCGGATTTTATTAGTATCTGAAACTTTTTGGATCCAAGTTCGGGGGATATCAGGTATTTTGTCCACCCCTGCCTATGGAGCGTCACATTTTGAGGAAAAGAACACACTCATTCTAACTAGATATATTGCAAGTGTTTAGTATTGTGGCGCGCCGATATTATTACGCTGCTATTCCCTCTTCACCACAGCAACCAGACATGTACGAACGACCAAACCCGGTGGTAGTCATCAGGCACTATCTTGAATTGCATCAGCAGTGAGATCACACACACAGCACCCTCACCACTTATCTTTTCTTCAAAAATTCTCAGTCCAAGGGCGCCTTGCCGTGAACATTCGCCTGCTCTCACCGTCCGCTTCACTTGATGCCAGCTATTCCTTGTCAGACCTTTATTAGACGAAAGGCTCTTGACCCTGCTTATATTGAAAGCACGAGGTAGCATGCTGGGTTACCAGAGCAGAGCTTACAAGAGTTCAGCAAACACGTACGCCAACGGAAAACAGCAAAAGAAACTTAACAGACTTCTCTTACACCACCCCCTCACAAGCCAAAAGATCTACAGTACGTACAAAGAAACGAGTGAAAAAGAAAAACGGTAGTAGATCTTATGGCAGGTCTTCTCCACTTGGTCTTCCAGCTTCTAGCAGCAATCTTCCTTTAGTAACCGGCTGTCACCAGGTCTCTTCAACCCTTTCCTGTAGCTTGGCGATAGCATCCTCCATCATAGTAAGTAGCTCCCTCTCCTTCATCAGCTTCTTCCACTGTGTCAAAAACCCCCACAACCTTATAGGCTATCACTTTAGGAGATTTAATCAACACATTATTAAAGACCCAATCATTTCTAGTCTTCCGTAAACCCCAAACTACACCAACTAAAATAAATTAAGGACCACAGGCCTTGAGAGATCCCTCTCCAAAACCTATCTTGTCTTCAAAATTTTGTAAAGAGATTGGCCTTTCATTCCACCTCAGGGTCACTCTAACCCACACCCAAATATCTGAGCAATACTACAATTAAAGAAGAGATGATCTCTAGTTTCCAGTTTTCCACAATACTTACACTTCTATGAACCTTTACATTTCCTTATCTTCAATTGCTCTCTAGTTTGATCGAGTTCTGTACGTTATGGCACATCATCCATAAAAAGATTTTAACTTTCAGGGGAAGTTTCACTCTTCACATTTCTATTATCCTCTGACCAACCACACCACCATTTATCATCAGCTTGTACAATGATTTAGTACTCCCTCCATCCCAAATTATAACTCATTCCAAAAGTCTTGGAGAATCAACGTTTTATAAGAGCATCTCCAACGGTTTTGCAAATAGGCTTTGCATTCTTATTTTTGAAAAAAAGTCTAAAAATCTTCTATCCAACGGTTTGACAAATCAGTTTGACATTTTTAGCAACTTGGTAAATACCGGGTGATATTTGGCATATATGTCAAGCTACGGTTGGCTTGGCAATCGCCCTCGCGTGCTATTATCGCGGGATATTTCCCTCTCGCGCGCACAATTTTTTAGTTTTGCCAAGTCTAAATACAAAACCGTTGAAGATTGACTCTTTTTACCTTTACCATATTAATTTGAGAGTTGACAAATACCATATTTTGCTAAATAAAAAATACAAAACCGTTGGAGTTGCTCTAAGTTTGACCAAATTTATATAATAATGTTATAACATTTGTGATACCAACCAAGTATCATTAGATTCTTGGGAAATGCTACGGTACATCCTTTACCTGCTAGGAGGTAATATCTCAAACAAATCTGGACCATTGATTTTTAGAATATTTTGAATTAATCATTTAATTAATTTAGGAAAATAAAAAGGAAATATTGTCAAGATAAGCGATGGTGCCTTCTTTGCATGCACAAACTTCCTTTTTTCTTCCTTACCGTGTCTCCTTTTGTAGCACCTATCTAAAAAAAATATAGATAAACCGATTGTATTTTATCTTTTTTCCTTTTATAAATTTTGTAATTTCTGTTTATAAATATGTAAATACTATATACTGTATATTAAAATATTTTTGTTAGCTTTATTTATGTTTGATATATTAATAAAAAAATATTTATTAATAATTTTGTTTTTTAAACCAAATCTGTACGTGCATAAATATGGTCCTACTAAAATAGTTGATGTATTAGAATACAAATTGATATTGTATAAAGCATAAAATTTCATATGCATTGTAAACGTATATACGTTGGGCACGTACATATATTAATGGGCACCTATGCACGTGTCATACATATATATGTGTATAAAAACTAGGTAGTTTGTGTTAATTAAATTTTGTCATATCTAAAGTTATACAAATAAAAAGATTTTACCACATTCAATAGATCATGCATGCATCAGTTAGATCTAAATAGAGATTTTCATATCTAAATTTTCCTTATTTATCATATCTTACAAAATTAAAAATAAAATAAATATATATTTTAGCTATTACCTTCAAAGAAGTAATAGATGATTTTAGCCATCCGATCTAATTAAATGGACGACTCACAGTTATTTGTAGGTACCGCAGCAAATCCCTAGATTCTTTATTAGTTATATTTTCGTAGTATACCTATTTGACGTCACACATCTTTGTATTTTTCTTTATAGTTTTGGTCAAATATGAAAAAGTTTTGACTCTCCAAGATTCTTAGAATGCCTTATAATTTAGAGGGGCGAGTCATGGAACTCTCGAAGCCGAAATGGTTGGCTTTTTGACATAAAATTCATTTGTGACACTGACTTTTTGACTTTAATTATGTTTGGTTTATGACATAATACGTTAGTTATGACATGAGTTTATGACATAATACGTTAGTTATGACATGAGTTTATGTCATAATACGTTAGTTATGACATGAGTTAAAGGTCAATCATTTTTTGACGTTGCACTTTGTCATAATACACATAACTGATGTCATAATTCACATAACTAATGTCATAATTCACATAACTATGTCATAATTAACGTCAAAAAGCCAGTGTCACAAATGGATTTTATGTCAAAAAGCCAACCATTTCTTGTAGTAGGAAATGGTGAGGTGTTCTCGCTCGCCCCCCTTCCGCCGGGGTGCCCCTGGCGGCCTAGGCAACGGCTAGCCGCTGTCCTCCTCCTCGCTACCCTCCTGGTGAGTCCCTTCCTCCCCTCCCCCCGGCATCCTCCATGGTTGGCCCCTCCCTGCTTCCTTTGTCTTTTGCGGCAGTGGGAAGGAGTTTTTCCTCCTTTGTTCTTGACAAGTTTGGTCTTGCTGTGGCGCCCGATGCGCTGTCCTCTAACTCCTCTCTACTCGCTGCCTTTGGCCGGTGTTGTTTTCGACTTGACGAAGAATTTGTAGCTCAATCCCCTGGTGCTATTCTGGGTGGCCCTGCATCTGATTTCAATGTCAGCTTGCTTGAGGACAGGATTTTCCTCTTCTCAGTCTCAAGCAAGGCCATCGATTTCGAAGTTTACAAGGTCAAAAAGTTTGCTTGTAAAGAATTTGAACTGGCTTTTCATCTTCTCAATGATTCTGGTCTGGCTTTCGCCCGTTCGTTCTCAAGCAATCAACCAAGTTTCCCTTGGGTAGATGTGGGAAAGAAAAAATCCACTTATGCAGATATGGCAAGAAAACTTGCTATAGTTCTTACTAGGGCTAATAGCGTGCCAGTTCACCCAGTGAATGCTCGACAGATTGCCACTCCCTGAGTTTTGCATCTCTCTATTTTTGATCGGTTGTCTTACCCCAGAGTTTCAGTCTTTGATTGTTTGAACTGGGATTCGAAGCACCCTGTTAATCATAACCAGCAGAATCACCTTCGTTCACAACCATCTATGCTAAAGTTTGTGGATATTCACGGAAAAAATCGCAACGACAATCTTCTAATTAGGGGGGCTTTGCTTAGATTTGAATTTGGGTCCTCTTGATGAGGCTACCAAAGGTTCAGACTGGTCATCCTCTTCGAGCCCCGTGTCATGCCGACGTTGTCACTCGTCTTCGCACCCGAGGCATGCACGCAAATCCCCCATTAAGTGTGATCACTGCTTGGGGTGGGGTCATGTTGCGGCTACCTGCCGCACGAATTGGGAAAATCTTCAGAACAGTGTGAAAGGGAAACCCATTGATAATTTTGCAAAGGATTTTGGGTCATCTCCCGACATCTCTAAATGGTTCAACCCAGCCCTTTTGAAATATGGAACGTCCACTCCCCCGTGCTTTCGGAATTTCTCAAATTTGTCAGGTGTCTCCTGACATTCCCGCACTATACACTAGGCGCTCCCTCTTTCTTCAGAGCAGTCTAAGAGTTGCACCGCTCCACCGAGAAACCCCAACTCTCCCACTGTTCTCCACCCTATCATCAAGGAGAAGCATTACCAATGGTGTACTTCCACGCTAACCCAACCACGCTTTCATCCCTGAGGGACTACATAGCATGGGGGTTCAGGCTTGCAAGCCCATGGAACGCGTGGTGCTACTACGTCCGCGAGTCAGGATTCAGGACTTAGCTATTGTCTCCATTGAACTGATGCCAGAACTTCAGGTAACCTTCCAGGCCACCAGAGCAGTTGTTTCAGATTTCTTGACAAACAACTGCATGTTACCTTCACTGATATGCAACCAACACACTTGGGTTAGGCTTTCGTTAGATTCAAGAATTCTTTTGATAGAGATCAGTTAATTCAGTATGAAGCTTACATTTTTGGCAATGTCACTATCACATTTGTTGAGAATAACAAGGGTATAGTAGGAACTGGCGTGCCGTTAACTCTAACAGAGAATGCTGGTTGTTGTTATTGGGTTACCCTCCTGAATTTAGAAATGATGATTTTGTGGTAAATACAATTTGTTCCTTTGAAAGGGTCATTTCATGGGTTGATGATGAAAGGCACCTATCAAGAGTTTTGGTCAAAGCCCGTGTTATTGATCTGGAATCTATTCCGCAGTTCTGGGTGCTTACTGAGGGAGAAGGTTTTCAGGGTGAGTCATGCATTGTGCAATGTGAGGTGCTTCAGGGTCAGCTTTTGGGAGGTCTGCCTCAGGATGAGAACCCTGCTCCAAGTCCGGATGATTTCCCTCCTGGAGGACCTATTGATATGTTCGGTTTTGGCCAGAATGGCCCTGGCCCTGCTGCTCATCCCGATTAGAAGATAGGACCAAAGGTGCCTCTTGGTAACTTGGGTGGTGGCAACATGGAACAGATGGATGAGCCTGCTGATGCCGCTTGGGATGGATGGCCAAATAATGACCAGGAAATCCCCAACTTTGATCTTAACGAGGAACTGAAGAATCCTCCAGAGATTAATTTGAATGCTGCTCTGGATATGCAGGAGATGGTTGCTGATCCTGTCTTCCAAGGCCCTCTTCATCATGAGATGCCTTTAGAAGTCAATAATTTGCTCAATCAAGTGAATGAAAAGGAGGAGGATGGTCAAGAGATAGAGGAGGCCCTGATTCCTATTTAAGAAGATTTAGTTAATGCTCTGAATGATCCACTAGTGGCTGATGTGGACATTCTTGCTCTTGATGGACCTGCTGAGAATTTTACGCCTTTGGAGATTCAGGAATATGATCTCATGGATGATGTTGGGATTCAGGAGATGATTGGAGCCAATATTGCTCAAGTTCATGAAATTAGGCTTCAAAATCTACACATTGGCATGGTCTTGATTCGTGATCACTTCTATCCTACATCCCCGCCTTTTAGTGGCATGGATAATCTTGCTAGCAACTATGATAGGCCTAACACCCTTTATGGGCCTAGGCCATGGGCCAATTTCTTCGCCCCTGGTCCTGGAGTCTTACCTCAGTTTTTGGTCCCAAGCAACTGGGCCAATTTATTTACTGCTCTATTGATGTTTCCCAGTTATTTCAGTCGGGCTAAAGAATTTATGGCCTCTAAAGAGCTCTTGGCTTGCATTGATAACGAGCAACAAATTGGGTTCATTTTGCCTTCCTCCTGTCTAGTGAAGATGCCTCTCTATTATTTTGATGTCCCTGCTGAGAATGTTGCTCTAATAAACCTCTTTAAAGAAAAGAAAGTCATAGCTGAAGACATGTTGATAGATATTAGTGATGCCCCTCAGGATGAGTCTCTTGATGCCCTCCTGGCTAATGATAGTGAAAATATAAAAGTAAGAAGAAGAAGGGTGCTGCTCTGGTAGAATCTGAGGTGACAAGGAGTCCTAGGCTCAAAGAAAACAAGAAGGGCTTTAAAGATCCAATTTATGGGAAAAGGAATTGCCTTGGTTGCAACGCCAAGCCTCCAACTTTGACCTCTAAAGCCATTAGAAATATTGGTTCCTCCCTCTGTGATCTTGATGCTTCACAGGTGTCTGATGCTGCTCTCAACAAGAAGAAGCTGGGCAAACCATCTCCTATTGGATCTGCCCCCAACAAGATGAAGATCACTGCAAGTAAGAATGAGAACCCAACCCCGAAGAAGATGGATAACAAGAAGGATGGTGCCTCTGGTGCCTCCCCAAACAAGAAGAATGATGAAGCAGATGTATAAAGAACAAAAGACAATAGTCTTGGAGTCCTTTTGGCCTTCTTCAGTATTTTGCTTTTGTCCTTTCCTTTTAAAGACTTTTTCCCCTTTATGTTTGTTCTTTGGTGCCTTGTTGGCCTTCTGTTATCTTAAAACTCTTGTATTATAAAGCTGCCCAGACAATGTACTTATGCTATGCATATCTGTACTTGGGCCACCTTTTCTCCTTTTGCTTAATGGATAGTAGACCTTCTAATAGATGTTGGAATGTTCTCTGCTAGAATATGAAGGAGCTTGAGGATGTGAAGGCAGAGAAGGATGCCAAACTTGTCAAGTTTGAGAAGGCCAGCTCAATTAGCACTTGTGCCGCTCTATGTGAGCGATGTGAGGGGTTGGAGCTTGAGATTGCCAGTTGTCGGCATGACAAGATGCAAACCAAGGAGGAAAACACATACCTTCGGTCCATCTTGAGTTGGGTGTCATGTAGCGAGCTGCAGTTGGCATGATGGTCAGTCAGTTCAGGAGGGGAACTGGCGGACCCGGTGTAGGCTTTGCTATAGGTGGGAAGAGCACAAACTCTTTTGGTAAGATTGGTGAGTGGAGCTGAGTGAACCCATGTGAGAAACCATCTGTTACTCCCAAGCTAACCAATATCACCCCACCCAAGCCGACCACTTTACACGAATATCACCCAAGTCTTTGTAGAATCCCCAAGAGCTCCACCTTAAAAGCAAGTATGGATTCCAAAACCTAATCATCTCAGGAACCCACTTGACACTCTACCTGACATCTCTAGTGATCCCCTTCTGAGAGGTAAAAAGCTAGCAAGAGTGTGCAACACCTGCAACAGAGCGAACCAACAACCTAGGAAAGAGGTGAGGTTCGAGTGCGAGTATTGCCACTGTGAGGGTCACCTAGCTGAGTTTTACTTTTGGAGGAAGAGAGATGCTCGGAGAGAGTTTGAGCTGAACAACCAGGCTATGTACCACCCTTCCTTGGTTTACATGCTCTAGGTGTTTAGAGGCAGAGGGCTAGACCTAGAGGTGCACCCCCTCAAGTAGCTAGGCCCTAGGCAGCTAGACCACAGGGTGTTGGTCGTGCCCGGCGTGGTTCCAGTCGTGCTCCATACGACCGTGAGCCCCGTGTAAGAGGTTTTGCTACATTGTCTCATAGTGGACCACGTTTTCAGCAGCGTGATGATCGCTAACCCCAGATGGGACGAGTCATGGTTGGAGGATTTTCGTCCCAAAGCGAACCACACTTTCAGTCTTGTGGTGATCGCTATCCCCCCATGGAACGAGGATAGTTTGGTGTGTTTCCTAACACTTTTTCTGGGCCAATGACACAACACTGGTATCCTTCACAGTTTACTAACCCCAGTGTTGTGCCATTTGCTCATTCCTTGCCTTTCTATTGATGCAGGATCTCAGGGTTGGAGAACATGTGGCTCATTGACTTTGGCTGTTCGCGCCACATGACCGGAAGTTCTAGATGGTTCTCCAGCCTCGACCCCGTGCCCCACAAGGAGTATATCATATTCGGGGAAAATAGCAAAGGTAAGGTTGTTTCTCGTGGATCAGTCCGACACAACAAGAATTTTGTTCTCAAGGATGTTGCTTTGGTTTCGAATCTGCATTTCAATTTGCTTTTTGTTTCGCAACTCCTTGGAACAGCTTTGTAGTGCGCTTTAAGACCGGCTTGTGCAGAGTTCTTGATTCTCGGGGTGATCTGGTTTGTTGGATTGTCCCTTTTGGTCATGTCTTCTGAGCTGATTTTTCTTGCTTTCTCGGCTCTTCTCGGTATTTGGTGATGAGGGACGGCCCGATCTTCCGAGAGGTAGCGATACGTTCGATTGGTGGAGAACTCGACGTTGCCGATCCGGCTTCAAATCAGACACGATTCGAACCCTGCAACCGTTACACCACTGCTCCATTGGTTATCAACCAAGCACAACTTGATTGACCTCGCCAAGAAGGCTAATCCTGCAAGCGAATCGAAGAACACAAGCAAGAAGGTAAAAACACGCAATCTGAAATTGCAAATATGAATATCACAAATTTATATGGAGGGTTCAAGAACTCGGTTCCAAAGGACTAATCGACACAGTGGAGGAGATCAAGAACGGGGGCCCTGGATCACTGTAAAAGGATTCGACACCACAGTTACAATGAACGATTCAGTTTCTCGATGGGTAACACCTCTGGTGTTTAATCTGTAATTAACCTGACATGTCATCATCATTAGTCATAATCATTCTTGTCATGCATTAATGTTTGTCTAGTGGTTGCTTGCCTTTACCTTTTCCTAAAAGGTATTTTGTTGTGTAGTGATCTCTTTTCAAAAAACCCTAAATGCCCAAATCTTCCTTTAAGGGCAAAATGGTAATTTCAACTCTGTGCCTAGTCTTGTGTATTTCTTGTTCAGTTTAGTGTCTTGAAGCTTTGTTGTGTTGTTCAAAACCCAAAATCAAAAACAGATTTCAAATCCCTTTGAAAAACCCTAAATTCCAAACCCTGGTTTTTACCTCTCTTTTAATAATTTAAAAACTATTCAAAATTTGGACTTGGTCCAAAAAGCAAAGTTGTAGATCTTGTCAAGAGGAACAACTTTGGTATTTACAGATTTTCGAGTTCCAATATAAAACCAAAAGTAATTTTGAATTTATTCAAATCCCAAAAGTGTTCCCTTTTCTGTTTTCGAATATAATTCAAAAACTGTTTGGAATTTGAAAATGTTCTTATTGACAAAGTTGTAGATCTTCTTTTTCTGCACAACTTTGGTATTCCGAGTTTTTCCCGTGCAGATCAAGTTTTGGGAGTAATTTACAAAATACAGAAAGTCAAACCCTACACCCTAGCCCTGTTCATCTTCTACCTAGGGCCAGGGGGGCCCCGGCCATGGCCGCTCGCCGGCGCCGCGTGTGCCACGCGCCTGGCAGCTGCTCGCCTGCCTCCAACCTGCCGCCGCTGTCCGCGCCATCATGCCGCACCCGCACGCGCCAAAGTTGACCCGTGCCCCGTTCCCTACTGCTCCCTGCGCGTCGCCGCCGCGTGGCCATCGCCGGCGAGCTCTTGCGCCCGGGTCCTGAGCGATATTTTCGCTCCCTTTTCCCATCAACCGACAGCACGCGCGCACGCCCGACCTTATCCCTGCTACAGCACGCCCCGAGCGGCAGCACGCTTGGCTATAAAAGCCACTCGCCGGCCGCCGTTCCTCCGCCACCGTCGCCAGCTCACTCCAGAGCCTCTGCCGCTCAACCACCTAGCCCGAAAGCTCCGCCTTGAACTCGCGAAGCTTCCCAGCCCCTCAATTTTACCTCCGCCGCCTCCAATCGCCCGGCGAAACCCCATCTTCCCAAACTCCGGCGAAACACCGGTGAGCACGGGATTGAGAAATACTCTCTCCCCGGCCGTGATCTTTCCTCCCCGACCCCTGCTTCATCTTCCTTGCCTCCTTGCGCTCCTAACCCGCTCCTGGTGACCGTGTTTGGTGAACAGAGCCGCCGGCACGCCGCTCGCCGCCGAGAGAGCTCCACCGAAGCACCGCCAACGTCGAGCTCCCTCCTCCGACCCTGCACCGCCTCGCCGAGCCTCCCTCCCGACTCACGGTGAGTCCGCGAATCTTTCCCCACCCTCGGCTTTCCCAGCGCGAGCCCCGAGCGGCCGGTCCGCCGTCCGCCTCGCCTGCGATTCGCCCGAGCCTTCCGTCTCGCCCGAGCCTCCAAGCTAGGCCTCGGACGAAGCAGTCGCTTCCGTCTCGCCCGAGCCTCCAAGCCAGGCCTCGGACGAAACAGTCGTTTCCGTCTCGCCCGAGCCTCCAAGTCAGGCCTCGGACGAAACAGTCGTTTCCGTCTCGCCCGAGCCTCCAAGCCTGGCCTCGGACGAAGCAGATGTCTCCGTCTCGCCCAAGCCTCCAAGCCAGGCCTCGGACGAAGCAGACGTCTCCGTCTCGCCCGAGCCCGTTTCGCCCGAGCCTTGCGAGGAAAGAGCACAGTGCTCTTTTTCCTTTTTAGGAAGTTGTGAATAGTGTTCCTTTTTCATCTTTTTGTATGATTTTCTGTATTGCTCTAAAAATTCTGAAAATTTTACAGTTGAGTCTTTATACTATGTAGTATTTTATAAAAATATGAAACTTGGACTTTGTGCAAAAATTTGAAAATGAAAAATCTCTCTTTTAATTAATAAATGGATGGTTCTGGATTTTTAGAAAATCATTTATAACTCCAAAAATCATGAGATAAATTTTTGTGAGCTTCCTATGCCATGTTTAGTCTCTGGTGAAATTTTGAAGTCTTTTGGAACAAGCTGATTTTTTGAGCCTTTATTTTAATTGTTAAATAGTGCCTTTTGGTTAATTAATGTCTGATTTTATTTGAGCACCTTAATGACCTCCAAAAATGATGAAATTTGTTTTGCCATCTATCTACACCATAATGAACTTATGAGATTAATTTGGTAATTTTTGGAGCAACTGCATAAAATGACCTTTTTAAATAATTAAGAAAAACAGAAAAGGCGATTAAGGTTCATGTTGTGTGCCCTGTGTTGCATTGTTCATGCTAGCATACTCATGTGCATGCATCATTGCATTCGTATAGTCACCGAAGAAGGCGTCAAGATCGAGGCAGCCGCTGACGAACCTGTCCCCGAGGCTACCCCGAGCTCCGACATCTGCCCTGCCGCCCTCGAGCCTGCCCTCTTTGCTCTTCAAGGCAAGCCCCGGTGCATTTAACCCCTTTCCTTGGATTTATAAAATGTTTTCCTTAAATGCTTTTGAGTTAAATTATTGCATTAGGTTTATAGGAGTTGTGTGCTATCCTAATTGATGCACTATCCACCTTGACCACTGATACACCCGATACCTGTTTTTCAAAAGTATTTGAAAAATGCTTAGCAATGCTTATTGAATTAGACTTTGCAATAAAATGTCATTTTCAAAAGTGTGATCACTGAAAGAATCTTTATGGGAATTTGGCTTTACTTCCCGTTCGATGACTGCTTGCCTAGCTAGCATGTGGTCATTGTCGAGAAGAGGTTGTCCGCGCGTACGGTGCCGTCATGTTGTAATCCGGGACTCAACAGTTGACACCGACCGGGACAGGGTTGAAAAAACCGACAGGACCTGTACTCTTGGGTTAGAGTCCCGAGGTGCTTGTTGCTGACGGAAAAACTTTAGGGACCATCCGTATGGGGGCCTGCTGGTCAAGACTTGTAACTATTCACATACTTCGGAAAGCTCTGGCTCCGAGGAATCCTTTATTGGACCGACAACCGCGCACTGGGAGTGGAGAGATGGCGGAAGTAGCATGTACCCACGTGGTCGTCGTACCTGGATAGGAGTGGTGTACTGTACTTTCGGGTGGCGTAGGACCGGGCCCAATCTTGGAGGAATCGTGGTAGACGAGTTGGCATATGCAAGCTTGGGTGCTACATATGCAGTGTGGATAGGGACCCTCAGCTGAGTATTATTTATCCGGATTAACGCTGCTCCTCGGTTATGGAGACTTGGTCCACTGACTGTCAACGGAGAGTGGTTCTCAACTAGGAATGTTTTGAAATGTAAAATGAATCATGAACGATGAAGAATTGAGGAATGCTGAATCTTTCCAAAATAAAATAAGGTTTATAAAAATGCTTTTCTGCAAAATACTTGATCTTGCTTAAACCTTACCTTGACTACCCTAAGCCTCTCATTCCTGAGTCTTCTCCCTTTTTCTTAGTCGGGTAAGTCTTGTTGAGTACCCCAGTACTCAGGGTTTGTTACCCATGCTGCAGGTATGACAGAGTCCCCAATGTGTCTTGCACCCTGCTGCGTGACCATCGTCCAGGAAGAGGCCGATGAGGCCGAAGAATAGTTGTACACCCTCGGGCTGGGTGATTATAAGTATCTTTGCTGTTCTCCACTACGTTGCCTTTGTCTATTTCTATTATCAGAACTTGGTTTGTAATAACTGCACCTTAATTTCTATTTGGAACCCTGCTTTGTAAAACTAATGTTATTTAAGTCTTCCGCTCTTTATTCCGATGTTATTGGTAAAAGTATGCAATGCTGTAACCGAATTGTGAGATGATCCTGCGGACATTGGGCACTGATGTAGCCCGGTGGCGAACAGGTCTTAATCACATGGAACATGGGTTCGGCTGTCAGAGGTTGACAGGGACACGTGGGCCATGGGATTAGGGTCGTTCCGTCACAGAGTGGTATCGGAGCATCTCACTTTAACGTTGCAGTGTTCGTTTTTGCGAAAACTTCAAAAGACCTTTTGAGTTCAAACAAACTAAACTTGACTATTTTGAGTCCAAATTGCTTCTCTCATCTTGTCTCTCATATGGCAACACTAGCTAGTGGAACAACATATTTTAAGCCCTATATACCTTATTTATTTATTGCATTGCTTTGTTCCGTAGGAACGATTCATGCATCATGTCATAATCACTTAAGTTAACATCCTCTCTAAGTTCGTTGGGGTAGTATGCCTTTACCTGTTCTTGCTAGCCTTTCTCATCCATCCTATCCAGACATGGCTCGCATCAAGCTGACTGCCCGCAAGTCGACTGGACCGCATGGTGTGCCACGCCACCAGCTGGCACCACGCACTGAGGAAGAGACTGCCAAATCTTCCAATGGTCGTCGCTTTCCCCACCGCACCCGTAAGAACCTGAAGGAGGAGATCAAGGATCTGAAGGCTGAGCTGAAGAACTTGGAGCATGACTTCTACCACTCACGCCTGGAGTTTTATGAGGCACGAGCTTCCCTGGAGCAGGCCAACCGGAACACGGTTCGCGCTATCGAGCAGCGCAATGATGCTTGGATCCGCGAGGACGTCACCAGAGCCGAGCTCCACGGACTGCAGCAGTACACAGCTCAGATTGAACAGTTCAATGATATGCTTCATGAGGAAGTGCATCAGCTGTATGATCAACTCCACCCCTTGGTACCCCCGGTTATGGAAGACCCTGAGGATGGAGTAGTGGAAGAACCCGATGTGGAACAAGAGCCAGATGTGGACGAAGAAATTGAACCTGCTGAGGACGTCCACGCTGAAGACGAGGACGAGGAGGAAGAGCCTGAGCTCATCCTCGAAGAAGACGACGACGAAGAAATGATCATCATCGATGAGGACTAGACTCGTCGTTAGGAGATGGAGATCCCGTGTGTCTGTACCACCTGCTTACCTAAAACCTTAGTTTAGGTTTGGGAGCGTTAGTCTGTCTTTTGTTAAGACAGTCTGTATCTTTCTTTTTGTACCTTTTCTCCTTATCAGTCAGTCGCTATCTGTCAGTCATCTTTATCAATCTATCAGTCTTTGTATCAGAAGAAGCTATCAGTCTGTTGATTTCAGAACCCTATCTATGAATGCTAAAGTTCCAAGTTGCTTAACAGATGCCTGTGAACACTCGCACTGGAGCTGGAGGTTCTGATGATGCCAACCTTCCAAACCCTCCACCTGTTCCTGCTACCCTGGCAGATGCCATTGCAGCCTTGGCAGCCGCTGCTAACCTGATGGCTCAAAATCAGGGGCAGCAGAACAATGGTCACCGTGGTCGCCATAACATCAACAACGAGACCACATATGTGGATTTCACCGAGACCCGTCCACCAGTTTTCACCAAAGCAGATGAACCCCTGGAAGCTGATGACTGGCTCCGCACTATGGAGCAAAAGTTCAGTCTTCTCCGCTGTACCGACATCCAGAAGCCCCGGTTCGCTTCCCAGCAGCTTCGTGGTCCAGCAAGCGCTTGGTATGCCAACCTGTTGGCTGCCCAGCCAGAAGGTCATCAGTTGACCTGGGAAGAGTTCCGCACAGCTTTCCGTGCACATCACATCCCTTCGGGATTAATGAAGATGAAGCTTGATCAGTTTCTGGCACTGCAGCAGAAGGACTCCACAGTGATGCAGTATGTGGGTCAGTTCAACCATCTTAGCCAGTATGCCTCAGAGTATGTCAACACAGATGAAAAGAAGAGGGATTGTTTCCTTAGAGGTCTGCATCCTAAGATCCGCAGAAGTCTGTCCAATAACCTGACCGGTTCGTATCATGATGCTGTTGACCGGGCTGTCGCTTTTGAAGAGAGCAACCGTCAGTACCAAGAGGAGGAGAAGAAGAAGAAAGCAGGATCCAGCAGTGTCTCTGGCGGTCACAAGCGCCAGAGGATCATATACCACCCCAGTCACCACCAAAATCGCCTACCTTACCCCAACCAGCAAGTGGTCGTTCGTACCGCGGCCACCACCCATAATGCCAACCAGCAGAGTGCCACACAGCTGAACGCCCCAGGTGTTCGTATCACCACTCCACAAACAGCCTACAACCATCCCTGCTACAACTGCGGCCAGCTTGGTCACTGGTCTCGTGAGTGCCCAAAGCCCAAGAGGTATGCCCAGAATACTCAGAAGAATCCTGGAGGATCTCAGCAGCAGCAGCACCGTGCACAGCAGCAGCATGTTCAGAAGGGCAAGATTGTCAAGAAGCACGGGCAAGTCTACTACACCACTGTCGACGACATCCCAGAAGGAGAGCCCGTCATGACCGGTAGGTTTCCTGTTGCCAATCATCCTGCAGTTGTGTTGTTTGATTCTGGTGCATCGCATTCCTTCATCAGTCGTACTTTTGTCATCAAGCATGAGATATCAATTGAGGATTTGAAAGAAAGTTTCTGCATATTTTCGCCTGGAGGGCGTATAAGTACTAAGGAAGTGGTTCGCAGTATACCAGTAATGTTGGGGGAACATGTATTTCCTACCACCATGATAGTGCTACGTGATCAGGAGATATATGTCATTTTAGGCATGAATTGGATGTGTCAGTATAAAGCCATGATCGACATCCTGAATAGAGTTGTGAGAGTGGACATTCCCAACAGTACCTTCAAACTCCTTCTCCAACTCCCAATGCCTCAAAAACCAGCAGCCACACTTTTGAACACCGCCTATGTTCTGGAAACCAGAGACATCCCCGTGGTCTGTGAATTCCCTGATGTTTTTCCAGAGGACTTACCTGGTCTGCATCCTGACCATGATGTTGACTTTGCCATAGAGCTAAAGCCTGGGACTGCTCCTATATCCCGCAGAGCTTATCGAATGCCTCCCAGAGAGTTGGCAGAGCTAAAAATCCAATTACAAGATTTGTTGGACAAGGGTTTCATTCGCCCAAGCTCGTCTCCTTGGGGCTGTCCTGCAATCTTTGTAAAGAAGAAAGACAAGACTCTCAGAATGTGCATTGATTATCGCCCACTCAATGAGGTCACCATCAAAAATAAATATCCCTTGCCTCGTATTGATCTTCTCTTTGACCAGTTAGCTGGAGCCAAAGTATTCTCCAAGATCGATCTCAGATCTGGCTACCACCAAATAAAGATTCGTCCTGAAGATATTCCTAAAACAGCTTTCACCACCAGATACGGCCTATATGAGTACTTGGTCATGTCCTTCGGTTTGACCAATGCCCCTGCTCATTTCATGTACCTCATGAACTCTGTGTTCATGCCAGAGCTTGATAAATTCGTGGTCGTGTTCATTGACGACATCCTTGTCTACTCAAAAACCCCTGAAGATCACGCCGAGCATCTTCGTATCGTTCTATCCCGTCTCAGAGAACATCAGCTGTATGCCAAGTTCAGTAAATGTGAGTTCTGGTTAGATCAGATACAGTTTCTTGGTCATGTCCTATCCGCTGAAGGTGTGTCAGTTGACCCTGGTAAAGTGGCAGACATTCTGGATTGGAAGCCACCTACCACTGTTCATCAAGTCCGCAGCTTTATGGGAATGGCCGGATATTATCGTCGATTCATTCCGGATTTCTCAAGAATCGCCAAGCCTATCACTGAGTTAGTAAAGAATTCTGTGAAGTTTGTCTGGTCGCCAGCTTGTGAGCAAGCCTTTCAAACGTTGAAGAAACTGTTGACCACATCACCAGTGTTAGCCCAGCCGAACATCGAGAAGCCCTTTGATGTCTACTGTGATGCATCTGGTACTGGTTTGGGCTGTGTTTTGATGCAAGAAGGTCGAGTGATCGCATATGCCTCCCGACAGCTTAAGCGACATGAAGAGAATTATCCAACTCATGATCTCGAGTTAGCAGCAGTAGTGCATGCCTTGAAGATCTGGCGTCATTATCTGTTGGGCAGTACCTGTAATGTGTACACTGATCACAAAAGCCTGAAGTATATCTTCACTCAAGAAGAGTTGAATATGAGACAGAGAAGATGGCTTGAGTTAATTAAAGACTATGATCTTGAAGTGCATTACCATCCGGGTAAGGCGAATGTGGTCGCCGATGCACTCAGTCGCAAGTCTTATTGCAACTGTCTGATGAAGAAACCCTATGATTCTTCTTTGTGTTATGAGCTGGAAAAGTTGAATATTGAAATGATTCCACAAGGAACTCTGAATAATATCAGAATAGAAACCCCTATCAAAGAGCAGATCATAGCTGCACAGAAAGATAACCCTGGAATCAAGCACATCATCGAAAAGGTCCAATCCGGAAAGGCTGATTGTTTCAGGATTGATGATACAGGAGTAGTATGGTTTAAGAATCGGTTAATAGTTCCTAAAGTGCCTGAGTTAAGAAAGTTAATCCTTGATGAAGCACACTTGACTAGATTCTCCATCCACCCCGGCAGCAACAAGATGTACCAGGACTTGAAGCAAAGGTTTTGGTGGACAAAGATGAAGATTGAGATCGCCCGGTATGTCGCTCAGTGTGATACTTGCCAGAAAGTCAAAGCCGTGCACATGAGGCCCGGAGGAGAATTGCAACCTTTACCTGTACCTGCTTGGAAATGGGACGATATCAGTATGGATTTTATCAATGGGCTACCAAAGACACCAAAAGGTTTTGATTCCATCTGGGTGATCGTAGATCGCCTCACTAAGCAAGCTCATTTCCTGCCAGTCAAAACCAACTACACCGTCCCCACATATGCCACTTTGTACAAGAACCACATAGTGAAGCTCCATGGCATACCCAAGACCATTGTCTCTGATCGTGGTACTCAGTTTGTCGCAAAGTTCTGGAAAGCGTTCCATACCTCACTTGGAACCAAGCTCTTGCATAGTACAGCATATCATCCACAAACAGATGGACAAACTGAGCGGGTCAACCAAGTGCTAGAGGATATGTTGAGAGCCTGCGTGCTCACCTTCGCAGATACTTGGGATAACTGTTTGCCCTTGGCAGAATTCTCGTATAATAACAGTTATCAGGAGAGCATCAAAATGGCACCCTTTGAAGCACTGTACGGTCGCCGTTGTCGTACACCTCTCAGTTGGTCTGAACCTGGAGAAAGAGAATTCTTTGGAGTTGACCTAGTGAAAGATATGGAAGAAAAAGTCAAGCAAATACAAGAGAATATGAAAATTGCGCAATCTCGACAGAAGAGCTATGCCGACAAAAGACGTCGACCTCTGAAGTTTCAAATCGGAGATTTTGTGTACCTGAAAGTCTCACCCACCAAAGGAGTCACTCGTTTTGGAGTTAAAGGGAAGTTAGCGCCTCGCTATATTGGTCCCTTTGAGATTCTGGAATGTTATGGCAAGGTAGCTTACAAGCTAAGGTTGCCCGATCATCTTTCCGCCGTCCATAATGTGTTTCACGTCTCCCAACTCAAGAAGTGTCTCCGAGTACCCGAACATGTGGTAGATGTTGAAGGTGTTGAGTTAGAACCCGATCTGTCATATTCTGAATATCCAGTTCGTGTGGTGGATTACAAGGACCGTGTTACCCGGAGGACTACCACGAGATGGTAGAAGATCCAGTGGAACCAACACTCTGAAGAAGAAGCCACTTGGGAATCTGAAGACTTCTTGGCAAAGAACTATCCCGACTTTCTCGATACTATGTAGATATAAGGTTTTACCCTTGTCCTTCTTAAGACGCAAAATCTTGGGGCGAGATTTCTTTTAGGGGGGAAGGTTGTAACACCTCTGGTGTTTAATCTGTAATTAACCTGACATGTCATCATCATTAGTCATAATCATTCTTGTCATGCATTAATGTTTGTCTAGTGGTTGCTTGCCTTTACCTTTTCCTAAAAGGTATTTTGTTGTGTAGTGATCTCTTTTCAAAAAACCCTAAATGCCCAAATCTTCCTTTAAGGGCAAAATGGTAATTTCAACTCTGTGCCTAGTCTTGTGTATTTCTTGTTCAGTTTAGTGTCTTGAAGCTTTGTTGTGTTGTTCAAAACCCAAAATCAAAAACAGATTTCAAATCCCTTTGAAAAACCCTAAATTCCAAACCCTGGTTTTTACCTCTCTTTTAATAATTTAAAAACTATTCAAAATTTGGACTTGGTCCAAAAAGCAAAGTTGTAGATCTTGTCAAGAGGAACAACTTTGGTATTTACAGATTTTCGAGTTCCAATATAAAACCAAAAGTAATTTTGAATTTATTCAAATCCCAAAAGTGTTCCCTTTTCTGTTTTCGAATATAATTCAAAAACTGTTTGGAATTTGAAAATGTTCTTATTGACAAAATTGTAGATCTCCTTTTTCTGCACAACTTTGGTATTCCGAGTTTTTCCCGTGCAGATCAAGTTTTGGGAGTAATTTGCAAAATACAGAAAGTCAAACCCTACACCCTAGCCCTGTTCATCTTCTACCTAGGGCCAGGGGGGGCCCCGGCCATGGCAGGCAGCTGCTCGCCTGCCTCCAACCTGCCGCCGCTGTCCGCGCCATCATGCCGCACCCGCACGCGCCAAAGTTGACCCGTGCCACGTCCCCTACTACTCCCTGCGCGTCGCCGCCGCGTGGCCATCGCCGGCGAGCTCTTGCGCCCGGGTCCTGAGCGATATTCTCGCTCCCTTTTCCCATCAACCGACAGCACGCGCGCACGCCCGACCTTATCCCTGCCACAGCACGCCCCGAGCGGCAGCACGCTTGGCTATAAAAGCCACCCGCCGGCCGCCGTTCCTCCGCCACCGTCGCCAGCTCACTCCAGAGCCTCCGCCGCTCAACCACCTAGCCCGAAAGCTCCGCCTTGAACTCGCGAAGCTTCCCAGCCCCTCAATTTTACCTCCGCCGCCTCCAATCGCCCGGCGAAACCCCATCTTCCCAAACTCCGGCGAAACACCGGCGAGCATGGGATTGAGAAATACTCTCTCCCCGGCCGTGATCTTTCCTCCCCGACCCCTGCTTCATCTTCCTTGCCTCCTTGCGCTCCTAACCCGCTCCTGGTGACCGTGTTTGGTGAACAGAGCCACCGGCACGCTGCTCGCCGCCGAGAGAGCTCCGCCGAAGCACCGCCAACGTCGAGCTCCCTCCTCTGACCCTGCACCGCCTCGCCGAGCCTCCCTCCCGACTCACGGTGAGTCCGCGAATCTTTCCCCACCCTCGGCTTTCCCAGCGCGAGCCCCGAGCGGCCGGTCCGCCGTCCGCCTCGCCTGCGATTCGCCTGAGCCTTCCGTCTCGCCCGAGCCTCCAAGCCAGGCCTCGGACGAAGCAGTCGTTTCCGTCTCGCCCGAGCCTCCAAGCCAGGCCTCGGACGGAAACGGTTTCCGTCTCGCCCGAGCCTCCAAGCCAGGCCTCGGACGAAACAGTCATTTCCGTCTCACCCGAGCCTCCAAGCCAGGCCTCGGACGAAGCAGACGTCTCCGTCTCACCCGAGCCCGTTTCGCCCGAGCCTTGCGAGGAAAGAGCACAGTGCTCTTTTTCCTTTTTAGGAAGTTGTGAATAGTGTTCCTTTTTCATCTTTTTGTATGATTTTCTGTATTGCTCTAAAAATTTTACAGTTGAGTCTTTATACTATGTAGTATTTTATAAAAATATGAAACTTAGACTTTGTGCAAAAATTTGAAAATGAAAAATCTCTCTTTTAATTAATAAATGGATGGTTCTGGATTTTTAGAAAATCATTTATAACTCCAAAAATCATGAGATAAATTTTTGTGAGCTTCCTATGCCATGTTTAGTCTCTGGTGAAATTTTGAAGTCTTTTGGAACAAGCTGATTTTTTGAGCCTTTATTTTAATTGTTAAATAGTGCCTTTTGGTTAATTAATGTCTGATTTTATTTGAGCACCTTAATGACCTCCAAAAATGATGAAATTTGTTTTGCCATCTATCTACACCATAATGAACTTATGAGATTAATTTGGTAATTTTTGGAGCAACTGCATAAAATGACCTTTTTAAATAATTAAGAAAAACAGAAAAGGCGATTAAGGTTCATGTTGTGTGCCCTGTGTTGCATTGTTCATGCTAGCATACTCATGTGCATGCATCATTGCATTCGTATAGTCACCGAAGAAGGCGTCAAGATCGAGGCAGCCGCTGACGAACCTGTCCCCGAGGCTACCCCGAGCTCCGACATCTGCCCTGCCGCCCTCGAGCCTGCCCTCTTTGCTCTTCAAGGCAAGCCCCGGTGCATTTAACCCCTTTCCTTGGATTTATAAAATGTTTTCCTTAAATGCTTTTGAGTTAAATTATTGCATTAGGTTTATAGGAGTTGTGTGCTATCCTAATTGATGCACTATCCACCTTGACCACTGATACACCCGATACCTGTTTTTCAAAAGTATTCGAAAAATGCTTAGCAATGCTTATTGAATTAGACTTTGCAATAAAATGTCATTTTCAAAAGTGTGATCACTGAAAGAATCTTTATGGGAATTTGACTTTACTTCCCGTTCGATGACTGCTTGCCTAGCTAGCATGTGGTCATTGTCGAGAAGAGGTTGTCCGCGCGTACGGTGCCGTCATGTTGTAATCCGGGACTCAACAGTTGACACCGACCGGGACAGGGTTGAAAAAACCGACAGGACCTGTACTCTTGGGTTAGAGTCCCGAGGTGCTTGTTGCTGACGGAAAAACTTTAGGGACCATCCGTATGGGGGCCTGCTGGTCAAGACTTGTAACTATTCACATACTTCGGAAAGCTCTGGCTCCGAGGAATCCTTTATTGGACCGACAACCGCGCACTGGGAGTGGAGAGATGGCGGAAGTAGCATGTACCCACGTGGTCGTCGTACCTGGATAGGAGTGGTGTACTGTACTTCCGGGTGGCGTAGGACCGGGCCCAATCTTGGAGGAATCGTGGTAGACGAGTTGGCATATGCAAGCTTGGGTGCTACATATGCAGTGTGGATAGGGACCCTCAGCTGAGTATTATTTATCCGGATTAACGCTGCTCCTCGGTTATGGAGACTTGGTCCACTGACTGTCAACGGAGAGTGGTTCTCAACTAGGAATGTTTTGAAATGTAAAATGAATCATGAACGATGAAGAATTGAGGAATGCTGAATCTTTCCAAAATAAAATAAGGTTTATAAAAATGCTTTTCTGCAAAATACTTGATCTTGCTTAAACCTTACCTTGACTACCCTAAGCCTCTCATTCCTGAGTCTTCTCCCTTTTTCTTAGTCGGGTAAGTCTTGTTGAGTACCCCAGTACTCAGGGTTTGTTACCCATGCTGCAGGTATGACAGAGTCCCCAATGTGTCTTGCACCCTGCTGCGTGACCATCGTCCAGGAAGAGGCCGATGAGGCCGAAGAATAGTTGTACACCCTCGGGCTGGGTGATTATAAGTATCTTTGCTGTTCTCCACTACGTTGCCTTTGTCTATTTCTATTATCAGAACTTGGTTTGTAATAACTGCACCTTAATTTCTATTTGGAACCCTGCTTTGTAAAACTAATGTTATTTAAGTCTTCCGCTCTTTATTCCGATGTTATTGGTAAAAGTATGCAATGCTGTAACCGAATTGTGAGATGATCCTGCGGACATTGGGCACTGATGTAGCCCGGTGACGAACAGGTCTTAATCACATGGAACATGGGTTCGGCTGTCAGAGGTTGACAGGGACACGTGGGCCATGGGATTAGGGTCGTTCCGTCACAAAAACTAAACTCTAAACAAAACCCAAGACCTAATGACGACGACGGCAGCTAATTATAGGGTTTAGGATGTCATCTATGCTGGACGCGCCCCCTAATGGGCTCTAAGACGATACACGGCCCAACGGACCAAAATACGATGACGCAACACCCTGGCAGATTCTGGATGCTGACTTGTTTCGATGATTTCCGTTGACTCCGGAAGTATTTTGATGTGATTCCAAAGCCATTGGTTAGCTTATCAAATTATCTTTCCAAGCATATCTGGTTTGTCAAAAACGGAGTCCGTATGCGTCCGAGGCGTTGATTTTACCCGGGACTGCTCCTGAATTCCGAGGGTGACGTGGAAGCTGAGTTGGAGACGGATTGCAACTTGGGGAAGACCATGGCGTCGATGTGTCCAGCGTGGTGATGTCCTCATCATTTGGTGACTGGTCCTTCTGATTTGTGGAAGTGGCATAGAAGGCTTCTGAAAGTCCTTGTTTGGTTTTAGATAATTGATGTCACCTAGAGTACTAATCTTTGTCATGAAGTGTTTATGAGCTAGGTTGGTACACACCAAGTGTGGGAGCTAGATGATGACCATGGTGTTGGTGGTGATGACCAAAAGATGGATCAAGTGCTCCACATTTGGAAAGAGAAGAAGAGAAAAGCAAAACCCTATGGAGATCAAGGCAAAGGTATAAATAGGGATTTTGTTTTGGCACTCAAGACACCATAGAGGGTGTGAGTGTGTTTAGGATCGATAGTCGTACTATTAAGAGGGGACTATCTCAGTGATTGCGGCTATCAAGTGCCACTAGGTGAATTCATACATGCATATGCATTAGGACCTAGTGTGCTAACCTCTAATCCTTTGAAAAATGTTTGGAAAATGCTAACACACTTGCACAAGGTGATGTACACTTGGTGGTGTTGGCACATTTGCAAAGGAGAAGAAACCGGAGTTGAAGACGAAGTTTTCAGGTGCGATCGGACGCTGTTGAAACATGCGTCCGGTCACTATTGAAACAACGATTGGACGGTACTGAAACAACTGACCGGACGCACCTGTAACACTGTTCACGAGAGGCAACGAATGAAATGGAGTGATCGAACGCTAAGTGAGTCCGGTAAATAGTGATCGGACGCGTCCGATCGATGAAAATCGTCTCTGGAACCTCTTTGTTCATGACCGGATGCTCAGTGAAACTTTGACTACTAAAACAATGACCGAACGCTAGTGAAACAATGACCGGACACGTTCGATCGCTACGTAATCAACCCATTCGAAGGGGTCACAACTATATTTGTTTGAGGGGGGTATATAAATATGAGTTGGCCGGCTTTGGGAGGTCTCTCTTGGCATTCTAACATATTGGACATCCCTTTGAGCTAAACATACTCCCTCCCACTCATCTCCTTGCTTGATAGCGCGAATCAAAGTGAGATTGAGTGATTCCAAGTGCATTTGCTTGTGTGTTTGCATCTAGTGGCACTTGAGGATCGTTGTTGCTGCGGGTATTCTCGTTACTCTTGGTGGTTGCCGCCACCTAGACGGCTTGGAGCAGCGGAGGAGTATTGGCACGAGTTGGTGATTGTTCGTGGCCATCTCCTGGTGATTTGTGAGGGGTATTGTGCCTTCCCAGGCGAAGAGCCAAAATGTAACTCTAGTGGATTGCGCGTGTCATTGAGTTACCTCCATTTGTGGTTCGGTTCTTGTGGCGCTCAAGTGTTGAGCTAGGTTTGTGAACACCTATTAGCCACCGAACCACCAAGTGGTTGGTCGACACTACGGGGAGTAGTGTGCCGACAAGCATATATATGTCCAACCGGGCCGCCCGGCCCGGCACGGGCCCGGTCTAGGCACGGCCCGACCGGGCCGGGCCACCCAAAGCATGGTGGGCTGCCGGGCCGTGCCGAAGTAGGCCACCGGGCCGTGCCATCGACCCATACACGGTCCGGTCGGGCCACGGGCCGGCCCAAAGGCCCGCGGGCCCACCGGGCCCAACAGGCCCGCAGTGAAATTTATACATATATTTACATTTATAAATATATATTTATATATATTTACATATATTTATTTATATTTTTATTTCTATTTACATATATACCGGACCGGGCCGGGCCGGCCCGTGGGATGAGGGTGCGGCCTAGGCACAGGCTGCTGCGGGCTTCGGGCTGGCCTGGGCCCGGTAGCTACCATGTCGGGCCGTGCTTGGGCCGGGCCGAATCATCGTGCTTTGGGTCGTGCCTTCGACCCACGGGCTGCATGCTCATCTTTAGACAAGCACGTGAACCTCGGAGAAAATCTTTGTGTCCATTGTCTATTTGGCTATCTCCCGAACTTCATTGGTATTCATATTGTGGTTAATCATCCCTTGTCGGAGTCGGTATATCTCTCTATCATTGCATTACATTCTTTATTTCTTGTATAGAGATAATTGTTGCTAGAAGTAGCTTTCTAATTAGCAGTAATTATTTCTTGCTAGCTCACCAGTTTAGAAAGTAGTGACTTAGATCTTGTGCGACATAGAGATCATAATATACTAGAATTGCTTGGATAGGTGGCTTGCAACACATGGTAGAGCTAGAGCAAAAAGCTTCGCTTCAATTGTCTAACTAGTTTTTCTAAGTGTTTTTGTAGAAATTTTATTAGGCTATTCACCCCCCTCTAGCCTTTTAGGACCTTTCAAGTGGTATCAGAGCCATGGTCACTGTTTGCATAAGGATTAACAACCTTCGATGTTAAAAATGGCTCAAATTGTGTTCAACCATGTTAGGGGAAACCACCATTCTTTGATGGCACATGTTTTGATTATTGGAAGAGAAAGATGAGAATGTATTTGGGTTCAATCAATGACAAGGTGTAGGATGTGGTAGAAAATGAGTTTGTGATTCTTGATCCTACCAATCCAACACCAAATGACTCCATCAACAAGCAATGCAACACAATGGCGCTCAACACCATATATAATGCCATTGATCCAAAGGTGTTTGAGCAAATCAAAGATCTTTACAATACAAGTGAAGTGTGGACAAGACTAGAAGAAACATATGAGGGCACTTCAACGGTAAAGAGTGCCAAGTTGTACATGCTCAAGGACAAGCTCACCAACTTCAAGATGAAGGATGATGAATCAATTCCGGAGATGTTCTATAGATTGCAAGTCATCATCAATGATCTCAAGTCATTGGGGGAAAAGGTACCAGATGAAGACTTCTCTCATCGGTTCTTGAGTTGCTTGCCTAAAAGATTCAAGACACTACACCATCATCTTTAGAGGTGGCTTGAAGAATGTGACTCCAAATGAGGTGCTTGGTAATGTCATGACCGAAGATCAATACAATGAAGATAGTGAAGAGGTGGTCAAGGAAGAGGACAAGAAGAAGAAAAGTGTGGCATTCAAAGCCACCTCATCAAAGAGCAAGGGCAAGTCCAAGAAGGAAGAATCAAGTGACAATGAAGAAGCTAGTGACATTGATGATGAAGCCTTAGCTCTCTTTGTGCGCAAGTTTGGCAAATTCATGAAGAAGAAGGGCTATGGTGCAAGAAAGAGAAGAGATTACAACAAGATCAAAGACTATGTGAGAATATGCTACAAGTGCAAGAGCAAGGATCACTTTGTAGCGGATTGTCCCTACAATAGTGACAATGATGAAGATGAGAAGAAGAAAGATACGAAGGAAAAGAAAAAGAAGAAAATGAGCTTCAAGAAGAAGAAAGGTGGCTCATATGTTGTCACATGGGATAGTGATGCATCATCCGATAGTGAAGACTCAAGTGATGATGATAATAAGAAGAGCACCAAGAAGAAGGCACTTGCAAGCATTGCAATCAACAACAAGCCTTCTCTATTTGACACTCCATCATGCTTCATGGCTAGGCCAACTAAGGTACAATCCAATGATGAGAGTGATAGTGAGAGTGATGAGGATGAGGAGCACTCAAAGGAGGACCTCATGGACATGTTGGAGCAAGCTCACACTTGCTTTGAGATGAAGAGGAAGGAGTGCAAGGACTTGCGCAAGAAGCTTAGTGCTCTTGAGCAATCCCTTGATGAGTTCAAGTCTACTCATGAGAGGTTAGAGGTAGCCCATGAGAAGCTTGGCAAGGCTCACACCAAGCTTGAAAAAGCTCACTTCTCCCTCCTTGATCAAGTCAAGGTTGAGGACATTGTTCCAACATTTAACATATGAGTTACTTGTGATATTTTGATGAATCATTTTATACTCCTATTGTTATTGCTCCCACTAACCCCTCATGTAGCTCATTCACTACTACTTCTACTATGAGTGATGGTTTCACTTGTGATGCCTCACTAATGGTGGAGAATGAGACCTTGAAAAAGGAGGTCAATGAGCTCACTTGTGCCTTAGGCAATGCCTATGGTGGAGATGTTCGCTTGCTTAAGTGCTTGGGTAGCCAAAGGTTCTCTCTTAACAAAGAGGGATTGGGCTATACCCCAAAGAATGGCAAGGAGGCCTTTGTGACTCACAAGACTTGTTTTGTGAGAAGCAATGGTCGGTTTTGCAACAAATGCAAGCAATCCGGGCATATAGAGCAATATTGCAAGAACAAGAACAAAAATGCTAATGTATCCTCAATTCAATTTGATTCTTGTTATTTGCTTATCAAGGGTGTAAATGGTGTAAAGGCTAAGTTTATTGGTGCTCCCATTGTTGGCCCTAATAAGAAGGCAATTTGAGTGCCCAAGAGCTTAGTGACTAACCTTGGAGGACCCAAGCAAGTTTGGGTACCTAAAAAGAATTGATCTTTTCTTGTAGGTCAATTATAAAGCCGGAGGAAGGCATTGGGTGCTTGATAGTGGGTGCACTCAACACATGACCTGAGATGCAAGAATGTTCAATTCAATCAACAAGAATGATGACAATGGGATTGATAGTATTACATTTGGTGATAATGGCAAAGGCAAGGTCAAGGGGCTTGATAAGATTGCGATATCAAATGACATGAGCATATCAAATGTGTTGCTAGTAGAGAGCTTGAACTTCAATTTGCTATCTGTGGCTCAATTGTGTGATCTTAGTTTCAAATGCATATTTGGGGTTGATGATGTAGAGATCATAAGTGTAGATGGCTCAGATTTGATCTTCAAAGGTTTTAGATATGAGAATCTATACTTGGTTGATTTCAATGCTAGTGAATCTCAATTATCAACTTGTTTGTTCACCAAATCTAGCATGGGGTGGTTATGGCATAGAAGACTTGGTCATGTTGGCATGAAACAATTGAATAGATTGATTAAGCATGATCTAGTTAGAGGCTTGAATGATGTGGTGTTTGAAAAGGACAAACTTTGTAGCTCTTGTCAAGCCGGCAAGCAAGTTGGAAACACTCACCCTAAGAAGAGCATGATGAGCACTAGCAAGGCATTTGAGTTGTTGCACATGGATCTATTTGGACCAACAACATACACTAGCATTGGTGGAAACAAATATGGCTTTGTGATAGTGGATGATTTTACAAGATATACATGGGTGTTCTTTCTAAGTGACAAAAGTGATGCATATGCTACATTCAAATCTTTTGTCAAGAGATGTCAAAATGAGTTTGAAACAACCATCAAGAAAGTGAGAAGTGACAATGGTAGTGAATTTAGAAACACAAGAGTTGATGAGTTATGTGATAAATTTGGAATTAGACATCAGTTCTCGACCAAGTACACTCCACAATCAAATGGTCTTGTTGAAAGGAAGAATAGAACTCTCATTGATATGGCAAGGTCTATGCTTAGTGAGTACAATGTGAGTCATTCATTTTGGGCCGAAGCTATCAACATGGCTTGCTATTGTAGCAACCGCCTCTATTCTCACCCCATGATGGAGAAGACATCTTATGAGCTATTGAATGGAAGAAAGCCCAACATTGCATATTTTAGGGTCTTTGGTTGCAAATGCTATATCTTGAAGAAAGGCACTAGATTGAGCAAGTTTGAGAAGAAATGTGATGAAGGCTTCCTACTTGGTTACTCCACTACAAGCAAAGCATATAGAGTTTGGAACTTGGCTAGTGGTACTCTTGAGGAAGTGCATGATGTTGAATTTGATGAAACAAATGGATCTCAAGATGAGGAAGAAAATCTAGATGATGTGAGAGGAACTCAATTGGTCAACGCAATGAAGAATATGGATATTGGTGACATTCGGCCTAGGGAGGTGATTGATGTTGAAGATGACAAAGATCAAGTGCTCACTTCTCCAATTGTGCAAGCTAGTAGTTCTCAATTGCAAGATCAACAAGTGGCTAGTTCATCTCAACCGAATGATCAAGCAAGTACAAGCAATCAAGTCCAAGTGCTCCAACCAACCAATGTTGCAAGAGATCATCCATTAGATCAAATCATTGGTGGAATTCAAAGTGGTGTGCAAACTAGATCAAGATTAGTTTCTTTTTGTGAACATTACTCTTTTGTATCATCCATCGAGCCAACCAAGATTGAAGAAGCATTACAAGATGTTGATTGGGTCAATGCCATGCATGAAGAGCTTAACAACTTCACAAGAAATCAAGTATGAGAATTGGTAGAGAGACCTAAGAACTACAATGTGATTGGCACTAAATGGGTCTTTCGCAACAAGCAAGATCAAGATAGCATTGTGGTGAGAAACAAATCAAGATTAGTAGCACAAGGTTACACTCAAGTAGAGGGTCTTGACTTTGGTGAAACATATGCATCGGTTGCAAGATTAGAAGCAATGAGAATCCTATTAGCTTATGCTTGTTCCCACAACATCAAGTTATATCAAATGGATGTCAAAAGTGCATTTCTCAATGGCTACATCAATGAGTTAGTATATGTTGAGCAACCTCCCGGTTTTGAAGATGACAAGAAGCCCAACCATGTTTACAAGCTCAAGAAGGCACTTTATGGTTTGAAACAAGCACCAAGAGCATGGTATGAGAGGTTAAGGGATTTTCTCCTCTCTAAAGGGTTCAAGATGGGAAAGGTTGATACTACACTCTTCACCAAGAAGATTGGAAAAGACTTGTTTGTGTTGCAAATTTATGTTGATGATATCATTTTCGGTTCAACCAATCAAGACTTTTGTGAAGAGTTTGGTGAATTGATGGCTGTTGGCACAAAATGTGTCGCACCGTGCCTCACACACAGCAAGCCGAAAAGCGTGACTTCAATCGGGTGCCCGGACGGTTTGAAATCCGGAGACGTGCTAGTTGGTTTGACCTGAAAGCCAACAAGAGATAAAACTGTGAGAATAAAACTAGAACATGCTGGATGAGACCAGACAGTTCCATATTTAGCCCTGAAGCCACTCACAACGACATATAGCTATAGAAGCTATCTGTCAACAAGTTTTAAAGATCATTCGGCTAACTCCAAACATGAGCATATGTAAACAATTGGTTGCCGAATGCACATACGTAAAAAGACATGGTTGAACAAGAGATAGATTATAAAATAACGTGTAACCAAACTCGGCAAACTAGCCGAATTGGGGTCCATGGAGAAGGAACATGCAAACAAGCATGATCAGACCAATCTAAAACCTGCATCTGCCGCACGATACCTAGTTTTATCAAAGCTTAAGCGTGATTGACATGTATGAACCCGCAACATGTAACAATCTAGATTAGAGACTAATTTGGCCATCATGGTCATGCGATTATTGGAAAAACAAGTAAACTTGCAAAGCAAGGCCGAACAAAGCCAAATCTTGATTGGGCAAAAGAGTGTTGCAAAACTAATTAAATAATTACAACACATGATAACTTAATGAATCTACTAGATCTTGCCGAATCTAATAGAGCCGATAACTATCTCGCTCCTGCTAAACGTATCAAGCAAACGCCTGCCGCACGGTATTTACTCATAAGCATAGCATAAGGAAAGACTTTTTGATTGTCGACATAGATCCGCCGCACGATCTTTGTAAACAAACAAGACTACTTGCATCACATCTAAATCCACCACATGATACTAGACATGATAACAAGGTTGCCGGGACTTACGGAGGTCGACGGATCGATGATTCCTCTCAAAGAACTCGACGACACGACAAAGGACTCGAAGATGGCACGGGGCCGATTTGTATTGATATGGTTGTGAACACTTTTTACAATAGCCAAGGGTTTATATTTATACCTTGGGCAGATAAGAGTCCTGAAGGGACTTACCTAACAATATCTAAAATAAAAGTAAATATTATATGACATGCTTACGTACGTACATAAGGATCCTAGATGGATACGATATCGTAATTGCCGACCAATCCTTCGAATCTGGTCCCTTGCTTGTTTCACATCACAACGCCACCAAATCCAACTCCTAGCCATTGAGATCAGACCCCTCTGATTCTTGAATACTCGTTTAATCTATCATGGCCATGGTCGATTATCCTTGTGATCGGCTTCTCTTGCCATATCTATTTCCCGAATGGAGTCACACCTTTGTAAAATAGCCGACCGCACAGGTAGTTGCCGAAACTCCAAAAATTAACCGATCGCTTGGTCGTCTGCCGAATGCTCTCCTCACTGCTCGTTGGGTCCACCTGTCATCTTCTCAATGTTGACCAAAATATAGTGTTAACACAGGCCCCCCTAGTTCGGAGTATGAATTGTCATGCTTCGAACTATTTGATCTCTGTTGGTCTTCTTCAAAAAAGCCGAGAAATCCACTGATAGAAATAACATTTTCTCACCATGTTTCCACAACTTTGCTTGTAAAACAATAATTCTCCAATACATTTAGAAATAAGTTAGTTACAAATGCATATGTATATAAATATTATAGTTCTTCCATTTTATTGATCAGAAGATGCTGCAATGCCGACTACATCTCAAAAGTATCATATTTTTTAACCAAGATTTCTTTTAAAAAATGGTACCTTACTCATCCATCCATCTCTTTAATTATGGGGATTTAGTTCTCACTGAGTCCTCAAGCGATTGCGAAACAGAATAGCTACAGAAATGCTTATCTTTTACCCCTTGATCACTTTTCATCCGGAGTTTTTATCATTATCTTTATATAAAATCGTATCATATAATATTGCAAAGTCAAAGACTCGACCATAAGGAGATACAAGCCATAAACCTAGATCAAGAAGTGCAAGTGAATATTTTTATTACTTTTTCTTTTGCATATGTCATTCTCCCTACCTTTTAAAATTATGAGGCTACTGGGCCTTCGGCCATCTTTTATTTTATTTGGCGGTCACTTGACCTTTTCTTTTTCATATTTTTATTTGGGCGGTCACCTGACCTTTTTTCTTTCTCAGTTCTGGCGGACACGTGTCCGTCGTTTTTATTTCTGAGATTTATAGAATAGCCTCATATTTTTAATCAAAGAGAGAATGCATATGCAAAACACTTATTAGTTTATAACGTGTACGTAAATCTTGATCTTGAAAATATGACTATAATCTCAACTAGTAGTCACAATGATTTGGCAGTGCTCAACATGACATTAAGTAAATTTTATTATTTCATTAAATCTCTGAATTTCAAGTATCTCTCAGAATAATGTCATAGCAAATTCTACCTCTATTCATATCCCATAACTACTTTCAGACAGTTTAAATTCTATGCAACCCACAAATTTCAAAGACTTCAAGATAAATATAATAACCACTAGACCCAAATCTTAAAGAAATCAAAGCTATAAACCAGACATAGGTGAAACATAAAACAGAGCATCTATTTATTATTTCAACAATGGATAACCCAAAATATTTATATCACATATTCATAGAGTGGAATTTTTTTAAGGTTTTTTTAGTGCGGAGATGCAACATGAGAGGTTTCGCTTTTAAATGATTTTAATTTTAAGCTCTGAAACTATTAGAGAAGCGAGGGTAAAATTACACAAACCACCGTTGAAGATGAAGCAGCCATTCGTCTTGTCCTTCTTCACGATGGATCGCTCGATGCTCTACGATGTGTGCGTGTTGAGCTCAGGCCCCCTGACACGTAGTCACAGCGGCGCAATCGATGATTCACTGGTGTCCTCCTTTCTCTCATCCGAGACGTCTTCGCCGAATACGGGTTAAAAATATTTGAAGCCAATCATAAACGTCAATCCTTCTTCTGCAAATGACTGGCTGCTTCAGATCTTGTAGTTGTTCTGACTATAAGTGAACTTGTCACCATTGCATGTGTCTTGTTGGCACCATCTTATTCAAGGCCATCAGCAAAGGTATCTCTTTCAATATGAAGTGTGCCGAAAATGTTTTAGCCGATGGTCTTCTATCGGCCATCCTGTTGCTAACGTCCTTTGTGCCTCTGATGTAGCCTTTCGTAACCTTATCACCAGATTGAGCTTTGCGTTACCCAGAGAAAGGTAAAGTTATATTAATAGGAGCCGAAGGTTCTGCCTTATCGGCTTTTGCTTAGTATGCCTTTGACCTTCTTCTTGTTGAGGAACTGGAACGCTTTAGGTGAGCATGCTGTCAGGTAACTCACGGTAGCTTCGAAGAACGTCATTTTTGATGAAGCTGAGTGTGCCGTAGAGGACGAATACGAGCTCGGCGGTGCATGGATGCGTGCACGATGAGGTTCAGGCCCCCCCCGAGTGTAGTTGATGTAGGAATTTGAGCATGTTCACCTTATGTTTTTTCTTCTCATTAGTTCTTCATATCTGTGTGCACACTCTTCCGCTCCAAGCCGATAAGTGTTCTTCTTGGAATATGTGTATAATGATATTTTCATCAGGGTGCTTATCGACTGCTACATCTAGAATTCCTGTATGCTTATGTAGTGCTGCTTTCCATGCTAACATTGGTCTTTAAATATGCCCTCCAGAAATTTAACCGACGTAAACATAAATTGGGCATCGATCTTGAATGTATGCAATCTTCTGGTGCAGCGATCAGAACTATTGCTATCGGCATACCCTTTCAGCCAATGCCTCCAAAAATTAGCCGATTGTATCATCCCATATATGTGTGATGCTTCTTGGTTAATCACCCTCGTGTCTGCTTGGCTGATTGGCTTTTGGTGTGTTGGCCTGACCTTGACAGCTAATTCTTATATCCACTAGTTAAGAATTGATTTTTTCCTTAATTGAGTTCTTACAGTGCTGGATCTGGAGTTCGATTTGAGTAATACCGGCTGTGTAACATCGTCAGGGTCCAAACAGCTTTGATCGGCCTGATATTTTTGTTCGAGTCTGCCAGCTTACTCCATCGATCATATCTAGCTTCTTTATTCACCAACAATAGATTCTCCACTTCTTGTGAACACTAAAAATGGATTGACTGTTGCCTCTTTGTCGATATTGCATAGGCTGCAGGTTGCAACAGTCTTGCGAGGCTCCGCGTAGCCGATCATGAAGTGTGAGATGATATTATACTCTGATAGATGGTTAATGGTAGCTTGGATGCATGATGACAGATTGGTGATGATGGTGAATGTGAAGGTAAAGAACGTCCTTTACCACAACAATAGTACTTCATTTTTCATCTCGTGACATTGCCAAATTTATTCCCAAAGAATGGTGAACTGTATTGCTGTGGGTCTGGCAATATTATCTCAATTCCAAGAAGTTGCAGCGCAGGATCAATGTGATTATGAGAAATCACGCTTCAAAATTATCATTAGTCTCAATGTTGATAGTACTCCAAAATAATTAATCCGGTCAGCTTTGTTTGTTTCCTCTGTAGACAACAGAAAGTTTTCTATGCTGGAGGTGTGCCGACGGGACAATCGGCTCTTGTGCTGATCAAATCATTTATTTCTAAAATAATTTGTATCAACATTGTAAATAATCTTCTGAACCGATGGTTCAATTTTGAGGCCGACTGAGATGTCTAGTATGAGACATCAAACCTCTTCTGAGCCGACCATTGCATAATTCGGTGACTGCTGCGATTATGGTTACTGAAATTGTCTATCATTCGACTATATTGGGATCAATAGAAACCCTCCTCGATAGGTTTCCCTCAGAGAAAACGCATATGCTTAGATGTCCGAACCATGGCTTGCATGCACATTATTTTGCTTTCCTTCCCCTATGATTATTAGCCGATCAGTCTTTTTCGAATCAGCTTATACTTATACATTGCTGGGTATATGTACGCATACTGCCTTCAATATCTGATATTCTGAAACTACGCCACATGAAAACTGATGGAACTAGTGCAACATGTTCAGATCATCAGTTCCGCGTACGTTTACGGTTCACCTGGTCGCTTTATACTCAATCTCTTTTCTTTCATTACGAAGCCATCAGGTAACCAGGACTGTGATGCATTTGGACTTGCAATCATAGTTTGACGCTTGTACAGTCTCCATGTTTATTACTATCGAAGCTTCCTTCCGTTTCCTTGATTAAACATGCAAGTGCGGCAAACATGTAGGAGCTAGATGGTTCTGGATTAGAATCATCATCGGCTACTTTTTGTGTCTTAATTTTAAACCAAAAGGACCGATGTCCTGTTGCTGCTTTACCAGAACCAATATCTCATCGGTTTTATTATGTCTGGTATTCTGAACAGCCGATTCTTATCTTCAAGAGTCGATTCCTCCTATCACTGCATAATGGCATATTTCCATGAGCACCGAATTTGACTGCATTTATGATGCTTCCGGATATGCAAACTCTCCATTTTTCCATTTTTCTTATATATTGGAACTATGCTTGAGATCCACTCTGCATATCTACATGGCCGAATAAAATTTGTTTCAATAATCTCTCAACTTCTTTTTTCACGTCGGCCAGTACCTCTTCTTTAAAAATCTTCTGAGGAGGTTGTTTGTAAGGGCGATATCCAGGTTTGATCGGTAACCGATGTTCAACAATAGAACGGTCTAGCCCGGGCAGCTCTGTGTAATCCCAAGCGAAACAATCCTTGAACTCTTTCAGAAGGTTTATCAATTTCAATCTATACTCTGGATCCAAATTTGTACTGACATATATTGGTCTTGTTTCGGCTTCATTACCAACATTTACTTCTTCTAACTTATCAGCCGACATGAAACCCCGTCCCAACTTTCCTTCATTACCATCAATTGGGTTATCCATTCAAAAATTGCTTTGAGAGCTGACTGCTTGGATCGGCTGTTGGTCCCACCAGGCGTGCCAAAAAGTGTGTTGGCACAAAATGTGTCGCACCGTGCCTCACACACAGCAAGCCGAAAAGCGTGACTTCAATCGGGTGCCCGGACGGTTTGAAATCCGGAGACGTGCCAGTCGGTTTGATCTGAAAGCCAACAAGGGATAAAACTGTGAGAATAAAACTGGAACATGCCGGATGAGACGAGACAGTTCCATATTTACGGCCCTGAAGCCACTCACAACGACATATAGCTATAGAAGCTATCTGTCAACAAGTTTTAAAGATCATTCGACTAACTCCAAACATGAGCATATGTAAACAATTGGTTGCCGAATGCACATACGTAAAAAGACATGCTAGAGATAGATTATAAAATAACGTGTAACCAAACTCGGCAAACTAGCCGAATTGGGGTCCATGGAGAAGGAACATGCAAACAAGCACGGTCAGACCAATCTAAAACCTGCATCTGCCGCACGAAACCTAGTTTTATCAAAGTTTAAGCGTGATTGACATGTATGAACCCGCAACATGTAACAATCTAGATTAGAGACTAATTCGGCCATCATGGTCATGCGATTATTGGAAAAACAAGTAAACTTGTAAAGCAAGGCCGAACAAAGCCAAATCTAGATTGGGCAAAAGAGTGTTGCAAAGCTAATTAAATAATTACAACACATGATAACTTAATGAATCTATTAGATCTTGCCAAATCTAATAGAGCCGATAACTATCTCGCTCCTGCTAAACGTATCAAGCAAACGCCTGCCGCACGGTATTTACTCATAAGCATAGCATAAGCAAAGACTTCTTGATTGTCGACATAGATCCATCGCACGATCTTTGTAAACAAACAAGACTACTTGCATCACATCTAAATCCACCGCATGATACTAGACATGATAACAAGGTTGCCGAGACTTACGGAGGTCGACGGATTGATGATTCCTCTCGAAGAACTCGACGACACGACAAAGGACTCGAAGATGGCACGGGGCCGATTTGTATTGATATGGTTGTGAACCCTTTTTACAATAGCCAAGGTTTTATATTTATACCCTGGGCAGATAAGAGTCCTGAAGGGACTTACCTAATGTTGACGCAAAACGTGACACCTCGCGCCAAGCACACAGCGAGCCGAAAAGTTAGCTTCAATCGGGTGCCCGAAATATGCTGAATCCGGAGACGTGCCAGTCGGTTTGACCTGAAAACCAACAAGGGAAAAAAACTGTGAGAATACCTTTGGAACATGCCGGATAAAACCAGACAGTTCCATATGTACGGCTTTGAAAGCCAATCACGACGACACACAGCTATAGAAGCTGTCTGTGAGAGCATGTTTATAAAGTCATTCGGCTAGTATGAGAACAGAGTATGTAAAGCATATTAACTGCCGAATACATATGTAAAGAAATACATGCTTGAACAAATTAAAGATATTATAAATAGGTAAGTTGCAAATATAGATCTATTCAAATAACACATGCATAGGCTAATCCAACTAATTTGCCGCACGTTTAGTCTTCATAAACCGGTCAGGTATAAACTCAAGCAAAACTAATCCACCGCATGATACCACTTGCTATAAGTTTACACCACTTCTTATAATTAGATTAATCCACCTCATGATACAATCTAATTATAACAAGCTAAAAGCATGCATATATTTGAACAGATCTATAAAGGCTCATTACTCGTGTAAGCTTACCCAAAATTGGCAAACCAACCGAATTGGGGTCCATGAAGAAGGAACAAACAAGCAAGCATGATTAAACTAATCTAAAACCTGCATCTGCCGCACGACACCTAGTTTCATCAAAGCCTAACCATGATTGACATGCATGAACCCACAACATGTGACAATCTAGATTGAGAGTTGATTCGGCCATCATGATCTTATGATTAAAAGAGAGCACAAGCAAACTCGTGCGATAAGGCCGAATAAAGATCAATCTAGATTGGGCAAAAGAGTGTTATAAGAATTAAATAAATAAAACATATAACACATGATAACTTAATGAATCTATTGGATCTGCCAAATCTAATAGAGCTGATAACTATTTTTACTCATGAATTAATCCGCCGCACGATACAAGGCATAAGCAAAAACTTCCCGTCATAAGCTTAAATCCGCCGCACGATACTAAGCTTAACATACGAGACTACTTGCATCATATCTAAATCCACCGCATGATACTAGACATGATAGCAAGGTTGCCGGTACTTACGGAGGTTGACGGATCGATGATTCCTCTCGAAGAACTCGACGACACGACTAAGGACTCGAAGGTGGCACGGGGCCGGTTTGTATTGATATGGTTGTGAACAATTTTGCAATGGTCGAGGGCTTATATTTATACCCTGGACGAAACACAAGTCCTAGACGATTACGACTTATACAATGAAATTTGGAAAGATACAAATCCTATTCCTGTTCTCTTTGGCGTCCTTTATCGCCACATGTCTTTCGTGCAGGTTGGCTTTTACCTGCCATATTCATGTTGCCGAATGGAGTCATCGCCTCGCAAAATAGCCGACCGCATAGACGTTTTGCCGAAGACTCTGAAGGCCAACCATCCACTTGGTCGCTCGCCGAATCCCCTTTTCATTGTCGATTGGGCCCACCTGTCATAAGCTTGTGCATGCGAAAATCTGGTGTTAACACCTAACAATATCTAAAATAAAAGGAAATATTATATGACATGCTTACGTACGTACGTAAGGATCGTAGATGGATACGATATCGTAATTGCTGACCAATCCTTCGAATCTGGTCCCTTGCTTGTTTCACATCACAACGCCACCAAATCCAACTCCTGGCCAATGAGATCAGACCCCTCTGATTCTTGAATACTCGTTTAATCTATCACGGCCATGGTCGATTATCCTTGTGATCGACTTCTCTTGCCATATCTATTTCCCGAATGGAGTCACACCTTTGTAAAATAGCCGACCGCACAGGTAGTTGCCGAAACTCCAAAAATTAACCGACTGCTTGGCCGTCTGCCGAATGCTCTCCTCACTGCTCATTGGGTCCACCTATCATCTTCTCAATGTTGACCAAAATCCAGTGTTAACAATGGCAAATGAGTTTGAGATGTCCATGATTGGAGAGCTTAGCTACTTCCTTGGTCTACAAATCAAGCAATTGAAGGAAGGCACATTTGTTAGTCAAGGCAAGTACATAAAGGACATGATCAAGAAGTTTGGATTGCAAGATGCAAAAGCCATTAGCACGCCTATGGGGACAAATGGTCATTTGGATAGTGATGCAAGTGGCAATATGGTGGCTCAAAAGTTGTATCGGTCTATGATTGGAAGCGTACTCTATGTGACCGCATCAAGACCGGATGTCATGTTTAGTGTATGCATGTGTGCAATATTCCAAGCCTCACCAAGAGAAGGTCACTTGAAGGCAACCAAGAGAATATTGAGGTACTTGAAGCATACATAAGATATTGGTTTATGGTATCCCAAGGGGTCAAACTTTGAGTTGATTGGATATTCGAACTCTGATTATGCGGGTTGCAAGGTTGATAGAAAGAGCACATCGGGCACATGCCAATTGTTGGGAAGATCACTTGTGTCTTGGTCATCAAAGAATCAAAATAGTGTGGCACTTTCAACCGCCGAAGCTGAATACATATGCGTCGGTAGTTGTTGTGCTCAATTACTTTGGATGAAAGCATCTTTGGATGACTTTGGAATCAAATTCAAACAAGTGCCATTGCTATGTGACAATGAAAGTGCGGTGAAGCTCACAAACAACCCCGTGCAACATTCAAGGAGAAAACATATTGACATTAGGCACCACTTCATAAGAGACCATCAACAAAATGGTGATATTTCAATTGAGAGTGTTGGTACCGATGATCAACTTGCCGACATATTCACCAAGCCAAATGATGAGAAGAGGTTTTGCAAGCTAAGAAATCAATTGAACATACTTGACTTCTCAAATATGTGTTGATGGACCCCCACTTATATGACATGCCTCTCCTTCGACAAAGCAAGGTAAAAGTTGATTGGCATATGCATCCATCCTTTGCTAGGAACATGTTTAGTGCATCTAGTGATTCCTCATGATCATTAGGCTCATTCATGAAAATAAATTGATTTTGATGCTTATATGATGCCACTATTGTTTCTATGCTTAATATGATCTAGTGGTAACATATGACATGTTTATGGGATTGCAATCCTAGTGTTTAATCTAGAGAATGAGCAATGGAATGTTTAACCAACGTGAGTAAGATAACCATTGCAAAATGTGTGAAGAAGCTTACTCTATAGCAAACCGTGTTAAATGTTTCATGCAAACGATCTAGATTGAACCAAATGTGAAAGAACTAACTCTCTCCTAAACAATTTGAACCTATTTATGCAAACATTTTATGGAAATAGATGACAAAGGGGGAGAGAAAAGTCACAAAGATCAAATGAAGGGGATCATCAAAAACTTTGAAAAAGATTTTTTTCGAGCACACAAGCAGGGGGAGCAAGCTCATGAACTTGGTTGTTGCATTTGATTTGTTCATATTCATATGCTTGCTTGCATTGCACAAGTTTTTAACTCTATATCCATGCTTGTGTGTTGTATGCTAGATATAGATTTTGAATGATGATTTGCAAACTAGCATGCATAGGTGGTAGCTAGATGTAATTTGTTTTTACAGGCGGTACTAGAGCCTTTCATATAATGTTGATCTCATGAGGTATCTAGTGTTTTTGTAAAGTCTAGCTAACCATGGTGTATATTGGCAACTCCGATTGGTATCACGCTTCAAAGGTCCATTCTTTACACCTTAGCATCATTTGATAGTATTACTCTCCCATATTTCATATCTATGCATATGTGCCAAACTTTGAAGGACCGAGAATGCAATAGCAAGGCGACCCGAGGGGGGGGGGGGTGAATGGGAGCACAAAAATTTCTTCTCGAAACTTTGTCCTCTGTCCCACGAATCAACCCCCAAAAGCTTCGATTAAAACCGTGATGCCCACGATCCATGGAAGAGGGTGGATGATCCCTAGGATCACAGCGAGGCACCACAAAGTGATAGCAACCCAAAGGCCAAAAGCACCGACACAAGTTCGATCCTTAGAAACCCAGTCCCAAACATAGATTGAAGGCTACATCGAGAAATCCCCAAATACCAATGCTAACAAATAGCAAAGATACCTAGAGAGGTTCCTAGGTGAGCTAAGAAGCCAACCGAGAGGTCCGAAAACCAAGCGAAGAAGTCGGGAGAGCAAACACACCAAAACTCAACAAGCAGCCGACTCCCGGACTGTCCGCCAGTACGGTCCCGGACTGTCCGGCTCAACCGCGGACTGTCCGCGGGGGGATGGCGGACTGTCCGCCGGTCAAATCCCCGAAACAGCACTGTTGCTGCAAGTCCCCTAGACGTTTTCGGACTGTCCGCGAACTCCAACGGCGGACTGTCCGCCGGTCAACCAAAAGCCAAACGGCCAAAGAACAGAGCCACTGGTCCGGCTCGTCCCCGACGCGCGGACTATCCACGGTTCACCTGGCGGTCTGTCCGCGGATGAATAGAGAGGGCGATTTTGGTCGCCCCTCTCACGAATCTTCACAAATCCGAATCAAAACTCAATCCCACATTCCCAAACTTGGAGAAGATGATGACGAGATAGTTAGGAGACTATCCCCAAGAAATCATCCTCTCAAATCAACTCAAACACTGGGAAATCGAAAGGGGAGGAGTATGAACGAAAAAGCGCCATGAAAATGAAATCAACCTGATCTACTTGTTCGTGAGGAGTTAGATGAATTCCTTCGGTGGAAATAATCTCCTCACTATAAAGAACAAGTTGATTCAAACGGATTTCGCAAAGACGCAGTAGAGAGGGAGATCGAGTGACGGGAAAAACGCGGAGAAACGAAGAACGCGAAGAACACGAACAAAACGCGAATCAAGTCATCGATCTGCAACCGTGTGGCTACCACTTGCTACAATAGTGAGATTATGGTCTCACTTCCTCAAAATCTCCAGTACACAGAGGTATGATTCTCTGCGGATCTCAGTTGCTACAACAGGGGATTGGGAAAGCAGGAAAACCTAGAAGGCAAAGAGCAAATGGCTGAGATGAAATGCGAGGAGGGTGTCTCCCTCTACTTATCCTAATTCTAATTAATACTCTACCCCTCACAAATTACAGAGCGAGCCAGCTAAACCCTAGGGTTATTCTGGACCAACTCGAAGTGCTGGTGATCCGACGGCCACGCCCGCACAACTGGTAGCGTTGCCTCGACGCAACCTCACCGATTGCCGCCACGTGCCGCCACCGCTCTGCTCGACCTTTTCCCGGACTTCGCCCCCGGTTTTGTGGCCCAAACCGGGAAACCAGCCTTCACGACCAACCCCCGGTTTTGAGGCCCAAACCGGGAAACCAGCCGTCCATCGCCTGAGTTTTGTGGCCCAAACTCAGAAACCCGCAGCACCCAGGTTTTGAGGCCCAAACCTGGAAACCATCCTCAGCCCGAGTTTTGTGGCCCAAACTCGGAAACCATCAGCGCCCAGGTTTTGAGGCCCAAACCTGGAAACCGTCCACTCGGTGGTTTTTCTGTGGCTCAACCACCAAACCGAGCCGTAGAAGGGATGCACCGCCCGTGCACCCCGTCCACCGACATGTGTCCTCAAGTCCTCGACTCGAGCAACACCATGTCCACAAGTCTCCGCTCGTCGCTGTCCCAGGCTATCAGCCACCACAGCTGATCCTCGGGCCACCAGTCCCTCAGTCCAAGCCTCACGTCCGCCCTTCGCCACTCTCGGTCCATCGGCACGACACGTCTCTACTTGACCTTCACCTTGCCTCTGATCACTGTATCCGTGCTCGACACCTGCACAACACATGCCAAAGAACATGCACATTATCCCAGTTGACAATCACTCATCACTCAGAGACTCGGCATACACCCATGTATCCGCAATCTCCCCCTTGATGAGTGCATTGTCAACTACCAACACAAATCATCATGGAATGGAAGAAAGAAGGAAGAAGGAGAGAGAACTCGACCAAATGACCCAAAAGCATATCAAAGCCGAAGAAGGTCAAGTGGAAAGAGCGAAACAACTTGGTTCCCAAAGACATGGGCAACGGCTCGACGCAACCAAGCATAGCAAAGCTAGCTCTCAAGAAGAGGTAGAACAGGCTCAACACCGCTAGCAGGAAAGCTCGATACCAATCGAAAAATCAATTGAAATCCAAGCAAAGATAGAGCTAGCTCTCAAGAAGAGGTAGAACAGGCTCAACACCGCTAGCGAGAAAGCTCAATACCAATTGAACAAGCACAAAAGCAAAAACGCTAGTCCCTCAAGAAAGAGGCAAAGGCTCAACACAACTGGTCATCCAAAAATGCTCCGAACCAATTGGAAAGCTCAAAGACCGAGCAAACTCCCCCTCAAATAGTGCACTCAACCAGGAAATCTTCCCCTTAGTTCAACTCGGAAAGCATATGATTTGCAAGTTTTCCTCCCCCTTAGTTGAACATAGAGAGTACACATGATTTGTCAATATTTTCTCCCCCTTAGTTGAAAATGCACCATCAAATATCTCCCCTCCAAAATGCATATGAATGAAGATGCAAGTTAGCAGCTTTAGGAATATAGTCGATAGAGTATGAAGATGCTAGACAGAGTGCTAATCCGATGACTTATACAAAGCACAGAATGCTAGCAAAGGCTCAAACTGATCACCAAATATGAAATATGAGAATGTGAGCAAAGTGAGCAGTTTTGAGCCAAAAAGGTATTCACCATCAAAATAGCACCAAACATGTGTAGACAGGAAGTCAAACAAGTGCTAAACATGTATACCAGGTGAACTACCCCTAGCACAGGTCAACTATCATGCTATAGAATGAAACATAGACTTGTGTATCCAAATTTTATCGGAGTTGCAGCGGTTAAATTACACAAGTTTAGATTTCAGCATGTGATTGCGAGAGGTTGAAAACTTGTCATTGCCTAACTTTTCAACTGTGCGAAGCCTATGCAGAAGCAATCAGAAGCTTAAAGCAACAATTTCGGTCATACACTACACAGCTCAAGTTTAACTCAAAGTGCAATGAGAATCAGTCTCAAAACTGTGATGTGCTGACAAGCAGTCCTGTCTCGATCTTTCTAATTCACTTAACTTGGTTCAAATTTTATTTAAGAATATGAACATATCAAGCAAGTGAAGGACTCAGAACTAGAGACATAGCAACCTAGAATATATGAAAAGCACGAGTGAATTCTGCACATCCTACACATGCTAGTTGCATATCTCAATGGTGAACAATTTCAAGTTTTATGTTCATTAAGCAGTTTCACCATTCAAAAATAGCTCAGCTCACAACATGCATTAGTGATCAGAAAGAGCATAAGCTACAAGCATCATCATAAAGCATCAGAGCAAATACTATAGAGCATAGCCACATTCTAAGGATTATATACATGAAGCTCTGAATGTAAATATGCAAGATGAAATGCAAAGATGCATGAAGAAACCAGTTGAAAAAAAATACAAAGTCAGTTTATAATACAAGAGTCAAAATGTTTCCCCCATCTAAAAGGGGAAACACACACCAAGCTCACCTCTCAACCTAGCAAAAGTTGATTGGTCCAAAGGCTTGGTGAAAATATCAGCTAACTGATGATGAGTATCGACATGGCGAAGGTCGATATCACCCTTCTCATAGTGGTCTCGCAGAAAATGAAAGCGCACATCAATGTGTTTGGTCTTAGAGTGCAGCACGGGGTTCTTAGCAACGCTAATTGCACTCGTGCTATCACAATGCAAAGGTACGCGAGAAAAGCTCAGACCAAAATCACGCAAAGTGGCCATCATCCAAAGCAACTGGGAACAGCAGCTGGCCGCAGCAACATACTCAGCCTCCGTGGTAGACTGGGCGACACTAGACCGCTTGCGAGAAGACCACGAAACAAGAGAAGAGCCAATAAACTGACAAGTCCCAGAAGTGGACTTGCGATCAATACGGCAACCAGCAAAATCGGCATCAGAATAACCGCAAAGGGAGAGGGTGGAAGAAGCAGAATACCAAATCCCGAATTCTGGAGTGAAGCATAAGTACCTCATAATGCGCTTGACCGCCTGACGGTGAGAAGTGCGCGGCGATGACTGAAATCGCGCGCACAGACAAACCGCGAACTGGATGTCCGGGCGTGTCGCCGTCAGGTACAGCAGCGACCCGATCATACTCCGGTACTCCTTCTGGTCCACAGCTTCTCCATCCACATCCGCATCCAGGGCCGCAGTGGTCGGCATGGGTGTTGGAAGAGGCTTGGCCTCACCGATGTCGAACTTCTTCAGGATGTCCTTGGTGTACTTGCCCTGGTGCACGAACGTCCCCTCTCGGGATTGCTTGATTTGCAATCTGAGGAAAAACGTCAACTCGCCCATCATGCTCATCTCAAACTCCCTGCTCATAGTGTCTGCAAACTTGGCAACCAAAGCGTGAGAAGAACCACCGAAAATGATATCATCCACGTAAATCTGGACCAAGAGAGTATCATTGCCTTGCTTGAGGAGAAAGAGTGTTTTATCCACACATCCCATTTTAAAACCCTTAGCAAGCAAAAAGGTTTTCAACCTATCATACCAGGCTCTAGAGGCTTGTTTCAAACCATATAAAGCTTTGTGAAGTTTAAAAACATGGTTTTGAAACTTGGGATTTTTTAAACCGGGGGGTTGTCTCACATATACTTCCTCTTCTATGTAGCCGTTTAAGAAGGCACTCTTGACATCCATTTGAAAAAGTTTGAACCCTTTGGATGCAGCAAAAGCCAAGAGTATCCTAATTGCCTCCAAACGAGCTACAGGAGCAAAAGTCTCCTCATAGTCTATCCCCTCCTTCTGACTATACCCCTAGGCTACTAGTCTGGCCTTGTTTCTCACAACATAGCCATCCTCTCCTTGTTTGTTTTTGAAAACCCATTTTGTCCCAATAGGATGACACTCAGGAGGAGGAGGAACAAGAACCCAAACCCGATTTCTTTCAAAATTTTCTAACTCCGCATGCATGGCATTGACCCAATCTGGATCAGATAAAGCGTGTCCAACATCTCGGGGTTCAAAATCAGCAACAAATGCAGAATGAGCGAAGTGAGAGATTTGTTGTGACCTTGACCGAGTGACACGTTCGCCGATGCTGCCGATCATCTGTTGAGGCGGGTGTTGGCGCTGGATATGTCGTGGCGCCTCCCGAGCAGAAGTGATCTCCCCCTCAACAGTAGCTGGTGCCTCCCCGGGTACAAAAGGTACCGCTCGGGGTGGCGGACCCCACGGCCCCCAAGTCGAAGAAGAAGGATCGGGGCCGTGAGTTGTAGTAGAAGCCGCTCTTTGCGGCACAGCAGGTGGAGGTGGTGCTGGGTCGTCCATCCCTTCAGCACCCTCTTCCTCATCATCAAAAAGAGGTTCGCCAACCTCATGATCACCTGCACGCTCAAAACGAGAAGAAGGACAAACCATGGTCTCGTCGAAGGTGACATCTAATGTCTCCATGACTCGGTTAGTGTCAAGGTTAAGTACACGATATGCGCGAGTATGAGTGCCATAACCCAAAAACACACCGTCAGAGGAACGAGACTCAAATTTGTCCAGGTTGCCTTTCTTAAGTATGAAACAGTGGCAACCAAAGACTCTAAAATAACTCACCTTGGGCAGTTTTCCAAAACGCAACTCATAAGAAGTCTTTTTCAAGAAGGCTCGGAGAAAAATGCGATTGGAAATGTAGCATGCAGTGCTCATAGCTTCGGCCCAATATCGCCTAGGAGTCCTATGCTCATCGAGCATCGTCCTGGCCATCTCTACAAGGGTCCGATTCTTCCTCTCTACAACACCATTCTGATGGGGTGTGTAGGGAGAAGAAAACTGATGCTCTAAACCCAAAGAGTTACAAAACTTCTCAAAATCCAAATTCTTGAATTCGGAACCATTATCACTCCTAATAGCTCACATCGAGTTCAAAGGGAACTCGTTCTGAGGACGCAAAATCAGATTGTGAGCAAAGGAGAAAGTCTCAGACTTCTCAGCTAAAAAGAAGACCCACGAATATCTCGAAAAAATCATCAACAACAACAAGCATATACCACTTCCCTCCAACCGAGCTCACCCGAGCCGGACCAACAAGGTCCATGTGCAAAAGCTCTCCAGGGCACTTGGTCATGACCTGAGTCACTGGATGGTGGGGAGTGGCAACCATCTTCCCATGTCTACAAGAATGGCAAACAAGATCCTTCTCCATGGATAACTTGGACAATCCTCGGATTAGGCCAAGTGAACTAAGCCTTGCAAGCAAGTCGAAGCTCAAGTGTCCTAGTCTCCTATGCCACTTCCAAAGATCAGAGGAGGAGGGTCCAGCCAAAAGACAACGATAAATGCCAAATGATTCCGAGAAATCTGCACGAAAGACTTTTCCAAAGGGCGAAATCACACAAACAAGATTGCCCTGAGGATCCGAAATACGACTGAGATTCGGTTTCAAACGAATCTCATAGTCATCATCGAAAAGTTGCGAAACAGAGAGAAGGTTAAAATGCAAGTTAGAAACAAGAGCAACATCGCGCAACACAAAGTGCTCATTAACTCGCACCGACCCACGAGACAATACTTTACCTTTACTATTGTCGCCGAAGGTGATAAACTCCTTTCCGGCGACCGGACTAAGACTGGAGAACCACTTGGCGTTTCCGGTCATGTGCCTCGAATACCCGGAATCCACCAACCAAACGTTCTCCAATCATTTTACCTACATCAATAAAAAGACATAGGGTGAGCATAAGGTCCGACACTGGGGTTAGTGAAGTAGGGAGAATACCAGTGTTGGGCCGGCTGCTCAAAAGAACGGTTAGCAGAAAAACCATTCCTAGCACGCCTACGGGAAGAGCGATCACCACGTAGAGGAAAACGTGGTCCACTAAGGGAAGAGCGTCCATCGCGATACTCAAAACGCGGTGGTGGAAAACACTCAACTACGAAGCCACCGCCCCGGGGTCCATAGCCTACAACTGCAGGCTCCCGCCGGGCACGACCTCCTCGCGGCCTAGGCCTAGGAACTTGAGGTTTTGGACCTCTAGGCCTAGCAGCATGCCTCTGAACATTCGGCACATGTACATCATGGAAAGGATGGTACATGTCCGTGTTGTTCATCTCCTTTGCACGGCGCGCCTCTCTCTTGCGCCAAAAGCAAAACTCACTCAAGTGTCCATCTCTCCCATAGTGCTCACAATGGTACCTCACCGCTCTCAAAGGGGGTTGTTGGTACTCACGGTAGTGGGTGTGGATCACTTTGCCCTTCTGTGGCGTAAGCTCCTCCTGGATGTGTGGCATGGTGTCAAGCTTGTTCTTGAGGTGGTTTGGCTTTGGAGCCCATGATTGTTTATTGGGTGGAGCTCTCGAAGGTTCTACAAATACACCATCCTTGGTGTTAGGCTTTAGAGGCTCTCTGGTTGGAATCTTGGTAAGCTTGGGAGTAGTGGTGGAGTTGGGCTTCTCACACGGGTTCAAACCACTCGACTCTCCAATCTTCCCGAAAGATGAAACATCAACACCCTGAGCAAAGCCTACACCGGGACCTCCAGCAGCACGCTTGAACTGGGATATCATCATCCCAAGCTGCGGCTCACCACTCGACACCCATGAAAAGATGGTTCGAAGGTATGTGTTTTCTTCCTCGATTTGCATCTTGTCATGCTTCACATTGGCTATTTCCATCTCCAAGCCCTCACACAACATGCACCTAGTCACACAAGTGCCACCCGAGCTGGCCTTCTCAAGAGACACAATCTTGGCATTCTTCTCTGCCAACTCGGTTTGCAAGCCCGCACAGGACTTGCACGCACCCAACAGCAAGGATCTAGCCTTCAGCTCATCCACCTCTCCTACCAACGCAACATACTTACCTCTCAAAGTGAGAAGGTCAGTCATGTGCGTGGTGCACATCTCACACTTAACCTCGTCAGAAACAACTACGGTGGACTTGGCAAACTCAAGCTCCTTCACCGTATCCTCCCACTTCTGCCTAAACTCCTTCCGCTCTCTAGCAGCGCGCCTAAGCAACTTGTCTTGACTAAGAAGGGCGACAGTAAGCTTCTCGACCTCAGCAGAAAGCTCATCGGGGGTCAGAGATACCTGGGAGGTGTCGTCATCGTCGTCGTTCTGAGGGATGTCTTCCAGCTCGCCGTCGACCTCCTTGCCGAGGGCCATGGTGCAGAAGCCCTCATCGTCGGCGAAGAAGAAGAGGCCATTGAGCTTGTCCTCGATCTTCTTCTTCTTCTCGGACTCGTCATCGCTTGAGGAAGCGGAGTCGTCATTCGAATCGTCGACGTCACTGAGCGTGGCGAAGAACGCACACTGCTCAGCCTAGGCCTTCTCCAAGTACTTCATCTTGATGTACTCCTTGTTGAAGCTGCCCTTCCGCTTGTGCTTCACGGGGACGTACTTCTCCTTGCGCTTGCCGGAGTCGTACTTGTGCCCATGATCCGCCTTGCCGAAGACTTGCTTGTTCTTCTTCGGGCAATTGGTGATGAAGTGGTTGGGGTCGCCGCACTCAAAGCATCCTGAGCGTCCTCCTCCACAGCGACGGTTCATGCGGTTGTTGTGAAACCGCGAGAACCGGTTGGCGAGCAAAGCCAACTCGTCACCCCCAAAGACTCTAGCTGTTCCTCTGTGACAGAAAAGAGTGAAGAGAGTTCAAATCCTCCAGAGGTGTTAGCAGAAGAGCCAGAAAGCAGAGCCATCGACGGGCCAGAAGGATTTTCATAAGAAGCCCTCGCCATGGCATCGATCTCACTGGACTTGAGCTTACTGAAGAGCTCGTCGCACGTGAGGGTCTCATAGTTAGGCGATTCGATGATCGCCTCAACCTTGGAATCCCACACCGACCGATCTAAGAGTATGGAGTAGCTTGAGAGCTCTCTCATGATCGTCGAAAGGCAACAGCTCCTTGTTAGCACTCATCCTGTTGACAATCAACTGAAAGCGAGCGAATAAACTTTCTATGCTCTCGCCAGACATGTGTCGAAAGTTCTCATACTCTCGCTTGAATGACTCGTAGAGACGGGTTTTGACTTGAGTGGTTCCCTCATGGAAGCGCATGAGGGTAGCCCAAATCTCCCGAGCCGTAGCAAGGTGAGAAACGCAATCAAACTCACTCATGCTCAGACATGAGAAAAGAGCATTACGGGCTCGGCTATTGGCATCGTGCTCATCAATCTGAAGCTGAGAGACACGAGCAGTCAAGACCACGTAATCGGCAGAGTTGCAAATATCCCAGATGGAAGCACCCAAACTCTGCAGATAGGCGGACATGCGTATCTTCCAATACGCATAGTTCGTCCCATCGAAAAACGGCGGTTTGCCCACGCCGCGATCCATGTCGCCTGCTGTGGATCTGGAACCGGCTAAGGTGGAAGATCCTTAACCCGCACTGATACCAATTGAAGGACCGAGAATGCAATAGCAAGGCGACCAGAGGGGGGTGAATGGGAGCACAAAAATTTCTTCTCGAAACTTTGTCCTCTGTCCCACGAATCAACCCCCAAAAGCTTCGATTAAAACCGTGATGCCCACGACCCATGGAAGAGGGTGGATGATCCCTAGGATCACAGCGAGGCACCACAAAGTGATAGCAACCCAAAGGCCAAAAGCACCGGCACAAGTTCGATCCTTAGAAACTGAGTCCCAAACGTAGATTGAAGGCTATATCGGGAAATCCCCAAATACCAATGCTAACAAGTAGCAAAGATACCTAGAGAGGTTCCTAGGTGAGCTAAGAAGCCAACCGAGAGGTCCGGAAACCAAGCGAAGAAGTCGGGAGAGCAAACACACCAAAACTCAACAAGCAGCCGACTCCCGGACCGTCCGCCAGTACGGTCCCGGACTGTCCGGCTCAACCGCGGACTGTCCGCGAGGGGATGGCAGACTGTCCGCCGGTCAAATCCCCGAAACAGCACTGTTGCTGCAAGTCCCCTGGACGTTTCCGGACTGTCCGCGAACTCCAACGGCGGACTATCCGCTGGTCAACCAAAAGCCAAACGGCCGAAGAACAGAGCCACTGATCCGGCTCGTCCCCGACGCGCGGACTGTCCGCGGTTCACCTGGCGGACTGTCCGCGGATGAACAGAGAGGGCGATTTTGGTCGCCCCTCTCACGAATCTTCACAAATCCGAATCAAAACTCAATCCCACGTTCCCAAACTTGGAGAAGATGATCACGAGATAGTTAGGAGACTATCCCCAAGAAATCATCCGCTCAAATCAACTCAAACACCGGGAAATCGAAAGGGGAGGAGTATGAACAAAAAAGCGCCACGAAAACGAAATCAACCCGATCTACTTGTTCGTGAGGAGTTAGATGAATTCCTTCGGTGGAAATAATCTCCTCACTATAAAGAACAAGTTGATTCAAATGGATTTCGCAAAGACGCAGTAGAGAGGGAGATCGAGTGACGGGAAAAACGCGGAGAAACGAAGAACGCGAAGAACACGAACAAAACACGAATCAAGTCATCGATCTGCAACCGTGTGGCTACCACACGCTACAATAGTGAGATTACGGTCTCACTTCCTCAAAATCTCCAGTACATAGAGGTATGATTCTCTGCGGATCTCAGTTGCTACAGCAGGGGATTGGGAAAGCAGGAAAACCTAGAAGGCAAAGAGCAAATGGCTGAGATGAAATTGGAGGAGGGTGTCTCCCTCTACTTATCCAAATTCTAATTACTACTCTACCCCTCACTAATTACAGAGCGAGCCAGCTAAACCCTAGGGTTATTCTGGACCAACTCGAAGTGCTGGTGATCCGACGGCCACGCCCGCACAACTGGTAGCGTTGCCTCGACGCAACCTCACCGATTGCCGCCACGTGCCGCCACCGCTCTGCTCGTCCTTTTCCCGGACTTCGCCCCCGGTTTTGTGGCCCAAACCGGGAAACCAGCCTTCACGACCAACCCCCGGTTTTGAGGCCCAAACCGGGAAACCAGCCGTCCATCGCCTGAGTTTTGTGGCCCAAACTCAGAAACCCGCAACACCCAGGTTTTGAGGCCCAAACCTGGAAACCGTCCTCAGCCTGAGTTTTGTGGCCCAAACTCGGAAACCATCAGCGCCCAGGTTTTGAGGCCCAAACCTGGAAACCGTCCACTCGGTGGTTTTTCTGTGGCTCAACCACCAAACCGAGCCGTAGATGGGATGCACCGCCCGTGCACCCCGTCCACCGACATGTGTCCCCAAGTCCTCGACTCGAGCAACACCATGTCCGCAAGTCTCCGCTCGTCGCTGTCCCAGGCTGTCAGCCACCACAGCTGATCCTCGGGCCACCAGTCCCTCAGTCCAAGCTTCACGTCCGCCCTTCGCCACTCTCGGTCCATCGGCACGACACGTCTCTACTTGACCTTCACCTTGCCTCTGATCACTGTATCCGTGCTCGACACCTGCACAACACAAGCCAAAGAACATGCACATTATCCCAGTTGATAATCACTCATCACTCAGAGACTCGGCATAAACCCATGTATCCGCAAACTTGAACCAAACACTATAGCACATATGTAGGGGGAGCTAATACTAACAAAGAGGTGACTCAAATTTTCAAACATATATCTTTGTGAAGGTTGTCATCAATTACCAAAAAGGGGGAGATTGAAAGTCCTTGTTTGGTTTTGGATAATTGATGTCACCTAGAGTACTAATCTTTGTCATGAAGTGTTTATGAACTAGGTTGGTACACACCAAGTGTGGGAGCTAGATGATGACCATGGTGTTGGTGGTGATGACCAAAAGATGGATCAAGTGCTCCACATTTGGAAAGAGAAGAAGAGAAAAGCAAAACCCTATGGAGATCAAGGCAAAGGTATAAATAGGGATTTTTTTTGGCACTCAAGACACCATAGAGGGTCTGAGTGTGTTTAGGATCGATAGACATACTATTCAGAGGGGACTATCTCGGTGATTGCGGCTATCAAGTGCCACTAGGTGAATTCATACATGCATATGCATTAGGACCTAGTGTGCTAACCTCTAATCCTTTGAAAAATGTTTGGAAAATGCTAACACACTTGCACAAGGTGATGTACACTTGGTGGTGTTGGCACATTTGCAAAGGAGAAGAAACCAGAGTTGAAAATGAAGTTTTCAGGTGCGACCGGACTCTAGAACAATGACCGGACGCTGTTGAAACATGCGTCCGGTCACTATTGAAATAGTGATCGGACGCTACTGAAACAACTGACCGAACACGCTTGTAACACTGTTCAGGAGAGGCAACAAATGAAATGGAGTGATCGGACGCTAAGTGAGTCCGGTCAATAGTGATCGGACGCATCCGATCGATGAAAATCGTCTCTGGAACCTCTCTGTTCGTGACCGGACGCTCAGTGAAACTTTGACCGGACGCTAGTAAAACAAGAGTCCGGTCACTACTGAAACAACGACCGGACGCTAGTGAAACAATGACCGGACGCGTCTGGTCGCTACGTAATCTGCCCATTCGAAGGGGTAACAGCTATATTTGTTTGAGGGGGTATATAAATTATAGTTGGCCGGCTTTGGGAGGTCTCTCTTGGCATTCTAACATATTGGACATCCCTTTGAGCTAAACATACTCCCTCCCGCTCATCTCCTTGCTTGATAGCGCGAATCAAAGTGAGATTGAGTGATTCCAAGTGCATTTGCTTGTGTGTTTGCATCTAGTGGCACTTGGGGATCGTTGTTGCAGTGGGTATTCTCGTTACTCTTGGTGGTTGCCGCCACCTAGACGGCTTGGAGCAGCGGAGGAGTATTGGCACGAGGTGGTGATTGTTCGTGGCCATCTCCCGGTGATTTGTGAGGGGTATTGTCGGGGGAACACCAAAGGGGTACCCCCAATCAACGCAAACAAATAGGTTAAACCTAGAACACCAATTAATAAACCCAGCTAGGCTAACCTTCCAAGAAACCAACCCCTCGAGCCCGCTACAGCTACGCACCGCTCCTCGGGACCCCGCGCGGGGACCTCGAGCCCCTCCAGCACGATAGCCTATCCCTCGAGGCTCATCACACCCTAAGCCTCGAGCTGGAGCTCAACCTCCGCTCACCCGAGCCCTCCACGCCCGGCCTCGAGCGAGCGCTCCACTACCCTTCGAAGCCCTCCACGAAGAGGAAGCTTCCTGCTCCTCAACCCCATACCGCGCATTTAATGCATCCACCTACTCCAGTCACATCCTCTGCAACCCGACGTGTACCACAGTGAACCAGGGCAGAGCCAAGTCTCGTTTTCACAACAAGCATGGGTAAAAAGGCACCAGTACGGCACTGTTAACCCATATCTTACACTGTTGCACGTCCAAGCCACGTCTCGAGGCCCGGATACCTGCTGCTCAATCGGGTTTCCCGGGACTTGCCCATACCTGCGGGGACTCGAACCCCCCACAGGCGCCACCTCGAGGCCGGCTCTGAGCCCCTCAAGCCCTGGCTACTTTCACGCTATTGGAGGACAGGTACCCCAAGACCCGGAGGGACCCCGCCGTGTCCTGCACGTGCCGGGATGGGTGTTGTACGGCTTCCACATCGCCACGGCTCCACGTCCGCGCCCAGGATGGAGGCCACGCATCAAGGATGCCCCAACAGCAACACCCATGTTGGCTACAGTGGCTTCGACAAGACAGAGTTCCTGCCCTTCGCCATACCGAGTGTTGTACATGTCAATCCTGTGTAAACACAGGCCTCCTCTTGATCTATAAAAGGGGACGCCAGGGCCCTTCGCGCACGAAGAGACAACACACGAGTCCACACACACACATACACGAGTCCGGACTCTGGTCCACGCTCACTGAGCTTGTATTCGCCCCTGTACAAGCACTTAGGTGCAAGTAATACAAGAGTCTCCTCCCCCGCTGGACGTAGGGCCTTCTTTGCCCGAACCAGGATAAATCCTTGTGTCATCTTGCATCACCATCCAGGAAGAGAGCACGCGATCATGTTACTCGTTGGTGTCATACCCCCGGGTTCGAAACACCGACAGTTGGCGCGCTAGGTAGGGGCCTTCGCGTGTCCGAGTCGATTTCTCGTTGTTTTCTGGATGGTTTCGTCCCCTCCTTCGTTCTCGGCTGGTGTCGTCGTCTGGTTTGGGAGCCTCGAGTTCCTGGCCACCGACAACGGCAACGAGCTGACCCTGCTCTCCATGGAGAGCCCGAGCGGAGGGCGTGTCACGCCACCCCGCGCGGGGGGCGTGGCGCGTCGCCCGCACCACCATGCGTCGCCACCTCGCGAGCGACACCGTCGTCACCATCGACGCCGGGCACGGGCGGTGCCCGCGGCGCACTCCCACTTCCCCGCGGCTGACGCAGATTCCCCGAGGGGAAACCTGCCCGGCGCGCGGTCGGAGACTTCCAGGGCGCGTGCGCACTCCCCCAGCGAGTTCGCGTTCGTCACGCGCACGGACCGGGAGCCTGGCCAGAGGCCCCCGAGCCGTGCTCCGTCGACACCACCAGGCCTCCTCCCGCACGGGGTGTACCGCGCCCGACGCCAGCAGTTCCCGTTTGGCCTCAACAACTCTACGGCTGTCTACGCCCACCGCCTCGACGAGCGCCGTCAGGACCGGGCGGCCGCAGAGCGGGAGGAGCATCCGGGCGTACTCCTACGAGCCACCACCGACCTAGAGATCGTCTACCCCGCGCACGTCGACCGCGGCCTCTCACGAGCCGTCGAGCCACCTCGTCGAGCCACCTTCGGGGAGTGGTTCCGCGAGCTGCAGTCCCGGCACGAGCCAGGACGGTGCGGCATCAGCAGCTCCGACTCCAATGAGTACAACTACCACGACCCTGACCTCTGGGACCCCACCAGGGAGTGCTTCCAGCTCGAGGGGGGCGTGGACGACGCCGAGGACGACGGCGACGACGACACCAGGCCGGCGCTCAACCTCGAAGAGCCCGGAAACGTGGCTGCGGTAGGAGGATCACGCGTTCAGGGGAGGAACGAACCCCCAACATCGGCTGCACCATCTTAGCACGGTGACGACCGGGCGGCGCAGCTCGCGCAGCTGCGGGAGGCCATCGCCAAGGCTGAGGAGGAGCGACAGCGCCTGCTGCAACTCGAGAAAACTATAGCACAGGAACCAGCCCAGCCTCCAGGCACCGGTGTCCGTGCCCGCGCTCGAGAGGTCCACCGGCAGATCCTCGAGGACGGGGCACCGGCACGCCCCGAGCTGCGTTTCCCGCGAGCCGGGCAGAACGTGGTGGCGGCGGCAATGCTGCTCTGTGATCTACCCGCCGTCTCCAACCCTGACACCAGGTGCATGCTCGGGGAAATGAAGAACCTCCTCGAGAAAGCCGCTGTGCAGCAGGCCGAGAGCTCAGCCTCGCGACGGCGCGGGGCGGCCTCGGGGAAACCAGCAGACACGCCCCGCAACGAGCGAGAGACGTCCGTCCATCAGCCGGACGCCTCTCGAGCTAGGCCAGTCCGGGAATGGATCGTCGACAACCGGCCACCTCGAGACCCCAATGACGCCCGCAACGACATCAACCGACGGCGCAAGGACAAGGGGGCCCAAGAGCGTGGCTATAGCGCCCATCGAGGGGGGCGCTACGACAGTGACGAGGACCGGCAAGTCCTCGAGCCCCCGGGCCCCAGAGTCTTCAGCCGGGCCATCCGCAGCTCAACCCTCCCCGACCGCTTCCAACCACCGACCAACATCGTGAAGTATGACGGGGAGGTCGAACCTAAGCTCTGGCTCTCAGACTTCCGCCTAGGCTGCCAGCTGGGCGGAGCAAAGAGCGACAACCGTGTGATCATACGCCAACTCCCACTTTACCTCTCGGACACCGCCCGTCGGTGGCTCGAGGGGCTCCCGCCGGATCAGATCCACGACTGGGCCGACCTAGTCAGGGTCTTCGACGGGAATTTCAAGGGGACTTGCATGCGCCCAGGCAACCCCTGAGATCTACGGCGTTGCAGGCAGGCAGCGGACGAGCCCCTCCGCGACTTTGCTCGACGATTCTCGAAGCAGCGCCTCGAGCTCCCCCACGTGCCTGATGAGGACGTCATCTCAGCGTTCCTCGCGGGCACGATATGCCAAGAGCTAGTTCATGAGCTAGGACGCTACCGTCCCAGGACGGTCGAGGACCTGATGGATCGTGTCACCAGCTTTGCCTCAGGCGACGAGGCAGTGGGGGCATTTTTTGGCTGCTCCACGGACAAAGGTAAGGCGATGACCGCGCCGGAGGGCTCGAACAAGGGCAACGACGCCAAGAACCGCAACAACAAAAAGAAGAAGAATAAAAGCAAAGGTCAAAAGGCAAAGCGCGACGCCAACGACGATGACGATGAAGAAGTGCTCGTGGGCGCCCTCGACCATAAGAAACCTCGAGGCCCCCCTGACGGGGCTGTTTTCGACCAGATGCTCGAGGACCCCTGCCCTTATCACAAGGGCCCCGTGAATCACAAGCTAAAAGATTGCCGACTGCTGAAGGGCTTCTACGCCAAGCTCGACGACAAGAAGGAGGACACACCTAAGGGCAAGGACAACAAACGATGCGACGACGGGGACGCGGGTTTCCCCCCGGTGCATGACTGCTTCATGATCTATGGGGGCCCAACCGTCGGGCTCTTAGCTCGGGAGAGAAAGAAGGAACGCCGGGAGGTCTTCGCACTCCGCCACGACACCCCCCAGTACCTCGACTGGTCCGACGCGCCGATCACGTTCGACCGTAACGACCACCCGGACCATGTCGTAAATCCGGGGGCGTACCCCCTCGTCGTCGACCCCGTCATCGTCGACGTACGGTTCTCCAAGGTGTTGATGGATGGGGGCTCGAGCCTCAACGTCATATACCTCGAGACTCTCGACCTCCTGGGGATTTCGAGGGATCAGCTCCGACCCAGCGTCGGGGGGTTCCACGGAGTCGTACCAGGGAAGAAGGCTCACCCCCTCGGGCGCATCGACCTGCCGGTTTGCTTTGGCACGCCGGCTAACTTCCGCCGGGAGACGCTCACCTTCAAGGTGGTTGGATTCCAGGGGACCTACCACGCCATCATCGGCCGGCCAGGCTACGCCAAGTTCATGGTGGTTCCCAACTACACGTACTTGAAGCTCAAGATGCCGGGGCCGAAAGGGGTCATCACCATCGACACCTCCTACGAGCACGCGTACCACTGCGATGTGGAGTGCGTCGAGCGTGGGGAGGCCAACGTCCACCTCGACTCGCTCAAAGCCCTAGCGGCCCTGGCCACCGAAGAGGCCCCTAAAGCAAAACGTCACGCCGGTGCCTTCGAGCCGGCAGAGCACACCAAGCTGATACCCGTCGACCCAACCTCGACCGATGGCAAGACGCTGGCCATCAGTGCCAGCCTCGAGCCTAAATAGGAAGCAGTGCTCGTCGACTTTCTCCGCGCGAACATCGACATGTTTGCGTGGGGCCCCTCGGACATGCCAGGCATACCGAGGGAAGTCGCCGAGCACGCCTTGGAGATCCAGGTCGGGTCCAGACCGGTGAAGCAACGTCTGCGCCGCTTCGACGAGGAGAAGCGCAGGATCATCGGCGAGGAGGTGCACAAGCTTTTGGCGGCCGGGTTCATTAAGGAGGTATTTCACCCAGAGTGGCTAGCTAACCCTGTACTAGTTAGGAAAAAGAATGGAAAAATGCGGATGTGTGTAGACTACACTGGTCTGAATAAAGCATGTCCAAAAGTTCCATTTCCTTTACCTAGAATTGATCAGATTGTCGATTCCACTGCGGGGTGTGAAGTACTTTCATTTCTCGATGCGTATTCCGGCTACCACCAGATTAGGATGAAAGAATCCAACGAGCTCGCTACCTCTTTTGTCATGCCTTTTGGTATGTATTGCTACGTTACAATGCCCTTCGGCCTTCGAAACGCCGGGGCAACGTACCAACGTTGCATGCAGCATATCTTTGGTGAACACATAGGCAAAACCGTCGAGGCCTACGTCGATGACATGGTGGTTAAAACCAAGAAAGTCGGGAACCTCATCAGCGATCTCGAGACCACGTTCGAGTGCCTCCGGGCCAAGAATGTGAAGCTCAACCCCGAGAAATGTGTCTTTGGTGTGCCCTGGGGCATGCTACTTGGCTACATTGTCTCGCAACGGGGGATCAAGGCCAACCCCGAAAAGATCTCAGCAGTCACGAGGATGGGCCCAATTCGAGACCTCAAGGGCGTACAGAAAGTGACAGGCTGCCTAGCTCCTCTCAGTAGGTTCATCTCGAGGCTAGGGGAAAAGGCGCTACCTCTCTACCGCTTGCTGAAGAAGACGGAACGCTTTGCGTGGACCCTTGAAGCCGAGGACGCCCTAACCAAGTTGAAGGGGTTGCTGACTTCCGCGCCAATCCTCGTGCCGCCACGACCATCCCAGGGTGACGATCCCCCCGAGTCCCTTCTCCTCTATGTGGCCGCAACCACTCAGGTGGTCAGCGCGGTCATAGTCGTCGAGAGGCACGAGGAGGGTCGTGCGTTGCCGGTCCAACGGCCGGTGTACTTCACCAGTGAGGTGCTCTCCGAGGCCAAGGTTCGGTACCCACACATCCAGAAGCTTCTCTACGGCATCATCACCACGAGGCGCAAGCTCCAGCACTACTTCCTCACTCATCCCGTAACAGTGGTGTCATCCTTCCCCCTCGGTGAGATCATCAACAATCGGGAGGCCACGGGGCGCATCGCCAAGTGGTCCGCCGAGCTAATGGGGGAGGCCATCACCTACGCCCCGCGAAAAGCCATCAATTCGCAAGCGTTGGCAGACTTCGTTGCTGAATGGACCGACACCCAGCTCCCGCCGGCGCAAATCCAAGCCGAGCTCTGGACCATGTACTTCGATGGATCCCTCATGAAGACGGGGGCAGGCGCAGGCCTGCTCTTCATCTCACCCCTCGGAGTCCACATGCGCTACCAGCTACGCTTGCACTTCCCCGCCTCCAACAACGTCGCCGAGTACGAGGCCCTCGTCAATGGGCTGCGCATCGCCCTCGAGCTCGGGGTCCGACGCCTCGACGTTCGAGGGGACTCGCAGCTCGTCATCAACCAGGTTATGAAGGCTTCGAGCTGCATCGATCCCAAGATGGAGGCATACTGCGGAGAAGTGCGCAAGCTAGAAGACAAGTTCTACGGCCTCGAGCTCAACCACATCGCTCGAAAATACAATGAGGTCGCAGACGAGCTGGCAAAGTTGGCGTCCACGCGCGGCACGGTTCCACCAGATGTCTTCTCGAGGGACGTTTTCGAGCCATCCGTCAAAATCGGCCCGGGGGCTGGCCCCTCGACGCCACACCTCGAGCCAGACGCGGGGGCTCGACCATTAACGCCACCCCTCGAGAACAACCCCTCGACATCCGATGAGGCAATGCAGATTGATACGCCCACCTCTCCTTCATCGCGACCCCTCGACTGGCGGACGCCCTTCCTCGACTACCTGGCGCAAGGCGTGCTACCGGAGGATAAGACGGAGGCCCGACGCATCGCTCGAAAGGCCAAGACCTACGTCATCTACGGCGACGAAAGAGAGCTGTACCGTCGCAGCCCATCAGGAATCCTTCAACGCTGCATCCCCCTCGAGGAGGGACGCAGGCTCCTCGATGACATGCACTCGGGGGCTTGCGGCCACCACGCAGCGCTAAGGACCCTGGTAGGGAACGCCTTCCGATAGGGCTTCTACTGGCCAACCGCCATCGGAGACGCCAAGTGCCTGGTCCAAGCTTGCCAAGGGTGTCAGTTCTACGCCAAGACAACACACGAGTCCACACACACACATACACGAGTCCGGACTCTGGTCCACGCTCACCGAGCTTGTATTCGCCTCTGTACAAGCACTTAGGTGCAAGTAATACAAGAGTCTCCTCCCGCGATGGACGTAGGGCCTTCTTTGCCCGAACCAGGATAAATCCTTGTGTCATCTTGCATCACCATCCAGGAAGAGAGCACGCGATCATATTACTCGTTGGTGTCATACCCCCGGGTTTGAAACACCGACAGTTGGCGTGCCTTTTCCGACGAAGAGCCAAAAGGTAACTCTAGTGGATTGCGCGTGTCATTGAGTTAACTCCATTTGTGGGTCGGTTCTTGTGGCGCTCAAGTGTTGAGCTAGGTTTGTGAACACCTATTAGCCACCGAACCACCAAGTGGTTGGTTGACACAACGGGGAGTAGCGTGCCGGCAAGCACGTGAACCTCGGGAGAAAATCTTTGTGTCCATTGTCTATTTGGCTATCTCCCGGACTTCATTGGTATTCATATTATGGTTAATCACCCCTTGCCGGCGTCAGTATATCTCTCTATCATTGCATTACATTATTTATTTCTTGTGTAGAGATAATTGTTGCTAGAAGTAGCTTTCTAATTAGAAGTAATTATTTCTTGCTAGCTCACTAGTTTAGAAACTAGTGACTTAGCTCTTGTGTGACATAGAGATCATAATATACTAGAATTGCTTGGATAGGTGGCTTGCAACACTTGGTAGAGCTTGAGCAAAAAACTTTGCTTCATAATTGTCTAACTAGTTGCTCTAAGTGTTTTTGTAGAAATTTTATTAGGCTATTCACCCCCCTCTAGCCATTTAGGACCTTTCATCTTTGAAATTTGAACTTCGACTTGCTTGCAAGGCTTAGTTCACTTGGCCTAATCCATGGATTGCCCAAGCTGAAGTTTCAGAAGGATCTTGTCTGTCACCCTTGTCGCCACGGGAAGATGGTTGCCGCTTCTCACCCACCTCTGAACCAGGTGATGACTAAGCAACCCAGTGAGCTTTTACACGGTTGATGGTCGTTAATGTCAATTATTAACCGTCAATATAACCTACATATACACTTAGTTCTATCACAAATGTAGGTAAAGTGTTTTGAAGTAACCAAGTTCCATGAGTTTTGGTGCTCTCACTTGTTTTGTAGGTATATCCAATTTTACATGGAATACAACTATCTCAAATGATGAATTGGACTGCATCATTGCGAAGAGCTCGTCGAGACGATCGAAGCAGACCTATGGTTTGCCCTAATTGGATTTCGGCATCAAAAGATATCAAATTCAAGCCAAAATCAACGTTGTTAGATTCTAGAAGGTACCAGAAGACACCAGAACAAAAGCAGACCCTGAGTGGCTTCCAAGTGGGTCTAGCTAGCCCCACCATTTGGCTGGCTGGCCTGGCCCAGTATCCAGTCGACCTCCGCCTCCTCGCACGATCTACACCCTTGATTCTAAGTCGGTTCATCCAACGGTTGGCGTGAGATTGACGCGGATCGATGACATGGCACTTACTTGCTCTCTACTCCACCTTGGGCTATAAATACCAGCCCCTACCCCCTTCCTAAGGCATTCATTATTCATTCTAGAATTGAGAGGTGTCCCATGAAAGGATAGTATCTCATCTAGAGAATTATAGAGGAATAGATTTAGAGCTCCAATGTAGTGGATGAGTTGATTAGAGAGTTAGGGGATTTGAGCATTGCTCGGGTTCTGGAGGAGTCTTCTAAGATTTGGTATGTCTTGTATCTTATTTCTATAAGACTTGTGCTTTAATATATATTCTCTTTACTCGTATGCTTTTCTTGTTTATCTAGTTCATGTCTTAGTTATTTATCTGAGTTTGGTTATTATGTCACGCTTTAGCATGAGATCTCCGCTCGCATCGAGTGCTCTAGTTATGATATCTGACTAGAGTAGTAATCATTAGTGTAGACGTGGTGTCTATGCTAGTATTTACCTGAGTTTGCGCACAATTCTAAGGTTTAGTTGTGGTAGCCCCAGGGGTGACAGCTCTGAGTGGCCTTTGCAATCCACCCCATTGGGATTGGTATTTTCGTTGAGCTTTTGGCAACCTTCTCCCAACTACTTGTTTCCTAGTCTTATTTGAGAGTTGGAAAGGACCTGCTGCTCCAAAGTGTTATCATGTGATATGTCCACCCATCCTTAGTTATTCTAAGGCTAAAGCTATAGAAGAAGTGAAGTATTTAGGAACCCTTTTACTCACCTGTTGCCCTCTCGACTTAGCCTGTTTACTTTATCATAAATTCCTTCTCTGTGTTTTAATTATATATCTTATCATTATCATTTACTCCACTTACCCTAGTTGGTATACTAGTTAGTAGATACATGATGGTGATCTATCAAGTTTGAGATAGGCTAGTTCTAAGTGTCGCTTGGCATTGGAGAGACACTTAGAGTAGTTCAGAACTTTGTTTTTCCTTTGGCCGTAATATTAAGGGGAGTATGATCTAGTTGCTTGACCTAGGTGAGTTTAATGTGTTAGGTGTGGTGCACACTTGTCAAACCTAGCTCTAGGTAACTCAGAGATAGCCCATATATCGAGTAGATCGAAAGTACTTTAGGCAGCGTCGTGATTCCGAGTTGATAGAGCCTTGGAAAAGGCATCAGACGTTGCCCCTGCACACATCGAACGCGTCCGATGAGTGCAGGAAGTGCACAATGAGTCTGCCTGTTGCATCGGATGCACTAGGTGGTTGCATTAGACGCACAGGTTGCATTGTTCACTTAGGGTTTGATCTCAGCGTCACATCGGATGCTGGCAACGAGCGCGCCAGGGGGTGCGCTCGATGCCTATGCAGAGAGGTTCCAGATCGAACGCGCTTAATGGGGTGGCATCGGACGCTGCCAACGTCCGTCGTCACTGTGACATGTGCTGGCAGAGATAGTACACGTTATCATTACTATTGCAGGGAATGCATCCGATGTCTGCATCTGACACGTCCGATGCCCCTGTAAAAGGTGCACTTTACCCCTTCGTGAGTGGCTTGTGTGAGGGAGTATTTATACTCCACCACCTCATCCATTTGTGGTCTCTTGCTCTTTTGAACAACAACTAAGACTCTTGAGAGTTCAAGGGAGGGCAAGAGCCTATTGAGGTTGATAGATTTGATAAGCGCGAGATTAGAAACCTCATTACCATGTAGAGAGTAGCAAGTATGCATCCACCTTTCTCATTAGCCTTGTTTGGGTCAAGTGAGAGTTTGTTCTTATTACTCTTGGTGATCGGCATCACCTAGACGATTTGGTGGCGATCAGGAGCATGGTGCTCATTTGGTGGAGCTTATGGATGACTCATCTCATGTTCTGACAGGTATTGGGCGATTCACCGGGCCAGAGAGGCAAAGAATCAGCCTGAAGAGAGCACTTGGTCCTTGCGTGGACCAAGGAGAAGCGATACCCTTGCGCAGGTGCTCCAACGAGGACTAGGGGTGTACAGACACCTCGATATCTCGAGAAAACATCATCATTTTTCTTTTCTCTTTTTACATTATGTATTTACTTTGAGCATTTAAATTCTTATCATTTACATTCCTAGAATTGTTATGCTAGAGTAGGATTGGAACTTAGGGTGCTAACCTTTTGTGCGTTAGAAGATAGAACCACTTGTAGGCACTAGGGGTGAAATGAACTAGTGATTAGAGTTTAATTATTGCATAGACTAGCCAAATTCACCCTCCTCTTGGGCATCTTGATCCTTTTACTAAGATATTTCGAGATCCAGTTGGGTTCAAGTTATGATTTCTTAGGAATAGCTCACCAATATGCATAAGAACACTTGAGTGAAGTTTGGTTGCAATCTCTTTTGATTTGATCGAGGTCCGATCGAATTTGGGTTTGCATCATGTTGTTTTATTAGGAATATTATATCTTTGTAGTATATATCTTATTCATATATCTGTTGACGCGAAATTTTGGACGAGAGTGCCAACACACTCGACCACGGTCCTCGGAGACCATGTAGAGTAAGGTCTTGACCTCCTGGACCTTCAAAGTATGGCGGCGCCGAATCTTGGTGAGAACGACTACGGGCGTGCCAGTCAATTTGACGTGTAATTGACAAGAAAAAGAAAAATAGTCAAATTGTGGAACCTGCCGGTTTGATGCCAGACAGTTCCAAATTGTACGGCTCCGATATAGCCACTATAACAGGACATTGACTACAAAGTCAACTCCCAAGAGGAGATTAAAGCATTGATAGTATTTAAAGCAAAACAGCAGTTGTACGTATAAAGAAAGTATTTAGAGTAAAGAACAGCCGATAAGCTTGAACATAGATATGGAACAAAGATCTATGTATACATTCAAACAACATGAAATCAATAGATTGACTAATTGCATAAGCAGTTCTATCTGTTAACAGTGGAGTGTTTCCATACAACCATAATAACACATAGATCGATAAAGTAGCTTAAACATCAACAGTGGGGGTGGGGTGTCTCCATACAGCCATAATGATGACCAAGCCAAATCACGTCCGATGCAATGAGCTGATCCATTGATTTCAGACCACTTAAAATGTATACATTATGAGGGAAGCGTAACTGGATCGGCTATTTTAGCCGATACAGGGTCCATGAAGCACGAATAAGATCTATCCATTAAAACCATGGTTTGTCCCAAGATCAAACAGATCTAACCTATCATGTGTACCAGTGGGGTTCGAAAATACAGTTGTAATAAACATGCCATATCAAATCTACCTGTTTCTCAGATCAAACCTCGATTTAAATGAATATCTCGAACGCATAACATGCAACAATCAAGATTGACAAAATAATCGATGAGAGGCTTAGATCAGCTATTTTTTTTGATGTAAGCGTATAAAGGCTTTGAATAGCCGAGGCAAAACATCGTTTAAGCTTGAGTTAATTTGTCAATCTTGATTGGGCAAGATGTTGTTTAAATCTAAAAAACATTAAAAGCATAAACAACATCGATAACTTAATGAATCTATTAGCTTGCCAAAACTAATAGAGCCGATAACTAGTCAAAATCGACTAAAGCAAGAGATTGATCAGAGTCAAGATAGTCTTACAAAAGGCGAAATTAATCGATAACTAACCCATGTCATAGCTAAACAAGAGTTTGGTCGATGCCAAATACAGCCTTATTGAACAATAACACGAGCTACTAGTGAAACTTACAAGCAAACCGGAGGTCGATCTAGCCGATGCAGCCCCGCCTGATTGGAGGTTTCGCCGAGTTCTACCTTACTCCTACTCCCAGGGCTTTGGCCGATGGCCGATGTATTTGATTGATTGTATTGTGATGTGTTACAAAAATCGGGTACCTAGCTATTTATAACCCGGTAGACTCATATTCTAATACGACTAGGATATACATAACAATAAAACAAAAGACGACCCATAGTTGAACTCCTTGGCTGGGCTCGACACGTCTTCACGTTTGGCCAACATAAACTCCTGGTCGCGTTTGGATCAAGTAGATTTCTTTTATTTTTCTGGCCGACTTTCTCCTTAACAAATCAACCGTTTGTGCTCACAAAATAACAGTTTTTTTGGGTCCAAAATCCGGTGTAAACACATGCCCCCCAATTTTGGGATGAAATTTATTTTATTCCGAAATTGCCATTTCTCCTTTCTTAGTTAATTAGCCGCATCTTCTTCTCTTTAGCCGATTAGCTGAGTCTTTCTCCAACCGTTGCTCCTTTCTAAAATTAGCCTTCAAACCCTAGCTTTTGAGCAAATCCGCCGCCACACAATTTGAGCAAAAACCTTCGAGAATTCAAACTTAGTGCCCCTGCAAATCAAATGGCGACGCAAGATTCCATCCCTGAGGTAAAAATTTTGGCGGTATTTCTTCCTCTCGATGATTTCTTATTCTGCATATTTTTCATATTCCTTATAATTTCCAGGTCCTTCATGACCAAATCCTCATCCCCATCCACGACAGTCCAAATGATTTCTTTCTCGGTCCAGTAGGCAACCTCGACCCTGCCGAGGTTATTATTGCCGAGACCCAAAGAGTTCCTTTCAAGAATTCAGACTTTTCTTCAAAACATTGGGGAAAGACTCCCTTCAGGAACTGGCCATCAATCATCTCAGGTTGGAGGGATTGGCTAATCAAGGTAGAAGCCAAGAAGAAATCAGATTGGATTCTTCATAATTTGGATCAGTGCATTACTCTGTCTTTAGCTGATATGAAAAGAAATGAGTCGATGCTGAAGGCTGCTTGTTACTTCTGGTCTGGAACCTTCAATGCCTTTATGTTCAAGCAAGGGCCCATGACCCCAACTTTAGCCGATGTGCATATGCTGACCGGCTTAAATGTCACTGGATCCATCAACCCCCATAGTCTTCAAATGAAGCCTTCCATCAAGCTTGGAAATCTTAAATCTGGTGGTTGGTCTAGTTACATTGCTTCATTCAACACCCCTCAGTCCAGTGTTTCAGAACGAGAGCACATAATTTTTCTGAATATATGGCTGGAGAAATATTTATTCTATGGGCAAAGCTGTGGTCCAACCTCAAATTTCTTGGCATTAGCAGAGATATTACCTATGAATTCAAACATCCCTCTGGGAAAATATCTTCTGGGTGCTCTGTACAGTATGCTAAACAAAGTCTCCCAGACTCTAATGGAAAACAAAAGTATCCCATCAATAACTGGACCTTGGTGGTTGTTCCAGCTCTAGCTCAATCTCCACTTCCATAGACTGACAACCCCAGACCTGAGAACTCTATCTTTTCCATCATTGTATCCTGATGGCCAAGAAAAACAACTAGCCGATGAAGCCAAGATGAGAAGGTGCACTTCATTTGGAGAAGCTGCTGCCATGATAACCATTGATGAACCAACCAACTTCTTCTTCAAGGTTTTCTACCAAGGTTTTCTAGCACCTATCTTCAGCTGGTTTCAATACCCAAATATTGCAGAGCTTGAAAACCCATATTCTTTCAGATTCCAGAGAGAATGTGATGATGAGGGTTTGAAAATTTTATGTCAATTGACAAAGCCCTGCCTCCTGCCTACTGAAATTAGGCATGGTAGAGAAAAACCTCCCATGTCTTATGAATTCTACCACCCTGTTATTGCAGCCAAGCAGATGGGTTTTGGCCAAGTGCTTGCAGCTCTCTTTTTTGCCGACAAACTCAGACCAAGGGAACCAGTAGAGACAGCTTTAGAATATACTAGAATCCTTCAACTGGAACAATCTATCTCCTTGGAGATGGTCAAAGAATGGAACTGCCGACCTTTCTCTTCATCTTCTTTTAACAATTGGTGGCAGCAATGGAGCACCCATCTCTTCAACGAGGCTGTATCCACCTACTGTCTCAAGCTAGATCCAGATTTTCAAGCAACTGATGAGGTATGATTTCATCCCTTTCAAACTCTATATCCTCATCACTTGTCTTTTCTGATATTGCTTTGCAAATACTTGTAGGATTTGGCTACTTTGAATCCTCCCAAAATGAATTACAACATATGGTGCCCAAATCCAAGAATTGGCTGTGATGCTCCCACCATAAGAACAATCATGAAGAGGAAGGTCGTCGAGATCCCTGATGACCAACCCCAAAACACATTCATAAAGGAGGTTGGCCCTTCTAAAGCCAAGAAATCAAAGACTGATAAGCCAAACATCAAAGTCACAACAACAAAGAAAAAGAAGAAGGACACCTCTGAAGGCAATCAGTTACTGATCAAAGATGTCACCATAGAAGTAAGAAAAACTGTCTTTTCTCCCTTCTTTTCATCATCTAACTTGTAGTCTCTTAACTTATTTCCGACTCCTGAATTTCTAGGAGCAAGTTAATACTCAAAATGTTGAATTTGAAATGCTCTCTCTTCCTGACATCGATCAAGAACCTCATCAAACAGGTATAATTTCAGCCGATAACTTTATATTCATAATAAGTAATCTTGAAATCTAATGAAAAACCTTTTCCAGATGCTCTTCCTGATTCTTCATCGGTTGTCCTTGAACTACAAATTATCCCATCTGATCAGGTACTTCAAATAACACCTTCTTCTTCTTAATAGCTTTCTATTTGTGATTATTCATATACTCATCTGTTCAGGAACAAGGACAACCCTCTTCCCCTATTATTCCTTTTAACTTGGAAGACTACATGGATGAAGAGGAAACTTCTGTACCAAGATCCCCAAGAGAACTTTCTGAAGAAGTTAGGACTCAGCTCCAACTACTACTTCCTCTTCTGGAAGTTAACATAGCCGATTTGGTACAAGATGCTAAAGGGATCAGAGATATCCTTGACTTGGTCAAAGATGACATACCAGATGATTTGAAGGAAGCTTTGACTTCTGTTGCTCATATAGAATTCCTCAGATCAAAATTTTCCAAGGCAAAAGCCAAGCTCATGGCTCGTGAAGCTCAAGTACACCTGCCAGAACAAGAACAACGGTGCATCTCTAGCATGATCATTGCAAAGGACACCATAGACCAACTAAATTCTGACTCTACCGTCCTTATTGGCAATCTGTCATCCCTAGAGGATGAAAGGGACCAACTGCTAAGCAAACTTCAAGCCGTCAATGAGCAGATCAGATTGGAAAAAGAGAACCTGAACAAAATCCCAGTTGTACTTCGCGAACAGAAGAAAAAGATAGCGCTCTTCCATAGTGAGCTCCAAGACATTAAAGCCAAGAAGAAGCCAATTCCAGGTTCAAGCGAAGAAGATCAAAAGGAAATAGACGATATAGATATCATTCGCTTGAATGCTCTGAATGCATTAAGATCTGTGCTGAACATGTAATCCTTATTTGTCTGTAATCCTTAACTTCTGATCTATCTTTGTAAACATTACATTTTCTATTGCTCAGTTAGTATTTGATATTCCAACAGTTATTCTTAGCTGATATCATCCATACAATTCACCATCCACTGCTTAGCCGATCAGTACCCAAACAGCTTTCATGTTCATTAGTCGATTCACCTTAGGATCTAGATCTGAGGGTTTTCAAAACCGACGCCTTCTCATTTTCTCCAATTTTATTCATAAATACAAAACACTGCCTTCCCGAACACACCACATATTCATCGCCTTACTTTTCGGCCTTTGCTCTTCTTCTCCAATCAGCAACCAACATCAATGGCGGACAACCGCGACAAGCGCCCTGCCGAGGAGGAGTCTGTCGATGGCCCTCCGGCGATCCGTTGTCGCGTGCTCGGGTAACAATTCATTCACGACCAACCCTTTTCGCGCCTCAAAATCCCTTCTTTTGCTCAAGAAAAACCCTAACCTTTGTTTTTCTTCGCAGTCCTTCTCCTCCGGCGGACGACCAAGGTCCTAGCTGGCCTCCGACGGGTCATGGATTGGCACTGGATGAGGATGCTTGGGCCTTCATCCGGGGCTACTCCAACACCCGACGTCTCTTGGAAGAGGAACGCCGCCGGGCCGCTCGCACTGAGGAAGAGCTAGGAATCCTCGCGCCCGCAGAAATGGCTCCAGCACCAACTCGATTGGCTCCGGGGCTGGCCACGACGATCGCCGACTTCGTGAACGCCCGAGGGGCGACATTGAATGCACGTCTTGAGGATGATGGGGCGCGCACCAAGGAGTTAGTCCTCCATGCCATCTGCCATGGTGCCACTTTTGCCTTGGCCGGAGCAGAACTCAGCGGTGCCGAAATCTCCGGGGAAGTTGCCCCTTCCTTTGTTGGCACCGGAACAAGGGACGACTTTAGGGAGTTGGTGGAAGAGTTCGTGTCGCTGGGGCTCGCCGTGGCGGAGCTAACGCACCTAGAGGACCTCCTGAACAAGCTTCATCTAGATTAGTTGTTTTTAATGTTTTTTCTATAATTTCGATCACATCTGTCCGAACAAACAAAACATCTGCAAGACTGTCCCTGCATCGACAGGCTAAATAAATCGGTTATATATACATGCTTTGACATATACCATTGCTGAATTTCCCAGAATTTTTCCTTGATTTTATTTTTCCATTGAATGTTCTAAAGGCGATACTTTCTTAGTATCGACTATTTTCATTCTGAAGGTGATACCTTAGTATCGGCTATTACAGTAGGGTTAAACCCTTGTACAAACTCATAACTTCTAAAAATACATCGGCCTCAACTTATCATTGTCTAATAATTCTTAGTTCCTTGGCCGACGTAAAACCTTTACCCATCTTGCTTTCGTCCTCATTGACTGGATAATCCATTAAATACATTTTTTGAAGCCGACTGCATGGATTGGCTGTTGGCCATCACCAAACATTTTGATGAAACCTTCTTCATGAACTTTCCCAAAAAAGCACTCCACATCGTCAAAGTTCCAATCGTTAGGATCAGAATATGTAATGCTCACAGTTTCGGCTAGTACCACTTCCACAGTGTATCCGATCCACTGTATCACATTTTGATGCATTGTAGATGGAATGCAACAATTAGCATGGATCCAATCTCTTCCAAGAAGCACACTGTATGAACCTTTTGCATCGACTACAAAGAAAGTAGTCGGCAAACTTTTGTTGCCAACTGTTAACTCAACACAAACAACACCTTTAGTAGCTGATACATTCCCAGCAAAATCTGTCAATCTCATATTGATTTGAGTCAAGTCTTCTGCAGTCTTTCCAAGCTTTCTGAAAGTGGCATATGACATTAAGTTAACGGCTGCACCTCCATCAACTAACATTCTGCTCAAAGGCCTTCCATCGACAAACCCCTTCAAATATAAAGCTTTTAGATGAGAATGTCTCTCAGGTTTTTGAAACATAGCCCCTTCTGTCTGATAGATCCATTGAGAAACCGTCTCCTCATCATCAGATTCCTCTTCATGATCAGAGGACCTAAACTCAGCAGGCAACATGAACAGAGCAGATATGTTAGCCGATGATTCTCTCTTATCGGCTATTTGTTTCACCTGCCAGACTTTGGGCTTCTTTTTCTGAATTTCATTGTTCCTCAATCTCTGAACCCATCTCTTCTGGCTTCTGGTCAAACCACCCGGACACTGTGGGGATATTACACCTGTATACCCCATGGCATGACTTGGGTTGCTTTGCGGATACGGCCCAACCAGAAGGCCTTGCGGCCCGCTACCAGGCTGTCGCAGCCGCCAACGACTCTCCTGATGACTTGCTTGACAAGGAAGATCCAGATAGATAGACCCGAATTCCTTACCAAAAGGAACCGATTGTAATCTGTTAAAATTCGGCAAGTTGTAACCCTGCTCCCCGGCTATATAAGGCGAGCAGGGACCCCCCCTCCAAACTCACGTCATATTCCAATCCAGCAATACAAACCAACCACCAGAACACAGGACGTAGGGTATTACGGCGACTTGCCGGCCCGAACCTGTCTAAATCGCCGTCTCTCGTCCCTGTGTTTACGCTTTGCAGACGTCTCGCACGCCTCCGCCGTCTAATCTACTACCTTGGGCATACCCCTCGGTAGACTATCGACCATATTTCGTCAACAGTTGGCGCGCCAGGTAGGGGGTGTGTGCTACGAAACCATGATCTGCCAAGCGGTCACTTTCCCTCGCTCCATGGTTCTTCTGGAGGCCGGCACCACTTTCCAGATCGGATCTATGATCTGGACCATCGGCGACCACGTCCCTGCTTCGGAAACCGTGGAATCTGCACAGCTTCCTGCACCGGACGCCCCGCCGTCCACCCATCGCGTCACCACGCCAGCACACCGCCCGCCGAGGATCGTCCCTTGTGACAATCTGATTGAAGCCATCGACCGGGCCAACCAAGGAATCGCGGAGTGCATCGATGCCATCGAGGTAGCTCGCATGCAGCTCTCCGGCCGCCCTCGTCTCCAACAATTTTCAGGTACGCCGTCGGGAATCTCCAGCGCTCAACCCGCCTGCCGCCCCAGATTAGATCTGCATCCGGCTCGTCGCCACACTTCGTCAACAACCTCCATGCCCCATGGGCTACGCAGCGCGACTTCTAAGTTCCAGCATCAGGCGCTGTGACAACTCTCCGACCAGCTCCAGTCCTTCCGCTTCGACCAGATGGCTCCGACCAGCGCGCGTGACCAGGCGACTCCAACTCCACTCGTCGGCATGGTGGCTCTCCACGAGATCTCCGGTGACACCATCTCGGCAACTTCAGCGTCTGGATCTACCACGACGAACGGCTTTGTCTCAACGCAGTCTACGGCCATCGCCTCCACCAACTCTGACATTGACTTCCCGCCATATCATGGAGGTGTCATCTTCAACGTCTCTGCCGACAGTCCTCCACCGCCAAACGATACGGACGGTGAACGCGCCAACCGGGAGCAGCGCAACATCGATCATCAACGCTGACGCAACGATGAACAACGTGACCAGGAGCGCCGCCACCGGGATCGCCGCGACGGCGAACGACGCGACCTGGAGCGCCGCGATCGGGAGCGCCGTGATGACGAACGACGTAATCAAGAACATCGAGATCGGGACAACGTCGGAGGCCGTGACCTCATCTATGAGTTCGATAGGGTCGACGACCAGCCCGTCTACCTGACTCCAAGTGCCAACCTCGTTGTCGTTGTCAACGAGCTCTCCAAATTCCCCATCACCCCGGAGCTACGGAAGGTCGTCGCCCACATCAAGGCCGCCGCAGTGCAGTGCAACGAGAAAGGGCGCCATCCTTCCCCCTCTGGCTTGTCATACAGCAGGACACCGCCGAGTCCGCATCCCTCTCGCAGGAGGCAGTCTCCACCGCATCGCGACCAGGAAGTCTCCCAAGGCAACCGCGCCCACAACCGAGCTCTGGCTCATGATGCTTCGACAGGGCCTCGCCCCTTCACCTCCCGGCTCCGAGCCGTCCAATGGCCTCAAGGTTTCAAGGTCAACATGGTAGACAAATACGATGGGAAGGCCAACCCGGAGTAGTGGCTGACCACATACGAGATTGCCATTCAAGGAGCCGGAGGAGGATCCGATGTGATGGACAAGTACCTCCTCGTCATGCTATCTTCTTTAGCCAACAGTTGGCTCCACAAGCTCGCCGAAAACTCCATCGACGCCTGGGAGCAGCTGAAGGAAGTCTTCATCAAGACGTACAGCGCTACCTGCGTGCAGCCAGGAACGCGCTACGACCTCCAAAACGTCCACCAGGAACACGACGAAAGCCTTCAGAGCTACATTCGCCGTTTCTCCAACATGCGCCTGACGATCCCATAGATCGCCGACGCGGAAGCCATCTCCACCTTCTCTAACGGCCTATGCCACAAGGAGCTCCACGACAAGATCATCCGCAAGAAGGTGGCTACGGTCACCGAACTAATGACGATCACCAACTCCTACGTCGATGCCGACGACGCTCATCGCCATCACGAGCGCCCACGTCGCCACTCACGCTCCCAAGAACGCTGTCGCGATGATGAACGCCGCGATGAATGGTGCAATGAAGGACGCGACCACCGCTCTGGACAGCGTGACTGCCGCGACGATCGGGACCGCCGCCATGATCGCCCGGAATCTTCTCGTCAGAGGACGAATCTCCATCGGCGTGACCGTCACTACATCGCCAACACCAACACTCGGCCGATGCGCACTTACGACAACGAGTACGAGAAGCTCCTCAGCGGCCTTTGTCCTCTCCACAAGAACTCCAAACACTCCTTGCGTGAGTGCGACATCATCGCTCGCAACGTACGCGGAAACGACGAGAAGCGGCCGCGAAACGACAACGACAAGGACAAGGACGCTGACGTCCATGAACCTGCCTTCTGCGCACCAGCGAGGACACTCTCCATATTCGGCGGCAACGTCGTCATCGAGACCGAGCAGAAGCGACACCAAGTACGACGCGACATCACCTCCGTGACAGCCATCACCGATGACCCCGCCAACGTCCGCTACCTCGACTGGTCGGAGCGCCCCATCACCTTCTCCAGGGAGGACCAGTGGTCGGACGACAAGTACCCATGGCGTTTTCCCCTCGTCATCGACCCAGTGATCTCCATCTGCCGCTGCCGCAAGGTCCTCGTCGACGGTGGGAGCGCTCTCAACATCATCTTCGCATTGGCGTTCCGCGAGCTCGACTACTCCAAGCGGGACCTGTTCCCGGCCAACATCCCATTCTGGGGCATCGTCCCAGGGAAGCCTTCCATGCTCGTTGGGCAGATCACCCTCACAGTGCAGTTCGGCACGCCCGACCACTTCCACGAGGAGTACATTACCTTCATCGTCGCTGACTTCGACACCGCCTACCACGCCATCCTCGGCCGCCCGGCGCTCTCCAAGCTCATGGTTGTTGCACATTACGCCTACCTCGTGCTCAAGATTCGAAAGGCGTTCTCAACCTCTGGGCAAATCTCCAGGTGACGTACGAGTGCGAGCAGGAGAACATTAACTCCACCGAGACATGCCAACAGATCGAAGACGTCCAGGACTGCATCGCCAACGCCGCCAAGCTCCGCCCCGACGATCTCGAGATCTCAGAGACCTCCAACCAGCGCTCCAGCAAGAAATCGAAGGACACGAAGCAGGTGGCCTTGGTGGACAGAGCCCCGGAGAAGACTGTCGTCATCGGCACCAACCTCGACCCCAAATAGGAAGACGCGCTCATCAGCTTCCTACGGAGCAACGTCGATGTGTTCGCCTAGAAGCCAGCGGACATGCCCGGAGTTCCACGGAAGTTCATCGAGCACTCCTTGAACGTCTCCGCGACTGCCAAGCCGGTTCGCCAAAAGCTTTGTCGCTTCGCGCCAGACAGGAAGGAGGCAATTAGGTAGAACTCACTCGACTCCTAGCTGCCGGTTTCATCAAAGAAGTGTATCACCCGGATTGGTTGGCCAATCCGGTCCTTGTACTTAAAAAGAATAAAGAATGGCGTATGTGCGTTGACTACACCGACCTCAATAAGCATTGCCCTAAAGACCCCTTCCTCCTCCCTCGCATCGACGAGGTCGTCGACTCCACCGCCGGTGCGAACTCCTCTCCTTCCTCGACTGCTACTCCGGCTACCGTCAAATCGCCCTGAAGGTGGAGGACCAGATCAAGACGGCGTTCATGACGCCTTTTGGCGCCTACTGCTACATGACCATGTCGTTTGGGTTGAAGAACGCCGGAGCTACGTACCAGCGCGCAATCCAGGATTGCTTGAAGGACCTCATCCCCGAGAAGGTTGAAGCCTACATGGATGACATCGTCGTCAAACCTCGCACCACCGATACACTCGTCGCCGACCTCGAGGCAACCTTTAAGACCCTCAATACGTTCAAATGGAAACTCAACCCCAACAAGTGCATCTTCGGCGTATTGTCAGGAAACCTCCTCGGCAACATCGTCAGTCGCGACGACATTCGCCCAAACCCTGACAAGACTTCGGTCGTCCTCCACATGCGAGCACCCTCCAACGTGAAGGACATCCAGAAGCTAACCAGGTGCATGGCATCCCTCAGCCATTTCATCTCCAGGCTCGGTGAAAAAGGGCTATCCTTCTTCAAACTCCTCAAGGCTGGCAAAAAGTTCATATGGGACGCTGAAGCCGATCGCGCATTCTCCAACCTGAAGAAATACCTCACCCAGTCTCCTGTGCTCGCCGCACCCTAGGAGAAGGAGCCTTTGCTGCTCTACATCGCCGCCACAAATCGGGTCGTCAGCTCCGTCATCGTCATCGAACATGAAGAAGTCGGCCACTCCTACCCCATCCAGCGACCATGCTACTTCATCAGCGAGGTGCTGAATGACTACAAGACCCGGTACCCCCAGGTACAGAAGCTCCTCTACGCGGTCCTTATTACCGCCCGGAAACTCCGCCGCAACTTCCAAAGCTCCAAACGGGTCACCGTTGTCACTGAATTCCCAATCGGGGACATCCTCCGCAACAAGGACGCTACGGGACGCACCATAAAGTGGGCCATCGAGCTCGGCTCCTATGACATCGCCTTCCAGGGTCGCCAAACCATCAAGTCTCAAGCGCTCACCGACTTCGTCGCTGAATGGACAGACATCCAGACTCCAGTACCAGCGGAAGCGCCAGAGCATTGGGTCCTCTTCTTCGACGGCTCCCTCACTTTGCACGGCGCCGACGTCGGTTTCTTATTCACGTCTCCTTCTGGCAAAAAGCTACGCTACGCTCTAGGGTTGTTATTCCCAGCCTCCAACAACGCCGCCGAATATGAAGCCGCTCTCCACGGTCTCCGCATCGCCAGCGAGCTAGGTGTCAAGCGCCTCATGGTGTACGACGACTCTGCTCTCGTCATCAACCAGCTCAACAAGGACTGGAACTGCTCCAACAACAAGATGAATGCCTACTGTGCAGCCATCCGGAAGCTGGAAGACAAGTTCTTCGGCGTCAAATATCATCATCTACCACGCGACCGGAACCAGGCGGCCGACGAGCTATCCAAGCTGGCGTCATCATGATCTCCAGCCCCCGTCGGCTTATTTGTCCACGATTTTCTTGAACCCTCCATCGCCGACCATGCAAGCTCCGCTCCATCGACAGACGCCATGTCTCCACCCCCGCCGGCGGAACAACTGGTTAACGCCATCCGACTAGCGGGAAGACTTCATCAAGTATCTCTCCGAGAACCTTGTCCCTGCTGACAAGGCCGAAGCCGAGCGCTTAGTTCGCCGCTGTTTACACCAGATTTTGAACTGAAAAGATTATTATTTTGTAAGCACAAATGGTTGGTTTACTAAGGAAGGAATCGACCAGAAAAAATTAAGAAGCTTATATTGGTTCAAGCGTGACCAGAAGAATTCGTTTGGACCAGCATGATGGGCTTCGAAGACGTGTCGAACTCGGCCGAGGAGTTCAAGTCCAGGTCATTTTTATTTTACCTATTATGTAACCTAGTAGTGTTAGAACAGGAGTCAACCGGGTTATAAATAGTTAGAAACCCGAATTTTGTAAGAAGAATCCAATCAATCAACACATCGGCCACCGGCCAAAACCCTAGGAGTAGGAGTAACGTAGATCTCGGCGAGACCTTCAATCAGGCAGGGCTGCATCGGCTTTGACCGACCTCCGGTTTGCTTGTAAGTTTCACCAATGGCTCGTGTCATTGAGCAATAAGGTTGTATTTGGCATCGACCAAACTCTTGTTAAGCTATGACATGGCTAGTTATCGGTCTAAGTTCGTCTCTTGTAAGGCTGTCTTGACTCTGATCAATCTCTTACTTTAGTCGATCTTGACTAGTTATCGGCTCTATTGGTTTGGCAAGCTAATAGATTCATTAAGTTATCGATGTTGTTTTATGTTTTAATTTGTTTCTTTATGTTTTAAACAACATCTTGCCCAATCAAGATTGACAAAGCAATTAAAGCTTAAAAGTTGTTTAGATCGGCTACCTAAAGATCTTATATGCTTACATCAGAGAGAATAGCCGATCTAAGCTTCTCATCGACTATTTTGTCAATCTTGGTTGTTACATGCTGTGCGTTCGAGATATTCGATAAAATCATGGTTTGATCAAAGAACGGACAAATTTGGTTTAGCATGTTTATTATGGTTGTATTCTCGAACCCCACTGATATATATGATAGATTAGGTCTGTTCGATTTTACACTAAATCATGGTTTTAACGGGTAGATCTTGTTCATGCCTCATGGACCCTGCATCGGCTAAAATAGCCTATCCAATTATGCTTTCTTCATAACGTGTTCTTTTAAGTGGCTTGGAATTAACAGATCTACTCTTTGCATAAGACGTGATCTAGCTTAGTCATCATTATGGCTGTATGAAGACACCCCACTGTTGATGGTTAAGCTATTTTATCGATCTATTTGTTATTATGGTTGTATGGAGACACCCCACTGTTAACAAATAGAACTGCTCATGCAATTAGTCGATACGTTGGTTTCATGTCGCTTAGACGTACACATAGATCTTTATTCTACTAATATACCTAAGCTTATCGACTATTTATCTGCTCTGAATATTTCTTTACATATATCACAGCCGTTTTGCCTTATATACTTTTCAATGCCTTTATGCAATTTCTTGGGATTGGGAGTTGACTTTGTAGTCAATATCCTAATGACAAGTGGCTATATCAGAGCCGTACAATTTGGAACTGTCTGGAATCAAACCGGCAGGTTCCACAATTTGACAACTGTTTCTTCTCCTTGTCAATTGCAGGTCAAATTGACTGGCACACCCAAAGACGATCTCACTAAGATTCGGCACCGCCATCTGCTGAAGGTTCAGGAGGTCAGGACCTTGCTCCGTACGCCCTCTGAGGACCGTGCGCTCGAGTGTGTTAGCGTGACTGAACCAAATTTTTACGTCAACACATTCTTTTGGCACGCCCGGTGGGACACAATCGTCTGATCATGACAATCGGTAATGATGAAGTGCTAAACGTAACGATGGAGGATCTCCCAGATGAGGTCCAACGCTTAATAAAACAGACTGTTGAGCAATATCGGGGTATGTGTTTGTTGAGCTTCAGCAAGACCAGAGACAAAAAGGTTATTTAGAAAACGCATCTTCCAAGGGTGATTCTAGAAGGGCATGAGGATCCAATGATCCAGATACAACACAATGCTATGCGAGAAGTGATCAGCAAAGCCATGTCTATTACTCTGATGAACCACAATGAAGTTTTCCTCAACAGTCTCACAAATGCCATTAAGGAGGCCTTCAACTTAGGCGATGATAGAAGGGTTCCGGTATATACCGTGAGAAACAATCAAGGAGCTGAAAACTCTACTAGACCTCAGATCAATGGCCCTAATGGCAGTGGAAACCAAATGATTGTTAGCCCTAAAGGTGTGACACCGCAGCCGATGCAACAGCCAAATATGAGTAATAACATGTACTCATCGGCTACAAAAATAGCTCCCCATGCAAAGCGCATTACTAGAGATTTCAATGCGCCACCATATCAAGGGAATGTAGCACCTAGTGATATTCCTCAAGGATATCATTATGTTTTGGATTATTATACCTTGGATGCTCAGGAGAACCCAGGATATCATGGCAATGCCTTCGGGGGGCAGAACATCGGCCATCAGGGGCCGGTGAATCAAATTGATCAAGTAGTGAGTCGGGTAACTGATTTGGTTCAAAAGCAATTTGGCTTAACGCCAAAATCTACAATGACTGGCTACAAAAAGCCATATCCAGAGTGGTTTGATCAGGTTGTTCTTCCTCCAAGATATAGAATCCCTGATTTTACCAAATTCACAGGAACTGGGTCAGTAACAACCATGGAACATATAACCCAGTTTCTAGTCCAGCTTGGGGAGATTGGTGATGAACCAGCACTTAAAGTCAGAATGTTCCCTTTATCTCTATCTGGTTCAGCTTTTTCATGGTTTTCATCTCTGCCACTCAATTCCATTCAAAGCTGGGAAGATTTGGAAGACAAGTTTCATAAATACTTTGACTCTGGAGTATTGGAAAAGGGCCTGGTAGACTTAATCGATGCAAGGCAAGGAAATAATGAGACTGGATGCCAATACCTTCAGAGATTCAAAGAGATGAAGAATTAATGCTATTCCTTATCATTGTCGGATCCGGAGGTGGTTAGCATTGCAATTCGAGGGCTGGTACCTGCCATCAGCAAAAAATCGGCTTTGGTTGTAACAATATGGCTGATTTAGCTAAAAAGGTGGCTAATATTGATGCTCAGAATCGGTACAATCAAGTCTTTAAACCCAAGAAAGCCTACAATGCAGAGAGTCATTTCTTCCTGCAAGATGAAAGCAATGATTCAAGTGATGAAAGTGAGGATGAAGTAGCTGTTGTAGACTGGGCTTGGAAGAACAACGAGTACATACCTTGGGCAAAGGCTAAGAGTGCCGAGAAAGATGTAAAATATAGCTTTGACATCACCAAGGCCGACAAGATATTTGACTACTTGCTAGAGAAAGGTCAAATCAAGTTGACTGGGAATCACAGTATCCCATCGGCTGAGGAGCTTAAAAATAAAAGGTACTGCAAATTTCATAATTCTGGTACCCATACTACTAACGATTGCCGAGTTTTCAGAGATATGATCCAGAGGGCTATCGTTAAAGGAAGGATTGGCCTAGAAAAGGCCAAAGGCATGAGCATCAATGGTCATCCTTTTCCACAAAACATGGTGGCTCCTACACCTCAGAGTGAGATCAAAGTATTGACTTCTGACAAAGCCAAGGCAGTGGGATGGTTGATCCAAAGAAACAGCTAACAACCAGTGAGTATCAGGAGATGAAAAGAAAGAAGAATACTGATCAACGTGATCAACCTGAGACTTCAAAGGCTGGTGAAGTGAGAAGACGTCCGACTGTCAGAATCTTATTGAACAAATGACAACGTCAGAAAGAAAGGAGCCAAATGCAAAGGGAAAGGGATGAGCAAGAATATCAAGAGTGGCTCGAAGAGGAAGAATATAGGAGGTCTCATGAAGAAGAAAGACGTATCAAAGATGAAGAAAAGAATCATTGGGACTGTCCTTTCTTCAGACATTGTTGGAATGAAGGACTGAAGCTTCCTACTCTTCGTAATTGCCCAGAATGCAGTGATCAGTATTGGGAGTATAGGCAGTCGAGAGACAACCGCCGATCTGTACATGAAAGATTGAGATTTGAAAACATAGATCGACGCGTAAAAAATGAAAGTGTTCATAATCGGCTTGGATTGAGATTAGCCGATCGTGACCATCCTTGGCAAGAGGGACAATGGTGTCTTGGTGGCTTGACCAAAAGCCAGAAGCGACGGGTTCAAAGACTAAGAAATGATGAAATCCAGAAGAAGAAACTGAAAGTTTGGCAAGTGAAACAAGTAGTCGATAAGGGTGAGTCATCGGCTAATATCGCTGCTCTGTTCATGCTACCTGCTGAGTTTAGATCCTCTGATCATGAAGAAGAGTCTGATGACGAAGAAGCAATTGCTCAATGGATCTATCAAGCAGAAGAGGCCACATTTCAAAAACCCGAGAGACATTCCCATTTAAAAGCTTTGTATTTGAAAGGGTTTGTTGATGGAAGGCCTCTGAATAGGATGTTAGTTGATGGAGGGGCAGCTGTTAATTTGATGCCATATGCTACCTTTAGAAAGCTTGGCAAGACTACAGAAGACTTGACTCAGACCGATATGAGGTTGACCGACTTTTCTAGTAACATATCGACTACTAAAGGTGTTGTATGTGTCAAGTTGACGACGATTGGCAGCAAGAGTATGCCGACTACCTTCTTTGCGGTCGATGCAAAAGGATCCTATAGTGTGCTTCTTGGAAGGGATTGGATCCACACTAATTGTTGTGTTCCATCTACCATGCATCAAAATATGATTCAGTGGATCGGCGACACTGTGGAAGTGGTACCAGCCGATTCAACTGTTAGTGTTGCTTACTCAGACCCTGATGTTTGGAACTTCGATAACATGGAGTGTTTTTTTGGGAAGATTCTTGAAGAAGACTTTCTCAAGACAATTGACGATAGTCAACAGCCGATTTAAGCAGTCGGCTTCAAAAAATGTTTCTGGTGGATTAGTCCGCTGACGAGGATTTGCATCGGCGCCATGGCTATAACGAGCCAAGGCCGATGTAGTGCCAGTCAAGTTTATTTCTTTTAGAGTTTGAGCGGAAGGTTGCTTTGCTTGACTTTATAGCCGATACTAATGTATCGCCTTCAGAACAAAATAGCCGATATGTATACATCATCTTTTAATATCTAGTTGATAGCCGATGCTAAGGAAGTATCGCCTTTAGAACATTCAACAAAAGAAATAAATCAAAGGAAGAGTTTTGGAAACACATCAGCACAACGCAAAGGATGTCGAGCAACAATATTTAACTGAATTATTTAAGCCTGACGATGCGGGGACAGGCTTGTTGTTATTCAGCTTGTTCGGCCACCGAGCCGGATTTACAAAAGAAACATTAGAGATTAAACTAGTCTAGATGCAGCTTATTCAGGAGGTCCTCCAGGTGCGACACCTCCATCATGGCGAGCCCCAGGGGTTGGAATTCCTCCACCAGCTCCCTGAAGTCTTCCCTCGTCCTGGCGCCGACGAAGGAGGGAGAGACTTCCCCGGAGATCTCAGCACCACTGAGTTCGGCTTCGGCGAGGGCGAAGGTGGCGCCATGGCAGATGGCGTGAAGGGCCAGCTCCCTGATGCGCGTCCCGACGTCATCCAGGCGCGACCTTAGGGTGTCTCCCCGGGCATTCACAAAGTCGGCAATCGTCGTGGCCCGCCCAAGGAGCCAGTCGAGCTGCTGTTGGAGTTCTACGATTGGACAAAAAGAGACTAAATTTTAAAAGGATAGCCGATTCAATCAAATCAAAGAACAAATTGGCTAAGTATTTAAACAAACAGTTACCAAAAGATTAACTAGAACGGTTATGCAAAGGTAATTGAAATGATGAGTTGAAGAATTTGGAAAGTGCACCAGCGACCCTGGCGTCAGACGCCTCTAAGTGTTCAAGAACACTGTTGAGGCGAGCGCGGAGGACTTCTCGCTCCTCCACGACACGGGCGGTTCCGCGACGCTCTTCTTCCAGGAGGCATCGAGTATCGGAAACGCCCCGGATGAAGGCCCAGACGTCGTCATCCAGTGCCAACCCATGCCTCGACAAGGGTTAGCTGGGGCCTTGGCCGTCTGCCGGAGGAGAAGGACTACGGGAAGGTTAGGGTTTTCCTCGGGTGAATGAGATGTTTTGGAGCACAAAGATGTTGTTGAAGAGGAAATCATTACCCGATCACATGGCGGCGAGTCGTCGGAGGACCGTCCACGGACTCCGATTCCTGGGCGGGACGCTTACCGCGGTTATCCTCCATTGATTTGATCGCCGGTTGAAGAAGAAGGGCAGTCGGTGGTTGAGGAGAGCAAAGGCCGAAGAGTAAGGCAATGAATGCATGGTGTGTTCGGGAAGCCGACGATTTGTATTTATGAGTGAGGCTCAAGAAGGTGAAAAGGCGTCGACTCGGGAGCACCCTCGGATCCAGATCCTAAGGTTGGTCGACTAATGAACACGAGAGCCGTTTTAATACTAATCAGCTGAAAAATGAATCGTCCAGGTAATATCAGCTAAGAATAGCTGATAGAGCTTCAAGTATTGAATAGATAACAGAGTATTTTGACACCAATCAACTGATGAAGAATGTGAATGTTTACAAGAAAGGGTCGAGAGTCAGGGATTACAGACAAGCAAGAGTTACATGTTCAGTACAGATTTTAATACATTCAGAGCATTCAAGCGGATGGTGTCTATATCAGCTATCTTCTTCTGATCCTCTTCAATAGAGCCCGGGATTGGCTTCTTCTTGCTCTTGATGTATTGGTGATCATTGCGAAGGGATACCATTTTTCTCTTCTTGTCCTGGATTGTATTTGGAATATTGGCCAGAGTTTCTTCCTTCAGTGTGATATGTTCATTGATTACCCGAAGCCTTTCAGACAACTGGTCCCTCTCAGACTCCAGGGAAGAAAGATCACTGATGAGAACAATGGAATTGTTATTCAGTTGATCTATTTCATTCTTCATGGACACCATATTAGAGATACATTGCTGCTCCTGGTTAGGGAGAATGGCCTGGGCTTCGCGTGTCGTAAGTTTGGCTTTAGCTTCCATGAATTCTGATTGAAGGAACTCTATATGAGCAACGAGAATCAGAACTTTATTGAGATCGTCTGGTATGTCATCCTTGATCAAGTCAAAGATGTTTCTAATTCCCTTTGCGCCATGTACCAGATCGGCTATACTGGCCTCCAAGAGAGGGAGTAATGGTTGCAGCCGAGCCTTAGTCTCTTCAGAGAGTTTCTTGGGGTAATCTGGTACAGGTTCTTCTTCTTCATCCATATAGTCTTCTAAGTCAAAAGGGATGACAAGGGAAGAAGGTTCTCCTTGTTCCTGCATAGATAGATATGTGAATAACTGCGAAAGGGAGAGAGTTGAAGAAAGAAGTAGTATCATCTAAAGCACCTGGTTAGTTGGGATAATTTGAGACTCAGGAATAGTTGATGAGGGCTCAGGGAGTGCATATGAAAGAAATCTTCATCAGTTTTCAAGGTCATCCACCAAGGAAAATGGAGTTATCGGCTAAAAGGCATACCTGGTTGAGAAGACTCTTGATCATTGTCAGGAAGAGGGAGCATTTCAGACTCAACATTTTGAGTATCAACTTGCTCCTGAGGTAACTTAACATTCTGAGCATCAATCTGCTCCTGGAAATCAAAAGACAGAAAGAGTTACAGACCTGGTGATGATAACAAGGAGAGGCAGATTTTTACCTCTTTATTGGCATTTTGATCAAGGATTGGCTACTGTCAGAGGTGTCTCTCTTCTTCTTTTTGGATACAACCTTAGCAGTTGGCTTGTTAGTTTTCTGTTTCTTGGAGGAGCCAACTTCCTTTATAAAAGTGCTAAGGGTATGATCATCTGGGATATTAGAGACTTTCCTCTTCATCAAGGTCTTGATGGTAGGAGCATCACAGCCAATCCTTGGATTTGGACACCATATGTTGTAATCTATTTTTGGGGGATTCAAGGTGACCAAATCCTGCAAGCGTTTGACATATGACATCAAAGAGAAATAGGTGGTAAAGATATAGAATTTGAGAACAAACTGAGTCATACCTCATCAGTTGCTTGGAAGTCTGAATCCAACTTCAGGCAGTAAGTGGCCACAGCTTCACTAAAGAGGTGAGGGCTCCACTGTTGCCACCAGTCTTGAAAAGAGACTGAAGAGAAGGGTCTGCAATCCCATTCCTTGACCATCTTCAGGGAGACATATTGCTCTAGTTGGAGTATTCTGTTATACTCTAAGGCAGAGTCTACTGCCTCCCTTGGTCTGAGCTTATCGGCAAAATAAAGAGATGGGGGCACTTGGCCGAAACCTATTTGCCTGGCTGCCATGACAGGATGGTAGAATTCATAGGACATGGGAGGTTTTTCCCTACCATGCCTGATTTCAGTAGGTAGGAGGCAAGGTTTCATTATTTGACATAAGATTTTCAAACCTTCGTCATCACATTCTCTATGAAATATGAAGGTATATGGGTTCTCAAAATCTCCAATGTCTGGATACTAAAACCAATCAAAGATAGCTGCTGGGAATCCTTTGTAGAAAATATTAAAAAAGAAGTTGACTGGTTTATCAATAAATATCATAGCGGCAACTTCTCCAAATGAGGTGCATCTTCTCATTTTAGCATTGCCAGCCAGTAATTTTTCTTGGTTGTCTGGATACAATTTTGGGAAGGACAAGGTCCTCAGGTCTGGGGTGATCAGTTTATGAAGATGAAGATTGAGCTAGAGCTGAAGCAACCACCAAGGACCTGTTATTGATGGGATGCCCTCATTTTTCATCAGGCTTTGGGCTACTTTATTCAGCATACTATACAAAGCACCCAAGAGATATTTACCCAAAGGTATGTCTGAAGTCACATACAATTTCTCTGCTAGTGCCAAGAAATTTGAAGTTGGGCCGCAGCTCTGCCCACAAAATAAATACTTCTCCAGCCACATATTCAAGAAGATGATGTGCTCTCATTCTGAAACACTGGAGTGTGGAGTGTTGAAGGAAGCAATATAGCTGGACCACCCACCAGATTTTAGACTTCCGAGTTTGATGGATGGCTTGACCTGAAGGCTATGGGGATTGATAGATCCAATAATGTTTAAGCCGGTCAGCATGTGCACATCGGCTAAATTGGGGGTCATGGGTCCTTGTTTGAACATAAAAGCGTTAAAGGTGCCCGACCAAAAATAGCAGACAGCTTTCAGCATCGACTCATTCCTCTTCATATCAGCTAGGGACATGGTGATGCACTGGTCTAGGCTGCGGAGGATCCAATCCGGCTTCTTTTTTGCTTCTGTCTTGATCAGCCGGTCTCTTCAGCCTGAAATAATCGATGGCCAATTCCTGAAGGGAGTTTTGCCCCAATGTTTTGAAGCAAAATCTGAATTATTGAAGGGGATCCTCTGAGTTTCAGCAGTAATGGCTTCGGTAGGGTCAAGATTGCCTACTGGACCGAGGAAAAAGTCATTTGGACTGTCCTGAATTGGGATGAGGATCTGATCGTGAAGCGCCTGAAAATTCAAATATGAGAGAAATTACGAGAGTAGAGGGTCATCAGAAAAGAGGGGTGATAGGAAACCCGAAATTTACCTCAGGAATAGAATCTTGAGTCGCCATTTGACCTACGGAAGCACCAAATTGGAGCAGTCAAAGGATTTTTGTTTGGTTTGAGTGGTGGCGGATGTCTTTGGAAACTAGGGTTCGAGAATGGCTCTAAAGGAGAAAGAGTAACTGTTGGGAAGAGCACTCGGCTGATTGGCTAAAAGAACGATTAGTCGATCGGACCCCAAGGAAGAGAAAATGACATTTTTGGAATGAAATAAATTCCATCCCAAATTTGGGGGGCATGTGTTTACACCAGATTTTGGACCGAAAAGATTATTATTTTGTAAGCATAAACGGCTGGTTTACTAAGGAAGGAATCGGCCAGAAAAAATTAAGAAGCTTATATTGGTTCAAGCGTGACCAGAAGAATTCATGTGGACCAGCATGATGGGCTTCGAAGACGTGTCAAACTCGGCCGAGGAGTTCAAGTCCGGGTCATTTTTATTTTACCTATTATGTACCTAGTCGTGTTAGAACAGGAGTCAACCGGGTTATAAATAGTTAGAAACCCGAATTTTGTAAGAAGAATCCAATCAATCAACACATTGGCCACCGGCCAAAACCCTAGGAGTAGGAGTAACGTAGATCTCGGCGAGACCTTCAATCAGGCAGGGCTGCATCGGCTTTGACCGACCTCCGGTTTGCATGTAAGTTTCACCAATGGCTCGTGTTATTGTGCAATAAGGCTGTATTTGGCATCGACCAAACTCTTGTTAAGCTATGACATGGCTAGTTATCGGTCTAAGTTCGTCTCTTGTAAGGCTGTCTTGACTCTGATCAATCTCTTACTTTAGTCGATCTTGACTAGTTATCGGCTCTATTGGTTTGGCAAGCTAATAGATTCATTAAGTTATCGATGTTGTTTTATGTTTTAATTTGTTTCTTTATGTTTTAAACAACATCTTGCCCAATCAAGATTGACAAAGTAGTTAAAGCTTAAAAGTTGTTTAGATCGGCTACCTAAAGATCTTATATGCTTACATCAGAGAGAATAGCCGATCTAAGCTTCTCATCGACTATTTTGTCAATCTTGGTTGTTACTTGTTGTGCGTTCGAGATATTCGATAAAATCATGGTTTGATCTAAGAACGGACAAATTTGGTTTAGCATGTTGATTACGGCTGTATTCTCGAACCCCACTGATATATATGATAGATTAGGTCTGTTCGATTTTAGACTAAATCATGGTTTTAACGGGTAGATCTTGTTCGTGCCTCATGGACCCTGCATCGGCTAAAATAGCCGATCCAGTTATGCTTTCTTTATAATGTGTTCTTTTAAGTGGCTTGGAATTAATGGATCTACTCTTTGCATAAGACGTGATCTACCTTAGTCATCATTATGGCTGTATGGAGACACCCGACTATTGATGGTTAAGCTATTTTATCGATCTATTTGTTATTATGGTTGTATGGAGACACCCCACTGTTAATAAATAGCCTGCTCATGCAATTAGTCGATACATTGGTTTCATGTCGCTTAGACGTACACATAGATCTTTATTCTACTAATATACCTAAGCTTATCGGCTATTTATCTGCTCTGAATATTTCTTTACATATATCACAGCCGTTTTGCCTTATATACTTTTTCAATGCCTTTATGCAATTTCTTGGGAGTTGACTTTGTAGTCAATATCCTAATGACAAGTGGCTATATCAGAGCCGTACAATTTGGAACTGTCTGGAATCAAATCGGCAGGTTCCACAATTTGACAACTGTTTCTTCTCCTTGTCAATTGTAGGTCAAATTGACTGGCACGTCCAAAGTCGATCTCACTAAGATTCGGCACCGCCATCTGCTGAAGGTTCATGAGGCCAGGACCTTGCTCCGTACGCCCTCTGAGGACCATGCGCTCGATTGTGTCGGCGTGACTGAACCGAATTTTTACGTCAGCAGCCGCATCAACAACTACGTCCTGGTCGACGGCGCACTCATGTGCAAAAACTCCAGAAACGAAGTGCTCTAGAAATGCGTCTCCAGGACAGACGGCCTCGAGATCCTCTTTGACATACACGCTGGTGAATGCTGGAATCACGCGGCTGCAAAGACGTTGGTACACAAGGCTTTCCGTGCAGGATTCTACTGGCCATCAGCGGTCGCCGACGCTGAGCAGCTCGTACGCACCTGTGATGGGTGCCAATTCTTCGCCATGCAAACCCACGTCCCTGCGCAAGAACTCCAAGCAATAACGGCCTCGTGGCCCTTCGCCTGCTGGGGACTCGACATGATCGGCCCTTTCCGACCAGCTCCGGGCAGCTTCAAGTGGATCTACGTTGCCGTCGACAAGTTCTCCAAATGGATCGAAGCAAAGCCAATCACCAAGGCGACCGCCGAGAACGCCGTCTCCTTCATCGACGAGATCATCCACCGCTTCGGCCTCCTGAACTCCATCATCACCGACCTCGGCTCCAACTTCACCGGCAACGTCTTCTGGGACTTCTGCGAAGGGCACGACGTCCTCGTCAAGTACGTCTCCGTCGCCCATCCTCGAGCAAACGGTCAAGCCGAGCGCGCCAATGGCATGATCCTCGACGCCCTGAAGAAGCGCCTCTACCAGAAGGACGAGAAACACCCTGGTCACTGGATGCGAGAGCTCCCCCCGTACTCTAGGGCCTACGTACTTAGCCTAGTCGCAACACCGGCGTCTCACCATATTTCATGGTCTTCGGCTCTGAAGCTATCATCCCCGCCGACGTCGTCTTCCGTTCCCCGCGCGTCGAGAACTACGTTGAAGAGGCCTCCGACTAGGCACGCTGGGACGATCTCGACCGCCTCGAAGAAGAACGACTGGCATCTTGCCTCCGCACCGCCAAATACCTCGAAGGAGTTCGCCGCTACTACAACCGCAACATCAAGGATCGATCCTTCGTCATCGGCGATCTTGTTCTCAAACGGAAACTCAAGACCGAAGGCCTACACAAGCTCTCATCGCACTGGGATGGCCCCGACATGGTGAAGGAGGTCACCCGACCAGGCACTTATCGCCTCGCCGACCTTGAAGGCATCGACGTACCCAACTCCTGGAGCATCCAGCATCTTAGAAGATTCTACGCCTAAGAGACCTGTACCGCCTACTCTCTATGATGAATAAATATTCGCCGACCGCTCCAGCTCGTCTCCGGATGACTCGTCGACCGCTTCAGCTCGTCTCTGGACGACTCGCCGACCCCTCCAGCTCGTCTCCGGATGATTCGCCGACCGCTCCAGCTCGTCTCCGGACGATTTGCCGATAGCTCCAGCTCGTCTCTGGACGACTCGTCGACCGCTCCAGCTCGTCTCCGGATGACTCGACGACCACTCCAGCTCGTCCCCGGATGACTCGCCGACCGCTCCAATTCATCTCCGGACGACTCACCGACCGCTCCAGTTTCGTCTCCGGACGGCCCGCCGACCTCTTCAAATAGCCTGGCTAACGCTAAAGGAGTCTCAGAGCAGGGGCTACTGCCACCGCCAGACGCGTGCATGAGCACCTGCCCTCTGTGCTATGGCGTCCAGTAGTCATCTCGAGTGACGTCCCGACCTCTCTACGTGTGCATGAGTGTCTGCCCTCTGCGCTACGAAGGAAAGGCTAAGCTCGGGCTGAGACCTCCAGACGCTATACGGTCCAGTGCCTGTATGCGCTGTTTATGCGCTCGTTCTCAGAGTCGGGGCTGTTGTCACCATCGGACGCGTGCATGAGCGCCTGCCCTCTGCGCTACGGTGGCCAACAGCTCTCCCAGGGGACGTCCCGACCTCTCTACGCGTGCATGATCATCTGCCCTCTGCGCTACGAAGGAAAGGCTAACTTGGGCTGAGAATTCGGAGGTTATCCGCTCAGTGCCTGGCATTCGCGCTACCCACGCGCTCGACAACGGTCTCCATTCGCCCAAGTCATGCCACGATCGAACCTCTCAGAAAAGACCCTAGCCGTGGTACCTCCCTACGCGTGCATGAGCGTCTGCCCTCTGCGCTATGGGATGCCAGCAGTGGTTCCTCGGGCGATGCCCTTGACTCCTACGCGCAAACGAGCTCCGCGCTCTACGCTACGGATCCTGGGATAACCCAAGGCCGAACTGTTTATCGCTATGGCTCACGACTACTGGGTCTGCGGAATTTGGGGAACAAACAAAACACGCCGACTCGCTTCAAGTTTTGATTTTGTTCGCCCAAGAGTCTTTTTACAGACTATCTCCCAAAACTACAAAGCTACTGGTGCCCGACACCAAACAAATTTACACATCCGACGAGGGCTTCGGTGGCCGGCTCCGCCTCCTCTTCCAGGTGCTCCATCTCCGCTTCAGACATGTTTGCCGCAAAGCCAGCGCCCAGCCTCGACATCTCCATCGGCGGATAATGCGAACGAAGAATGGCGAGGCCATGAGCCGCCACGCTCTGCGCCGCCACCTTGGTGTACGTCTGGAAACGCCCCCACAGGCCCCGTGCCTTCTGCACGACATGGTCGCCGATCCTCTGCTCCTTCTCCGCCGGGAAGAAAGGCTCCTCATCGATGCACTGCACCAAGGGAGCCACCTCCTCTGCCAGCGACCAGAACGGTCATGATAGCCATCGATCCTTCGCTCCAGATCTGCAAATTGTATTTGCAAGTTTTCCTGGTAAGCTGCACACGCCAAAGCAAGGGGTAAGAAGACAACCACCTCCGGCCACGCTTCACCAAGAGAACTCACCGGCGTGCATTGCCTGCCACTTCTGCACTTCCTCGTCGGACTTTGCCTTCTCCTCGATCAGGAGACGCTTCTCCTCACTCGCCTGCATCGCCTCTGCAAGGATAACCTCACACGTCAAAGGCTCCGATCTGGTGGCGCACGGAACGAAAAGGACCTCGGCATCGATGACTTACGCGTGGCAAACTTGTCGGCCTTCTCCGTCCGCAGCTGAAGCTGGAAGTTTTCCTGCCCCTGCTGCTGGATGACCTCTTCAAGCTCCCGAGAACGCGCGTGGGCATCCTCCAGCCGTGCCTCTAGGCCAGCGAACTGGCCCTCGATGCGCCTGTCCTCCGCCCGGAGTCACTCGTTCTCCTCGGCCATAGGCGCCATCCTGTCTAGGGCGAGCTTACGCTCCTCCCTGATGTTCAACAATTGCTGCAGGCAAAGGTCGACCAGGATAAACATGGGCCATCCAGGAGTAAACATGAAAGGGTGACCTCACTTACCTGGATCTTCTCCAACAACTTCGACGCATTTCCAAGGAGGGCGTCCGTCTCCGCGCTCGCTGCCTCGTCATCGACTTCGACGACCACGTCCCCCTCGACACGAAAGTGGCGGATAGGACGCCTGTTCGACCCCTCCTCCGGTCGCTCGACATCTTTAATCTCCGGTGAGGAAGGCTTCGACACCTTCCTCTTCTCCTCACGGGCGCGACGGCCCAAGGACCCGACCACCGACGCCGCCGCACCGCCTCTTCCAGAACTGGTCCCAGGCGTTGGGGACTCCAGTCGCTCCACCTCCTGAGGCTCGAGGACTGCAGACGTCCCGGCCTCTTCCGTCGCTTCCGACGCCGCCTCCGGCGCGGCCGACTTTGCCGACCCACCGGTCTCAGCATCCACTGGAGTACTTGGCGCCCTCCGACCGTGGTCCCCGGCCTCTGGCACCTCCTTGGCGTCTGCCGACCTGCGAAGGACACAGACACGTCGTCGACATACCAACCCGACCAGAGTAAAGCTACAAGATGCGTGGGGGATACTTACAGGCCCGACACCTTCTTCTCCCGCGAGAAGCGCCGAGAACGTGGACGCGTCCCGCCTCCCGTAGACTCCTCCTGCGTCTTGGGGGCACCCGCCGCCCCGCCGGACGACTCCCGGGGCTCTGCCCCCTGCTCCGGCCACCGCGGCTCTAGCGCCCGCGTCGCCTTTGGCTTCGGCTTTGCCGCTCCACCACCACACCCCGCCGAGGACCCTTGCCTGAAATGGGCACTCAATGGGACCTCATCATCACTGTCAGACTCGTCGTCCGACCAGTCGATGATTACATGGCGTCTCTTCGCCGCCTCTTCATCAATGGTGAAGGCGCCGCCGGTCTCAAGCGACACCTTCTTCTTCTTCTTCACAGGGGTGACTTGGCGTTTCCCCTTCGGGTCTTCACGCGCACGCCGCCTGCTCGACCGGGGCTCGGGGACTCGGCTCCCCTCCTCCCCGCTGGTCTCTATCACCTCCTCATCGACCTCCACCTCGTCGACCTCGCCACGGCCGCCGCTGCCGACATCGTCTCGCCGCGGGTCCACGCCCTTCGGGAACACGTTCAACGGGGCCCACGAAACAAACGCTTCATGGCCCTGCGTCGCAACCAGACGATCGTCAGCACTCACTCGGGCATTATGGCGAACACAACCAAGGCAACGCTGCTCACCTTCAACGGAGGGTAGTCCAAACAGTACGATCTCCGCAGGTACTCCAGTTTCTTTCTCTTCTGCAGGTCGAACAAAGCCTCGACCCGCAAGAAGACCTCCGACGCCTCCAGGGGCTTCGGCGCTTCCTGCGTCCTGCCGTCTTCATCCCCGGCGTACTCGTATGCCTGGTGCGCCCTCTCCTTGTAGGGCTGGCAGCGCCTCTTGATGAAGTTCGTCGCCACGGCCACTCCATCGACGCACCGCTTGTCCATTAGCTCCAGGACGCTCCGACCACGATGGCAGCACCTTCGACACGAAGGCCGGGTCGCACGGTGGCCTCGGCGCCTCCTGGTGAATGTAGAACCACTTCGGCTTGTACTCCATCGCCTTCGAAGGCAATGACATCGCTATGTACTTCTCCTCCATCCCGTCCCGAAGCTGGAGGTACACCGATCCGACGATCCTCGATGACCCGGTGTCATTGATCTTCAGCCGGAAGAAGTGGCAGAAGAGGTCGAAATGGGGCTCGATGCCCAGATACGCCTCACAGTAGTGAATGAAGATCGCGATGTGCAACATTGTATTCGGGGTCAAATTGCACAACGCGACCTAGTAATACTCCAGCAGCCCGTGGAGAAAGGGGTGGACGGGGATGCCGAAGCCGCACCTAAAGAAGGCCTCGAAGACGACGAGCTCGATGGTGTTCGGCATCGGGAAGTCCTCCAGATATGCATCCCTCCACCCGCCAGTCACGCTGTCCAGGAGCAAGCCGGCGAAGATTAGCTCCTCCAGATTCTCCCGCCGGAGAACGCTCCGAGTCCACCCGCGCGCCCAGGCTGGCACCTCCACGCGGTCATCGGACTTCGCCTTCGCCGCCCTCTTCTTCGCCGCCGCTCCACGAGGACGCCTGCCGCCCGCCATTGACCACTACGAAGGAAGAATCGGAATCTAGATCTGGAGCTACAGGAACTCCGCCCTCGGCCTCACTCGTACGCGCGAAGGAGCTGGTGCAAACGGAGGCTTCGAGGCAAGAGCAAATGAGAGAATGGGGAATCGCCGCCAGCCACCTCGCCCTTTTATACGGCACAGCCCAACCCTTTAGTTCCAGGGTTTCTGGGAGCCCGTGCCTGTTTCCCCCACGACCGCCACGTCGCCTGCGGCAACCGCACGCGTGCATGATCCCCTTGATGGGCCGCTGGGCCAACGGTTTGCAAAATGGCCTGCCCGTTGGCCTTCATGATTTTCTTATTTTTAAATTAAACTTCGTTATTGCAAGTAATTGTCGTGCTAATGCATGACGACTAATTCCACAAGTTAGTCATGAAAACTATTTCAGGGGAATAGTAACTCTATAGTAGCTGGTCGGCGCTACAATCAAACCTGGGGACTGCATATCTTCAACTTCACCCTCGGGGACTTCGTCCTAATTTTTTAGTATCCGTATTAATGCATTTTCTCTGATCCTGGTACAAGAACTATGCTGCTTCTCACAGCAGGTCTGAGGACTACGTGTACACACGTCATTTTTCTTACGTAAAATGACTCTGTTTTGTTGCATAAATTCTACAAGCTTGGCACCACGTGCCTACAACACCTGCTCCCAAGCTCGGGGACTAAGTGGATACACTTCACCTATCGGTGAATGTATTATTTCCTTTTCCTTTGCAGCTCGCAGTGGACCAGCTCGAACTTCTAGTGGGACATCGTCGGTCCCTACAGTCTGTTCAAGTCTCAAGTGGGTACACTTCACCAGAAGAAAGACCTTCAATTTTTTTCTTGCAGCACCTTGCATCCTTCTTGCAGGACGACGCTGAACACTTTCACACGGCTGCACTTCGACTACAACCACGACACCCGCGACCAGTCCGACCTGGTCGGAAGTTTACCACAAGTTGTTGGTCGAAAGACGCCTTCGTCAGCATGCGACCAGATCCGACCTGCTCGGAGGACTTCGCGACGCCCTGCACAAAGATGCAAAGTGCTCGGGGACTAGCTGTGGGGATATTACACCCGTATACCCCCATGGCATGACTTGGGCTGCTTTGCGGATATGGCCCAACCAGAAGGCCTTGCGGCCCGCGACCAGGCTGTCGCAGCCGCCAAGGACTCTCCTGATGACTTGCTCGACAAGGAAGATCCAGATAGATAGACCCGGATTCCTTACCAAAAGGAACCGATTATAATCTGTTAGGATTCGGCAAGTTGTAACCTTGCTCCCCGACTATATAAGGCGAGCAGGGACCCCCTCCAAACTCTCGTCATATTCCAATTCAGCAATACAAACCAACCACCAGAACACATGACGTAGGGTATTATGGCGACTTGTCGGCCCAAACCTGTCTAAATCGTCGTCTCTCGTCCCTATGTTTATGCTTTGCAGACATCTCGCATGCCTCCGCCGTCTAATCTACTACCTTGGGCATACCCCTCGGTAGACTATTGACCATATTTCATCGACACACACCATTATCCTTCTTGCCAAGGATGCTCCTGATCGGCTAATTTTACTCCAATCCGATCATGAACACTTTCATTTTTTACGCGCCGATCTGTTCTTTCAAATCTTAATCTTTCATGCACAGATCGGCGGTTGTCTCTCGACTGCCTATACTCCCTATATTGTTCACTGCATTCCGGGCAATTACGAAGAGTAAGAAGATTTAAACCTTCATTCCAACAATGTCTGAAGAAAGGGCAATCCCAATGATTCTTTTCTTCATCTCTGATACGTCTTTCCTCTTCTCGAGATCTTCTATATTTCTCCTCTTCAAGCCACTCTTGATATTCTTGCTCGTCTCTTTGCCTATGCATCTGATCTCTTTCCCTCTGACGTTGCCACTTGTTTAACAAGATTCTGACAGCTGGACGTCTTCTTGCTTCACCAGCTCTTGAAGTCTTAGGTAGATCATGCTGATCAGTCTTTTTCTTTCCTTTCATCTCCTGATACTCACTGGCTGTTAGTTGCCTCTTTGGATCGACTGTCCCAGCAGCCTTGGCTTTGTCAAAAGTCAGAACCTTGATCTCACTTCGAGGTGCAGGAGCTACCATGTTTGCTGGAAAGGGATGGCCAATGATGCCCATACCCTTGGCTTTCTCTAAGCCAATCCTTCCTTTAGTAATGACTCTCTGGATCATATCTCTGAAAACTCTACAATCGTTAGTAGTATGAGTACCAGAGTTATGGAATTTGTAGTACCTTTTGTTCTTGAGTTCCTCAACCGATGGGATATTGTGATTTCCAGTAATTTTGATTTGACCTTTTTCCAACAAGTAATCAAATATCTTATCGGCCTTAGTGATATCAAAGCTGTATTTCATATCTTTTTCAATATTCTTAGCTTTTTCCCAAGGTATATATTCATTGTTCTTCCAGGCCCAATCAACAGCAGCTACTTCATCCTCACTTTCATCACTTGAATTACTATCTTCTTGCAAACAGAAGTGACTTTCTGCATTATAGGCCTTCTTGGGCTTGAAAACCTGATTGTATCTATTCTGGGCATCAATATTAGCCAATTTCTTGGCCAAATCAGCCATACTGGTACACTCGAAACCAATTTTCTCTCTTATGGCTGGTATTAGCCCTCGAATTGCAATGCTAACTACCTCTGGATCTGATAATGATAAGGTATAACATTGATTCTTCATCTCTCTGAACCTCTGAAGATATTGGCATCCAGTCTCATTGTTTCCCTGTCTTACATCGACTAGGTCCACAACTCCCTTTTCCAAAACTCCAGAATCGAAATACTTATGGAACTTGTCTTCCAAATCTTCTCAGCTTTGAATGGAATTGGGTGGTAGAGATGAAAACCACGAGAAAGTCGAGCCAGACAAAGATAGAGGGAACATCCTGACTTTAAGTGCTGGCTCGTCACCAACTTCCCCAAGCTGGACTAAGAACTGAGTTATATGCTCCATAGTGGTCACTGAGCCTGTTTCTGTGAACTTGGTAAAATCAGGAACTCTATATCTTGGAGGGAAGACAACCTGATCATACCATTCTGGATATGGTTTCTTACAGCCAGTCAATGTGGTTTTCGACGTTAAGCCAAACTGTTTCTGAACCATATCTGTGACTTGACTCATTAACTGATCCACTTGATTCACCGATCGTTGATAGCCGATGTTCTGCCCCCCTGAAAGTATTGCCTTGATACCCCGGATTCTCCTGACCATCCAAAGTATAAAAATCTGACACATAGTGATACCCAGGAGGAACATCACTGTTGACGCTCACTAAGTGTCATATTCTTAGCATCAACAAGGTCATATAATGCAACACAAGGGCCTAAAATCAACCAAAAACCTTTTATAAACTAACGATTTCCACTTGTCCTTGAGTTTTATTTGAATGTAGGAAATTGCAGGGTTTCGAGCAAAATAACCAAATGGACCCACCAAGAAGCAAGCCCACTTGCCTGGGCTCACTTTGGGCCAAGGAGGGGTGGCGCCCGCCACCCATAGCTGGCGACCGCTAGGGGGGAGAATCCCAAACTCCCCCCTGCCACGTCACTGATCCAGGGGAAGCACTCCACGCTCATTTGCAGTCGTTGCTCACCTAAGTCGGTTCATCCAAGGGCTAAGAAGAGTGTCACATGGATCAAGGCCTAATTGCCCATGTGACGGTTTTTGGACAACCCTAACGAAACCCTAACCGACTTGGAGGACCTCCTGGATGCCGTTGGTGAAGAGGCAGTGGATCCAAGGGCCAGGGGGGTGGCGCCCGCCACCTAGGGCTGGCGCCCGCCACCACACTCACCCCCCTGACCTAACCCTAGGTCCCTAGGCTATAAATAGGACCCCCCTAGCTCATTTGTACTCAGACCTCACCTCATTAGTCCCACTCTCTTGTAAGCGAAGCTCTGGTGAAGGAACACTCTAGTTGAGAGACTTAGAGTGAGAGCGAGAGTGTAGAAGAGAAGAGCTGGAGTTGTAATAGAGGATCTTCCAAGTCTCTGGTATAATTCCAAGTCTTCCTTCATTTATCTTAGTGTTCTTCTACTTTCAGCATTTACTTTAAGTTCTTTACTTATTGTTCTTGTTGAGTGCTTTCGATCATAGATAACTTAGTATTTAGTCTATATCTAGTTCGGGTTCTTCGCTGAGTAATCAGTGCTCTAGTTTTGGACGCAAGATTAGACTAGTATATATTAGTGTAAGCGCGGTGCTTAGACTAGTTATACCTTAGTTTGTGGCTAGCCCCCCGGATAGCTGTGGTAGCAAACAGGTGGTGACAGCCCTGGGAGCCTTGAATTCCACCACGTAGTTGGGTTAGTTCTTAAATCATAAACCTCGTTGTGCACGTCTGAGGTAAATAGTCCAGAGGGTGTGTACGGTTCGAAGAACTAGATAGAACCTTTATTTGCTAAGTTAGTTGTGATCGTAAGTGTGTAGGAAAACACTAATCTGTTCATCGGCCAGACCCCGCCGATTTAGGTTAGTAGTAGTTAGTCTTTCTTTTCTTTTTAGTAGTAGTAGAAACCAACCCCCATTCATACATCTTGATCAACCCTGCTAGAATCACTAGTTGTTCATAGCGGTCCTAGTGTTAGTTCTGCCATAGTAGCTTCCCTGTGGAAATAAATATGATACTCGGTTACTCCCGGGTGAAGTGCTACAATAGACTTATTCTGTGCGCTTGCGGAACCTACCAATAGTCATACGAATAGTTAGTTATACTTCTTACATTAAGATGTATCAACAAACCTTTCTGGCGCCGTTGCCGGGGATAGATTCATAGTCTACTCCTAGTGACAACGTTAGCAAGAGTCAACAAGCATTTCTAGCGCCGTTGCCGGGGAAGCAATTGGCTAGAATTAATTCTTTGTGATTTCTATTGAATTAACCCCCGTAGTTCTAGCGGGTATATATATTGTTAGTTGTTTGTGATCGTTCAAGTAGTCATGGCCGGATTCAGTCTTCCGAGCGACTATCAAGAAGATCCTGAGGCCATTCTTAGGAGAGCGAGAGCTAATCTCACTCCTCCGAGGAAGAACCTGGAGTTTCGCAAAAGGAGTTCGTCGAGACAAGAAACCCAGTCAAAAGTGACTGACGAACCAAGCTGCTCCAACGATCAATCAACATCGACATCGACCAAAACACTCTGTGAGTATTCCATGCCTACTCTTGCTCACATTCCAGTGTTACCTTCTACTAGTAATGTAGATTTTGAGCTTAAACCTCACTTAATACGTATGGCTCAAGCTATTGCATTTAATGGCAAACCTTCTGAGGATGCCAATGCTCACCTCCGGAATTTTCTGGAGATATGTAGTACAATTTCTGTGCAGGGAGTTTCGCAGGATGCCATCAGACTTCGTCTTTTTCCATTTTCATTAGTGGAAAAAGCGAAGCAGTGGTTCCTCTTCAACTCTAGCCACTTGCTGACGTGGGTGAGATGCGCGGATCAATTCCTCAACAAGTTCTGCCCGATAAGTCGAACTATTCTTGTCCGTAGCAAGATTTCCAACTTTGGACAGGGAGATGAAGAAACAATCACTGAAGCTTAGGAGAGACTACAAGAGTATGTTGAATACTGTCCTCACCATGGTATGCAAGACTGGTACTTGATCCAGAGCTTCTACAATGGACTCCAGCAAGAATCTCGACAACACATTGATGCTGCCGCCGGAGGTGCATACCTCTCTCTCACTGTAGAGAAGGCAACCAAATTGATCGAGATAATGGTGGCGAATCAAGGATGGACAGAAAAACGTGCTAGAGGTATGTCTGAACTTAAGCAAGCTGATCCTGTTACCCTGCAAACTTTGGTAAAATTGCTAGAGCAAAGAATAAATGAGAAGAGAGATCGTGCTGCGAAGGAGTACTACGCCAAGCAAAGAGCCGCTTCGTCAAGTGAAGGTCAAGCAGACATTAAGAAAGAGGATGCCAAATCCCTTCTTAATAATGGTGGCTACGGAGAACCTCCAACTCCAATGATCCAACAATGGAATAACAAAGGTATGCCTCAAACCTCCGTATTTAATTCTCCTATTGGAAAATTAGTTTCTAATCAAGGTAGAATTAATGAAAGCATAAGTAATAAATTAATTGAACATGATAAAATGTTAGAAGGAATTTATGCTAAACTAAAGGATTTTTCTGAAGCATTTAAGGAACAAATTAACTTTAACAAGAGATTAGAGCAAAAAGTAGATAACATTAAATCTCAAATTAAAAACTACGAGGAGGTAAAAGCTGCAACCACGAGAGGTGGTAAATCCACTCGTGATCCACCTCATCCTAATTTGGTTTCTAGTAGTAATGCTGCTGCAAAGAAAAATGTTGTTAATGTTGAAGAAGACGAAGAAGAGGAGACCCCAACTAAACCTTCATCCAAGGTACGAACTGCTCCTCATGAATTCTATGATACACATGTATTACCTTTTCCAGATCGAAACAGAAATCTGACGGAAGACGACCAATTCAAGAAATTTGTCGAGGTAATTAAAAAATTATATATACATGTGCCATTTATTGACGCTATGCAGGTTCCAACTTATGCAAAATATTTGAGAGACATGCTCAATAAGAAGAAACCAATTCCAAGTAGGGATGTGGTTAAATTGACCGAAGATTGCAGTGCGGTCATTTTAGACCAACTCCCAGAAAAGAAGAAGGACCCAGGAAACCCAACGATCGCATGTTCAATTGGAGAGCAGCACTTCGAGCATGCACTCTGTGATCTGGGAGCAAGCGTCAGCGTCATGCCCAAGGTAATATATGATAAATTAAATCATCATACCTTGTCCCCTACTTCTATGTGTTTGCAGCTAGCCGATCAATCGCTCCGATATCCCGCGGGAATAGCAGAGAATATTCCGGTGAAAATCCAGAATCTCTTTGTCCCGGTGGATTTCGTGGTTCTAGATATTAATCCTGACCACCGGACGCCATTGATCTTGGGACGGCCATTTCTGAGCACTGCAAAAGCCACCATTGATGTAGGAGCTGGAGAAATTCGGCTCCACATCAGTGGAAAGGAGGAGAAATTCGAGTTCACACCACGACCGGAAAAACACCTGTCATCAAGGTTCGTCGGTGCCGACATTCCACCACAACCACCGTGAAGGCGACACCAATCGGGAATCCAAAGCGGCTAACCAAGGTGAGTTAGGCTAAGGTAAGTCTTTATCCCCTCATTTAATTTTTCGTTTTTACTTAAGCAATTTAATTTTCTGCAAAGTAGATGCTTAGTAGAGTGATTAGGTGGCACCTAGGGGATTTAGGACAGCCATAGGGGTGGCGCCCGCCACCCTAGGGTGCACTAGGGACACTAGCCAATCTCTAGACTATTACACCTACCTCCTAGACCCAAATAATACCAAGGGAGACCCATGTCTTTGCTCATTTCAATGCAATCACTCACTCCCATGTCTCCCCATGTCTCCCCCTCTTCACTCCAACTTTTGGACACATCTCCACCCAAAAATTCTGGTGCACATGTGATGGAGAGTGACAAGGAGAGCACTAGGTGAAAGGAGGGGTGAGTTGGAGTGAAATTTCAGCCAAGAGAGTGGCGCCCGCCACATTTTCCTGGCGCCCGACACCTCTATTTCCACATTTCGGTACAAAACTGCTCCCGAGTAAGTTTCCCACCATCCTTGGTATAAAGTGTGACCAGGATGAAGAAGTGGTCTTTGAAATTTTCAGCCCACTTGCCCCATTTAGGAGGTTGCACTCTTTTCACTTTGCACCGAACCTACCACTTTATTCCCCACTTGGAATTTCAGTGGACATTACAAGGGAAACCTCATGTGTCGGTTGCAGACATTTTTGAGCAAGGTGGGGTGGCACCCGCCACTTATTGGTGGCGCCCGCCAGCAGGGTGAGGCTCACAGCCTCCCCCCTTCCATCCTCAGCCTATAAATACTACCCACACCCCATGCAAGTTCTCACAACTCACTCAAACACAAAAACATCAGCCATCCTAAGCACTAGCAAAGAGTCATGGGCCCTCTCAAGAACTTCTTCACCGGAAAGAAGAAGAAGAGTAAGGGTGAGGGAAGTTCGTCGAGAGCAAACACCCACATTCACTTCGCCGGGAGTGATGAGGAGAGCGCCGGGCGGGGTACTCCATCCACCAACGAAATGTCGGTGGATCGGAACTCTCCGTTCACACACCAGGCCGAACCGATCATCCGCATCCTGAACTCCGTCAATGACATCATCTAGCAGAGTGATCGGGAGCGGCAGGCCCGGAACATCCTCAGTGAGAGGGAGTTTGTTCACACCCACCGCATCGATGACGACTTGCTACGTCGCACTAGTATGGACAGTGAGTTTCTCTATATTTCTCGAACCTTGGGATGGGAAGATGCATGGATGGTTAATGAGGAGGGAATCCTTCCTCTCACAATGGAATTTCTAGCTACCATGCAATTGTCTGCCACTCACATAACATTCCGGCTTCTTAATGAAGAGCACACTCTTTCGTGGGGGCAGTTTAGCAAGCATTTAAATTTTGATGATTCATGCCTGCTAAACCTGGAATCTGCTTGTACGGGTTTTAATAGAAATGATTTTTGGAAAAGCATTGCTGGGAACAGAGACCCAGGCTTGCCCCGTACAAGTAATATACACAATCCCACGCTCAGGTTCTTTCACAAGTATATTAGTATCACACTTTTTCCAAGACCTGACTTAAGACCAATTAAAAAGCCCGAAATGCTGCTGCTTTATGCTCTAGTTAACCACATAAAAGTATCACCCGCCAAGGCCATGGCGGACTACTGGTCTAAATTTAATCAACGCACTGAAAATATTGAAATGACATCTTGGATAACTAGACTAACTTTTAACATGGGTCTGCTGAATACCGCTATATACTCCTACATTCCTAGTGACCGAGACCTTTTGACCGTAGAGCACTTCACGCAAGGACACCTCTTGCGTGAGAACCCGGAGAGCGGTGAGATTCACATGATCTACCAAGATTATGTGAATAAAATCGCTCTTCCTGACATGTCACTTTGGTTGGTGAATGCACCAACGTTACTTTTTGCCCTGGAAACCGAGGCAGAGCAAAACTGCAGGTTGGCCCGAGAAAACATCATGCAGGTTCCCAGGAGGAGGACGCGAGCGCAGACCCGTGCAGCAGAAGAGGCCGCAAGAGCCGCAGCAGCAGCGCAGGAGTTTGACCCTTTCCATGCAGGGCATTATGAAGGAGCAGCACACTATGGCCATTTGACACCCCCTGGCTCGCACCAAGCAGGAGGATCAAATTGGCAACAACCGCAACATCCGCGGTGGGAATATGGACAGGAGGCGTCCTTCCACTCATCCCAGTTGGGGAGTTCAACTCATTCATTGGGAGGATCCACTCGGTACACCAGCCGTGGTGATGATTTCGTCCATAGGGGAATCTCGCCGTAGGCCGCTCGCCATTCGTCCTTTCATCAGGACGAGTTGATGCGCGATATGGGATATCTTCAGCACCAAATGAGTGGACTTACCATGGATACTGCTGAAATCCGTCAGGACTTGAACAACTTGAATCAAAATTTCCAGGAATTCCGCCAGGAAACTGGTGGAGAACTGGGTAATATTTCTTCTCTCCTGCAGCAGAACCAGCAGAACTGGGAGGACATGTACCGTCGTCAAGGATGGATGTGATCCGACCACGACAAAAGCCAGCTCGGGGGAGGACCCCCGTCATCGAGGTAAGTATCACTACCGTCTTTATTTCTGTCAGTTTTATTTATTTTCAGTAATTTAAATTTGAGTTCTATCTTAGTTAATTTCCAGCTTTAAAAAAAATAATTAGTAATAAATAAATAGCAATAAATGAAACACTCTCATCGTAAGTCTTTCTAATAAATAAAAATGTATGTCATGCATTAGAGTTATCATGGGAGAACGTATGCTAGAACTAAACTTGAGACATGAGCTTTAGACTAAGTAAAGGGGAAGTAAGTTTCTACTTTGACTTGAGCGAGTCAAGTTTGTGGAGTTGTTATTTTGAAAAAAAAAATTAAAAACTTGCTCTAAGTACTTTTGTGGCAAAGAAAGTCCTACCAAAGCCAAATAATTTTTACTCTTAGAGTAGGAGCTTCCACTTGCTGCATGTTAGTGTTGAGCTAGTTAGACTTTTGTTGATAGTCATGGTAGAGAAACTTGTCATATTTTTAGACCAAGGAATTCACTTGCACCCACCTATATAATGCTATTCTTACACTGAGAATACGCACACAACATGCCTTTATTTCCATTCATTGTTAGGAATACTCCATGGCAAAATATCATGCTCCATAATGAAATCTCAGGGACATGGCTATAGCATTTAAAAAAAAGAGCAAGTGCTCTAGAAAGAAAAGAATATTCAAAAGAGCAAGTGCTCTAGAAAGAAAATTCAAAAGAGCAAGTGCTCTAGTGTCGGTGTTTCGACCCCGGGGGTATGACACCAACTAGTAATATGATCGCGTGCTCTCTTCCTGGATGGTGATGCAAGATGACACAAGGATTTATCCTGGTTCGGGCAAAGAAGGCCCTACGTCCAGCGAGGGGAGGAGGTTCTTGTATTACTTGCACCTAAGTGCTTGTACAAGGGCAATACAAGCTCAATGAGCGTGGACCGGAGTCCGGACTCGAGTGTGTGTGCGTGTGTGGACTCGTGTCGCGCAAGCCCGCGCGTAACCGGGTGCGAGCGTGTGTAACCGTGTGCGCGAAGACCCCTGGTGTCCTCTTTTATAGAGCAAGAGGAGGCCAGGGTTACACAGGAATGTTATGTACTTCACCCAATACGGTGAGGAGTAGGAATCCTGTCTTGTCGGGGCCACTGGAGCCGACGTGGGCATTGCTGTTGAGGCGTCCTTGGAGCGTGGCCTCCATCCCGGGCGCGGACGTGGAGGCGTGGTGATGTGGAGACCGTACAACGTCCATTCCGGCATGTACAGGACACGGCGGGGTCCCTCCGGGTCTTGGGGTACATGTCCTCCAATAGCGTGAAAGTAGTCAGGGCTCGAGGGGCGTCGAGGCCGGCCTCGAGGTGGCGCCTGCGGGGGGCTCGAGCCTCTGCAGGTATGGGCAAGTCCCGGTAAACTCGGGCGTACAGCGGGTTGCCAGGCCTCGAGTCATGACTCGAGTGTGCAACAGTGCAGGGTATGGCCGAACAGTACTGTACTTGTGCCTTTTTGCCCATGCTTGTGGTGAAAACGAGATTTGACTCTGCCCTGGTTCACTGTGGCACACGTCGGGTTGCAGAGGACGTGACCGGAGTAGGTGGACGCATTAAATGCGCGGTATGGGATTGGCATCCGATGCTTGGTGCTGCTCGAGGGTGGCATGATGTGTCTCGAGGGATAGGCTACCGTGCTAGTGAGGCTCGAGGTCCCCGCGTGGGGTCTCGAGGTGCGGTGTAGGGCTCGAGACCTATGTGCCGGGGCTCGAGGGGTAGGCTGCCATGAGGCGGACAGTAAGGCTTCGGCGGCCCTGGGCTCCCTGGCAATGGGCCGGCGTTGTAGGCCTCGAGGGGTTGGCTTTTTAGAAGGTTAGACTTGCTAGGTTTGTTATTAATTGGTGTTCTAGGTTTAACCTATTTGTTTTGCGTTGATTGGGGGTACCCCTTCTGTGGTCCCCCGACACTAGAAAAAAAAAGAGAATATCCAAAAGAGCAAATGCTCTCATTCATAGCCATGATCCCACAAAAGAGATAGAAAGGAGAAGTGCCATGAAAGTAGTAGCCACAATAAATACCACACACTTGCACATTCCTGGTCTGAACCTATGACTTGTTGCTCCTTTGCTCTATTTGTCTAACTTGGCAAAATTATGCTAGCATTGCATGCTCACTTTTATCCTACCCATTAAACCCCACATAAAGTCTTAGTGAGAGGATAATTCTTCCATTACCACATACAAATATGAGTGATCGAGTGAGCCACAAAAGTTACTAAGCATGCTTTCTTTTGAAACAAAACTTGCAAAAACTCCACATATCTTGACTAGCAAAATAGGCAAGGGAAAGACAAACCTTCTTTCTTGCTGGTCTTTTGTTCTAATCTTGAGTGCAGGGAAGGCTACCAATTCCATGGTGATGAAAATAATATGGGCATACACAACAAAAACACAGAGTTTCCAAGATTATTTCAAGACCATGCTTGCTCGAGGACGAGCAAGAGGTAAGCTTGGGGGAGCTTGTTGACGCTCACTAAGTGTCATATTCTTAGCATCAACAAGGTCATATAATGCAACACAAGGGCCTAAAATCAACCAAAAACCTTTTATAAACTAACGATTTCCACTTGTCCTTGAGTTTTATTTGAATGTAGGAAATTGCAGGGTTTTGAGCAAAATAACCAAATGGACCCACCAAGAAGCAAGCCCACTTGCCTGGGCTCACTTTGGGCCAAGGAGGGGTGGCGCCCGCCACCCATAGCTGGCGACCGCCAGGGGGGAGAAGCCCAAACTCCCCCCTGCCACGTCACTGATCCAGGGGAAGCACTCCACGCTCATTTGCAGTCGTTGCTCACCTAAGTCGGTTCATCCAAGGGCTAAGAAGCAGTGTCACATGGATCAAGGCCTAATTGCCCATGTGACGGTTTTTGGACAACCCTAACCAAACCCTAACCGACTTGGAGGACCTCCTAGATGCCGTTGGTGAAGAGGCAGTGGATCCAAGGGCCAGGGGGTGGCGCCCGCCACCTAGGGCTGGCGCCCGCCACCACACTCACCCCCCTGACCTAACCCTAGGTCCCTAGGCTATAAATAGGACCCCCCTAGCTCATTTGTACTCAGACCTCACCTCATTAGTCCCACTCTCTTGTAAGCGAAGCTCTGGTGAAGGAACACTCTAGTTGAGAGACTTAGAGTGAGAGCGAGAGTGTAGAAGAGAAGAGCTGGAGTTGTAATAGAGGATCTTCCAAGTCTTTGGTATAATTCCAAGTCTTCCTTCATTTATCTTAGTGTTCTTCTACTTTCAGCATTTACTTTAAGTTCTTTACTTATTGTTCTTGTTGAGTGCTTTCGATCATAGATAACTTAGTATTTAGTCTATATCTAGTTCGGGTTCTTCGCTGAGTAATCAATGCTCTAGTTTTGGACGCAAGATTAGACTAGTATATATTAGTGTAAGCGCGGTGCTTAGACTAGTTATACCTTAGTTTGTGGCTAGCCCCCCGGATAGCTGTGGTAGCAAACAGGTGGTGACAGCCCTGGGAGCCTTGAATTCCACCACGTAGTTGGGTTAGTTCTTAAATCATAAACCTCGTTGTGCACGTCTGAGGTAAATAGTCCAGAGGGTGTGTACGGTTCGAAGAACTAGATAGAACCTTTATTTGCTAAGTTAGTTGTGATCGTAAGTGTGTAGGAAAACACTAATTTGTTCATCGGCTAGACCCCGCCGATTTAGGTTAGTAGTAGTTAGTCTTTCTTTTCTTTTTAGTAGTAGTAGAAACCAACCCCCATTCATACATCTTGATCAACCCTGCTAGAATCACTAGTTGTTCATAGCAGTCCTAGTGTTAGTTCTGCCATAGTAGCTTCCCTGTGGAAATAAATACGATACTTGGTTACTCCCGAGTGAAGTGCTACAATAGACTTATTCTGTGCGCTTGCGGAACCTACCAATAGTCATACGAATAGTTAGTTATACTTCTTACATTAAGAAGTATCAACAAACCTTTCTGGCGCCGTTGCCGGGGATAAATTCATAGTCTACTCCTAGTGACGACGTTAGCAAGAGTCAACAATCACCAGGTGCCACACTCCCTTGATAAGGTGATGCATTGAAATCCCCGGTAATCCTTCTTGCATGAGGAGCTATTTTTGTAGCCGATGAGTATATATTGTGACTCATATTCGGTTGTTGCACTGGCTGCGGTGTCATGCCCTCAGGGCTTATTATCATTTGATTTCCATTGCCATTGGGACCGTTCATCTGCGGACCCCCAGAAGTTCCAGCCCCTTGACTGTTCCCAACTCAATACGTTGGGCCCCTTCTGTTGTTACCCAAGTTGAAAGCTTCTTTGATGGCATTTGAGAGGCTGTTGAGGAATGTTTCGTTGTGATTCATCAACGTGGCAGACATTGCTTTGCTAATTGTCTCTTGCATAGCATTGTGTTGTATCTGGATCATCGGATCAACATGACCTTCTAGAACCACCCTTCGAAGATGAGACTTCTGGATAATCTTTTTATCCCTGGTTCTACTGAAACTTAACAAACACATGTTCCGATATTGCTCAACAGTTTGTTCTATCATGCGTTGAAGTTCTTCTGGGAGTTCATCCATCGTCACGTTTAGCAATTCATCATTGCCAATCGTCATGATCAAACGACTGTTGTCCCACTGGGCGTGCCAAAAGAATGCGTTGACACGAAATTTTGGACGAGAGTGCCAACACACTCGACCACGGTCCTCAGAGGCCGTGTAGAGCAAGGTCTTGACCTCCTGGACCTTTAAAGTATGGCGGTGCCGAATCTTGGTGAGAACGACTACGGGCGTGCTAGTCAATTTGACCTGTAATTGACAAGGAAAAGAAAAATAGTCAAATTGTGGAACCTGCCGGTTTGATGCCAGACAGTTCCAAATTGTATGGCTCCGATATAGCCATTGTTACAGGACATTGACTACAAAGTCAACTCCCAAGAGGAGATTAGAGCATTGACAATATTTAAAGCAAAACGGCAGTTGTACATATAAAGAAAGTATTTAGAGTAAAGAACAGCCGATAAGCTTGAACATAGATATGGAACAAAGATCTATGTATACATTCAAACGACATGAAATCAATAGATGGACTAATTGCATAAGCAGTTCTATCTGTTAACAGTGGAGTGTTTCCATACAGCCATAATAACACATAGATCGATAAAGTAGCTTAAACATCAACAATGGGGTGTCTCCATACAACCACAATGATGACCAAGCTAAATCACGTCTGATGCAACGAGCTGATCCATTGATTTCAGACCACTTAAAATGTATACATTATGAGGGAAGCGTAACTCGATCGGCTATTTTAGCCGATACAGGGTCCACAAAGCACGAACAAGATCTATCCGTTAAAACCACGGTTTGTCCCAAGATCAAATAGATCTAACCTATCATGTGTACCAGTGGGGTTCGAAAATACAGTCGTAATAAACATGCCAGATCAAATCTACCTGTTTCTTAGATCAAACCACGATTTAAATGAATATCTCGAACGCATAACATGTAACAATCAAGATTGACAAAATAATCGATGAGAGGCTTAGATTGACTATTTTCTTTGATGTAAGCGTATAAAGCCTTTGAATAGCCGAGGCTAAACAACGTTTAAGCTTGAGTTAATTTGTCAATATTGATTGGGCAAGATGTTGTTTAAATCTAAAAAAACATTAAAAGCATAAACAACATCGATAACTTAATGAATGAATCTATTAGCTTGCCAAAACTAATAGAGCTGATAACTAGTCAAAATCGACTAAAGCAAGAGATTGATCAGAGTGAAGACAGTTTTACAAAAGGCGAAATTAACCGATAACTAACTCATGTCATAGCTAAACAAGAGTTTGGTCGATGCCAAATATAGCTTTATTGAACAATAACACGAGCCATTGGTGAAACTTACGAGCAAACCGGAGGTCGATCTAGCCGATGTAGCCCTGCCTGATTGGAGGTTTCGCTGAGTTCTACCTTACTCCTACTCCTATGGTTTTGGCCGATGGCCGATGTATTTGATTGATTGTATTGTGATGTGTTACAAAAATCGGGTTCCTAGCTATTTATAACCTGGTAGACTCCTGTTCTAATACGACTAGGATATACATAACAAGAACGTGTTCCATGAATGCAACATGCTTGTAGGGCCTTGTTTAGATGCATTCAAACTTTCAACTTTTTTTCGCTGTCTCTCCATCACATCAATGTTTGGACGCATGCATGAAGTATTAAATGTTGGCAAAAAATAACTAATTGTACTTTTAGTATGTGCATGTCGAGACGAATCTTTTGAGTCTAGTTGGGCCATATTTGGACAAAGTTTGTCAAATAACAACGAAATTGCTACAGTTGAGAAAAAAACTCACATTCTCAATCTAAACAAGGCCCAATAAAACAAAAGACGACCCGGACTTGAACTCCTTGGCTGGACTCGACACGTCTTCACGTCTGGCCCACATAAACTCCTGGTCACGTCTGGATCAAGTAGATTTCTTTTTTTTTCTGGCTGACTTTCTCCTTAACAAATCAGTCGTTTGTTCTCACAAAATAATAATTTTTTCGGTCCAAAATCCGGTGTAAACAATATCAAATATCAAATAAGGATCATGATCAAATTTGGATTTGCATCGTGTTGTTTTATTATATAAATTTGATTTGGTCAAATTTGAGAAGTTTTGACTCTCTAAAAATATTAGAATAATTTATAATTTGAGATGGATGGAGTATATGTGAGGGGAAGAAAATCAATGATATATGATGTTTTGCTTTCTTGTGATAAATGATTTCTCTATTTTTTTTTAAGCATGTCGATCTTATGCGAATATAAACGTGTATAGGTTTTAAGCTATTGCTTGAAAAACAATGGAAAAATCACTTTGCTGAATGCTGATTATAGTGTGTGCATAATAACAGGAGTTAATTTGGTAGGTGTATATTAAGTTAAACAGCGCTATTAGAGTATTACTCTATTTGTTATTGGCGCCGCTCGTAGTCAGCTGGCTGCCGTCGTCGTCCTTCGTCCATGAAGCGCTTCCAAAACCAGTGCTGATTCCACACCCTCTCGGTCATCACCTCGATGGGCACTTTCTTGGTTTCCGGGAGGAAGAAAAGGACGAAGAGCGGCATGACGAAGGTCCAAGCGGCGAAGAAGACGAAGATGGCGTACTTGAGGCGACAGATCATGGAGAGGAACGCCTGCGCCATGACGGTGGTGAGGAGCAGGTTGGCGAAGACAGCGACGCTCTGCCCCACGGAGCGCGTCTCGAGCGGGAATATCTCGCTGGGGATGAGCCAGCCGAGCGGGCCCCAAGACCAGGCAAAGGAGGAGACGAAGGTGCAGACCATGGCGACAACCATGACGGCCCAGGCGTGATCGATCCCGTCGGCGTCGTTGGTGACCTTCATTCGGAACACCACCGCCATGGCCGCCTGCGACAGGAACATGTACACGCCACCTTCCAGGAGCAGCATTCGGCGCCCAACTCGGTCCACCGTGTACACCGACCACAGCGTGGACAGCACGTTCACCGCCCCAATGATCACCGTAGAGTAGAGCGACGCGTCGCTCTTGAACCCGAGCGTGATGAACAGCACTGGCGCGTAGAACATGACCGCGTTCATCCCCGTGAGCTGCTGGAATGTCTGAATTGCATGGTGCGTACGCAACAGTAGTGTGTTACTTCTAGAATTTAACTGTTTTGTGGTAGCTCTATTTCTGTAAATAATGTGTGTGTTAATGCATTGATACCTGGAGGAGGATGGCGATGATGAGCTGGGGCCGGTTGCGGCGACGGAGCAAGTTGCGGAAGGGGTGCTTGACCTCGTGAGCGATGCGGCTGGCCTCCACGATCATGTTGAACTCTGCCTCCACGTTGCTGGTGCCGCGGATCATCTTGAGTGCGACCTTGCCCTCCTCCTGCCGGCCGCGCTCGATGAGGCTGTTGGGCGTGTCCACCACAAGGAACGCGCCAATGGTGAACAGCGCTCCCGGGACGCCGGCGAGGGACACCGAAAGCCTCCAGCCCCACGGCCTGATCCTGCAACGGCACAGTGCCACACAAGGCATGTACGGAGTACTACAGATCAAGAAGCAGCCAAGCATACGGATTGCAGAGAACATACCTGTTGGTACCGTAGTTGACGAGGTTGGCGAAGAGGATGCCGACGGTGATGTTGAGCTGGAACAGGATGTTGAGCCCACCACGAATCCTTGTAGGTGAAATCTCCGACAGGAACAGAGGAACGGCCTGTATACATGGATCGATTCAGTACTCGCCTGTATACATGAAGAGGAACAGATGCTTCCGTCCATTTTATTTTATTTTTTGCAATTTAGCTTTTTTATGTTAAAAATTCACATTTGGATCCCTACAAGAAGTATACTCGTTTTTACACTCTGACCTCGACGCTGAGGTAACACAGCTCGGCACCATAGATCATGGCACCGAGCTAGGAGGGTCTAATTGACGTGGCAGACGATGTGGCGCTGACGTGGCAGAGGTCGGTGCCATGATTCACGGCGCCGCCGAACTAAGAACAAGTAAATACTGATTCCTAAAACTAATACAAATGTGCTATAGTGCGACCGGGTAGAGCACGCGCCTTGCATCCTACATTTTAGATCGAGCAACATGCAATCGCAATCCACCCTAGCATCTGCTCTTGCCTTGCCACAGTCGTAGTCGCGGGCGCGTGTGCACCCCTCATGGCCTTCGTTACTCCACGTTTGGTGTTTGGGGCTAGCGCTACATACCGGTCCCGCCTGACCGTCTCCACCCTTCACCCCTCACTAGTTAGCCCCTCTAGCGCATGCGCTGCTGTGCCTAGCCACCAAGCGCTAGTTGCTTGCCTAGGCCAGTACTGACAGCTGCCTAGGAGATCAACGACTCAGTACTGGTAACTGCCTAGAAGATCAGCGACTCAGGCCCTCGACCTTATCCATTTCAAAGGAGATGATTAGTATTAGTTCTATAGGTTTAACAATGTAGTTTCTGATTTTCATCGCACCATATTTTGTCTGATACTTCTAATCTCCGATCAATGCAATTTGCAATATTCATATGTAGTCGTCTATCACTCTGACCGGACATTCAGAGCTCAAAACTAAATTACTTCCCATGAATTTAATTTACTATTGTTATATATCATTTGTTATAATTTATGGCTATAAAATTAATTATTAAAGATTTAATTGAACCTGCAACATATTCATAGTATGAGGTGGATACAATAAATTTTTAGTAGCTATATACCTATATTATAGTTCAACTCTACTCTTGCTTGATTTCTGGATCCGCTACTACCTAATACCTAGGGCCAGATAAAAAATCTACTAATTCTTAAAAAAAAATGGCCGTGACTAGTGCCATGGCCCTAGCCTAATATCCGCCGCTGCGAGCAGTGGAGGCGGCTATGGTGGTTCGGCGGCTGAGATATTGAGACACCATATCAGCAATTTGGCAAATTTCTTCAATATCCATGATATAGGACGTGTTTGGATGATTCTCCCGACTGCCTCGTCTCGTGTCACCCATGCTGGCACAAGAAACGAGGTCCTTGCCCGCTTCGGCTAGCCAATCCAGCTCTCCCACATGAGCGTTGTCAGTGCAGTCTCCTAAAAACTGAGCAAGGAAATCAAACACCCATACATCCTCATTGTCCACGCTGGTGAAGGCAACACAGGGCTGGGTGATGGATCTAAACGCGTCCATAATCTCATATTTTGCTTGTCTGATCGTGATGGATTTGTTATTCTATTAGCCTATGTGATGTACTTCCATGAATTGGTTGTGAATCAATTAGTGATAATTATGAAATTAAGCCAAAGTTATGTTTTTTTCTCTATTTTTTGCAAAAACAGCTAAATGGCTTAGCTGCGGCTATCTTCGCCTACAGCTGAACTTAGCTCCTATGGAGAACACAACAGCTAAGAGGCTTAGCCGGAGATTTAAAACACCCTTGTATAATTCTTCATTCATGTTGATGCAAAGACCGGTCACACACCCGCTAGGACTAGATCGTTTGGGTTGTCATGGACCGAATATCACACTTTCACGATGAAGAGCAACTAAGTTTACAATCAAACCAGTCAAGGATAAGTAATCACACTTATGTGATGAAGAATGGCGAGTTTTTGGGCAAACCAACAAAGAGTAACAAATTGTGCTTGTGTGCTAGTATTATCAGTGGTCCCTACAGATGGCCCTATTTGTAGGGGTGGCTATAGATCCAACTGTCGCTATAAATCAATTTGTAGAGACGAGATGGCTAGATCTAGAGCTATCACTAGAAATGGGCGTCGAACTGTACAATTACATATTAAAAATAGATTTTTCCCCAAATGATCTCGCATGGAAACATGACCAAAATAAAAGATATAGATCTCAAAAACTTATACAACTTTATAGTTGATAACATTTTTATTTAAAATCCTCTATCTATCGAAAGTTATGTTTGAAATTCTCACATTTGAAATTTTTTAAAATGACCTTGAATAGAGAAACGATCAAAACAAAAGTTGTAGATCTAAAAAAAGTTATATAACTTTGTAGTTAGCAACTTTTTTAATTGAAATCATCTATTCATATAAAATTATGTTTGAAGTTCTCACATTTGAAATTTGATGATCATTATAAAACTTTGTAGTTGAAAACATTTTTATTTAGAATCATTTATTTATGAAAACTAAATTTTCTTAAATTTCAAATTCAAAATTTTTAAAATGTCCTCGGATCCGGCCTCCTTGCGCTACCGTGGGAGCCCCTGCCAGGTCCAGCCTCCCTGCACCATCGTCGAGGGCTCGAGGGGAGGGGCTCAGGAGGAAGGGAGAGAGGCGTCATCTGTCGGGAAGAGGAAGAAGAGAGAGAGAGAGTGGAGGAGCGGGTGCCATAGACATCGAGTGCGTGGAGAGAGAAATGAATTGAGAAGAGAAGAAACTCTAAGTTTAGCTTATATATGAGCCTAGTAGAAGAAAAGATATGAGCTTTGCCTGGTCGTGCTAGTATTTTTAGAGACAAGTCTTATATAGTGTGCCCGCCTTTGATATGGATTTATGGAGGCCTGGCGCCTTAAGACGACCGCCTCCGAAAATAGATCATTTTCATCGGTTGTCTTCAAACGATCGCCTTCGTAAGTTAATTTTTTTGGCATCTCGGTAAATAAAAGTTGGCTCTGTTGACCATCGGGCATTTTCTGAAGCGGTTGAATTTTGTGACCGCGCCTTAGTTAATGTTTGGGCAGTGTCTCGTAAAATTATTTTTGTAATAGTGTTTTCTACACAAAGCTTGTACAACTTATCTTCCTGCCACTTTGGTAAACCTAGTGTGCATCTCAATTTTGTTTGTGTTTTGGACGATGAGAATTTATCTTCATAGAAAGTGGGGTGGTCAAGGGTTCATGGTGGACCTGTTCTATTCTAAGAATCGATTTACAAATAGGTAACGTGGCGTAACAATGCAACCACAAGATCTATATGGTATGGCTTGGCTAATAACTAGAGAATCCTTGACATTAGTCTCATCGTGGCATGGATACAGAAGAAGGCACGAGATAGACTTGGGGTATGGGAGTTTACTCCTAAGCTTGACATGAGATTGCTTATGTGCGTGCTTTGTGAGAACAAATACATATAGGACTCTTTATAAAGATCTTATAGTGAAACCCAACCACACATTCTTGGAAAATATGATATGGACCTTGCAAACCCTAGAAAATAGGGATCATGCCTCATGATAAAGTGTACAACTTCTGCGTAAAATTAATATATCAGTCGTGCTTGTGAAAGAGTGGCTTGGACTTCTTCATGATTAAATGGGTTGATGGCTGGTCATCTTGGTTCCCCTGGTAAGGGAATGGTTGGTTCAATTAGGACCTTGAATGGTATTCAAGTGTTGGTGTGGTTTGGTTCTCTAACAAAATGATGGTTTTCACCTAGTAAATAGGTGATAAAGATTTTACTTAAATTAGAATGTGTAGCTTAGGTGCTTGTGTCAAACCCCATATGCCTTTATTTGTCACACCTCAAATTTCCTATTTTGGGATGTGACTAGAAAACACTTAATAAAACATAAGATTTATTATTTTTCTAAAATTTTCCCAACCTTCATTTAGTTGTTGATAATTTATGAAGTGGAAAATGTGAGCTTCCAAAAAGCTTTAATAATATAATCTAATGGTTTGTTGCATATCATGTTTTTGCATAGTAATTATGTGTGGGAAATGAATTTAAAGTTTTTCAAATGTGCATAGGGTTTGAATCAAAGCAAATCTCTCTTCATCTTTGACCAAGTTTCCATGACCTCAAAACCATGATCAAATCTTTGGAAACCATACACTTTGATTTTTGATCCAAAAACCTTGATGGATCTTCAAACTTCATCTTGTCAAACACCCAAACTTCTGCTCTCTGAAATCTCAACTAGTCATATCCTAACTTGCTCTTTTATCTTTTCTTTTTTGCCTTATATTTGAGCACCTAATCCATTTTGATTGAGTCTTCTCCAAGGCCCAAAATCTATGCTAGATGAACAATCAATGTACCTCTTTTCTCTCACACAATTCATCCATCGCCTTGTTCAGGTTAATCTCAACTTCTCTTCTTTTCTCACATTGGGCAACATCTACATGGTCTGTTTTCCCTCCACCCTTTCTCCTCTTGATCAAAGCCAAACTTGTTTTCTATCTATCCTTGAAATCTATATGGCCTTGGCCTCGCCTTTTTGAAACCCTAAGTTCCCAGGAAACCCTAATCGCCTCTCCGAGAATTTAGCGAGCCGATCCCAACTCTTCCCTTCCATATTCTCTTTCCTTGGGACAAATCCAAAACTTGCCAAAATGGTAAACCATCCTCTCCATCTCTCCTTATGCTAATGGGTCAACTTGAGTGATTCCATCCTCTGACATCACTTCGGGCCAAATCCGGTCCATACCTTGCCTTAACTCTTGCCATGGATCAAAACCCAACCACCCTTCACTCTTTTGTGGCCCAAAAACAAGTCCCACCAGCCATCTATATCTCCCTATCCACTCTCCCACGTCACCCCCTTGAAGTCTCTCCATATTGCACAAAAAAATCAAGCAAGGCAACAAAATATCAAGACATGACCCTTTGTTTCCCACCCCTTGCTCTTCCCTCCCTCCCACTTCACATAAACCTTACCCACATCCCCCTCACGCCTCCCACTTCATTTACCACGTCAAGAACAGAGGAGAGGTGTCCCTGCAACTCCTCCTCCTCCTCCTCCATGGCTGCCCCCATCAATCGCAATGCAAGAAGGAAGCCCGGTTGCACTACATCGTCGTCACCGGCCATTGAGATGTGTATCCTCGCTCTACCACAACATCCCCCATGGTGAGAACACTTCATCATCTCCCTATTATGTTTTCATGTTCCTCTATTCAAATCAAGTCCCTTAGATGATGTATGGTTGATCCCCGGCGATGATTACCCGTTGTATGTGTTGCTATCATCAGAGCCAGCTTTGCTGTTGTTGATGGAATCGCGTTCCTCGTTGTTTCGTTGGTCTAATCATCAAACCCTTTGGTCAAATTATAGTATCCTTGAACACGCCTCTGCAAAATGGTTTGGCCGTAGGTATTGAGAAACTAGAGATATGGTCATCTCTGTGCCAATTGTCCCTGCTGTTTAGTCAGATTGTAGCTCTGAGTTATTTTGGCGTTCCCCGCTAATCCACTACTTTAATCATCATGACCTTTAACCTACATGTTTATTACATCCCTGCACATGATCCCACAAGTTGGTTCGGTTATGCAATCCATGATGGCCGAGATACAGAGACCCAAGTGCCTAAAACCTCTGCTGTCCATACAACAGTAACCCTGTTTTTGGCAATGGCGTTCTCGTTGATCCATTGGACCCCATGATGCATCCTTTTGCAATAATACACTTTATACAGTTTCACATGCCTCTGCTGACCCCATGATGCATCCTTTTGCAATAATACACTTTATACAGTTTCACATGCCTCTGCAAAGTTTCATGGCCATAGGATCAAAGATGAAAGCGATACTGTACCATCATGTTTTGTGTCTGTTGTCCCTAGTGCCCCGCAACAATGCTGATGTCGGTTGGCATGCGTGTTCCTGTTGATCTGCCACTCCGGTGGTCAAGCCCTTTTACCACAGTGTGTACCATATACCTATACACTTCCCTGCAAGTTGGCTTAGCCATATGAAGTATGACACTAGAGTTACAAAGCATCGTCGTGTCGCTGCTCATGCCATGCCAACAGCCATGCAACGCCATCTTCCAATCTTGTTCCCCGCTTAACTGATGGTCAAAACATCATCCCCTTTTGCCAAAATATGTTACATACAGTACCTAGCAACCCTACAAAATGGATCACCATTTGGCTTTGTCATACCATGCAAGCAATCATCAAATCTGCCATTATCCGCCACCAAGTATGCTCAATCGATGCACCAATTGCCATAAACATGTTTCCCTTTGATCTATCATCCACCTTAGTGCATTGGTTGGCCATGATATATTCCCGTGCAGCCCATATACATATCCAAAAGCACACCCATACATCTATAAGTAACAATTAGAATGTGAGTTGTATGTGCAACCTCTCTATCTGTTTTAAATCCATGGTAGTCATACAAGTTCTAGTTATTCCAAACCACCACCGTTATCTTTATCATGCGATGATCTATAACCTGAGATAAATACTCTTTCCAATACCATAACATGTTATCCATTTGACCAATCATGTTCCACCAATGATGCTGGCTTGCATAAAACAACCATCAAATCCATTCCATCCTAAGTGCATCTCCGGTTGACATGCCCTCTCAGAGTAACATGCCCACATGTGTTGCACACATGTTCCATACATCTTTTGGTCATCAAAGACATAGTCCAACAAGAATCATGAGTTGCATGTTAGCTAACCATGACATGTTATATCATTCCATCATGAGCTAGTGACAACCAAATACACACCCATCCTATTCAAGTCGTGCTATATCAACTCTCCACATCCACACTATCACCACAATGTCATACCTATCTCATCTATCAACCTCGACATAATACTCTAGCTCAGTCACGGGACATCATAACTTTGTTGTTTAGATATCAATAGATCATGGCACATGATGTATATCAATTCAATCTTACTGTCCTATATATGCAATCTATGCTTGTCTCTCAAACGATACCTATTTTACTCGATAATATATATCATGCTCTCCCAATACAACCCCTATGTTTATGTTAGAACCTAATACATGTCCAACCCTTTATGTTTCGGTGAATATATTTCTTCTAGTCCAAACTCCACCTTGCTCACCTGGATCTAATCCTTTCCATCTATACCTTGCAACTATCACATCTTTTATTTGTAGCTCTTGTTCTGTTTAGTTTATGCGCTCGCACGATCATAGAATGACCCATATGCTTTCAAAACCTTTATATCGTGTTTCTTTGTAATGTTTGGTGTATTGTTCTTAGGGTCATTTCAGGTGTTTGTGCTGGTTGGTTCTATCGATAGAAGAAGCTATGTGAGGATGGTCTAGAAGGAAAGTTGAACAAGTTTAAGCAAGCTTTTGAAGGCAAGTGTAACATGAGTTTCTTTCTACCTAATATCCCTATAACCACTTTCATATGCATGTGTCTAATATGATGAACCCCTAAGGACTTTAACTAGAACTTTTATATCTTGTTTCTTGTTACCCTGGGTTCATGCATATGGGTAGCTTTGCTTAGCTTGCAATCACCAACATAATAATGTTAATTTTGATTAATGATTATGAAATCAATGTTAAAACAATGGACATAAGGGGGCTAGAGAATTGGGCCTTTTGGGGTGCTCTAGTCTGCCCTTCGTAAGGTCTGAATCTTAAAGCGGCAACTCAGGATTTACCGTACAACCATGAAGGCTATATGGCTCTGGCCTTGGCTAAGTAATTGGATGTTCTCTAGCTTGTTAGTGGTTACCGAAAGATGCAAGAGGGGGGACTAGGTTGCAGAATGGCTTCCTTGCCTGTCAAGATGTGTGTTGGTCGGTTGTCAGGTGTGCCATCGTGAAGGGGGCCTCCATTCACCTAGAAGCCGAAACCTCACGGCTACTAACTTGTTAAAGGGACTCTGAAAAGGCCTCGTAGTGAACCCTGTCGACTTACCTTGGAAGTGAGTCGAGAGGTTGGCCACCTTGGGCATATGGGTACTCACGACTAATGGTGAAAGTGTACAAACTCTGCAGAGTTGTTAGTGTACAAACTCTGCAGAGTTGTTTTAAAAATGATATATCAGTCGTGCTCTCGATCATGAGCGGCCTAGATCCTTTTTGAGACAGATGAATTTATGGATGGTTTCGATGATGATAATTATTATACATTCACCATGGGAGCTTAAGCAAAACCTAGTGACATAGGCTAATAAATAAAACATGACCAACTAAAAGTGCTTACTGTAGTTCAACCGAGTCAAGCCTTTTGAGCCTTGCATCCCCTCATGTTATGCTTGCTGAGCATGGTGCGCTGACGCTTGCTTTACAATCAATGAAGAAAAATCTCGGATCGGTACCAAATGGCGCTCAAGTGATGAGTTTTCTCTAAGGAGTCCCAATAGTACTAGGCGAGTGCTCCCCCAGTCAACTGTCCCTGTGGAGTATGGAGTCCCGAAGAATGAATATTACAAATAATTTTTGTTGTGCTTTGTTATATATGTTAGTCTTAATGTAAATATGTTTCGATATGTAATAAAGCATTGTTCTTGATATTCTCCATATTTGTCGTTTATGTGTCATGTGAACATCCTGGACATACATATAGTTAGTGCTTGATATTCTATGGAAAACCGGGTGCGACACGTCTTGCCATTGAACGAGGTAGTGAAGGATGCAGAGGAGGAGTGTGCTTGATATTCTATGGAAAACCGGGTGCGACACGTCTTGCCATTGAACGAGGTAGTGAAGGATGCAGAGGAGGAGTTGGGAGAACCATGGACGCAGTGCTCAAACGTGAACAGTGGGTTGTCGTCCATGGCGAGCAGCGGAGAAGGGAGATGAGCGCTGGTTGACTGGGGATCAGACCGAGTTAATAGATACCATAAAGAAGAACAGACTCAAGCCACAATTGTATTGATTCACTGGCATGAGCATTTATACAACAGGCGTTAGCTCAGCTCATGGTCTCCCTGATCCTACGTACGAGGAAGACTAGGCTGGCTCTGCCGTTACGTCGTGCGCATGCACATCGTGGACGCGCTTGGCACGTATGCAGCGGCGACTCCGTCCTGGGCGCGCGGTCCGCGCGTATGCAGCGACTGCGTGTCGTGGCCATCCGTTGTCGTCTGATTCCTCGACTGGCAGGCTTCCGTTATAACGCGGCTTCGGTGTCTCATAATGACGTCGCTTCTCATCAGCCCACGTCGGCCATGTCATTGCTGGATTGCTGCTCCCTGTTTCCCCTTCGATTATCTGATTACATGAGCTAACCAGACAAATTCTGTTATCCCTTAAACACTGCAATACATCGCAGCACTATCTTGTTCCATTGCCGTTCTCGTTCCCACAGCATGATCCAAACATCACATAAGTCCTAACACTCAGCCTCGCAGCTGATTTTTGACACCTTCCTAGATAAAGAAAAGGCATAGCCTCTTCATGGCATGGTTTGATAATTACTCTCTTTATCCACAAAAGATGCAACTATGAATTTGTCCATGTCAAACTAGCTTATCTTAACTAAAATTTATAGTTATGTATATCCTCAACCAAGTTTACTACTAAAATATATTTTATAATTAATTTAATGGTGTTTATCTTGTGTTATAAATGTTAGTATTTTTATATAACTTTAGTCAAATATTAAATCGTTTGACTCTCTTAAAAAATAAGGTTTGCATCTTCTTTTAGACAGAGGTACTTTCTCTGTTCTAGATTATTTAAATCCTAAAATTCATAGAAGTTAAATTATCTTAAGTTCGACTAACTCTATAGAAAAAAATATGTATAATAAAAAATAAACATATTATGAAAATATATTCTATGTATATCTAATAATATTATTTGATGTCATAAATTTTGATCATTTTTTCTAGAAATTATGTCAAAGTTTTAAAAAATAACCTAATATAATTCAGGCAACAAAAGTAGTACCTGGTTGGCAAAGCCGACGCCACAACCGAGAAAGATCCTACCGACAATAAGCATGGCGAGGTTCTGCGCAGCGCTATTAAAGATGACGCCGGTGATGAAGAGCCAGCCCGCCATAAGCATGGTGAGCCGGCGTCCGAGACGGCGAGTGGTATACGAAGCGAACAAGGTGGCCATGAGGCCAGCTAGGTAGAGAGACGACGTGAACAGCTGCAGACCCTGGTTGTCGTACTTGCAGTAGTTGCTCTGCTTGGTTGCATCTTGCTTCGTACCGACGGAAAGAACTCACGAAGAAAGTCATCCATTGATGACACGCCGCCTTTTAAAAAATAGATAGTTATTTATCCATTGCTATAATTGTTGGAGGGCTCTAACAGAGTTTCCGCGTTAATTTTTTTTAAAAACACATATTAAAAAAAGACAAATCTTAAAAGTTCTCACAAAATCCAGGAAGATTCTAGCCGCTAATTGGACATCCATATAATCATATTTGGTAAATAGCTCCATTGGATTTATTCTGCTTTCTAAGAACTATTCATTTATGCTTTTATAAGAAAAATCAAATAAAATAAAATAATCTCTAATAAATCTGTATCTAATTTGACCATGTCATTATCAAACATACTCCAAAAGGTAACCATTTAAAGTAAACTTAAATCTAAGTTTTTTGCCCGAATATACTTAAATCTAAGCACGTGTCCTACTATTTGTGACCGAATATACTCCCTCTGTACTCGTAAAAGATGTTGTCTTGAACAAGGTTTAAGTCAAACATTGAGAATATAAATTATCAATAACTTTTTAGTTGTTGAGTTTACAAATGTGAAAATAATATGAATAGATTTGTCTTAAAGAATACTTCCATAAAAGTATAAATATATCATTTTTCTATAAATATTTTTATAACAAATAAGAGATCAAAATTATGTTTTGGAGACCGTATCGCTGTCCTAAATGACAACTTTTACGAGTACGGAACAGTACTACTACTTTCATTATTAAGATTAACATATTGTTATTCCCCAAGTCCTTCCAGTTCTTGGAGGGCGTGTGTTCCAAAGGAATATGTGTGTGTTTGTGTGAAGGAGACTCATTTCCAGAAGATCTTCCTGTTTTTTTTTTGAAGATTTCCATCTCCTCTTTTTTGGTCCCAGGGTGCTACTGCCCCTTATATAGCCAACGAATGGATCTTACAAATATTAGGAGTTGGTAGAAGTGTCATCGTCTGACTAGCCCTTAACACCCTTAACAGTCAAGTTCCCGAAACGTAGGGAACGTTGTACGGAAATGTGGTACGACATTCTTAAGGGTACCCCGTGGATACCCCATCACTTTCCTCAGGTGAGAACGCCGTAGAGATCCGGGGTATGACATTCTTACAAATATTTTTACCGCAAACCCCATGGATACCCCACAGTTTTTCTCAGGTGAGAGAACCCCTATGTGAGTCTCAAACACAAGCCAGATTTCCCGGCATTTGGAAGCCCATGCGGAGGAGGAGCTCAGCCCAAGCCCTGTCTTTTCCCAGAGGCGGCTCCACCCGCACACCCGAGTCCGGGAAGCTTTACCCCAAGCAAGGTGTAAGAAAAATGGACCTCGACCCATTTGACTTCGGATTTTGGTGTTTGATGATCAACACAACCAAATTGGACTAATGTGTTTGCAAGTATTTATTTTGTAGTCCAATAGATTGCAAATGTGACTTGGACGGAGGTACTATGGTGATCCAATGATCAACACCTCAAACAAGACATTTAAAGCTCAGAAGAGAACTCACAAAGACCAAGCAAAGCCCAAGGCACATGACTGGAACCAAGACGACGCAAGAAATTATGAAGAAACAAAGAAAAAGGTACATCGGACGCAGGCTACGCAAGCATCGGACGCACCGATGGCAAATCATAGCTCGAGTCAGCGCCAGTAGGAGCATCGGACGCACCGAACCGAGCACATCGGACGCACTGATGCACATCGGACGCTACAGGACCCTAACGTACGATGCCTATGGAGAGAGGTTGAGAGGCTCTGTAGACATCAGATGCGTCAGATGGTGGAGCATCGGACGCTGTAGAGTCCGATGTGACTCAGTGCCAGGCTGACATCTAGCCATTATGGAGCGTCGGACGCGCGTCCGGTGGTCACGACTTCAGCGTCCGATGCTACGTTGTGAAGTCCAATTTGTTCTCCAACGGCTCTATTTGCTTGGGGCTCTATAAATACCCCCATGGCCGACCAAAACAGTGAGGTTGGAGCTCAAGGAAGTATACCAAGTGTTGAGGCACATATTTAGTTGCTCTAGCCACCAAAGTGCTTAGAAATATTAGGTGATTAGTGTAGGTGCTTCGTGAAGTGTTTTGGCTAGTTAGACCACCGCTTTGCGCTTGCTCTAGGTGTTATACCTAGTGTTTAGTGAGGTTTGCATACCTCTTACCTACCGGTGCTTGCGCGCACCGTTGTTGTACATCGGAGGGGCTTGTAGTCTTGCGAGACCACACCAATCGCGCTTGTGGTGTGGCCGCCACCATGTACCGAAGGGAACAAGTCTTGTGGCAGTTCAGCCGGAAGCTTGATAGTGAAGACGACGGAGAGCATCCAAAAGAGGCTTTGCCATGAGTGGCTTAACCGGAGACCCACTTGCATGTGGGTAAGGCCTGGAGCTATCCACGGAGTTACCCAACCAGGAGTTTGGCCCTTGCGAGGGATTCCTTGCGAGGGCCTCCAACAGGGACTAGGGGGAAGCTTGCGCGCTTCTCGATACCTCGGTAAAAATACTTGAGTCGTCGATAGGAGTTTACATCTTTAACTCACTCTTTAGCTTCCGCATTTTGTTTGCTACCTTGGTTGTGTGCTCTATCTTTCCTAGCTTAGTTGATAGGATTGAAATCTAGGTTGCATAACTCTTTTTGTGGTAGAGATAGAAACACACCTAGCAAAACCTTAGTTGCACTGAGATAGTTTACTTTCTTGCATAGGTTTTGACTACGTGATATTAGAGGCCATTTTTTAGAGTAGAAGTTTTTAGTTGCCTAATTCATCCCACCTCTTAGGCATCACGGTCCTTTCACAAGATGATGCATGCGAGTTAAGCGTCGCCGCCACCAACCGTCCTCTCCTCGACACCGCTTCCGTCGATGATGTCCCTAGCCCATCGACGTCGTTGACTCTGTCCTCGTCCCCTGGTGTTGCAGCCGCCGTCATCATCCTCGACCCTTGCTACCACCGCTGCCATCCTCGACCCCTGCCGTCGCTGGCACCCTCGCCCCGCTGCTGCCTCCACAACCTTCGTTGCCTCATCTTCACTGGCTCGCTCTTGATATGCAACTGTCGGGGTCCCCCTCGCTGTCGACATGTGACTGCCACCACCTTCATCTCAGCTTCAAGGCCCATCCAGGTCAGCTCCAAGATCTAGGTCTAATCTATGATGTGTTGTGTGCTGCTTCTTGATTCCTTGAATGCAAAATGCTACCTAGTTTATTCGATTTTGCTGGAACTAGCTAGTTCTGGCTTTTTGATCTAGGGCTATCGGATGTTGGTGGTTCTTTATTGGTGTCAGATTAAGAGATTGTTACACTGCCTGAAGTTGCATTTTTGAACTCCTGTATATACACATGCATGTGATTTGTATATCCATCTTTTACATACATGCGGCCAGATCAACCAAGGACACAAAAAAACCTTCACTATTACAGCACCTAGCAATCAACTAACTTACTTCGTTTCGTATATGCGAACAGTTTGTAGTTACATTATTCTTAGCTCAGTTGTTAATTCAGTAGCTAGTAAGAATAATAATCCTGCTGGCAGATTGGAAACGGTCAATAATAAGCTATTGTACACTGCATTTCATATCATATATTTTTTCATACTTTTTGTAAATGAAGTAATAAAAATCTTAATCTCTAACTCTAGTCTGCACTCTCATCCCCAAGCTAGTTGTTGTTGTCTTTTTGTGAATTTCCTATGCTCTATGGAGTTGCCACTAGATCTGGCTCTGGGAGAAGTTCAGCCAACAAAGATAAATACGTTTGCTCTGAGAGAACTTACCATGACATCTCTCAATTTTGATTTGATGTGCTTTGGGTTCGTCTTGCACTGTTGGGAGATTATGACACACAGGGGCGGATCTAGGATAAAAGTTTAGAAGGGGCTAAGTTAAAACTAGTTTAGCGAAACTAAGATCTAATCACCTTTTTGTCATCATCTTCCACTTTAAACTATTCGTAACCTTATCATATAGTTAAAATTTTATGGAGGGGTTAAGGAGGGGCTCTATGGACGTGGCCGTTGTAGGGGGGCTGGAGCCCTGACAGCCCTGGTGGTAGATCCACCCTTTATGACATGGTGAAGGACCGAGAAAGCACTAGCAAGGCGACGAGAGGGGGTTGAATGGGAGCTCAAAAATTTCTCTCGAAACTTTGGCCAAATGTCCCAAAATCAACCCCGAGAAAACGTGACCGAAACCGTGATGCCCACGACCCTTGGAAGAGGGTGGATGATCCCTAGGATCACAGCGAGGCACCACAAGAAGATAGCAAAGCAAGCACCAAAAGCACCGGCTCGAACTCAACCCCAAAAACCAAGTCCCGTACGTAGATTGACGACTACATCGAGAAACTCCTAAATACCTATGCTAACAAGTAGCAAAGATATCTAGAGAGGTTCCTTGGTCAACTCTAGGGCCAAACGAGAAGTCCGGAAACCAAGCGAGGAAGCCGAGAGAGCAAACGCACTAAACCGGAAGACACAGCCAAATCCCGGACTGTCCGCCGGTACGGTCCCGGACTGTCCGCGGTAGTGCCGGACTGTCCGCGAGCAAGGGGCGGACTATCCGCTGGTCAAAAGACCAAAACAGCAAGGTTGCTGAAGTCCCCTGCCCGAGTCTCGGACTGTCCGCCAAAACCAACGGCGGACTGTCTGCCGGTCAAATGAACAGTTCCCCAGCCGAGACTCGCAGCCACTGTCCAGGCTCGATCCCGACGCGCGGACTGTCCGCGCCCTGAGTGGCGGACTGTCCGCGGTCACTCAGGGAGGGCGAATTTGTTCGCCCTTCACCCAAATCAATCCCAAATCGAATCAACTCACAATCCCACGTTCCCAAACTTGGAGAGGATGATCACGGAGTAGTTAGGAGACTATCCCCAAGAAATCATCCGCTCAAATCAACTCAAACACCGGGAAATCGAAAGGGGAGGAGTATGAACAAAAAAGCGCTATGAAAACGAAATCAACCCGATCTACTTGTCCGTAAGGAGATAGATAAATTCCTTCGGTGGAAATGATCTTCTTTAAAATATGAACAAGTTGATTCAAACGGATTTCGCAAAGACGCAGTAGGGAGAGAGATCGAGTGACGGGAAAATCGCGGAGAAACGAAGAACGCGAAGAACACGAATCAAAACGTGAACGTGAATCAACACATCGATCTGCAACCGTGTGGCTACCACACGCTACAACAGTGAGGTTACGACCTCACTTCCTCAAAATCTCCAGTACACAGAGGTATGGTTCTCTGCGGATCTCAGCTAGCTACAGCAGAGGATTGGGAGAGCAGGAAACCCTAGAAGCAAAGAGCAAAATGACTGAGATAGGAAGGGAGGAGGGTGTCTCCCTCTATTTATCCTAATTTCTAATTCCTACTCTACCCCTCTCTAATTACAGAGCGAACCAGCTAAACCCTAGGGTTATTCTGGACCAACTCGGTGGTAGGTGTATCCGATGGCCACGCCCGCACAACTCGTAGCGTTGCCTCGACGCAACCTCCCGATTGCCGCCACGTGCCGCCCTCGCTCTGCACCCCCGGTTTTGTGGCCCAAACCGGGAAACCAGCCTTTTCCAGCCAACCCCCGGTTTTGAGGCCCAAACCGGGAAACCAGCCCACCAGCATCTGAGTTTTGAGGCCAAACTCAGCAAACCCTCAGCGCCCAGGTTTTGAGGCCCAAACCTGGAAACGGACCTCAGCCCGAGTTTTGTGGCCAAACTCGGAAACCATCCGCACCCAGGTTTTGTGGCCCAAACCTGGAAACCGTCCACCCGATGGTTTTTCCCTGGCTCTACCACCAAACCGATGTCGTAGATGGGATGCACCGCCCGTGCACCCCGTCCACCCACACGTGTCCCCAAGTCCACGACTCAGGCAACACATGACCGCAAGTCTTCACTTGTTGTCGTCACAGGCTGCCAGCCACCACAGCTGATCCTCGGGCCTCTGGTCCCTCAGTCCAAGCCTCACGTCCGCCCTTCGACACGGACTCAACCGACACACCGATTGCCTTCCCCGGCAACGGCGCCAGAAATGCTTGTTGACACTTGCTAACGTCGTTACTAGGAGTAGACTATGGAGTCTATCCCCGGCAACGGCGCCAGAAATGCTTGTTGGTAGTTCTTAGCTACACCTAGGATAGGGTAACTAAAGTAGCTATCTACTAATGCCAAGCGGGGTTGTCAGTCCCGACACTAGTAGAAGCTAGCTAGCGACAATGCAATCTACCAGGAGGAGATTCTGCAAGCGCACAGAACTATCGTAGTAGCACTTCGCCTGGGAGTACCAGGTGTCGATTTATTTGATCCCAAGGGAAGGCTTGGGTGGTGAATGAGTTGAGTCAAGGAGGGGATGAGAGTCGAAGAAATAAGAAAAAGGAAAAGGGGAGAAGGGAAGATGAAAGGCTAGAAAGAATATATGGGTGGATAGGTAAGGATGAAATGGATGGCTAAGGTAAGGTGGATGGATAGGTAGATAAAGGGATTAGGATAACCAAGGATAACTAAACTACTAACTACTAACTATTAACTACTCCTAGATAACCACAGAGCAAGATAACTACGAAGCAAGGTAGTTACGAAGCAAGGCAGGCAAAAGACAATAAAGCAACTAAGTTGAGTATAGTTTTATTCCTATCTTGTCAAGTATCAAGGCGTACTAGCCTTTACCACTTACTTAGTTTGAACGCTAGCACAACGAGCCTTACTGTTAAACTGGGCCAACTACGTGGTGGAATTCAAGGCGCACAGGGCTGTCACCACCTGCTTGCTACCACAGCTATCCGGGGGTCCAGCCGCATCTGAAGGTAAGTCTATAACTAAGCACCACGCTTAACTATATTCTAACTATCTCTACCCTAGCTTTGAATAGAGACACCCTTGCGGACGTCAGAGCAAACACTTGACTTAATAAGATAAACACTAAACTAACTAAGCAACCTATTGGCAAAGATCAAACACTAAGCTCACTAGAGATTAACTACTATAGCTAAGTGAATTGAACTGTAGGATAGCTAGGCACTCAAGCAATCAATCAAGTATACCACTCAATACTGATAAGTAGAATAAAGTAATACTTGAAATGATGAACTAGAATATAGTAAAGTGCTTGAGATACAAGAACAAAACCTGAACTGGAGATGACGGAAGACTCTTCCCAGCTCCAGAACCGATCACTCGCACGCCTCTACTCTTGAGCTAAGCCTTGAGCAGCGCTACCGCGAGGGCAAAGATGTCTTGCTCTACTAGCTACCTACTTGCCTAAGCTCTCTAAGCTCTCACTTGCTTGCTTCTGCTTGCTTTGCTTCTCTTGTGTGGGATATGATGGTACTGATGCCTCAGGGGGGTATTTATAGCCCAAATGAGTGAGGGGGGTACTTATAGGGGGCAGCCAACCGACCTAGGGTTAGGTCAGGTGGCGGGCGCCACCCCCTACTGGCGGCCGCCAGTCCCCTGGCCGTTGGATGCACCGGCTTTGATCATACGGCCTCCAGGTGGTTGTCCAAGGCGGTTTGGAGGTCGGTTGCATGTCCTAGCAACCGCCATTTAGCCTTGATCCACGCCACTCCTCCCTGAGTCGTCCGATGCCACTGACCTAGTGACCAAGGGCCAAGATTTGGCCTTGGGGAGGTCACACGGATCGGTGACATGGCAGGGAGTGGAGCTTGGGCCAACCCAAGTGGCGGGCGCCACTTAGAGGTGGCGGGCGCCACCCCCCTTAGGCCCATTTGGGCCCTGCTGAGCGGGCTTGGCCTCTGGTGGGTCCATATGTCCAAATTTGGTTCAAATCCTGCATTCAAATAAAATTCTATGGACATGTGGAATTTGGTTAGATTGAAACCTATTTGACTACATTTCATGCCTTTTTGGTGGATTTTAGGGTCAAATGTTGATTGTAAAACAGGTGTTTAAGGACCATCAACAGTGGTGAGGACTTTGGTCTTGCATCCTTTCTTTTTATTGTCCTTGGGTGTGGGTTTGTGTGTTGGGCAATCCTCCACAAAGTGCCTTTTCTTGTCGCATCCATAACATCCATTCTATATTTTCTCTCTTCTTTGGTTGGTGAAGATGCAATCTTCAATTGTGATGGGCACACTCTTAACATTGAGCTTACGGATCATCCTCTCCACTCCCCGTGCTAGCTTGATTATTTCTTCATCCAAGAAGGAGTTGGAAGAGGTGGAGGCTTGATCATTATCACTTGATTCTTCTTCATCATCATCCTCCTCTTCCTCATCTTCACTTGAGGAGCTTGAGCTTGACCTTGTCTCAACTTGCTTCTTGCCCTTCAACCTCTTATGATCACCACATGTGAGCGCTATGCTTTTGCTTGATGAAGCGACTTCTTCTTGACCCATCATGTGTGACATTTCAAATACCACTAATTTGACAATGTCAAAGGCTGGAGTCATGGTGCTCAAGTCTTCCATGTTGTGGAGGATGTGATGATGGTTGCATACTTGCCATGTGGTAGCACCGAGATCAGGGGCGGAGGGAAGGGGGGTGAGGAGGGCCTGGCACCCCCCAACCTTTCCATAGCTCTTATAATATACCCCCTTAATTAGATACTTAATTATATAATTAGCTCTATTTGTACTATGATTTTTGTTTCTACTGTATATTTTTAATCTCTAAAAATATCTTATACAAATAAAAAATAGATATTTCTAATATTTGTCTTATATCTTTTTTTCTTGGTCTATCAAACATCAGTCTGTTCTCATAACAAACATTCTAATTAGCTAGTTAATTAAAATTAAATATTTTTATTTATCCTTTTGAATTGGTCTACAATGAGATCTATAGTATTTAGCATTAGTCTTTCTATCATCTTCTTTGTCTCATGTGTTCTCGTCACTATAAACAGTCATTAGTGTATGTAATCAATATTTAAACGCTACACGGTAACACAAATTATTTAAATGACTAGTTTACCTGTTGAAGTGACTGTTTAGTCTGAGGCTAAATGACAAGGGACTGATTGCTTACCTTTTGATGTTTAGGATCGAGTGCTAATTAATTTTGACCCAATTAACTTTTTGTTATTATCGTGATTTTTTTCTAAGCAAATAATTATATTGATCGAGTGAAGGTTAAAGACCTGAAACTAATTAATTTCTCTTTATTTTTGTTAGTTTTTTCTATTTTCTAATGTATCACAACACAAATGTTTTGTTTAGGTGTTATATCTATATATATATATATACCTTTGACATGTTATATTTTGACACACATGATTGTTGATGGTTTGCACGGCCCCCCTATGGTTAAATCCTGGCTCCGCCCCTGACCGAGATGATCTTCTTTACAATACCCGCATCACCTACCTTTGTAATTCTAGTAGAGTTGAGCTCATTGATGATTAGATTCAAACAAAAATACATATCACGAAAAAGCTCATTTTCATTCATTTTAAACGAATCATAACTTGATTTAGCTAGGTGATGTTTTTGTTCACGAACATTACTTGTACCATTATGGAGCTCATGGAGTTTTAGCCAAATTTCATGACATGTTTGTAAAGTAAAACTTGGTTAAACACATCCATTCTAAAAGATTCAAACAAGCAATTTTTAGCTCTAGCATTAAAGTGAATTTCCTTTACATCACTCGTACTTGGTTTCTCTGGATTCTTAAGGGGTTTTATCCCATCGTGGGTGACTCTCCAAACACCTAGATTAACTATTTCTAGGTAGCAAGTCATTCTAGCACTATAGTAGGGAAAGTTTGTGTCGTCAAAGTGCGAAGGCCTAGAGGTATCCGTCCCAACCACTCTCAACGATGTCGGCTCAACGACGGTGAAGCCAAGGGTCCAAAAATAAGCCAACCTAGCTCTGATACCAATTGAAGGGATCAAGACGCCTAAGAGGGGGGTGAATTAGGCAACTTAAAACTTTACTCTAGACTATGGCCTCAAAAAATCCATCTAGTCAAAACCTATGCAAGAAAGTAATCTATCTAAAAGTGCAACTATAGTTTTGCCAGGTATGTTGCTATCTCTACCGCAACAGAGATAAGCAACCTAGGTTTTAAACCTATCAACTAGCCTATCAACTAAGCTAGGAAAAGTAAAGCACAAAACCAATGTACCAATATAAATGCAAAAGCTAAAGAGCAAGGTAGACATGCGACGACTTTGGTATTTTTAAAGAGATATCGAGATCCGTGCAAGCTTCACTCTAGTCCTCGTTGGAGCCCCTCGCAAGGGCAAGCTCCCAGACTCCATGGATAGCTCTGAGTCTTCCCCACACGGAAGTGGGTATCCGGTTAAACCACTCCTGGCAAAGCCTCTCCTGGACCACTCCCCACCGTCTTCACTATCAAGCTTCCAGCCAAACCACCGCAGGCCTTGTTCCCTTCGGTACACGGTGACGACCATACAACAAACGCGGTTGTTGTGGTCTCGCAAGACTACAAGCCCTTCTAATGTATAACAATGGTGTGTGCAAGCACCAAGTGGTAAGAGGTATACAAACCTCACTAAACACTAGACTAACACCTAGAGCAAGCGCACAACAGTTGTCTAACTAGCCTAAGCACTTCACAAACACTACTAGAAACACAACCTATGCCTACGGGGAAGCACAATGACCAACAGTCAGTCGGGGAGACTACAAATGGCCAACGGTTAAGATGTTGCCGATGGTTAAAAGATAAACTGTCATTCTTCTACCCAATGGCCAACGGTGCAATAGATTTCTGATAGTTAAATATTCACATGTCGCCCTATCGGGGACTTAGAACAAATGGCCGACAGGCAAAGTTGTTCCCGACCGTCTTGCTTTGACCCATGGTAAATGGTTGTAATACACGACAGTTCAACAATGTAAGACGGTGCAATAACAACCGTTGGCCATTGAGTGAAGGATGGCCAACAGTAGCTAGTTAACTGGTTGGCTTTTGAAGCTAATAGTGGATGGTTGAATATTTGTCTACACGTTTAATAACACATGGTTAATGGATACTACAATACAATGTTCAAAGTTTATATATTTGATATATACACAACGCTTGATGGATGCATGAGAATTTTGGAGAAATATTTGTAACTTTAAATTAACACCGCCCTTTCATCCAAGAATATAGATTTAGAACATGTTCGTAAAAATTATAAGAAAATTTACAAAGTGATATTTGCCTAAGATTTTGCTGTTAACATGAAAAACAATTAATTTCATGTAAGTATGACTATTTACATTATTAAACTATAAAGGAATGAACCAACAATTTTTGTGTTGACTTTGATAGAGATGCAATTAATTAGGTCCCTGGTTTTAGTGACATACGACGTTCTTGCTAACCTGAGCAACTCCAGCAGTTTGTTAAAATTTAGTTGGTATATCTTGTGATTTGACAAGTTGCTAAATTATATAGCAAGTGAAAAAAAGACTATCTCCAATAGTTTGTTATTCCAACTTGGTAAAAAAAATACATTCCACCACCGCATTGCGCGCTTCCGCAGCTCGAGATCGAATCGGCGATGGAGCCGGTGCGCGGGGCCTCCTTTCGATCCTCTTCCGCCGGCAATGGAGACCCGACACGGTGGTGCCGCTCCCCTACTCGTACACGCTGCTGCCGGCCTCCTTCGCCGCCTCCGCCGAGGTCACCGGCACCGGCCACCGCGGCGCTCGTGCTCAAGTTGGTTCATATGCTTATTAAAATAATATTATAACTTTTATAGGATAACGTTGGTGGAGTTATAGTGGTGAGGAAAATGAAGATGACATCTACAACTATGATGACGAAGGATACCATTTCCAAGATGATCACCAATATTATGAGAACAATAATGATGAAGACTTTTTTGATTATGATGCCTCGTGTTGATGAGAAGAGATCATATGCAGCATTGAGTGTGGGGCACTTTATTAATTAGTTTTTCTTATGCCTTAGGGCAGTCTCAATGGATGAAACCATACACAATATCAAAAAAAAATTATTATACGTAGAAACCATCTCCCACAATGGATAGAGTCTTCAGCTAATAAATATTATTCTTTTTTTATATTTTTCCTCTCCCAATCCTCTCCTAACCGCACACACCCAACCTCCCTCCGATAATCTCTCTCCACTCGTTCTCTCACAACCTCGCATGCAGCGGTGGCCGGCAAGCATGCAACGAATGAGCGCGCATGCAGCGGTGGACGGCAAGCATGCAACGGAAGAGCGCGGGTCATAGAAATCACCAGTTTCTTCCCAATCGTGAAAAACTCGTTTCTTGTTGCCTCGGGTCAAAAGTAGAGGCGGTTTCTCCCTGAAGAAATCGTTTCTTGAGTTTGTCATCTCTTTCTTCATTAATTAGACTGTCATGTCAGCATTTTGCTGAGTTGGCAAGTCATTTAATTGAGATAGAAACTACCATTAATGCTCCATTGGGACTGCCCTTAGGAGCAACAGTATCTTAGTTGAGCATTTTAATTTGAACATTAGTTTATGCTATGTCGAAGAATGTTCTTAGCAACTTTTAGAACCATACTTTTCTTTGGTGATCATTGGGCTTCAAACTTTTATTGTACTATGCAATATCAAAGAGTTGGTTATTAAATTATATGGATCATGAATGTTCAGTAGTCGATCCTCCTGGTCCCATATTATTTATGTATGACTATAAAAACTATCGTGAGCAATAACGATTGATGAATTATATAAAATAGTTTAATCTATATATGCCCGATGGTTTAATAAAACTATAGACTGTTTCAAATTAAATTAGCCGATGGGAAAGCAAAACCTTCACACATATATTATACCGAGAGTATTAAATTCCTGATAGTTAATAAACATACTCCCTCCGTCCCAAGATATAAGACGCGATTTGACTTGACACGGTCTTCAAAAATATATTTTGACCTATAATTTCTCTTATAATATATAATTTATAAAAATAAAAGTTTAATCATTAGAAAGTATTTCTAAATACAAATATAATACAATTACTTTTATAGTATAAGCTTTTAATATGATTAGACTAATTCTTAGTCAAAGATAAGAAAGTTTGAATATTGGAATACGTGCGCGCCTTATACCTTGGGACGGAGGGAGTAGTTGCTAATAGGTTTCCCGATGGGTTAAAAAATTGTCATATAATAAATCCTCGATTGGGATACCTATGTTTCCCGATGGGTCAAAAAAACGGTCAAGTAATAAATCCCCGATTGGGATACCCTCGTCAATTCTTGTCGGACCAAAGGCCAAATGGACGTTTTTACCAACTAATTACCGAGTGTTAACCGTCGGAAACATACCGTCGGCCGTAGCATGAGTGACTACCGGTCGGTAAAAGTGGGAATGCCCGACCATGGATGCTCGACCGAAGGTTCCCGACGGTATACCCTCGGCAATTGTATTTCCCAATGGTACAAATTAATGACAAACGGTTTAATAAGTGTCGGCCATTCTTGCACCTCTAGTAGTGAAAGCACCTAAACTAATCACCTAATATTTCACTAAGCACTTTGATGGCCAGCAGCAACTAAATATTAGTCTCAATTCTTGGTATGGTTCCTTGAGCCCCAACACATATACAGAGCCCCAAGCAAATAGAGTCATTGGGCAATTGTATGGGCCCCTACGTAGCATCAGACGTGCTCGTCGGGACCATCAGACTCATATGGTATCTCACAATGGCTAGTTGTTGGCTAGCAGCTCTATCACATCGGACTCTGGGTGAATCCGATGTCACACCATCAGACGTGTTCGATGGCTTCAGAGCGTCTCCGGAACCTCTACGCATAGCCATCGGACACAATTGATATCCAGCGTCTGATGTAAATCTGACGCGTTCGATGCGTATTTGTGCAAGACTGCACAGTCCAATGTTCTCGGTCTTAGCGTCCGATGCTCCTGCTGGTGCCGCCCGTGCTAGGGTTTACCATCTGATGTGTCTGACGACTGTACAGCCAGTGTTCGATGCAGCGTCTGATGGGTCTTCTCCCTTGTTTTTTTGCAATCTCTTGTGTCATCTTGGTTCCATACTTGTGCCTTGGACTTTGTTTGATCTTTTGGGTCTTTGAGTGAGCTTCTAAGATCTTTGCTTGAGGTGTTGATCTTCGGGTCACAACAGTGTCTCATTCAAGTCATGTTTGTACTCTATTGGACTACAAAACAAATACTTACAAACACATTAGTCCAATTTGGTTATGTTGATAATCAAACACTAAAATCTAAAGTTAAATGAGTCAAGGTTCATTTTCCATACAACCTGCTTGTGATCTCTTGTGAAAAGTTTGAGCCCAAATGCTCGAGATTTGAGGAGATCGAGGCGATTTGGTGGAAGGACAGTGTTATGTCTGGGCATCGGATGCGTTCTGTGAAGGCATCGGACGCGTCCAGTGTGTTCGACGTTTGAACACTGTGTTGTCCATTTCTGCACAGTGGCCTCTGACGTGGCACGACAACATATCAGACGTGACACTCCTGAGTCTGATGATCAAGCGGAAAGCTTCTAAAACACTTTCCTATCATCGCACGACATATTCCCTTGCCATCAGACGTGCCACTGAGTCCGAGTGTTTTCCGTGTGCACCTGACGCAATATCGGACGCTCAGGTCCTATGTCTGATCGTCAAATAGAGAGTTCTAGAAACATCCATTTTTCATCGGGCGCATCTACTTTAGAGGCATCGGATGCATTGTTTACTGTAGCAGCATGCAATGGTCACAGGCTGAGCACGTTTTCGTCTGCGGTTTCTTTGTTCGGGCACCGTTGTATGATCCGCTTCTTGTATTGTGTTTCCAACTTTATAAGGATCCTTTTGGATACCTCTATCACCAGTTGGTCAAGGTATTCTTTGTTGGACACTTCCCCTTTCCTCTGGCACGTATCGTATCTTTGGATGTGTGTTTTTGGATTTAGGCTTGTTTCGCTTGCTTTGTGGTAACCCGTTGTGTTCCTAGTAAACATGAACTCAATCTTTTGGATCGTGGTCATCACGGTTGTAGTTTTGCTTCTTGGGTTGTGATTTTGGAACAATGGTCATCTAGTCCTCGAAAGAGAAATTTGAGGTTCTTATTCACCCCTCTCTGATTGCTCTTTTTAGTCATTTAATGTGTGTCATCATCAATTCCCATCCTCTGTCTTTGACCCATCTCTCTGACTGAGTAACACTTCATAAGTCCAAATGCAGGCGGTGATTAGTGAGAATCGATGCAAGCGGTGAGTCACTCTTGGAACACGTGATTCACTAATCATACGAGACAAATGCATGGGAGGGTGATTAGGTCGGTCTCAATGGAGATTTCATAGAGTTTTATGAGTATTAAATTAAATATGCTGACATGTCACTATATTAATTAGGAGAAATGTGATAAGAGTTTTATGAGAGTAGAGAGAGTTTCATGAGGATGAAATTGTTTTGCATTGTTTCTAAAATCTAAATACGTTGAAAACTGGGACATAAAATTTATGGCCTTAGCGAGAATCAATGGAAGCGGTGATCACGATGCAAGCGTTGCATATCCATTGTTCCTATAAATAGAGACAAGTTCACCTCTAAGAATCACTAAATGGAATAAAGAGCTCTCGTCCCCTCCCTAGAGGTGTGACTTGGGCTGGGCCGTGCCGACCTGGCCCGGTCCTCTCGTGCTTCGTGACGTGTCGAATCGTGTCCTCTAGGCACGAGGCACATCAGGCCGTACCGATGTGGCACGGTAATTTATTTCCTCGGCCTAAGCACGGCCCGTGGCATGCAGGCCCGCATTCGGATCGTGCCGGTCCAAGTACGGCCCTCAAAATATCTATGCTAAATTTATTTTGTTGCTCATGATATAAAATATATATATATATTATATGTAGTATTTTTATGATAGTTTAGATGATTTCATAATCTATTTAAAAATTAGATAAGAAGTGGTATAGTAAATGCTATAAAATCATATTGTAGAGCTATAAATATGTCTATGTGCTATTTTCGTGTCGTGTCGGCCCAAGCATAGCCCAAAGTTTAGGCCGGGCCATGTGGCCCGCCGTGCCGAGATCCTAGATACGACACGGCCCTCGTATTCGTGTCGTGCCGGCACAACCCAAAATATTTCGTGTCCTGCCAAAAGATCGTGCCATAACCCGCCCTCAAATGGCAATGCCCTACTTGCATTTGTATTCATACTATACTAGTATATCTGAGCGTACCGATCGAGCGATTTCTCAACAGTTGCCTCCGCTCCCTGGTCCAGTTGCTGGTGAACATGGATATCCAGAATAATGAGCGAAACTTTCTTGGCATCGACAGAGACGACGTTCGCTGTTCTCATCAACACTCTTTGAAAGTTTTTTTGGCATCTTTTTACGTTTCATAAAACTCTGAAACTTTCTTCCCTATGCGACAAAACTGACGCTGTCTCTGTGCGTTGTGCCGGTAGCCCGGTACCGGTAGTTGAGAAACAAAAAAAAAAAGGCACGACTATGGATTGAGATGAAGTAAGAACATCGCAGCCTGCTGCTCCTACACTTTGCCAAAACTGGATGCTCGGGGTACCTGAGATGCCGATGTCGAAGCCGAACATGAGCCCACCAGTCGCCGCCATGGCGCATGACAAAACCACAGTCGGCGTTATCTTTGCCTCGAACTCCATGGGGTGCGGCGAAGCGGACAACGTAGAGAATCCTCCCGCCGCCGCCATCTTTGCCCGCGAACCAGGTTACCTTCCAACGAATGGACTGATCTTTGATGTCGCTGAATGGCAGCAATGGAAGTAGTCTGAGGCGCTCTCAGCAAGGCCGCGAGCCGGCGAGGTTGGTGCTGGTCTAAAATCACGTTCCACGAATGTTTTGGTCCACATTCCACATAGATATTTCAAGCGAGACCGTAGGCCCCACGGATGGGCTGTCTTCCAAGTAGGCTCTGTTTACATTCCACTTCTTTTCACCCTCTCTCTATCACATCAACCATCACATTAATGTTTGGACGCATGCATAGAGCTTTAAATTTAGATAAAAAAATAATTAATGGTACTTTTAGTATTACATGTCAAGGCGAATATTTTGAGTATAGTTAGTCCATGTTTGGACAAAGTTTGTTAAATAACAACGAAAGTGATACAGAGATTTATTTTGCAAAATTTGGCATATATATAAACACACCCTAAAAAGGGGTCCACAGGCCCTGTCGTTCTCGAATCTCTAATCGTTTGTTTCAGAAGTCACCCGACCTCAACGATCCACACAAAGAAAGAGTACACCTGACGCCTGAGTCCTGAGCCGATGGGGACGTGATTGGGAACCGGCAACACCACCACGTCTGTCGAGCATAGCAACGTCACTGCTGATACAACTAATCGGTTGATCTTCTTGTCTTTATTATAAAATAAAAAAATGTCGGTTAATCTGCTGCGGCAGCTTTTTTTTTTTGAACGGTAACACCATTTTGGAACGCAGAAATTTCATTCAAATTATACAAAAGCTTTGTAAAAAATAGTTTATTTTAAAAACACATAATAAACGGAAAAAACTTCTACATTTCAAAAAGAATGTTGTAGACTTGTAGTTGTGGTTGATTATGAATTTGTGTCTAAGGTTCGTTGCTTATGAGCGTGTGGGATACGACAATTTTGCGTTTGGATCCGAGGGACGGCTACTAGAGCGGTAGAGTTTAGATCCCTCAACGGCCACCAGTCATGTTCGCTGTGCTCGGCCCCGTCGCCACTGGCCGTGGTCGGCTCCGATTCCAATCCCCCGCCCGCCAGCCCTGTCTCTCTCTCATGCCGCCTCACGGCCCTAGACCACCCACTGGCGAGCGGCACCCCATTGTGCGGATGATAGACCAGACCATCGCCTTCGAGGACAACCTCAACTAGTTTGCTTTTCTACGTGGCTTCCTCATCCTCCTTGCCTATGATGGCCTCCAAGATCTACAACTTGATGTTCATCGTCGGATCCGGTGAGCTTAGATGCGTCAAAGAGCCTCCCAAACCGTGGGTGTTCAAGATATGGCGATGTTGATACCGATGATGGACATGCCAAGGGTAAAAAAGGTCATCCACCAAAACATCTGGTCATGAAAGTTTGGAGCAGAACTACATGCCAAACAGGCACACTTGCTCTATAAACTCCACAGTGAAACTGCTCTAAAACAGAGTTGGTGAAGTAGAGCTAAAAAGATAGAGCATAACAGTTTCAAACATACTATTAGTAACATGCAAAAACTTCTACCAGACTTGACTCCAGACAAACATATTTTAATTCTGGTTCTTGCGGGGGTGGGCGTGAGCGCGTACCGTGGTGTCTCAGCTAATAAAGATCAAGCACAATAACAGACTAGCGAATTGGTAATAACCAAATAGAATCTTTTTTTATGAATAACCAAATAAAATATCAGAATCCTAACATACAAAACAAGGCAACAAAACACGCCAGTAGAAAGTAGCCTGAGGCCATACAAAACAAGGCAACAAAACACGCCAGTAGACAGTAGCCTGAGGCCAGAGGAGCCTGAGGCCCTATTTGGTTGAGCTGTGGCTTTTGAAAAAACTGTTGTGAGCTGTGAGATATGAGAAAGCAGTTGTGGGATGTGAGAATGCAACTATGAGAAAGCAGTTGTGTGAAAAGTAGAAGGTCGTCTGGTGGAACAGCGGTGGCTTTTGGAAACACCAACGAGTGGACCCCACATGTCATTCATAGTTAACCCACTCAACTCTCTCTCTCTTTGTCACTGGTGAGCAGACCCTGCTTGTCATCTCCTTCGTTTTTCCTCTTTCTCGCCGACAAGCTCTTTCACCGTCACCGGGGATGGGGGACCAGTGACCGACAGGGGAGGATCCAGAACTTGCATGGCGGCCATGGGGCCTCGTGGGGTCGGACCTACTAGGACCTTGAGCAACCGTCGACTAGCCTGGGACGGCTACGGTGAGGAGCAGCTAAAAGGTCCTAAATGACTAGAGGACGGTGAATACCCTATAAAAATTCTACAACAACACTTAAACAAACTTGTTAGACAATTAAATGGCAAAGCGAGTTTTGTGCTAGCTCTAAAAAATTGCAAGCCACCTATTTACAATTTTAGTTAGATATGATCTCTATGTCACACAAAATCTATAGTGTTAATTTACAACTATGATATCAAAAAGGTAAGAGCAATTACTACTGTTTACACCAGATTTTGGACTAAGAAGATTATCATCTTACGAGCACAAACGACTGATTTTGGTTGATAAAGGAATCGGCCAGAAAAATAAAAATGGGTGTTTGGACCTGGACGCAACCAAAGTTTGTGTGGATCGGACGTGGCAAAGCTTCGAAGGCATGTTGGGTTCGGCCGAAGAGTTTGAGCCCGGGTCGTCTTTTGTTTTATTCTCATGTAACCTAGTCGTGTTAGGACAGGAGTCCAACCGGGTTATAAATAGCTAGAAACCCGAATTTTGTAACACACATCCAACCAATCAACACATCGGCCACCGGCCAAAACCCTAGGAGTAGGAGTAACGTAGATCTCGGCGGAACCTTCAACCAGGCAGGGCTGCATCAGCTTCGACCGACCTCTGGTTTGCTTGTAAGTTTCACCAATGGTTCATGTCATTGTACAATAAGGCTGTATTTGGCATCGACCAAACTCTTGTTAAGCTATGACATGACTAGTTATCGGTCTAAGATCACCTTTTGTAAGACTGCCTTGACTCTGATCAATCTTTTGCTTTAGTCGATCTTAACTAGTTATCGGCTCTATTGGTTTTGGCAAGCTAATAGATTCATCAAGTTATCGATGTTGTTTATGTTTTAACGTTCTTTTTATATTTTAAACAATATCTTGCCCAATCAAGATTGACAAAGTGGCTTAAGCTTAAAAGTTGCTTAGATTCGGCTATCCTAAGGTCTTGCACGCTCATGATGAAGGAAATAGCCGATTCAAGCCTCTCATCGACTATTTTGTCAATCTTGATTGTTACATGTTGTGCGTTTGAGATATCCGATAGAATTATGATTTTGATCTAAGAACAAGTAGATTTGATCTAGCATGTCTATTATGGTTGTATTTTCGAACCCCACTGATATATATGGTAGATTAGATTTGCTTGATCTTAAGTCGAATCGTGGTTCTAACGGATAGATCTTGTTCGTGCTTCATGGACCCTGTATCGGCTAAAATAGCCGATCCAGTTATGCTTTCTTCATAATGTGTGCTTCTAGGCTGCCTGGAATCAATGTATCTGCTTATTGCATTGGACGTGATCTAGTTTGGTCATCATTATGGCTGCATGGAGATACCCCACTGTTGATGATTAAGCTATTTTATCGACCTATTTGTTATTATGGCTGCATGGAAACACCTCACTGTTAACAGATAGAACTGCCTGTGCAATTAGTCGATACGTTGATTTCACATCGTTTGGACATACACATAGATCTTTATTCTGCTAATATGTTTAAGCTTATCGGCTGTTCATCTGTCCCGAATGCTTCTTTACATATATCATAGCCGTTTTGCTTTATATCTTTATCAACACTTTCATGCGATCTCTTGGGAGTTGACTTTGTAGTCAATATCCTATTAATAATGGCTATGTTAGAGCTGTATAATTTGGAACTGTCTGGCACCAAACCGGCAGGTTCCATAATTTGACAACATTTTCTTCTCCTTGTCAATTGCAGGTCAAATTGACTGGCACGTCCGAGATCGATCTCACCAAGATTTGGCACCACCACCTGTTGAAGGTTCAGGAGGTCAGGACCTTGCTCCGTACGCCCTCTGAGGACCGCACATTCGAGTGTGTTGGCGCCACCGACCAGATTTTTATGTCAACAACTACTAACAAGACAAGTAGTCTAACTAGGCACAACAAGATACAATTATCACTTGTATGAATGGAACTAAAGTAAATACAAGTGATAGTGAGGATATACCGCAGTGGCAAGTGATCAATCACAAAGAATACCAAATGAGATCCTCGAACAAAGATGACGCAATGATTTATCTCGAGGTTCACTTGCTTGCCAACAAGCTACATCCTCGTTATGGCGATTCACCCACTTGGAGGTTCACGAGCTAATTGGCATCACACGCTAAACCCTCAATAGGGTGCAGCATAACCACACCATAAGATAGGGATCCATAAGCTACGAGCAATCCGCTAGAGTTACCTTTCGTGATGTCCCACGAGAAAGGTACAAGAAACCCCTCACAAATCACCAATCGAAGCCGGAAATAACCATCAACTTCCTCTCAACGATCCTCGCTGCTCCAAGTCATCTAGGTGTTGGCAAACACTAAGAGTAATAAGAGAAATCTGCATCAAAATACAATCACCAAGTGCCTCTAGATAAACACACACATGCAAGATCTTCCAAACTCTCACTAAAGTGATGAACAATCAACCAAATTGAGTGGGAGAGGGATGGCTAGGCTCACAAGGATGTTTAGGCAATCAAAATGTCCAAGAGAGTGAGTTTAAGCCGACTAATGACCTTATATAGAGCCCCTTTCAACAAGAGAGTCGTTGAACATAAAACAGTTTCTACGGAGACATCAGACGTGTTATGTCGATGGCTGGATGCATGCCACGTGCCCATCCTCTTTAACCTCGAGTGTCTGGTCTCAACAACTATTTCCAAACACGGACTCCTAATGTGGCATCAGATGTGCCCATCGGATGCGACGGTCCGGGCGTCCGATGCCCTGTTAGAACTCTAACGGCTAACTGTCGTCACATCAGACGCGGCTACAGGAACGCACCAGACGGGCCAGGGCCAGCGTTCGATGTCTATGCAGGGAGCATCCAGAGAGCTCCTGCGAATATCGGACGCGCTCGATGGGGCGCCATCGGACGCACTGAGCGTCGATGCTCGTCTGAAACACTATTGAGCCACGTCATTGTGATCAGACGCACCAACATCGCGTCTGATGCTCCTCTGTCTTCTTTGTATGGCTAGGGTTAGCCATCGAACGTGTCTGATGCCCTTCAGGACAGTGTCCGATGCTATGCAGAGGACTCGTAAACAATCTCTATTTCATCTCTTGTGCAAATGTCTTAACTCCACCAAGTTTCCATCACTTTTGTATGTGAGTTAGCATTTGTCAAGCACTTTTCAAAGTAACTTAGCACTCACTAGAATCTAAATGCATATGCAACCTGTAGATCATCTAGTGGCACTTTGATAACCGCATTTCACAATCGAATTCCACTCCTCTTAATAGTACGTCTACCAATTCTAAATGTGATCACACTCTCTATAGTGTCTTGATCACCAAAACAAAATAGTTATACCTTTGTCTCGAGTTCATTTTGCTTTTCTCCTTTTCCTTTTCCAAACTTTGGAGCACTTTTCATGGTCCAACCTATCTCCTAGTCAAACTTGAGTATAGGATTAGTCCAATAGGTTTCATCAATTAGCCAAAACTAAACTAGAGCTTTCAGTGACGGATTTGCTGGGGCGTGATGCTATGAGGCCATCGTGCTCATCGGGGATCGGCGCGCTCACCGAAGACCCACACGCTCACCAGGGATGAGGCTGGAGTTGCGAGCTCACCGGTGATGTGGTCGCACCAAGACCGTTGGAGCCGGGGATGGGACCACGCTCGCCCCCACGCCCGTCGAAGCTAGGGACGGGGCCGCGCCCACACTCGCTGTAGCCGGGGACGGGGCGATGCTCGCGTCGGCACCCGCCGGAGCCGAGGATGGGGCTGCGCTAGCGCCGGCGCTCGCCGGAGCCAGGGACAGGCCCACGCTGACCGAAGCCAAGGACGAGCCAGTGCCGATCGCCGTTGCTTGTCGTCGTGGGAAAGGGAAAAGAACAAAGAAAAATGAACCGGTACCCATCATAACCCGTGGCAGTGGGTAAATATTTGGTTCAAAAGCAGCTAAAACAGGGGAGACCTGCTTTGATTTTTGTACTAAAGGAAAAGGTGCTTTTGAGCAAAAGTAGTTGTAGCTTTTGAGCCCTTTAATTGACTTTCAACTTTTACAAAAAGCAAAATCAGGTTCAAAAGCTCAACCAAGGGCATGTTTAGATCCCAAATATTTACAAGATTTCTCATCACATCGAATCTTTAGACGCACGCATGAAGTATTAAATGTAGGTAAAAAAATAACTAATTGCACAGTTTGTTTGTAAATGTCGAGACGAATCTTTTGAGTTTAGTTGGCCTATATTTGGACAAAGTTTGTCAAGTAACAACGAAAGTGCTACAGAACCTTTACACCCAAAATTCTTCCACTAAACACACCCCAAATAGCTGCAAAATGCTATATGCGATGCAGGCTACCTAAAGAAAGGAACCAAACTGGCCTCCTGCATCTCATTTGCTTTATGCTTGTGGTTATCTCATAGGCCACGTCCAACACTACGAGCTGGCTGACGTGTTTCTGGTACACAACTTCATTCCATGTTTTTCAAGAGTGCTTAGCTTGACATGTTCAGGTCGTTTAATAAAAAACAACTCTTCTCAATACACAATTTGGATGTACTTCCTCCATTTTAAAATAAATGTCGTTAGTTTTGGGTTTTGTGCAGATCAAACTTTGTTAAGTTTAATTATATTTATAGAAAATGCAATCAGTGTTATGAAATCAAAGTGAAAGAATAAATATGAAAGGAGATTTTGATAGTCGCCAAATTAATCTCTTCACTATGATTCCCGCAACAAAAGAAGGCCAGACAGCGTGGCCACGTCGCCCACTTTTCCGAGCCGTCGGATCTGCCGGCCAGACGGCCGAGATCTTGCCTTCTCTGGATTTTTAAAAAAAAAATCTCGAACTTTACTCGAATCAACCCGCAGTCCAGTTCTCCTCTCAGTTTGTTTTGCCAAAAGGTCCTCAAACTTTACCAAAATCAACCCGCTGTCCAGTCCGGCCTTCCTCCTCACTCGGGCCTGATTCACGCCCGAACTGAGCCTAAGTGGGCCGAATTCGGCCCGTCACCGTTTTTCTTTTTACCAGCGAATTTATTATTTATTTAAATCAGCAGATTTCTTGTAAAAAACATAATAAATCAAATAAAAATCATAAAAATACAAAACCAAGTTTTCTGAACTCTACACAACTAGCAGTAACATCACATATTTTAGTATAATTAAATTGCTATAAATGTACATCTATATATCTTTAAAGTTTTCTGTAAATAATTAATAGAACCAATTTCTATATTCAAATTGCTAGGAAATTTTAATGATAGCTTCCTAATATCACACATAAAATAAAATAATTAAATGATTTTGCCCGCTTTACGATCTTAAAAAAATTACGTCCATATAAATATTACCACATGCATGGATTAATAATTTATGAAATATATTAATGTAGCGCAAAAAAACACACCAATACTGTAACAAGCTCACCGAAACTAACCAGATATGCATATCCCAATTTATAAATTAAAATAAAATATACCCACAAAGGAATAATTTGAACAATCGGAGTTTAACACTACAAACTACTGTATAAATAAAAATATAAAATCCGTTGCAATTTGTTGGAATGACCACTTTCTCTAATGTTGATCTTTTCATAAAAATACAACAAATAAACCAAAACCTCTGCCTAAATTATACCAAAAAAATATCAATTAATGATATCTATTATAATAAAATGGTTACACACTGACTTGTACGGCAAAGCCGCGTAACTTAACTTTCCAAAAATGGGTGCTTAATTTGTCCAAACACTGTGTTCACCAGTGTTTTGATCCCTCTCAACCATATTTTCATCGTGAGTGAAATCAGATGTTACTACTTAGTAAGGAAAAAATTGCACAACAACGTTGCAAACAAACCACACACTGGCCATAAGCGGCAACACCACGAGCATTTCTAGTGATAGTGAAAATGGAAGTGTATTCATACTTAGAGCGTCTGTAGTGTAGAGAATCAAGGTTGCTCCTAACGTGGGCTCCACAAGAGATATGATGTGGGCTGGTTTTTGCCTCGTAGTGTATCGAACCAGACTCGATTCCTTTGCCGGACCCACGCACTAAAAAAATAGACGAGCGTTTCTTTCCCGCCCTTCTTTCCCATTCTTCTTCCAGACATGTGTCATGTGTCCGAATAATTTTTTTATTACAAAGGAGACGGGTTCGATATCTAGAACCTTGTACTCTAGAGAAACAAGCCCACAGTGTATGGTACCGGATGCTATGCATGCATTAAATGCATAGGACCGGCTTCGACCCATACACTGCGGACGCTCTTATAATGTCATGTGCTCATATTTGTCTCCCTCTCTAGTCTCTAGTTTGCTACTATAAATAGGGAGTCACTTGCGGCTGATGTATGCAAGAAAGAGTGAAATAAAAGAGCACCGTTCCATCCCCAAAAGAGCACGCTTCCATCCCCAAAGTGTATTCTTATGCGTCTGTCACAACACAGAAAGAAAAAAATGCTTGCATAAAAAATGAAACCATCGACCGGGGATTCTTTCGATTCTCGCAGCTCCCGCGTCGCTCTCCTGGGCGACACAGGCGGCTCCTCCCCTCACGTTGCCATAACCGATCCTCACCGGCCCCTTTGGCCTCGCCGCTGCCGGAGCAGGCGGCCGGGAAGCCTGTGCAGCCGCAAGGATGGCGGCGGCAGGGCTGAAAGCCCTAGTTTGGTTTTGGTTAATTGATGAAACCTATTTGGTCTAATCCTATTGCTAAGTATGTGTGTAGCTTATAAGAAAGGATTGTGACCAAGCCAACTGGTGGAGCTAGCAATGTGGCAACCATGGAGGATGGTGATGACCACAAGCACTCAAGAGATCAAGTGCTCTACCATTGGTGAAACGAAGAAGAGAAGAGATGGAGCAAAGAGGCCCGAAGGAAAAGGTATAACCTATAGGGCTCTTTGTCTAGGCACTGGCAAATGCCAAGAGTAACAAGAGAACTCAATGCCGATGCGAAGAACTAGTGTCACTAGATTGAACTCTTTCAAATCACACACTAGATCACTCAATCTCACTTGGTTTGATCAAATCAACTTGGGAGATGAGTTGGGAGGCTTGCCAATACTCACTAGTATGCTTAGGAATCAGAATGTGCAGGAGTGAAACCAAGTGAGCCGACCAAGCCCCTTAAATAGACCACCCAAAATGGCCTAGCCATTGGGCCAGAAATGGGGTCATCGGACGCGCCGGTGTCGGGGCCATCGGACTCTCCCCCAGCGTCCGATGCTCCGATGAGCACCACGTGTCCCCCTGCTATGAATTCAGCCCGTTAGATCCCAGTGGTCATATCTCTTCGCGTGCTAGTTAAAGTGGCATCGGACACGCCGATGCCTAGCATCGGACGCTCCGATGCCTCTGCTCATTTCAGTTCATTTTAGCAGTTCATCGGACGCGTCGGCACCATTACATCGGACGCTCAACCCCTGCGTCCGATGACCATGCAGAGAGCATCCAGAGAGGGCCAGATCACAATGGACGTGTCCGATGGATCTGCATCGGACGCAGGCCAGCGTCCGATGCTCCCTGGAAAGCTAGCATGCGCCACGTCATCAACATCAGACGCTGCAACAGTGAACCCTCAGCGTCTGTTGCGAGCGTCCGATGCTCCTTCAGCATCTGACAGAAACTAGGGTTAGCCATCGGACGCTCGGCCCAGCGTCCGATGCTGCCGCCTCCAGCGTCCGATGCTGATAACTCAGCACCTTTCGCTTTCTAACTTCTACCCTTGCTCCCATGTGCCAACACCAAAGTGTTTCAACACTTGTGCACGTGTGTTAGCATTTTGCAAAGCATTTTCCAAGGGGTTTTGTTAGACACTCACTAGGTCTATAGCATCAATATGTTAGAGAACACCTAGTGGCACTTGAACACCGCATAAGCCATGAATTAACTCCTCTTAATAGTACGGCTATCTATCCTAAATGTGATCACACTTGCTAAGTGTCTTGATCACCAAAACAAAGAGCCCTATAGGTTATACCTTTTCCTTCGGGCCTCTTTGCTCCATCTCTTCTCTTCTTCGTTTCACCAGTGGTAGAGCATTTGATCTCTTGAGTGCTTGTGGTCATCACCATCCTCCATGGTTGCCACATTGCTAGCTCCACCACTTGGCTTGGTCACAATCCTTTCTTATAAGCTACACACATGCTTAGCAATAGGATTAGACCAAATAGGTTTCATCAATTAACCAAAACCAAACTAGGGCTTTCAATCTCCCCCCTTTTTGGTAATTGACGACAACCTATACAAAGATATGTATTTTAAATTTGAGTAACCACATTGACAGTATTAGCTCCCCCTACATATGTGTTATAGAGTTTGGTTCTAAATTTGGCACATATGTATGATTATGAAATGTGGATGAGCAATACTACCAATGATGATGCTAAGGCATAAGAATGGACCCTAGTGGTTTCGGTGATTGGATGAAACACAAGATTACTGTGACTAACGTGTGTTTTGCAGAAACATGATTGAGGTAGGTCACGTTAATGGCGACGATACGGGCATATGGAGTTCATGTCCCCTGGCGATGGATATCGTTTCGGTTTTCAAAGGACGGACGACGAAGACGGTGGTAGACTAGGCTAAGTGTCATATGGTGTTGGAGGACAATTAGGTAGTCTTAGGTCTTTGTTTTTCCTTTGACCGTACTATAAAGGGGAGCGTGAATCAGTAGCTTGACCTAGATGAGACTATTGAGGTAGGTGTGGTGCACACTTGTTATTTCATAGCCCTAGGTAGCTCAGAGAGATGCCTTAAGTCGAGTGGATCAAAAGTTGTTTAGGCCGGTCGCGATCCGAGTTGAGTCTGCCCTTGTAAAGGGCATCGGACGCTGGCCAGGTCGGCATCGGACGCGTCCGATGCTCACCCCGACTAGGGTTTAGTCTGGTGCGTGGCATCGGACGCGCCGATCTGTTCACATCGGACGCACCCATGTCACTGTTCACGTGCGCGTGAACTGGAGGCCGCATCGGACGCTGAGGGCCAGCGTCCGATGGCCATGCAGAGAGGTTCCAGAGAGGGTAAATCCACATCGGACGTGTCCGATGTGGTGGCATCGGACGCTGCCCAGCATCCGATGTCACTTTAACAAGTCTTACAAGAGGGTACGGTCGACCATTGGTCGAGGTCATCGGCGTGTCCGATGCCAGGCATCGGAGCGTCCGATGACCCCGCAGAAACCCTGTCTTGAGCTGTTTTTGGATGGCCGGTTGGGGGACTATATATACTCCTTCCCTCCATCCATTTGAGTGTTCTTGCCACTTCCATCTGCTGAGAAACACATTGTGAGTGTGAGATAGTGCAAGAGCCCTAGTGAGGTTGAGTGATTTGCTAATTGTGAGAATTAGACACCTCCTAGTGAGAATTGAGTAGCAAGTGTGCATCCATCCATCTCTTTGGCCTTGTGTTGGTCAAGTGAGAGTTCTAGCTTGTTACTCTTGGTGATCGGCATCACCTAGACGGCTTGGTGGCGATCGTGAAGCTTGGAGAGCATCCGGTGGCATTGTGGATGACCCAAGCAAGCTTGTGACCGGTAGTGAGCGATTCACCGGGTCGGAGTGGCGAAGAATCAGCTCGTAGTGAGCACTTGATCCTTGCGCGGATCAAGGGGGAGCGATACCCTTGCGCGAGTGCTCAACGAGGACTAGGGAGGTGTGCCGACACCTCGATACCTCGGCAAAAAGATCGTCGAGTCATCTCTACTCCTTTACCTACGCATTTACTTTCAAGCAATTCAATTCCGCATTACTACTTGTTGTTCATTCTATATTGGATTGCTTTGCTAGAGTAGGAGTGGAATAGACTTGGTCTTTTGTGCGGTAGAATAAAAGGAAACACACTTCTAGGCACTAGGGGGTCAATTGGGGCTTGATAGGTTTTATTCTTGCAAGAAGTTTTAGAAAAGCCCAATTCACCCCCCCTCTTGGGCATCTTGATCCTTTCAATTGTTATCGGAGCCTCGTGCTCTCGATTTAGGCTTAACCGCCTAGAGTTAAAATGTCCGGAGGTGATGGACCACCTCCCATGTTCGAGGGCGACGACTTTCCATATTGGAAAATCCGTATGGAGTCGTACCTAGAAGCGGTTGATGTGAAATGCCACGATGCCGCCATAACCGGGTTCCCCAAACCCAAGGAGGGCACTAGCCTCACGCCACATGAGGAACAAAATGAGAAGTGGAATGCAAAGGCCAAAAACATTCTTTTTAGAGGCATTTGCAAGGATGTGTTTAACCGCGTCCGAAACCACAAGAATGCCCATGATCTATGGGATAACATTTGTGCTCTCCATGAGGGGACCAAGAGTGAGCGTGAGGAGAGATATCATTTAGTTATGCAAAAGCTTCATTCATTTGATATGCATGCTAATGAAAGTGCAAATGAAATGTACTCACGCTTGAATGTTCTTGTAGAAGAACTCAAAGGACTTGGCCTCACACAAAAGCAACCATCCGATGTTGTGAGGAAGATTCTTTGTGTCCTTCCAATTGAGAAGTATGGACACATTGTGACGGTGCTACATCAAAGTGATCTTTCCACCGCTACACCAACTCAAATCTTGGGAAAGATCAATGCGCATGAGATGTACATGCACATCACACCAAGCGGTGGCTCCACCACCGACAAGAAGAAGGACTTGGCCTTCAAAGCAAGTCATGACAAGAAGGGCAAGTCCAAGGCTATTGAGGTGCATCATGAGAGCTCAAGTGATGAAGAGGATGATTCCAACATCGCTCTCATGGTGAGAAGGACCACCAAGATGTTGAAGAAGCTTCACAAGAATGAAGTCAACTTTGACTCAAGAAAGAAGAAGTTCTTCACAAGTAGCAAGAGGAGGCCAATCTCCGAAATGGATTGCTACAATTGCGGTGAACTTGGCCATCTTGCTCATCAATGCACCAAGCCCAAGAAGGACAACTACAAGAACAAGAACAAGGGCAAGAAGTATGACTCATCAAGTGAAGATGAGAAGAAGAATGACAAGCCCTACAAGAAGAAAGATGGCAAGAAGAAGCAATACCACAAGAAAGGTGGTAAAGCATACATTGTTGGTGATTGGCTCACCGACATTGACTCCTCCGGTGGCTCATCCAGTGAAGATAGTGATGATGAGAAGGAGAAGGTGGCCGCTCTAGTCATTGGCTCCTCTACACCACCACCACCGTCACCATCATCATCTACACACCTATGCCTCATGGCTAAAGGTGATCGAAAGGTACAAAGCGATGATGACTCTAGTGATAGTGATAGTGATGGTGAATTTGAGTCACCCACTTATGATGAGCTTGTTAAATTGCTAAACAACTACTCTAAAATCATAAGAAAGACTAGAGCTAAAAATGAAAAGCTTGTTGATGAAAATGAATCTCTTGTTGAGAAATATGATCATGTTATTCATGCTAGTGATGAGCTAAAAGATGAACTTGCTACTATGTCATCCACTATCAAGGAGCTCAAGTCCTCTAACAAGGAGCTCAAAGCTAAAAATGAAAAACTTGATAAGATGCATAGTGACTTTACCACTAGTTATGCTTTGCTCAAAGAACAATACACTCAAGTGAAAGTTGACTATGATGCTCTCACCGTTGCCTATGATATGCTTTCACATGAGACACATGATGCTCCTAACCTTGTTGTTAAGTGTGACATAGCAACATCTTGTGAGGACTTGGTTAGTGAGCATGATGAGCAAAGAGCTAGTGGCAAAGGCAAGAGTGTGGTTGTGGCCGATCACTATGATGATTATGTCAAGATCAAGAATGAGAATGCAAAGCTCAAGATTGATCTAGAGAAGTTTGCAACCACAAAGCAAGTCATCATTGAGACCCAAGATGATGAGTATAGCATGTCACTTGAGCTAGACATGCTAAAAGAAGAGAACAAGAGATTGAAGATGGAGAGAGATTATGTAACACCTCGGGTGTTTAAAAATGTAATTAACCTGACATGTCATCATCTTTAGTCATTAATCATTCTTGCCTTGCATTTATCTTTGCTTAGTACTTGTGTAGCAATCTCTTTTCAAAAACCCTAAAGCCCAAATCTTCCTAAAGGGCAAAAATGGTAATTTCAACTCTGTGCCTAGTCTTGTGTATTTCTTGTTCAGTTTGTGCCCTGATGTTTGTTGTGTTGACCAAAGATCAAAAATCAAAAATAGAATTGGATTGCCTTTTGAAAAACCCTAATTTTCCAAACTCTACTTTTACCCCTCTTGTTATAATTCAAAAATTATTAAGAATTTGGAGTTGGTCCAAAAAGCAAAGTTGTAAATCTGATCTAGAGAAACAACTTTGGTATTTGCAGATTTTCAAGTTTCTACATAAAATCAAAAGTAATTTTGAAATTATTCAAATCTTAAAAGTGTCCCCTTTTCTGATTTCGAAAATAATTCAAGAACTGTTTGGAATTTTAAAATATTCTTTTTGACAAAGTTGTAGATCTCCTTTTTCTGCATAACTTTGGTATTTTGAGTTTTTGCTGCTCAGTTTAATTTTTGGGAGAAATTTGCAAAATACAGAAAGTCAAACCCTACAACCTAGCCCTGTTCATCTTCTACCTAGGGCCAGGGGGGCCGGTCATGACAGCTCGCCGGCGCCGCGTGCGCCACGCGCCTGGCGCTACTCGCCTGCCTCCAACCTGCCGCCGCTGTTCGCGCCATCATGCCGCATCCGCACGCGCAAGCGCTGACCTCCGCCCCGTCCCCCACTGCTCCCCGACGTCGCCGCCGCGTGGCCGTCGCCGGCAAGCACGACGCCCGGGTCCCAAACTGATTTCCGTCCTTTCTTCATCATGAGATCGATAGCACGCGCCACGGGCATTCTTATCCATCCCCGCGCGCTCTCTATCGGCCCCTGGTCGCGGCTATAAAAGGCCCGCCGGTGGCCGGAGCTCCGCGCTCACCCCGCCACCGTGGCCAGCTCACTCCAGAGTCTCCCCCGCTCAACCAACTAGCCCAGCAGCTCCGCCTTGAGCCCGTGCAGCTTCCCCACCCCTCAATTCCATCGCTACCGCCTCCCACCGCCGAGTGCGAGCCCTTCTTCCTCAGCGCCGGTGAGAAGCCGTCTGACTCGGGTCGACGAAATTCGCCGTCGTCGCTCCACCTCTCCTCCCTCTGACCTCTGATATTCCTTCCTTGTCTTCTTGCGCCCCTAACCGGCTACTGGTGACCGTGCCTGGTGTACAGAGTCGCCGGATCGCCGGAGTGCCACCGCGGTCGTCTCCTTCCTCGACCCGCACCCTCGACCGTATTGAGCCCCAAGCCTCGGCCGAATCGCACTACCCTCGAGCACGTTCCCGAGCCACACCCTCGAGCACATCCTCGAACCCCGCCCCTCGAAGCAGCCGAGACTAGCCTCAGCCTCGGGCGAATCGCAGCTACCACCGAGCCTCATGCCTCGAGTGAGACGAGGCCAGCCTCGAGAAATCTGCCGCAAGAGAACCCCGCCGAGGCCTCGTCCGTCGAGCCCTCTTTTCCATCCGCCTCGCCGAGCCTTGCCTCTGACTCTCGGTGAGCCCAGCCTCCGTTTTCTCAGCCGAGCCTCGAGCCTCGACGTCGAGCCCGCTCCGACTCGAGCTCAGTGCTCTTTTCCTTTTCAAAAATATGAATAGTCTTGTTATTTCATCTTTTTGTATGATTTTCTGTGTCGCTCTAAAAATTCTGAAAATTTTACAGTTGAGTCTTTATACCATGTAGTATTTTAGAAAAATATGAAACTTGGACTTTGTGCAAAAATTTGAAAATGAAAAATCTCCCTTTTAATTAAGAAACGAATGGTTTTAGATTTTTAGAAAATCATTTATAACTCCAAAAATCATGAGATAAATTTTTGTGAGCTTCCTATGCCATGTTTAGTCTCTGGTGAATTTTTTTTTTTGAAGTCTTTTGGAACAAGTTGATTTTTGAGCATTTATTTTAATTATTAAATAGTGTCGTTTGTTAATTAATGTCTGATTTTATTTGAGCACCTTAATGACCTCCAAAAATTATGAAATTTGTTTTGCCATCTATCTACACCATAATGAACTTATGTGATTAATTTGGTAATTTTTGGAGCAACTGCATAAAATGACCTTTTTAAATAATTAAGAAAAACAGAAAAGGTGATTAAGGTTCTTGTTGTATGCCCTGTGTTGCATTGTTCATGCTAGCATACTCATAAGCATACATCATTGCATCCATTTAGTGACCGAAGGAGAAGGCGTCAAGATCGAGGCAGCCGCTGACGAACCTGTCCCCGAGGCTACCCCGAGCTCCGACAACTGCCCTGCCGCCCTCGAGCCTGCCCTCTTTGCTCTTCAAGGCAAGCCCCGGTGCATTTAACCCCTTTCCTTGAATTTATAAAATGATTTCCTTAAATGCTTTTGAGTTAAATTATTGCATTAGGTTTATAGGAGTTGTGTGCTATCCTAATTAATGCACTATCCACCTTGACCACTGATACACCCGATACCTGCTTTTCAAAAGTATTTGAAAAATGCTTAGCAATGCTTATTGAATTAGACTTTGCAATAAAATGCCATTTTCAAAAGTGTGATCACTGAAAGAATCTTTATGGGAATTTGGCTTTACTTCCTGTTCGATGACTGCTTGCCTAGCTAGCATGTGGTCATTGTCGAGAGGAGGTTGTCCGCGCGTACGGTGCCGTCATGTTGTAGTCCGAGACTCAACAGTTGACACCGACCGGGACAGGGTTGAAAAACCGACAGGACCTGTACTCTTGGGTTAGAGTCCCGAGGTGCTTGTTGCTGACGGAAAAACTTTAGGGACCATCCGTATGGGGGCCTGCTGGTCAAGACTTGTAACTATTCACATACTTCGGAAAGCTCTGGCTCCGAGGAATCCTTTATTGGACCGACAAACACGCACTGGGAGTGGAGAGATGGCGGAAGTAGCATGTACCCACGTGGTCGTCGTACCTGGATAGGAGTGGTGTACTGTACTTCCGGGTGGCGTAGGACCGGGCCCAATCTTGGAGGAATCGTGGTAGACGAGTTGGCATATGCAAGCTTGGGTGCTACATATGCAGTGTGGATAGGGATCCTCAGCTGAGTATTATTTATCCGGATTAACGTTGCTCCTCGGTTATGTAGACTTGGTCCACTGACTGTCAACGGAGAGTGGTTCTCAACTAGGAATGTTTTGAAATGTAAAATGAATCATGAACGATGAAGAATTGAGGAATACTGAATCTTTCCAAAATAAAATAAGGTTTACAAAAATGCTTTTCTGCAAAATACTTGATCTTGCTTAAACCTTACCTTGACTACCCTAAGCCTCTCATTCCTGAGTCTTCTCCCTTTTTCTTAGTCGGGTAAGTCTTGTTGAGTACCCCAGTACTCAGGGTTTGTTACCCATGCTGCAGGTATGACAGAGTCCCCGATGTGTCTTGCACCCTGCTGCGTGACCATCGTCCAGGAAGAGGCCGATGAGGCCGAAGAATAGTTGTACACCCTCGGGCTGGGTGATTATAAGTATCTTTGCTGTTCTCCACTATGTTGCCTATGTCTATTTCTATTATCAGAACTTGGTTTGTAATAACTGCACCTTAATTTCTATTTGGAACCCTGCTTTTTAAAACTAATGTTATTTAAGTCTTCCGCTCTTTATTCCGATGTTATTTGTAAAAGTATGCAATGCTGTAACCGAATTGTGAGATGATCCTGCGGACATTGGGCGCTGATGTAGCCCGGGGGCGAACATGTCTTAATCACATGGAACATGGGTTCGGCTGTCAGAGGTTGACAGGGACACGTGGGCCATGGGATTAGGGTCGTTCCGTCACAGAGTGGTATCGGAGCATCTCACTTTAACGTTGCAGTGTTCGTTTTTGCGAAAACTTCAAAAGACCTTTTGAGTTCAAACAAACTAAACTTGACTATTTTGAGTCCAAATTGCTTCTCTCATCTTGTCTCTCATATGGCAACACTAGCTAGTGGAACAACATATTTTAAGCCCTATGTACCTTATTTATTTATTGCATTGCTTTGTTCCGTAGGAACGATTCATGCATCATGTCATAATCACTTAAGTTAACTTCCTCTCTAAGTTCGTTGGGGTAGTATGCCTTTACCTGTTCTTGCTAGCCTTTCTCATCCATCTAATCTTGTCCAGACATGGCCCGTATCAAGCTGACTGCTCGCAAGTCGACTGGACCCAATGGCGTGCCGCGCCATCAGCTGGCACCATGCGTTGGAGAAGAGACTGCCGAATCTTTCAATGGTCGTCGCTTTCCCCGTCGCACCCGTAAGAACCTGAAGGAGGAAATCAAGAATCTGAAGGCTGAGCTGAAGAACTTGGAGCATGACTTCTACCACTCACGCCTGGAGTTTTATGAGGCATGAGCTTCCCTGGAGCAGGCCAATCGGAACACGGTTCGCGCTATCGAGCAGCGCAATGATGCTTGGATCCGCGAGGACGTCACTAGAGCCGAGCTCCACGGACTGCAGCAGTACACAGCTCAGATTGAATAGTTCAATGATATGCTTCATGAGGAAGTGCATCAGCTGTATGATCAACTCCACCCCTTGGTACCCCCGGTTATGGAAGACCCTGAGGACGGAGTAGTGGAAGAATCCGATGTGGAACAAGAGCCAGACGTGGATGAAGAAATTGAACCTGCTGAGGACGTCCACGCTGAAGACGAGGACGAGGAGGAAGAGCCTGAGCTCATCCTCGAAGAAGACGACGACGAAGAAATGATCATCATCGATGAGGACTAGACCCGTCTTTAGGAGATGGAGATCCCGTGTGTCTGTACCACCTGCTTACCTAAAACCTTAGTCTAGGTTTGGGAGCGTTAGTCTGTCTTTTGTTAAGTCAGTCTGTATCTTTCTTTTCGTACCTTTTTCCCCTTATCGGTCAGTTGTGTCTGTCAGAAATCTTTATCAATCTATCAGCCTTTGTATCAGAAGGAGCTATCAGTCTGTTGTTTTCAGAACTCTATCTATGAATGCTAAGTTCCAAGTTGCTTAACAGATGCCTGTGAACACTCGCACTGGAGCTGGAGGTTCTGATGGTGCCAACCTTCCAAACCCTCCACCTGTTCCTGCTACCCTGGCAGATGCCATTGCAGCCTTGGCAGCCGCTGCTAACCTGATGGCTCAAAACCAAGGACAGCAGAACCATGGTCACCGTGGTCGCCATAACATCAATCATGAAACCACATATGTGGAGTTCACAGAGACCCGTCCACCGGTCTTTACCAAGGCAGATGAACCCCTGGAAGCTGATGATTGGCTCCGCACTATGGAGCAAAAGTTCAGTCTTATCCACTGCACCGACATCCAGAAGCCCCGGTTCGCTTCTCAGCAGCTTCGTGGTCCAGCAAGCGCTTGGTATGCCAATCTGTTGGCTGCCCAGCCAGAGGGTCATCAGTTGACCTGGGAAGAGTTCCGCACAGCTTTCCGTGCACATCACATCCCTTCGGGATTAATGAAGATGAAGCTTGATCAGTTTCTGGCACTGCAGCAGAAGGACTCCACAGTGATGCAGTATGTGGGTCAGTTCAACCATCTTAGCTAGTATGCCTCAGAGTATGTCAACACAGATGAAAAGAAGAGGGATTGTTTCCTTAGAGGTCTGCATCCCAAGATCCGCAGAAGTCTGTCCAATAACCTGACCGGTTCGTATCATGATGCTGTTGACCGGGCTGTCGCTTTTGAAGAGAGCAACCGTCAGTACCAAGAGGAGAAGAAGAAGAAGAAAGCAGGATCCAGCAGCTTCTCTGGCAATCACAAGCGCCAGAGGATCATATACCACCCCAGTCACCACCAAAATCGCCTACCTTACCCCAACCAGCAAGTGGTCGTCCGTACCGCGGCCACCACCCATAATGCCAACCAGTAGAGTGCCACACAGCCGAACGCCCCAGGTGTTCGTATCACCACTCCACAAACAGCCTACAACCATCCCTGCTACAACTGCGGCCAGCTTGGTCACTGGTCTCGTGAGTGCCCAAAGCCCAAGAGGTATGCCCAGAATACTCAGAAGAATCCTGGAGGATCTCAGCAGCAGCAGCAGCACCGTGTCCAGCAGCAGCATATTCAGAAAGGTAAAGTTGTCAAGAAGCACGGGCAAAAGTCTACTACACCACTGTCGGCGACATCCCAGAAGGAGAGCCCGTCATGATCGGTAGGTTTCCCGTTGCCAATCATCCTGCAGTCGTGTTGTTTGATTCTGGTGCATCGCATTCCTTCATCAGTCGTACATTTGTCGTTAAGCATGAGATATCAATTGGGGAGTTGAAAGAAAGTTTCTGCATATTTTCGCCTGGAGGGCGTATAAGTACTAAGGAAGTGGTTCGCAGTATACCAGTAATGTTGGGGGAACATGTATTTCCTACCACCATGATAGTGCTACGTGATCAGGAGATAGATGTCATCCTAGGCATGAATTGGATGTGTCAGTATAAAGCCATGATCGACATCCTGAATAGAGTTGTGAGAGTGGACATTCCTAACAGCACCTCCAAACTCCTTCTCCAACTTCCAATGCCTCGAAAACCAGCAGCCACTCAAATAAATACCGCCTATGTCCTGGAAACCAGAGACATCCCCGTGGTCTGTGAATTCCCTGATGTTTTTCCTGAGGATTTGCCTGGTCTGCCTCCTGACCGTGATGTCGAGTTTGCCATAGAGCTAAAGCCCGGGACTGCTCCCATATCCCGCAGGGCTTATCGAATGCCTCCCAGAGAGTTGGCAGAGCTAAAAATCCAATTACAAGATTTGTTGGACAAGGGTTTCATTCGCCCAAGCTCGTCTCCTTGGGGCTGTCCTGCAATCTTTGTAAAGAAGAAAGACAAGAGTCTCAGGCTATGTGTTGATTATCGCCCACTCAATGAAGTCACCATAAAAAATAAATATCCCTTGCCTCGTATTGATCTTCTCTTTGACCAGTTAGCTGGAGCCAAAGTGTTCTCCAAGATCGATCTCAGATCTGGCTACCACCAAATAAAGATACGTCCTGAAGATATTCCTAAAACAGCTTTCACCACCAGATACGGCCTATATGAGTACTTGGTCATGTCCTTCGGTTTGACCAATGCCCCTGCTCATTTCATGTACCTCATGAACTCTGTGTTCATGCCAGAGCTTGATAAATTCGTGGTCGTGTTCATTGATGACATCCTTGTCTACTCAAAAACCCCTGAAGATCACGCCGAGCATCTTCGTATCGTTCTATCCCGTCTCAGAGAACATCAGCTGTATGCCAAGTTCAGTAAATGTGAATTCTGGTTAGATCAGATACAGTTTCTTGGTCATGTCCTATCCGCTGAAGGTGTGTCAGTTGACCCTGGTAAAGTGGCAGACATTCTGGATTGGAAGCCACCTACCACTGTTCATCAAGTCCGCAGCTTTATGGGAATGGCAGGATATTATCGTCGATTCATTCTGGATTTCTCAAGAATCGCCAAGCCTATCACTGAGTTAGTAAAGAATTCTGTGAAATTTGTCTGGTCACCAGCCTGTGAGCAAGCCTTTCAAACTCTGAAGAAACTGTTAACTACATCACCAGTGCTAGCCCAGCCGAACATCGAGAAGCCCTTTGATGTCTACTGTGATGCATCTGGTACTGGTTTGGGCTGTGTTTTGATGCAAGAAGGTCGAGTGATCGCATATGCCTCCCGACAGCTTAAGCGACATGAAGAGAATTATCCAACTCATGATCTCGAGTTAGCAGCAGTAGTGCATGCCTTGAAGATCTGGCGTCATTATCTGTTGGGCAGTACCTGTAATGTGTACACTGATCACAAAAGCCTGAAGTATATCTTCACTCAAGAAGAGCTGAATATGAGACAGAGAAGATGGCTTGAGTTAATTAAGGACTATGATCTTGAAGTGCATTACCATCCGGGTAAGGCGAATGTGGTTGCCGATGCGCTCAGTCGCAAGTCATATTGCAACTGTCTGATGATGAAACCCTATGATTCTTCTTTGTGTTATGAGCTGGAAAAGTTAAATATTGAAATGATTCCACAAGGAACTCTGAATAATATCAGAATAGAAACCCCTATCAAAGGGCAGATCATCCCTGCACAGAAAGATAACCATGGAATCAAGCACATCATCGAAAAGGTCCAATCCGGTAAGGCTGATTGTTTCAGGATTGATGATACAGGAGTAGTATGGTTTAAGAATCGGTTAGTAGTTCCTAAAGTGCCTGAGTTAAGAAAGTTAATCCTTGATGAAGCACACTTGACTAGATTCTCCATCCACCTCGGCAGCAACAAGATGTACCAGGACTTGAAGCAAAGGTTCTGGTGGACAAAGATGAAGATTGAGATCGCCCGGTATGTCGCTCAGTGTGATACTTGCCAGAAAGTCAAAGCCGTGCACATGAGGCCCGGAGGAGAATTGCAACCTTTACCTGTACCTGCTTGGAAATGGGACGATATCAGTATGGATTTTATCAATGGACTACCAAAGACACCAAAAGGTTTTGATTCCATCTGGGTGATCGTGGATCGCCTCACTAAGCAAGCTCATTTCCTGCCAGTCAAAACCAGCTACACCGTCCCCACATATGCCACTTTGTACAAGAACCACATAGTGAAACTCCATGGCATACCCAAGACCATTGTCTCTGATCGTGGTACTCAGTTTGTCGCAAAGTTCTGGAAAACGTTCCATACCTCACTTGGAACCAAGCTACTGCATAGCACAGCATATCATCCACAAACGGATGGACAAACTGAGCGAGTCAACCAAGTGTTAGAGGATATGTTGAGAGCCTGCGTGCTCACCTTTGCAGATACTTGGGATAACTGTTTGCCCTTGGCAGAATTCTCGTATAAAAACAGTTATCAAGAGAGCATCAAAATGGCATCCTTTGAAGCACTGTACGGTCGCCGTTGTCGAACACCTCTCAGTTGGTCGGAACCTGGAGAAAGGGAATTCTTTGGAGTTGACCTAGTAAAAGATATGGAAGAAAAAGTCAAGCAAATACAAGAGAATATGAAGATTGCGCAGTCTCGATAGAAGAGCTATGTTGACAAGAGACGTCGACCTCTGAAGTTCCAGATCGGGGATTATGCGTACCTGAAGGTCTCACCCACCAAAGGAGTTACTCGTTTTGGAGTCAAGGGGAAGTTAGCACCACGCTATATTGGTCCCTTTGAAATTCTGGAATGTTGTGGCAAGGTAGCTTACAAACTAAGATTGCCCGATCATCTTTCCGCCGTCCATAATGTGTTTCACGTCTCCCAACTCAAGAAGTGTCTCCGAGTACCCGAACACGTGGTGGAAGTTGAAGGTGTTGAATTAGAACCCGATCTGTCATACTCTGAATATCCAGTTTGTGTGTTGGATTACAAGGACCGTGTTACCCGGAGGACTACCACAAGATGGTACAAGGTCCAGTGGAACCAACACTCTGAAGAAGAAGCCACTTGGGAGTCTGAAGATTTCTTAGCAAAGAACTATCCCGACTTTCTCGATACTCTGTAGATGTAAGGTTTTGCCTTTTCCTTCTTAAGACGTGAAATCTCGGGGTGAGATTTCTTTTAGGGGGAAAGGCTGTAACACCTCGGGTGTTTAAAAATGTAATTAACCTGACATGTCATCATCTTTAGTCATTAATCATTCTTGCCTTGCATTTATGTTTGCTTCGTACTTGTGTAGCAATCTCTTTTCAAAAACCCTAAAGCCCAAATCTTCCTAAAGGGCAAAAATGGTAATTTCAACTCTGTGCCTAGTCTTGTGTATTTCTTGTTCAGTTTGTGCCCTGATGTTTGTTGTGTTGACCAAAGATCAAAAATCAAAAATAGAATTGGATTGCCTTTTGAAAAACCCTAATTTTCCAAACTCTACTTTTACCCCTCTTGTTATAATTCAAAAATTATTAAGAATATGGAGTTGGTCCAAAAAGCAAAGTTGTAAATCTGATCTAGAGGAACAACTTTGGTATTTGCAGATTTTCAAGTTTCTATATAAAATCAAAAGTAATTTTGAAATTATTCAAATCTTAAAAGTGTCCCCTTTTCTGATTTCGAAAATAATTCAAGAACTGTTTGGAATTTGAAAATATTCTTTTTGACAAAGTTGTAGATCTCCTTTTTCTGCACAACTTTAGTATTTTGAGTTTTTGCTGCTCAGTTTAATTTTTGGGAGAAATTTGCAAAATAGAGAAAGTCAAACCCTACACCCTAGCCCTGTTCATCTTCTACCTAGGGCCAGGGGGGCCGGTCATGGCAGCTCGCCGGTGCCGCGTGCGCCACGCGCCTGGCAGCTACTCGCCTGCCTCCAACCTGCCGCCGCTGTCCGCGCCATCATGCCGCATCCGCACGCGCAAGCGCTGACCTCCGCCCCGTCCCCCACTGCTCCCCGACGTCGCCGCCGCGTGGCCGTCGCCGGCAAGCACGACGCCCGGGTCCCAAACTGATTTCCGTCCTTTCTTCATCATGAGATCGATAGCACGCGCCACGGGCATTCTTATCCATCCCCGCGCGCTCTCTATCGGCCCCTGGCCGCGGCTATAAAAGGCCCGCCGGTGGCCGGAGCTCCGCGCTCACCCCGCCACCGTGGCCAGCTCACTCCAGAGTCTCCCCCGCTCAACCAACTAGCCCAGCAGCTCCGCCTTGAGCCCGTGCAGCTTCCCCACCCCTCAATTCCATCGCTACCGCCTCCCACCGCCGAGTGCGAGCCCTTCTTCCTCAGCGCCGGTGAGAAGCCGTCTGACTCGGGTCGACGAAATTCGCCGCCGTCGCTCCACCTCTCCTCCCTCTGACCTCTGATATTCCTTCCTTGTCTTCTTGCGCCCCTAACCGGCTACTGGTGACCGTGCCTGGTGTACAGAGTCGCCGGATCGCCGGAGTGCCGCCGCGGTCGTCTTCTTCCTCGACCCGCACCCTCGACCGTATCGAGCCCCAAGCCTCGGGCGAATCGCACTACCCTCGAGCACGTTCCCGAGCCACACCCTCGAGCACATCCTCGAACCCCGCCCCTCGAAGCAGCCGAGACTAGCCTCAGCCTCGGGCGAATCGCAGCTACCACCGAGCCTCAAGCCTCGAGTGAGCCGAGGCCAGCCTCGAGAAATCTGCCGCAAGAGAACCCCGCCGAGGCCTCGTCCGTCGAGCCCTCTTTTCCATCCGCCTCGCCAAGCCTTGCCTCTGACTCTCGGTGAGCCCAGCCTCCGTTTTCTCAGCCGAGCCTCGAGCCTCGACGTCGAGCCCGCTCCGACTCGAGCTCAGTGCTCTTTTCCTTTTCAAAAATATGAATAGTCTTGTTATTTCATCTTTTTGTATGATTTTCTGTGTCGCTCTAAAAATTTTGAAAATTTTACAGTTGAGTCTTTATATCATGTAGTATTTTAGAAAAATATGAAACTTGGACTTTGTGCAAAAATTTGAAAATGAAAAATCTCCCTTTTAATTAAGAAATGAATGGTTTTAGATTTTTAGAAAATCATTTATAACTCCAAAAATCATGAGATAAATTTTTGTGAGCTTCCTATGCCATGTTTAGTCTCTGGTGAATTTTTTTTTTGAAGTATTTTGGAACAAGTTGATTTTTGAGCATTTATTTTAATTATTAAATAGTGTCGTTTGTTAATTAATGTCTGATTTTATTTGAGCACCTTAATGACCTCCAAAAATTATGAAATTTGTTTTGCCATGTATCTACACCATAATGAACTTATGTGATTAATTTGGTAATTTTTGGAGCAACTGCATAAAATGACCTTTTTAAAAAATTAAGAAAAACAGAAAAGGTGATTAAGGTTCTTGTTGTATGCCCTGTGTTGCATTGTTCATGCTAGCATACTCATTAGCATACATCCTTGCATCCGTTTAGTGACCGAAGGAGAAGGCGTCAAGATCGAGGCAGCCGCTGACGAACCTGTCCCCGAGGCTACCCCGAGCTCCGACAACTACCCTGCCGCCCTCGAGCCTGCCCTCTTTGCTCTTCAAGGCAAGCCCCGGTGCATTTAACCCCTTTCCTTGAATTTATAAAATGATTTCCTTAAATGCTTTTGAGTTAAATTATTGCATTAGGTTTATAGGAGTTGTGTGCTATCCTAATTCATGCACTATCCACCTTGACCACTGATACACCCGATACCTGCTTTTCAAAAGTATTTGAAAAATGCTTAGCAATGCTTATTGAATTAGACTTTGCAATAAAATGTCATTTTCAAAAGTGTGATCACTGAAAGAATCTTTATGGGAATTTGGCTTTACTTCCTGTTCGATGACTGCTTGCCTAGCTAGCATGTGGTCATTGTCGAGAGGAGGTTGTCCGCGCGTACGGTGCCGTCATGTTGTAGTCCGGGACTCAACAGTTGACACCGACCGGGACAGGGTTGAAAAACCGACAGGACCTGTACTCTTGGGTTAGAGTCCCGAGGTGCTTGTTGCTGACGGAAAAACTTTAGGGACCATCCGTATGGGGCCTGCTGGTCAAGACTTGTAACTATTCACATACTTCGGAAAGCTCTGGCTCCGAGGAATCCTTTATTGGACCGACAACCGTGCACTGGGAGTGGAGAGATGGCGGAAGTAGCATGTACCCACGTGGTCGTCGTACCTGGATAGGAGTGGTGTACTGTACTTCCGGGTGGCGTAGGACCGGGCCCAATCTTGGAGGAATCGTGGTAGACGAGTTGGCATATGCAAGCTTGGGTGCTACATATGCAGTGTGGATAGGGATCCTCAGCTGAGTATTATTTATCCGGATTAACGTTGCTCCTCGGTTATGGAGACTTGGTCCACTGACTGTCAACGGAGAGTGGTTCTCAACTAGGAATGTTTTGAAATGTAAAATGAATCATGAACGATGAAGAATTGAGGAATACTGAATCTTTCCAAAATAAAATAAGGTTTACAAAAATGCTTTTCTGCAAAATACTTGATCTTGCTTAAACCTTACCTTGACTACCCTAAGCCTCTCATTCCTGAGTCTTCTCCCTTTTTCTTAGTCGGGTAAGTCTTGTTGAGTACCCCAGTACTCAGGGTTTGTTACCCATGCTGCAGGTATGACAGAGTCCCCGATGTGTCTTGCACCCTGCTGCGTGACCATCGTCCAGGAAGAGGCCGATGAGGCCAAAGAATAGTTGTACACCCTCGGGCTGGGTGATTATAAGTATCTTTGTTGTTCTCCACTATGTTGCCTATGTCTATTTCTATTATCAGAACTTGGTTTGTAATAACTGCACCTTAAATTCTATTTGGAACCCTGCTTTGTAAAACTAATGTTATTTAAGTCTTCCGCTCTTTATTCCGATGTTATTTGTAAAAGTATGCAATGCTGTAACCGAATTGTGAGATGATCCTGCGGACATTGGGCGCTGATGTAGCCCGGGGGCGAACAGGTCTTAATCACATGGAACATGGGTTCGGCTGTCAGAGGTTGATAGGGACACGTGGGCCATGGGATTAGGGTCGTTCCGTCATAGATTACAAGATGACACCATCTCAATTAGAGCTCCAACAAGAAAATGACAAGCTCAAGAGAGAGAAGGAGCACCTTACCACCGAATTGAAGAAATTCACCAAGGGGCAATGTCTTCAAAGTGAGCTACTCATGAACACCGTGATGAAGACAAATAGAAATGGTATTGGCTTCCTTGAAGAGAAGATGAAGCAACACAAAAGCATCACTAAGCCAAAGAAGAAAAAGATTGGAAGATGCTATGAGTGTGGAAAGGAAGGACACTTTGCTCGTGATTGTGAAGAGCCTAAACCTACACCCATGCCCAAGCATGCTAGGCCCTTTGCTTTCAGTGCTCACTACATGCTTAGACAAGACTCTAGTGGCAAGATGAAAGTTATGTTCATGGGGCCTCCTAACAAGAATAGGCCAAAGAAAATTTGGGTTGCAAAGTCACTAGTAGAGAAGGTTAAGGGACCTCAACAAGTTTGGGTCCTAAAAGCTCAAGCTTGATTTCTTATGTGTGTAGGTGAACTACAAGACCGGTGGATCTCATTGGGTGATTGATAGTGGTTGCACACAACATATGACCGGTGATCCCCGGATGTTCACCTCACTAGAAGAGAATGTCAATGACCAAGAAAAAATAACATTTGGTGACAACTCAAAGGGCAATGTCAAGGGATTGGGCAAAGTGGCAATATCAAATGATCATACCATCTCCAATGTGCTTCTAGTTGCATCGTTGAGCTTCAACTTGCTATTCGTTGGGCAACTATGTGATCTTGGCTTTCAATGTTTGTTCACCGACAAGGAAGTGGTTGTGACCAAGAAAGATGATGCACAAGTGATATTCAAGGGCTTTAGATACAACAATCTCTATCTAGTGGATTTCACCTCCGAAAATGCCAACTTGAAGACATGTTTGTTCACTAAGCAATCACTTGGTTGGCTATGGCATAGAAGATTGGCACATGTTAGAATGAACACTCTCAACAAGCTATTGAAGAAGGATTTGGTTAGAGGCTTGAAGGATGTCAAATTTGAGAAAGACAAATTGTGTAGTGCATGTCAAGCCGGCAAGCAAGTTGCAAACACTCATCCAACCAAAGCCTTTGTATCAACATCAAGAGAGTTGAAGCTACTTCACATGGATCTATTTGGACCAACTACATATGCTAGCTTGGGAGGAAATCTCTATTGCCTAGTGATTGTTGATGATTATTCGAGATACACTTGGGTATTCTTTCTTCATGACAAATTCGAAGCAACCCCTTCATTCAAGAAGTTTGCCAAGAGAGCCCAAAATTAGTTTGACTTGAAGATCAAAAAGATTAGAAGTGATAATGGAAGAGAATTTGACAACACCCATATTGAGGAATATTGTGATGAAGTTGGGATCAAGCATGAAGTCTCCGCAACCTACACTCCACAACAAAATGGGGTAGTTGAGAGGAAGAACCGGACACTAATCACCCTAGCAAGGACAATGCTAGATGAGTACACTACACCGGAAAGATTTTGGGCGGAAGCAATCAACACCGCTTGCTATGCATCAAACCGGTTGTTCCCCCATCGTCTCCTTGGAAAGACCCCCTATGAGCTACTCAACAACAAGAAGCCGGACATATCTTTCTTTAGAGTGTTTGGGTGCAAATGCTACATCTACAAGAAGCGCCAACACCTAGGGAAGTTTCAACGCCGATGTGATATTGGTTTTCTTGTTGGTTACTCATTGAAGTCCAAAGCATATCGAGTATTCAACCATGCCACCGGGATGGTAGAAGAAACATATGATGTGGAATTCGATGAATCTAATGGCTCTCAAGGAGAGCATGAAAATCTTGATGATGTAGGTGATGAACCATTGAGGGAAGAAATGAAGAACATGCCGGTTGGAGCCATCAAGCCTAAAGATGATGATGATGATGTGCAAGTCTTTGACAAGCCATCCTCATCCAATGTACCCCTTGTTGATGACAAAGATGGGAAGGATCCATTTGAAGATACTCATGTCTCCCATGATCAAATGGTGGTACAAGCTCAAGATGTTGATGCTCCACAAGCGGCCCCTCAAGTGGTTGATCAAAGGACTACTCCTCTACTACAAGCTCATCCTCAAGACCTCATCATAGGGAGTCCAACAAGGGGTGTAATGACTCGATCTCAAAAACTTGCTTTATTTATTGAACATCACTCCTTTGTGTCTCTTGTTGAGCCTACCATTATAGATGAAGCTCTAGGTGATCCGGATTGGGTGAATGCTATGCATGAAGAATTAAACAACTTCACCCGTAACCAAGTTTGGACACTTGAAGAGCGACCCAAAGGCGCAAGAGTCATTGGAACAAAATGGGTGTTTAGAAACAAGCAAGATGATCAAGGCAAGGTTGTTAGAAACAAGGCAAGGCTAGTTGCAAAGGGGTTCTCTCAAGTTGAAGGCTTGGATTTTGGAGAGACCTTTGCACCGGTTGCAAGACTCGAAGCCATTCGTATCCTCCTTGCATATGCATCACATCATGACATTAAATTATATCAAATGGATGTGAAAAGTGCATTTTTAAATGGCTTCATAAATGAACTAGTCTATGTTGATCAACCTCCCAGGTTTGAAGACCCTAGATATCCTAATCATGTTTATAGGTTGTCCAAGGCGCTATATGGGCTCAAGCAAGCCCCAAGAGCATGGTACAAGCGCCTCCGGGACTTCCTCATTAAGAAGGGCTTCACCATTGGGAAGGTCGACACCACACTATTCACCAAGAAGCTTGATGGAGAGATCTTCATTTGTCAAGTCTACGTTGATGATATCATCTTCGGGTCAACAAATGAAGACTATTGCAAGGAATTTGGTGACTTGATGTCGAAGGAATTCGAAATGTCCATGATTGGAGAGCTCACATTCTTCCTAGGCTTCCAAGTCAAGCAATTGAAGGAGGAGACTTTCGTATCTCAAGAGAAGTATACAAAAGACCTCCTCAAGCGCTTCAACATGGATGATTGCAAGCCTATCAAGACTCCAAAGCCAACAGATGGACATCTCGACCTAGATGTGGGAGGTAACCCGGTTGACCAAACTCTCTACCGTTCTATGATTGGTAGCTTGTTATATTTGACCGCATCTAGGCCCGACATCATGTTTAGTGTGTCCATGTGTGCTCGCTTTCAAGCCGATCCTAGGGAATCACATCTCATAGCGGTGAAGAGAATCCTTAGGTACCTAAAGCACACCCCAAGCATTGGCCTTTGGTATCCCAAAGGAGCTAACTTCCAACTCGTTGGGTATTCCGATTCGGATTACGCGGGTTGCAAAGTAGATAGAAAAAGCATATCCGAAGGGTGCCATTTGCTTGGGAGATCACTAGTTTCACGGAGTTCAAAGAAACAAAATAGTGTGGCCTTGTCTACCGCCGAGGCGGAATACATAGCCGCGGGTGTTTGTTGTGCACAAATCCTTTACATGAAACAAACCCTTTTAGACTATGGTGTAGTTCTAGAAAGGGTACCTTTGTTGTGTGACAATGAGAGCGTGGTTAAGCTTGCTAACAACCCGGTTCAACACTCTCGCACAAAGCACATAGATATTCACCATCACTTTCTTAGAGACCATGTTTCAAAGAAAGACATATCCTTAGAGGGAGTTAGAACCGAAGATCAATTGGCGGATATCTTCACAAAACCCCTAGATGAAAACACTCTGTGTAGATTGCGAAGTGAGCTTAATGTGCTTGATCTAAGTAACTTTGTCAAAAGGTGAAAGGGGGTTGTCTTTGCATTGCATTGTATAATATGCCATGTTTAAATTACGCTATGCTCATAGGCTTGTCAGATGTGGTTAAGATAACCGCCCTAAAAAGCGTGTGAAGAAGCTTACCCATGAGCAAACTTGACAAGCAACCTAGATTCAAATTCCGTAATGCATTGCATATGCATGTTTGTTGCTTTGTCGTTTCTTTTCAGTTTTGTTTTGAGCAACCGTTGTGTTCGTCCACCGCTAGGGGGAGCATTTGAGGCTCCTAATGGTTAAGGCCCCTAGTTTTGGTGGCCATATGTTGTCTCCTCGGGTTTTATTGCCTATTTTCTCTAAAAATGATATGTAGCCTATGGCAAAATATTTATAAAATTGAGGGCTTATGCAAGGATGCTCACACTAGGTTCCAACTGGTGTTTATTTGCCTCTTATTTGCGTTGGAACTCGGTTGTGAGAGGGAGCCGCAACGGAGATCTTTGAAACAAGCCATTATGCAGCATCGGACGCTGCATCGGACGCTGGCTCCAGCGTCCGATGCCCCCACTGTACACAGCCTCGGCTGGAACACTGTTGGCGTTGCGTCCGTTGTATCATCATCGGAGCGTCCGAGGCTCCATCGGACGTTGCCCAGCGTCCGATGCCGAGGCAAAGGACGCGTCCGATGTGATTTTGGTCATTTTGAAACTCTCTGGACAGGCATCGGCGCGTCCGATGTGATTTCATCGGCGCGTCCGATGCTCATTTAGCGGCGTTTTAGGGTTGTAACACCTCTGGTGTTTAAGCATGTAATTAACTTGACATATCATCATTAGCATCATTAATCATCTTGGTCATGATTTCATGTGTATGCATTTGCTTAGTGTATCATTTTATGTGATGTACCTCTATTGCAAAAACCCTTATTAGTCCACTTCTCCCTATAGGGGCAAAATGGTAATTTCACCTCTGTGCCTAGTTCTATGTAATTCTTGTTCAAATTTAGTGCCCGGATGTTTGTTGCTTTGATCAAAGTTCAAAAATCAGATTTGATTTGAGTTTCCTTTTGCAAAACCCTAAAATCCCAAATCCTGGATTTATTCCCTTTTTGATAACTTTTTCAAAATTCAAAATTTTGAGTTGGTTCAAAAAGCAAAGTTGTGAATCTGACCTAGAGGAACAACTTTGGTATTTACAGATTTCTATGTTTCTACATAAAATTTGAAGTAATTTCAAATTCATTCAAATTCCAGTTTTTGTCCCCTTTTCAGTTTTAAAAATTTATTCAAAAACTATTGAGTTTCAGAAAAAGTGTATATTAGCAAAGTTGTAGGTTTTGACAAATGGAACAACTTTCTTATATAAGGATTTTCAAGTTTTAGTTTGAAATCCAAAGTAATTTTGATTTGAATCAAAGTTGAAAAATGTTCCCTTTTCTGTTTTTGATTATAGTTCAAAAACTATTTGGAATTTGAAAATGTTGTTATTGACAAAGTTGTAGATCTCATTTTTCTGAACAACTTTGGTGTTTTGAGTTTTTGTCGCACAGTTCAATTTTTGAGAGTAATTTGCAAAATACAGAGATCAGCCAAAAGTCAAACCCTAAGGCCTAGCACTGTTCGTCCCCTACCTCTAGCCGGCGCAGTGCAGAGGGGGCCCCGGCCGTGGCCGAGCCTCCGGCGCTGCGCGTGCCGCGTGCCTGGCTGCTCCCCACGCGCCACCAACCTGCCGCCGCTGTCCCCCTGTTCCCTCCGCGCCCGCACGCGAGCGCTGACCCTCGCTCTCGGCCCCTACAGTGTCCAGCGCGCCGCCGCCGCGTGGCCATTGCCGGCCGAGCTTGCGCCCGAGCCTCGGCTGCATGCCAGCTTATCCGCCAGAGCGCAATCGAGTGCGCACGCCCCCGCAAACCTTACCCGCGTAACCCCGAGCTCTCTACCGTCCCATAGCCGCGGCTATATAAGCCGCCGGAGCCCCGAGCTCCGCATTCAACCCCGCCACCGTGGTCAGCCCACTCCAGACACTCCGCCGCTCCACCATCTAGCCCGAAAGCTCCGCCTTGAGCTCGTGAAGCTTTCCCACCCTTCAATTTCACCTTCCCCGCCTCCTATCGCCCGGCGTAAGCTCGCCGTCCCCATCTCCGGCGGAACACCGGTGAGCTCGGGTTCGTGAAATTCGCCGCCTCCGGCCATGATCATCCCTCACCGACCCCCGTGTCGTATTCCTTGGCCCCGCGCGACTCTAACCCGGCCCTTGCGGTCTCGTGTGTTGCGCAGGACCGCCGGATCGCCGGAGCGCCGCCGCGGTCGTCTTCTCCCTCGAGAACGTGCCGAGCCTCACCCTCGAGAACGAGTCGAGCCTCACCCTCGAGCCCTGCCTCCGACCCGTGGTAAGCATCCGAGCCTCCAAGTCACGCCTCGGGCAGAGGCTTGTTTTTCCGTCTCGCCCGAGCCCAAGCCTCGACGAGCGCATGCCCTCCGCTTCGCCCGAGCCCAAGCCTCGGCAAGCGCATGCCCTCCGCTTCGCCCGAGCCCAAGCCTCGGCGACGCATGCTCTCCGCTTCGCCCGAGTCAGGCCTCGGACGGAGGCTTACTTCTCCGTCTCGCCCGAGCCTCCGGGCCAGGCCTCGGACGAAGCTGTCGCTTCCGTCTCGACCGAGCCCGTCTCGACCGAGCCCCGCGCGATTCGCCCGAGCCCCGCGATTCGCCGAGCCCGGCCTAGAAGGAGCACAGTGCTCTTCTCTTTTTCTGAGAGATGTGAATAGTGTTCTGTTTTCTCTTTTTTGTATGATTTTCTGTGTGCATCCAAAAATTCTGAAATTTTTGTGGTAGACTCTTTATGCTCTGGAGTATTTTATAAAAATATGAAACTTGAGTTTTGTGCAAAGATTTAAAAATGTAAAATTCCCCTTTTAATTGAAAAATGGAGGTTTTGGTATTTTTGGAGAGTGATCTTTAACTCCAAAATTCTGGAGATAAATTTTTATGTGCTAGTTATGCCTTTCTGAGTCTCTGGTAAAATTTTGAAGTCTTTTGGAACAAGTTGATTTTTGAGCATTTATTTTAATTCTTGAATAGTGCCTTTTGTTAATTAAATGTCTAGAATTATTTGAACACCTTAATGACCTCCAAAAATTATGAAATTTGTTTTGCCATCTATCTACACCATAATGAACTTATGTGATTAATTTGGTAATTTTTGGAGCAACTTCATAAAATGACCTTTTAAATAAATTAGGAAAATAGAAAAGATGGATTAGGGTTGGTAATAAGTGATTGATGATGTGATCTTTGGATTGATTGATGTTCATAGACCCCTACCCTTTGGTCTATGATGTTTGGTTGATGCTTAGGATAATTATAATAAGGGCTAGTTTAATCAATATTGCTTAAGGAAGAAATGGTTACCTTTTATGCTCAACCTAGATTTCGACTATGCCTTGTTTAAGAGTAATCTAGAATCAGTGGAATTGTCTTGCACCATAAGTTCATATCATCATTCTCATGAGCATTCATCATTGCATCCGTATAGTTGACGAAGAAGGACCTGAAGTCGAGGTAGCCACCGAAGGATCTGTCCCCGAGGCAACCCCGAGCTCCGGCACCTACACCACCAACCCCGAGTCTGCTCTTTTTGCCATCCAAGGCAAGCCCCGGTGCATTTAACCCTTCCTTGAATTTATAAAGTGATTTCCTTAAATGCTTTTGAGTTAAATTATTGCATTAGGTTTATAGGAGTTGAGTGATATCCTAACTGATGCATTATCCACCTTGACCACGGATACACCCGAAGCCTGCTTTTCAAAAGTATTTGAAAAATGCTTAGCAATGCTTATTGAACTAGACTTTGCAATAAAAATGCCAATTTCAAAAGTGTGATCACTGAAAGAAAACTTTATGGGAATTTCTGGTTTACTCCCACTATTGGCTAAGTATCTGATCCGTACTTAGTCAAATAGGAAGGAGAGGTTGTCCTTGCGTACGGTGCCGTCATGTTGTAGTCCGGGACTCAACAGTTGACACCGACCGGGACAGGGTTGAAAAACCGACAGGACCTGTACTCTTGGGTTAGAGTCCCGAGGTGCTTGTCGCTGGCGGAAAAATGTAGGGACCATCCGTATGGGGGCCTGCTGGTCAAGACTTGTAACTATTCACATACTACGGAAAGCTCTGGCTCCGAGAAATCCATTATTGGACCGACAACCGCGCACTGGGAGTGGAGAGATGGCGGAAGTAGCATGTACCCACGTGGGTTAGAGTCCCGGATTGGAGTGGTGTACTGTACTTCCGGGTGGCGTAGGACCGGGCCCAATCTTGGAGGAATCGTGGTAGACGAGTTGGCATATGCAAGCTTGGGTGCTACATATGCAGTGTGAATAGGGATCCTCAGCTGAGTATTATTTATCCGGATTAACGTTGCTCCTCGGTTATGGAAACTTGGTCCACTGACTGTCAACGGAGAGTGGTTCTCAACTAGGAATGTTTTGAAATGTAAAATGAATCATGAATGATGAAGAATTGAGGAATATTGAATCTTTCAAAAATAAAATAAGGTTACAAAAATGTTTTTCTGCAAAATACTTGATCTTGCTGAAGCCTTACCTTGACTACCCTAAGCCTTCATTCCTGAGTCTTCTCCCTTTTCTTAGTCGGGTAAGTCTTGTTGAGTACCTTTGTACTCAGGGTTTTATTACCCATGTTGCAGGTATGGCAGATTCCTCAGTATGCCTTGGACCCTGCTGTGTGACTGTTGTTCAGGAAGAGGCCGACGAGGCCGACGAGTGATTATTCACCCTCGGGCTGGGTGAAGTATCTTTACCCTTCAGTTGTTGTCATGCGCTACTCTGCCAACTCTATCTATTTGAACTATGGTCTGTAATAACTTCACTTTGATTTTATGTTGAACCCTGGTTTGTAAAACTATTGTTATCTAAGTCTTCCGCTATTTACTCCGATGTTATTTGTCAAAATGTTCAAGAGATTGTAACTGAATTGTGAGATGATCCTGCGGACATCGGGCACTGATGTAGCCCAGTAGCGGAACCGGTCTTAATCTCTTGGCTGTACGGGTCGACTGTCAGTGGTTGACGGCGATCAGTGGGCCATGGGTTTAGGGCTGTTACGTTACAAGGATCTTCTCACTGGCTATCCGGTCCCACCCGTCATACCCGCCCTCTTCTTCCTCCTCGCGTCCACGCCCGACGCTCGCGTCGCCGCCACCCTAACCCTAACCGGAGCAGCCGCCGCGCCGTGCCCTCCTCCGAGCGTCCCTCGCCGCGCCGCCGCTCCGCTGTGTCCTTGCCGCCGTTCGCTGTGCCTAACCTCGCCGGCTGCAGCCGCTTCGCCGCACCACACCTCGCGCCCGCACCCGGGCACGCGCGCTCGCTGGAATCAGCCGGCCAAACGATCGCCGGTAATCAGATCCTTCTCGCCGGAGCTCCTCCTCGAGCGTCTCACCCTCTCCGGCGACTTGCTCCCCGACTGGCTGATCCTCTCCAGTGAGCAACCGCCCTCCTCCTCCATGCTCCATGCCTATCACATGCTCGATGAAATGCATAAATGGCCGTTCCACCATGATTTGACCCCGTTTCCACTCAAATCTTTTGCAGTCCCCTTTGGTGTGACGTGTGGGTGCCCGAACGTCAGTCCTTACTCCCTATTTGTTTTGGTTCAGGTAGCGAAGCTTTTTTTCCTCTCTTATCCAAATGCTTTGCTTCCATAGGACTTGCTCGCCTCTAGACTATATATGCTTATATATCCCCTCTCATCTCGCAGCGAGTCAGTGGCCGTGATCAGGTGACAGTTGGCAGTGATAGCTAACCCGGGGCCAAGCCCGCGGGTAAGGATCGAGGCCAAGCCTCGCGAGTGACAGCACCAGAGGGACCGTGATAGTGGGACATTCTTTGTCAGGGGTTTCAGTGTCAGTTGGTCTGTCCGCTTGTTTCAATGTCAGTGGTTCTTTCACCGGCAGTCCAGAGCTTCTCTCAGTACAGTTCCTTCTGTTCTTGTCAGCCATGCAGCGCTGCAAGAACATCGGTGGCGGTCCAGGGGACTCTCCTCTGCGTCCCCCCCCCTTCCGGTCAGCGGCCCGGGAAGGGGAAGCTGATTACGCGTCGGAAGCGCACCCGTCAGGAGAGAGAGAGGCCGCTCAGGCACAGGCAGTGGTCGATGCAGCAGAGCGAGCAGAGCAGGGAGGCAGTTCTGGAGGACTCAGGATCGAGGATTAGTTGTCCCCAGAGCAGCGCAGAGCCATAGAGCAGGTTGAGCGGTTCCACCACTCACCGACTGGCACGCTTATGGCTGCCGGTCGCCGGACGACGTTCACGTCTCCGGAAGTAGAGCCCGAGAGCTCAGGGCAGGGCCAGGCAGAGGCCGAGGCAGCAGAGGCAGAGGCACCAGAGGCCGAGGCAGAGGAGGAGGTCCCCGAGGAGGTTCCCCGGCGCCGGTCCACGCGTCGCAGGACAGCGGTGCCACCCCGGCCCGATGTCCCTCTGAGGGGAGCACGTGCTCCGTCGAGGCGTGCGCCCCCGCCGATCCCGCGACTGGACCTTCGGGCGGCCACCTGCTCCCAGATTCAGACTCTTCGCTTAGTGCCAGTTGAGCAGTGGTTTCCCCGAGAGAGGCAGCAGCAGGCCAGCGCAAACTTCTACAACGTGTTGCAGGAGGACTTTTACCAGGGCTATCGGAACGCCGATATTTGTCTTCACTCTCGGCGCGTGTGTCCGCTAGAGGCCGTGGTTACAGCAGCAAAAGAGCAGATCCGCCCCATCCTCACCTTTCTACCCGGTCTGGCAGACCTTCTGGGGCGGTCTGGCTCGTACATTGAGGATTGGGTCTTCCAGTTCTACGCCTCCCTTTGGGTGCACCCGGATAGAGAGACGATTGAGTTCGCATTCGACGGGGAGCACTACAGGTTGTTCTCGTCAGAGATCTAGAGTTGGTTTGGCTTGAGATACTCATAGACCCGGATCCATGACTTGTGCTACGACAGGACGGAGCCACCCCGCCGCCCTCACGGTGGTGCCCAGCCATCGACAGACTTGGTCCGCCCCTGCTTCACTGAGCCGTTCGGTGAGGGTTCGAGTCACGCGCCTAGGGATCTCACCCCTACGACTCGGATCCTCAACGAGGTTCTTCGGCGGACCTTGCTTCCCAGGGTTGGTTTCCGAGAGGGCCTCTCCAGACTACAGTTGTGGTTACTAGCTTACATGGTCAGGCAGCAGGAGTTCGACGTCTGGGACGTTATTCTTTGTGAGATGGAGGATACAGTGGCCGAGGGCATCAAGGCCCGGAGACAGCTACCTTATGCTCACTGGATCAACTATATCCTTTGGAAGGTAGCTGTCACTATAGGGGGTCGTCCAGCTGAGTCACTTACGCACTCCGCGATCGTGTTCCCCGCCTACAACATGAGTCAGCTTCTGGGACACGGTCGGGACCACAGGCAGCAGCACAACAGGATGCTCCGTCCACTTCATGACAGAGGCCTGAGGTTCCCGAGTCTGATCAGGAGCAGGACGAGGCCGTTCGGGCCCTCGCAGAGCAGGAGCTAGCAGAGCTCGAGCGTGGTGACACGTACGTCGCAGAGGACCCCACCGACAGCTCGGACGAGGACTAGCAGCTCCCGCCCCACTACCAGCCTCGAGCACACGACTCACAGGTCGGGACGTCTTGTACTGCTTCCTCCAACCCCGCACTTCTTGCAATATTAGCTCGGATGGAGGAGCAGCAGAGGACCGTCACCCAGGACGTTCAGCGATTAGCCCAGGAGCAGCAGCGTCTGGCATAGCAACAGGCCCTGGCATAGCAGCAGCCTCAGGAGCGTTCAGACGCCTGCAGCGTCAGATGATGGCTCTACAGCAGCAGACCTTGAGCTTCATGGAGCGTCTTGCCAGCGGACCGCCTCAGTGGCAGTGGCAGCAGCCTCCCCCACAGCACCAGATTCAGTGGCAGCCACCTGTCCCACCTCAGCAGCAGCAGCAGCAGTTTGGACAGCCACCGCCGTTTCCGCAGCAGCTCACGGGCCCCAGCTCTTCACAGTTTATGAGCTTCACCACTCCTCCGGGCGGGGCCCCGCTTTTTAGTCCACTGTGGACCGGTTTCACTCCCAGGCCGACCGAGTCTGTGTTTGCGACGACTACTTCTGTGACCTGAGACTTGTCGGCTACTTTCAGTGAGCTTACGGGCTTCCCTACGCCAGACCTGCCAGATCCCGCGCAGACGACGACGGCTCCAGTGACTTCTACCACTGAGACCCTCCCGAGCTCCGTCGTGTCTTCAGAGCAGACAGAGCCTGTGCAGTCTGAGACGACCATGATAGTTCAGCCTGAGTTGTCAGTTATTCCAGAGCTTCCGCACTCCGATACTCAGGTTGAAACCACTACTGAGACTGCGACAGAGACAGAGCAGGCCGAGCAGGCAGAGCAGACAGAGCAGGCCCAGCAGCCAGAGCCGTCAGAGCCGACCCAGACCGCTTCACCTCCACTACCAGCTCCACAGGGTCAGCAGGCTATCGGCACCACTTCTTCCGACTCCGAGGAGTACCTACAGCAGTTTGAGTTCTCTCAGCGCACTCCGGAGACTGCTCCTGGCTCGTCTGCACCACCTCCGCCCTCCGATGCTTAGTTTGGCGCTTGATGCCAAAGGGGGAGAGTGGCCGAGTATAGCGATAGGGGGAGCGATGTGAGAGGGTTTTGATGTCTTATGTTGTGTTACTTTCTCATACGCTCTTTACTTATCGCATTTTTTGTGCATATTTATGCTATATACTTATGCTTTGGACCTTTATGACACGTATGTGCTCACTATGGTATATGATATGTCATGTTATTTCGTTTCGCTCATTACTTGCGCTTAATTCTCACTTGGTTATGTATATGAGCCCTTTTACTATTGCACTTGTTATTCACTCTAACTTGTTGAGTGCAGGATGATGGCATGATATGTATGAGCTTGCCCCTAACCATTTTCTCTTATCCATTGCAAGTTCATACATGTCATGATTTAAAAACCTCTTCTCTCTATACTCGATCCCGTGTTGTCATCAATCACCAAAAAGGGGGAGATTGAACGCATCTTGGCCCCTAGTGGTTTCGGTGATTGGATGAAACACAAGATTACTGTGACTAACGTGTGTTTTGCAGAAACAGGATTGAGTTAGGTCACGGTAATGGCGACGATACGAGCATATGGAGTTCATGTCCCTGGCGATGGATATCGTTTCAGTTTTCAAAGGACGGACGACGAAGACGGTGGTAGACTAGGCTAAGTGTCATATGGTGTTGGAGGACACTTAGGTAGTCTTAGGTCTTTGTTTTTCCTTTGGCCGTACTATAAAGGGGAGCGTGAATCAGTAGCTTGACCTAGATGAGACTATTGAGGTAGGTGTGGTGCACACTTGTTATTTCATAGCCCTAGGTAGCTCAGAGTGATGCCTTAAGTCGAGTGGATCCAAAGTCATTTAGGCCGCGTCGCGATCCGAGTTGAGTCTGCCCTTGTAAAGGGCATCGGACGCTGGCCAGGTGGGCATCGGACGCGTCCGATGCTCATCCCAACTAGGGTTTAGTCTGGTGCGTGGCATCGGACGCGCCGATGTGTTCACATCGGACGCGCCCATGTCACTGTTCACGTGCACGTGAACTGGAGGCCGCATCGGACGCTGGCATCGGACGCTGAGGGCCAGCGTCCGATGGCCATGCAGAGAGGTTCCAGAGAGGGTAAATCCACATCGGACGCGTTCGATGTGGTGGCATCGGACGCTGCCCAGCGTCCGATGTCACTTTAACAGGTCTGACAAGAGGGTACAGTCGACCGTTGGTCGAGGTCATCGGCGCGTCCGATGCCAGGCATCGGAGCGTCCGATGACCCCGCAGAAATCCTGTCTTGAGCTGTTTTTGGATGGCCGGTTGGGGGAGTATATATACTCCTTCCCTCCATCCATTTGAGTGTTCTTGCCACTTCCATCTGCTGAGAAACACATTGTGAGTGTGAGATAGTGCAAGAGCCCTAGTGAGGTTGAGTGATTTGCTAATTGTGAGAATTAGACACCTCCTAGTGAGAATTGAGTAGCAAGTGTGCATCCATCCATCTCTTTGGCCTTGTGTTGGTCAAGTGAGAGTTCTAGCTTGTTACTCTTGGTGATCGACATCACCTAGACGGCTTGGTGGTGATCGTGAAGCTTGGAGAGCATCCGGTGGCATTGTGGATGACCCAATCAAGCTTGTGACCAGTAGTGAGCGATTCACCGGGCCGGAGTGGCGAAGAATCAGCTCGTAGTGAGCACTTGATCCTTGAGCGGATCAAGGGGGAGCGATACCCTTGCGCGGGTGCTCCAACGAGAATGAGGGGGTGTGCCGACACCTCGATACCTCGGCAAAAAGATCGTCGAGTCATCTGTACTCCTTTAAGTATGCATTTACTTTCAAGCAATTCAATTCCGCATTACTACTTGTTGTTCATTCTATATTGGATTGCTTTGCTAGAGTAGGAGTGGCATAGACTTGGTCTTTTGTGCGGTAGAATAAAAGGAAACACACTTCTAGGCACTAGGGGGTTAATTGGGGCTTGATAGGTTTTATTCTTGCAAGAAGTTTTAGAAAAGCCCAATTCACCCCCCCCCCCCTCTTGGGCATCTTGATCCTTTCAGATTGCTCGTGTCATTGAGCTACCTCACTAGTGGTAGATTCTTGTGACGCTCTTTGTGCGCTTGGTTTTGTGCCGATTAGCCACCGGGTCACCTAATGTTGGTCGACACAACGGGGAGTAGCGTGCCGGCAAGCACGTGAACCTCGGGATAAATCTTGGTGTCCTGTGTGCTTATTGTGATTGATCTTCATATTCACATCTTGGTGATTGGCTTCACAAGTGGGTTTCACCGATGATTGGTTATCTACGTGGCGATCCCAAAGGCTCGGTGAAATCTCCTCTATCTCACTCTCTTACTTTGTGTATTTACATCGAGCCATTTATTTGTGTACTTACTATTACTTGTTGTATAACATTTGTCGTATACCTTGTGTAATGATATTGTGATTAGTTTACATAGTTCTCTCTCTGCACACACTTGTTTATCTTAGACCTTCTTGATCATAGTTGTGCTAGAGCTAGTTTATTCTGCATTAGTTTCTAGCTCTAATTGCTTGTGTGCCATAGTTATATTAGGTAGAATTGTTGGATAGGTGGCTTGCAACACACTATTAGGCTAGCGCAAAAAAGCTTTGCCATTTGTTATACTAATAGTGTTTATCTAAGTAAATTTTGTAGATTTTTAATTAGGCTATTCACCCCCCTCTAGCCAATTTGGACCTTTCAAGTGGTATCAGAGCCGTGGTCACCGTTTGTTTGAGGCTTAACATCCTCCAGTGTTAAAATGGCTCAAATCAACTATATGGGGAAGCCACCACATTTTGACGGCACCAACTTCGATTGTTGGAAGAGGAAGATGTGTGCATTCACAAGAGGAATGAACAGAAAAATATGGGATGTGATTGAGCATGACTTTGCGGTAATTGATCCCACAAGTCCCACTCCTAGAGAATAAGAGAAAATTCAATGGAATGATGTGGCAATCAACTTGTTCTATGAAGCCTTTGATACAAAGGTGTTTGAGCAAGTCAAAGACCTTGAAAAAGCAAGTGAGATATGGGAGAGATTGGAGGAGGCCTATGAGGGCACCAAGGCAGTCAAGAGTGCCAAGCTATACATCCTCAAAGACAAGCTTGCCACCTTCAAGATGCAAGATGATGAAAGCATACCGGAAATGTTCCACCGGTTGCAAGTGATTATAAATGACTTGAAGGCATTGGGAGAAAAAGTGGAGGACAAGGACTTTTCTCACAAGTTCTTGAGATGCTTACCACCAAGGTTTGATACTTTGGTGACTATCCTAGTGAGAGAAGGATTGGACACGGTAACCCCAAACCAAGTACTAGGTGATGTGGTCACACAAGACACATACCGTGCGGAACAGGATGGGGGAGCCCAAGAGGAAGAAAAGAAGAAGAAGACCGTTGCATTCAAAGCTTCATCCTCCAAGAGCAAGAGCAAGGGCAAAGCAAAGAAGGAGGAAAGTGATGATGAAGCAAGCTCAAGTGGTTGTGAGATAGATGATGAAGAAATGGCTCTCTTTGTGAAGAGATTTGGCAAGTTCATGAAGAAGAAGGGCTATGGAGCAAGAAAGAGAAGAGAAGCAACCAAGAGCACAACCAAGAGATGCTATAGATGCAAGAGCAAAGATCACTTCATTGCGGATTGTCCATACTCTAGTGATGAAGATGTTGATGACCGCAAGAAGAGCAAGAAGAAGGACAAGAAAGAGAAGAAAGAAAAGAAAGAGAAGAACAAGGAGAAGAAGAAGGGTGGATCCTATGTCATAACATGGGATAGCGATGCTTCCTCAAGTGATGATGATGATTCTAGTGATGATGAAAGGAAGATCACCAAGAAGAAGGCTATGGCTAGTCTTGCTATCTCAAGCAAGCCTTCTATCTTCAACACTCCATCGACATGCTTCATGGCTAAGGCCACTAAGGTATCATCCGATGAGAGTGAAAGTGAGAGTGAGAGTGATGATGATGAGGAGTACTCAAAGGAGGACCTCATGAGCATGCTACAAGATGCTCACTCTTACATTGAGACTAAGAGGAAGGAGTGCAAAGAATTACGCAAGGCCAACAAGGCTCTTGAGCAATCCTTTGATGAGCTCAAGTCTACTCATGAGAGTCTAGAGGAAGCCCATGAGAAGCTTGATCAAGCTCACACTAGGCTTAAGGAAGCCCACTCCTCCCTCCTTGATCAAAGTAAGATTGAGGATGTTGTAGAGACTTGCAATGTAGGAGTTACATGTGATATACTTGATGAATCATTCTATGCTCCTATTATTGTTGCTCCCACCAACGCATCATCATCTAGCTCAACTAAAATGCCTACTTCTACTACATGTGATTCATCATTAGTGGTAGAAAATGAGAACCTTAAGAACAAGGTGTATGAGCTCACTCATGCTTTAGGCAATGCCTATGGTGGAGATGCCCACTTGCTAAAGTGCTTGGGTAGCCAAAGGTGTCCACTCAACAAGGAGGGACTTGGCTATACCCCCAAGAAGGGCAAGGCGGCTTTTGCTCCTCACAAGACTTGTTTTGTGAAGAGCAATGGTCGGTTTTGCCATAGTTGCAAGCAATCCGGGCATATAGAGCAAAATTGCTTTAACAAGAACAAGAATAAGAACAATGCTCATGTTTCATCCATTAGACTTGATTCTTGTTATATGCTTACAAAGGGCACTAATGGTGTGAAGACTAAGTATATTGGTGCACCCATGGTTAGCACAAAGAAGAAGGCAATTTGGGTGCCCAAGAGCTTGGTAACTAACCTTGGAGGACCCAAAAAGATTTGGGTACCTAAAAATAATTGATCTCTTTTGTAGGTGAACTATAAAGCGGGAGGAAGGCATTGGGTGCTTGATAGTGGGTGCACTCAACACATGACCGGAGATGGAAGAATATTCAAATCAATCAACACTAGTGGCAATGATCATGCGGACGCTATCACATTTGGTGACAACAAGAAAGGCAAGGTCAAAGGCTTGGGCAAGATTGCAATATCCAATGACTTGAGCATCTCCAATGTGCTATTAGTGGAATCTCTCAACTTCAACCTATTGTCCGTGGCACAATTATGTGACTTGGGTTTCAAATGCATATTTGGGGTTGATGATGTGGAGATAGTGAGTGTTGATGGAAGTGACTTGGTGTTCAAAGGATTTAGATATGAGAACCTTTATTTGGTGGACTTTGATGCAAGTGAAGCTCAATTGACAACATGCTTATTCACCAAATCAAGTATGGGTTGGCTATGACATAGGCGCTTGGGACATGTTGGAATGAAGCAACTAAAGAGGCTAGTGAAGCATGACATGGTTAGAGGACTAAAAGATGTTCACTTTGAGAAAGACAAGCTATGTAGTGCATGTCAAATGGGAAAGCAAGTTGGAAACACTCATCCCAACAAAGGAATGATGAGCACTACACATGCACTTGAGTTGTTGCACATGGACTTGTTTGGACCAACTACATATGCAAGTATTGGGGGAAACAAGTATGGCTTTGTGATAGTGGATGATTATACAAGATACACATGGGTCTTCTTTCTCGTTGACAATAGTGAAGTGTTTGGCATATTCAAAACCTTTGTCAAGAGAAGTCAAAATGAGTTTGATAGAAGAATCAAGAAAGTGAGAAGTGACAATGAAAGTGAGTTTAGAAACACAAGAGTTGATGAGCTATGTGATGAATTTGGAATCAAACATCAATTCTTGGCCAAGTATACACCTCAATCCAATGGGATAGTTGAAAGAAAGAATATGATACTCATTGATATGTCAAGATCCATGCTTAGTGAATACAATGTGAGTGATTCTTTTTGGGCCGAAGCAATCAACACGGCATGCTATTATAGCAACCGGCTCTATTGTCACCCTCTTTTGAAGAAGACACCATATGAGCTCCTAAATGATAGAAAGCCCAACATTGCTTATTTCCGGGTCTTTGGGTGCAAGTGCTACATATTGAAGAAGGGCACAAGACTTGGCAAGTTTGAAAATAAGTGTGATGAAGGGTTCCTACTTGGTTACTCCACTACAAGCAAGGCCTATAGAGTATGGAACAGCATATCAAGAATAGTTGAAGAAGTCCATGATGTTGAGTTTGATGAAACCAATGGATCACATGAAGAACAAGACAACCTAGATGATGTGAGAGGAACACAATTGGTGGAAGCCATGAAGAACATGGACATTGGTGATATTAGGCCAAAACAAGTGATTGACATCGAAGATGACAAAGATCAAGTGCTCTCTCCTCCAACCATGCATGGCAATAATGTTGCAAGCTCTAGTGGTTCTCAAGATCAACATAATGCTAGTACAAGTGCAAGTGCTCAACCGCAACAAGTGCTCGAACCAACACACATTGCAAGAGATCGTCCTTTAGATCAAATTGTTGGTGATATAAGAAGAGGTGTGCAAACAAGATCAAGATTGGCATCATTTTGTGAACACTACTCATTTGTATCATCTATTGAGCCAACCAAGATTGATGAGGCTTTGATGGATGTTGATTGGGTGAATGCAATGCATGAAGAGTTGAACAACTTCACCCGCAATGATGTTTGGGAGTTAGTGGAAAGACCAAAGAACACAAATGTCATTGGTACAAGATGGGTCTTCCGGAACAAGCAAGATGAAGATGGCATTGTTGTAAGGAACAAAGCAAGATTGGTTGCACAAGGATACACTCAATTGGAAGGCATTGACTTTGGGGAAACCTATGCATCAGTTGCTAGATTGGAGGCCATTAGAATTCTACTTGCATATGCTTGTTCTCACAACATCAAGCTCTATCAAATGGATGTCAAGAGTGCTTTTCTCAATGGATTCATCAATGAGCTAGTGTATGTTGAGCAACCTCCCGGATTTGAAGATTTAAAGAAGCCCAACCATGTATACAAGCTTAAGAAGGCATTATATGGGTTGAAACAAGCACCAAGAGCATGGTATGAAAGATTGAGGGATTTCTTGTTAGCAAAAGGATTCAAAATTAGAAAGGTTGACACCACACTCTTCACCAAGAAGATTGGAAGTGACTTGTTTGTGTTGCAAATCTATGTGGATGACATTATCTTTGGATCAACCAACCAAGACTTTTGTGAAGAGTTTGGAGAGATGATGGCTAAGGAGTTTGAGATGTCTATGATTGGAGAGCTTAGTTACTTCCTTGGGCTACAAATCAAGCAAATGAAGAAAGGCACATTTGTTAGTCAAGGCAAGTACATCAAGGACATGCTCAAGAAGTTTGGGTTAGATGAAGCAAAAGCAATAACCACTCCAATGGGCACAAATGAACATTTGGATAGTGATTCTAGTGGTGACATGGTGGATCAAAAGATATATCGGTCAATGATTGGAAGCCTACTCTATGTGACCGCATCTAGGCCGGATGTCATGTTTAGTGTGTGCATGTGTGCAAGGTTCCAAGCTTCACCAAGAGAAAGTCATTTGAAGGCAACCAAAAGAATATTGATATATTTGAAGCACACTCCAAATGTTGGACTATGGTATCCCAAGGGCTCTCAATTTGAATTGATTGGATTCTCGGATTCCGATTATGCGGGATGCAAGGTGGATAGAAAGAGCACATCGGCATTTGTCAATTGCTTGGAAGATCACTTGTCTCATGGTCATCAAAGAAGCAAAATAGTGTTGCACTCTCTACCGCCGAAGCCGAATACATATCCGCGGGTAGTTGTTGTGCACAATTGCTATGGATTAAAGCAACATTGCAAGATTATGGAGTCAAGTTTGGACAAGTACCATTGCTTTGTGATAATGAGAGCGCCGCCAAAATAGCCACCAACCTGGTTCAACATTCAAGAACAAAGCACATTGACATAAGGCATCACTTCATTAGAGATCATCAAGCAAAGAAAGACATATCTATTGAGAGTGTAGGCACCGATGATCAACTTGTTGATATCTTCACCAAGCCACTAGATGAAAGAAGGTTTTGCAAGCTAAGGAATGAATTGAATATCCTAGACTTCTCCAACATGAGTTGAATGCACCCCCACTTATGACATGCCTCTCCTCCATGAAAGCAAAGGTGAAATTGTTTGTCATGTGCATTCATTCTTATTAGGTTATGTTCTAGTTCATATAGCCATCACATTGCTTATTTAGGCTCATTCATGGTAAATCAAATGAATTTGAAGTCCATATGGTACCACTATTGCTACTATGTTTGACTTGATCTAGTGGTAACATATAACTTGTTTGTGAGCTTATAACTCTAGCGTTTGGTCTAGTAAGTGAGCAATAGGTGTTTAACCAACGTGAGTAAGATAACCATTGTAAGATGTGTGAAGAAGCTTACTCTAGAGCAAACCGTGTTAAATATCTTATGCTCATGAGCTAGATTAAGCCATAACTTGACTTAGTTTGATCCCCACATATGAATCTCATGATACAAAGGTTGTCTCCTTTCATTAAAACTTGCCCCACTTTTATGGTAATTGTTGACAAAGGGGGAGAAAATGATGACAAAGATAATATGAAGGAGAAATGCTAAAGATAAAAAGAGACATGCTAAGTGAACCTTCAAATGGGATAGGAGCATACAAATAGGGGGAGTAAGCTCATAAACATGTATGTTGCATTTGAAATGTGCATATTCATATGTTTGATTGCAATGCATAAGCTACTTATTTTGATATTCATGCATATGTGGTGAATGCTAGTGTTAGAACATGATTGATGATATGACTCACTAGCATGAATAAGATGATAACTAGACATACTTGTTTTTAAGTGGTTCAAGAGCCTTATTATTATGATGATCTCACGGGGTTCTTGAGTTTTGATGTATGTCTAGTGACAAATGATGCTAAGGATGGTTTAACATGTGCACTCTGATTGGTATCACGCTTCAAAGGTCCATTCTTATGCCTTAGCATCATCATTGGTAGTATTGCTCATCCATATTTCATAATCATACATATGTGCCAAATTTAGAACCAAACTCTATAGCACATATGTAGGGGGAGCTAATACTATCAATGTGGTTACTCAAATTTAAAATACATATCTTTGTATAGGTTGTCGTCAATTACCAAAAAGGAGGAGATTGAAAGCCCTAGTTTGGTTTTGGTTAATTGATGAAACCTATTTGGTCTAATCCTATTGCTAAGCATGTGTGTAGCTTATAAGAAAGGATTGTGAAAGGACCTTGATGTCGCCTAGAGGGGGGGTGAATAGGCCTGTTTAAAATCACAGCTCAAAACTTTGTTAGAGATGCCCGGCACTACCGCCCTAAGCCCGGAACTGCCGCACCCCGGCACTGCCGGCCTCAGCCCGGTACTGCCGCGCCAACAAACTGCCCGAGCCTGCAATTCAAAAACTAGCCACAGGAAATCAATTCTATATGAATAGAAGTGTTGCTCTTGGTTTCCTGAACCGGCAGAACCAACTCAACCAAGCCAAATATGTTGTATGAAATAGATCGGGGCCAAATCCTAGAATCAATCACAAGCTCACAAGTATGATGAATGAACACAAGTAAATACAAGAGACAAGTGATTTATCCCGTGGTTCAGCTCGCCACCAAGGCTTGCCTACCTCCACGTTGTTGAGGATGACCACTTAGGTCAAGAGCTTTGCAACTCTTCCTCGGTCTCAAGTCAAGGAACCAAATCCTTGAAGTGAGGGGTAATTCTACTAGCTCCACAAGAGGATTACAAACTTCCCGCTGCTCACCACAAGCACGGGAGCTCGCCGGGCGACGCCTAGCCGTCTAGAAGGCTTCACCTCCAAGAGTAAAAGATGCACAACGAAGATCGACGAAGCCCGACAAGTGCTCAAGGTTTGGAAGGCTCTAATCTGCTCTCTAGCTCTTAATCACACAACCCCAACACTTAATCATGCACTAAGCATGTCACTCTCACAAGAGAGGGTTGGGGAGAGCTCTCAAATGGCTTGGGATGTGTTAGAAGTGAACTGAGCATCAGCAGCAGGTTCTGGAGGCGTGGGGTGGGTATATATACCCCCCACACCCAAAACTAGTCGTTGGAGGTCAGAAACTAGCCGTTACTGGCTGTACAGGCCCGGCACTGCCGCACTTATCCCGGCACTGCCGGGGAGCGGCACTGCCGCTCGACAGAGCGGCACTGCCGCAGCTCCCTGAGACAGCACAGGAGACCTCACGAAAAACGCCATAACTTTTTACTCCGAACTCCGATTTTAGTGATCTTGGACTTTCCGGAAAGCTTGTTTCGAGGGCTATCCAACCCTACAGAGAACAAGCCCAAGATCAACAAGTGCAGGTGCAGTGCTAAGTGTTTTCTCTCATGTTAACACTCGGGTTCGGTTAGTTTGAGCACTTGAGACTTGTCTATGATTCGTATTGCATCCCCCTTGATAGTACGGCATAACTATACTCAAGACAAAGAAAATATAACCATTTTAACCACTTGAGTCTTCAATGTCTTCATATGCCATTTCTTCTTGATATCACTTCGAAAGGGGTTGCAATCATCTTTGTCTCCTTTCTTTGAGCAAACACACCTTGAGCATGTGACTTGAACCATTTCCACACATATGAGTTCAATCCATGGCTTCAAGTCACTTCCACTAATGATTTGATCCTCAACACAATATGAATCCTCATAGCTTGATTAGTACCTCGACTCAATGCAAGTACTCTCTTCTTCACCCTAGCCATAGTACTTCGGTCTCTTGACCTTCACCGTCGCTTAGTACCTCGAAGCCCTTTCCTTGCTATCTTCACCTTATCAAGCCACACTCAAGTCACATCATATTGAGCATCCATTGAAAACCATTTCTTCAATATTGTGATCCTTGCTTGAACATCTTGTAGATATGCATGTTGAGATCAATCAAGCTTTAGTTTGACTCACATAGAGACATATATGGATCATCATTAATATGGTCAAGCCAATTCACGATTCCTAATATCCTCTCCTTTTGGCTTGACACTCAACACTCACTTCAATCTCCATCTTCATACTTCTAGCTTGATCAAATCAATGCAAAGTGATTCTCCAAACATTTATCCATACAAGCAAACCAAAGTAGAGAATGACTTATATCCAATATGAGTTGTGTCCTTTGTCATTTCAACTTTGCTTGCCATTTACTCACTTATGCATTCTTGATTCATTCTTCAACCTTGATCAAAGCTATTTCACTATCAAACTCTTCTCGCTCATGAAAAGCAACCCATTGTTGAGACCATTCCAAAATCATCAATCCATGTCTCACTTGTCATTTGCCAAATATGCTTGCTTTCTCATGATGCCATGATATCCCACAACATAGAAGCCATATCATCAACTCTATTTGCATTGTTGTCTTTTGCTTGAACAAGATTGTTTCCATGATCTTCCAATACAACAATACACAATTTTGGCCTTCATTTCAACACTATGTGGAATATCATCAAGTTTGCTTTTCTTGTTGAACCTTTGATACACTTAGCAAACTTGTTAGACCTTTAATTATGTTGTCACTCAATTCACCAAAACCCACTAAGGGCTAGATGCACTTACAATCTCCCCCTTTTTGGTGATTGATGACAACACAATTAAAGCTTACAAGAGATTGATAAACATTAAGATTTTGAATCCTATGATATAGTGAGCTCCCCCTAAATGTGTGCATTGAAAGGAACTTCAAATTTTGGCTTCAAATGCCAAATGCACATATTTAAGACAAAGTGTGGAAACTCTCTTAAATCTTAGCATTCATGGGGTGCAAGGTGTCAACATGATAACCGTGATGCTCATGAGACAGTTCATGCACTCAGAGATTGCTGGCCAGCAGAGAGCGGCACTGCCGCACCAGAGAGCGGTACTGCCGCACCTGCCTGAACAACACTAGAGAATACAAGCACCACTCACATGAATGTCACACACTAGCATAAATTGTCCCTATCAAGAGCATCAATTTAAACTATCCTTGCACTCACCACATAATTTTGAACTTATATGCCTCTCCTTTACCCCTTTCCATCCTCATATCAATCTCTCTTCCCTTACAATGTCCCCCAAAATTTCTCCCCCTTTGGCATTAATCTCCAAAAAGGATCTCTCCACCAAAAGAAAGAAATGATGGTAGACAAGTGAGGGCTAGAGGTAGGTAAAAGTTTAGCATATATGATTTCTCTTCTATGTTTTTCTACCAAACAAAGTATGCAACACTTTAAGTCAAGATTCTCAAGAGGTTAGCATATTTAGCTCATACCTCACATAGGTGACATAACATGAGACAAACTCACATAATCACCACAAGAGGTATCAACCAAATATCTAACTCATTCTCTAATCGTCACCATAAGAACAAACTCATGGTGCGACTCAAAATATTGCATACACATGCACACTCTAGCATGTAAGGGCCTAGATGCACAAAGGTAATACGAATGTTCATAGAGTGATATACCTTTGTTCTAAGCCTCATAATCTCCACCATGATGATGATTTTGAATTTAGTGCTTTGATGGGCCTAGCATTTCATTAAGAAAAGGATCTCATTTGTGCCCATCTCTCCTTTTCATCATCTTCAAGGAGACATTTCAAACTTGTGCTTCATCTTAGTTGAAAGTCCATTGCTAGCTCTTGTTGTCATTTTGAGATACCAATTGAAGACAAATTTCTTCATACACCAATTGAAAGGTTATCCACCAATATCAATTGAAATATGATCTTCATAGTTTGACACCAATGGAAGGAAACTTCACAAGTTGATGCCAATAGGAATGGATGCTTGTATCTCATAATATCACCTAGATGTCGACCTAGGGAATGCTCACGGAGACAAGAAATAGCATTAAATTGCACAAGCTATAGTTTTACAACTAGTGACCATTTGAATGTGGAAAGCATGTGGATCACTAATTGCAAAACCTCATAACATAAACTAAATCCCCCTTATTTGATAGTGCATACATATGTATGTGGAAAGCAAAACATATGCACTTTTGGTCAAATAAGTCTAAATAAGGGAAATGAGGCTATATTATGGAGAGTAGCTACATAAGAGTTAAAATTGCAATCCAAATGAATATGAGAGATAACATTACTATTTTGGATTGATTTGGCTATGTAGCATACCTATGAGAAACTCATTCTCACCAAGAGACTACACAAGTTCACTAGAAGAAAATGTTAGTCTCAAAAGACATAAGACATAGAATAGACTCCCCCTTAATATGTGCATCAAGTACTCGAACTACTTGTGAAATGCACTTGAATCACTTTAAGAGTCTAGAGGAGTTCATGCTATATCTTGGTCAAGGCACACCAAATTTGCAACAATTGAAATTATGCCAAAGAGAACATACCACCACTTAGGTAGAGAGATCACTACATAGATTTTCATTGATATGACCATCATAAGTGAGACTTGATGATATGGATGGCCATAGTTTTTCACTTGATGATTCATGGTGAATTTAAAGCTCTTGTGATCATCCAATATCCACATTAGGTTCCTAGTTCTTTCTCTACCTAAAGCAACTCACATAGAAAGCAAATGGTAAAGTTCATGAAATTTGCAAATTATGAACTAGGAGTTACCACTCTTGTTGATGAGATCCTGGGTGATTAATGGGATGGATCCAAGTGACTTGATGAGCTTTAGATGGAGAATTAGCAATGAACATCCATTCTTCACTTCTTTTCTCCAACTCACATAAATATAGTTCCTCCAAAGGATTGGGGCATCCGACAACAAAACTAGGAGCATTCACTTTATAAAGACTGAGACCTCCAAGAATAATCTTTGGAGCACTCAAAGATTCCATTGGAACTATCCATCCTCCTTTGAAGTTCTTCTTTCTCCAATGTTTGAGATTACACAATCTGAGCTTGAGAGAGAGCATTTTGTCTCATGAGATAGAAAGTAAACTCCCCTTCAATTTGTGCATACAAGAGTACACAAAGCACACTTATGCACATCAACAATGAGGTCAAAGGAGAAGTCTACACTATGTTCAAACTCATTTCAAACTCCTTCAAGATGCTTGCAATCCAACTTTTCAGATTCTGTTTTTCTTGGAGAAAAATTCATATCTCTCAGACCATTAAGCCAATATACATGAAATTTGGTAGAAATGTTCATCTATGAGTCCTCTAACTGCTGTCAAAATTTCAGCCCATTTGGATTCCATTTGATCAGTCAAATCTATTTTCTACCAAAACTGCTCAAGTCTGAAACTGCAGTGCTGAGGCTGACAAAATTCAACTGAAACTGATTTTCTTCTAAACCAAACTGCATCCCAACTGTACAACAACAAGTACTAGATATATATAGCATGCTCACAAAGTTTCAGGTCAATTCATCAGTGTTGGAACCTCCAAATCCATGCTTGAAAGCAGCTAGCTCAAAATTTCAGATTTCTAGACAGATTTGATAATTTTTACAATTCTTCTCTTCTTGTCCAATAATGAGGTGGTTTTGGCTTAGAACACTCACAAGATGTCATTACCATTCAGTCCTCTTGTCAATGATTGAAGTCTTGTGAATTCTTTTAATATAGCATATCCAACTCAACCTCAACATCATGCTCTGGGTCCACAAAATGGACTGTTGTCAGCTGCTGTGTGTGGAGGTGTGCAGCAGTGCTGCTCATGGCGCAGCAGTGCTGCCCGTGGCCCGGCAGTGCTGCTTGCACATCACCAGTAGGTTGTAGATTATCTTCAACATGAGGAGCCTCCACATCTTGAGAGTGAGTCAACACACTCCGACATCTACCAACCTCATCTTGCTTTAGGTGAAGAGTAACCTTTAGGCTTGTGATGCATCCAAATGAATAAGCACAACCTCTTCTTATTGATTTCCTATGAATAAGCTCAACACAAGAGGTATTAGTAGCACAAGCACTAGTTTCTCATTTAGTAACCCTTTATGCGTGGAAGGCAAATGGGCTACCAAAATAGAGAAACCTCATAACATGGACTAAATCTCCCTTAATGCCACATGCACACTCTTTTGAGTAATGGAAGTGTGAATGTGCATGGTTGGTCATTTAAGTCCAGGGGGCAGATTTAAGCCATATTATGGTGAGTGGCTAATCATAGACGAATCAACCCAAAATTAACTAGAGAGAACACATCACATAGTTTTGGATTGATGACATTGATATGATAGCACACTCCATTTGAGAAACACATTCTCATTTAGTGAGACTACATAAATCACTTAGAGAAATGGTTAGTCTCACAACTCTAGTCATAGAGTAAATTCCCCCTTTTATAAGTGCTCTAAGTATTTGAATTTCTCACATAGCACTCTATCCATTTAAGAACATGGAATTTTACTCTATGTCTAGGTCATGGCAACAATAGAATAATCAAATTTAACTTATGCCAAGAAATACTCACAACCATTTGAGCATGTAGATGGCCATAAGATGAGAATGAGAATTTGCCAATCTACCATATGACAAGATTTCATCAAGTAGAGAGTTCTTGAGATTTGAGTGATAAGTGCTTCTACTTGAGCTTTCTTGAAATTTTTGGTTTAAGGTCCACAAAGAACACCAAGTCATGTATGTTGCTTGTTGTGATTGATCAATTCAATTCCAATCATACTTTTCTTCCATGACCAACAACCAATACATATCCTCAAGTGCTTTCTTTCCCTAAGTGACTACACAAGACACAAAGAGATAAGATTTGAAATAAATTGCACTTGAGATTTAGTTGTTACCACCCTTCTTGAAATATAATGGATGAGGTGGCTTCTTCATCTTCACTTTGCTTATCATCATGTTGTAGACTTCATCCATGGCTTGGACTTATCTCAGCCACTACTATCTGCATAGGGGCGGCACTGCCGCTCTGAGGCGCGGCACTGCCGCTCTGAGGCATGGCACCACCATATCAGAGATGTCAGCGGAATTTGGTGCAATAGTAGCTTGAGGATCTCCTATCTTTGTACCCCAAAACTTCTTGTGGTCTTATATCACCAATGGGCATTTTCTTGATTGTCTCACAAAGTGGTTCCTCATTACCTACAACATGAATAAGATCTTGCTCTACTAGAGAGCCATTAAAAGCATCATATGAAAGATGATTCATTTGAACTCAAAGTACTCTAGCCACTCCTAATAATTCATAAGCATACACATATTTGTGAACTACTAGAGACTACACAAGTCAAGTGGCTAGCTAGCAAGGGTTAGGTACTTGTTACCGAGATGAGTATGAAGTTAGAGATATATCCATCAATTCATCCTTGGGTCAATCTTGATAGAATAGTCAATATTAATAAGATTGATAGCTTGAGATGATATTTTCAATAAAAGTTACTCAAGCACCCCAAGGCTTCATATCACCTTCAAGTACCTACAACACTTATTAAGCACAATTTGGTACCCATACCAAGATGGGTCCATCAAGGTTAGTCACAAGAGACTTAGGCACCCAAATGGCCTTTGTGCTAGTATATGGTGAACCAATCACCTTTCTAGCACAAGTGTCATTTTTGGGCCTCCTAAGCAATTTTGAATCAATTGACAAGTTTGGCTTAAGAGTGTTACCCATGGGACACTCCACACTTAGGTGTCCCTTTCCTCTACAAGTGTAGCATAGGTGTGTCTTGTTATTCTTAGCCTTGTTTTCTTGCAATTTGCTTGCTACCTTGCTACTGAGCCTCTTTCTTGATGATATCAAGCCTTTGTCCTTCATGTAGGGGCATGATGCAATTTCATGACCCTTCTCATTGCACTCATAACACTTCCTCTTACTTCTTCTTGTCTTCTTGTTTGGAAGTGTGGCTTGGTCATCAACCTTGTTGGAACACATCGAGGCATTGTGTCCCATGTTGGAGCACTTGACATGATCCATATTGTTCTTCTCTTGAATCTTGCTCATGCCCTTCTCTTCTTTCTTGGTGGCCTTGGGAGCTTTTCTGTTTTGCCCAAGTGCGGTACTTCCGCGTTTGTGCGCGGCACTACCGCGTCGCGGCACTTCCGTGGGTGGGCGCGGCACTTCCGCACTATGGACAAAATACACTTTTCCAACATGCTCCTTGGCTTTGCCATTGTCGGACTTGTGACCTTGTTGATGGGGTTTCATGCATGCTGCAGTTGATCCCTTCTCAAGCTTCTTCACCATGTCTTCACGGTTATCTTGAGAAGGTTGAGCAATGCACTTGCCCTTCAATTGAATCAAGTCCTTGAGCCTTGCAACCTCTTCTTTAAGTTCATCATTCTCTTGCACAATGAGGTCATCACAAGACTCTACAAGCACATTCTCAACACAAGACATATTTCCTTGCGAACAACAAGGGTTAGCATGAGATAAATCAAATTGAACTTGTGTACATGTGCACTTGTGAGGTTGGAAGGATTTTACCGATGTTACCACAACCTCATGACTGATTTCTAGCATGATATGAGAATCCATAAGCTTCTCATGAGAGCACAAGAGCTCATCATGATTTTCTTGCAATGTCTCATTCTTGCTAGTGAGCTTTTCCACTTTGTCCTTGAGCATATAATTTTCATCTTCTAATTGAGAAACACAACATAGAGAGTTAATAGTACAAGTTTGCTCAATTGACAAGTTTTCATACCTTTCAACCAAAGTAGCATGAGAGCACTTAAGCGTTTCATGCCTTTTGGTCAACTTCTCCAAGCATTTGATCTTTTCGATGAGAAAATCTTCTTGCTTGTGAAGTGCTTCTTCTTGCTCATCAATTTTATCTATGAGCTTGAGCACCATCAACTTGTCTTTCTTGCTTAAGAGTGCAAGGAGTGGATCAAGCTCATCATCATCATCATCACTCTCATCTTCACTTTCACTTTCACTTGAACTCTCATTCTCACTTGCCACATTCTTCTCTTTCTTTGCCATGAGACCCATATGAGAAGTGGCATAGAGAGTTGAGCATCTCGGTGAAGTGGACTCATCATTTGGCCTCCACCGATCACACTCTTCTTCTTCCTTAAAAATGTTAGTCTCACAAGAACTAGAGGAAGTAGAAGTACCATATGTAAAAGCATATGTTGGTGTGAGAGTGGATGAGTCATGATCACCTAAACCTTTTGAGAGAATCACTTGAGGCTCTTTATTTGTTGGTGAAGTTGAGCACTCCTCAAGTGATTCCTCTAATGAGAGCAACCTCTCATCACATTTGGACTTATCATATCTTTCTTTGAGTGTGGTCCAAATGAGATGAGCATCCTCAAGTGGTTCACCATCTCCAAATATGACGGCATCAAGTACATCTTCACTCAAGGCACTAAATAAGACATTAGTAGCTTGAGCATTGAGTTGTAAGCATTTCACTTCCTCTCTAGTTAGATAGTCCAAATCATCACTAGGAGGTGAAATGCTCACATCTACAATCTGCTCGAGTTGAGGACCCATGGCCCTAAAAACATCAAGTATACTAGCAGACCAAGATGTATAATTTGAGCCATCGGAAAGTAAAAGTTCTAGAGATACTTCCTCACTTGTCGACATCGTCTCTCAAGGCGGTTAAGCCCGTAATTGAGAGCCCAGGCTCCGATACCAATTGAAAGGACCTTGATGTCGCCTAGAGGGGGGGTGAATAGGCCTGTTTAAAATCACAGCTCAAAACTTTGTTAGAGATGCCCGGCACTACCGCCCTAAGCCCGGAACTGCCGCACCCCGGCACTGCCGGCCTCAGTCCGGTACTACCGCGCCAACAAACTGCCCGAGCCTGCAATTCAAAAACTAGCCACAGGAAACCAATTCTATATGAATAGAAGTGTTGCTCTTGGTTTCCTGAACCTGCAGAACCAACTCAACCAAGCCAAATATGTTGTATGAAATAGATCGGGGCCAAATCCTAGAATCAAACACAAGCTCACAAGTATGATGAATGAACACAAGTAAATACAAGAGACAAGTGATTTATCCCGTGGTTCAGCTCGCCACCAAGGCTTGCCTACCTCCACGTTGTTGAGGATGACCACTTAGGTCAAGAGCTTTGCAACTCTTCCTCGGTCTCAAGTCAAGGAACCAAATCCTTGAAGTGAGGGGTAATTCTACTAGCTCCACAAGAGGATTACAAACTTCCCGCTGCTCACCACAAGCACGGGAGCTCGCCGGGCGACGCCTAGCCGTCTAGAAGGCTTCACCTCCAAGAGTAAAAGATGCACAACGAAGATCGACGAAGCCCGACAAGTGCTCAAGGTTTGGAAGGCTCTAATCTGCTCTCTAGCTCTTAATCACACAACCCCAACACTTAATCATGCACTAAGCATGTCACTCTCACAAGAGAGGGTTGGGGAGAGCTCTCAAATGGCTTGGGATGTGTTAGAAGTGAACTGAGCATCAGCAGCAGGTTCTGGAGGCGTGGGGTGGGTATATATACCCCCCACACCCAAAACTAGTCGTTGGAGGTCAGAAACTAGCCGTTACTGGCTGTACAGGCCCGGCACTGCCGCACTTATCCCGGCACTGCCGGGGAGCGGCACTGCCGCTCGACAGAGCGGCACTGCCGCAGCTCCCTGAGACAGCACAGGAGACCTCACGAAAAACGCCATAACTTTTTACTCCGAACTCCGATTTTAGTGATCTTGGACTTTCCGGAAAGCTTGTTTCGAGGGCTATCCAACCCTACAGAGAACAAGCCCAAGATCAACAAGTGCAGGTGCAGTGCTAAGTGTTTTCTCTCATGTTAACACTCGGGTTCGGTTAGTTTGAGCACTTGAGACTTGTCTATGATTCGTATTGCATCCCCCTTGATAGTACGGCATAACTATACTCAAGACAAAGAAAATATAACCATTTTAACCACTTGAGTCTTCAATGTCTTCATATGCCATTTCTTCTTGATATCACTTCGAAAGGGGTTGCAATCATCTTTGTCTCCTTTCTTTGAGCAAACACACCTTGAGCATGTGACTTGAACCATTTCCACACATATGAGTTCAATCCATGGCTTCAAGTCACTTCCACTAATGATTTGATCCTCAACACAATATGAATCCTCATAGCTTGATTAGTACCTCGACTCAATGCAAGTACTCTCTTCTTCACCCTAGCCATAGTACTTCGGTCTCTTGACCTTCACCGTCGCTTAGTACCTCGAAGCCCTTTCCTTGCTATCTTCACCTTATCAAGCCACACTCAAGTCACATCATATTGAGCATCCATTGAAAACCATTTCTTCAATATTGTGATCCTTGCTTGAACATCTTGTAGATATGCATGTTGAGATCAATCAAGCTTTAGTTTGACTCACATAGAGACATATATGGATCATCATTAATATGGTCAAGCCAATTCACGATTCCTAATATCCTCTCCTTTTGGCTTGACACTCAACACTCACTTCAATCTCCATCTTCATACTTCTAGCTTGATCAAATCAATGCAAAGTGATTCTCCAAACATTTATCCATACAAGCAAACCAAAGTAGAGAATGACTTATATCCAATATGAGTTGTGTCCTTTGTCATTTCAACTTTGCTTGCCATTTACTCACTTATGCATTCTTGATTCATTCTTCAACCTTGATCAAAGCTATTTCACTATCAAACTCTTCTCGCTCATGAAAAGCAACCCATTGTTGAGACCATTCCAAAATCATCAATCCATGTCTCACTTGTCATTTGCCAAATATGCTTGCTTTCTCATGATGCCATGATATCCCACAACATAGAAGCCATATCATCAACTCTATTTGCATTGTTGTCTTTTGCTTGAACAAGATTGTTTCCATGATCTTCCAATACAACAATACACAATTTTGGCCTTCATTTCAACACTATGTGGAATATCATCAAGTTTGCTTTTCTTGTTGAACCTTTGATACACTTAGCAAACTTGTTAGACCTTTAATTATGTTGTCACTCAATTCACCAAAACCCACTAAGGGCTAGATGCACTTACAGATTGTGACCAAGCCAAGTGGTGGAGCTAGCAATGTGGCAACCATGGAGGATGGTGATGACCACAAGCACTCAAGAGATCAAATGCTCTACCACTGGTGAAACGAAGAAGAGAATAGATGGAGCAAAGAGGCCCGAAGGAAAAGGTATAACCTATAGGGCTCTTTGTTTTGGTGATCAAGACACTTAGCAAGTGTGATCACATTTAGGATAGATAGCCGTACTATTAAGATGAGTTAATTCACGGCTTATGCGGTGTTCAAGTGCCACTAGGTGTTCTCTAACATATTGATGTTATAGACCTAGTGAGTGTCTAACAAAACCCCTTGGAAAATGCTTTGCAAAATGCTAACACATGTGCACAAGTGTTGAAACACTTTGGTGTTGACACATGGGAGCAAGGGTAGAAGTTAGAAAGCGAAAGGTGCTGAGTTATCAGCATCGGACGCTGGAGGCGGCAGCATCGGACGCTGGGCCGAGCGTCCGATGGCTAACCCTAGTTTCTGTCAGATGCTGAAGGAGCATCGGACGCTGGCAACAGACGCTGAGGGTTCACTGTTGCAGCGTCCGATGTTGATGACGTGGCGCATGCTAGCTTTCCAGGGAGCATCGGACACTGGCCTGCATTCGATGCAGATCCATCGGACGCGTCCGTTGTGATCTGGCCCTCTCTGGATGCTCTCTGCATGGTCATCGAACGCAGGGGTTGAGCGTCTGATGTAATGGTGTCGGCGCGTCCGATGAACTGCTAAAATGAACTGAAATGAGTAGAGGCATCGGCGCGTCCGATGCCACTTTAACTGGCACGCGAAGAGATATGACCATTGGGATCTAACGGGCTGAATTCATAGCAGGGGGACACGTGGTGCTCATCGGAGCATCGGACGCTGGGGGAGCGTCCGATGGCTCCGACACCGGCGCGTCCGATGACCCCGTTTCTGGCCCAACGGCTAGGCCGTTTTGGGTGGTCTATTTAAGGGGCTTGGCCGGCTCACTTGGTTTCACTCTTGCACATTCTGATTCCTAAGCATACTAGTGAGTATTGGCAAGCCTCCCAACTCATCTCCCAAGTTGATTTGATCAAACCAAGTGAGATTGAGTGATCTAGTGCGTGATTTGAAAGAGTTCAATCTAGTGGCACTAGTTTTCGCATCGGCATTGAGTTCTCTTGTTACTCTTGTCATTTGCCGGTGTCTAGACGGCTTGGAGGCGTTGAGGTGGATTTGGCAAGAGAAGGAGATTGTTCTTGGCCACCACCATTCGAGTTTGTGAGAGGTTTTGGAGCCTCACCTCGCCGGAGCGGCAAGAGACATCCTTAGTGGATTGCTCGTGTCATTGAGCTACCTCACTAGCGGTAGATTCTTGTGGCGCTCTTTGTGAGCTTGGTTTTGTGCCGATTAGCCACTAGGTCACCTAGTGTTGGTCGACACAACGGGGAGTAGCGTGCCAGCAAGCACGTGAACCTCGGGATAAATCTTGGTGTCCCGTGTGCTTATTGTGATTGATCTTCATATTCACATCTTGGTGATTGGCTTCACAAGTGGGTTTCACCGGTGATTGGTTATCTACGTGGCGATCCCAAAGGCTCGGTGAAATCTCCTCTATCTCGCTGTCTTACTTTGTGTATTTACATCGAGCCATTTATTTGTGTACTTACTATTACTTGTTGTATAACATTTGTCGTATACCTTGTGTAATGATATTGTGATTAGTTTACATAGTTCTTTCTCTGCACACACTTGTTTATCTTAGACCTTCTTCATCATAGTTGTGCTAGAGCTAGTTTATTCCGCATTAGTTTCTAGCTCTAATTGCTTGTGTGCCATAGTTATATTAGGTAGAATTGTTGGATAGGTGGCTTGCAACACACTATTAGGCTAGCGCAAAAAAGCTTCTCCATTTGTTATACTAATAGTGTTTGCCTAAGTAATTTTTGTAGATTTTTAATTAGGCTATTCACCCCCCCTCTAGCCAATTTGGACCTTTCAAGGGCCCTTCTCCCTTCTCCTTTCCCCTCCTCCTCTCTCCTCTCCGATGGGTGACGACCATGGCGCGCCGACCGGCGGCGGTCTCCTCCAGGCGACTCACTACTGATTTCGCCGGATCCGACAGTCCTATGGCCGGATCCAGTGGGGGGCCCTCTCCATGGAGGCAAGCAGTGGGGCGGCCGGTGCCGAGCAAGATGGCCGGAGTTCGGCCAGATCCGCCCGCTCTGGGCCCGGGTCTGGCGAGCTCCGCCCCGGATCTGCTGTATCCGGGTCCTACGACGTTTGCGCGGCCGTGGAGGTTGGGCGGTCCTTTGACGGCCGCGGCGCTCCTCGGTGCCTTGGCCCGTGGCGGCCGGATCCGGCGGCCTCTACCGCCGCGGCCAGATCTGGCGGTCGCCCACTTGGGCCATACCACGACGCGACTTTGGCGCGAGCCTATGATTGTGGCTGTCGGGCCTTCGGGCTGCTGCAGCAGGTGGTGTCATCCTCGCCCTGCAGCGACATGGTGATGTCCGGGTCAATGGGCGTGGCTGCCGGACGATGCGACGCGCCCGTCGACGGTTGGCCTAGTCGGCCCTGCCCGGTGCGCGGCCTGATATGTCGGGCAGGTTGGCAGTCTGGTGGCGATGGTTTGCATTGAGTTTCGGGCGAAAGCTTGGTCCGACGATGGCCGGGCGGATGACGGTGATGTCTTGGCGTCACATACCTTCCTGGAAGCGTCATTCTTCGAGCCTCATGCCCCTGCGCCGCCACAAACGGATTCTTGGCAAAAGCCCTGCCTTGGATGCTTCCAAGGCCAGCAACGATGCGTCCATAGTCGCTTCTATGGGCGTTCCCCCTTCTTGAAGGCGTCTCTGAAGAATCAGCCTTCCTGTCTTCGGCTACTCTGAAGCTTCGGCCTTCTTGCGCGTGGCTTGGCGGCGCGGCGGGCGGACCCTGTTCCCCAGCGTTGTCGGCCTTCGTGGACGTCGAAGGCAGCGCTGGAGCAATCCTGTTGTCCATCTCCTGCGGTCGTTGCGCTGGTGCTATGCCTTCTGTGCTTAATCTCCTCTTCGCTTGGGTGTGTCTAGTTCGGGTGATGGTGTCGCCGCTGCAGTTCGCAGTGACTACCTGGTCACTGGCGGCTCGACGTCTTCTTCACGGTGGCTACCTGGTCACCGACGGTTCACCTCGCGACTTCCTGGTTGCTGGAGGTTTACCTCGCGACTTCCTAGTCGCTGGAGGTTCGAGTTTGACGTCTCCTTCGCAGTGGCTGTCTGGTCACTGGCGGTTTCACTTCGCGGCTTCCTGGTCGCTTGATGTTCTGGTGGATGCTTTACCACCGCGGCTCGACCCCCTCGACTGGCGTCCTTTGCGGGGATGTATCCCTTATGTAGGCATAGTTTAGTTGCTTTGTTGGTCATTGTCGGAGGTAGTGACCTTCCTCTCTCTTGTTTTTTCATGTTGTCTATTCGAGTAGGGATTTGGTAGGTAATCTTAGGATTACTTACGAATCTCTTGTGTCATTTATGTGTAGGTCTATTGACCACTCTATTCTGCTTAATGAAAAACGGGCTATATTCCCTATCTAAAAAAAATGAAACCATCAGAATGCTGGTCAAGAGAACAAAATATTCATAGACATTCTATTGTATAAATAATCAAAATAGAAGGCATGTTTGTGCAAGTCCGTAACATAACAATACATGCAACAAAGATTACTTTGGCCTCAGCTGAAATATACAAATCTACGTGGACAACTCCGCATATTGTATCAGTTTAGAAAACTGTATGTGTTCAAAAATCTGTACCAGTTTAGAGAATAAAATGCAGTCTGTGTTTAACTGAATCTGAAGTGCCAAATAGCCATACATTTAGATAACTTACCCAAATTAACTTTGAAAGCTAAAAAATATCCAGATGTACGTATATCTTAGTTTTATTTCAGTGAGGAAATGCATCAGTAGTTTTAATTCTACTACTTTAGTAAACCTACTGCTTCAGTATTAAAGTATTAAGAGAACATGTGTTTAAGATGAGACATTGCAAAAAAAAAAAAACCATTGCAAGACATTGAGTTGTCAACCAATGAACGTCAGAGATAGCTCAAGATGACAAGTTTAATTCCTTTGTACAAATAAGAATTGCCCCGTCACTACTTACCAGAACCAAAAAAAGCATTGGTTGTATTAGCATGGTCCATGGTCAGTTTGTGTATGAAAAGAAGTAGCAGAATAAGAACAAAAATTTGGTGAGAAAAGGTTTTTGGTATATGTCATACGTCTAATGGAGAACCCCCACACTAGAGCAAATGGGCTGAGAGGGGGCAATAAGGAGGGGCACCCACAGTGGCAAATCTAGCCGAAAGTGTCATTGGGGTCATCGGGGTCAACTTCATTATGTCATATAAATTTTCTTAACTATGAACAGTAATTTACTAAGGATTTTACAAATTTTATCGGGGTCGGCGGACCCCGATAATTCACTGTAGATTCGCCCCTGGGCACCCAGCGCCTCCACCGCGTGCCACGCGTGGTAGGAGGAAGGGCCATGTCGCCTCGTCGATCCCACCATCGTTATCATATCAAGTCCACTAGAGTTTGGATAGAGTTTGGTTAGTTATAGAATTAGAGTTTGGTCAGTATGGTAGGGGTAATACAATCCTATAAGGATCTCCCATGGGTTGCTTGGAGTCCAAGTCCTATAGGGACTACAAACACTAGGATGTAATCAATCAAAGCAAGCAATAGATGAGTGATTGCTCCTTCTTATCTCCTTCTCTCTTCTCTCCCTGCGTTGCTGACCTCCCTCTCCCTCTGCGCTGACCTCTCCCACACCGCTCAGCCCTAGCCGCCGCCTCCCACAGTCGCGGCCAACCCCCTCCCCCATCACGCCTCTTACATCACATTTTTAACAAATTAACAAAGCCAAAAAAAAAATTCAGGTATGACAGAAGATTTCCAATTTTCAAAAAAATGCATATGTTGAACTTATGACTTATTTTGATTGGTTAATACTTAAAGTTGCACCATCAGAAACAAAGGATTTTTAGCTTGGCACACGGCCACTCCAAATGTTAGCTTGACCGTGTCTTCTCTCTCAGAAGATGCCACGCATTCAGAAAACTGAATGTGTTCAAAAATCTGTACCAGTTTAGAGAATAAATAAATGCATTATATATGTGTTTAACTGAATCTGAAGTACCAAATAGCCATACAACTAGATAACTTACCCAAATTAACTTTGACAGCTAAAAAACATTCAGATGTCTATCTTAGTTTTGTTTCAGTGAGGAAAATGCATCAGTAATTGTAATCCTACTACTACTTCAGTATTAAGAGAACATGTTTTTAAGATCAGACATTGCAAAACCATTTTAAGACATTGAGTTGTCAGCCAATGAAGGTCAGAGAGAGCTCAAGATGACTAGTTTAATTCATTTCTACAGTAAAAATTGTCCTCTCACTACTTACCACTTTACCAGAACCAAAAAAAAGCATTGGCTGCATTAGCATGGTCTACGGTCAGTTCATGTATGAAAAGAAGTAGCAGCATAGCAACAATAGCTTGGTGAGCAAAGATTTTCGTTATATTTTAACAAATTGGCAAAGCTAAAAAGTTAAAAATTTCAGATATGACTTAGAAGATTTCCATTTTTTTTAAAAAAAAACTTGCATGGGTCCCGCCAAAAACTTATTTTTATAGGTTAATACTTAACAATGTATCTGCAAGGACGAGGAGGAGGCGACTTCGCCGGCGGCGCTGAGGAGGAGGAGGTCGGCGATGCTATGAGCGTGGAGAGCTTGTTTGTTTTCATGCATCAACACAGCCTGGACACGGAAAGAAGCTGGCTGCCATGGGCCTAACCCGTCAGATGCAGTGTAAGTTGTTTGTTTCCTCTTCCCAACTGGACCAGGCTAAAGTAAGGCTGTGTTTGTTTACCTGTACTGCATTAGAGGCCCACAAGTCAGCCACAACACCAGCTTACCTGCACCAGCATTGGAGTTTGGGCTAGTCTGGCTCTAATTTCTCTTTTGGCCAACTTTACCGGTTACATGAAGCTGCCAAACTGGGAATCCCACACATCCCATTAGAAGTGGATGCTACCTTGGCGAAGGAAGTGATTCAGACGGATGATTACAGACTAGCTCCATCTGGTAGTGTGACCACGGAGATTCACCACATAGGTGCCGAATTCAGGTCATAAAATGTTTCGATTTGCAAACGTGAATATAAGGGCATGAACGGCCCACAGATATGAGTTTGTCTATAAGTTCTTAGAATTCATAACATAGACACCTAAATAGACAGCTTATACAATCCATAGACAGAGACTGTCTATTTAGCTGTCTACAAATTATTTAATGATGACATGTAACCGTGATCAATCATGAATATTATTTCTATATAATATTGTGTTACTAATTGATATAAAACAGATCATTTAAAAATATAGAGTTTGGCACAAAAAACAGATCATTCAAAAGAGTTCGGCATAAAAAAAACCTTGATTACAACAAAGAAACTTGATCAGTAGCAACATGGAATAATTTAAATCATCATGTCATCAGCTCATAACTAATATACTGTAACTAGCAAAATCATCCTTGCTGTTCTGAAATCCACTAGGGATGTGAATTTTTGTCCCTGAAAATATTTATGCACAGCAAGGAGTCAAACAAGTAATTTTAACTTCAAAGGATTATTCAGTAAAATTCAGAAAACATGTAGATAACAGCTATACTGTTATTCAGTTTTCAGATTATACTGTGCAAATTCCCAACTTCACAATTATGCTGATACATTAGCAAATTCAGAGACGGATTCAAAACCAACTTCTGCTGATACATTAGCAAATCCGCATGACGATGTACCAACGACCAACCTCCTTTAAGCTACTGTATGATTTGTGATTAACAATAGCAAGTGTCTTCGGGCGAGCCTGCCTTTCAACAAACATCATTGATACTAGATCAGGCTCGAAGAGTGAAATCTGCTTTGGGAATCATATGAAACAGGTTAGCTCTTCAACACTTCCTGCCTGCTGCTCATGCAGTTGATCTTAAAAAAAAAAGAACCAAGACAAGTATGAACGACAGCAAAATACCTTCTGATGTTCCCACTACTCCAACAATTGCTACATCATGCAAAGCCAAAAAGAGAAGCCAGAGGGCAGTGGAGCTGAATGGGAAGAAAGGAAAAGTTCAGGAAATGGAACAAACTAATGATAAGCAAGTTCAGAAGCAAGCCAAAAACACTGAAGTAACACCACAACTTCCAGAAGCCAACCATGTTGAGGAAGACGATGCTGACTCAGAGGGTGAGGCGCCAGAAGGGTCCCTGAAGAACTAATGATTATGCAATCTGGGAAAATGGGCCTTGGTAGTTCTAAACTCCTACTAGCCAAGAGCTTTATGCTGATAATGAGCTCAAAGACACCCTGGGTGTCAGCTATCTTATCTTATTTTTTACTTTATTTTGCAAGCGTTCCTGGACTCAAGATGTTTTAAGTCTGGGCTTGGACACTATGGCTGTCCCTTTTGCAACTTATGGTCATTCCTTTGTCCTGCTTAGTCCCATATGTAAAACTCTTAAGTTGGTTGAATTGGTCTGTTATATGGGCTTACAATGTTATTGTTTGTTCTGGGTTAGCTGTCTTCAAGATCTCACCCTTTCTGCAACCAAACAAAATGAATAGTAACCATTCAAAATTTTGGAAAGTCTTATGCTGGAATGTGAGGGGGCTTAATTCTGAAGATAAGTGGAACCCCATCAGAGAAACGATTGTTGATGCAAATTGTGATGTATTCTGCTTACAGGAAACTAAGAGGCAGCACTTTGATCCTATCTTCCTTAGAAAGTTTTGTCCCCCTGAATACAATGCTTTTGAATTCTTGCCTTCTATTGGTGCTTCTGGAGGAATCTTAACTGCATGGAAAAACAATTGCTTTCATGGAGAGCTTGTCTTCGGTAATGAGTATGCCATTACGGTAAAACTAATTGCAAAACACAATAAAGATGAATGGTACCTAACAAATATCTATGCACCATGCACAGATGAGGGAAAGAGAAACTTTGTCAGGTGGATGAAACAATACCAGATCATTGATGGTCAAAACTGGCTACTGGTGGGAGACTTTAACCTGATAAGAAGTCCAGAAAACAGAAATAAACCAGGTGGGAATGTGAATGAGATGTTTATGTTTAATGAAGCCATCAGTTCACTAGGGCTAGTTGAGCTACCTCTCTATGGCAGAAAGTTTACATGGACCAACAAGCAGCCCTCCCCTTTACTGGAAAGGTTGGGTTGGTTTTTCTCTTCAAGCTCTTGGACCAACAATTACCCATGTACTACTGTAAGCACTCTGATACAACAAACCTCTGATCACTGGCCATGCAATATAACAATCTCCACTACAATACCAAAGGGTAGCATCTTCAGAGTGGAAAATTATTGGCTAAGTCATCCAAGCTTTATGCAAACTGCCCAACAGAGCTGGGAACAAGGGACCGATCAGACTGACAAAGCCAAGATAGTAACCAGCAAATTCAAGATCATGAGAAAAACACTAAGATGCTGGCAAAAGAATCTATCTGGCCTAAAAAAGGCTATAGAGAGAGTGAAACTCATCATTTCTTTGCTAGAAAAAATAGAGGAACTGAGGGACTTGACAATACCGGAATGGAACTTCAGAGATACGTTGTCAGAAAAATTGCAGCAATTATTAGACCAGCAGAAAACCTTTTGGAAACAAAGAAGCAAGCTGAAATGGGTAAAAGATGGAGATGCTGGCACTAAACTTTTTCATGCCACTGTCATAATCAGATACAGAAACAACCTGATAACACAGTTACAGAAAGATAATGGGGAGTTTGCACTAAACCATGCTGAGAAAGAACTCATCCTATGGGAAGCCTTCAAGCAAAGACTTGGACAGTCCGACTTCAAAGAAATGCTTTTTAACCTGAACACTCTCTTGCACCCCTCCTCTGATCTAGAATGGATGGATGAGCCCTTCGCTAAAGAAGAAATTGACAAAGTAGTACAATCGCTGCCAAACAACAAAGCTCCTGGGCCTGATGGTTTCAATAATGAATTCATCAAGAAATGCTGGACATTCATCAAAGAGGACTTCTATGATCTGTTCAAAACCTTCCATGAAAACCCTATCTGTCTGCAAAGCATCAATAACTCTTTCATCACTCTGATCCCAAAAATTGATGGTGCACAAACTGTTGGGGAGTTCAGACCCATCTCATTGCTTAACTGCTCTATGAAGATGATCACAAAACTTTTCGCCAACAGATTGCAGTCTGTGATCCTCAAGCTGGTACACCAAAATCAATATGGATTTATTAAATCAAGAACCATCCAAGATTGTTTAGCTTGGGCCTTTGAATACCTGCACCTCTGTCATCATTCAAAAAAAGAAATAATTGTCCTCAAGCTGGATTTCGAAAAGGCATTTGACATGATTGAGCACCAGGTAATATTGCAAATCTTGAGTCACAAAGGTTTTAGTTCAAAGTGGGTGTCCTGGATTCAAGCAATACTTAACTCTGGTACCTCAGCTGTGCTACTTAATGGCGTACCCGGTAAAACTTTCCATTGCAGAAGAGGGGTCAGACAGGGAGACCCTCTCTCCCCTTTGCTCTTTGTCTTAGCTGCAGACCTTCTTCAGTCCATCCTGAACAAAGCAGCTGAAAGGGGCCAGTTACATCTACCAATCCCATCTCCAAGCACTGAGTTCCCCATCATACAGTATGCTGATGATACTCTAATCATCATGGAAGCATCAGCTCAACAACTCTTCTTCCTTAAAGGAATCTTGCAGACATTCAGTGATTCAACTGGGCTTAAAATCAACTTTGGAAAATCCATGATGTTACCCATTAACATGGACACTCACAGACTCACCCATTTTGCAAGAACTTTTGGGTGTCAAGCAGGTTCCTACCCATTCACATACCTAGGCCTCCCAATGGGCATCTCAAGACCAAAAGTTGATGACTTCCTCCCTTTAATCAGCAAATGTGAGAAAAGACTAAATTATATTTCTCCATTCCTCAACCAAGCTGGCAGGCTGGAACTTACAAACTTTGTCATTTCATCACTGCCTACATTCACTATGTGTACCATTATCCTGCCCAAGACTGTGATTAAGCAAATTGACAAATATAGGAGACATTGTCTATGGAGAGGTGCCAGAACAAATGAAAGGAAAATTGCAAAGGCAGCATGGCCATTGGTGAGTGTCCCGAAAAAAGGTGGACTGGGAATTCTGGACCTGCAGACACAAAACGAAGCCCTCATTCTCAAATTCATGCACAAACTCTATAATAAGCACAATTTACCATGGGTACAGCTAATCTGGAACAAGCATTATAGGAATGGAAAATTGCCAAACTCTGTTGTCCCAAAGGGATCTTTTTGGTGGCGTGATGCTCTAAAAATCCTAGATAAGTTCAAAGGAATGGCAAGTGTTCAGATCAAGAATGGAGTGACCTGTTTGTTTTGGGAGGATTTATGGAATGGCAAAGTCAGACGAGTGTTATACCCTAAACTCTACTCCTTTGCTAAGAACAGAAGTCTTTGTCTGTCAAAGGCTCAAGAGCAAGAAGACATTATTGATCTCTTTAACCTTCCCCTATCAACAGAAGCTTTCATCAGTTACAAGAGCTACAGTCAGAACTTTCAAGCATCCATTTATCTGATCATGATGACCAATGGGAATATATATGGGGGTCTAATATTTTTGCTTCATCCAAGGCTTACAAACACTTAATTAGTCATTCCCAAGCAGACCCAATTTTCAGTGCTCTATGGAAAACATCATGTCAGGGTAAGCACAAAATTTTCTTTTGGTTAGTTCTAAGGGACAAGCTAAGTACAAGGAACATGTTTCAGAGAAGAGGGCATGCATTTGCCAAGTTATCAGTGGTGTATTATGCACTCAAGCACCAGAAGAGACTATCATGCATTTGATGTTTGTCTGCCCATTTGCTTAGACATGTTGGGGGACTGAACAACTTCCAATTCTTAGCTGACCAAACCATCCCAGAAATTGCTCGAGCCTGGAATTCACACATTAATGCCTCCTTTGCACTAGACATATTCATCATCTGGTGCTGGGGAATTTGGATAGTAAGAAATGAGGCAATTTTCAATAACATAGCCCCAACAGCGCAAAGATGTAGAAGAATAATTGCTGATGAGGTTTCACTTCTGCTTATCAGAACCAAAAGCTCAGTTATGTCTGCCTTGCAACAATGGATCAATGTCAATCTATAATTCCCTGGCAGTTTTTCCATTCTTTTGATGTACCCTGAATCCCCCTCCTAGTTAGCCTTCTTTTGGTGCTCATGTTGGTCTTTTTGTCTTTTTTATTGTTTTATGTTGTAACACTTTTATTTATTAATATATTTCAGTAGGAGCTCCTTGCTCCTCCTGTTTCTTCAAAAAAAATTGAAGGACATGTATAGTGTGTTTGATACCGATCCCAATTTGCTGGCCCAGGAGAATTTAGAGAACCACCGTGGGCTGCATCCCACCAAATAAGAGAAGCGACAAATCCATCTGTCATAGATCGAGGACGAATCAGTGGCTGGCATGCCGTCATGCCGAATCCAGCCATGGTGGAAGTCACCGCCGCTACACCAAATCTGGCCTGCGAGGAAGGTGCCGCCGCCACATCAAATCCGGTCTAAGAGGAAGTCGTGGTCGCTGTGCCAAACTCGGTCGAGGGAGTTGTTGCCGTCGCCGCGCCGCATGACCATTGAAAACAAACAAGACTACTTACATCATATCTAAATCCACCGCATGATACTAGACATGATAACAAGGTTGTCGGGACTTGCGGAGGTCGACGGATCGATGATTCCTCTCGAAGAACTCGACGACACGACTAAGGACTCGAAGGTGGCACGGGGCCGGTTTGTATTGATATGGTTGTGAACACATATTACAATGGCCGAGGGTTTATATTTATACTCTGAGCTAATAAGAGTCTTGAACTAAAGATTACGTACAGAACTTGACTCTAAAGAAACATCTAAAAGGAAATAAAAAGATATACGGACTCTATCTTCCTTCACGTAGAATCCTTTCTAATAAAGTTTCCTCCATCAACGTGTCTTGGATTCAACCGGCCAAACTCTCGTGTATGTACGTATCTTGATGCCTTCCATATTTGCTCGTGAGACTTGAATAAACATGAATAAATATCTTAATTGGCCATGTATGTTGATATTGACATGTATGTCTGGTTGTCCACGTATACATGTATATTTTTCCTTTGATCTCCTAATTTCTTCTAGCTGCGTGTATAGGAATTCGTGTATACGAAAAGCAACATGCTAGCCGATGAATCATATTCTCAGCTTGGTTAATATATATTCCGGCTAGCTTCCTTTTCTTTATGGATATACGAGCACCAGGAGCCTTCTAACAAGTCATATGTGATGCATCTCGTTATTAATTTCTTAGAATACCCCATGTCTAGATATATACTAGTAAATCACGGTCATCGCTGATCTTTGATCAAAAACTAGTGTCAACACATATACTTTAAACATGCTTGAATACTCGTTTAATTTGTCACAGTCATGGTCGATTATCCTCGTGTCGGTGTTTCGAACCCGGGGGTATGACACCAACGAGTAATATGATCGTGTGCTCTCTTCCTGGATGGTGATGCAAGATGACACAAGGATTTATCCTGGTTCGGGCAAAGAAAGCCCTACGTCCAGCGGGGGAGGAGGTTCTTGTATTACTTGCACCTAAGTGCTTGTACAGGGGCGAATACAAGCTCAGTGAGCATGGACCGGAGTCCGGACTCGTGTATGTGTGTGTGGACTCGTGCGTTGTCCCTTGCGCGCGAAGGGCCTTGGCGTCCCCTTTATAGAACAAGAGGAGGCCAGGGTTTACACAGGATTGACATGTACTGTGCTCGATATGGCGAAGGGTAGGAACTCTGTCTTGTCGAAGTCACTGCAGCCAACGTGGGTGTTGCTGTTGAGGCGTCCTTGATGTGTGACCTCCATCCCGGGCGCGGACGTGGAGGCGTGGCGAGGTGGAGCCGTACAGCACCCATCCCGGCACGTACAGGACACGGCGGGTCCCTCTGGGTCTTGGGGTACCTGTCCTCCATAGCGTGAAAGTAGCCAGGGCTCGAGGGGCTCAGAGCCAGCCTCGAGGTGGCCGCCTACGGGGGGCTCGAGTCCCGCAGGTATGGGCAAGTCCCGGGAAACCCGATTGAGCGAGCAAGGTGTAGTATCCGGGCCTCGCGACGTGGTCTTGGACGGGCGACAGTGTAGGGTATGGGTTAACAAAACAGTGCCCGACTGGCGGCCTTTTTTGCCCATGCTTGTGATGAAAACGAGACTTGACTCTGTCCTGGTTCACTGTGGTACACGTCGGAGGACGTGACTGGAGTAGGTGGACGCATTAAATGCGCGGTATGGGATTGGTACGGTCATCGGGGCTGGGGAGCAGGAAGCTTCCTCTTCGCGGAGGGCTTCGAAGGGTAGTGGAGCGCTCGCTCGAGGCCGGGCGCGGAGGGCTCGGGTGAGCGGAGGTTGAGCTCCAGCTCGAGGCCTAGGGTGAGACGAGCCTCGAGGGATAGGCTATCGTGCTGGAGGGGCTCGAGGTCCCCGCGCGGGGTCCCGAGGAGCGGTGCACAGCTGTAGCGGGTTCGAGGGGTAGGCTACCAGGAGGCGGCCGGTAAGGTTTTGGCAAGTCTAAGCTCCCTGGCGGTGGGCCAGCGTTGCAGGCTCCGAGGGGTTGGCTTCTAGGAAGGTTAGCTTAGCTGGGTTTATTAATTGGTGTTCTAAGTCTAACCTATTTGTTTTGCGTTGATTGGGGGTACCTCTTGGTGTTCCCCCGACAGTAGCCCCCGAGCCCTTGTTTGAGTGTTTGCACTCGAGCAGGGGCTCCCGACTGGGATCTCGAGGGTTAGCTAGCCGGATCTCGAGGGTTTGGTTGCTTTGATTCCGTGGGTGTCGTGCGAGCGACACCCGCGGGTGTAGCCCCGAGGCCACGGGGGAGTGGTTAGGACTCCCTCGTGGGCTTTTTGTGAGTGTGAATGTTAGTTGCGTTTTTTAGGTTCGGGGTGTCGAGCCCCCGAGTTTTTTACCCTCTTTCGTCGAGGGGTGCCAGGCTGAACCGACCGGCCGGCACTTCGAGCCGTCCGGCACGCCGGTTGCCCGGCTTGTCATCCCGCGAGTCCTTTCGATCGGATGCGAGGGGGGATGCCTCGTACTACCACGAGCGGGCGAGTATCGAGGTTCCCGGTGAGCTGGTAACGGGGAATCCAAGTGAGACCTCGTGCCCCGTTCGATGGGGTCGACTGTAGCCCGGAGGCGATCTCATAAAGCATGGGTGCTCAGTCTGCAGGAGTGCCGGGTCCATTCGATAGACCCGGTGGCTCGATGCCTCCCTCCGAGGGGATCTCACTTGCATGTCGTGCTCCCCGCCTTGGATACACGTGAGGGGCCTCGGGGCTTGGCCCTCGAGCGATGCTGCGAGTGGCGCCCCTTAGTGTCCCTGACTCGGGTGCTCGAAGCCGGCTGTCGAACCCTCTTCGAAGGCCAGCCTTCGCTGCTTCGAGACTTAGGAGGCCGGGGCCCGTTTTTACCCTTCCCGAAGAAGCCTCCGTCGCTTGGAAACCTTCGCCCTATTGGGCGCAGCCTTTTAGGCGAGGTAGTGGAGATCGTGGTGCTAGGTGACCGCAAGAAGTCGGAGCGGAGGCCGTGGTGGGCCCCGAGGAGTGGAGCGAAGTGCGGAGTTGCCGCGGTGTACCTGTCGACCAGCTCGAGATGCGGTTAGGTGGCGACATTAATGCGTGCGTTACTTTTTCCGCCGTGTTGGAAACCCCGCCCGCTGGGGTTTTCTCTTATAAATATCGAAAGGGGGAAGAGGAACCCTTTACTTTGCCTTTGCCTTACCGCCGCCGTAGCCTTCACGCGCCTCTTCCCGAGTTAGTCGATTGGGAATTTTCCGGCCGTCCGTCCGCTGCTCGGGTACGCGCCGTCATCGCCATGGCTGCCCAGACACAAGCGCTGCCGGCCGAAGACTGGAGCCCGACGAAGGTGACGCAGCGCGAGATGGACTCGTTGGTGGCCCAGGGGCTTCTCCGTCCCAACCCGGAGGAGGGACCCGCGTGGTGGGCTATCCCGTCGGCGGATCACCGGGAGCCGCACCCGCCGGAGGGGTACGTGGTGAGCTTCACGCGCTACCACCGCATGGGGCTCGGTGTTCCGCCGAGCCGCTTCATGCGGGCGTTGACCCACCACTACGAGGTGGAGCTGCAACACTTCTCCCCCAACTCAATTTCGCACGCCGCCATCTTCGCCGCGGTGTGCGAGGGGTACCTGAAGATCGAGCCGCACTGGGAGATGTTCGTCCACCTCTTCCGGGGCGAGCTCTTCATCAAGGCCTTGAAGCCCAGCGGGAGGCGGCTCGTGCGCATGGGCTCCCTCACCGTCACTGCGAGGACTGGGACCTCGTCGGCCAATGTCCCCCGCGAATACCTCCGCTACAAGCTTTCCACCAACCAGGCCGGGTGGGACGACCACTGGTTCTACCTGCGGAATGAAGGTGGTCTCCTTCCGCAGTACACCGGCAGGGTCCTCACTCAGCGCCCGGAGAAGTGGACCTGGGGTGTCGCGGCGGACAGGCCAACGCCACCTGGTTCCGCTGATGAAGATGATGAAGATGCTGGTGGACGAGAAGAATCTGACCGTTCAGGCGGTCATCTGGGCGTTCCATCAGCGAAGGGTTCTTCCGCTGGCGGACCGCCCCCTTCTTATGCACGAGATGGGGCCGAAGGCCCAGCTCGAGGCGCTAAATCGGTCGAGGATGGCCGAGGAAAGGCTGCCTCGGAACGAGGGCGTCTCCCGGGTGTCGATCACGATCCAAGGGTCGTTCGTCCCCGAGGACACCAACCTGATCGCCATGGCACCCGACAAGGGGTGTCTCGACCTGGTAAGCCCCCTCGAGCTAAGCTGTCCCGAGCCTCCTCCCCCTTTCTCTTTCTCCGAACCTTGTACATTCTTCTTGTGGTTTTTCTCGTCATGCTTCTTCTTCTTCGCAGGGGACGTTTACTTGTCGTGCGTCGAGGCCCCCGGTGAGGGAGGACGCCGCGGATACCCAGGTGAGGCGCCTCTCTGCTCAGAAAGACAAGGAGAGCAAGGATGCCAGAAAGAAGAAAGAGAAAGACAAACTTGCGTCGCTCGGCTCGGGAGCAGAGGCTGGCGAAGGGTCGTCGTAACCGGCAGCCTGGAGATGGGTCCCCCGAGCTCAGCTCTTCGAGCTCGGAGGAGGAGAGTGATGATGAGGAGGAAAGTGACGACGAGGGGATGGATGCGCGTCTGAGGCGCGCGGGGGTCGTCGACGTCCGGGCTGACCGTTCCTCTGTGCAGGAGGATGTCTTGGAGGTCCCTCGGGCGAAGGGATCGCGCGGGACGCAGCCGCGGAAGGCGGCGCCGAGCCCTGCCTCGTCGGGGGCTCAAGGCCCGTCGAGCTCCGTGCCGGACGTGCCCCGGACGCAAGGAAGCCTCGGACCCGGGGCGCCGTCGCCGCGGCACAGAAGGAGGCCACGGCCACGTCTGCCCAGGCGGGGGGTCTCGAGAAGGGCCGGCCCTCGAGAAGCGGCCAACACGTCGAGAGGGACTCCGGGTCCGATCGCCGCAAGTCGCCGAGGGCGGCGTCGAGCCCGCGGAGGAGCGGGCAACATGAGGGGGCGTCGAGCCCCGCCATGATGACCGTCGGGTGGGGAGCCGTGAGCGCTCCGGAGCTCCTCACCGCACCGTCGTCGGGAGAAGGAGACCGACGCGGGGGGACGCGACCGCCGGCACGTGCGCCGGAGCAGTCCCGGAGCCCGCGCAAGGAAGGGCGCCACGAGGACCGCTCGAGGGGGACGCGTCCCCCCCGGGACAAAAGGCAGGAGGAGAGCTCCCGCTGGGGTCGAGCCACGGGACGCATCGGGAGCCTTTCCCCCGTCCAAGCCACGTGGAGACGGCTCAGGGGCGTGGCTCGAGCTATGGGGCGGGCTCGAAGCCCCTGAGCGGGTCCGGCGATTCGGGGAAGAAGCCCCGCCCTCGCTTTGGGTGAGTGGGTCTCCTTAATTTCGTTGGTAGGGAAACTTTACTTTTTACCTTTGGTGATATGGGCTGTTTTCTGGCTTTTCAGGGAGAAGCGCCCCGGCAGGAGATGGTCCCCGCGGCGTCCAAGCGGGCCAAGACCTCGAGTTCTGCCGAGGTCCAAGCACCTCGAGGTATGGCTCCTTCTTCCGCTGGGGAGGCCGCTTGGCTGGCGAAGGCTCGAGCAGCCATGGCTCGGGGAAGCCAGATGGCCGCCGCGGGATTGGTGAGGCCGACGCCGTCGACCACGGGGGTCGAAGCTTTTTCCTGTTTCTGACGACGTTGTTCTCCTTTTCAGCAGGGACCACGGCTCCTGGCGCCGAGCCTGCCGCCCCCGCGTCCGTCGCGGCACCGCATCCTCCCCTTCCTCCTCCTCGGGTGGCGCCTATCGAGAGGGCCACTCCTCCCCCCGTTGCGACGACCATCTCGGGGGGAGCTCCCGAGACAAGCATGGCTCCGTTGGCGTCTGGGGCTGAAGGGTCGGCGGCCCTCGAGTCCCCGGTCGACGCGAGCCGGCCGCGGAGAAGGGGAAGGAGGGAGAGGCGTCGGTGGAGAAGGTGCCGACGGTGGAGGAGCTCCTGGACGAGCTGGAGCGGGTGCCGCCCCGGTCGAGGGCTCAACGCTGGAGGAAGCGCTCGAGGCACCGGCCGGGGTCGACAAGACGCCGGAGGACCGACGAGGGGGGAGAGGTTGGCGACGAGCCACCCTTCGAGCGACCCGCTACCGCTCGAGTCCCTGCCTCTACGCGAGGCCGTACCATCGCCTCGGACGAAGCAGCAGGAGGAGACGGCGGAGGTGCGGGGAGAGCCACAGCCGGTGCCGCCGGTTGGTGGTTTGCAGCTGGCGCTGCTTGAGCCGGAGGTCGAGGGCCCGCCCATCGTCGAGCTTGATCGACCGGCGTGGCCATATCCCGACGCGCCGAGCTCCTCCCGCGCCATGATCCCCGTGGAGCGATCGGCTCAGCAGGGAACTCCGCGGGAGGCGGGGTTGATCTTCAGGGAGCTGGCCGCGCTCGTGGCGGAGGCGGAGCAGTCCTTCTCGGAGGAAGCGGAGAGGTCCGCGCAGGCGGCGGCTGCCCTCGCGAAGGCGCAGGCGCAACTCCAAGAGCTCCGTGCCGAGCTGGATCGGAACGCCCAGATGGCGAGCCGGCTCAACGCCGCACAGGCGGAGGCTCGGGCGGCTCGGGACGAGGCCGCTCAGGAAGGAGGAGGCCACCACCGCGCTGTCCGAGGCGGAGGCGTCGAAGAAGGATGCCGCCGATGCTCGAAGTGAGGCCGCTACCGCCCGATCTGCGACGGAAGCGGCGAAGAAGGAGGCCGAGAAGGCCCAAAGCGAAGCCGCCACCGCCCGATCCGCGGCGGAGGCGGCGAAGGAGGCCGAGGAGGCCAAGAATGGTGTCGCCACCGCCCAGGCTGCAGCGGAGGCGGCGCGGCAAGAGGTGATCCGGAAGGATCTGGCCCTTGCCGATACGGGCAAGCTGGTCGAAGGCCTCAGGGCCGAAAAGCTTGACGTGCTGTCCGAGAAGCGTAGGCTCGAGCAGCGCGTCGAGGGCCTCGCCGGCGACCTCGCTGCTCTGGGCGCGCACTGCGATGGTAATTTTCATGCCTTGTCTTTGCCTTGATTTCGAGGTTTTTTGTCACGTCACGGTCTTACCCGGTTCTGTTTGTTGCATAGACGTCGAGAAGACCGCCGAGGAGCTCCGTGAGACGAATCAGACTCTCGTGGAGCAACTCCGGGGTGAGACCATGGTGGCGGAACGGGCGCGCTGCACCCTCGACGGCTCAGCTCTATGTGGGGTGCCGACCCGGTGGCCGCGGCGGAGGGCGCGGTGGCTCGAGGCGACGCCCTGGTCGACGCCCTGTGCTTCTTCGACGTGGCCGCGCGGGACCGCGTCAGGAGCGCTCTCCACCACGGCGTAAAGCAGGCGTTTGCGGCCGTCCGCTCCGGCTTCCGCTACCCGGTCAACGTTGTTGCCAAGGGGAGGTTAGGTAGGGTACAGTAGACCGGCTTGGTCCGTGCTCCTTCGATACGCGTCACGAGTTCCTCGAGGGGAGGCGTAGGTAGGGTACGTAGCCGGGGGGCGTAGGTGGTCGTCTACGTCGACGCCCCCCCGACTCTGGAGGCTCGAGGGGTTATTTACGATTTAGACGCTGGGCTAGTATGCTCGAGGTGCGAGTCGAGACGAGGGTCGAATTTTTTGAAAAGAAAACGCGCTTTTTCCGGAGTCTGGGGAGGGGGTTCCCCCTGTCAGCCCCCGAGGGAGGCTCGACCCTGAGCAAGGCAGGGTCGAGGCTACCTTAAGTTGCTAAGTAATATGAAAGATGGTGCACGAGTTGGCTCATTCATATTCAACGTGTTTGTACAAAGCAACAAAATGAACAAGGCCTCGAGGCCCTTAAGGGTAGAAGCGACGTAGCTGAGATATGTTCCATGCGTTCGCCAGGATCCTGCCTTGACCGTCGTAGAGCTTGTACGTTCCTGGCTTGAGCACTTCAGCTACGGTGTATGGGCCCTCCCATGGAGGGGTGAGCTTGTGGCGCCCTCGATTTCCTGCAGCCGTCGAAGCACGAGGTCCCCCACCGCCAGGTCCCTCTTGCGCACGTGCTTGTCGTGGGTAGCGTCGAAGTGTTTGAGTTTGCTGGTAGCGCGCGGAGTTGATGAGCGCCACGTCTCGGGCCTCCTCGAGCTGGTCCTTGGCGTTGGCGAACTTTCATCGTTGGTTTGCTCGTTGTAGGCTCGAAGTCGAGGGGAGCCGTACTCGAGGTCCGTAGGCAAGACAGCCTCGGCGCCGTAGGTTAGGAAGAACGGAGTGAACCGGTGGCTCGACTCGGCGTAGTCCTGAGGCCCCACAGCACCGAGGGGAGCTCTGCAGCCCACCCCTTTCCGAAATTTTTGAGGGTCTTGAACAGCCTCGGCTTCAGCCCATGGAGTATCATGCCGTTGGCGCGCTCGACCTGCCCGTTGCATTGAGGGTACGCGACCGAGGCCTAGGTCACGCGAATGTTGTTGTCGTCGCAGAAGTTGGTGAACTTTTTGCCCGTGAATTGGGTGCCATTGTCGGTGTGATGATGACGTTAGACCCCAAACCGGTACATGATGTCGGCGATGAACTCGACAGCCTTCTCGGAGGTGGGTCACCTATGGGCTTGGCCTCGATCCACTTGGTGAATTTGTCGATGGCCACGAGCACATGCGTGTACTTTCCAGTTGTCATCTTGAGGGGACCCACGAGGTCGAGCCCCCAGACGGCAAACGGCCAAGTGATGGGGATCATCTACAGGGCGTGCGCGGGCTGGTGCGTTTGCTTGGCGTAGAACTGACACCCTTGGCAAGCTTGGACCAGGCGCTTGGCGTCTCCGATGGCGGTTGGCCAGTAGAAGCCTGTCGGAAGGCGTCCCTACCAGGGTCCTTGGCGCTGCGTGATGGCCGCAAGCCCCCGAGTGCATGTCGTCGAGGAGCCTGCGTCCCTCCTCGAGGGGGATGCAGCGTTGAAGGATTCCTGATGGGCTTCGACGGTACAGCTCTCTTTCGTCGCCGTAGATGACGTAGGTCTTGGCCCTTCGAGCGATGCGTCGGGCCTCCGTCTTATCTTCCGGTAGCACGCCTTGCGTCAGGTCGTCGAGGAAGGGCGTCCGCCAGTCGAGGGGTCGTGATGAAGAAGAGGCGGGAGTGTCAATCTGCATTGCCTCATCGGATGTCGAGGGGTCGTTCTCGAGGGGTGGCGTTAACGGTCGAGCCCCCGCGTCTGGCTCGAGGGGTGGCGTCGAGGGGCCAGCCCCGGGCCGATTTTGACGGATGGCTCGAAAACGTCCCTCGAGAAGACATCTGGTGGAACCGTGCCGCGCGTGGATGCCAACTTTGCCAGCTCGTCTGCGGCCTCGTTGTATTTTCGAGCGATGTGGTTGAGCTCGAGGCGTAGAACTTGTCTTCTAGCTTGCGCACTTCTCCGCAGTATGCCTCCATCTTGGGATCGATGCAGCTCGAAGCCTTCATAACCTGGTTGATGACGAGCTGCGAGTCCCCTCGAACGTCGAGGCGTCGGACCCCGAGCTCGAGGGCGATGCGCAGCCCATTGACGAGGGCCTCGTACTCGGCGACGTTGTTGGAGGCGGGGAAGTGCAAGCGTAGCAGGTAGCGCATGTGGACTCCGAGGGGTGAGATGAAGAGCAGGCCTGCGCCTGCCCCCGTCTTCATGAGGGATCCGTCGAAGTACATGGTCCAGAGCTCGGCTTGGATTTGTGCCGGCGGGGCTGGGTGTCGGTCCATTCAGCAACGAAGTCCGCCAACGCTTGCGACTTGATGGCTTTTCGCGGGGCGTAGGTGATGGCCTCCCCCATTAGCTCGGCGGACCACTTGGCGATGCGCCCCGTGGCCTCCCGATTGTTGATGATCTCACCGAGGGGAAGGATGACACACCGTTACGGGATGAGCGAGGAAGTAGTGCTGGAGCTTGCGCCTCGTGATGATGATGCCGTAGAGCAGCTTCTGGATGTGCGGGTACCGGACCTTGGCCTCGGAGAGAGCACCTCACTGGTGAAGTACACCGGCCGTTGGACCGGCAACGCACGACCCTCCTCGTGCCTCTCGACGACTATGACCGCGCTGACCACCTGAGTGGTTGCGGCCACATAGAGAGAAGGACTCTGGGGGATCGTCACCCTGGGCTGGTCGTGGTGGCACGAGGATTGGCGCGGAAGTCAGCAACCCCTTCAACTTGGTTAGGGCGTCCTCGGCTTCAAGGGTCCACGCAAAGCGTTCCGTCTTCTTCAGCAAGCGGTAGAGAGGTAGCGCCTTTTCCCCTAGCCTCGAGATGAACCTACTGAGAGCAGCTAGGCAGCCTGTCACTTTCTGTACGCCCTTGAGGTCTCGAATTGGGCCCATCCTCGTGACTGCTGAGATCTTTTCGGGGTTGGCCTCGATCCCCCGTTGTGAGACAATGTAGCCAAGTAGCATGCCCGGGGCACACCAAGACACATTTCTCGGGGTTGAGCTTCACATTCTTGGCCCGGAGGCACTCGAACGTGGTCTCGAGATCGCTGATGAGGTTCCCGACTTTCTTGGTTTTAACCACGATGTCATCGACGTAGGCCTCGACGGTTTTGCCTATGTGTTCGCCAAAGATATGCTGCATGCAACGTTGGTACGTTGCCCCGGCGTTTCGAAGGCCGAAGGGCATTGTAACATAGCAATACATACCAAAAGGCGTAATAAAAGAGGTAGCGAGCTCGTCGGACTCTTTCATCCTAATCTGGTGGTAGCGGAATACGCATCGAGAACGAAAGTACTTCACACCCGCAGTGGAATCGACAATCTGATCAATTCTAGGTAAAGGAAATGGAACTTTTGGACATGCTTTATTCAGACCAGTGTAGTCTACACACATCCGCATTTTCCATTCTTTTTCCTAACTAGTACAGGGTTAGCTAGCCACTCTGGGTGAAATACCTCCTTGATGAACCCGGCGCCAAAAGCTTGTGCACCTCCTCGCCGATGATCCTACGCTTCTCGTCGAAGCGGCGCAGGCGTTGCTTCACCGGTCTGGACCCGGCCTGGATCTCCAAGGCGTGCTCGGCGACTCCCCTTGGTATGCCTGGCATGTCCGAGGGGCCCACGCAAACATGTCGATGTTCGCGCGGAGAAAGGTCGTCGAGCACTGCTTCCTATTTAGGCTCGAGGCTGGCGCTGATGGCCAGCGTCTTGCCATTGGTCGAGGTCGGGTCGACGGGTATCTGCTTGGTGTGCTCCGCCGGCTCGAAGGTGCCGGCGTGGCGCTTTGCTTCAGGGGCCTCCTCGGTGGCCAGGGCAGCTAGGGCCTCGAGCGAGTCGAGTTGGACGTTGCCTCCCCACGCTCGACGCACTCCACGTCGCAGTGGTACGCGTGCTCGTAGGAGGTGTCGACGGTGATGACCCCTTTTGGCCCCGGCATCTTGAGCTTCAAGTACGTGTAGTTGGGGACCGCCATGAACTTAGCGTAGCCGGGCCGCCGATGATGGCGTGGTAGGTCCCTTGGAACCCGACCACCTCGAAGGTGAGCGTCTCCCGGCGGAAGTTGGCCGGCGTGCCAAAGCAGACAGGCAGGTCGATGCGCCCGAGGGGGTGTGCCTTCTTCCCAGGTACGACTCCGTGGAACCCCCACGCTGGGTCGGAGCTGGTCCCTCGAAATCCCCAGGAGGTCGAGGGTCTCGAGGTATATGATGTTGAGGCTCGAGCCCCATCCATCAACACCTTGGAGAACGTACATCGATGATGACGGGGTCGACGACAAGAGGGTATGCTCCGGATTTACGACATGATCCGGATGGTCGTCACGGTCGAACGTGATCGGCGCATCAGACCAGTCGAGGTACGGGGGGCGTCGTGGCGGAGTGCAAAGATCTCCCGGCGCTCCTTCTTTCTCTGTTGAGCCGAGAGCCCGACGGTCGGGTCCCCGTAGATCATGAAGCAGTCGCGTACCGGAGGGAAGTCCGTGTCCCCGTCGTCGCGTCGATTGTTGTCCTTGCCCTTAGGCGCGTCTTCCTTCTTGTCGCCGAGCTTGGAGTAGAAGCCCTTCAACAGTCGGCAGTCTTTTAGCTTGTGATTTACGGGGCCCTTGTGATAAGGGCAGGGGTCCTCGAGCATCAGGTCGAAAACAGCCCCGTCAGGGGGGCCTCGAGGTTTCTTATGGTCGAGGGCGCCCATGAGCGCTTCTTCATCGTTGTCGTCGTCGGCGTCGCGCTTCGCCTTTTGACCTTTGCTTTTGTTCTTCTTCTTTTTGCTGTTGTTGTTGTTGCGGTTCTTGGCGTCGTTGCCCTTGTTCGAGCCCTCCGGCGCGGTCACCGCCTTACCTTTGTCCGTGGAGCGCCAAAGAACGCCCCCACTGCCTCGTCGCCTGAGGCAAAGCTGGTGACACGATCCATCAGGTCCTCGACCGTCCTGGGACGGTAGCGCCCTAGCTCATGAACTAGCTCTTGGCATGTCGTGCCCGCGAGGAACGCTGAGATGACGTCCTCATCAGGCACGTGGGGGAGCTCGAGACGCTGCTTCAAGAATCGCCGAGCAAAGTCGAGGGGCTCGTCCGCTGCCTGCCTGCAACGCCATAGATCCCAGGGGTTGCCTGGGCGCACGCAAGTCCCTTGAAATTCCCGTCGAAGACCCTGACTAGGTCGGCCCAGTCATGGATCCGATCCGGCGGGAGCCCCTCGAGCCACAGGCGGGCGGTGTCCGAGAGGTAAAGTGGGAGTTGGCGTATGATCACACGGTCGTCGCTCTTCGCTCCGCCCAGTTGACAGCCTAGGCGGAAGTCCGAGAGCCAGAGCTTGGGCTCGACCTCCCCGTCATACTTCACGATGTTGGTCGGTGGTCGGAAGCGGTCGGGGAGGGTGAGCTGCGGATGGCCTGGCTGAAGACTCTGGGGCCTGGGGGCTCGAGGGCTTGCCGGTCCTCGTCACTGTCGTAGCGCCCCCTCGATGGGCGCTATAGCCACGCTCTTGGGCCCCCTTGTCCTTGCGCCGGCGGTTGATGTCGTTGCGGGCGTCATTGGGGTCTCGAGGTGGCCGGTTGTCGACGATCCGTTCCCTGACTGGCCTAGCTCGAGAGGCGTCCGGCTGGTGGACGGACGTCTCACGCTCGTTGCGGGGCGTGTCTGCTGGTTTCCCCGAGGCCGCCCCGCGCCGTCGCGAGGCTGAGCTCTCGGCCTGTGCACAGCGGCTGTCTCGAGGAGGTTTCATTTCCCCAAGCATGCGCTCTGGCGTCAGAGTTGGAGACGGCGGGTAGATCACGGAGCAGCATTGCCGCCGCCACCACGTTCTGCCCGGCTCGCGGGAAACGCACCTCGGGGCATGCTGGTGCCCGTCCTCGAGGATCTGCCGGTGGACCTCTCGAGCGCGGCCACGAACACCGGCACCTCGTGGCTGGGCTGGTTCCTGTGCTATAGTTTTTCGAGTTGCAGCAGGCGCTGTCGTTCTCCTCAGCCTTGGCGATGGCCTCCCGCAGCTGCACGAGCTGCGCCGCCCGGTCGTCGCTGTGCTGAGATGGTGCAGCCGGTGCGGGGGTTCGTTCCTCCCCTGAACGCGTGATCCTCCTGCCGCAGCCACGTTTCCGGGCTCTTCGAGGTTGAGCGCCGGCCTGGTGTCGTCGTCACCGTCGTCCTCGGCTTCGTCCACGACCCCCTCGAGCTGGAAGCACTCCCTGGTAGGGTCCCAGAGGTCAGGGTCGTGGTAGTCGTACTCATCGGAGTCGGAGCTGCTGATGCCGCGTCGCCCTGGCTCGTGCCGGGACTGCAGCTCGCGGTACCACTCCCCGAAGGTGGCTCGACGAGGTGGCTCGACGGCTCGTGAGAGGCCGCGGTCGACGTGCGCTGGGTAGACGATCTCCAGGTCGGTGGTGGCTCGTAAGAGTACGCTCGGACGCTCCTCCCGCTCTGCGGCCGCTCGGCCCTGACAACGCTCGTCGAGGCGGTGGGCGTAAACAGCCGCGGAGTTGTTGAGGCCAAACAGGAACCGCTGGCGCCGAGCGCGGTACACCCCGTGCGGGAGGAGGCCAGGTGGTGTCGACGGAGCACGGCTCGGGGGCCTCTGGCCAGGCTCCCGGTCCGTGCGCGTGACGAACGCGAACTCGTTGGGGGAGTGCGCACGCGCCCTGGAAGTCTCCGGCCGCGCGCGGGACAGGTCCCTCACTGGGGACTCTGCGCCGGCCGCGGGAAAGTGGGGTACGCGCGGGCACCGCCTGTGCCTGGCGACGATGGTGACGCGCGACGACGCGCCGCGCTCACGAGGTGGCGACGTGTGGTGGTGCGGGCGACGCGTCACGCCCCCGCGCGGGGTGGCGTGGCACGCCCTCCGCTCGGGCTCTCCGTGGAGAGCAGAGTCAGCTCGTTGCCGCTGCCGGTGGCCAAGAACTCGAGGCTCCCGAACCAGACGACGGCACCAGCCGAGAACGAAGGAGGGGATGAAGCCATCCAGAAAATAACGAGAAATCGACTCCGACACGCGAAGGCCCCTACCTGGCGCGCCAACTGTCGGTGTTTCGAACCTGGAGGTATGACACCAACGAGTAATATGATCGCGTGCTCTCTTCCTGGATGGTGATGCAAGATGACACAAGGATTTATCCTGGTTCGGGCAAAGAAGCCCTACGTCCGCGGGGGAGGAGATTCTTGTATTACTTGCACCTAAGTGCTTGTACAGGGGCGAATACAAGCTCAGTGAGCGTGGACCGGAGTCCGGACTCGTGTATGTGTGTGTGGACTCGTGCGTTGTCCCTTGCGCGCGAAGGGCCTTGGCGTCCCCTTTTATAGAACAAGAGGAGGCCAGGGTTTACACAGGATTGACATGTACTGTGCTCGATATGGCGAAGGGTAGGAACTCTGTCTTGTCGAAGTCACTGCAGCCAACGTGGGTGTTGCTGTTGAGGCGTCCTTGATGCGTGACCTCCATCCCGGGCGCGGACGTGGAGGCGTGGCGATGTGGAAGCCGTACAGCACCCATCCCGGCACGTACAGGACACGACGGGGTCCCTCTGGGTCTTGGGGTACCTGTCCTCCAATAGCGTGAAAGTAGCCAGGGCTCGAGGGGCTCAAAGCCGGCCTCGAGGTGGCGCCTACGGGGGGGCTCGAGTCACCACAGTTATGGGCAAGTCCCGGGAAACCCGATTGAGCAGCAGGTATCCGGGCCTCGAGACGTGGCTTGGACGTGCGACAGTGTAGGGTATGGGTTAACAGTGTCGCACTGGCGCCTTTTTGCCCATGCTTGTGGTGAAAACGACACTTGACTCTGCTCTGGTTCACTGTGGTACACGTCGGAGGACGTGACTGGAGTAGGTGGACGCATTAAATGCGCGGTATGGGATTGGTACGGTCATCGGGGCTGGGGAGCAGGAAGCTTCCTCTTCGCGGAGGGCTTCGAAGGGTAGTGGAGCGCTCGCTCGAGGCCGGGCGCGGAGGCTCGGGTGCGGGGTGAACGGAGGTTGAGCTCCAGCTCGAGCCTAGGGTGAGAGAGCCTCGAGGGATAGGCTATCGTGCTGGAGGGGCTCGAGGTTCCGCGCGGGGTCCCGAGGAGCGGTGCACAGCTGTAGCGGGTTCGAGGGGTAGGCTACCAGGAGGCGGTCGGTAAGGTTTTGGCAAGTCTAAGCTCCCTGGCGGTGGGCCAGCGTTGCAGGCTCCGAGGGGTTGGTTTCTAGGAAGGTTAGCTTAGCTGGGTTTATTAATTGGTGTTCTAGGTCTAACCAATTTGTTTGGCGTTGATTTGGGGTACCCCTTCGGTGTTCCCCCAACACCTCGTGATCGGCTTCTCTTGCCATATCTACTTCCCGAATAGAGTCACACCTTTATAAAATAGCCGACCGCACAAGTAGTCGCCGAAACTCCGAAAATTAACCGACCGCTTGGCCGTCTGCCGAATGCTCTTCTCACTGCTCGTTGGGTCCACCTGTCATCTTCTCAATGTTGACCAAAATCCAGTGTTAACAATCACAATAAAACTCATCACATATGATATCACAATAAAACTCATCACTGACATAATCACCCCACGAGTGTCCCCTACTTTGACTCAGTGTCGGCCAAGCGGGACGTGGTTTCTAGAATGCCGCTCCAATCGGAGCCGGGATCTCGGATTGCGACTTGAGAGAGGGAGAAGGTATGGTGGCTATCATGGCAATCGCGCACGTCGCACCGTGTCCATTCCTCAGTGACTGACATGTGAATATGCGATCGTGTCATCGTGCAGCCATGGACGGGATCGCACTGCAACAAAAGAGCATCTCCAACAACTCTCTATTCTCATTTATTCTTCTTATAAATTTGATAAAAACACAAATATTCTTCTCCAACAACTCTCTAAATAAACTTGCTATCTTTTCCAACTTCCTATTCCTCCGTGCCCGCGCACAGGTGAGGTTGCTATCGCGCAATTTCACTGTGGCCGACTCCCTCCCGCGCGCGCCCCCTCCTCTCCTAGCGCAATAACAATAATCTTTTTCCCTCCTCTCCTCTCGCAGATCGGCCCTAGGTGGACCTAGTTTTTTGATTTTAGCAAGTTGGAATAGCAAATTGTTGAAGATAGGTCTTTTTTCACTTGCCAAATAAATTAGCAAATTGTTGGAGGTTTTTTTTCACTTGTCAAATAAATTAGCAAGTTGCTAAAACTCATGATATACCAAGTTATTTTTTCCAACTTGTTGGAGATGCTCTAAGGACGGTTGGTGATGCACTGTACCCTGTTTCCAGCCGCTCCTACAAATACATATGTAAGGGCGGTTGGTGATGGAACTGTCCCTACAAATGCATTTGTAAGGGCGGTGGGGGCGGTTCTATCATCGACTGTCCTTACAAATGCTATTTGGGGTTTAGGGTTTGGCGGTTCCATCACCAACCACCCTTAGAGCATCTCCAAGAGTTTGTCAAAACCACTTGTTATCTTTTGTTTTTTGGCAAAACTAGAAAAAGGAGGGTCCAATAGTTTGGCATATGGCTTGGCAAAATTTGGCAACTTGCCATCCTACGCTCGAGCACGCGCATATTTGCGAGCAACGCTCGACTTGCCATCGCGAGAATACTACGTCGCAGGGCTAGCTAGCAGCTGGGAAGTGTAGGCAGCAGCAGCACTGCAGGAGCAGGCAATGGCCATGGCGCCGGCAGCAACAAGCTGAGCTACTGGTGGTTCAGTCCCTGCTCGCTTCATCTCCAAGAACAGTTTCTTGGTGCCACGCCGCGCAGGTGGCGGCGGCGGGAACAGGGCCGTGCGCCGCGGCGTCGGGCGGCGCGCCGACAACGGCTCGTCCTCCTCCGAGGGCGGCTGGCTGGTGGACGAGGACATGGTGACGCTGCGGCGGCGGATTCGCAAGCCCCACCTCCTCTCCCACGCGCGCTCCGGCCGCTGGCCGCCGTGGGGCTCGCTGCTGATGCGGCGCACCTGCCCTGCCCGCCGCGGTGTGCGCCGCCGTGCGAGCTCCGACCGCGACCTCCTTGGGCGCCGCCGCGCGAGCTCCGGCCGCTGGCCGCGCGGCACCCGCGTCCCGTGCATCGTCCGCCCGCTGGCCGTGAAGAGGAAGAATGAGAAGGGCAGCTGCACAATTTTATTTCACTTTCTCGATTTTTATGCAAAATATCAAGACACATAGTTTTACGTATAAGGGCTTAGTTGTTTTGTCGAAAGTCCAGGGTTCCTGATGCAAAAGTTGTTTTGCTTTTAGCAACTTAAAAATAGCAAACTGTTGGAGATGCTCTTGCTTTTTACTTGCCATATGTTTTAGCAACTTGTCAAATCATAAGAAATGGCAAGTGAGTTTTGGCAAACTTTTGGAGATACTCTTACAAATGCTATTTGTAAGAGCGGTTCCATCACCAGCCGTCTCTACAGTGCATTTTCGAAGAAAAAAATAAATGTATTATATATATGCTATGGTCAAATTTCATATAAATACATATAAACTGGACAAGACAGAGCTCACAAGTTGTATTAAAGCCACCATAATATGTCATGTCATTTTACATTTACACACAATTCATGGCATACAAAAGCTAAGATGAAATAAGTTTGGCTGAAATGCTAGACTAGAGATATTCGGTTCCACAACCATGTCCCATAGTTTGCTACCTCTCTTTACAAAATGATCCACCCTTAGTAAGGCCAAACAAAAGTTTTTATCTATAGCTAGGATGTCCAAAACACGTCATCGTGAGCATTTTGATCCAATCATTGGCTGCAATCTACTTCTAGCTACTTGCTCCCAGCCCCTATAAATAAAAGTTAAAATTCATCAAAAAAAAAGACATGTAACTTCATAAAAGGCACCAGTAAGCAGGCGGCACCAACACCACCACTAAGCACAAACATGCAGCAGGTAAGACTATGATTTCAGGAGAAGAAATTTTTTCTTATATAAGATATGCTATCCGCTATCACTTCTCAAAATCTGAACTTAGAATTTATTTTTTATGAGGAAAATGAGAATCAGAAACTTGGAAGAGGCACCAGCCAGCAGGTTGGTTGAAATTGGAACCTTTTTATTATATAAAAGAGAGTTATTTAAATAGATAAGAGATCAAAAGTTAATGGTTTTAGTATCAAGCACCTGGTGCAGGGCACTTGGTCAAACTGCCAGCAAAGAATAAAGAATCTAGACATCGCACTCATTCTATAGCCGTGTAGCAGTATGGATATTGCACTATTCTCTACAAGGAGCAATCAAGCATAGCAATTTTCTATTCTATAGCCTATGCATCCATGCATTCAGTTAAGAACTTTAACTAATAACCATAAGTAACATGAGCATGTGTACAATTGCAAGAAAAAAGTTATAGTAAAAGCACACATTTTTTGTTTCAGTCAGAATTGGAAACACATATTTAATATTTCAGCACATGTTTGTCTATAAACTAGCAAGGAAATGCAATCAGTTACCTGGTATAATTCGTGTTGAGGGCGAGATAGCACAGGCTTATGATTGTAGGTCTGCACAAGCTTCCTCTCTGATCTACTGAGCTGCAAGTCTTCAGGGTTTGCCAAATCAACCAGGATTTTCAGCCTCTCTGTAGGGCACACTATTGTCTATTGAATCCCTTCACAAGTAACAATCTATCCCCTGAAAAAAAAAATCGAATATTACAATATGGTCATCATTAGTACTATTTATTAACTAAGCAGCACCTACTAGCAGGTGCTAAATGGTGATTTTACAGATCATAACAATGGTCGTCCCACATGTTATAATCGGCCAACAAGCAGACTGAGTTCTCTAGCACTCTGGTTATCATCAGTACTATTCATTACCGAAGCAATTCCTACTACTGCTCACTAATTAACATGAAGGCATCAGAGTTTGCACATTGCAGAAACTAAATAGCAGCAAAACTATTACAGTTCACCTATAGCAAATGAGAACCCCCATCGCCTCTAGTGATGACTCACCCCAAAGCAAACAAAAAAAAACAAGCAATTAAAAGAGCATGATAAGAAATCAGCAACAAACAATCAAGAGGCTTTAGTTCTACTTCTCATACCTCAAAGTTGCAGAATAGACAAAATGGAGGCCGCTTCTCTGTGGAATGTCAGCAAAAACCTGGGCCGCATCATAAAGAAAAATTTATGAGTACCAACAAAGTCCATCCTCGTCATGACTACCAGCACCCTTTTATATCACAACCAGATATCACAAAGAGTACGCAGGACAGCCTGCTGTAGAGCCGCTGTCTCATGCTGCTGCTGCCTGCAAATCGCTATCAGCCATAGCTGGATCCGGTGCTAGCTACCGTCACTGCTAGTGCTAGGCGTAGGACTCCACTAGTGTTAGGCGCCGGCCAACTTGCTGCAAGATAGTAAGTCACAGATCCACGATTTAATTTCAGTTTGAAGCGACAAAATCTAATGGCATCGACGGAGCACCGATAGAGGGCGGATTTGTTGGCTCGCTGGTTTTGTAGATCCATACCTTGCAACGAGAGGAGCAGCAGGTCGGCAGCAGAGAAGCTGACAGAGAATGTTGGTGAAGCTGCGGCATGCCATCTTTGATGTCGCCGTGAAGGCAAACGTGGAGGAGCAGTCCACGAGGGCGGCGATGCCATCTTTGATGTCGCCGTGGTCGATGTAGAGCCGCTCACACACGAGCTGTGGCATCGCGCTGCCAGGCGGAGGCACAGATCTGCCAGCGACGGGGGGGTGGGGTAAGGGGGGCGGCGCCGCCCATCGGCATCTCGGAGGAGCAGGCGGCGGCCGTCTAGGAGGGGCGGGTGGTGGCACGCAGGGGGGGGCGCGTTCAATGGGCAGGTCGACGCCGCCGCAGCTCCGGGAGCCGTTGGCGCAGGACGCCGTGGCCGGAAGCGCCCGCCGGGGCTGTTCGCGCAAGGTGCAGCGGCGCGAAGGGGGTGACGCGAGATACGGCGTCACCGTGAGCTGCGGCGAGCGGCGTGGAGGGCAGGATGGTGGCGGCCGCCAGAGTCGCGTGGGGTGGGGGTGGTAGCGGCGGCGGCTGTGAGGTATGTTGGAGGTTGAGATTATGAAGTGGGAAGAGAAGCTAGGATTTGGATATCGGCTTATTTTCATCCATGTGATCGTGAATCAACGGCCAAAAAATCACAGGCCATTGGGCTATTCGGCTGTTGGGCTGGTGTTTGGTATTTTTTCATTTTTTTTCTTTCACAAATAAATTTATTTGATTCTCATAAAAACAAATAAATATATAGGCTAATATCTATCTATTTTTTCAATATTTTTTCATTAGATAAGAAATAAGATATATAGGATAATATATATATAGGATAAAAATTATAAGATTGAATACATGTTAAATGAAGGAATGGCCAAAACAAAAGTGTATAGATAATATTGTCCCCTTCAACTTTGGTATTCAAAACTTTTTCATTAGAGCCACTTTAAATCCCATAGCCGCACAAAACTCTCTCAAAATTTAAATTTCAAATCTTTGATCATACAAAAAAGTGTCAAATGAAGGGGTGGTCTATACAAAAGATGTGCATAATGTTGCTACCTACAACTTTGTTATTCAACACTTCTTCATTAGAGGTCATTTAGTGTCCCAAATTTTAAATAAAGGAATGACCAAAACAAAAGTTGAAGATCACGTTGTCCCCTTCAACTTTGGTATTCGGAACTTTTCATAAAGGCCGCTTTTAAATCTCTTAGCGACATAAAACTCTCTTAAAATTTTGAATTTCAAATCTTTGATCATATAAAAATTTATCAAATGAAGGAATGGCCTATACAAAATATGTGCATGATGTTGCTACCTACAACTTTGGTACTCAATACTTCCTTATTAGAGGTCATTTGGAAACCCAAATTTTATCAGCGAGTTGTCTGGCTTTAAAAGTCCTGGAACTTAAAAAAAATCAGTAATTCAATAGTTTTTAAAAAAAAAATCTCAAATTTAGTGTGGTGACATATCTTATCCACCAAAACACCAGGAAAAAATGTGAAATGATTTCAACAAAATGGCATCGTAGATGCTTCACAGGTGGGCACACATCTTTATAGGCTTTAAGTGAGATTTGTGAAAGATTGGAATAGATGTGGACAATGTATGCTACGACAATGTCAGATAAAGGAATGAACAATACAAAAATTGTAGATCATATTGTCCCCTTCAACTTTGATATTCAAAACTTTTTCATAAGGACAACTTTTAAATCACTTAGCGGCACAAAACTCTCTCAAAATTAGAATTTCAAATCTTTCACCATATAAAAAAAACCAAATGAAGGGGTGACCTATATAAAATATGTGCATGATATTGCTACCTACAACTTTGGTACTCAACACTTCCTCACTAGAGGTCATCAAGTATCTCAAATCTCATCCGCGAGCTGTCGGCATTTAAAATTCCTAGAACTTAAAAAAAATCAGTAATTCAATAGTTTTTCAAAAAATCCTAAAATTTTGTGTGGTGATATGCCTTGGCCGTATAAACTCCAGGAAAAAATATGAAATGATTTAAACAAAGTGGCATTATAGATGCTTCACAAGTGGCCACATCTGTTATAGGGTTTAACTGAGATTTGTGAAAGTTTGGAGTAGATGTGGACAGTGTGAGTGTCAAATGAAAAAATAAACAAAACAAAAATTGTAGATCATGTTGTCCCCTTCAACTTTGGTATTCAAAACTTTTTCATAAAGGCCACTTTTAAATCACTTAGCAGCATAAAACTCTCTCAAAATTTGAATTTCAAATCTTTGACCATATAAAAATGTGTCAAATGAAGGTATGGTCTATACAAAATATGTGTATGATGTTGCTACCTACAACTTTGGTACTCAACACTTTCTCTCTAAAGGTCATTAAATGTCTCAAATTTCATCCACGAGCTGTTGGGCTTTAAAATTCCTGAAACTTAAAAAAATCAGTAATTCAATGTTTTTTCAAAAAATCCTAAAATTTGTTGTGGTGATATGCCTTGGCAGTCTAAACACCGGGAAAAAATGTGAAATGATTTCAATAAAATGGCATCATAGATGCTTTATAGGTGGGCACATCTCTTATAGGGTTTGAGTGAGATTTGTGAAAGATTGGAGTAGATGTAAACAGTGTATGCTACGATAGTTTTTAATAAAGGAATGACCAATATAAAAAATATAGATCATGTTGTCCCCTTCAACTTTGTTATTCAAAACATTTTCATAAGGGCCACTTTTAAATCACTTAGCGGCACAAACTCTCTCAAAATTTGAATTTCAAATCTTTGACCATATAAAAAATGCCAAATGAAGGGATGACCTATACAAAATATGTGCATGATGTTGCTACCTACAACTTTGGTACTCAACACTTCCTCACTAGAGGTCATTAAGTATCCCAAATTTTATCTGCGAGTTGTCGGGCTTTAAATTTCCTAGAACTTTAAAAAAATCAGTAATTCAACAGTTTTTCAAAAAAATCCTAAAATTTTGTGTGGTGATATGCCTTGGCCGTCTAAACTCTAGAAAAAATATGAAATGATTTGAACAAAGTGGCATCGTAGATGCTTCATAAGTGGGCACATCTCTTACACGGTTTAAGTGTGATTTGTGAAAGATTGGAGTAGATGTGGACAGTGTGTGCTACGATAGTGTCAAATGAAGAAAAGAAATGACCAAAACAAAATTTATAGATCATGTTGTCCCTTTCAACTTTGGTATTCAAAACTTTTTCATAAGGGCCACTTTTAAATCACTTGGCGGCACAAAACTCTCTCAAAATTTAAATTTCAAATCTTTGACCATATAAAAAAGCATCAAATGAAGGGATGACCTATACAAAGATATGCATGATGTTGCTACCTACAACTTTGGTACTCAACACTTCCTCATTAGAGATCATTAAGCGTCCCAAATTTCATCTGCGAGCTGTCGGGATTTAAAACTCCTAGAACTTAAAAAAAATCAGGAATTCTTTTGTAAAGGTGGTTCAATCACCAACCGCCCTTATAAATGATCTCACTATAAGGGCGGTTGGTGATTGAGCCGCCCTTACAGTGGACATTTGTAAGGGCGGTTAGAACGAACCGCTATTACAAATACGAAGCCACTGTAAGGGCGGTTGATGATTGCGCCTTCCTTACAGTGGAAACATTTGTAATGGCGACTCAATCACCAACCGCTCTTACAGTGGGATCATTTGTAAGAGCAGTTGGAATGAACCGCCCTTACAAATACAAAGCCACTGTAAGGGCGGTTCAATCACCAGCCGCCCTTATAATGGGTATTTGTAAGGGCGGTTGGCAACAGCCGGCCCTGGCACGCCACTGTAGGGGCGGTTACATCACCAACCACTCCTACAGTGGAAAGCTCAAGTGTCCCTATAGAGCTTTTTTAACGTAGTGTCGAAAGCGTACTAGGAATAGTAGAATACGCGATCCATTACTCAGGGACTAATATTGTGTACATATAGGCACGATGGGGAGCCAGATACGGCAGGCCCATGGGTCGTGTCTCGTTTATAATCTAACACTCCCCCGTAGTCGGAACTGGGAGCACCGCAAACATTAAAACTGGATCTAAACTCCATGAATACGGACGTCGGAAGACTCTTGGTGAAGATATCGGCGTACTGAGATGTTGTAGGGACATGAAGAACTCGAACTTCTCCAAGGGCGACGCGGTCACGAACAAAGTGTAGATCAATCTCCACATGCTTGGTCCGCTGGTGCTGAACGGGGTTGGTAGACAGATAAACGGCACTAACATTGTCATAGTACACAATGGTGGCTCGCTGAAGAGGGCAATGGAGCTCATGGAGGAGTTGACGCAACCAACATGCCTCAGCAACTCCATTTGTGACAGCACGATACTCGCACTCTGCACTGGATCTGGAGACCATCGCCTGACGCTTGGAGGACCAGGAAATCAAATTATCACCCAAAAATACCCCGTAGCCAGAAGTGGAACGACGAGTATCGGGACAACCGACCCAATCAGCATCAGTGTACACATTGAGATCAGCAGGGGAGGTACGAAGAAGGTGAAAACTGAGGTCGAGGGTACCCTGAATGTAGCGTAGAATGCGCTTCATGGCAGCGGGGTGTGGCTCTCTCGGATCATGCATATAGAGACAAACCTGCTGAACGGCGTAGGCGAGATCAGAACACGTGAAGGTGAGGTATTGAAGCGCGCCAGCAATGCTGCAAAAGTGTGTCGGATTATCCACTGGGACACCATCAGTAGGCATCTTGATGTGAGTATCGACAGGTGTACTGCAAGGCTTGCAGTCACGCATACCTGCGCGATCCAGAATATCCAGCATATAATGTCTCTGAGAGAGGAATAAACCATCGGCTTGACGATCAACAGAAATACCCAAAAAGTGATGAACATGACCCCTATATGTCATAGAGAATTCCCGTTGGAGAGCTGCAATAACCTGTTGGAGGAAACTGTGTGACGAGGCAATGACAACTATATCATCCACATAGAGAAGCAAAAAAGTTGTGTGAACGTCGTGGCGGTAGATAAATAAAGAGGTGTCTGCTTTGGCCTCAACAAACCCAAGAGAGGTGATGTGATGGGCAAACTGACTGTGCCACGCGCGAGGTGCCTGCTTTAGTCCATAGAGTGATCTGTTCAATCTGCACACATAGCTTGGTCTGGAGGAGTCAACAAATCCGGACGGCTGCTCATAGTAGACGGTCTTAGTCAATGTCCCATGCAAGAAAGCATTCTTGACGTCCAACTGGTGAATCGGCCAAGAGCGAGACAAAGCCAATGTAAGAACAACACGAACTGTGGTTGGCTTGATGACTCGACTAAAAGTCTCCTCATAATCAATCCCCGGGCGCTGAGTGAAACCTTGAATCACCCACCTGGCCTTGTAACGATCAAGAGAACCATCAGCCAAAAACTTGTGACGATAAATCCATTTACCAGTGATGATGTTAACACCAGGTGGACGGGCAACCAAAGTCCAGGTGTCGTTGGTCAAGAGTGCATCAAACTCGGCCTGCATCGTTAACGCCAGTTGGGATCAGCTAAGGCGGAGCGAAAGGTCTTCGACAGGGGTGAGAGTGGCGTGACCTGAAGGTTCAGGCGATCCACTGACTGAATAAAACTAGATTTGCCTCGAGTTTGCATGTTGTGATCATTGAGCACAGGAACGATGGACTGAGGCTATGTAGCAGTAGTGCGGCCAGCTCTACTGGCAGCAACATGGGACTGAATGTCCACAGGGGCAGCAGAGCCGGACGCCAAGGGAGCACCAGTAGCACCCAAGCCAGAGCCTAGCTCGATGGGCGGTGTCGTGTTGGGCGCAACAGCAGCAGTGCCGCCCAAGCTAGAGTGCGGCAGGATGGGCGCCGGCGACTGGGCACCAGACACCTCAAAGTGCCGATGCGGGGGCGCGGGGCACAAGCGCCTAAGGTGTGACAGGAGCACCGGGAGGAGCACCTGCAACCACAACACTTGGCCCGATGGGCATAGTGGAAAAGTCATCTTCGTTCAAAAAAATCCAAAGTGGTGGGATCCGATGGTGAGGTCGACATCTCAGAAAAGGGACACTGGACTCATCAATACTACGTGACGAGAGATGATGATCCTGTGGAGTGGAGGTCGAGACATCGATAACCCTTGTGATCAGAAGAGTAACCAAGGACACACACAGGAGGAACGAGGTGATAGTTTGTGTGGAGCGGTGGAGGACAGGTTTGGATAACAGGCACATCCAAAAACTCAAAGATGAGTGTAGGAAGGATGGGTGTTGTAGAGAGCAAAAAACAGAGTGAGGCCGTTGAGGGTCGTAGTGGGATGAAGGTTAAGGAGATAGGTGACAGTATGGAGTGAGTCAGCCCAATAGACCGGTGGAAGGCTGGCCTGAAAAAGAAGAGAGCGCACAATATTATTAATAGTGCGAAGGGCGCGCTCGGCTTTACCGTTTTGCTGAGAGGTGTATGGGCACGACATGCGAAGGACAACACCCTGCGAGAGGAAGAACGTTTGTGCCGAGGAGTGATCAAACTCACGGCCATTGTCGCACTGGACGACCTTGATAGAAGTGCCAAACTGCGTGCGCACATAGGCAAAAAAAGTTAGAAAGTGAGGCAAAAGTATCAGATTTAAGACGAAGCGGAAATGTCCAAGCATAGTGGGAGCAATAATTGATAATGACGAGATAATATTTATAACCCGACACACTAGCGACAGGGATGTCCAAAGATCACAATGTATCACGTCGAATTATTGACAGCTCAGAGGAAGATGTCCCAAAAGGAAGACGAATATGACGACCTAATTGACAAGCATGGCATATGTGATCACGTTTGAGTTTCTTACATGAAATAGAATTAGAGCTAATAAGCTTGGACAGAGCTTCAGAGCCAACATGACCGAGACGACGATGCCACAAGGTGGAGGTGGAGGTGGAGGTAGGAGTTGTGAGTGCGGGTATGCTGCTGGTGGGTGGGAAGAATGGGTAGAGGTCACCCGTACTATTGCACCTGACGATCACGCTCCGTGTTTGAAGGTCCTTCACAGAAAGGCCAAAAGGATCAAACTCTATAGAACAGTTATTATCGGTGGTGAACCGACGTACTGAAATTAAGTTCTTAATAATGCTAGGTGAAACTAAAATATTATTTAGAACGAGAGGACGACACGGTGCAGGAAAAGAGAATGAACCAATAGAAGTAATAGGCAACAAGGCACCATTACCGACAACAATGGATGAAGGACCAGACAAGGAGGGAGACCGAGGAGAAGAGATAATACCAGAGTGGGCGGTCACGTGTGAACCGGCACCAGAATCAGCATACCATTCAGCAGCGCTAGGAGGCGGCGTCAAGGACATCGTGTTGAAGTTGTTGACGAGTGATGCCTGCTCCCAAGATCCACCGGACATGGGGTCCACGCGCGGAGGTAGCGGTGGTGTACCCGGTGAGGACGCCGAAGGCGGGGCGAACGTGGGGGCCACGCCTGCATACGTGAAGCCTGGAGGTGTCGGTGCGAACCCTAGGGCCGGCGCCGGGTAGTAAGGCAACATGTTGAATGCAGGCTAGCTGGGGGTGGTCGTACGGTACGAACGAAGGACGTAGCATGTGGCTAGGAAGACCACCGTAACCGTGCGGCCACAACTGCACAGTACCGGACCAGGGATTGGTGTTACCCATGTCTGGGCCAGATGGTGCACCACCACTTTGTCGAGGGTCACCCAAGCCACCACCAGACTTGTCGCCGCATCCACGGCGGCGTGAGTTGCGCGATCCAGCAGGGGCGCCAGAACCAGCGGGAGCCGATGCAGGAGGGCGTTGCTGCGGTGGTATTGGTGCAGTGAGCATCGCCGGCGGCATGGCGGGTGTGCCATCATTGCTAATGTCGTTGAGGTCAAACTCCTCGAGCAGCAGCAGCGTGCGCGCCCTGTCAAACGTAGGGAAGGGTCGCTGCATCTTCATATTCGACACCATGTGGCGAAATTTGTCGTTGAGGCCACGGAAGAGGGTGAGGACAAGTTGTCGATCGCCAATCGGATCGCCGAACTCAGGGAGTGAGGCAGCCATCGTCTCAAGGCGGCGACAGTAGTCCCTGATAGAGAGGGTGCCCTGCTTGAAGGAGCGAAACTCGGCCTCCAGCAGAAGGGCGCGAGATGCACACTGCCCGAGGAATTCATCCTCAAGGTAGAGCCAGGCAGCTCGGGCGTTGGGATCCCGAATCATCAACGATTGCTGTAGACCCAGGTGAGGACGCAACAGTCCATGGTCGACCATGCGAAGCGCTCGGGATAGGAGTCGTCGGAGAGCACGTGATCCTTAAGATTGTACTTGCCGAGGACGATGAGAAAGAGAGAGCACCAGCAGCCATAGTTGTTAGCTGGCTTCTCCAAGGTCACGGGGATCAGGATCTTGATGTTGAGGACAGCAATGGCCTGCACACCGTGTGCAGGGTAGCGTTGGCGGCTTCCTTAGCGGCGCGGGCCTCGTCCGCGAGGCGCTTGGCCTCGGTGGCCCGAGCAGCAGCAGCGACAGCGTCTTCATCAGTGGGTGCCATGGCCTGATCAGTAGCCGTCGCAGATGCTGGGCGAGCAACAACAACAGATCAAATCGGCAACAGCAGCTATCAGCAGCACGCAGCACGCAATGGCAAGCAGCCGGAACACAGTAGCATGCAACGAGCCAGATCACAGCAGCAAGGCAGCGAACCGATGCCTGACGATGGATCAGCAGCAGGCAGCGGCAGGAAGGTGGCCCAACGAGGATATCAGCGACGGGCAGTGGAAGGGCCGACGATGTAGTTAGCGACGGCTAGGGTTTGCGGAAGCGGCCGCAAGAGCGAACCAGATTGATACCATGAAAGCTTACTAGGAATAGTAGAATACGCGATCCATTACTCACGGACCAATATTGTGTACATATAGACACGATGGGGAGCCGGATACGGCAGGCCCATGGGTCGTGTCTCGTTTACAATCTAACACGGATAGTTCAGATTGATAAAGACACGAGGAGTAGATCCAACAGAGTTCTTACGGCTGATTTCGTCTGATCGTTTTTACCAGAAGTATCTTGAAGGCAACTCACAAAGGGTAAAAGCTGCACGAAACAGGGCACATCTGATTCATGTATCAGGTAGATTTCAAAAATCAGAATTTACAAGCAGAATCAGTATACAGTAGCTCAGACTGTGTTTAGATATAGGATAAAAAAAATTAGGATGTCAGAGCATCTCCAAGAGTTTTCTAAACCTCCTCCCAATCTTTATTTTTTGGCAAGTTTAGAAAAAAAAACCTCTCCAACAACTTCATATTCACCCTCCCAATCTTTTTCAACTTGGGAAATATGAACCGATTTTGCGTAAACTTGCGAGCTGCGGAAACGCGCGTATCCAAGGCCTCGCTGCCTCGCGGCGCGCTCTTCGGCTTCGCTGTGCTCCTGTCTGCTGTCGTCCTGTATGTTGCCTGTGCACTGTCTAATGCTTTGGCTACTGTCTGCTGTTTGCTGTTGTACTGCTTTTGCTACTGCCTACTGTTGTTTACTAGAGTACTCCTTTTGAGTACCTACTATTTGCATGGCACACTGCTGCTACTTGCGTGCAAAAAATAAAAGCATCAATGTACGCCATGAAGAAATTGCTGCCGATCTCTTCACGGCGGCATGCGAGGTCGGCGAGGCCGGCTGTGGCTTCGAGGAGGCGACGGTCGTTGGGACGAAGGGGCGGCATAGGTAGGTCCGTAGGTGCGACTGACTCCGGCTTCGAGGAGGCTATTGTCGCCTGGGAGCACGCGGCAGCTACGTGAGCCCCTGTCTAGTCACAAAAAACAGCAAAAAAAAAATCTTGTGGCATCAAATTTTGTTCTTTTAGGAAGCGATTTATTAGTACTGTTAGAGATGGTCTTTTTTTTCCTTCCGATATTGTTTTGGGAGTTGGAAAACATAGTGTTTTTGGCAGAAAAAATTAGAAAGCTTTTGAAGATGCTCTCACATCGGATATTATGACACTAATTTAGTCTATTAAAAATAGATTAATTATAATGAGTTTTGCTCTAGTGATCCTCTTTAAAAAAATTACGCAAATATTAAAGCACCATAATAACTAATTTAAATTAATTTTATTTTGGATTTGGACTTCTGACTCACCCTATGCGTGTCTAGCCCAAGAGCAGCCGCTAACCACTGAGATCCATAACAATCCACAGTACATGGAGCTCCCAGTTCCAACTCGTTTGTGGTGTCGACGGGCGAGGTGCGGCAGCGGCGTCGCATCTCGCATGGAGGTCTCGGCAGCGGCAGCGCACGGAGGGGCGTAGGGACCTGAGGCGAGACCAAGGCTGACCACGACGCCAGCAACGACTACTGGGAGAGGGTAGGCACCTCGACTGCTCGGCCTGGCTGCGAACCTGGAGGAGCTCAGGCTCTCGGTATGGGGAGTCGGGGAGAGTCTGTCATGGCTGTTCCCGCATGGGGCTGGATGGAGCGGCTAGCTTCGAGCGCTGGAGGTGATGTTTGGGATAGGATGGGGTGGTCATGGGATAGGATGGGCTTTGAGTGGGCAGCGTCATCCCGAGTCCAGTCCAAAATAAAATTAATTTAAATTAGTTACTTAGACGAGATGAAGCTATTAAGCCTAACTAATCTGTCATTAGCACATGTTTACTATAGCATCATATTGTCAAATCATAGACTAATTAGACTCAATAGATTCGTCTCGTGAAGTAAACTTCGGCTGACAAATTAGTTTTATAATTAGTCTATATTTAATACTTCATACATGTATCTTAATATTTGATGTGATAGTTAAAATTTTTTGGGAGGGCCTAAAGTGCCGTTCTTGTCAATACATCAAAACAATGTCTTGCTTGTCAGTCAACTGTCAAGAGGAGCAATATCTCGATGACAGTATAATACAACATATAGTACCAAGGAATGAAGCACATGCAAAACCAAGACCATGCTTCAAGCATTGACGCATGTCGCCTGCAACTGCAATCCTAGGCTACAGCTATCAAAACGATTCATGTCTTCATTCAGATCGTCTCATCTGCGGCTGCCGATCCTGCTAGGTCGAACACGGAACGACGTTAAGGCCGGTTGTTGCCACACCTGGAAGGAACGGAACCATCGCGCTCTGCTTGCTTCCTCGTCCGAGTCACGACGAACTCGAAAGGAATGCCCAGCTCCTCCAGATCCTTGGGATATATGGTCTCGTCAGGCAGCGCCGTCCTCTCGATCTCGAGCACCTCCTGGCGACAGTTCTCCCTCGCGCGCGCGATCTCCTCCTGCCGTCGCTTCTTCATAAGCTCCCTAGCCTTGCTAGTCATCACCAAGCGCTCCTGTTCCTGTGGCGGCACGGCGCGCTGGGCGGGGGCCTGCTGCTTCACCTTCACCGGTGCCTTGATCTGATACGCCGCCTCCTTTGCGGGTCTTGATGGGGACGTTTTGATCCTCTTCGCCGCCGCCGCCTCCTCCAATGGCGCATCCTGTCGTCGTCGTAGTCCCGCGACCGAGAACCGCGGCTCGCCCTTGGCGGCGTGGGCGTCGCCGCCGCACAAGAGCAGCGCTTTCCTGTGGAGATCGCGGAGGGCTACAAGCTCTGCCTTCATCCGGTCTTGGAGCCGCTGCTGCTGCTGCGTCTGCGTTGGCGCAGGGGCGATGGACACTGGCTCGTCCGCGGCAAGGCCCTCCCTCGTCCTGACGTTGCTGTCAAAGCCTGTGCGAGCGCGCTTGCGTGTCAGCCCGGAAAAATCCTCGGCTCCGACGCCAACGTGATGGGATGGTTCCCTTGCCACCACGCCGGGCGCGACTGCGGCGGCGCCCCGCCGACGGTCGAGGAACGCGGTGGTGTCGAAGCCGAGAGCGGCGCGAGGACGAGCGAGGCTGCACATGGTTCGCCGGGATCCGGGAAGCACTCTAGGTTTTGCTCTCGACAGGCAGCGGATCGTCGGAGGGAGACAGGGAATGGGGGACGGATGGATCGACGAGTTGGAGACGGCGACGGAGAGGCTCTGTTTTTGAAGAGGGGCACGGCCGCACGGGTGGCTCCGATTTTGACTTGGAAAGTTGTAGTTTGTCAGATGGATGGTTGGGTCGGCTGGGTCCGAGTCCGATAGCGTGAAACATTGCAAATGTTAAGTATTCGCCACGCCTCGCGTGTTTCTATCGACACCATTACCCGACTTTTGGAGCGTCAGGATGCACGCAGGGACAGCGGTGGAAGGCATCCAATTTGAGTCCGCGATGCCCGTGTCAGGGGCTCATCCCTCTGCCCCCACCGGCGGTAGCGGTGGGTAGGTCGGTTCCTCCTCTAGATCTGAGTTCACCGGAGACGAAGACATCAGTGGCAGTGGCTATGGTTCTAGCGAGCCTTTCCTCCTCTTTATTCTCTAACTCCGGCGGCTATAGAAGTGGCAGGCTGGAGAGAGGCAGACACTCTAGATGATGGCGACTGGGCCAGATCAAGGGCGGGGAAGTCTTGATGGAGTTGGAGAAGATGACGACGATCGAGTTCGCCGGAGTCGAAGAATAAGGTAGCGGGAGGAGGAGGGGAAGAGAGAGGTCGCCGCAAGCGCGGTAGCGTCTCACTGGAGCTCTACGGTCGCGGTCGTGGCGGCAGAGCTCCAGCGAGACCCTACCATGTCGTGGCGACACGGTGAACGGCTGGAGGAGGAAGACAAACAGTGCAAAAATATTGGATATGGAGCGGGAGGGGGACACGTGAAAGAGAGATAGACAAACTCATCTGGATTGGTGAGGCCCTACATGGACGGTAGAGGGAACAGATCCCTTCCAGCCTTCCAACCAGCGTATGGACTTCGGTGACACGAAGTCTTGAACCAAGCGACTCTTTTGTCCTCTCGGTTATATATTTTGATGATATGATAAGTTTAAGGTATTTGTGAGGCTTTGTTTAAGGTATTTGTGAGGCTTTCCAGTAATATTGATACACCTATAACAGATCTAGATGCATCGTACCCTACATTTATCCAGTTAACTCTAAAAGTGCTAAGATTTCATAAAATCCAAAATAGTCAAGGAAGATAATTTTAGGTCTTGTTCGGTTATGTCGGAACGGAGCCGTTCCGACCGGATTAATCTCATCCGGTTTTGAATTCGGTCCATAACAAAATAATTTCGTTCTGGATGGACTGATGTGGCCCGATTTGAATTTAGCTCATTTCTTATGCTCTAAGACCCGGATTTGTTGCCCGCCTCTTGAGGCCAGGAACGAAAACAATCAGATCAAGTGAATCCATTTAGTTTACTCATTCCTGGTCTAGAATGGTTCCAGACTCCATTTTAATCCGAAAGAAACGAACGAGCCCTGATATAAATGGGAATCAAGTGAACACGTCGTCAGGTCTTCCATCTTCTTTGACCACTCTTTGTTTTTATTATTTCAGCTGAAGCAAGGTCTTAGTCGGTAGAGGTTTTCGACCAGGATGAGGTTGTTGCTGAGGACTAGAGGAAGAAAACCATGGAATTGCTCCAATAGAAAAAAAACTCTATATAGTCGTACCAACAATTTTGTTTAAATTTAGTTCAACCATCAACCAATTAAATGGTGAGGAGCCAGTCAATGCTGCTGGGGGTATTTGATTGGAAATTGCTATAACATGATGATGTTAAATGCTAGCCAAATTTTCTTATATTGTTATTTTGTGCATAACTTTTAGCTCTGAATTCCAATTTTAATGATCTTAGACTTTTTGAAAAGATAATGAAAAGCTCTACAACTTCGAACTAATGTTATGTCAATTTAAACAGATCCAAAATCATGGTACAACTCTAATTCATCCACCTTTATGTCTCGACTTTAGTGGCTTCAATTGTATTCGTGTCTTTGCATTCAGACTTCTACTTTATACTTCTAGCATGTCTTATATGCCTTCAAAATGGCTTTTAATGTATTGCTTAAGGTGTTAATCATTCAGACCACTACTTGGTCTAAGTCAAGTCCACCTCGTATCGATTTGAACTATACCTTATATACTAGTAGACAACATTAGACCAAATAGTTATATTGTTCATCAAACACACCAAAATCCAAACTTAATAACATTAGACCAAATAATTATGTTGTTCATCAAACACCAAAATCCAACTTAATGGATCATAGGGTCCATTTTTCTTACACTAGCATCTATCTGTAAGTTGTATACACGGTCATGCATGGTAAGCAATGTGATATCTTTGTAATACTTTGGTAATTTGCAACAAAAATCACAAAACCTAGTGTCTAGTTTCTTATTCTAATAATCAAGCATATCAACATCACTATATACACTAAAAACTCATTGAAAATAGTAGAAAAAGAAACACAATTATGCTTATCAACCCCTTTACGATATCATGTATATTGTCATGTAATGTTCAAAATGAATATAAAAATATTCTATTGTACTTGTATGCATAGAAGACTTGCCAAGGCTAACTTTGAGTAATGAAGGAAAGAGGAACCAAAAGTGCCTTACTTTTCAAAAAAAAAAATCTTAGTGAAAATTATGCATGCTGACTTGATGAAACTCAACAAAATTCATTGATGAACAAGGGTGGATCTAGGGAAGGGGATGGATGGGAGGGGGCTCATGCCCTCTACAATTGGGGAGAGGAAGATAATAGAAATGTTGACACCAGAATTTAGTGAAGGATTCTTCCCTTAAATCCGTAGGGGAAAATACGCGGAATCAGCTGATTTACCCCAAATCGGGCAATCGGCTATTTAGAATGGCATTGGTATGATGTCAGCGAGAACATGGCCAATATCGAAGGAAGATTCCTGCCAAGTGCAGAAGAAGCAAGGAACGTGCCGGGCTCCACCAAAAAGGAAAGATTGGAGTCCAGGTTATCATTTGTTTTGTTTTCCTATTTTTGTAACTTTGTTTTCTTTTCCTATTTTGTAACTAGTCTTATCCGATTAGGACTCGTGTCAAAGCCTTGGGTATAAATATTGCACCTCGGCTATTGTAGAAAAACAACACAATCAATACAACAATAGTTTATTTTCGGCTTTTGCCATCCTTAGGAGTAGGAGTAGAGTAGATTTCGACGAGTTTTTTCGATAAGTTGGGCTACATCGGTTAAGTTTGACCACGACCTCGCTGTAAGTTCTGTCACTGGTTTATATTTGATTTGTACGACCACATTGGTTCGGTCCAAACCCACTGCAAATCTGGGTAAACTAGTTATCGGTTTGTATCTAGCTTGTACGGTTGCATCGGTTCAGTCCAACCTCATACAAGTTTCTGTACAAGCTAGGTTTGTATCATATTTTGCAAGGTCACCAGCAACCTTGACGTCGGGTTCTGCCAGCTGCGCTCTGGCAGCGTTGGTTTCAGCATTAGTGACACTGAGGGCGGCCTGCACCATGGAGATGTCGTTCTTCGGTTGATGGGACTTCTTGCACTCCTCAGAATACAAGTCTCGTCGGCCACTGCAGCAGCTTGACACCCTGGATCGGCTATAGAAATGGTCCTGGACAAGGAAAACAAAGTTAGAATGCAAATAGAAGAAACGTGGTTTTCAAAGAAGATGTCATTCTACCCTGGGATGCGATGATGTCGACGAGCAGGTTGATGCACCTCTTCCGAAACAACCTTCATTGGGTGCTTACCGTGATAGTCGGCCATGAATTCAAGGGGAGTTGGTTCAAGGTTCGAGAAAGATGTTGTAGATCTAAGCAGGAAGGTGAACCACCACAATGGCAGGGTTGCGAGTATGATTTCTTCTGTCAATCTTAGCTTGGATTTATGGCCAAAGAGCATGACGCTTCATGGACGACGTGGGTTAGAAAAGTGAATCGTCGTTCCTGATAATCAAGGCAAAGGTGGACGATTGCTGCAATAGACATCAAATTTTCTTAACTATGGATAACAATTACTGCCTAGGCCTGAGAAGTTTCTAGAAAACTCTAGATCGGCTAAAATGCATAACTTTGCTGATATGACGGAGTGTCACTTTGCCGATTAATTGAGATGGCTGATTGACAAAAAGGATATGAGGGTTTGGAGAAATCTGAATCAGCTATATTGCACAAATTAACCAGTCTGTTGGAATAATATTTCACTAAAGAGATCGGTTCGCATGAAAAAAATACAAATTACATGAGGAAGGAGTCATAACTTTGCCAGAATTTACTTCTGATGCAGTCTAAGGGCTAAGAAAAACTTTTCCTACAATTTCTCCGACCAGTGCAGTAAGAGCTATGGAGTTTGCGACAGGAGCAAAATCTTCTATTAACTTCTTGTGAGCAGTTGGGTCACTGACAACTGGGAAACCTTGGGGAAGGAGTTGTAGTTCTATCATAGAGTTTGCTTGCGATGTTGCGAGTGTTGTTGCAGCCCCGTAGCGCACACCGTGAAGAGCGATCTCCCTGGGTTGTTCGTATACATCCTAAAGCTGGCTCTCAAGGATGCACCTCTGGCATTAACAGAGTCAGCCGTAAATTGGGCAGATTGTCGGAGATTCTCTAGATGTACATCCAAATCTGAAGAAGGAAAGTATAAAATTAAAATGAGGTATGCCGAAGAAAAATCAACAAAGGGAGGAGTAACAAAGACTACCTTGATTAGTTGCGAGAATCGACTCTAAACTCTCTCTGAGATCTCGAGTCTCGATCTCAATTCTGTCATGGGTATCTGCCAAATGATTGATGAGATGATGTGCTTGGCTGAGATCCTGATTGGCGCTAAAGAAGAGGGCATGATATTCATTTCTGTTTGCATAGAGGGTCTGACCTTCAAGAGGTGTCGATCTGCAGGGGGCAAGAGATTACTTAGGTTCATCTCAGGAATCGAAGGAAAGCATCAAAAAGATCATACTCTTGAATCATGTGACGTTGAGAAGGAAGAGCCGCTTCTAAAGACGTATCATCCATGATGTGTTTTCCATTTTCCATATGCCTGAAAATGAAGATTAACAAATAATGGATGAATGAAGCAGGGCACGTTCTCTTAAGGGGACTATAATCTGCTATTAATAATCTTGGGAGAGGACAACAGAAACTGATAAGGATAAGAATATACTAGGGGATAAAGAGAAAAACTGTTCGAGACTGAAAGATCAAGATGCCCAAGAGAGGCGGTGAATTGGGCTAATCTAAAATTTCTTGCGATAATTAATCCCTACAAAGCCCAATGTCACCCCTTTGTGCCTACAAGTGTGTTTTCAGTAAGTCTACCACACAAAAGACTACACCTAGTTCCAATCTTACTCTAGCATGGCATTTCAACAATGTAATTGCAAGAAGTAAATGCAAGAATTGAAATTCTCAAATTAAATGTGAAAGTAAAGAGAGTAGTGAGGAAGTCGTGATGTTTTGCTGAGGTATTAAGGTGTTGGTACACCCCCTAGTCCTCGTTGGAGCACCCGCGCAAGGGTATCACTCCCCCTTGATCCGTGCAAGGATCAAGTGCTCACTACGAGCTAATTTTTCACCACTCTGGCCTGGTGAATCGCTCACTACCGGTCACAACTTGAGTTAGGTCATCCACAAAGACTCTGGATGATCACCAAGCTCTCTGATCACCACCAAGTCATCTAGGTGATGTCGATCACCAAGAGTAACAAGCTAGAACTCTCACTTGATCAACGCAAGGCCAAAGAGATGGAAGGATGCACACTTGCTACTCACAACTCACTAATGAGGCGACTAACCTCACAATTAGCAAATCTCACAACCTTACTAGGGCTCTTGCACTCCCTTGCACACTTAAGGATGTCTTCAGCTAATCAAATGGGCAAGAGACCCCAAATGGAGGAGGTGGTGGAGTATTTATACTCCCACACACCCCTCCCCCACGAGGGGTTCAAATCAGTGCAGGAAAAGGGGAATCGGACGCGCGATACCCCGTGTAACGATAACCTGTACTATGCCTGACATCACGCGTCATAGTGAGATGTGAAAATGACCTCTCTGGAACCTCTCTGCATGGTCATCGGACGCTGCCCCTCAGCATCCAATGTCACGCTGAGATCACTCGCAAGTGAACAGTGTTACCACCACGTCCGATGCACCCCCTCTGGTGCGTCCGATGCGGCAGTTCCAACACTGTCAAGTCTTGCTAGCATCAGACGCGCGTCCGATGCCAGTGAGGACAGCGTCCGATGCCCTTCTGAGGGCCGAAACGACTTTGGATTGTGATGTTGCCTTCACGACTTTTGATCCTCATGACATAAGGGCTATCTCTGAGCTACCTAGAGCTATGAAATACCAAGTGCGTACCACACCTGCCTCAATAGACTCACCTAGGTCAAGCTACTCATTTGCGCTCCCCTTTATAGTACGGTTGTTGACGCAAAATTCGTCACCTCACGTCAAGGCACACAGCAAGCCGAACGAGGCTGGCTTCAATCGGGTGCCCGGAGCGTACTGAATCCGGAAGCGTGCCAGTCGGTTTGACCTGAAAACCAACAAGGCATAAAATGTGAGAATACCTTGGAACATGCTGGGTAAAAACCAGACAGTTCCAGATGTACAGCTTTGGAAGCCAATCACGATGGCACACAGCTATAGAAGCTGTTTGTCGAAACAGGTTTAAGATGTCATTCGGCAAGTATAAAGAGAAAGCATGTAAACATGTCGAATGCCGAACACATACGTGAAAAAAGAATAAAAGAAATAACTTGTAAATACAAATCTATTTATATGACATATGGATAAGCCAATCCAGCTAGTCTGCCGCACGTCCAGCCTTCATGAACCCGTCAGGTATAAACTCAAGCAAAGCTAATCCACCGCATGATACCACTTGCTATAAATCTACACCACTCCTTATAATTAGATTAATCCACCGCATGATACGATCTAATTATAAGAAGCTAAAAGCATACATACATCTGAACAGATCTATACATACTCATTACTCATGTAAGCTTAACCAGAATCGGCAAATTAGCCGAACTGGGGTCCATGAAGAAGAAACATACAAGCCAAACATGGTTAAACTAATCTAAAACCTGTACCTGCCGCACGACACCCAGCTCTATCAAAGCCTAAATATGATCGGCATGCATGAACCCACAACATGTAACAATCTAGATTGAAAGTCGATTCGGCCATCATGATCTTATAATTAGCAAAGCACAAGCAAACTCGTGCAACAAGGCCGAACGAAGATCAATCTAGATTGGGCAAAAAGTGTTGTACAAGTTAAATGAATAAAACATACGACACGTGATAACTTAATGAATCTATTAGATCTGCCAAATCTAACAGAGTCGATAACTATTTTTACTCATGACTCAATCCGCCGCACGATACAAGTCATAGGTAAAAACTTCCCGTCATAAGCTTAAATCCGCCGCACGATACTAAGCTTAACATACGAGACTACTTGCATCATATCTAAATCCACCGCATGATACTAGACATGATAACAAGGTTGCCGGTACTTACGGAGGTCGACGGATCGATGATTCCTCTCGAAGAACTCGACGACACGACTATAAGGACTCGAAGGTGGCACGGGGCCGGTTGTATTGATGTGGTTGTGAACCGATTTTACAATAGCCAAGGGTTTATATTTATACCCTGGACGCAACACAAGTCCTAAGAGGACACGACTATTAAAGGAAAATACAATATTCTTGGCCTTCAACTCCTTTCGGAATCTTCATTGCCTTAATTGTCGCAATTTTGTTGCCCGATCGGCTCTTGCTTCCGTCGTTTCAATGGAAACTCCCTTTTCCCAGAATAGCCGACCGCATGAGCAGTTGCCGAATCCTTGGAAACTAGCCGACCGCATGGGTACTTGCCGAATGCCTCATACGCCCATCTCCGCACACTGGACATGCACGCCGTCTTCTAGCCTTCCCTTCATCGTGAAGCCATTTATGCTAAATATAGAACTGGACGTCGAGATGCACATGCTTTATATATATTCCTTCATCGTGAAGCCATTTATGCTAAATATAGAACTGGACGTCGATATGTGCATGCTTTATATATATTTATATTTAAATTGCCTTTTTTGCTTGCTTGCCACATCACAACGCCACCAAATCCAACTCCTGGCCAATGAGATCAGACCCCTCTGGCTTCTTGAATACTCGTTTAACCTGTCACGGTCATGGTCGATTATCTTCGTGATTGGCTTCTCTTGCCATATCTATTTCCTGAATGGAGTAACCGACCGCTTGGCCGTCTACCGAATGCTCTTCTCACTGCTCATTGGGTCCACCTGTCATCTTCTCAATGTTGACCAAAATCCAGTGTTAACACAGGCCCCCCTAGTTCGGAGTATGAATTGTCATGCTTCGAACTATTTGATCTTTGTTGGTCTTCTTCAAAAAGCCAAGAAATCCACTGATAGCAATAACATTTTCTCACCATGTTTCCACAATTTTGCCTGTAAAACAATAATTCTCCAATACATGTGGAAACAGGTTAGTTACAAATGCATATGTGTATAAATATTATAGTTCTTCCATTTTATTGATCAGAAGATGCTGCAATGCCGACTACATCTCAAAAGTATCATATTTTATAACCAAGATTTCTTTTGAACTTGAATAAAATGGTACCTTACTCATCTATCCGTCTCTTTAATTATGGGGCTTTAGATCTCACTGAGTCCTCAAGCGATTGCAAAACAGAATAGCTACATAAATGCTTATCTTTTACCCCTTGATCATTTTTCATCTGGAGTTTTTATCATTATCTTTATATAAAATCATATCACATAATATTGCAAAGTCAAAGATTCGACCATAAGGAGATATAAGTCATAAACCTAGATCAAGAAGTGCAAGTGAATATTTTTATTACTTTTCCTTTTGCATATGTCATTCTCCCTATCTTTTAAAATTATGAGGCTACTGGGCCTTCGATCATCTTTTATTTTATTTGGCGGTCACTTAACCTTTTCTTTTTCATATTTTTATTTGGGCGGTTTGCCCTTTTTTCTTTCTCAGTTCTGGCGGACACGTGTCCGTCGTTTTTATTTCTGAGATTTATAGAATAGCCTCATATTTTTAATCAAAGTGAGAATGCACATGCAAAACACTTATTAGTTTATAACGTGTACGTGAATCTTGATCTTGAGAATATGACTATAATCTCAACTAGTAGTCACAATGATTTGACAGTGCTCAATATGACATTAAGTAAATTTTATTATTCATTAAATCTCCGAATTTCAAGTATCTCTCAGAATAATGTCATAGCAAATTCTACTTCTATTCATATCCCACAACTACTTTCAGACAAAGTTTAAATTCTATGCAACCCACAAATTTCAAAGACTTCAAGATAAATATAATAATCATTAGACCCAAATCTTAAAGAAATCAAAGCTATAAACCAGACACAGGTCAAACATAAAATAGAGCATCTATTTATCATTTCAACAATGGATAACCCAAAATATTTATATCACATATTCATAGAGTGGAATTTTTTAGGTTTTTTTAGTACGGAGACGCAACATGAGAGGTTTCGCTTTTTAATGATTTTAATTTTAAGCTCTGAAACTATTAGAGAAGCGAGGGTAAAATTACACAAACCACTGTTGAAGATGAAGCAGCCATTCGTTTTGTCCTTCTTCACGATGGATCGCTCGATGCTGTATGATGTGTGCGTGTGGATCTCAGGCCCCCCGACATGTAGTCACAACGGCGTAATCGATGATTCACTGGTGTCCTCCTTTCTCTCATCCGAGACGTCTTCGCCGAATACGGGTTGAAAATATTTGAAGTCAATCGTAAACGTCAATCCTTCTTCTGCAAATGACTGGCTGCTTCAGATCTTGTAGCTGCTCTGACTATAAGTGAACTTGTCACCGTTGCATGTGTCTTGTTGGCACCACCTTATTCAAGACCATCAGCAAAGGTATCTCTTTCAATATGAAGTGTGCTGAAAACGTTTTAGCCGATGGTTTTCTATCGGTCGTCCGGTTGCTAACGTCCTTTGTGCTTCTGATGTAGCCTTTCGTAGCCTTATCACCGGACTGAGCTTTTGCGTTACTCAGGGAAAGGTAAAGTTATATTAATAGGAGCCGAAGGTTCTGTCTTATCGGCTTTTGCTTAGTATGCCTTTGACTTTCTTCTTGTTGAGGAACTGGAATGCTTTAGGTAAGCATGCTGTCAGGTAACTCACGGTAGCTTCGAAGAACATCATTTTTGATGAGGCTGAGTGTGCCGTAGAGGACGAATACGAGCTCGGCGGTGCGTGGATGCGTGATGATAACTCCAGCCGATTCTTGTATGCATATCGGCCAATTAGTATATTTTCTCATGTTGTTGTATCCACCGATTCCTTTCCTGAATAGCTGATTCCAAAGATGACATGCAGATAATTAGCTATCGACCAACTTCCCTCGGCATGACCCCTTGATACTCAATCGGCTATTTATAGCAGCATGTAAGTAAATCTGAGTTTGGACTTTATCTCTTTGAACATCTCCATGAAAATCTTCCTTTTAAACTCAAAAATAAGGGCCGATCCTACTATAAGGCTACCGGCCGTCACGTACAACTCGAAACAATCCCCAAGTTGTGGAAGCGCCTCCATATATCTTCAATTTCATCAAAAGCTTCTGTTGCACGTCACCTTGCATGAATCTTTTCTGAACTTCCATGAGCTCCGGTAATGAAGAAATAACTGAAGTCCCCTTAAAGGCTTGCATATTTTGAATCATATTGAGATCCCAACTTGCCCACATTGATCCAACTTCGGCTTCATTATCAACACTTCATTCCTTGTCAGCCGATATGAGACTTTGGCTCTAGCTTTCTCCATTACCATTAGTTAGATTTAAAAATTACTCTGAGAGCCGATTGTCTGAATCGGCTGTTGGTCCTCGTCGAAGACATTCACAGGACCTGCTTCCCAGGCTCTTCCAGAGAAACACTCGACACCTTCATACTCCCAATAGATTGGTTCTGTATTAGCAACACTAACCGAATCATCAGCATGAACGATCTCAATATCATCTCTGATCCACTGTATGAGGAACTGATGCATGGTCGATGGCACACAACAGTTTGCATATATCCAATCTCTTCCCAGCAGCAAACTGTATGCCCCCTTGCCATCAATGACGAAGAAGGTAGTGATCAAGGTCTTAGATCCAATCATTAACTCGACATGGACTGCCCCTCGTGTATCAAAAGAATTTCCCGCAAAATCCCTCAATACCATGTCGGTCTTTAGTAGATCTTCACTTGTCATGCCAAGCTTTCTAAAAGTGGTATATGGCATGATATTGATAGCAGCTCCTCCATCGATGAACATCTTGGTTAATGGCTTGCCATTGACATACCCTCTCATATATAATGGCTTCAAGTGTCGGTGTCTGATTGGTTTATCGAATACTGCCTTATCAGCCAAGACGAGATGAGCCAATAAGTCTTGAAATTCACTCTCATCAAAATCTGAATACGTTTCTTCTTGGACATCTTGATTTTCGGGAGCTGCAAACTCCGATGGGAGAAAGAACGCCATGCATGTATCAGCCGAACGACCACCTTCATCCGGCTTTTCTTTTGGACGCCAAACCCGTTTCGTCTTGGTGTCTGCTTGCTCCAACTCCCTGTTCCTCAAGCGCTGCACTCTCCTTTTCTGGCTTTTTCTTAATCCTGGTGGACACCATTGCCCCCTCTGCCAGACATACTCGCGGTATTCTTTCTCTTCAGTGCGAGCCCAACTTCGATCGGCAAATCTCTTCTGCCGATTCTCAGAATTATTTATTTTTAAGCGCCGATCGTCCTCAGGGATTCTTTCCCCAAGTCTTTCATGGATAGAACGACGGTTGACTCGAGACTGCCTATATTCAGAGTGCTGATTACTGCATTCAGGGCAGTTGCTCTTGACAGACAGCTTCAAGCCTTCGTTCCAACAATACTGAAAGAACGAGCATTCCCAATGAGACTGTTCCTGATTCTTCATATCTTCTCGTTCTTCTCGGTACATCTCTTCCTCGTGCCTTCTCTGCTTTTCCAGGAACCTTTGCTCTTCATAAAACCTCTGCTTTTGATATCGTTCCTGTTCGCGACGCCACTTGTTCAATAGAATACGTGTCGTAACTCTGGGCCTAGAGGTTTCACCTGCCCCAGTTCGGCTATTCTGAAACCGAACCCTTTGCTGAAATTCCTTACTTGTAATTTGTCGATCGGGGTCAACAGCACCAGCTTCCTTCGCCTTAGCAGAAGTTAAAACTCTCACTTTGTTCTTACCCCCAAATTCGGCTGCATTGATCATATTAACAGAGAAGGACACGGTATTCTGCCCAAAAGGACTACCATCTATTTTCATCTTTCCATCAAACCTCAGGTGTCCGTCCAGGATAGCCTTTTGAATCCGCACTCTGAACACTCGACAATCATTTATGGTGTGGGATCTGGTATTGTGGAAACCACAATACTTCTTGTCTTTGACACCCTCAGGGAGCAGCATAGGGTGACCTTCTGGCAACTTGATGCGTCCTTCCTTAAGCAGATATTCAAATAACTTATCTGATTTGGAAACATCAAAATCATAGGTACCTTTTTGTTGCCTCAACCATCGCTGGCTGACTTGAGTTGGGTCTTTGGCCCAGATTATTTCGGCTGCAGCTACTTCATCTTCATCGTTGTAATCAACTGCATCTTCCAAGAAAGCCTGATACATCTCGGCAGCTATGTCACCCTTCTAGAACTGGTTGCTCCTCTTGAATCCCTGAGCTTGATTGCTCATCATAGCTAATCTTTGTGATAACTGCCCGAGATCCTCAAAGTCCATGCCGAACAGCTTTTCTTTGATGCTCGGCAACATGCCAGCTATGGCTATCCCCGGTAACTGATCATCTGGCAAATTCAGAGAATAGCAAAGATTTTTGGTTTCCCTGAATTGGCGTAGATACTCTTGCGGCGTCTCGCCAGGCTTCATCCTCAAGCTCATGAGATCGACCAACTTCTTCTCACTGGTTCCCGTAAAGAAGTATGAGTGGAATTTCTGCTCAAGCTCTGCCCACGTATTGATAGAATTTGCTGACAGAGATGCGAACCAAGAGAAGGCTGGTCCTGTCAATGATAACGGGAAGTATCGAATCCTCCAAGCTTCATCTGCCGATGCTTCACCAAGCTGCATCAGGTAACGACTGATATGCTCCCTGGTACTGGTATCATCTTGGCCTAAAAACTTGGTCAGGTCAGTGGGAGGTTTGACTCTCGGAGGAAGAACTACCCGATTGTACCACTCTGGGTAAGGAGATTTGTATGTGTATGTCTGATTCTTTGGCTTTAGGCCGAACTGATTCTGCATCATATCAGCCATCTTATGCATGATGAGGTCAACATTTGAATCAGGAGCTGTTTGTGCTTGCCCCCCAGTATGTAATCCTGCTGAACTCCTGTAGCCTGGATTCGGAAGAGCACTAATCGAGTTATAGTCCATGAATTCCCGATATCCGTCTCCAAACATATCTTTTTGTATCCTGTTTGCCACAGGAGACACTCTAGAAGCAGATGGGGGGACGTTCCCTATTGTGCCGAACGTGAGCTGGCCATAGGTCTGGGGAAGTTGTTGTGTTTCCTGGGACGCCATTCCACCCGTGCTCGGGCCAGCTCCACTGTTTTCGGCAACTCTCCGGCGTTGAGGTACTTGGAACAACAATGGCCCCCGTATTGGACCAGCAGCTTCTTCAAAATACTTATCCGCGTTTGGACCGAAAGCATCGACCATGACAGCACGAAAGGTGTTCAGGAAAGCCGATTGATGACTGGTCACTGCTCCTGATACAACTCTATGCATCATCTTCGCCATCTTCTAGAGAGCCGCTTCTTCGCTACCATCAGGCAGCTCAAGTTGGTGATGAGGAACAACCTTCGGGAACGTCTGCTTCTGATAGACTTTGCCGCTTTTATTCTTGGAGAAGGTCTCCAAACACTTGCGCTGGAATTCATCACAAGCTCGCTGCAACAGATCTTTTGATTCTAGCGGCAAATCGTCCATGGTCACCTCGAAGACTTGATCTTCGTTAATCTCAGACATCTTGAAATGAAACGTCCCACCGGGCGTGCCAAAAAGTGTGTTGACGCAAAATTCGTCACCTCACGTCAAGGCACACAGCAAGTCGAACGAGGCTGGCTTCAATCGGGTGCCCGGAGCGTACTGAATCCGGAAGCGTGCCAGTCGGTCTGACCTGAAAACTAACAAGGGATAAAATGTGAGAATACCTTGGAAAATACTGGGTAAAAACCAGACAGTTCCAGATGTACGGCTTTGGAAGCCAATCACGACGGCACACAACTATAGAAGCTGTTTGTCGAAACAGGTTTAAGATGTCATTCGGCAAGTATAAAGAGAAAGCATGTAAACATGTCGAATGCCGAACACATACGTGAAAAAAGAATAAAAGAAATAACTTGTAAATACAAATCTATTTATATGACATATGGATAAGCCAATCCAGCTAGTCTGCCGCACGTCCAGCCTTCATGAACCCGTCAGGTATAAACTCAAGCAAAGCTAATCCACCGCATGATACCACTTGCTATAAATCTACACCACTCCTTATAATTAGATTAATCCACCGCATGATACGATCTAATTATAAGAAGCTAAAAGCATACATACATCTGAACAGATCTATACATACTCATTACTCATGTAAGCTTAACCAGAATCGGCAAATTAGCCGAACTGGGGTCCATGAAGAAGAAACATACAAGCCAAACATGGTTAAACTAATCTAAAACCTGTACCTGCCGCACGACACCCAGCTCTATCAAAGCCTAAATATGATCGGCATGCATGAACCCACAACATGTAACAATCTAGATTGAAAGTCGATTCGGCCATCATGATCTTATAATTAGCAAAGCACAAGCAAACTCGTGCAACAAGGCCGAACGAAGATCAATCTAGATTGGGCAAAAAGTGTTGTACAAGTTAAATGAATAAAACATACGACACGTGATAACTTAATGAATCTATTAGATCTGCCAAATCTAACAGAGTCGATAACTATTTTTACTCATGACTCAATCCGCCGCACGATACAAGTCATAGGTAAAAACTTCCCGTCATAAGCTTAAATCCGCCGCACGATACTAAGCTTAACATACGAGACTACTTGCATCATATCTAAATCCACCGCATGATACTAGACATGATAACAAGGTTGCCGGTACTTATGGAGGTCGACGGATCGATGATTCCTCTCGAAGAACTCGACGACACGACTATAAGGACTCGAAGGTGGCACGGGGCCGGTTGTATTGATGTGGTTGTGAATCGATTTTACAATAGCCAAGGGTTTATATTTATACCCTGGACGCAACACAAGTCCTAAGAGGACACGACTATTAAAGGAAAATACAATATTCTTGGCCTTCAACTCCTTTCGGAATCTTCATTGCCTTAATTGTCGCAATTTTGTTGCCCGATCGGCTCTTGCTTCCGTCGTTTCAATGGAAACTCCCTTTTCCCAGAATAGCCGACCGCATGAGCAGTTGCCGAATCTTTGGAAACTAGCCGACCGCATGGGTACTTGTCGAATGTCTCATACGCCCATCTCCGCACACTGGACATGCACGCCGTCTTCTAGCCTTCCCTTCATCGTGAAGCCATTTATGCTAAATATAGAACTGGACGTCGAGATGCGCATGCTTTATATATATTCCTTCATCGTGAAGCCATTTATGCTAAATATAGAACTGGACGTCGATATGTGCATGCTTTATATATATTTATATTTAAATTGCCTTTTTTGCTTGCTTGCCACATCACAACGCCACCAAATCCAACTCCTGTCCAATGAGATCAGACCCCTCTGGCTTCTTGAATACTCGTTTAACCTGTCATGGTCATGGTCGATTATCTTCGTGATCGGCTTCTCTTGCCATATCTATTTCCTGAATGGAGTAACCGACCGCTTGGCCGTCTACCGAATGCTCTTCTCACTGCTCGTTGGGTCCACCTGTCATCTTCTCAATGTTGACCAAAATCCAGTGTTTACAACGGTCAAGGAAAAACAAAGACCTATGACTAATCTAAGTGTCCTCCGACACCATGTGACACTTAGAACCAACCTATCTCCATCTTCGTCGTCCGTCCTTTGAAAACCAAATCGATTTCCATCGCTTAAGGGGCATGAAAACCATTTGCCTGTATTGTTGCCATTATTGTGACTTAACACTCTCTGTTTCTGCAAAATACACGTTAGTCATAATAATCTTATGTGGTCATCCAATCATTGAAACCCACTAGGGGCCTAGATGCTTTTAGAGACGATTGCAGAAAAATTTGTTGCCATATACAATCAAAAGCCGAAGTCGTTAAGGGAAAGACGATTGGACATATTTTTAGGGAAGGTGTAAAGTTTTCATAAGATTTCGGTAGGCCCTTGGTATTACAAAGTTACATTTGGATTGAAGAGAGATCTGCCATGTTACAAAGGCATAATATAAAACATATCTAAAGACAAGCTCCACCTTTGATGAGGTGAAGTTCCGGAGCACGAGGAGTACCATCAAAAGCCGAGTAGTACTCTAAAGATGGCATATGTTTGGCTCGTGATCTAAAACTCCAAGGTGGAACTAGAAGTAGAAGTCGCCCCAGAATATCATGTCATGCAGATAGAAACCCATGTAAAAATACAAAACACGGATGCTAGGGCGACATATAAAAGGATGGAGGGCTGCACAACCGAGGAGGTTAGCATGGAGACTGAAGGACTCAATGCCAAGAGAGCAGGAAGGACCCGGTCACAAGATTTCTTCTAGTTGTGACGAACAGATCCAAGGCCACCAGGAACTCTAGGGATGTGAAAACCCTCATCCTTATCACAAAATTTCTTCTAGTTACAAGAGAGGGTGATAGAGAAAGTTTCATACCATGGTAGGTCGAGCAAGTTGGAAGCTCTCAGGGAGATCAAAAATAAGGAAGACATGTTGAAGGGTGTGAATCCTCATTGAGCCAACAACCAATATTTATAAGTGATCAGAGAAGAGGAGTTGAAGGTTAATAGTTCATTCATGAGCCTTGGAGATAAGAATGGTGACTCGGTTGCATAGAGTTCAAAAGGTGGAATCAATCCATTGTCTTTTCCAGAAGACCCATGAGCTCCCATGGTCAGAGTGGCAGCATTATTCGTGCCTGAGGAGACAAGAGGATCAAATCCAGATGAAACCAATAATCATGGTGGCAATACAAAGAGCTTGAAAGTGTAGTCCTGAACGTGAAGGTTTGTTCATGGAAATGGCGGCTAAAGGCAAAATTTTGGAACAAAATCCATTTCGTTCCAAAATTTGGGGGCATATGATGACACCAGAATTTGGTGAAGGATTCTGCCCATGAATTTCTAGGGGAAAAGACGCGGAATCAGTTGATTTACTGTGAATCGGCTATTTAGAATGGCATTGGTATGACATCAGCAAGAAATTGGCCGATATCGAAGGAAGATTCGTGCCAAGTGCAGAAGAAGCAAGGAACATGCTGGCCTTCACCAGAAAGAAAAGATTGGAGTCCAAGTTATCATTTGTTTTGTTTTTCTGTTTTGTAACTAGTCTTATTTGATTATTAGGACTCATGTCAAAGCCTTGGGTATAAATATTGGACCCCGACTATTGTAAAAGAATAACACAATCAGTACAACAAAATTCCTTTTCAACTTTCGCCACCTTAAGGAGTAGGGGTATAGTAGATTTTGACGAGTTTCTATGATGAGCTAGGCTACATCAGTTAAGTCTGACCTCCACCTCGTTGTAAGTAATGTCACTGGTTTACATCTGATTTGTACGGTTGCACTGGTTCAATCCAAACTCCACTTCAAATCCGGGATAAACTAGTTATCGGTTTGTATCTAGCTTGTAAGATTGCATTGGTCCAGTCCAACCTTGTACAAGCATATGTACAAGCTAGGTTTGTATCATATTTTGTAAGGCTGCAACGATTAGGTCCAATCCTCACTGCGAAATCTGGTATAAGCTAGTTATCGGCTCTATCTAGGCTTGGCATTCTGATAGATTCATTAAGTTATCGATACCTGCTTATTGCTTTATGATGTTTATTCATTTATAAGCAATATTACCATGTCTGGTTAAGATTGATCTAGATCAGCTTTACATCTTTTAATCATCATTTATAGATATGAATTGCTTTGATTTATACCATAAACGATGTGTTACGATTTATCAGTCGTTCTGTGTTGATCTTAACCGTCCATATTGTGCGTTCAAGGCTTTCCTGATTTTGAGTATGTCTATTGGTATATCTAAGCTCGATCTCGTGTTACTGTTATGGCTACCATCTCTGTTGTTCCCCACTATCAGTAACATTAGATCAAGTTTACCTAAATCGTTAGATATAATCGCGATCAGGTAAACACCTTGTTTGTGCTCTATGAACCCCTTATCGGCCAGTAGTGCTTCAACTGCAACGTGTACGCATGAATATGTTTTAAGAACTGGTTGATCTATTAGGCATGTTAGAAATGTTTTGATATCATTATTATGGTTGTCATCTCTGTTGATCCCCACTGTTAATGATATTAGGATGGATCTGGTAGATCTAATAGATCTATTAAATTTATTTCAGATTCTTGTTTATACGTTATCTTTTTAATGGTATCGTCTAGCTAAAGGTTTCGTGCTTTCCATGTATATCAATATAGTTGCTCTAGTTTATTTGTTACTATTTATGGTCATTGTCAAGCATGGATACTGACTCTCTAGTCAGTAACCTTCATTACTGGCTATTTAGCCATATATTTGGAACTGTCTGGTAATAAACCCGACATGTTATACTTTGTGTTACTGATTAGTCTTTCCTTGTCAATTGTAAGGTCAAATTGACTGGCACGTTGAGGCTTAACAGACCCAATTCAGCCACCGTCTGAGGCTCAAGGAAATCCTGAGCTCCTGCTTCAGCGGATTCTCCGGGCCTCCAAGTGTGTTGGCATGGGGATACCACTTTTCACACCAACGGGAGAGGCATAGGAGGAAGAGAAGTTTGCCCCCTCATGTTCTCATCCACGTGAAGATTGATGGATATCTGCACTCCACTGTTCGGTCAGCCAGTATACGATGAGAACTAGAACCGTGTGAGAGCTTAACCTACCGACCATGTGTTGTGCCATGAAAGCCAACGCTCGGTGCCTACTATAAAAGGCGATCATGATCTCTAGGCTCTAATGATTGTCCTTCCCCCTCTTGGGTGGAGAGGGGGCAGGCAAGGGGCCTAGCCCCCTAATGATCCACTAGATGTATTAATAGGATCACTTAATCCCTTAATCATAGTCAATTGGTCAATTAGAGTAGTCCCAACCTATGCGACTTACTCGCCTACGCCCTATCCCATCCTCCACATGGTGATCAATGAATTGGGTAAAGCCCTCAACCCTCTCATTATAAACCAGGCGAAATCGCAGTGGGCATTCTATAGGGAGCTGAGGAACATGAAGATGGCGCTGGAATCGGGAAAGGTGGTCCTCTAGAACACTGAGAGGCGCTCCACTGAGAAAATTAAAGAAGGGACCTTGTATTGATCCAATTTTCTTCTATAATTATGCCTTGCTAATTACTCTTACCAAAACTTGAGTGATACTCTTTATAAGAACATACCTATATGCATGCTAACTTGATGAAACTTAGTGAAATTCATTGGCAAACAAGGGTGGATAAAAATGGAGAGATGGAGAAGGAAGAAGGAGAACTTAACCCCCTCATGTTCTCTTCTGCATCCACCACTATTGATGAATTTAATTATTTTTTACTATCTTCTGACCTTTGGGAAACATTGCACATTATGCAAAACATTACTTGAAATATGGAGGCATAGCAATGTAACTCAACTTTAAAAATGCAACCACATGATATAGTAATGGCGCATCTTCTAAAACAAATCATATCCAAATATTATTGTTCTTCACTTTTTCTCATTCATGAGATCACATGTTTTGAAACATATAGTAGCTTGGAGACTGGGTTGCTAAAGCAACATCTGCACACTTCGTTGTAGCCTTCTTCTGTACATATTCTGATTATCATTGTCATATCTATCCTTTGGTTACAATAACAATAGTGTCGCCTCAATCACCACTAGTATAACCTTCAAACTAATCAACTGAGATCAATCATTCTCCCACAAAATTAACCAAAACAATATGACTTTTTCTTACAATCAAACAGTTTCCAAGATAGCTAAAAGTAATTGAAAAAAGTTTACTTAACCCTCATACCAATTGGCAGTTGTCTACTTCATTGGTCGCCTAAAATCAAGTATTTTATCCATTAAAAAAATTGAAAATGTCTAAATAACTCCTTGGACGGTTTTAAAAGTAGTTTTGCTTATTGCAACACATTTATTATAGGTCTTAGAATTTAATTAAAATAAGTTTGGACCAAGTCCAATTAAATTGAACAATTTTGATAGCTAATTAGTTGTGAAATCATGTGATGACAAATTGGTTTGATATGAAATTGTCACTGCAAAGTAATTTGAATTATGCTATTGTTTGATGTGCATGTGGTTCTCATTTATGCGTGTGATAGCAAGATGGTTGGATCCACTCTTGGCAGTATTGTAATTTACGCGGTTTGCGTGTTTATGTGCAGGATAGATCTAGGAGGTAGTCATGGGTGATGGGTCGGTTAGAGGGCCCTTCGGGTCGTTATTGTGCGTGTTTTGTTAGCGGCATTAGTCAAGTATTTTTTTTTTATTTTGCACCCTTTTTGGCCTCCTAGAGGATATTGAAGTGTTTGCTTCTTTATCCTTTTTCTCTGAAATAAAATAAGATGTGCAACTCTTTGAGGAAAAATAAACAAGCATGAAACATGTTTTTTATAAAAATCCATAAAATGCACATGGGCACATTATCATCGTGTGTTTGGTTGGCACATGGGCACATTATTATCGTGTGTTTGGTTTGAGAAAGGAGGTGATCCATCGTCTTCTCACTCCTCACTTTTTCTATTTGGTTGGTGAAGTGGAATGAGTTAATGCATCATCACCTCATTCGGCCAATAATTAGTATATGGATGAGGAATGAGTTGGTTCCACCAAAATTCATAGGATGAACTCATGATGCATCACCTCATGAAACATGACTTGATTCCATGAACGAAACACACCATTAGCTTACCGCGTTTTATTTTGGATTTAGCACAACCAGTATACTAATACAACCCTAAGACCATGAGAACTCTGAATGGCCTGACAATGCAACACAGCAGATTCGATCCCAGGACATTGGAATATGTATTATTACAAGGCAGGATGCAATAGCAGAGTTCATTTCAGGTTCTTGTTGAACCAGTCGAGCATGTCCGCAAAGGCTTCCTCAGCACTCTTCACCGCAGCTGCATCATCGTGGCTGTATCTCACGCTCCATCCATGCACCACACCAGGGAAGATCTTGACGAAGTGATCAACCTGTGGACCAGGAGAAAAATAATTCAAGATCAGAAGCTCCACAGAAACAGGGCATGCACTTACTCAATGAAAATTGGCAAAGACGTGTCCAGCATTATTTGGAAGGAGTTTGCGATGGTAGTGCATATGCACGAATGACACATTTGGCACTAGAGATACTATTTTGAGTAAAGTCCATCACCGGTCCTTAAACTTGTTCGTCTATGTTATCTCGGTCCCTAAACTCGTAAATCGACCGTTTAAGTCCTCAAACTTGTTCGGTTATGTCATCTCGGTCCCTAAAGTTGCAAATCACTCATTTAGGTCCTTAAACTTGTTCAGTTATGTCATTTCAGTCTCTAAACTTGGTTTTCAGTCTCATCTAAGTTAAAACAGGACGATCTAAAACCTTTATATCAAAAAATAATTCATAACTTTTTAATATTATCGACAACTTTTATATTAAAATTGTAGCTTTCGATGTGATCTACAACTTTATAGTTGAAAAGTTATTGAATTAAAACTGTTTAGGGTCCCTAAATATTGTGGTATGTTTATAGATTTGGAAATTTAAAATTTAAAATTATTTTTTTGGATACTAAACGAGTTTAAATTAAAAAAAAGTCATTTACAACATTGTAGATTGCATTGAAAACTATAACTTTTATATATATCATGTCAATATTCAAGATTGTTTCATAATTTTAAATTTTAAATTTCAAAATCTATAATCATAAAACAATATTTTAGGACTCTAAACAATTTTAATTCAAAAACTTTTCAACTACAAAGTTATAGATTGCATCAAGGACTACAATTTTGATATAAAGTTTGTCTTCATTAGAGTTCGTATGAAAAGTTATGAATTATTTGTTGATATAAAGTTTTAAAATTATCATGTTTAGATCTTGATAAGACTCAAAATAAAGTTTAGGGACCAGGACGACACAAACTGAATAAGTTTGAGGACATAAACGGGTGATTTGCGGGTTTAGGGACCGGGATGACACAACCGAACAAGTTTGAGGACCTAAACGGTCAATTTGTAAGTTTAGGGACCGAGATGACACAGACGAACAAGTTTAGAGACCGGTGGTAGACTTTACTCTACTATTTTGGCTGATTCTGTAACTCAAGCAAATAATCTAGCTTGAGGTTTAAGTTGTTGAAAATGAGAACTTACCCCTGAGTTCACAGAAAGGGCCTGCTCAAATTGCTTGACTAACTCTGGTGGGGACATTTTGTCAACCTCAGCTCCGAGTATAGAAATTGGGCATTTGACCTCTGATATTATATTGGAAAATAGTATAGGGTTAAAAAAATGAATCATTTGTAATAGAACAATGCTTGTGCGCCTCCAGAATTCACAAGAAAGAAGTTTGACCTTTGAAATCTTCAACGGTGACAAAAGAAGGGTGCAACAGTACAGCAGCCTGGATCTCATGAGCTTTTGCCAACTCCACAACAACCTTTGCTGAATGTGATAGGAAAGCAAATGCTCAGCAGACCAAAACTTCGGATGATAAGATGACAGTTACAGAACCACAGGTACAATGAAAAATGTTACTTACCACCCCAACAATACCCTGCAGCTCCAACAGCAGACACTCCCTTCTCCTTTAGGGCTGTAATAACTGGTTTTGCCTCTTCAAACCCTTTTTCCTAGCAATAAATACCATTTTCCATTGATGAAATTTGTTCAGCAAAAGAAAGGAAAGAACAAAATGTGTGGCAATTCCAGCCTAATCCATGCTTTTACAAGAAATGGGTTAAGAGAAAATAAGGATAGCAAAGTACAAAGGTGCTTAGAATAGCATTCTTAACTATTGCAATATAACTTGTGTTGTATCATCATGCCTATATACACAAATAAACACTGAATATAAGAAACTCAGATTTAGAACCAGAGATGTAAATCTCATGGCACCATAAAGAACACACTGTCAATGAACAGTAGGTATGCAGGTACAGTATGCATGCAGGTAGAAAATTTTATTTTTAGTCCAGTTTAAATAAGAAGGATCATATCATCAGATATATTGGTTAGTGTCACCTGGATATTTACAGTTAGGAGTTTAAAACAATATTTAACTACCTATTAACTTCTTCATTATCTCCTTAAATTTTATTTCTCATCTGAATCAACATAAATAGAAACAAGGTACAGATGAATATTTTCAGGAATAGTTCAGAAAAGGAGCAGGGAACAACTAACCGGAGTATGTGACTTTATCCACACAGGTATGGGCTTCTCAGCATTCTCAGGTACAAAAGGATCCCCATGAAAGAAATCTGGTACCACAACAAAGTACCCTGACGAAGCAACCTTATCAGCTATCTTCCTTCATGAGATAAGACAAGAAAATACTATCAAAATCTGTTTACACGTGGTGAATATTACAAAATTTGGTAGCATTTAAAAGAGGACACAACCAGAGGTCAACATTAAACTTCTGTATTGGACTCTGGGAACCATTCTAAAAAGTACAGCACAGTAAGAACACGAGTAGTTCAGTTCCTATGTTTCTGAACAATAATCCAATGATCCATTTGCAAAAACACACAGGAAGAATGCACGTGTAATATATGAAGCAATAAGCTATTTAGCTTATTAGACTACCTGCAGTGGCATCCTCCATCCCATACTGTAAGCTCATATAGCGTAAAAAAAAATCTGCAATGGGAACTGTAAAACGATACGCTATTTTACCAGAGCAGAATTCATCCATTATTTTCAGCGTGATAGGGTTCATTCGCTACCTGAGTGTGGCAGAGGGAGAGCATGCGTGGCTGTGTAGGACTGGGAGACAGGAGTGGGAGAGAGAGTATGGGTGGCATCCAGCAGCAGGCCCCACTGTTTCATATAACTAAAAAATGTCATAATTCACAGACTAAAAAATCAAATTAAATTCTGATTGCACCATTGAATTCGTTACAATTAATTCTTCAAAACTAGATCTCTCATGGATATATTTAGATAAAGTGATAAGTGGACCTATAGTGGATAGAGGAGGATATAGAGGATGGATGGATGCGGGAGAAATGAGTATAAAGAAGAGAATCTTGATGACCAGACAGTATAGAGGATGAAAATAGAGGAACGTGAGTGCGGATAGTCTTAGGTAGGCTATTTACTACTACTCCATTCCAAATTGTAGGTCATTATGCCTTTCCTAAAAGCCAGAACAACCTACACTTACAATTTGGAACCTGGGAGTAGTAGTGAACGGTGAATAGCTAGTTGCAGTATTGTGATCTGGTTCACAGAACTTTTTTTTTCCCGTCTTGTCACAACAAACTTCCAGAACCAGCAGGAGATGGTGAATTGGGTACAGCAACTGAGCAAAAGGATACAAGTTTCAGCACTATTCAGTGTTTAACTAGAAGTCGAGCAAAATAATACAGTTTTAACTAGCAGCCTAGACTGTACTAGCAGCACATAATAATCACCTGTCACTGATATCACACATCCCCTAAAAATCCACCACGACTCATCTCCATCAACCCTAGTGATTCTACAGATCTTTGGATCCAAGGGCGTTTGCAAAAAAAATAATAATGATAATGATAATAAAGAACACAGGGGATCAGGGGGAAGTCCGTCACAAGGAGTGAGACCTCAGAATCGGCGCTTCGAATCCTGCAAGAGGAGAAAGGCTTTTACTACGTGTCACTATCCTAAGCCAAAAATCTCGAGGGGAAGCAGATTCAAAGGAAAACGAAGCAAATACCGAAGACGTCGGCGACGAGGACGACGGCGGCCTTGGAGTCCTCGGGGCCGGCGAGGTAGGCCTTGAGCCCGCCGAAGCTGTCGACGACCTTGCCCTCCCCGCAGGCCGGGTTCAGGGCTGGCGGGTTATCGCAGCACTGAGAGCTCGCCATTCGCCCCTCTCCCTTCCCTCTCTCCCTCGGGTTGTGGTGGTGCGCAGAAGAGACGAGAAGGATGCAACGGAAGAAGGACGATACAAATGGGACCGACAACGGGAGAGCCAGAGGATGCCGTTGTCGTTCGGAACTTTCTAGTTTCCACCGAGGTCGGGGGATAGCGAGCGGCGATTCGTTATTCCAGCTGAAGTGGAGGAGGGGGCGAGCGGACGGCCGACGGCGGGGGGCGAACGGATTTGGGTCGCTGCGGGCCAACTTTAGCGAGTTTGATTTTGTGTGAAGCTGACAGAAGTGATTTTATGGCTGAAAGTGATTCTCTTTAGTTCTTTAGCATAAACTCTTAAAATCAGCATGGAGAATCACTTCACAGAATCAGGGGAGGCTACTTTTTTTCAGCTCCCAGCCCCTTAGTTCATTTTAGAGAATCACTTCACAGAATCAGCAGAGAATCACTTCTCTCTGGAAAACCGTTTGGCAGAGCTCCTGCTGCATTCAGCAGAGAATTAGCTCTGGGAGCTCTGCCAAACGGGGCCGATACCAGTTGTAGCAGAACCTCCTGAATTAAGTGGCCCACATGCACCCATCATTGTCCTAAAGACTTCTGATTGGCGTGCACGAGTTCCAAATCACTCAAGAGATCTGTCGGGTGTCCTCGGGAAACCCGAATCATCCATGTTACATTGTTTTCAGGGATTCTCTCGTCAAGCATCACAGTATTACAACAGTTTTATAGAAAAGATAAATCAGAGTAAAAGCGGAAAGAGTATATAAAATAGATTGAAACTTAAGTTTAAAAGTTTACAACCCAGAAGTACTTGATACATAAAAGGTTCGGAACTTTATATTACATATACCACACAATTTTTTTGTTACTTGCCCAAGGTCAAACATCAGTATCATCATCACTCTCCTCCACAAGAGTGAAGAAACATTGACCACCAAAAGGATGATCAATAAACTCAACTGCAACAAAGGTTAACGAACCCTGAGTACAAAAGTACTCAACAAGACTTACCCGTCTAGAAAAGAGGAGAAGACTCAGGTATGAAGGTTATAGAGATTCAAGGTAAGTCTTTAGCAAGATCAAAACATTTCTTTTGCATAAAAGCTTACTAATAGTAAAGCCTATTTTTAAGTTTTAACTCAAGATTAAACTTTATAACTATCCAAAAATTCTCAAACCTTCATATGAATATCACATCTTTAGTTCTCATCTCATAAAGATCTCATTCTTTACTACGGTGAGGGTTAGTGGATTGAGGCTCCATATCCGAGGAAACACGGTGATTCGAATCGATTAAACCCAGCTAGGGATTCAGTACCACACGACATATGTAGATCTTAATCTTGCATATGTCAACCCTATCTATAGATCCTCCCATACAAGAACGGGTCCAGCGTCACCCGAGAGTACAGTACACCTCAAACCCGACTATCTCATAGCCCCGATGGTACACGCTACTCCCGCCATCTCTCCACTCCCAGTACGCGGTTGGCCGTTCTCAAGTATCGGAATAGCTATAGATGAGGCTTACCACCGCATGTGGGCTGTACTCAAAGGTCTCAATCACAGCAGGCCAACAACGATAAGGTCCTATGTTGAGTAACACTACAACAAGACTCCATTCTTGATGTAAGTTACTATCGTTATCATGTTATCTTAAGATTCATGATTTCCATAATATAGCAACCATTTTTAAAAGCACCTACTATAATGAAGTAGTAAAGCATGGCTAAGCATACTAAGTATTTTCATAAAACGGGTATCAAGGTTAAGTATTGGAATCATCAAGGTTGGTAATGTATCAAATAGGGTTCACTCAACTCCTATTCACTTAATGCATCATATTAACTCAAGTGATATAAATAACTTTATAAAAATACAAGAATAAGTTTAATGTCCGGGGCTTGCCTTGTTGATCAGCGAAGACCGGAGATTCTGAAAAATCAGAAGGATCCACACACTCAGGAGAAACCCACTGAGGATCAGGTCCTTCCGAAACGAGATCTACACGTAAAAGTGCATATGCATGATCAATGGGATGCTTATGACATGATCATGGTAAAGATGGAAATTTTCTAAGCTGTAGACATTTATTTGTACAATCTTCCATCACGGTATAGTTGCAAACCAATAAAACCAACTTAGCTATTAAACTATATAGTATTACTAAGCAAATTTTATTATCTCTATTAAGCAAGGTTATGTAACTAATCAAGTAACAAAAGACCATTTACATAAAGGAATCCATAACCAGGGAGCAAATCATGCTACTGATCCCCTGATTGTCAAACAAAACCAAAAATCATACAAATCTAAAAGGGATTAACAAATTCTATTTATTTTATAAGTCATTTTAATTAGCTTTTACTTATGAACAAATCATACTTATTCAAACAGAGCTGAAATTAAACATGAAAGTAGATATCCGTGACATAAACTCACATGTCAAATTTCATGATTTTTGGAGAAACACAGAAAATCACATAATTCATCAAAGTTGCATTTATTAATTAAAGTACAGATTTAATTGTCATAGTAAAAGTACTCAAAACACAAGTTTTATAATTTTTATATTAGCACAGACATGCTATCATCTAACATGTCAAATTTCACAATTAACAGAGCTATAGAATAATTATAGAAAAAATAACAAACTTAGCTACTGTGCATAAATATATAAAAAGAAAAACTCAATTCTAGCCCAAACTGGGCTTTCGGCCCGTTCCAGCGCGGCCCAACGCGTGCACAAACGGCCCAGCCTGGCTCTGCCCGCGCGCCTCGGCGCTTTTGCAGAAAAGCCCTTCGGCTTAAACGAAAACAACCCGCAGTCCAGAACACTATTTACATGAGTCATGGACTTTGCAACCAACACCCTCTAACTTGTCGTCTTTACAACTGCGAGGTCCCCGACCTTGGCCAGAGCACACGGCGACGCACCGAGCGCCGGCGAGCCTTACGCCGGTCAACCCCGGCCATTAGAGACCTAACGGGCGCGAGCACCAACACCGGCAAGCTGCCCGCAGTCGATAGAGCCTCTAACCTTAAACGCTACTGCCCCGGTGAGGTCTGGCCACGCACGGCGGCGGACCAGATCACGGCGGAACTGTTCCGGCGTACTTAGGCCGGTAGCAGTAGAACGAAGGGGCTAGGAAGCTCCAGTAGCTTACCCTGTTACTGGCTGTGTAGCTGGTTTGAGTGGAGGATGAGCGGAGAGGAAAGGTCCATGGAGCAGTGGCTTGCGGCGGCGAGCTCCGGCGAAGACAACGATGTTCCGGCGAGACCTGAGCACCAAACAGAGAACCATCGAGCCGATGACACTTCTGGGGTCAAGATGAAACAGAAACGCGAGACAAAGAGAGTAGAGGAGTGCCCGGTTGAGCGGACCACGGCGAGATCGAGCTCGGCGGCGATTTCGCCCGGCGGGAAGAAGAACGGCGAGCACGAGCTCTCTGAGGCAGTAGAGGTCAAAGGGATGGGCTCTGGAGATGCGCAAGGAGGTAAGGAGGTTGACTGAGTTAAAGAAGCTGAAGAGAAAGTCAAACTGATTCAAGAGAACATGAAGATAGCACAATCCAGGCAAAAGAGTTATGTCGATAAGAGACGTCGGTCTCTTACCTTTAAAGTTGGTGATTATGTCTATCTAAAGGTATCACCAATGAAAGGAGTTACTCGATTTGGAATCAAAGGAAAGTTGGCACCACGATATATAGGTCCCTATCAGATCCTTAAAAGATGTGGAAAGGTGGCATATCAACTTGATTTACCGCCGCAGTTATCATTAGTTCATAATGTGTTCCATGTCTCTCAGTTAAAGAAATGCCTTCGAGTGCCTGATCATGTCATTCATGTTGAAGAGATTGAATTAGAGCCTGATCTGACATACTCACAGTATCCTATCAAGATTCTGGACCAGAAAGATCGAGTCACTCGAAAAAGAACTGTCAAGTTCTACAAGGTTCAATGGAATCAACATACGGAAGATGAAGCCACATGGGAGTCAGAAGAGTTTCTCTTAGAAAGTTTTCTTGAGTTTCTTTCTTCTGTGTAGTCCTTGTAATCTGTAATATGACGACTTATCCCCTGCTTTGTGTAAAGGTTAGTAATGGAAGTGTCTGACACATTTCCTTTTCCATTAGTTAGCCTACAGGTTAAATCTCGGGACGAGATTTCTTTAAGGGGGAAAGAGTTGTAACACTCTGGTGTTAAGCAGACTAAAACTTGACATGTCATCATATGCACTAGCATTTCATCTGAGTTGATAACCTAAGTATGCATTCACTAAAAACAAGTTTTATTCTTTATGCTTGTGCTTAGTGGATAAGGAGTGCTTAAGTTGAAATCCTAGTTTATGGTTTCTTATGTGGTGTTTAGTGCTTTTATGCTATATAAGGGTACTATGGTAATTTTTTATATAGTAATTGAATTTTGGACCACATCTTGGTATTATGTCTCAAAGGTGTATTGGGATCATGTTTCATGTCACCATTGAGGTATAATTCAAATTTGGTTGAAATTCAAATAAATAATTTAATTAAGTTAAAAACCCTATTTTTGTCCCCTTTTTCATAATTCTAAATCTAAAAAGAATTTGGTTATGCTCTAAAAAGCAAAGTTGCTCCATTTTTGATAAGGATCAACTTTGATGTATAAAGTTTTTCAAGTTTTCATACGAAATCAAAAGTAATTGTGAAAATACACTTTTGCCCTTCTATGTCCCCTTTTGATTTTCAAACCCTAATTCAAAATCTAAGCATATTTTGCATATGTTGCAAAAATAAAAGATGTTCAGTATTTAATTCTGAGCATTTGATAATTTAACATATTTTCAACTTATATTCAAAAATCTAAAGTAATTTCAAAATTTTTGAAAGGGTATAAAGGAGAAGGGGGGATAAGTTTCTTCTCCTGTTCATGGCGGTGGGAGCTGATCTTTGATCAGCACTGACCGCGCGAAGGGCGTCGTTCTCTCTCGAATGGGCGCGCAACTGAGTCTGTGGCAAAGTTAAGCAGTTGCTGGCACTCTCCCTCGCTCCGTGGCACCTTCTCCTGCGTCCGCCGTCGACGTTTCGCCACCAAGGCACCGACGGACTCCAGTCCATCCAAATCCCAAATTCACTGCCTCTGATCGTCCTCATCCAAAATTGACCGCGGCTATAACCTCCTTACCTCCTTGCGCATCTCCAGAGCCCATCCCTTTGACCTCTACTGCCTCAGAGAGCTCGTGCTCGCCGTTCTTCTTCCCGCCGGGCGAAATCGCCGCCGAGCTCGATCTCGCCGTGGTCCGCTCAACCGGGCACTCCTCTACTCTCTTTGTCTCGCGTTTCTGTTTCATCTTGACCCCAGAAGTCTCATCGGCACGATGGTTCTCTGTTTGGTGCTCAGGTCTCGCCGGAACATCGTTGTCTTCGCCGGAGCTCGCCGCCGCAAGCCACTGCTCCATGGACCTTTCCTCTCCGCTCATCCTCCACTCAAACCAGCTACACGGCCAGTAACAGGGTAAGCTACTGGAGCTTCCTAGCCCCTTCGTTCTACTGCTACCGGCCTAAGTACGCCGGAACAGTTCCGCCGTGATCTGGTCCGCCGCCGTGCGTGGCCAGACCTCACCGGGGCAGTAGCGTTTAAGGTTAGAGGCTCTATCGACTGCGGGCAGCTTGCCGGTGTTGGTGCTCGCGCCCGTTAGGTCTCTAATGGCCGGGGTTGACCGGCGTAAGGCTCGCCGGCGCTCGGTGCGTCGCCGTGTGCTCTGGCCAAGGTCGGGGACCTCGCAGTTGTAAAGACGACAAGTTAGAGGGTGTTGGTTGCAAAGTCCATGACTCATGTAAATAGTGTTCTGGACTGCGGGTTGTTTTCGTTTAAGCCGAAGGGCTTTTCTGCAAAAGCGCCGAGGCGCGCGGGCAGAGCCAGGCTGGGCCGTTTGTGCACGCGTTGGGCCGCGCTGGAGCGGGCCGAAAGCCCAGTTTGGGCTAGAATTGAGTTTTTCTTTTTATATATTTATGCACAGTAGCTAAGTTTGTTATTTTTTCTATAATTATTCTATAGCTCTGTTAATTGTGAAATTTGACATGTTAGATGATAGCATGTCTGTGCTAATATAAAAATTATAAAACTTGTGTTTTGAGTACTTTTACTATGACAATTAAATCTGTACTTTAATTAATAAATGCAACTTTGATGAATTATGTGATTTTCTGTGTTTCTCCAAAAATCATGAAATTTGACATGTGAGTTTATGTCACGAATATCTACTTTCATGTTTAATTTCAGCTCTGTTTGAATAAGTATGATTTGTTCATAAGTAAAAGCTAATTAAAATGACTTATAAAATAAATAGAATTTGTTAATCCCTTTTAGATTTGTATGATTTTTGGTTTTGTTTGACAATCAGGGGATCAGTAGCATGATTTGCTCCCTGGTTATGGATTCCTTTATGTAAATGGTCTTTTGTTACTTGATTAGTTACATAACCTTGCTTAATAGAGATAATAAAATTTGCTTAGTAATACTATATAGTTTAATAGCTAAGTTGGTTTTGTTGGTTTGCAACTATACCGTGATGGAAGATTGTACAAATAAATGTCTACAGCTTAGAAAATTTCCATCTTTACCATGATCATGTCATAAGCATCCCATTGATCATGCATATGCACTTCTACGTGTAGATCTCGTTTCGGAAGGACCTGATCCTCAGTGGGTTTCTCCTGAGTGTGTGGATCCTTCTGATTTTTCAGAATCTCCGGTCTTCGCTGATCAACAAGGCAAGCCCCGAACATTAAACCTATTCTTGTATTTTTATAAAGTTATTTATATCACTTGAGTTAATATGATGCATTAAGTGAATAGGAGTTGAGTGAACCCTATTTGATGCATTACCAACCTTGATGATTCCAATACTTAACCTTGATACCCGTTTTATGAAAATACTTAGTATGCTTAGCCATGCTTTACTACTTCATTATAGTAGGTGCTTTTAAAAATGGTTGCTATGTTATGGAAATCATGAATCTTAAGATAACATAATAATGATAGTAACTTACATCAAGAATGGAGTCTTGTTGTAGTGTTACTCAACATAGGACCTTATCGTTGTTGGCCTGCTGTGATTGAGACCTTTGAGTACAGCCCACATGCAGTGGTAAGCCTCATCTATAGCTATTCCGATACTTGAGAACGGCCAACCGCGTACTGGGAGTGGAGAGATGGCGGGAGTAGCGTGTACCCTCGGGGCTATGAGATAGTCGGGTTTGAGGTGTACTATACTCTCGGGTGACGCTGAACCCGTTCTTGTATGGGAGGATCTATAGATAGGGTTGACATATGCAAGATTAAGATCTACATATGTCGTGTGGTACTGAATCCCCAGCTGGGTTTAATCGATTCGAATCGCCGTGTTTCCTCGGATATGGAGCCTCAATCCACTGACCCTCACCGTAGTAATGAATGGGATCTTTATGAGATGAGAACTAAAGATGTGATATTCATATGAAGGTTTGAGAATCTTTGGATAGTTATAAAGTTTAATCTTGAATTAAAACTTGAAAATAGGCTTTACTATTAGTAAGCTTTTATGCAAAAGAAATGTTTTGATCTTGCTAAAGACTTACCTTGAATCCCTATAACCTTCATACCTGAGTCTTCTCCTCTTTTCTAGACGGTTAAGTCTTGTTGAGTACTTTTGTACTCAGGGTTCGTTAACCTTTGTTGCAGGTGAGTTTATTGATCATCCTTTTGGTGGTCAATGTTTCTTCACTCTTGTGGAGGAGAGTGATGATGATACTGATGTTTGACCTTGGGCAAGTAACAAAAAAATTGTGTGGTATATGTAATATAAAGTTCCGAACCTTTTATGTATCAAGTACTTCTGGGTTGTAAACTTTTAAACTTAAGTTTCAATCTATGTTATATACTCTTTCCGCTTTTACTCTGATTTATCTTATCTATAAAACTGTTGTAATACTGTGATGCTTGACGAGGGAATCCCTGAAAAGAATGTAACGTGGATGATTCGGGTTTCCCGAGGACACCCGACAGATCTCTTGAGTGATTTGGAACTCGTGCACGCCAATCAGAAGTCTTTAGGACAATGATGAGTGCATGTGAGCCACTTAATTCAGGAGGTTCTGCCACAGCTGGGAAACGAGTTTTCAGCCCGTTTTCCTTGGGCCTGACTAGGGAGTGCTTTAAGAAACGCGCTAACCAGGCTCCAAAGGAGAGTAGGGAGACAAACAGGGAAGGGTGCATCACCGTGGCCTGGCCCAAGGCCTCCTCCACTCTTCCAAACAGGCCCTACGGAGCCGAGTTATGACTCGCACCGGCAGGGACTACCGTGGGGGAGGGGGTCCGGAGCAGTGGGGAAAATGTGTTGGGGTTATTAAAGAAAGGAAAAAGTCTACTTTCCCTCCCTCAACTTTTGAGGAAGTCCGATTTTCCTCCTTTAATTTCAAAACCGGACAAACAACCTCCTCAACTTTTGAATCCGTGCATTTTACCTCCCTGACCGGTTTTGGACGGTGGTTTTGCTACAGTAACAGTGGTTTTGCTACAGTAATAGTGGTTTTTGCTACAGTAACCGCGATTTTGTCTTTTTCTTTTTATTTATTTTTGCTGAATTTTTGAAAAATCATAAAATAGAAAATTCAATTTTTTTTGACTCCATATGAGTAGATCTATACAGTGAACTTATAATATGGTATACTTAAGTACAAAGTTTTTGTTGTAGATTTAGATCTATGTTTTTTTTAATTAAAAAAATTTATAACTAAGTTATACATGATTTAATGAGTTTAATTTTTTTAATACAGTTAAAGCATATAATAATTAGTCCGCCGTAAAAATTTGATCACAATTATACTATACAAACTGTAGCTATGAATTAATCCAAATAATTACAAAAACATATTATCATATGAAATTAATTGTAATAATTCATAGCTGCAGTTTCTATAGTCTAATTATGGTCAAATTTTTATGGTGAGATAATTATTGTATGCTTCAACTATATTAAAAAAATTATACTCATTGGATCACGTATAACTTAGTTATAATTTTTTGTAGTTACAGAAAAACATGGGTCTAAAGCTACAACAAAAACTTTGTACTAAAGTATACGATATTATATGTTCATTGTATATATCTACTCATGTGGAGTTCAACAAAATTGGATTTTCTATTTTATAATTTTTCTGTGATTTACTATGATTTTTCAAAGGTTTAGCGAAAATAAATAAAAAGAAGGAAAAGACAAAACCATGGTCACTATAGCAAAACCACTGTTACTGTAGCAAACCACCGTCTAAAACCGGTCAGGGAGGTAAAATGCACGGTTTCAAAAGTTGAGGGAGGTTGTTTGTCCGGTTTTGAAGATGAAGGAGGAAAAGTGGACTTTCTCGAAAGTTGAGGGAGGGAAACTGGACTTTTTCCTTAAAGAAAAGGACGCTGTGGGCTGTTAGCAGGCTTTGGAGGTTATCAGGCCATCATCGGGCCTCCTACGAAATTACGGGTGGTATCGTACCAGCCTGCGTGCTTGGGGTGTTGCCCAGGTACGGCTCTATGCACCGGTCCATGTCGTGCTCGGTTCAGGCGAAAATACGGTACTTCGTGCTGGGCTGTCGTGCCCTAGGCTGTATGGATATATGTGTTCCTTCGCTGTTCTTTACAAAATTACTCCTTCCGTCTATAAAAAACATACAATTATGGGATCCATGCCGGTTAAATTGATTCAAGTTTGACCAAAGATATAATAAAAAATATTAGTATTTATATCATTAAATAAAATTATTATAAAAATATATTCTATTACTAATCTAATGGTATATTTTTTGTATCAAAAATGTTAGTACTTTTTTATATAAATTCAGTCAAAGTTTTGTTTGACTCCTCGATAAGCGAGAATTGCATGTTTTGTTGGACGGAAGGAGTACAATGGTAGAGAAGCAGAGATTGTCCGATAGCCTAGTATAAACACAACACAGACATTGTTCAAAGGCACAGAACGGTCACGAGAAAACGAAGAAGGAAAAAAGAATATTTATTTCTATTTTCACGTTATCTTTAAAGTAGTTCGTACCAAATAAATGGTACGCCGCACGCTTTCGCCTGAATACAATCACGGTGTACTACTGCAATGATGATGCATTTGCAGATCCTGGACCTGGAGAAGAGGGGAGCTCTATACAGCGAGGAATGAGGCGTGTAGCTTTTAGTTGGTTGATGGCCGACTCTAGTGCTGGACTGGATACTAGTACCTCTCTACCAGTACTAGGAGGAGGTCTTGTTGTTGCCGCCGCACTGCGGGCCCATGAAGATGACGTGTTGCAAGGCCGGTCTGAGCGGCGTGGAGGAGCAGGACATGGCCGGGGTGGTCTTGGCGATGGGGATCAGCGACTGCACCACGTCCGTCATCAGCGGCCGGTACTCCGCCTTCGTCTGGATGCACATCGCGGCGATGGCGGCGACCTGCTTGCTCCCAGTTGCATCGCATTCGTGCCGTGTCAGTTAAATCTTGTACTACTACTTGGTGAGTTGGTATCATTGAATAGCTAACGGTGAGCGGCTTAATTGCGGAGTAAATGAGAAATAAATGGGAGAGTTAGCGTCAGACCTGGATCAGATCCTTCAGGGCAAACTGGCCTTTCAGGGCAGGGTCAACCATCTGCACGAGTTTCTGGCGGTTCGTAAGTCGCGGAAGGGCCTGCGGGCGGAAACAAGATGAGTGAAGTGTGCCTGCCTATTCAGTCGCCATGAGAAGAACACAACACATACTATATGCAGTGCAGAGACAATAATTGTTCAGGTATGCGGTATTCAGCTGCATGATTACTGAGCGATCAGAACAGGAATAGCATAACGTACTGACCCAGGAAACCAGGACATGCTCTCCGGGCGGCCGCTGCGTGTCCACCGGTACCCGGCCGGTCAGCAGCTCCAGGAGCACAACCCCGTAGCTGTACACGTCCGACTTGGTCGTCAGCTTCCCCGTCGACGCGTACCTGCAAACGTTGTTACATTCTGCGATCAATCGACGGTGTCGACGCTACCAAAAAAAACGACAAGCTGATCTGGTCGGAAATATAATGGCGGCCGGCGTGCTCCTACGTACTCTGGCGCGAGGTAGCCGGTGGTGCCGAGCACGCGGGTGACGACCTGCCCGTCGGCCTTGTTGGAGCCGACCTTGGCCATGCCAAAGTCGGAGACGCGGGCGCGGTAGTTGTGGTCCAGCAGGACGTTGCTACAGTTGAAGTCGCGGTGGATCACGGCGGGGCTGCTGTGCTCGTGTAGGAACTCGAGCGCGCGCGCGCAGTCCAGCGCGATGCCCAGCCGCGTCTGCCAGTCCAGCGGTGGCGGCGGCAGAGGCGTCGGCTGGAGGAGACCCCCTGCGGCCGCCGGCGCCCGGGGCGGCGGGTGGAGGTGGCTCTTGAGGCTGCCGTTGGGCATGTACTCGAACACCAGCAGCCGGTGGCTCTGGTCGGCGCAGTAGCCCAGCAGCCCCACCAGGTACGGCGAGTCCATCCGGCTCAGCAGGTCCACCTGCATGCACGCATTCAACAAGTTACTACATACAGTACGTTCATTGCTTTCAGTTACTGCAATGCCGATGCGATCAAAAAGTCAAGTTCAGCTCTGCAGTGCAGGGTACACGAGTACTGTACTCCCTACGTACAGGATACAAATGTGAAACCTAAGCAAACCAACGCATCGCTTCGATCCACATAGCACATGCCACATGCTCGGGTTAATTTCCTCGATTCAACTCACTAGCTAGATCTCGATCCTAAACCATGAACATGAAGCATGCAGAGTAAGCCGCTCAGTATGATTGCATTAGCAACTTAGCAGTACTGCGTCCTGTGCATCTGCACACCAGTACACGAGTAACACGACCACGATTCGTTGTACCAGTTACGTGTCAAACACATCAGCGTCACAGCCACCATGCCCCCACTGGACTTCAATCGCAGGTGCAGTGGCGATCGATCGAGATACGGGTCACGGGACCATGTCAGGCAATCAAGCGGCCAACAGATTGATGTGTGCCGTGAAGTCGTGCAGGTGTCGGCCGGCTAGCGTGGATCATTAGACCCTAGCAAGCCCTGTGACACCTGCGGGTCAAGAAATGAAGTGCCAGGTAACTGTAGGAGGAGTACATCCATGCAGTGCAGTCCCACACTCGCGGCTGCAGAGTAGTACTGTAGTACTGTACCAATCATCTTCTGTGGACGATATGTTTGCATCCATCTCTGAACGAGTCTACTTGGAAAGTTTGTGCTTGTGCCCATCGGGACACAAGGAAACAAGCACACACACTATTATTGGCCGCCACCACCAGGTTTGATTTCATAATTTGTAGGGTACGAGTGAATCTGATAGGCATTCATGGATGCCGGCCTAGAATGCAATGCAAGTGCCAAAGAAAGGTTGGCCCATGGCACGAATGATTGCCCTGTACGAGCTTCCAAAGTATAGACCCAAACCTAGATTTTGCTCGTGACGTTCGTCTTCTGTCCCTTGCGAAGCTCGAACCAACAGTGTGAAGCCTAATGGACGGCCTTGTCAGGACGCAACGCACACTATTCGTTAGCACACGGTGCGCGTGACACGCCGCCCTACCAGAAGCGCTGCCAGGTGCCGGCACCAGCCGCTGCTGTACCAGAAGAACCCATATGCCCCCGGCCGATGTTACCAGGACGGCAGCATGCGGGTGCAGCGCGGCAGCCGACAGGACCGGATCGACAAGGCTCACGCGTCCCCCGCGTCCCGCCCGCCAAACGGCCGCAACTAACCGGCGCCCGGCGGCAGCCACCCCACCCACCGCGAAACGCAAACTTTTCCCGTGCCGCGCGGCAAGTTGGTCCCGCAAGCTAGCGTCCGCCCAAGGGCCCAAGGCACCCCGCGCGCAACGGACGTGCCCGACGCCATTAGCCTGCCCGGGCGCGCTGCGTCACGACGCCTCGGGCGTCCCTCTCGACCGCCCAGGACCATGGTAAAGACAAGATGGAACAGTCTGTCACAGAAGGCGGCTCGCAGTCACGCACGCACGCGCAGCAGGCAGGCACCGGCAGGCGGGCAGCCCTGCCTTCCAGGTTAGTACGTCCCAGCGCCACACCGCCCGCCCCAACGGCCGATCCCAGGCGCACCAACCGCTCCGCTGGAAGCTGGAACTCGAACTACCCCGGCAGGCAGGCTGCTCTCTGCTCGCTGCGGCAACAGGTAAGGTTGGTACGAGCGTACTCGAAGCGGAGCGCGACGTACGTGGACGTGCACGCACATGGACGATGGCGTGAGCTGAAGGCGACGTGTGTGCGTGCGGGCACCGGGCAGGGTGTGGAGTTGCTTGGCTTACCTCGATGCGGAACTCGCGCTCGCCCTGCCGCCGCTGGTCCAGCCGCAGCCGCTTGATGGCGGCGGTGGTGCCGTCGGCGAGCCGGCCGCGGAAGACCGCGCCGTAGGCGCCCCGCCCCACCACGTTGCACTCGCTGAACCCGTCCGTCGCGCGCTCCAGCTCCCGGTACGTGAACACCTGCGCGCCACGGCTCCGCGGCTGCGCCGAGAACCCCAGGCGACCGGCGTAGATGCACCCTGTGCCTGCCGCCGCCGTGGCCAGAAAAGGAAACGATCGAGTCACGACTCATGAGAAAGATCGTTTTTTCTTCCAGCTACTATATTAGGTGTGTATGTAGTGTACTGTAGCACTTACCGGCGCCGGCGTAGCCGCACCTGGTGTTATGGCTGCCGCAGCTGGACGGCGGCGCGCCCGGCTTGCCGTCGCCGTTGCAGCTGCTGCTGCCGCCGGCGTCCGCCTTGCGCGGCCTCGCCCGGCGGGTCACCACCAGGATGACGGCCACGGCGACGAGCAGCACGAGGCCTATGGCCAGAGCCGAGACTGGCAGTATGGTGAAGAGCGGATTTGCCGCCCGGCCGCCGCTGTCGCTGGCATGGTCCCCGCGCGGCGCCGGCCACGGGGAGAACGTCCACGGCGCGAGCCGCGCGTCCGCGAGGTCGTCCGCGGCGGTAGGGGAAGGGGAAGGGGATGGTGCCGGCGGCGGCGAAGGCGGGGAGAACGCGTCCGCCATTTCGCGCCCTTCGAGGATGGCCGTGGCGGTACGTACGTAGCCAGGACAGGGGGGTTAGTGGAGACACTGCGTGTGAACAGAGAGATAAGGAAGGCGACGAGCCGACGAGCGTACAGATATAGCTTTGCCACAACTACAAGGGGTGCACAAGGAATTAGCGTAGAAGTAGATACTCTCCAAATCTACCGCACCGTTTTCCTCTTTCCCTGCGGCTGCAGTGCACGCATGCGTGGTGTGGTATGGAACAGCAGCTGCTTGCTGGTAGAATGCCTATGTGGCGCTCCTCCAACGACCAACTGGCACTGGCGTCGATGGGCGCTCGGCATTATATTCACCGGCCACCGTGGCGTCGACACGACACGACAATGGTCGGTAGAATGCGATCTAGATTCTCCGTAGGTTTCTGTTCGATTTTTACGCCATGCACCGGCACGGATCCATTGTCTGGTGGTAATGATCGGGCCCTCGGACGGTTGTTCCGTTGTCGAAATGTAAATGTATGGACCAGGTATGTGCACGCACGGTGCCAAATTATGAAACTTTCCAGGTAAAACTGCAAGGTTCTTCTTCTGACAGTAGATGCGACCATATCACGGGCGGCCGTGATGGTTTTTACTCCTGCACTGCAGCTGCAATGGAGCCTCTCCGACACGGCAAGCTAATAAAAAACGGTGCTTAGCCGGGGCAAGTCAACCCGGCCGCGGCCGGTCGGTGGGAAAAATCCCGGCGGGCAAGGCGCCAAGATGGCCGAAATCACATGCGGTTGCGGTCACCGTCTTCGGCTCGTGAGCTTCGTTTGTTTGCGCTCGCGCGCCGGGTTGGTCCAGTCCATGGGGCGGGGCCAGGGATAATAGGATCGATGTCCCGGTTTTCTCTGCCGTCTCTTGTAGCCAGGTGGGAATTTTGTGAAGTTTCGTGGCGAGTACACTGTGCGCCGGGTACCTGAATTGGTACTACTACTACTTCGAAATGCAGAGGAATCGGAGGACTTCGGGTTTGAACTCTGAACTGTCTTTTGCACCAGCGCTTCGTGATTAATTAGAAACGCCCTGTATTGTGGCCTAAATCCTTTTTTAATACTGTATAATAATAACATAAAATACTCAGCTCACGGAGGGTACGATAGTCCTTGCGCATTGTGCTTAAGAATATCTTCTCATGCAGATCGAAAAAATACACGAACTCCTGATTCACTCTTACATAGCGGCATCATGTCGGGTATAGATATTACGGATACCCGAAGGAAGGCGGTTAAGAGCGTAACAGCGATCTCGCCCGACCCCAGGAGGGGGTGTCTATCTCCCCCAACCCGAGGAGCCCAAGCTCGGACTGGTCCAATCTCGTGGGAAGAGACTCTGCCTTGTCCGACCCCGAGGGAGAGCGCTTGGACGCGTGCGATCCCCTGGAAGGAGGACCTGCCTCACCCGATCTCAGGGACATGGACTAAAGCTCGCTCGATCCCTTGCAGGGGTATTCTGCATCGCCCGACCTCGAAGGCAAGCGCACGACCTCGGGCGAGGGCACGCACCATCCCAACCACCACAGATGTGAAGGTATGAAGCGAGGATTAAACCTTTGGTGCCAGCAGCCATGCCTTGACATGACCCGATGATGCGATGAGCCATGTCCAAAGCTCACATTGTCCACAACATGAACTTTGTGTCATTGTGCTACAGTCTACTCTCGATACGAACTCGATCAGGAGTACCTGTTGCCACGACGCTTACCAGGACGGGATGGAGAGCCACAACCAGCCGCTGACGCTCGCGTCTAGCGCTAGTGGCCAATAGGACCACAACGTGGAGGTCATCCCCGTCATCATCTACAGGGTCGACAAGGCCCACAAATGATGGCAAAGGACGACGGGATCACAGGAGCTCCTTTTTCCTCCACATTCTCTCTCCCTCTCTCTTGTAACCTACCCCTCCCTTAGGTCTATAAAAGGGAGAGGTTGGGCACCTGTGGGGGTATGGACCCATATACCCTCAAAGCTAAACTTGGGCTACTTCGAAGAAGCCGACCCAACTTGCTGCAGAGGCCTGATGCGACGAGGCCCCCCTGGTCAGGCAGGAGGCTCACCTGGTCGGGCGATGGCGTAGAGGTCCTCGCAGGATTGGCAATTAAGGAAACCTAGTCGGTTAGAAGAAATACTACATCATTTGTGGTATGCTGATTGTAACTGATTTAGTTTCCTTATCCCTCTGATAGATTTGATCTACCGAGATCTGTAACCCTGCCCCCCTGACTATATAAGGCGAGCAGGGACCCCCTCAAAAACAAGATTCGTTCCCATACAGAATACACAACTCGATGCGGGATGTAGGGTATTATGTTGACCTAGCGGCCCAAACTTGGATAAACCTCCGTGTTCATCTAGTTTTGCCTTGCGTCAATGTTGACGGTCCTTAATGTATATTTTATACCATCAACTATTGCATGAATTAACATGAAATGAACCATAAAACATAGTTGTAGGGTTTGATTCTAACAAGTTCCACAAGTTGTGTTGCTCTCACTTGCTTTGCAGGATTATTAATATTTCACCATATAAAAGTATCTCAAGTGATGGAACAGAGCACACCATTGCGAAGAGCTCGTCGAGATGATCGAAACGGACATATGATTTGCTATATTTGGAGTCCCGGAGCGAGAGTCCTCGATGGATACGACTTGGAAGATTCTAGAACAATCTGGTACCTTCTAGAAGACACGAGAAGGCGACCCACGGAAGGCGGGGCCCACCTGTCATAGAGGGAGGCTGGCCGGCCTCCCCCATGGGCCGGCCGGCCTGGTACAGGGCCCAAACTCGCTCCGCTTCGCTTGACGCACTCCAACAGAACTCTTCAAACGCAATTTGGCCCATTAAGGCCATGTGCATATGGCAGAGAGTTTAGTACCACATCGCTTGCTCAAGGAGGAGGGGAGGTCCGATGCCTCTATATAATAAACCTCAGACCCTCCTGAGGCATCACATCATTATGGAGTTGTAGAGGCGTCCCTCGAAAGGATGATTTCTCTTCTCTAGAGAATTAGGGCTAGATATTCCAGTGCAGTAGATTAGCTCTAGTTGGGAGTTAGGGAGAGCGGAGCTGCGCTCTGGTTCCAGAGGAGTCTTCAGAGATTTGGTATGTCTTTGTATCTATTCTTTATAAGACTTATGCTTTAATATATTTATCTTCTCTATTTACTTTATGCCTTTTATATATGACTAGTATAGTGTTATATTTTGGCATGTGATCTCCGCTCGTATCGAGTGCTTTAGTTATAGGCCATAATTAGAGTAGTAATCGATAGATTAGACATGGTGTCTAGCCTATAGTTTACCTGAGATTGCGTTCAACCCCACGGATAGTTGTAGTAGCCCTAGGTGGTGACGGCCCTGATGGCCGACGTATTCCACCACGTTCGGGTTGATGTTCGTAGGACCATAGTCAGAACTTCCCAACCCCCTTCTCATCCCTTTCTGTGGTTGGTGTTCTGATGTCCCAAAGTGTTATTATATGAATGCTATATCTTTTTATCTTTGTTGCCTTAGAACCCAAGTAATAGAAAAGTGCATAGGAACCTTGATCTCTCCCGTTGTCCTCTCACTTTAGTTATCTATATATTTATCATAAAATTCTCTTTTATGTGCTTTCATTATCATATCATATATCAATTACTCCTGCTTTAGTCTAATTAGTACTCTGAGTTAGTAGATGCATGATAGTGAATTATCAGATTGTTAACCCTAGCTTCCCTGTGGTAAAATATAAATAACGATACCTGTAATACTCCCGGTAAAATGCTACGACGGTGTTCTATGCGCTTGCAAAATCTTTCATATTTTATTTGCACTAACAAATGTCAACAAACATTTTGGCGCCGTTGCCGAGGAAGCAATTGGTGTAAAGATTTTGATAATAATCTTGGTGTTTGCTAATTTAGTGTACCACTAGCTTTAGTAGGATTACCCCTTGTTCTGTTGAGTGTGGAATAGACAGGACATCAGATGTCGTTTCGACCTTATGGCAAGCTTCCACAAGATTGAAGAACCCTGAGTGCCTGAACATTCAAGATCCATCATTAATTCTGGAACCCTACCATCTCACAGGTTTGTGTATATATATATATATATATTATTCTAACCATATGTAGATTGGAGAAAAGGTTGTCATCATAATAATTCAACTCCCATTCCATGTGACAGATATTTACGCTGCGCCACTCACAAATTCCAGTTGTGAGTCATGGTAAGTATGATCATGGTGAGATAGTCTTGCTCATGGACTTTAAACTTTATGAGTAGTTATCTTTTTAATTTCTTGCATTCCACTACATGTTTACTTTGAATTATCCTTGCATCCAGTCCATTTAGTTTAGGTTTTCTTTTATCAAATCCACATCATGTTTAGTTCCTTGTATGCATTCATGGCATCTGCATCTTAAAAAAGAAAAATAATAATAATAAATAAAATAAAATATTTCTCATTGTGATCATACTCTTTCATCTCTTTCTGAATAAATCTATATATGCTTTCATGCTACTTTTTCGATGCTAGTATGTTTTGGTTTGGAAGTATTGATCATACTTTCATAGGCTTTTAAATTAAGTGTGGTGCTTAAGTTAAATAGTCTACCTTAATCAAATTAGACATGGAGTCTCGTTTGGGTATTGAACTAAAAAGTGCTAGAGTAGATACTGGTTATTTTGTTGGACTAACCCTGCAGAAAACTCTCAAATACAATTTGGGAAAGTCCTGAGATAAATTCACATAAGAGATGAAGCAAGGCATACGTTGAACTGCACAAAGAAGACTCAGCTCATTCATCATGGATGAAAGAACTGTGAGTATTAAAGTTTATTTAAAGTTTATCTTCTACTACAAGTTATCTTTTGCCTTAAACCATGTTAAAATGCAGCCAACACATAAAATACTAGTCTATGCTAAAGTAATCCTAAAATCATCTTTCCATTAGCATGGAAAAAAAAGAAAAAAAAGTAGTGGATAACACCCCACGTTTCAAATTTAGTGCAATGCATCAATATGTTAGAGAACTCCTAGTGACACTTGAACACCGCATAGGTCGTGAATTATCTCCTCTTGATAGTACGACTATCTATCATAAATGTGATCACACTCGCTAAGTGTCTTGATCACCAAACAAGGAGCCCTATAGGTTATACCTTTGCCTTCAGGACTCTTTGTTCCATCTCTTCTCTTCTTCTCCCAATTCACCAAGTGTAGAGCACTTGATCTCTTGAGTGCATATGGCCATCAGCATCTTCTCCATGGTTGCCACCTTGCTAGCTCCACACCTTGGCTTGGTATAAATCCTTTCTTATTAGCTACACACATGCTTAATAATAGGATTAGACCAAATAAGTTTTATCAATTAACCAAAACCAAACTAGGGCTTTTAGCTTCAAAGCCTCCAATTTGCCCTTCACCTTCACAACCGATCCATCAAGCCAAGTCTTGCCTTGATCTTCACCATCTTAGCCACATGACTCCATGTCATGTCACATATGCAATAAATTCCTTCATCACATGTGTGAGCCTTGCAACATCCTTCAAGCCAATTAACCTTTATGGCATATGTTGCTCGCACATGATCACCTTTGGACTAATCATCTGTGTATCTCACATAGACACAATTAGTTCACCTAAGTTGTCACTCAATTACCAAAACCAAACAAGGACCTTTCAGTTAACAACATCTGTTTGGGGACACGATGTCTCAAGTTCAAGAGCAACTGGTTTCACACCCTTTCGCCTACTCTATGGTGAAGAAGTCGTTACACCAGAAGAGGTAAACCTAGGATCCTTTCGTACAGACATATCGACATCATCACTAGTACAATGTTTCGTCAACATTGAAGAAAATGAGACCACAAGGCTTGAAGTAGCAAAAAACATTAACAAGTATCATGAAGATACCAAAGTCTGGAGAGATAAAAAAATACTCTGCAAAGATATCAAACCGGGTGACATGGTGATCATTCAACACCCAGACAAGCAAGGGAAATTGCAGTAGTAGTGGTACGGGCCTTTCGTTGTCTTAAGCATGATCCCTCCAGGAACTTTTCGATTGTTGAATGACGAAGGGGACAAAACAACTCACACAAGGAATGTAGACAACCTGCGTCAATTCTACTCGTAGCTATTTGTTTTAGATTGCAGGATTTTGTAGTTTCTTTTCACCTTCTTTACCTTTGTGTAATTTCAAGGGGATTGACACTCCTTTTTCTCACAGGGGAACCTTTTCAAAAGGTGTGAGGTTTTGAAAGGACCTTGATGTCGCCTAGGAGGTCTAGAGGGGGGGTGAATAGGCCTATCAAAACTCAAAACTTAACTCGATCAGTAGGTAGATCAGCACTGCCGATCCTGAGATCAGCACTGCTGATCTGGGTAAGTGAGAAATCGAGCTTCGTGAGTATAAGACAGAATGTTACACACAGAGAGAATAAGCTTCCTGCAAGGTTAAATAGTTCACAGATATGTCAGAAACTGAAAACACAAGTTTGAACTCAAACCCTAGAAATCACTTCACAAAAGGAAAGTAAACCAAAGCACAAGGTGACACAAGGATTTATCCCGTGGTTCGGTTCACCACAAAGGTTAACCTACTCCACGTTGTTGAGGTACGCCATCAAGTCTCAAGCTCACCACTTAGGTTTGTCTTTACCTCGTTCTCAAGTCAAGAGAGCTAACTCTTGAGATGAGGGGTGATTTCTTAGCTGCAAGAAGGTGGTTACAAAACTCCCTAGGCTGCCACACAAGTTGGCAAGCTCAAGGGCGACGCCTAGTCGACTAGGAGCAAGCTCCAAGAGTAACAAATCCTAGAACCACCGGCCAAATGTGAACCAATGCTCTTGAGACCTTGGGAATCAATGGATCTGCTCTCCAATGATGTTTTGCTGCCTTTTCTTTCAAGTTTTGCTGGTTGGAATGGGAGATCCACTTGAAAGCTTGGGAGGCAACAATGGAGGAGAGAGGGAGAGAAAGGGGAGCTTTTCAAACGGTCAGATCTCGAGCTGGAAGAAGTACTGGTGTAACTGGGCCGTTTTGGGATTTCTCGAAAGGTATATATAGTCTATGTTCAAACAGTCCGATTATGATCAACACTGCCGATCTTAATGGTCGGCAGTGTCGATCTCCCCAAATGAGTCAAATCAAGGTGAAACTTGTGGGGTTAGAAAGTGAAGGACCGAAAGTGCTACCAGAAAGCGACCAGAGGGGGGGGGGTGAATGGGAGCTTCAAATTTTCCTTTCGGAAACTTGTCGCCACTGTCCCGAGAAACACCCCAAGAGCAAACCTAGAGCTCGTATGTGTCCATGACCCTAGAGATAGGGTGGATGCTTCCAAGAAGCACAACGAGACACTATACGACTCTAGAAACCCAACGCAAAAGCCGGAAATCAAAACCGACAACGAACGAACGAACCGTGGACAAAACTGCGCAGACTCAGCAGCATCGGACGCTGGCAGCGTCCGATGGCAAAGCACCAGACGCGTCCGATGCGAACAGGACACTTCTGGAACCTTACTGGACCAGCATCGGACGCTGCTACAGTGCAACCCTAGCGTCCGAAGCCTAACCCCCGGCGCGTCCGATGGCAACGGACGCTCCGATGGTCAGCGTCCGATGCTCCTTAAAGAGCACTGTCAGACGACACGTGGTACCGGACGCTCCGATGATTTGAGCTTAACATCCGATGCTCACGAACTCAGCGTCCGATGGTCCCGAAACAGCACAGTTCTTCCGCGAAATCCACTCGATCTCCTCCAAATCAAAAGCACTACGACTTAGACTTGGTATGAGGAGTCTCAAGGAGGTTAGTGAGCTATCCCATGGGAATCATGGCTCGCATCTAACTCCAAATCTATGGATTGGAAGAAATCGGGACTAAAGGAGCAAAACCAATCCAAAACAAAAATCAATCGATCTACTAGGTCGTGAGGTTAGGGATGAATTCCTTCGGTGGAAAGAAGTGCCTCACGATCTAGAACAACTTGGTTCAAATGGATTTCCAAAAGAAGCACCAAGCAAAGAGATCGATCGATGGGAAAAACGTGGAGAAAAACAATCCACGAAGAACACAAACAAAACGCGAATCACAACCACGAATTTGCATCCGTGTGGCTATCACACGCTACAATAATGAGATTACGGTCTCACTTCCTCAAAATCTCACGGGCACAGAGGTATTGTTCTCTTCTCTGTGGATCTCAGTTCGCTACAGCAGGGAATGGGAGAGCAGGAAACCCTAGAAAGCAAAGAGCAAATGACTGAGATAGAATGGGAGGAGGGTGTCTCCCTCTACTTATCCTAATTCTATTTCCTACTCTACCCCTCTCTAATTACAGAGCGAGCCAGCTAAACCCTAGGGTTATTCTGGACCAACTCAAGATAGCTGGTGATCCGACGGCCACGCCCGCACAACTGGTAGCGTTGCCTCGACGCAACCTCACCGATTGCCGCCACGTGCCGCCACCGCTCCGCTTGTCCTTTTCCCGGACTTCGCCCCCGGTTTTGAGGCCCAAACCGGGAAACCAGCCTTCACGACCAACCCCCGGTTTTGAGGCCCAAACCGGGAAACCAGCCGTCCATCGCCTGAGTTTTGTGGCCCAAACTCAGAAACCCGCAGCACCCAGGTTTTGAGGCCCAAACCTGGAAACCGTCCTCAGCCTGAGTTTTGTGGCCTAAACTCGGAAACCATCAGCGCCCAGGTTTTGAGGCCCAAACCTGGAAACCGTCCTCTCGGTGGTTTTTCTGTGGCTCAACCACCAAACCGAGCCATAGAGGGGATGCACCGCCCGTGCACCCCGTCCACCGACACGTGTCCCTAGGTCCTCGACCCAAGCAACACCGTGCCCGCAAGTCTTCGCTCGTCGCTGTCCCAGGCTGCCAACCACCATAGCTGATCCTCGGGCCACCGGTCCCTCAGTCCAAGCCTCACGTCCGCCCTTCGCCACTCTCGGTCCATCGGCACGACACGTCTCTACTTGACCTTCACCTTGCCTTTGATCACTTTATCCGTGCTCGACACCTGCACAACATAAGCCAAAGAACATGCGCATTATCCCAGTTGACAATCACTCATCACTCAGAGACTCGGCATACACCCATGTATCCGCAATCTCCCCCTTGATGAGTGCATTGTCAACTACCAACACAAATCATAATGGAAGCAGAAGAAGGAAGAAAGGAAGAGAGAGAACTCAACCAAATGACCCAATAGCATAGCAAAGCCGAAGAAGGTCAAGTGGAAAGAGCAAGACAACTTGGTTCCCAAAGACATGGGCAACGGCTCGACGCAACCAAGCAAAGCAAAGCTAGCCCTCAAGAAGAGGTAGAACAGGCTCAACACCGCTAGCGAGAAAGCTCGATACCAATTGGAAAATCAACTGAAAATCAAGTAAAACAGAGCTAGCCCTCAAGAAGAGGCAGAACGGGCTCAACACCGCTAGCTAAACAGCTCAATACCAACTGTTACCAATCTCAAAACCAAAAGAGTTCGATACCAATTGAAGAGCTAAAAATGTTTGCTAGTTCCTCAAGAAAAAGGCAAAGGCTCAACACAACTAGCAAACTCCCCCTCAACTAGTGCACACAACCCAGGGAACTCATGATTTGTCAAAATTTTCTCCCCCTTAGTTGAAAATGCACTTATCAAGTAAGAATTCTCCCCCTTAGAAAATGCACCATCAAACAGTGCCAACAAGAGAATGTCTCCCCCTTGACAAAATATCTCCCTCCAGAAATGCATATGAGTAAAAAAAAATGCAAGTTAGTAGCTTCAGAAATATAATCAAAAGAGTGCAAGGATTCTCTACACAGTTCTAATCCGATGACTCAACAACATCCATAAGAAGCTAGCAAAGGCTCAAACTGATCACCAGATACGAAATATGAATATGAGAGCAAAAGAACAGTTTTCAGCCAAAAAGGTTTCACCATCAAAATAGCACAAAACATGTATAGACAGGATATCCGACAAGTGCTAGACATGTATACAAGGTGAACTACCCCTAGCACAGTTCAATCATCATGCTATAGAATGAAACATAGACATGTGTTTGCAAAATTTTATCGGAGTCTGCAGTGGTTAAAGTACACAAGTTAAAATTTCAGCATGTGATTGCGAGAGGTTGAAAGCTTGTCATTGCCTAACTTTTCAACTGTGCGAAGCCTATGCAGAAGCAATCAGAAGCTTAAAGCAACAGTTTCGGTCATACACTACACAGCTCAAGTTTAACTCAAAGTGCAATGAGAAACAGTCTCGAAACTGTGATGTGTTGACAAGCAATCCCATCTCGATCTTTTCCAATTCACTTAACTTGGTTCAGATTTTTAGAACAGAAAATGAACATACCAAGCAAGTGAAAGACTCAACACTAGAGACATAGCAACCTAGCATATATGAAAAGCACAAGTGACTTCAACACATTCTACACATGCTAGTTGCATATCTCAATGGTGAACATTTTCAAGTTTTATGTTCATTAATCAGATTCACCATTCATGAAATAGCTCTGCTCACAACATGTATCAGTGATCAGAAAGAGCATAAGCTATAGCATCATCATAAAACATCGGAGCAAATACTATACAGAGCATAGTTACATTCTTCAGATTATATACATGAAGCTCTGAATGTAAATATGCAAAATGAAATGCAGAAAGGATGCAAGAAGAAACCAATTGAAAAACAAAAGGTAAGTTTATGATACAAGAACCAAAATGTTTCCCCCTTCTAAAAGGGGAAACACACACCAAGCTCACCTCTCAACCTAGCAAAAGTTGATTGGTCCAAAGGCCTGGTGAAAATATTAGCCAACTGATGATGAGTATCGACATGGCGAAGGTCGATATCACCCTTCTCATAGTGGTCTCGCAGAAAATGAAAGCGCACATCAATGTGTTTGGTCTTAGAGTGCAGCACGGGGTTCTTAGCAACGCTAATCGCACTTGTACTGTCACAAAGCAAAGGAACACGAGAAAAGCTCAGACCAAAATCACGCAAAGTGGCCATCATCCAGAGTAACTGGGAACAGCAGCTAGCCGCAGCAACATACTCAGCCTCTGTGGTAGACTGGGCGACACTAGACTGCTTGCGAGAAGACCACGATACAAGAGAAGATCCAATAAACTGACAAGTCCCAGAAGTGGACTTGCGATCAATACGGCAACCAGCAAAATCGACATCAGAATAACCGCAAAGAGAGAGGGTGGAGGAAGCAGAATACCAAATCCCAAAATCAGGGGTGAAGCATAAGTACCTCATAATGTGCTTGACCGCCTGACGGTGAGAAGTGCGCGGCGACGACTGAAATCGCGCGCACAAACACACCGCGAACTGGATGTCCGGGTGTGTCGCCGTCAGGTACAGCAGCGACCCGATCATACTCCGTTACTCCTTCTGGTCCACCGCTTCTCCATCCACATCCGCATCCAGGGCCGCCGTGGTCGGCATGGGTGTTGGAAGAGGCTTGGCCTCACCCATGTCGAACTTCTTCAGAATGTCCTTGGTGTACTTGCCCTGGTGCACGAACGTCCCCTCTCGGGATTGCTTGATTTGCAACCCGAGGAAAAACGTCAACTCGCCCATCATGCTCATCTCAAACTCCCTGCTCATAGTGTCTGCAAACTTGGCAACCAAAGCGTGAGAAGAACCACCGAAAATGATATCATCCACGTATATCTGGACCGAGAGAGTATCATTGTCTTGCTTGAGGAGAAAAAGCGTTTTATCCACACATCCCATTTTAAAACCCTTAGCAAGCAAAAAGGTCTTCAACCTATCATACCAGGCTCTAGGGGCTTGTTTCAAACCATACAAAGCTTTGTGAAGTTTAAAAACATGGTTTGGAAACTTGGGATTTTCGAAACCGGGGGGTTGTCTCACATACACCTCCTCTTCTATGTAGCCGTTTAAGAAGGCACTCTTGACATCCATTTGAAAAAGTTTAAACCCTTTGGATGCAGCAAAAGCCAAGAGTATCCTAATTGCCTCCAAACGAGCTACAGGAGCAAAAGTCTCCTCATAGTCTATCCCCTCCTTCTGACTATACCCCTGGGCTACTAGTCTGGCCTTGTTTCTCACAACATGGCCATCCTCTCCTTGTTTGTTTTTGAAAACCCATTTTGTCCCAATTGGGTGACACTCAGGAGGAGGAGGAACAAGAACCCAAACCCGATTTCTTTCAAAATTTTCTAACTCCTCATGCATGACATTGACCCAATCTGGATCAGATAAAGCGTGTCCAACATCTTGGGGTTCAAAATCAGCAACAAATGCAGAATGAGCAAAGTGAGAGATTTGTTGTGACCTTGACCGAGTGACACGTTCGCCGATGCTGCCGATCATCTGTTGAGGCGGGTGTTGGCGCTGGATATGTCGTGGCGCCTCCCGAGCAGAAGTGATCTCCCCCTCAACAGCAGCTGGTGCCTCCTCGGGTACAAAAGGTACCGATCGGGGTGGCAGATCCCACGGCCCCCAAGATGAAGAAGTGTCGGGGCCGTGAGTCGTAGTAGAAGCCGCTCCTTGCATCACAGCAGGTGGAGGGGGTGCTGGATTATCCATACCTTCAGCACCCTCATCCTCGTCATCAAAAAGAGGCTCACCAACTTCATGATCACCTGCACGCTCAAAACGAGAAGAAGGACAAACCATGGTCTCGTCAAAGGTGACATTTGATGTCTCCATGACTCGGTTAGTATCAAGGTTAAGTACACGATATGCACGAGTATGAGTGCCATAACCCAAAAATACACTGTCAGAAGAACGAGACTCAAATTTGTCCAGGTTGCCTTTCTTAAGTATAAAACAATGGCAACCAAAAACTAAAAAATAACTCACCTTGGGGAGTTTTCCAAAACGCAACTCATAAGAAGTCTTTTTCAAGAAAGCTCGGAGAAAGATACGATTGGAAATATAGCATGCAGTGCTCATAGCTTCGGCCCAATATCGCCTAGGAGTCCTATGCTCATCGAGCATCGTCTTGGCCGTCTCTACAAGGGTCCGATTCTTCCTTTCTACAACACCATTCTGAGGCGGTGTGTAGGGGGAAGAAAACTGATGCTCTAAACCCAAAGAGTTACAAAACTTCTCAAAATCCGAATTCTTGAATTCAGAACCATTATCACTCCTAATAGCTTGCATCGAGTTCAAAGGGAACTCGTTCTGAAGACGCAAAATCAAATTGCGAGCAAAGGAGAAAGTCTCGGCCTTCTCAGCTAAAAAGAAGACCCACGAATATCTCGAAAAATCATCAACAACAACAAGCACATACCACTTCCCCCCAACCGAGCTCACCCGAGCCGGACCAACAAGGTCCATGTGCAAAAGCTCTTCAGGGCGCTTGGTCATGACCTACGTCACTGGATGGTGGGGAGCGGCAACCATCTTCCCATGTCTACAAGAATGGCAAACAAGATCCTTCTCCATGGATAACTTGGGCAATCCTCAGATTAGGCCAAGTGAACTAAGCCTTGCAAGCAAGTCGAAGCTCAAATGTCCAAGTCTCCTATGCCACTTCCAAAGATCAGAGGAGGAAGGTCCAGCCACAAGACAACGCGAAATGCCAAAAGACTCCGAGAAATCTGCACGAAAGACTTTCCCAAAGGGCAAAATCACACAAACAAGATTGCCCTGAGGATCCAAAATACGACTGAGATTCGGTTTAAAACGAATCTCATAGTCATCATCAAAGAGTTGCGAAACAGAAAGAAGGTTAAAATGCAAGTTAGAAACAAGAGCAACATCGCGCAACACAAAGTGCTCATTAACTCGCACCAACCCACGAGCAACACCTTACCTTTGCTATTGTCGCCGAAGGTGATAAACTCCTTTCCGGCGACCGGACTAAGACTGGAGAACCACTTGGCGTTTCCGGTCATGTGCCCCGAATACCCGAAATCCACCAACCAAACGTTCTCCAATTGTTTTACCTACATCAATAAAAAGACATAGGGTGAGCATACGGTCCAACACTGGGGTTAGTGAAGTAGGGAGAGTACCAGTGTTGGGCCGCCTGCTCAAAAGAACGGTTAGCAGAAAAACCATTCCTAGCACGCCTACGGGAAGAGCGATCACCACGTAGAGGAAAACATGGTCCGCTAAGGGAGGAGAGTCCATCGCGATACTCAAAACGCGGTGGGGGAAGACGCTCAACTACAAAGCCACCACCATGGGGTCCATAGCCTACAACTGTAGGCTCCCACCGGGCACGACCTCCTCGCGGCCTAGGCCTAGGAACTTGAGGTTTTGGACCTCTAGGCCTAGCAGCACGCCTCTGAACATTCGGCACATGTACATCATGGAAAGGATGGTACATGTCCGTGTTGTTCATCTCCTTTGCACGACGCGCCTCTCTCTTGCGCCGAAAGCAAAACTCGCTCAAGTGTCCATCTCTCCCACAATGCTCATAATGGTACCTCACCGCTCTCAAAGGGGGTTGTTGGTACTCACGGTAGTGGGTGTGGATCACTTTGCCCTTCTGTGGCATAAGCTCCTCCTGGATGGGTGGCATGGTGTCCAACTTGTTTTTCAGGTGGTTGGGCTTGGGATGCCATGTCTGCTTCTTGGGTGGAGCTCTTGGAGGTTCAACGAACACACCATCCTTGGTGTTGGGCTTGAGAGGCTCTTTGGGTGGAATCTTTGTAAGCTTGGGAGTAGTGGTGGAGTTGAGCTTCTCACATGGGTTCAGACCACTCGACTCTCCAATCTTGCCAAAAGACAAAACATCGACACCCGGAGCAAAACCTACACCTGGGCCTCCAGCAGCTCGCTTGAATTGGGAGATCATCATCCCGAGCTGTGGCTCACCACTAGACACCCATGACAAGATGGTCCGAAGGTATGTGTTTTCTTCCTCGGTTTGCATCTTGTCATGCTTCACATTGGCTATCTCCATCTCCAAACCCTCACAAAGAACACACCTGGACACACAAGTGCTACCCGAGCTGGCCTTCTCAAGAGACACAATCTTGGCATTCTTCTCTGCCAACTCGGTTTGCAAGCCAGCACATGACTTGCATGCACCCAACAACGAGGATCTAGCCTTCAGCTCGTCCACCTCTCCTACCAGCACAGCATACTTGCTTCTCAAAGTGAGAAGGTCAGTCATGTGTGTGGTGCACATCTCACACTCCTCCTCATCGGTAACAACTATGGTGGACTTGACAGATTCAAGTTCTTTCACCGTATCCTCCCACTTCTGCCTAAACTCCTTGCGCTCTCTAGCAGCACGCCTAAGCAACTTATCCTGACTAAGGAGCGCGACAGTAAGCTTCTCGACCTCAGCAGAAAGCTCGTTGGGGGTCTGAGATACCTGGGAGGTGTCGTCATCGTCGTCGTTCCGAGGAGTGTCCTCTAGCTCGCCGTCGACCTCTTTGCCGAGGGCCATGGTGCAGAAGCCCTCGTCGGCGGCGAAGAACCAGAGGCCGTTGAGATTATCCTCGATCCTCTTCTTCTTCTCGGACTCGTCGTCGCTTGAGGAAGCGAAGTCATCATCCGAGTCGTCGACGTCGCTGAGCGTGGTAAAGAACGCACGCTGCTCAGCCTAGGCCTTCTCCAAGTACTTCGTCTTGATGTACTCCTTGTTGAAGCCACCCTTCCGCTTGTGCTTCGCGGGGACATACTTCTCCTTGCGCTTGCTGGAGTCGTACTTGTGCCCATGATCCACCTTGCCGAAGACTTGCTTGTTCTTCTTCGTGCAATTTGCGATAAAGTGGTTGGGGTCGCCGCACTCAAAGCATCCTGAGCGTCCTCCTCCGCGGCGACGGTTCATGCGGTTGTTGTGGAACCGCGAGAACCGGTTGGCGAGCAACGCCAGCTCATCATCCCCGATGAACTCCAGCTGCTCCTCTGTGACAGAAAGAAGAGAGGAAAGTGCAAAGCCTCCAGAGGGGTTAGCAGAAGAGCCAGAAACCAAAGCCATCGACGGGCCAGAAGGATTTTCATAAGAAGCCCTCGCCAGGGCATCAATCTCACTGGACTTGAGCTTACTAAAGAGCTCGTCGCACGTGAGGGTCTCATAGTTAGGCGATTCGATGATCGCCTGAACCTTGGAATCCCACACCGATCGATCAAGAGTATGCAAAAGCTTCAAAGCTCTCTCATGATCATCGAAAGGCAACAACTCCTTGTTAGCCCTCATCCTGTTGACAATCACCTGAAAGCGAGCGAATAAACTTTCTATGCTCTTGCCAGACATATGTCGAAAGTTCTCATACTCTCGCTTGAACGACTCGTAGAAACGGGTTTTGACTTGAGAGGTTCCCTCATGGAAACGCATGAGGGTAGCCCAAATCTCCCGAGCTGTAGCGAGGTGAGAAACGCGATCAAACTCACTCATGCTCAGACATGAGAAAAGAGCATTATGGGCTCGGCTATTGGCATCGTGCTCATCGATATGAAGCTAAGAGACACGAGCAGCCAAGACAACGTAATCGGCAGAGTTGCAAATATCCCAAATGGAAGCACCCAAACTCTGCAGATAGGCCGACATGCGTATCTTCCAATACGCATAGTTCGTCCCATCGAAAAACAGCGGTTTGCCCACGCCGCGATCCATGTCGCCTTCTGTGGATCTGGAACCGGCTAAGGTGGAAGATCCTTAACCCGCTCCGATACCAATTGAAGGACCGAAAGTGCTACCAGAAAGCGACCAGAGGGGGGGGGGGGGGGGGTGGATGGGAGCTTCAAATTTTCCTTTCGGAAACTTGTCGCCACTGTCCCGAGAAACACCCCAAGAGCAAACCTAGAGCTCGTATGTGTCCACGACCCTAGAGATAGGGTGGATGCTTCCAAGAAGCACAGCGAGACTCTATACAACTCTAGAAACCCAACGCAAAAGCCAGAAATCAAAACCGACAACGAACGAACGAACCGCGAACAAAACTGCGCAGACTCAGCAGCATCGGACGCTGGCAGCGTCCGATGGCAAAGCACCGGACGCGTCCGATGCGAACAGGACACTTCTGGAACCTTACTAGACCAGCATCAGACGCTGCTACAGTGCAACCCTAGCGTCCGATGCCTGACCCCCGGCGCGTCCGATGGCAACGAACGCTCCGATGGTCAGCGTCTGATGCTCCTTAAAGAGCACTGTCAGACGACACGTGGCACCGGACGCTCCGATGATTTGAGCTCAGCGTCCGATGCTCACGAACTCAGCGCCCAATGGTCCCGAAACAACACAGTTCTTCCGCGAAATCCACTTGATCTCCTCCGAATCAAAAGCACTATGGCTTAGACTTGGTATGAGGAGTCTCAAGGAGGTTAGTGAGCTATCCCATGGGAATCATGGCTCGCATCTAACTCCAAATCGATGGATTGGAAGAAATCGGGACTAAAGGAGCAAAACCGATCCAAAACGAAAATCAATCGATCTACTAGGTCGTGAGGTTAGGGATGAATTCCTTCGGTGGACAGAAGTGCCTCACGATCTAGAACAACTTGGTTCAAACGGATTTCCAAAAGAAGCACCAAGCAAAGAGATCGATCGACGGGAAAAACGTGGAGAAAAACAATCCGCGAAGAACACAAACAAAACGCGAATCACAACCACAAATTTGCAACCGTGTGGCTACCACACGCTACAATAATGAGATTACAGTCTCACTTCCTCAAAATCTCACGAGCACAGAGGTATTGTTCTCTTCTCTGTGGATCTCAGTTCGCTACAGCAGGGAATGGGAGAGCAGGAAACCCTAGAAAGCAAAGAGCAAATGACTGAGATAGAATGGGAGGAGGGTGTCTCCCTCTACTTATCCTAATTCTATTTCCTACTCTACCGCTCTCTAATTACAGAGCGAGCCAGCTAAACCCTAGGGTTATTCTGGACCAACTCAAGATAGCTGGTGATCCGACGGCCACGCCCGCACAACTGGTAGCGTTGCCTCGACGCAACCTCACCGATTGCCGCCACGTGCCGCCACCGCTCCGCTTGTCCTTTTCCCAGACTTCGCCCCCGGTTTTGAGGCCCAAACCGGGAAACCAGCCTTCACGACCAACCCCCGGTTTTGAGGCCCAAACCGGGAAACCAGCCGTCCATCGCCTGAGTTTTGTGGCCTAAACTCAGAAACCCGCAGCACCCAGGTTTTGAGGCCCAAACCTGGAAACCGTCCTCAGCCTGAGTTTTGTGGCCTAAACTCAGAAACCATCAGCGCCTAGGTTTTGAGGCCCAAACCTGGAAACCGTCCTCTCGGTGGTTTTTCTGTGGCTCAACCACCAAACCGAGCCGTAGAGGGGATGCACCGCCCGTGCACCCCGTCCACCGACACGTGTCCCCAGATCCTCGACCCAAGCAACACCGTGCCCGCAAGTCTTCGCTCGTCGCTGTCCCAGGCTGCCAGCCACCATAGCTGATCCTCGGGCCACCGGTCCCTCAGTCCAAGCCTCACGTCCGCCCTTCGCCACTCTCGGTCCATCGGCACGGCACGTCTCTACTTGACCTTCACCTTGCCTTTGATCACTTTATCCGTGCTCGACACCTGCACAACACAAGCCAAAGAACATGCGCATTATCCCAGTTGACAATCACTCATCACTCAGAGACTCGACATACACCCATGTATCCGCAGAAAGGTGGCTGGAAGTATGTCTTTCTAGCAAAGATTGAGAATTTGTATCACAATTTGACTGTGGGTGCTAGAATCCCTCTTAATAGTACGACATACCTATACTAAAGAATAATAGAATATAAATAATTAACCACTTGAGTCTTCAATGTCTTAATATGCCATTTCTTCTCAATGTCACTTCATAGGGGTTGCAACTAATTGCAACTGTCTCATCTCTTCGAGCAAACATCCCTTGAGCATGTGACTTGAACCATTTCTCCATATGTGAGTTCAACTTCATGGCTTCAAGTCACTACCACTAATGATTTGATCCTTAACACAATATGACTCCTCATAGCTTGATTAGTACCTCGACTCAATGCAAGTACTCTCTTCTTCACCTTAGCCATAGTACTTCGATCTCCTTGACCTTCACCTTTGCTTAGTACCTCTAAGCTCTTTCCTTGCTATCTTCACCCTATCAAGCCATACTCATGTCACATAATATTAAGTATCCATTGAAAACCATTTCTTCAATATTGTGATCCTTGCTTGAATATCTTTTAGATATGAATGTTGAGATCAATCAAGCTTAACATAGAGTGACATATATGAATCAACATCAATATGGTCAAGCCAATTCATGGTAACTTATATCCTCTCCATTTTGGCTTGACACTCAACACTTACTTCAATCTCCATCTCCATACTTCTAGCTTGATCAATATCAATGCAAAGTGATTCTCCAAATATTTATCCATACAAGCAAACCAATGTAGAGATGACATATCCAATATGAGTTAAGTCCTTGTCATTTGACCTTTGCTTGGCATTTACTCACTTATGCATTCTTGATTCATTCTTCAACCTTGATCAAAGTCAGTTCACTATCAAACTCTTCTTGCTCATGAAAAGCAACCCATTGTTGAGACCATTCCAAAATCATCAATCCATGTCTCACTTGTCATTTATCAAATATGCTTGCTTTCTCATGATGTCATGACATCCCACAACATAGAAGCCATATCATCAACTCTATTTGCATTGTTGTCTTTTGCTTGAACAAGATTGTTTCCATGATCTTCCAATACAACAATACACAATTTCGGCCTTCATCTCAGCACTATGTGGAATACCATCAAGTTTGCATTTCTAGTTGAACCTTGGATACACTTAGCAAACTTGTTAGACCTTTAATTATGTTGTCACTCAATTCACCAAAACCCACTAAGGGCCAGATGCACTTACAATCTCCCCTCTTTTGGTGATTGATGACAACACAATTAAAGCTTACAAGAGATTGATAAACATTAAGATTTTGAATCCTATGATATAGTGAGCTCCCCTAAATGTGTGCATTGAAAGGAATTTCAAATTTTCGCCTCAAATGCCAAATGCACATATTTAAGAGAAAGTGTGGAAACTCTCTTATATCTTAGCATCCGTGGGGTGCAAGGTGTCAAACATGATAAACGTGATGCTCATGACAGTTCATACACTCAACAAGTTTAACAATACATCATTCAAGGCATGAATGTCACACACTAGCATAAACAGTCCTTATCAAGAGCATCAATTTAAATTATCCTTGCACACACCATACAATTTTGAAAAAATTTATATGCCTCTCCTTTACCCCTTTCCATCCTCATATCAATCACTCTTCCCTTACATTCTCCCCCAAAATTTCTCCCCCTTTGGCATTAATCTCCAAAAAGGATCTCTTCACCAAAAGGAAGAAATGATGGTAGACAAGTGAGGGCAAGAGGTAGGTAAAAGAGCCTTTTACTTGTATGTCATTAAAAAAGATGGTGTAATCGTCCATGTCCCTTGAAGATGGGTTCTAACACTCTTGTCCCTGTGTCTGAAAAGTTTTCTCTCCCACCCCATTCTATCTGTTTTTAGCACTAATGATGTGAAACGTACATGACAAAGGACGCTAATGCCCCTAAGAACTTCTTTTCTCATGTGCCACTATACTAGTTGTTGGGCGCCTAAGCGATAGCTTATAAAAAAAGTTCCAAGTGATACTTCTTCGTCGTCCGCTGCTTGTCTATCCTGTTCAACGAACAAAGCACGGTGGCCTCCATGATGGCCGATGACACGACGCTGGGCACCTGCTCCGCGGCAAGGGCGAAATGCCTGGCCTGCTCCTTCGTGAATCACACGCTCTGCCCCCCTCATGGCTACCGCGAATAACACCATCACATTCATCTGCTGCTGGCTGAACGCTGACCGTGGCCCCATGACGAGCATGCGCCGGAGTAGGACACCGCGGTCGGCGTTGCTGGCTTGCCGCTACCGCGGTACTCGACGACTACCTTCTCGTTGCAGCAGGTGCCCGCGCGCCATCACAGTCGTTGTGCTCGCGTCCAAGCCCACACATGCTTACAACAAGGTATGGTTCCACTACGAGTGGGAGTCCAACGACGCCTCCCTCACCGCCGATGCATGCAGCCAAGATGTACCGCCATATGCTCCTGAACTGGGGCTACAGTCGCGTCTACACCGTCGTCTCGTCGTCATCTACACGTTCTCGCGCGCCCCCAACGCCAACAACGCCGGTGGCAAGTCTAGGGGCCGTCGCGCGCGTTCCCCTGCCGCCTGCCACTACCAGTAGCGGATCGTCATGCCGCCGTGCAGATATGAGATATACTCCGTATATGACTACCTCGATCTACTGCGGCTCGTCGAGGTTGCAGAGTTACACGAGCATTCCAAGCATCACAGAGGTGGGCGAGCCATGCAGAGTGTCGGTACCAAATAACGGGCACGTGTGGCCATGGTCCATATGAGCAGCAGCGCCGCCGTGCGGCAGGCAGTGTCCAGGCCATGTCCTCCTAGTTCACGTCCATGGAGGCATGGACCATGAGCAGCAGCACCATTGTGCGGCTGGCAGCTCGCAGGCCTTGTCATCCTAGTCCACCGGAGGGGAAGAAGAGGAGCCAAACTTCGCAGCTGCCTCACGGCGGCGGCCGGTGGCTACTGGCTACACGACGCGCAGTTGGGCGAAGAGGTGGCATGAGTTGGGCCAAGAGGCAGACGCAGACCGCGACATCCAGGTCGGCCAGGCCGGAGATGAGGGAGCAACAGGGCTCCCTGGGCGGGCCGCCTACCACGGCGTGGATCAGCCCGTCCAGCACGTCGGCGCACACGCTTAGCTTCACCGCGTTCATGGGGCACTTGCCGTCCGAGATCATGGATTTTTTTTTGGACAGAGCACCCAACAGCTAGTGGCATATGAGAAAAAAAGTTCTAAGGGCATTGAAGTCTTTTGTCATCTATATTTCACACCGTTAGTGGTGAAAATAGACGGAATAACATGGGAGAGAAAACTTTTCAAACATAGGGACAAGAGCGTTAGAACCCATCTTCGAAGGACATGGACGATTACACCATATTTTTAATGGCATACAATAAAAGGCTCTCGGTAAAAGTTTAGTGTTGACGTTTGTTAACGCAAATAGAATATGAAAGATTCCGCAAGCACACAGAACACCATTGTGGCATTTTACCGGGAGTATTCCAGGATCGTTATTTATCTTTTACCACTGGGAAGCAAGGGTTAAGAATCTGATAACTCACTATCATGCATCTACTAACTCAGAGTACTAATTAGACTAAAGCAGGAGTGAATGATATATGATATGATAATAAATGAAAGCACATAAATGATAATTCAATGATAACTATAGTGGGAGGACAACGGGAAAGATCAAGGTTCCTATGCACTTCTCTATTACTTGGGTTCTAAGGTAACAAGAATGAAAAGATATAGCAGTCATATAATAACACTTTGGGACATCAGAACACCAACCACAGAAAGGGATGAGAAGGGGGTTGGGAAGCTCTAACTACGGTCCTACGAACATCAACCCGAACGTGGTGGAATACGTCGGCCATCAGGGCTGTCACCACCTGGGGCTACCACAACTATCCGTGGGGTTGAGCGCAACCTCAGGTAACCTATAGACTAAACACCAAGTCTAATCTATCGATTACTACTCTAATTATGGCCTATAACTAGAGCACTCGATACGAGCGGAGATCCTATGCTAGAACATAACAACTATACTAATCATAATATGAAAGGCATAAAGTAAATAGAGAAGATAAATATATTAAAATATAAGTCTTACAAAGAAAAGATACAAAGACATACCAAAACTCTGAAGACTCCTCCAGAACCGGAGCGCAGCTCCGTTCTCCCTAACTCCCGACTAGAGCTAAGCTATTACATTGGAAAATCTAAACCTAATTACATAGAGAGGAGAGGTTGTCCTTTGAGGGACGCCTCTACAAATACTCTCTAATGATGGTGTGTTGCCTTAGGGGGGTCCTGGGTTTATTATATAGGGGCTCCTGGCCTCCCCTCCACCTTGGGCAAGCGATGTGGTACTAAATCCTTCGCCATATGCACATGGGCCTTAATGGGCCAAAATGCGTTGAAGAGTTCTGTTGGAGTGCGTCACGTGAAGGGGAGTGAGATTGGGCCCAATACCTGACCGACCGACCCAGGAGGGAGACCGGCCGGTCTGCCTCTATGACAGGTGGGCCCCGCCTTCCGTGGGTCGCCTTCTCGTGTCTTCTGGAAGGTTCCGGATTGTTCTAGAATCTTCCAAGTCGTATCTATCGAGGACTCTCGCTCCGGGACTCCAAATATAGCAAATCATATATCCGTTTCGATCGTCTCGACGAGGTCTTCGCAATGGTGTGCTCTGTTTCATCACTTGAGATACTTTTATATGGTAAAAACATGGATGTCCTACAAAACAAGTGAGAGCACCAAAACTCATGGAACTTGTTAGTTTCAAACCCTACAACTATGCATTGTGATTCATTTAGTGTCATTTCATGCAATAGTTGATGGTTAATTATGAGCATTAGTGAGCGTCAACATTTAGCATATAGGATTTCTCTCCTATGTTTTCTATCAAACAAAGTATGGAACACTTTAAGTCAAGATTCTTGAGAGGTTAGCATATTTAGCTCATACCTCACATAGGTGACATAACATGAGACAAACTCATAGCATCACCACAAGAGGTATCAATCAAATATCTAACTCATTCTCTAATCGTCACCATAAGAACAAACTCATGGTGTGACTCAAAATATTGCATACACATGCACACACTAGCATGTAAGGGCATAGATGCACAAAGGTAATACAAGAGTTCATGGAGTGATATACCTTTGTTCTAAACCTCATAATCTCCACCATGATGATGATTTTGAATTTAGTGCTTTGATGGGCTTGGCACTTCTTTAAACAACAAGATCTCATTTGTGCCCATTTCTCTTTGTCATCATCATTTTCATGGAGACATCACAAACTTGTGCTTCATCTTAGTTGAAAGTCCACTGCTAGCTCTTGTTATCATTCTGAGATACCAATTGAAGACATATTTCTTGATATACCAAATAGAAAGATTATCCACCAATATCAATTGAAATATGATCTGCATAATTTTAACACCAATGGAAGGAATCTTCACAAATTGATGCCAATTGGAATGGATGTTTGTATCTCATAATATCACCTAGACAATGCTCACAAGGACAAGAGATAGCATTAAATTGCACAAGCTATAGTTTCACAACTAGTGACCATTTGGATGTGGAAGGCATGTAGATCACTAATTGCAAAACCTCATAACATAGACTAAATTCCCCCTTTTCATAGTGCATACATATATATGTGGAAGGCAAGAACATATGCACTTTTGGTGAATTAAGTCCAATCAAGAGAATTTAAGCTATATTATGGAGAGTAGCTACATAAGAGTTAAAATTGTAATCCAAATGAATATGAGCGATGACATTACTGATTTGGATTGATTTGGTTATGTAGCATACCCAAGAGAAACTTATTCTCACCAAGAGACTACACAAGTTCACTAGAAGAAAATGTTAGTCCCAAAAGACACAAGACATTGAATGGGCTCCCCTTAATATGTGCATCAAGTACTCGAATTACTTGTGAAATGCACTTGAATCGATTTAAGAGTTTAGAGGAGTACATCCTATATCTTGGTCAAGGCATACCAAATTTGCAACAATTAAAATTATGCCAAAGGAAACATACCACCACTAAGGTAGAGAGATCACCACATAAATTTTGATTGACATGACCATCATATAAGTAAGATTTCTATGGTTTGAATGGTCATAGTTCTCTTTTGATGAAATGTGGTGAATTAGAGCTTTGGTGATCATCCAAGATCCAAATTAAGTTCTTAGTTCTTTCTTTACCTAAAGCAACTCACATAGGAAGCAAATGGTAAAGTTCATGAAATTTGCAAATTATGAACTAGGAGTTACCACTCTTTGTTGACAAGGTCTTGGTTGATCAATAGGATGGATCCATGTGCACTTAATGAGCTCAAGAGAGGAGAAATAATAATGTAAGTTCACTTTTCAATTATTTTCTTCTCCAAGTACTCATTCAGTTTTAGTTCCACTAAAGGATTGGGGCATTCGACACTAAGCCGAGAGAACTTGGTTTACAAAGACCAAGACCTCCTATAGTAATTGTGAATTACCCAATGTGAATCCAAAGGGAACCATCCATCCTTCTTTCTCCAATGTGTGAGACAACATAATCATGAATCTGAGAGAAACCATTTGTCCCACAAGATATTAGAGTAAACTCCCCCTCAATTTGTGCACACAAGAGTACACAAAGCACACTCATGCATATCAAAGATCCTGGGCCAAGGGAGAAGTTTACACTACATTCCAATTGATTTCAAACTCCTTCAAGCTTGCTTTCAATCCAATTAGTTTCAGCTGGTTCTTAGTTGCTTCAAAATGATTTCCAGTGATTCTAGCTGATTATAACTCATTACTGTTGCTTGTATCTGCTAGAGTCAATCAATTACATCTGGTTTCAATTGATTGCAGCAGCTGAATCTGAAAGCATGCAACTGATTTCTTCTAGTTCCAACTAGCTGCAACTTCTTGTTGTTGCTTGCAATTTGGTTCCAACTCCTTTGGGTGCTTGTATGTGTCCTTCTCTTTCATTTGAACTCCTTTGGACCAAACTGATGCTTCTCATCTTCACTGATTTTTCATGACCAACTTGAGATCCAACTGAAACTTGTTGTTGCAATGCAATCCAACTTCATGCAGTGATTTTCAGATTCTGTCTTCCTTGAAGAAAAATTCATAGCTCTTATACTATTAGTCCAAAATGCATAAAATTTGGTAGAGATGTTCATCTATGAGTCCTTTAACTACTGTCAAAATTTCAGCCCATTTGGCATTTGATCAGTCAAATCTATTTTCTACCAAAACTGCTCAAGTCTGAAACTGCAGTGCTGAGGCTGACAAAATTCAACTGAAACTGATTTTCTTCAAAACCAAACTGCATCCCAACTGTACAACAAAAAGTACTAGATGTATATAGAATGCTCACAAAGTTTCAGGTCATTTCATTAGTGTTTGAACTTCCAAATCCATGCTTGAAGGCAATCAACTCAGAATTTCAGATTTCTGGACAGATTTGATGTTTTTCACAATTCTTCTTTTCTTGTCCAATCTTGAGGTGATTTTGGCTGAGAACACTCATAAGATGTCATTATCATTCAGTCCTCTTATCAATGATTGAAATCTTGTGAATTCTTTCAATATAGCTCATCTATTTCAACCTCAAACTTGATTTGTCAATTCAACTCAGATTTTGATCTCTTTGGCTTGTAGTGACCTCATCTTACTTTAGGTGAAGAGTAACATTTAGGCTTGTGATTTGTCCAATTATACAAGCACAACCTCTTCTTATTGATTTCCTATGAATAAGCCCAAACACAAGAGGGCATCAGTAACACAAGCATTAGTTTCTCATTTAGTAACGCTTTATGTGTGGAAGGCAAGTGGGCTACCAAAATAGAGAAACCTCATAACATGGACTAAATCTCCCTTAATGCTTCATGCACCTTCTTTTGAGTGGAATGATAATGTGAATGTGCATGGTTGGTCACTTAAGTCCAAGGGGTAGATTTAAGCCATATTATGGTGAGTGGCTAACATAAATGAAGCAATTCCAAAATAGCTAGAGAGAACACATCACATAGTTTTGGATTGATAACATTGATATAATAGCACACTCCATTTGAGAAACACAAACTCACCCCTTTTGGTAGTTGATGACAACCCAAATAGAGCTTACAAAAAGATATATAAAATGGTGCTGAGATTTATGAGTCATGGATGTAGAAGACTCCCCCTAAATATGTGAATGTGAATTTAAATTTCCAAATTGACATAAGAGGTCAATTTTCACATACTAGTGAGATTGGGGCCTCCCCCTACATCCATGCCTATTGCGGGATGCAAGAAACAGTGTCACAGTATAAAGCGTGATGCAAATGACAGTTCATGCACAACAAGGTCTGGCTGTTGTTGCTCTGGTCGGCACTGCCGACCAGGCTTCAATAGCCAGATCACAGTGAAACTTACATAGCAGTTAACATGCATAAAAGTGAACAACTCGCACAAATATGACAAGCTGAATCAAATTTAGCTAAAGCCAAGAAATACTCACAACCATTTGAGCATGTAGATGGCCATAAGATGAGAATAAGAATTCGCCAATCTACCATATGACAAGATTCCATCAAGTAAAGAGTTCTTGAGATTTGAGTGATATGTGCCTCTACTTGAGCTTTCTTGAAATTCTTCGTTTGAGGTCCACATAGGAAACTCAAATAATCTATGTTGCTTGGTGTAGATGATCAATTCAATTCCAATTACACTTTTCTTTCATGACCAGCAACCAATACATATCCTCAAGTACTTTATTTCCCTAAGTGGCTACACAAGACACAATGAGATAAGATTTAAAATAAATTGCACTTGAGATTTAGAAGTTACCACCCTTCTGGAAATATAATGTATGATGTGGTCTCTTCATCTTCACATTGCCCATATGAAGGTTGTAGGTTTTGTCCATGTACTGAAGTGGAATGAGTTGCTGCAGTAGGAGGGGCGGCACTACCGCCCTTGGGTGCGGCACTGCTGCCCTGTTGATTTTCAGCAGGGGTGTGCTACACCTCTACATCGAGTACGTCAGCGGAAATTATTGTAGCAGCAACTTGAGTAACCTTCAATTAAGTGGCTTTGATTTCTAGTGGCCTGATATCATTGATAGCCAATTGCTTGATTGCCTCATAAGGTATATCCTCATTACCTACAACATGAACAAGATCTTGCTCTACTAGAGAGCCATTAAAAGCATCATATGGCAAATGATTTAGTTAAGCTTGAAATGCTCTAGCCACTCCTAACAATTCACAAACAACACACATTTATGAACTACTAGAAACTACACAAGTCAAGTGGCTAGCCTACAAGGGTTAGGCACTTGTTACATAGGTGAATATGAAGTTTTAAATATTTCCAACCAATCATCTTCGGGCCAACATATAAGAAAAGACAATATAAATTGGTTGATAGCTTGACTGAATAATTTTCAATCAACTTGCTCAAGCACCCCAAAGCCTCATATCACCTTCAAGTACCTACAACACTCATCAAGCATAATTTGGTACCCAAACTATGTTGGGTCCATTAAGGTTAGTCACAAGAGACTTAGGCACCCAAATGGCCTTTGTGCTAGCAAGTGGTAAACCAACCACCTTTCTAGCACAAGTGTCATTTTTGGGCCTCCTAAGCAATTTTGAATCAATTGACAAGTTAGGCTTAGGAGTGTTACCCATGGGACAATCCATACTTAGATGTCCCTTTCCTCTGCAAGTGTAGCATAAGCGGCTCTTGTTATTGTTAGTCTTCTCTTCTCGCTTTTTGCTTGCTACCTTGCTAATGAGCCTCTTTCTTGATGATGCCAAGTCTTCATCTTTCATGTAGGGACATAATGCAATTTCATGACCCTTCTCATTGCACTCATAACACTTCCTCTTGCTTCTTGTTGTCTTCTTGTTTGGAAGTGTGGCTTGGTCATCAACCTTGTTGGAACGCATCGAGGCATTGTGTCTCATGTTGGAGCACTTGCTATGAGCCATCTTTTTCTTCTCTTGAATGTTGCTCATGACCTTCGCTTCTTTCTTCAAGGAGCAATCCCTTACATGGTGACCCTCTTTCTTGCACTTGAAGCAAGTGATGAGAGTCATCTTTTGTTGATGTTGCACCTTGTTTTGAGTCACCCACATTGATTCTTTTGACTTATGTGGAACCTGCTTCTGCTTGGGCACCATCTTCTTGGGCTTGTTCTGACCAGGGGCATGGTTGGTGGCCTTCCCTTTCTTGTGGGGGTCGGCACTACCGACCAACCCATCGGCACTGCCGATCAAGCGTGGCAGTGCTGATTTGGTTGGTTGTTGTGCCGACATCTGTGCAGGCTGATCTGTACCAACCTTGCCCTTGCTCAAGAACTTAACACACTCATAGCCATTCACTCTCTTTCTTCCATTGGGTTTGGCTCCTTTTGTGTGACCCAAACCATCCTTGATGGAAGGATGCCTTCCATCCTTGTACTTGGGCTTGCTTTGGTCATCCACTTTCTTGGTTCCTATGTGTATACCTTTGTTGCTGCACCCTTGACCAATCATCTCATTGAGCCTAGCAATTTCCTTTTTCATTGCCTCCATATTTGCAAGGTTAGTGGAATAAGCATTTATATCAAGGTTGTAACAATTTCCACATCCTTGGCTAGTGGAGGGAGTAGATTCATTCATTGCCTTAGAGGGATGTGAGTTGCTATCCCAAAGAATGTTATATTGCAACTCAAGCTCCTTGTACTTTTCATCCAAGCTACAATACTTTTGCTTGAGTGCAACATTCTCATTCTTTGTAATAGCATGGCTTTCTTGCTCTTTGGCCAAAGCCTTGCGCAAGGCAGCCACCTCACTTCCCTCTATTGCAAGAGCTTCTTGCTAGCTATGTAGATGTTCTCTTGTGCAATGAGATCATCGTCTCTAGTAGCTAGCTCGGCTTGAACACTCTCTAATTCCTCCAATAGCTTAGTGAAATAGACCTTGGTCTTTTTATCCAAGTTCTTAGTTAGATTGTCTATCTCTTCATCACTAGATTCATCATCACTAGAGCTATCACTAAGATCACTACTAGAGATGTCATCTAGAGTTGGAGGAGGTTTGGCTTTTGATTTTACCTTCTTACCCTTTGTCATAAGACATATATGAGAAGTGACATGGATAGTGGAGCATTTTGGTGAAGTGGATTCATCACTTGGCCTCCACCGATCACAAGCTCCTTCTTCCTTCAAAATGTTAGTCTCACAAGAACTATAGGAAGTAGAAGTACCACATGTAAAATCCTTGTTCTCACCAACCATTTCATTACCTTTCATATATGTTGGTGAGGAAGGGATTGTGGCATGATCAGCTTGGCCTTTTGAGAGAATCACTTGAGGCTCATCATTTGTCGGTAAAGTTGAGCACTCCTCAAGTGATTCCTCCAATGCGGGCATCTTCTCATCACATTTGGACTTGTCGTATCTTTTTTGAACGTGGTCCAAATGATATGAGCATCACCAAGTGGTTCACCATCCCCAAATATGACAACATCTAATACATCTTCACTCAAAGCACCAAATAAGATATTAGCAGCTTGAGCATTGTGTTGTAAGCATTTCACTTCCTCTTTAGATAGATAGGTCAAATCATCACTAGAAGGTGAAATGCTCACATCAACAATCCGCTCGATATGAGGACCCATGGTCCTAAAAATAGTAAGCACGCTAGTGGACCAAGATGCATAATTTGAGCCATCTAAAAGTAAAAGTTCCAGAGATACTTCCTCACTTCTCGACATCGTCTCTCAAGGCGGTTAAGCCCGAATTTGAGAGCCAGGCTCTAATACCAATTGAAAGGACCTTGATGTCGCCTAGGAGGCCTAGAGGGGGTGAATAGGCCTGTCAAAACTCAAAGCTTAACTCGATCAGTAGGCAGATCAGCACTGCCGATCCTGAGATCAGCACTGCCGATCTGGGTAAGTGAGAAATCGAGCTTCGTGAGTATAAGACATAATGTTTCACCACAAAGGTTAACCTACTCCACGTTGTTGAGGTACGCCACCAAGGCTCAAGCTCACCACTTAGGTTTGCCTTTTCCCCGTTCTCTAGTCAAGAGAGCTAACTCTTGAGATGAGAGGTGATTTCTTAGTAGAAAGAAGGTGGTTACAAACCTCCCTAGGCTGCCACACAAGTTGGAAAGCTCAAGGGCGACACCTAGCCGGCTAGGAGCAAGCTCCAAGAATAACAAATCCTAGAACCGCCGACCAAACATGAACCAATGCTCTTGAGACCTTGGGAATCAATGGATCTGCTCTCCATTGGTGTTTTGCTGCCTTTTCTTTCAAGTTTTGCTAGTTGGAATGGGAGATCCACTTGAAAGCTTGGGAGGCAATAATGGAGGAGAGAAGGAGAGAAAGGGGAGCTTTTCAAATGGTCAGATCCCGAGCTGGAAGAAGCACTGGTGTAACTGGGCCGTTTTGGGCTTTCTGGAAAGGTATATATAGTCTATGTTCAAACAGTCCGATTATGATCATCACTGCCGATCATAATGGTCGGCACTGCCAATCTTCCCAAATGAGTCAAATCAAGGTGAAACTTGTAGGGTTAGAAAGGTGGCTGGAAGTATGTCTTTCTGGCAAAGATTGAGCATTGGTATCACAATTTGACTGTGGGTGCTAGAATCCCTCTTAATAGTACGACATACCTATACTCAAGAATAAGAGAATATAAATAATTAACCACTTGAGTCTTCAATGTCTTCATATGCCATTTCTTCACAATGTCACTTCATAGGGGTTGCAACTAATTGCAACTGTCTCATCTCTTCGAGCAAACATCCCTTGAGCATGTGACTTGAACAATTTCTCCATATGTGAGTTCAATTTCATGGCTTCAAGTCACTACCACTAATGATTTGATCCTTAACACAATATGACTCCTCATAGCTTGATTAGTACCTCGACTCAATGCAAGTACTCTCTTCTTCACCTTAGCCATAGTACTTCGGTCTCCTTGACCTTCACCTTTGCTTAGTACCTCGAAGCCCTTTCCTTGCTATCTTCACCCTATCAAGCCATACTCAAGTCACATCATATTAAGTATCCATTGAAAACCATTTCTTCAATATTGTGATCCTTGCTTGAATATCTTTTAGATATGAATGTTGAGATCAATCAAGCTTCATGCAGATACATGGGTGTATGCTGGGTCTCTGAGTGATGAGTGATTGTCAACTGGGATGATGCGCATGTTCTTTGGCTTGTGTTGTGCAGGTGTCGAACACGGATGTAGTGATCAAAGGCGAGGTGAAGGTCACGTAGAGACGTGCCGTGCCGATGGACCAAGAGTGGCGAAGGGCAGACGTGAGGCTTGGACTGAGGGACCAGAGGCCCGAGGATCAGCTGTGGTGGCTGGCAGCCTGGGACAGCAACGAGCGAAGACTTGCGGTCATGTGTTGCCTAAGTCGTAGACTTGGGGACACGTGTCGGTGGACGGGGTGCACGGGCGGTGCATCCCCTCTACGACGTCGGTTTGGTGGTAGAGCCAGGGAAAAACCATCGGGCGGACGGTTTCCAGGTTTGGGCCTCAAAACCTGGGTGCGAATGGTTTCCGAGTTTGGCCCCAAAACTCGGGCTGAGGACGGTTTCCAGGTTTGGGCCTCAAAACCTGGGCGCTGAGGGTTTGCTGAGTTTGGCCTCAAAACTCAGAAGCTGGTGGGCTGGTTTCCCGGTTTGGGCCTCAAAACCGGGGGATGGCTGGAAAAGGCTGGTTTACCGGTTTGGGCCACAAAACTGGGGGTGCAGAGCGGTGGCGGCACGTGGCGGCAATCTGGAGGTTGCGTCGAGGCAACGCTTTGAATTGTGCGGGCGTGGCCGTCGGATACACCTACCACCGAGTTGGTCCAGAATAACCCTAGGGTTTAGCTGGTTCGCTCTGTAATTAGAATAGAGAGGGGTAGAGTAGGAATTAGACTTAGGCTAGTAGTAGGATAAGTAGTCGGGAGACTCCCTCCTCCCTTTCAATCTCAGTCATTTGCTCTTTCGCACTTAGGGTTTTCCGCTCTCCCATCCCCTGCTGTAGCTAGCTGAGATCCGCAGAGAGACTTGCCTCTGTGCACTGTTGATTTTGAGGAAGTGAGGCCGTATCCTCACTGTTGTAGCGTGTGGTAGCCACACGGTTGTAGATTCATGGGTGTGATTCGCGTTTTGTTCGTGTTCTTCACGAAATCCTTTTTCTCCACGTTCTTCCCGTCGCTTGATCTCTTTGCTCGGTTCATCTTTGGCAAATCTGCTTGAACCAAGTTGTTCTAGATCGTGAGGCACTTCTTTCCTCCGAAGGATTTAATCTCTAACCTCACGGTCTAGGAGATCGATCGATTTTTCATTTCGGGTCAAGTTTTCTCCATTCCCCCAAAGTTCTTCGATTCATCGATTTGGAGATAGGTTCGAGCCATGATCTCTTAGAGATAGCTCACTATACTCCTTGTGACTCATCTCTCCAAGTTTGAACCCTAGAGGTTTCGTTTTGGGAGAGTTTGATTCAAATCGGTGGATGAACTGTGCTGTCACGGGGTGACCGGACGCAGGGGTCGGGACGACCGGACGCTGGCTAGGTGAGTCCGGTCGTTGAACGTCCACTACGATTTCCTGCTGGTTGACCGGACGCTTGTGGAGCTCACTGATCGGACGCACAGCGCGTACTGTTCACTTGTTTTTGTCCTGGTGACCGGACGCTACTATCCTGACCGGACGCACCGTACACCAGAGTTCGGTCACGAACAGTAAGGTCCGAAACTGGTTTTCTAACGATCGGACGCGTCCGGTGCTCCCTGACCGGACGCTGCCCAGAGTCCGGTCGAGACTGCCTTGCGCGTTTTCGTTCGCGGGTTGTTCGTTCGTTGTCGGATTTGGTTTCCGTCTTTTGCGTTGGCTTTCCAGAGTTGTGTAGTGTCCCGCTGTGCTTCTTGGAAGCATCCACCCTACATCTAGGGTCGTGGACATTAGCAAGCTCTAGGGTTTGTCTTTTGGGGTGATTCTCGGGACAGTGGCTACTAGTTTTCGAAAGGAAATTTTGAAGCTCCCATTCACCCCCCTCTGGTCGCTTTCTGGTTGCTTCTCGGTCCTTCAATTGGTATCGGAGCAGGTTAAGGATCTTCCACCTTAGCCGGTTCCAGATCCACAGAAGGCGACATGGATCGCGGCGTGGGCAAACCATCGTTTTTTGATGGGACGAACTATGCGTATTGGAAGATACGCATGTCGGCCTATCTCCAGAGCATGGGCTCTTCTATTTGGGAGATTTGCAACAAGGCCGATCACGTTGTCTTGGCTGCTCGTATCACTCAGCTCCAGATCGATGAGCACGAGGCCAATAGCCGGGCACGTAACGCCTTGTTCTCCTGTTTGAGCATGTCTGAGTTTGATCGTGTTTCTCACCTCCCCACGGCTCGTGAGATTTGGGCGACCCTCATGCGCTTCCATGAGGGAACCACTCAGGTCAAATCCCACCTTTATGAGTCACACAAGCGGGAGTATGAGAACTTTCGACATATGCCTGGCGAGAGCATAGAGAGTTTATTCGCTCCCTTTCAGGTCATTGTCAACAAGATGAGAGCGAACAAGGAGCTGTTGCCTTTTGACGATCATGAGAGGGCCTTGAAGCTTTTGCACACTCTTGATCGGTCGGTGTGGGACTCAAAGGTCCAGGCGATCATCGAATCGTCTAACTATGAGACCCTCACTTGCGACGAGCTCTTTAGTAAGCTCAAGTCTAGTGAGATTGACGCCATGTCGAGGGCTTCTTATGAGAATCCTTCTGGCCCGACTATGGCTTTGGTTTCTGGCTCTTCTAACCCCTCTGGAGGTTTTGCTCTTTCGTCTCTCTTTTCTGTCACAGAGGACCAGCTTGAGTTGTTGGGGGATGACGAGCTGGTAATGCTCGCCAACCGGTTCACGCGGTTCCACAACAACCGCATGAACCGTCGCCGCGGTGGAGGACGCTCAGGATGCTTTGAGTGTGGCGACCCCGACCACTTCATCGCCAACTGTCCCAAGAAGAAGCATTCGTCTAGGAAGGGCGATCATGGGCACAAGTACGACTCCGGCAAGCGCAAGGAGAAGTACGTCCCCGCAAGGCACAAGCGGAGGGGCGGCTTCGACAAGGAGTACATCAAGAAGAAGTACTTGGAGAAGGTCCAGGCTGAGCAGCGTGCGTTCTTCGCCACGCTCAGCGACGTCGACGGCTCGGATGACGACTCCGCTTGCTCAAGCGACGACGAGTCCGAGAAGAAGAAGAGGATCGAGGACAAGCTGAACGGTCTCTGCTTCTTCGCCGACGACGACGGCCTCTGCACCATGGCCCTCGGCAAGGAGGTCGACGGTGAGCTGGTGAACTCCCCTCGGAACGACGACGACGACGACACCTCCCAGGTATCCATGACCCACGATGAGCTCTTTGCATAGAATGAAAAGCTTACTGCCGCCTTGCTTAGTCAGCATAAGCTACTTAGGCGTGCCGCTAGAGAGCGCAAGGAGTTTAGGCAGAAGTGGGAGGACACGGTGAGAGAGCTTGAGTTTGCCAAGTCCACCGTGGTCGTGTCAGAGGAGGTTGAGTGTGAGATGTGCACCACGCGCATGACTGACCTTCTCACTTTGAGAGGTAAGTATGCTGCGTTGGTAGGAGAGGTGGATGAGCTGAAGGCTAGACCTTCTCTGTTGGGTTCTTGCAAGACTTGTCCTGTCTTGCAATCTGAGTTGGCAGAGAAGAATGCCAAGATTGTGTCTCTTGAGGAGGCCAACCCAGGTAGCACTTGTGTGGCTAAGTGCGCTTTGTGTGAGGGCTTGGAGATGGAGATAGCCAATGTGAAGCATGACAAGATGCAAACCGAGGAAGAAAACACATACCTTCGGACCATCTTGTCATGGGTATCTTGTGGTGAGCCACAGCTCAGGATGATGATCTCCCAATTCAAGCGAGCTGCTGGAGGTCCCGGTGTAGGTTTTGCTCAGGGTGTTGATCTTTCTGATTTTGGGAAGATTGGAGAGTCGAGTGGTTTGAACCCGAGTGAGAAGCCCAACTCCACCACTACTCCCAAACTTACCAAGCTTCCACCCAAAGAGCCTCTCAAACCTAACACCAAGGATGGGGTATTTGTAGAACCTCCGAGAGCTCCACCCAATAACCAAGTGTGGCATCCCAAACCCAACCACCTTAAGAACAAGCTGGATACAATGCCACCTATCCAGGAGGAGTTGCCACAAGAGGGCAAAGTGATCCACACCCACAGCCATGAGTACCAACAACCCCCTTTGCGTGCGGTGAGGTATCATTGTGACTTCTGTGGGAGAGATGGACACTTGAGGGAGTTCTGCTTTAGGCGCAAGACAGAGGTGCGCCGTGCTAGGGAGATGAACAACACAGACATGTACCATCCTTTCCATGATGTACATGTGCCGAATGTTCAGAAGAGAGCTCCGAGGAGAGCAGCTAGGCCCAGAGGTCCAGAACCTCAAGTTCCCAGGCCTAGGCAGCAGAGAGCTCCGAGGAGAGATGCTAGGCCTAGAGGCGCAGTGCCTCAAGCTGCTAGGCCTAGGCCTCATAGAGAGCGTGCCCGGCGGGAGCCTGCAGTTGTAGGCTATGGACCCTGTGGCGGAGGCTTTGTAGTTGAGCGTTTTCCCCCACCGCGTTTTGAGTATCGCGATGGACGCTCCTCCCTTAGCGGACCACGTTTTCCTCTACGTGGTGATCGCTCCTCTCGTAGACATGCTAGGAATGGTTTTTCTGCTAACCGTTCTTTTGAGCAGCCGGCCCAACACTGGTATTCCCCTTACTTCACTAACCCCAGTGTTGGACCGTATGCTCACCCATTGTCTTTTTATTGATGTAGGTAAAACGGTTGGAGGACATTTGGTTGGTGGATTCCGGTTGCTCGAGGCACATGACCGGAAACTCCAAGTGGTTCTCCAGCCTTAGCCCTGTTGCCAGAAAGGAGTACATAACTTTCGGCGACAATAGCAAAGGTAAGGTATTGTCTCGCGGGTCTGTGCGGGTTAATGAGCACTTTGTGTTGCCCGATGTTGCTCTTGTTTCTAACCTGCATTTTAATCTTCTTTCTGTTTCGCAACTTTTTGATGATGACTATGAGATTCGTTTTAAACCGAATCTCAGCCGTATTTTGGATCCTTAGGGCAATCTTGTGTGTTTGATTTCGCCCTTTGGAAAAGTCTTTCGTGCGAATTTCTCGGAGTCTTTTGGCACTTCTTGTTGTCTTGTGGCTGGACCTTCCTCCTCTGATCTTTGGAAGTGGCATAAGAGACTTGGACATTTGAGCTTCGACTTGCTTGTAAGGCTTAGTTCACTTGGCCTAATCCGAGGATTGCCCAAGTTGCATATGGAGAAGGATCTTGTTTGTCACTCTTGTAGACACGGGAAGATGGTTGCCGCACCCCACCATCCGGTGACTCAGGTCATGACCAAGCGCCCTGGAGAGCTTTTGCACATGGACCTTGTTGGTCCGGCTCGGGTGAGCTCGGTTGGGGGGAAGTGGTATGTGCTTGTTGTTGTTGATGACTTTTCGAGATATTCATGGGTCTTCTTTTTAGCTGAGAAGACCGAGACTTTCTTCTTTGCTCGTAATCTGATTTTGTGTCTTCAGAACGAGTTCCCTTTGAACTCGATGCGAGCAATTCGGAGTGATAATGGTTCCGAATTCAAGAATTCGGATTTTGAGAAGTTTTGTGACCGCTTGGGTTTGGAGCATCAGTTTTCTTCCCCCTACACACCACCCCAGAATGGTGTTGTAGAAAGGAAGAATCGGACCCTTGTTGAGATGGCCAGGACGATGCTCGATGAGCATAGGACTCCTAGGCGTTATTGGGCCCAAGCTATGAACACTGCGTGCTATATTTCCAATCGCATTTTTCTGAGAGCGTTCTTGAAAAAGACTTCTTATGAGTTGCGTTTTGGTAGACAACCCAAGGTGAGTTATTTTAGAGTCTTCGGTTGCCATTGTTTTATTTTGAAGAAAGGCAACCTGGACAAGTTTGAGTCTCGTTCTTCTGACTGTGTATTTTTGGGTTATGGCACTCACACTCGCGCATATTGTGTACTTAACCTTGATACTAACCGAGTCATGGAGACATCAGATGTCACCTTCGACGAGACTCTCGTTTGTCCTTCTTCTTGTTTTGAGCGAGCAGGTGATCTTGAGGTTGGTGAGCCTCTTTTCGATGATGAGGATGAGGATGCTGAAGGCATAGATGACCCAGCATTGCCTCCACCTGCTGTGCCGCAAAGAGCGGCTTCTACGACAACTCACGGCCCCGACACATCTTCTTCCTGGGGGCTGTGGGATCCGCCACCCCGAGCGGTACCTTTTGTACCCGGGGAGGCACCAGCTGCTGTTGAGGGGGAGGCTACTTCAGCTCGGGAGGCGCCATGACACATCCAGCGCCAGCACCCGCCTCAGCAGATGATCGGCAGCATCGACGAACGGGTTACTCGGTCCAGGTCACAGCACATCTCTCACTTCGCTCATTCTGCTTTTGTTGCTAATTTTGAGCCCCGAGATGTTGGACACGCTTTGACGGATCCGGATTGGGTCAATGCCATGCATGAGGAGTTAGAAAATTTTGAGAGAAATCGGGTTTGGGTTCTAGTTCCTCCCCCTCCTAACTGTAATCCTATTGGGACAAAATGGGTTTTCAAAAACAAACAAGGAGAGGATGGCCACATTGTGAGGAACAAAGCACGTCTTGTGGCCAAGGGTTATAGTCAGAAGGAGGGTAGAGACTTTGAGGAGACTTTTTCTCCTGTAGCTCGTTTGGAGGCTATTAGGATACTCTTGGCTTTTGCTGCATCCAAAGGTTTTAAACTCTTTCAAATGGATGTCAAGAGTGCCTTCTTAAACGGCTACATAGAAGAAGAGGTTTATGTTGAGCAACCCCCCGGTTTTGAAAATCCCAAGTTTCCAAACCATGTTTTTAAACTTCACAAAGCTTTATATGGTTTGAAACAAGCCCCTAGAGCCTGGTATGATAGACTGAAAACCTTTTTGCTTGCTAAGGGTTTTAAAATGGGATGTGTAGATAAAACGCTCTTTCTCCTCAAGCAAGGCAAAGACACTCTCTTGGTCCAGATTTACGTGGATGATATCATTTTCGCTGGTTCTTCTCACGCTTTGGTTGCCAAGTTTGCAGATATTATGAGCAGGGAGTTCGAGATATGCATGATGGGCGAGCTGACTTTCTTTCTCGGGTTGCAAATCAAGCAATCCCGAGAGGGGACGTTTGTGCACCAGGGCAAGTACACCAAGGACTTGCTGAAGTGGTTCGATATGGGTGAGGCCAAGCCTCTTCCAACACCCATGTCGACGACGACTGCCCTGGATGCGGATGTGGATGGAGAAGCAGTGGACCAGAAGGAGTACCGAAGCATGATCGGGTCGCTGCTCTACCTGACGGCGACACGCCCGGACATCCAGTTCGCGGTGTGTCTGTGCATGCGCTTTCAGGCGTCGCCGCACACTTCTCACCGTCAGGCAGTGAAGCGCATATTCAGGTACCTTCATTTCACACCTGAGTTCGGGATTTGGTATTCTGCTTCCTCCACCCTCTCCCTTTGCGGTTATTCGGATGCCGATTTTGCTGGTTGTCGTATTGAGCGCAAGTCCACTTCTGGGACTTGCCAGTTTATTGGTTCTTCTCTTGTTTCGTGGTCTTCTCACAAGCAGTCTAGTGTCGCTCAGTCCACCACAGAGGCTGAATATGTTGCTGCGGCTAGCTGTTGTTCCAAGTTGCTCTGGATGATGGCCACTTTGCGTGATTTTGGTCTGAGCTTTTCTCGCGTGCCTTTGCTTTGTGACAGCACGAGTGCCATTAGCGTTGCTAAGAACCCCGTGCTTCACTCGAAGACCAAACACATTGATGTGCGCTTTCATTTCTTGCGAGACCACCAGGAGAAGGGTGATATCGACCTTCGCCATGTTGATACTCATCATCAACTGGCTGATATTTTCACCAAGCCTTTAGATGAATCAACCTTTAATCGGTTGAGGGGTGAGCTTGGTGTGTGTTTCCCCTTTTAGTTGAGGGAAACATTTTGGATCTTGTATATTTGACTGACTATTTTGTCTTTCTTTTCTGTTGCATTTTAGCATACGCATTTACATTCTGAGCTTCATGTATATAATCACTAGAATGTAACTATGCACCATGTAGTATGCTCTGATGCTTATGTTGATGCTTGTAGCTTATGCTCTTTCTGATCACTAGTACATGTTGTGAGCTGAGCTATTTTTGAAATGGTGAATTTTCTTAATAATTTCAAATCTGAAAATGTTCACCATTGAGATATGCAACTAGCATGTGTAGGATGTGTTGAGTTTACTCGTGCTTTTCATATATGCTAGGTTGCTATGTCTCTAGTTCTGAGTCATTCACTTGCTTGGTCTGTTCATATCATGTTTAAAATTTGTACCAAGTTTTAGTGAATTGAAAAGATCAAGATGGGATTGCTTGTCAACACATCACGGTATCGAGACGGTTTCTCATTGCACTTTGAGTTAAACTTGAGCCGTGTAGTGTATGACCGAAACCGTAGCTTTAAGCTTCTGATTGCTTCGGCATAGGCTTCGCTCGGTTGCAAAGTTAGGCAATGACAAGCTTTCAACCTCTCGCAATCACATGCTAATAATTGAACTTGTGTAATTTCACCGCTGCAACTCTGATCTGAATTTGAATTCACAAGTGTATGTTCCATTCTTAAGCATGATGATTGAACTTTGCTAGGGGTAGTTCACCTTGTATACATGTTTAGCACTTGTTCAGACTCCTGTTTATACATTGCTAGTGCTATTTTGATGGTGAGTACCTTTTGACTCAAAACTGCTCCTTTCTGCTCATATGTTCATACTTCATATCTGGTGATCAGTTTGAGCCTTTGCTAAGCTTGCATGCTGTTGATGAGTCATTAGAGTTATACTATTTAGAGCATCTTTGCATTCTCCTGAATATATTCCTGAAGCTGCTAACTTGCATTTTGACTCATATGCATGATGGAAGGGGGAGAACCTCCCTAGTTAGCACTTTTGTTGATGCCCTTTCTGATGGGGAGAGCCTTTTACTTGATTCGTGCATTTTCAACAAAGGGGGAGAATTTGCAAATCATTTGTGCTTCCTGAGTGTTCATTTGAGGGGGAGTTTCCAGGGGGAGAGTTTGCATGTCTCCTAGATGATCAACTAACGGGGAGCTTGTGCTTTGCTGTCTCTTGTTGGCCGAAAGGCATCAGTATCAAGCTTTCTTTGCTAGTTGTGTTGAGCCTCTGTGCCTCTATCTTGAGGGACTAGCATTTTGCTTCGATATTTTCGATTGGGATTTGCTAGCGGTGTTGAGCCTGTTCTACCTCTTCTTGAGGGCTAGCTTTGCTTTGCTTGGTTGCGTCGAGCCGTTGCGCATGTCTTTGGGGACCAAGTTGTCTTGCTCTTTCCACTTGACCTTCTTCGGCTTTGCTATGCTTTTGGGTCATTTGGTCGAGTTCTCTCTTCTCCTTCTTCCTTCTTCTCTTTCTACTATGATTTGTGTTGGTAGTTGACAATGCACTCATCAAGGGGGAGATTGCGGATACATGGGTGTATGCTGGGTCTCTGAGTGATGAGTGATTGTCAACTGGGATGATGCGCATGTTCCTTAGCTTGTGTTGTGCAGGTGTCGAGCACGGATGCAGTGATCAAAGGCGAGGTGAAGGTCAAGTAGAGACGTGCCGTGCCGATGGACCAAGAGTGGCGAAGGGCGGACGTGAGGCTTGGACTGAGGGACCAGAGGCCCGAGGATCAGCTGTGGTGGCTGGCAGCCTGGGACAGCAACGAGCGAAGACTTGTGGTCATGTGTTGCCTAAGTCGTAGACTTGGGGACACGTGTCGGTGGACGGGGTGCACGGGCGGTGCATCCCCTCTACGACGTCGGTTTGGTGGTAGAGCCAGGGAAAAACCATCGGGTGGACGGTTTCCAGGTTTGGGCCTCAAAACCTTGGTGCGGATGGTTTCCGAGTTTGGCCACAAAACTCGGGCTGAGGACGGTTTCCAGGTTTGGGCCTCAAAACCTGGGCGATGAGGGTTTGCTGAGTTTGGCCTCAAAACTCAGAAGCTGGTGGGCTGGTTTCTCGGTTTGGGCCTCAAAACCGGGGGATGGCTGGAAAAGGCTGGTTTCCCGGTTTGGGCCACAAAACCGGGGGTGCAGAGCGGTGGCGGCACGTGGCGGCAATCTGGAGGTTGCGTCGAGGCAACGCTTCGAATTGTGCGGGCGTGGCCGTCGGATACACCTACCACCGAGTTGGTCCAGAATAACCCTAGGGTTTAGCTGGTTCGCTCTGTAATTAGAATAGAGAGGGGTAGAGTAGGAATTAGACTTAGGCTAGTAGTAGGATAAGTAGTCGGGAGACTCCCTCCTCCCTTTCAATCTCAGTCATTTGCTCTTTCGCACTTAGGGTTTTCCGCTCTCCCATCCCCTGCTGTAGCTAGCTGAGATCCGCAGAGAGACTTGCCTCTGTGCACTGTTGATTTTGAGGAAGTGAGGCCGTATCCTCACTGTTGTAGCGTGTGGTAGCCACACGGTTGCAGATTCATGGGTGTGATTCGCGTTTTGTTCGTGTTCTTCGCGGAATCCTTTTTCTCCACGTTCTTCCCGTCGCTTGATCTCTTTGCTCGGTTCATCTTTTGCAAATCCGCTTGAACCAAGTTGTTCTAGATCGTGAGGCACTTCTTTCCTCCGAAGGATTTAATCTCTAACCTCACGGTCTAGGAGATCGATCGATTTTTCGTTTCGGGTCAAGTTTTCTCCCTTCTCCCAAAGTTCTTCGATTCATCGATTTGGAGATAGGTTCGAGCCATGATCTCTTAGAGATAGCTCACTATACTCCTTGTGACTCATCTCTCCAAGTTTGAACCCTAGAGGTTTCGTTTTGGGAGAGTTTGATTCAAATCGGTGGATGAACTGTGCTGTCACGGGGTGACCGGACGCAGGGGTCGGGACGATCGGACGCTGGCTAGGTGAGTCCGGTCGTTGAACGTCCACTACGATTTCCTGCTGGTTGACCGGACGCTTGTGGAGCTCACTGACCGGACGCACAGCGCGTACTGTTCACTTGTTTTTGTCCTGGTGACCGGACGCTACTATCCTGACCGGACGCACCGTACACCAGAGTCCGGTCACGAACAGTAAGGTCCGAAACTAGTTTTCTAACGACCGGACGCGTCCGGTGCTCCCTGACCGGACGCTGCCCAGAGTCCGGTCGAGATTGCCTTGCGCGTTTTCGTTCGTGGGTTGTTCGTTCGTTGTCGGATTTGGTTTCCGTCTTTTGCGTTGGCTTTCCAGAGTTGTGTAGTGTCCCGCTGTGCTTCTTGGAAGCATCCACCCTACATCTAGGGTCGTGGACATTAGCAAGCTCTAGGGTTTGTCTTTTGGGGTGATTCTCGGGACAGTGGCTACTAGTTTTCGAAAGGAAATTTTGAAGCTCCCATTCACCCCCCTCTGGTCGCTTTCTGGTTGCTTCTCAGTCCTTCACTTCACATAGAGTGACATATATGAATCAACATCAATATGGTCAAGCCAATTCACGGTTCCTTATATCCTCTCTATTTTGGCTTGACACTCAACACTTACTTCAATCTCCATCTTCATACTTCTAGCTTGATCAATATCAATGCAAAGTGATTCTCCAAATATTTATCCATACAAGCAAACCAATGTAGAGATGACATATCCAATATGAGTTAAGTCCTTGTCATTTGACCTTTGCTTGGCATTTACTCGCTTATGCACTCTTGATTCATTCTTCAACCTTGATCAAAGCTAGTTCACTATCAAACTCTTCTTGCTCATGAAAAGGAACCCATTATTGAGACCATTCCAAAATCATCAATCCTTGTCTCACTTGTCATTTGGCAAATATGCTTGCTTTCTCATGATGCCATGACATCCCACACCATAGAAGCCATATCATCAACTCTATTTGCATTGTTATCTTTTGCTTGAACAAGATTGTTTCCATGATCTCCGAATACAACAATACACAATTTCAGCCTTCATTTCAGCACTATGTGGAATACCATCAAGTTTGCATTTCTAGTTGAACCTTGGATACACTTAGCAAACTTGTTAGACCTTTAATTATGTTGTCACTCAATTCACCAAAACCCACTAAGGGCTAGATGCACTTACAAGTTTTTTAATGAGGCAATCCTTTGTACCCATATTAAAACTATCAGACATATAATTCCCCAAAAGCTAAAGGTATTACTGAAAGGACCTAAGATGTCACCTAGAGGGGGGTGAGTAGGCATTTTTGAAAATTAACACCTTAAAATGCGGAAGCGATTAGTATGTGAGCTTCCAATTACTTGGAAGCTCTTAATCAGAGTAAATAAACCCCTCAAGAGACAAACACACAGTATATGAAAGATATACAATGAATATGAAGTTGTTGACGCAAAATCTAGGTCGGTCACGCCAACACACTCGAGGCTCACGGTTCTCAGAGGAGTGCAGAGCAAGGTCCTGACCTCCTGAACCTTCGACAAGCGGTGGTGCCGATTCTCAGCGAAATCGACTTCGGGCGTGCCAGTCAATTTGACCTGTAATTGACAAGGAGAAGAAAAAGATTGTTAAATCATGGAACCTGCCGGTTTGATGCCAGACAGTTCCAAATTATACGGCTCTGATATAGCCAGTTGTCTTTAGGATATTGACTACAAAGTCAACTCCCATGAAATTGCATGAAAAGCATTAAAAAAGATATGAAACGTAACAGCTATGACATATATAAGATGAATGTTTGTAATAGATAAACAGCCGATAAACTTTAAAGGTATTAACAGAAAAAGATCTATGTATACGCATAAACAGTATGAAAGCAACGTATCGACTAATTGCACAAGCAATTCTATTCGTTAACAGTGGGGTGTTTCTATACAGCCATAATAACAAATAGATCAATAAAAAAGCTTAAACATCAACAGTGGGGTGTCTCCATGCAGCCATAATGATGGTCAAGCTAGATCACGTCTTATGCCAAGAGTCGATCCATTGATTCCAAGCTATTTAAAAGTACACATCATGAGGAAAGCATAACTGTATCAGCTATTTCAGCCGAAGCAGGGTCCATGAGGCACGAACAAGATCTATCCGTTAAAACCATGATTCAAACTAAAACAAACAGACTTAATCTATCATATATATCAGTGGAGTTCGGAAATACAGCCGTAATAAACATGCTAGATTAAACCTATTTACTCTTAGATTATATCGTGATTTTACCGGATATCTCGAACGCACTACATGTAACAACCAAGATTCACAAAATAGTCGATGAGAGGCTTTATATCGGCTGTTTCCTCTGTTGTGAACGCGAATCTCAAAACAACTGAAACCAAGCATCTTATAGGCTTGGGCTACTTTGTTAATCTTGATTGGGCAAGATGTTTGTTTTAAAACATAAATAAACAAATTAAATCATAAAACAACATCGGTAACTTAATGAATCTACTAGCTTGCCAAGTCAGTAGAGCCGATAACTAGTCAAGATCGACTAAAGCAAGAGATTGATCAGAGTCAAGACAGTCTCACAAAAGATGAACTTAGACCGATAACTAGCCATGCCATAGCTTAACAAGAGTTTGGTCGATGCCAATGCAGCCTTTTTACACGATGACACAAGCCATTGGTGAAACTTACAAGCAAACCGGAGGTCGGTCGATGCCGATAGAGCCCTGCTTGATTGAAGGTCTCGCCGAGATCTACGTTACTCCTACTTCTAGGGTTTTGGCCGAAGGCCGATGTATTGATTGATTGGATTGGATGTCCCTACAAAATCCGGGTTTCTAGCTATTTATAACCTGGTTGACTCCTAACCTAACACGACTAGGTTACATAATAGGTAAAAATAAAAGACGACTTGGACTTGAACTTCTTGGTTGAGCCCGACACGTCTTTGAAGCCTTTCGCTCTGGTCCACACGAATCTTTCTGGTTACGCTTGACCCACATAAGCTTCTTTATTTTTAGGCCAATCCTTTTGTTTTAATAAATCAGCCATTTATGTTCACAAAAATAATAATCTTCTCGGTCCAAAATCTGGTGTAAACAGAAGTCAATTCTCTGCGCCACAAATGGTTAGACCAATTTATAGTAGTTTCTACACAGGAGGGTGATACCGGACACGTTCGGTAGGTATACCAGACACGTCCGTTAAACCCTAACAGGCTGAGCCCTCAGGCAATACCGGACACGTCCGATATTTGCGATTTCAGCCTCAGGCTCCAAATCGACTCCGGTTTCTTCTCAACTTTCCACACACCCTACAGGGATACAATATATATATGCACAACACACAGATCCCGCAGAGAAAGCTCGAGCCACACAAATATTGAAAGTAATAAAGAGAGAAGACACGATATTTGTTTTACCGAAGTTCGGCACCCCCTCGGGTCCTACTCTTCGTTGAGCCGGCTGTGAGCTACCACAAAGGTGGGCTCTAGAGGACACCACCAGTCACTCTAGTCGCGGTCTATGTTGGCGGTCCTTAACTCATACTTTATAACCGCCAAGACTCGCATAAAACCAACACCAATCATAGAATTATGGTTTACAACTAACTATTTCCACAAGTTTTGGTGTTTGGTCAATTGCAGGAGGGCATTCACATAAACGACTACATTTAGGCTTCAACATATGTAAAATACCACATGTAAATGTACCCGATATGAGCCCAAGGGGGAATAGGCCCAATACCAGGCAAATCAGGGCCCTGACAAGAGGATAAAAAGGCCAAGACCCAAATCAAACAATCTTCAAATAAGCCCAAACCCATGTAACAGTCATCTAGGAGTCCCAGGAGGCCACCAAAGAAGATTGGGCCGATTTGGGCTCGGTGGTGGTGCTGCCGCACCACTGGTGCGCCCGCACCCCCACGGAGGCGGTTCCCGACCAATTTTGGCAGGTGTCCTCCCACCGCCTTGTTGATGTCGGTTATGGTGGTGTCCGTCCAGCTGCAGTGCATCTTGAAGGCGGTTTAAGGTCGGTTTGGACCTTCCAAAGGAAGAGGAGAGGTCCTCCACTCCCCTAAGGCACCTTCACCTATAAGAGCAGACCTCCACCCTCCTCACAAAGCACCCAAGAGCTTATCAACACATATCTCAAGAGGGATCCATGGAAGAAGGAGTAGTGCCTCATATATCTTAGCTCTAGTAGCTAACTAGAATAGGGAGTGAGTGAGTGTGAGTCAGAGAAGTACCAGAGTTGTCGTCTACCTCCGCGCAAGGAACACCGGGATCGCCGGTATGACTCCGCTTGTACCTCTACGATCTTGTATACTTCTTGAAGTATAAAGGTTCGTGTTGATCTTTGTATTCAAGTTCTTATCAGGTTCTAGCTTTTCGCTAACTTAGTTTGTTGGACCGATCGTTCACCCTCGGGTGGGTGCTCTAGTAAGAGGGTGCAAGTCCTGATCGCCGCTATAGTAGTGGCCCTTAGCATAAACGCGATGTTTAGGCTAAGTGGTTACAGGTTGGTTGTCTGGGTCTCCACGGTTGAGGAGGTAGGCGGTAGGTGGTGACAGCCCTGTCTGTCCTTCGTAATCCACCCACGTTCGGGATTCCAGGTAGAGCTGTATCGACATAGACTGGAAAACCAGTTTCACCCGTTGTCGGGGGTCCACAAAAGGGGTACCCCAATCAACGCGAACAAATAGGTTAAACCTAGAACACCGGTAAATAACAAACCGAACGAGACCAACCCCTCCAGGCCCACAACGCTGGCCCGCCAAGCCAGGCCTCGGGCGAGCACTCCACTAAAACCTCGAGTCCTGGCATATAGGGCTCGAGCCCCCCCCCACAGCCGAATGCCGCACCTCGAGACCCCACGCGGAGACCTCGAGCCTCTCTGGCACGACAGCCTATCCCTCGAGACGCTTTTATGCTTCCTTCGAGCGGCGCAGACGTCGGACGCCAGCCCCATACCGCGCATTTAAAGTCTCCACCTACGCCAGTCATGTCCTCTGCAGCCCGACGTGTACCACAGTAACCAGGGCAGAGTCAAGTCTCGTTTTCACCACAAGCATGGGCAAAAGGGCGCCAGTACGGCACTGTTAACCCATACCCTACGTTGTTGCACGTCCAAGCCGCGTCTCGAGGCTCGGATGCCCACTGCTCAATCAATTTCCACGGGACTTGTCCATACCTGCGGGGGCTCGAGCCCCCCGTAGGCGCCACCTCGAGGCCGGCTCTATGCCCCTCGAGCCCTAACTGCTTTCATGCTATTGGAAGACAGGTACCCCAAGATCCGGAGGGACCCCGCCGTGTCCTGTACGTGCTGGAATGGGTGCTGTACGGCTTCTACATCGTCACGTCATCACATCCGCGCCCGGGATGGAGGCCACGCCCCAAGGACGCCTCAACAGCAACGCCCACGTCGGCTCCAGTGGCCCCGACAAGACAGGGTTCCTACCCCTCTCCGTATTGGGCATCGTACGCCCCGACACCTGTAGTACCCTTGTGTAACCCTGGCCTCCCCTTGCTCTATAAAAGGGGACGCCAGGGCCCTTCGCGCGAGGAGGACAAGACACAGGTCCGCGGTTGCACAACTCCGAGAGACAACACACAAGTCCACCCACGTACACACTCGAGTCCGGACTCCGGTCCACGCTCATTGAGCTTGTATTCGCCCCTGTACAAGCACTTAGGTGCGAGTAATACAAGAACCTCCTCCCCCGCTGGACGTAGGGCCTTCTTTGCCCGAACCAGGATAAATCCTTGTGTCATCTTGCATCTCCATCCAGGAAGAGAGCACGCGATCACATTACTCGTTGGTGTCATACCCCCGGGTTCGAAACACAGACACCCGTTGACTGAAGCAAGCTACGTTAGTTGAGTTTGAGCACCTAAGGACTCGTTACCTAGAGAAACCTTGCAACCCTTGTTACCCTTCTCCTTGTCTTATCTGGGAGGACTAGACCAAGAGACTATAGCACACCATTCCCTGTGGAAAATACGATACCCTGAATACTTCTGGGTGAAGTACTACAACGGTACTTCCGTGCGCTTGCGGACTGTGGCGGAACCGTCCTGATTATAAGAGCTCAAGTACCATCTTAGTCAAATCCGTCTGACATCGACTCATACTTGAACCCATATAACCCCGGTAGTCCAGAAATCTCGAACGATTTCTATCATCATACAACATACAGGATCGCATTGTTCAAGAATTACATTCGCAAGGATACAACACAGATAAGCGAAATCGGATTTAAAACATCAGAGTGCGAATTTAAAATCGAGTTATTACTATACCGAAATTAAAGTGCGGAAGCTTAAATAAGTTTTGAAACACGACCACCACACATGTGGTCCAAATAAAACATTGTTTGATAACTCTAACTCAACACAACTCACTCCTCCCTTTTTAAGTAATGTGCCATCAGTAGTCTCAGACCAACAAAAGAAAAGGGGAAGCTTCTGGACGACCCTGCCCTGGGCCTACTCCTCATCACCTTCCACTGGGTAGAGGCAGTGCTTACAATAGCCATAGTAAACCTGGCCATCTGCAACAAATGGGATAAACCCTGAGTACGGGAATGTACTCAGCTAGACTTACCCGTCCAACTGAAAATAAAGACACCAAGGGTATGCATGGCCTTTTTGGTGGAGCTGGGATCTTTTAGTTGCGGAAAGCTCACAATTAAGATAAGGAGTATTAAATGACATAGATGAGCTGTCAGTTTTAGACCTATTTCTTTACTCTAGGTTTGCACCTGAACTATTACACACAGTTGAGTCTAACAAGCAATAGTATAACCATATCCAGTTGACTTATCCATATTTTAGTTGAACCTTTAAACATCACATGGAGTTGCATCGTGGTGAAGCTCGCCATAGTTTCCCACTAACCGGGGGAGATGGCGACTCGAATCGAATTCCAAACCAGCTGGTGAAAGACCTTTAATACCAGCCCACACTTTCCCCGTCGGGTCCATGCATTGGGCAACCGCTCGATGCTTGTTCGTGGTGGTAATCGCCGCGGCTCACAGCACGGACCACCCAATTGGAACCTGACGATGGCCTCACGCGGCAGATCGCATTTCCATACTAGAGGGTGCGACACGGGTTGAGACCGGCCCGAACAGCGTCTAACCGGCTTTGGGGTCGATGATTACGACACCGACATATCCCTAAGTAAAAGGGCGCGTTCAAAAATGAACGAGGGCCAACATCGATACAAACCTATACGATCCAATGGACGGACTGCCCCAAGTTTCCAAACTTTTGCCTTGCCTTCCAGTTGACCGTATTTCATTACTACTCAGGTTCTTTTCCACGATAGCAAATATAGCCAACCGTGATCCGGTAAATACCCACCAGGGGTATTACGGGAACATCCTTAACTACTACTTTTATTTAGCAGGCTAAGCAATTCTACATTAATAAAATAATAACAGGATAACAAGGCGGATATTAATCAATAATCAAGGAATGGTAATGCAGCAAATATGATTCAATCAACTCCTAACCTAATGCATCATAGGTTAAAATGACTCAAGTAATTTAATTGTAAAGACTGGGAGACTTAGAATGCTCTGGGGCTTGCCTTGAGCGAAGACCGAGGCCTCGTGGGAGGGGCACTCGGGCAAGTTAGTTTCTACCGCGGGGTCAACTTCCTCTGCTTGATGAAGTTTCGGGATCTCCTGCTCGACGCTTGCTTCTTGCTCCTGGTCGGGCTCCGGATGTGTCAATCCTATTGCAATGCGGTTGAAAAATAATAAATAACTAATATGTGGTGCGGGATGCGGTGGTAAGAAAAGTAACATTTCTTGCAAACCAACAAAACCAACTTGTTGAACCACTTTTGACATTGAGGTAAATATGTATTTATCCCATAAGATAAAATCATTAATTCAACCATTTCCTATTTAGAAATTCAAAAGAAATTCAGGTTTGAACTGCAGGTGCATTTTTCTCAAATCAGAAAAATCCACAAAAATTCCAAGAAGCAACTAACACCATCAGGACTTCACTGCACAAATTTCAGCAAGAAATAAAATGCAGAATAGCGGCCACAAAAAAGATGAAATAAACTGCTCAAAATATGCTTTGAACTAACTTTTCACACCAAAGGTGTCAAACAGCAGATTTCATAATTTTTCTTGCTTTATCTACACATGAACACTTTACTGCAGGAAGGGTACTGCCAAAACATAAACATATCACCCTACACAAAATAAACAAATCTATTCCAAATTAACCCCATTGAACTACAACCCTACTGGAACAGGGTGCTAAACTCATGTTCATATTTTCCCCAGATTTTACTCCACAGTTGATAGTTATCAAGAAAGTTCCATGAACAGAAACATTATATTACTCCTTACATGAATTATTAAAGAAAAACATAGAAAAGCATATTTGTAAAGTAACTTCACATTTTTCCATACAACAACCTATACTTAATATTTTTCTTAGCTTGAACATCACGCACAGAGACTGCACAAATTTTCCCACATTTTATTTTGACATATAAAACACCTTAACACTTATTCCAAGAAATCAGCTAAAAAGGACTTTAAACCATAATAAAAACTTTTTCCACATAATCAGTGCTTCATACATTTTTAATAGGTACATAACATGATAAGAAACCTACATCAAAATTTTTCATGAATTATCTCAACCAGAAAACACTTATTTCCATTTATCCAAACAAAAGTACATAAATGGATTTAAATAAAAACAGTAATATAAACTTCCACCAAAAATACTTTCATATTTTTCCTTGATAGATCTACTTATAAACAAACTATCAAAACAAAAAGCACCTCATTTGGGCTTTTGAAACGAGCTACACAAAAATAACAAGCATTTCTGGAAAATAAAACAAAAAGGAAAATCATTTGAATCTCCCGGCTCAACTTGCATGGACCTGGTCCATAGGCCCTGGGTGGCTGACGTGTGGGGTCGCGTGGTCAACGGGGTCCACTGGTCAGTGAAAGCCGGACAGGGGACGAGGGTTGACCGGCGATTGCTCGCCGCCGGTGGGGTTGCCGGCGGTGAGGCTAGGCTCAACGTGCTCCCCTTGACGAGGCGAATCGAGAGGTGGGGATGGTTTGGCCAGTGGGTGGCCGGAGCTCGCCGGCGACGAGCCCTGGCGGTCGGCGGCGGCGGCGGTGCTTGGCTTGACCGTTTCCGGTGGTCGCCGGTGAAATTGGTGGAGGCAAGAGCTTAAGTGAACCCTAGGGAGTGAGACCAGGTGGTTGGTTGGGCTTGGGAAGCTCCGGTGGAGCCGGACCTCGTGCGCGGCCATGGCGACAGTGGCGGCGCTCGGTCGGGGAAGAAGAGGGGGTTAGGGAGCGGTAGAGACCTCGCAGAGGTGTGTTCTCACCTTGCCTTTGCCTGGCGGTGCTTGCGGGCGAAGGAGGGCGGTGGCGAAGCTTGGGGTCGCGCGGAACAGGTTCGGGCTCCGGGCGGCGCTGATGGCGTCCGCGGCGGCGCTCCTCGGGTTCCGGCGTCGGTGAAGCTCGGCGGATGGTGCGGAGGTGCGCACCGTGTGTCCAAGGTGAAGGTGAGGTGGTGTGCAGAAGGAATCGACTGGCGGTGGCTCGGGGGAGTGGGAACGGAGAGGGGAGTGATGGTGGTGAACGACGGCGAGCCGGACGCTCGACTTGCGCGTTCGCGAGGGAGAGAAGAGGGAGTGAGGGCGAGATCGAATGCGAGGTTGTGTGCGCGGGTGAGTGAGGGAGCGAAGGGGTGCTCGGGGTTTTGGTCGGCCTTGGCCGGCCGGTGATCGTGGCGGGGCCTGGCGCGGCGAGCGACGAGAGGCGGGCGTGGTTGGCGAGGCGGCTCGGCAGGCGAGGCGAGCGGAGAGTGGTTGGGGAGGATTGCTTGCGTGCTCGGGTGAGAGGGGATCGAGCGAGGAGTGGCCGGCGAGGATCCTCGGCAGGATGCGGCGGCCACGTGGCGGTTGCGGCCGGCGTACGGCGCGGCGGCGTCAGGCGGCGCTGCGCGCGCGGCGCGGGGGTGCGCGGGAGCGGGCGTGGGCCGGCGCGGGCGCTGACTGGGCCAAGAAGGCCGGTTGGGCCGAAAGGGGTGCGGGAAGGAAAAGGATTTTCCTTTTTCTTTTTCCCAAAAACTTTTCAAACTTTGACCATTCAAAACAGTTTCAAAAACTCCAAACTAGGCTTTGACCCAAAAATAAAAGTTGCTCAGAATAATTTTCTCTACAACTTTCATATAAGACACTTTTTCCGAAAGCCATTTTTACAACCCCCTCATAAATAAAGCCAATTTTTGAGACTTAAACTATTTTGTTTTCCTCCTTTTTGTTTGATAAACTATTTTGAACTCGGTCAAGATGTCAACAAGAAAAACATTTTACTCAGTATTCTTTATTTTATGAAACTATTTGCCAAGTCAGAAAGTCACTCAAACAACCAAGTTCAATAGAAACCAAAATCCAGACAAATATTCAGAGACAAAAGCACTTTGATGCGCATGAAATGATGCAATGCATTGCTCATGCATTTTAGTAGCTAAATGTAGTTCCTAATGCAGTGCTTGACACTAGGGTGTCACAGCCCTTCCCCCCTTAAAGAAATCTCATCCCGAGATTTGAGTTACGTACCAATCTTTATAAAAAGCGGGATAGTTCACTCGCAAGTACTCCTCGGTTTCCCAAGTCGCATCGTTGGGCCCGTGGTTGCTCCAGAGAATCTTGTAAGTCTTCACTGTTCGGTTGCGAGTCTCTTGGGTCTTGGTGTCCAAAATTTCCTTGGGTTGTTCATAGTATTCCAGATCGGATCTGATAGTAACATCCGGAATCTGAACTTCTTCCCGTTCTGGAACTCGAAGACACTTCTTTAACTGAGATACATGAAACACAGGAAAGACTGCGCTCATCTCTGGAGGTAACTGTACTTCATAGGCCACTTCTCCCTTTTTAGCTACGATCTGATATGGTCCCACGTATCGAGGTGCTAACTTTTTCTTGATTCCAAAACGTTGGACCTTTCTCATAGGTGAGACCTTGAGATAAACATAATCTCCTACTTGAAATTCCAGGGGTCTCCTTCGTGTATCAGCGTAGCTTTTCTGTCGGGACTGTGCTGCTTTGATATGTTGTTGCACTGTTTGCACAATCTCTTCAGCATCCTTTACATAATCTGACCCATAAAATTCTCGATCTCCTGATTCAACCCAATTTACCGGAGTTCTGCATCTTCGTCCATACAAAACCTCAAAAGGTGTCATCTTTATACTTTCCTGGTAGCTATTGTTATAAGAGAACTCGGCGAGGGGTAACCACTTTTCCCATGACTCTCCGGAGGATAAAACACAAGCTCTGAGGATATCCTCCAGAATTTGATTCACTCTTTCTGTCTGTCCTGCGGTTTGGGGATGATAAGCGGAACTTCTTACCAGCTTGGTCCCTAGTTCCTTGTGCAACTGTTCCCAAAAACGCGCTATGAACTGGGGTCCTCTATCAGAGACAATCCTTTTTGGAACTCCGTGTAACCTCAAGATGTTCTGAATGTACAAGTCTGCATACTGATGCAGGCGGTGGGTAGTCTTAACTGGTATGAAGTGAGCCACTTTAGATAACCGATCCACGATAACCCAGATAGAATCATTTCCTTTTTGAGTGGTGGGAAGACCTATGATGAAATCCATACTAATCTCTTCCCACTTCCAATCTGGGATGGACAACGGTTGTAACAATCCGGCAGGTCTTAGGTGTATAGCTTTTATCCTGTAGCAAGTATCACATCTTGCAACATGAGCTGCTACTTCTTTCTTCATCCTAGACCACCAATACCTGGTTCTCAGATCTTGGTACATCTTACTGCTCCCTGGATGGATAGACAACTTTTGAATTATGAGCTTCATTCAGAATTATTTCTTTCAGCTCTGCATCCTTAGGAACAACCAACCTCTGATTATACCACAGAATTCCCTGTTCATCGTTTCTGAAGTTCAAAGAACTATCGGTTTCCAACCTCTTCTTAATTTGACAGATCTCTTCATCGGTCTTTTGTCCTTTGATGATGTCACTTTCTAAGGTGCACTGAAGAGTGATATTATTCAGCATAACAGGGTGTATAAGGTTGAATCCATCTTCCAAAAGTAGTCGTAGAGCGTTGCAATGAGTCTTGCGACTCAAGGCATCTGCTACAACATTCGCTTTTCCAGGGTGGTAATGCACTTCTCGGTTGTAATCCTTAATCAACTCTAACCATCTCCTCTGCCTCATATTCAACTCTGGCTGGGTGAAGATATATTTCAAACTTTTGTGATCTGTGTATATATGACATAGGTTACCCATAAGATAATGCCCCCAGATCTTGAGTGCATGTACGACGGCTGCTAATTCCAAGTCGTGAGTGGGATAATTCTCTTCATGCGGTCTCAACTGGCGGGAAGCATAGGCGATAACTCTTCCATTCTGCATGAGTACACATCCAAGTCCAACCTTGGATGCGTCACAAAACACATCAAAAGGTTCCTCCAAATCTGGTTGTGCCAAAACTGGCGCCGAAGTCAACAAAGTTCGCAGAGTGCGAAAAGCTGCCTCACACTCTGGAGTCCATTCAAACTTCTTATTTTTCTGAGTTAGACGAGTCATAGGCTTTGCAATCCTTGAGAAATCTGGAATGAACCGACGGTAGTACCCGGCCAATCCTAGAAAACTGCGTACCTCATGTATGTTGGAGAATACACCACTCTGCGTACCTCTGCATGAGTACAAACCAAGTTCCGATGAGGCCGAAGAGTAGTTGTACACCCTCGGGCTGGGTGATTATAAGTATCTTTGCTGTTCTCCACTATGTTGCCTATGTCTATCTCTATTATCAGAACTTGGTTTGTAATAACTGCACCTTAATTTCTATTTGGAACCCTGCTTTGTAAAACTATTGTTATTTAAGTCTTCCGCTCTTTATTCCGATGTTATTTGTAAAAGTATGCAATGCTGTAACCGAATTGTGAGATGATCCTGCGGACATTGGGCACTGATGTAGCCCGGTGGCGAACAGGTCTTAATCACATGGAACATGGGTTCGGCTGTCAGAGGTTGACAGGGACACGTGGGCCATGGGATTAGGGTCGTTCCGTCACAGAGTGGTATCGGAGCATCTCACTTTAACGTTGCAGTGTTCGTTTTTGCGAAAACTTCAAAAGACCTTTTGAGTCCAAACAAACTAAACTTGACTATTTTGAGTCCAAATTGCTTCTCTCATCTTGTCTCTCATATGGCAACACTAGCTAGTGGAACAACATGTTTTAAGCCCTATGTACCTTATTTATTTATTGCATTGCTTTGTTTCGTAGGAACGATTCATGCATCATGTCATAATCACTTAAGTAAACTTCCTCTCTAAGTTCGTTTGGGTAGAATGTCTTTACCTTTTCTTGCTAGCCTTCTGATCCTCATCCATCTAATCTTGTCCAGACATGGCTCGCCTCAAGCTGACTGCTCGCAAGTCGACTGGACCGCATGGTGTGCCACGCCACCAGCTGGCACCACGCGCTGGGGAGGAGACTGGAGAATCTTCCAACGGTCGTCGCTTTCCCCGCCGCACCCGCAAGAATCTGAAGGAGGAAATCAAGAATCTGAAGGCTGAGCTGAAGAACTTGGAGCATGACTTCTACCACTCACGCCTGGAGTTTTATGAGGCACGAGCTTCCCTGGAGCAGGCCAACCGGAACACGGTTCGCGCTATCGAGCAGCGCAATGATGCTTGGACCCGCGAGGACGTTACCAGAGCCGAGCTCCACGGACTGCAGCAGTACACAGCTCAGATTGAACAGTTCAATGATATGCTTCATGAGGAAGTGCATCAGCTGTGTGATCAACTCCACCCCTTGGTACCCCCGGTTATGGAAGACCCTGAGGACGGAGTAGTGGAAGAACCCGATGTGGAACAAGAGCCAGACGTGGACGAAGAAATTGAACCTGCTGAGGACGTCCATGCTGAAGACAAGGACGAGGAGGAAGAGCCTGAGCTCATCCTCGAAGAAGACGACGACGAAGAAATGATCATCATCGATGAGGACTAGACCCGTCTTTAGGAGATGGAGATCCCGTGTGTCTGTACCATCTGCTTACCTAAAACCTTAGTTTAGGTTTGGGGGCGTTAGTCTGTCTGTTGCCAAGTCTGGCATGTATCTTTCTTTTCGTATCTTTTCCCTTTATCGGTCTGTATCACCTGTCAGTCACCTTATCAAGTCATCTGCCTTTGTATCAGTGAAGCTATCTATCAGTTGTTTCAGAACTTTGTCTATGAATGCTGAGTCCGAAGTTGTTTAAACAGATGCCTGTGAACTCGCACCGGAGCCGGAGGTGCTGGGGATGACCGTCTCCCAAACCCTCCACCTGTCCCAGCTACCCTAGCAGAGGCCATTGCAGCCTTGGCCGCCGCTGCCAACCTAATGGCTCAAAACCAAGGACAGCAGAACATTCACCGTGGTCGCCACAACATCAACCAAGAGACCACCTATGTGGAATTCACCGAAACTCGTCCACCGGTCTTCACCAAGGCCGATGAACCCCTCGAAGCTGATGATTGGCTCCGCACCATGGAGCAGAAGTTTGGTCTTTCAACTGCACCGACATCCAGAAGCCACGGTTCGCTTCAGCAGCTTCGTGGTCCGGCAAGTGCTTGGTACGCCAACCTGTTGGCTGCCCAGCCAGAAGGTCATCGGTTGACCTGGGAAGAGTTCCGCACCGCTTTCCGTGCTCATCACATCCCTTCCGGATTGATGAAAATGAAGCTTGATCAGTTCCTGGCTCTCCAACAGAAAGACTCCACGGTCATGCAGTATGTGGGTCAATTCAATCATCTCAGCCAGTATGCCTCAGAGTATGTCAACACAGATGAGAAGAAGAGGGATTGTTTCCTCAGAGGACTGCACCCGAAGATCCGCAGGAGCTTGTCCAATAACCTGACTGGGTCTTATCACGATGTTGTGTTGACCGGCTGTTGCTTTTGAAGAAAGCAATCGCCAGTACCAGGAAGAGAAAGAAGAAGAAAGCAGGGTCAAGAAGCTTCTCTGGCGGTCACAAACGCCAGAGAGTCATCTATCACCCCAGCCACCACCACAATCGTCTACCTTACCCCAACCAGCAAGTGGTCGTCCGTACCGACGGCCACCACCCATAATGCCACCCAGCAAGTGCCACATAGCCGAACGCCCCAGTGTTCGTATCACACCCCACAAACCGCCTCAACCATCCCTGCTACAACTGCGGCCAGCTTGGTCACTGGTCCTCGTGAGTGCCCAAAGCCCAAGGGTATGCTCAGAATACTCAAAGAATCCTGGAGGATCTCAGGCAGTCAGCAGCACCGCGCCCCAGCACATGCCCAGAAAGGCAGGATTGTCAAGAAGCACGGGCAATTCTACTACACCACTGTCAGCGACATTCCAGAAGGGAGCCCATGATCGGTAGGTTTCCTGTTGCCAATCACCTGCAGTTGTGTTGTTTGATTCTGGTGCATCGCATTCCTTCATCAGTCGTACTTTTGTCATCAGCATGAAATATCAATTGAGGATTTAAAAAAGTTTCTGCATATTTTCGCCTGGAGGGCGTATAAGTACTAAGGAAGTGGTTCGCAGTATACCAGTAAGGTTGGGGAACATGTATTTCCACCACCATGATAGTGCTTCATGATCAGGAGATAGATGTCATCCTAGGCATGAATTGGATGTGTCAGTATAAAGCCATGATCGACATCTTGAATAGAGTTGTGAGAGTGGATATTCCTAACATACCGCCAAACTCCTTCTCCAACTTCCAATGCCTCAAAAACCAGCAGCCACTCAAATAAATACCGCCTATGTTCTGGAACCAGGACATCCCCCGTGTTTATGAATTCCCTGATGTTTTTCCTGAGGATTTCCTGGTCTGCCTCCTGACCGTGATTGAGTTTGCCATAGAGCTAAAGTCCGGGACTGCTCCTATATCCTCGCAGAGCTTATCGAATGCCTCCCAGAAAGTTGGCAGAACTAAAATCCAATTACAAGATTTGTTGGACAAGGGTTTCATTCGCCCAGCTCGTCTCCTTGGGGCTGTCCTGCAATCTTTGTAAAGAAGAAAGACAAGACTCTCAGATGTGCATTGATTATCGCCCACTCAATGAGGTCACCATCAAAAACAATATCCCTTGCCTCGTATTGATCTTCTCTTTGACCAGTTAGCTGGAGCCAAAGTATTCTCCAAGATCGATCTCAGATCCGGCTACCACCAAATAAGATTCGTCCTGAAGATATTCCTAAAACAGCTTTCACCACCAGATACGGCCTATATGAGTACTTGGTCATGTCCTTCGGTTGACCAATGCCCCTGCCCACTTCATGTACCTCATGAACTCTGTGTTCATGCCAGAGCTTGATAAATTCGTGGTCGTGTTCATTGACGACATCCTTGTCTACTCAAAACCCTGAAGATCATGCCGAACATCTTCGTATCGTTCTATCCCGTCTCAGAGAACATCAGCTGTATGCCAAGTTCAGTAAATGTGAGTTCTGGTTAGATCGGATACAGTTTCTTGGTCATGTCCTATCCGCTAAAGGTGTGTCAGTTGACCCTGGTAAAGTGCAGACATTCTGGATTGGAAGCCACCTACCACTGTTCATTAAGTCCGTAGCTTTATGGGAATGGCAGGATATTATCGTCGATTCATCCCAGATTTCTCAAGAATCGCCAAGCCTATCACTGAGTTAGTAAAGAATTCTGTGAAGTTTGTCTGGTCACCAGCCTGTGAGCAAGCCTTTCAAACTCTGAAGAAACTGTTAACTACATCACCAGTGCTAGCCCAGCCAAACATCGAGAAGCCTTTGATGTCTACTGTGATGCATCTGGTACTGGTTTGGGCTGTGTTTTGATGCAAGAAGGTCGAGTGATCGCATATGCCTCCCGACAGCTTAAGCGACATGAAGAGAATTACCAACTCATGATCTCGAGTTAGCAGCAGTAGTGCATGCCTTGAAGATCTGGCGTCATTATCTGTTGGGCAGTACCTGTAATGTGTACACTGATCACAAAAGCCTGAAGTATATTTTCACTCAAGAAACTGAATATGAGCAGAGAAGATGGCTTGAGTTAATTAAGGACTATGATCTTGAAGTGCATTACCATCCGGTAAGGCGAATGTGGTCGCCGATGCACTCAGTCGCAAGTCTTATTGCAACTGTCTGATGAAGAAACCCTATGATTCTTCTTTGTGTTATGAGCTGAAAAGTTAAATATTGAAATGATTCCGCAAGGAACTTTGAGTAATATCAGAATAGAAACCCCTATCAGAGAGCAGATCATTGCTGCATAAAAGATAACCCTGGAATCAAGCACATCATTGAAAAGGTCCAATCCGGAAAGGCTGATTGTTTCAGGATTGATGATGCAGGAGTAGTATGGTTTAAGAATCGGTTAGTAGTTCCTAAAGTGCCTGAGTTAAGAGAGTTAATCCTTGATGAAGCACACTTGACTAGATTCTCCATCCACCCCGGCAGCAACAAAATGTACCAGGATTTGAAGCAGCAATTCTGGTGGACAAAGATGAAGATTGAGATCGCCCGGTATGTCGCTCAGTGTGATACCTGCCAGAAAGTCAAAGCCGTGCACATGAAGCCCGGTGGGAGAATTGCAACCTTTATCTGTACCTGCTTGGAAATGGGACGATATCAGTATGGACTTTATTAATGGTCTACCCAAGACATCAAGAGGTTTTGATTCCATATGGGTGATCGTGGATCGCCTCACTAAGCAAGCTCACTTCCTGCCAGTGAAGACCAGTTACACCGTCCCCACTTATGCCACTTTGTACAAGAACAACATAGTAAACTCCATGGCATACCCAAAACCATTATCTCTGATCGTGGTACCCAGTTTGTCGCCAAGTTTTGAAAGCGTTCCATGCCTCACTTGGAACCAAGCTCTTGCATAGTACAGCATATCATCCTCAAACAGATGGACAAACTGAGCGAGTCAACCAAGTGTTAGAGGATATGTTGAGAGCATGTGTGCTCACCTTCGCAGATACTTGGGATGACTGTTTGCCCTTGGCAGGTTCTCATATAATAACAGTTACCAAGAGAGCATCAAAATGGCACCCTTTGAAGCACTGTACGGCCGCCGTTGTCGTACACCTCTCAGTTGGTCTGAACCCGGAGAAGGGAATTCTTTGGAGTTGATCTAGTAAAAGATATGGAAGAGAAAGTCAAGCAAATACAAGAGAACATGAAGATTGCACAGTCTCGACAGAAAAGTTATGCTGACAAGAGACGTCGACCTCTGCAGTTCGAGATCGGGGATTATGTGTACCTGAAGGTCTCACCCCACCAAAGGAGTCACTCGTTTTGGAGTCAAAGGAAAGTTAGCACCCCGCTACATTGGTCCGTTTGAAATTCTGGATCGTTGTGGCAAGGTAGCTTACAAACTGAGTTTGCCCGATCATCTTTCAGCGGTTCATAATGTGTTTCATGTCTCCCAACTCAAGAAGTGTCTCCGAGTACCTGAACATGTGGTTGAAGTTGAAGGCGTTGAGCTAGAACCAGATCTGTCATACACTGAGTATCCAGTTCGTGTGTTGGATTCCAAGGACCGTGTTTACCCGAAGAACTACCACAAGATGGTACAAGATCCAGTGGAACCAACACTCGGAAGAAGAAGCCACCTGGGAATCCGAAGACTTCTTAGCAAAGAACTATCCCACTTTCTCGATACTCTGTAGATGTAAGGTTTTGCCCTTGTCCTTCTTAAGACGCAGAATCTCGGGGCGAGATTTCTTTTAGGGGGAAGGCTGTAACACCTCTGGTGTTTAATATGTAATTAACCTGACATGTCATCATCATCTTTAGTCATTAATCATTTTGTCCTGCATTTAAGTTTGCTTAATACTGTGTAATGTTTTCTTTTTCAAAACCCTAAAGCCCAAATCTTCCTATAAGGGCAAAAATGGTAATTTCACCTCTGTGCCTAGCTTTGTGTAATTCTTGTTCAGTTGGATGTCTTGAAGCTTTGTTGTGTTGTTCAAAAATCAAAATCAAAAATCAGATTTCAAATCCCTTTGAAAAACCCTAAATTCCAAACCCTGGTTTTTACCCCTCTTTAATAAGTTAAAAAAATATTCAAAATTTGGGGTTGGTCCAAAAGCAAAGTTGTAGATCTGGCCAAGAGAAACAACTTTGGTATTTACAAATTTTCAAGTTTCTGTACAAAGTTTTGAAGTAAATCCAAATTCATTCAAATTCCAGTTTTTGTCCCCTTTTCAGTTTTCAAAATTTATTTAAAAACTTTTGAGTTTCAGAAAAAGGATTATTAGCAAAGTTATAGGTTTTGGCAAAGAAGAACAACTTTCATATTTGCAGATTTTTAAGTTTCCATGTAAAATCAAAAGTAATTTTGAATTCATTCAAATCCCAAAAGTGTTCCCTTTTCTGATTTCGTATTTAGTTCAAAAACTGTTTGGAATTTGAAAATATTCTTTTTGACAAAGTTGTAGATCTCCTTTTTATGCACAACTTTGGTATTTTGAGTTTTTCCTGTGCAGTTCAATTTGGGAGAAATTTGCAAAATACAGAAAGTCAAAACCTAGACCTAGCCCTGTTCATCCCCTACCTCTAGCCGGCACAGAGCAGGGGGGGGCCGGCCATGGCGCCTCGCGGCACTGTGCACGCCGCGTGCCTGGCAACCGCACGCGCGCCTCCAACCTGCCGCCGCTGACCCCGTGATCATTCTGCCCCCCGCACGCGCGAGCGCTGACCTCCGCGCCCGTCCCCTACAGTGCCCAGGGCGTCGCCGCCGCGTGGCCGTCACGGCAAGCCTTCGCCCAGCCCTGGGTGCACGCCCGTCCTCCCGCCGGCTTGCAATCGAGTGCGCACGCTTCGGCCGAGCTCATCCACCACCATCCCGTGCTCCCTACCGTCCCCGACCGTGCCTATAAGGGACCGCCGAATCCGAGCTCCTCACTCGTCTCCGCCGCCGTCGCCAGCCCACTCCGAAGCTCCCCCGTTCAACCACCTAGCCCGAAAGCTCCGCCTTGAGCTCGCCGAAGCTTCCCAGGCCCTCTCAATTTCACCTCCCCCCCCGCCTCCTATCGCCCGCGTAGCTCGCCGTTCCCATCTCCGGCGAAAACCCCGCGGCGAACTCGGGTTCGTCAATACTACCTCTCCCGGCCACGATCATCTTCCCCTGACCCCTGTGTCAGCTTCTTGGCTCCGCGCGACTACCAGGCCCTTGCGGTCTCGTGTGTTGCGCAGGATCGCCGAATCGGGAGTGCCGCCGCGGCCGTCTCCTTCCTCGAGCCTCACCCTCGAGCACGTGTCTAGCCTCACCCTCGAGCCTCACCTCGACCTCACCCCTCAGATGGTTTTGGATTTTTTTAGAAAATCATTTATAACTCCAAAAATCATGAGATAAATTTTTGTGAGCTTCCTATGCCATGTTTAGTCTCTGGTGAATTTTGAAGTCTTTTGAACATGTTGATTTTTGAGCATTTATTTTTAATTGTTAAATAGTGCCTTCTGTTAATTAATGTCTGATTTATTTGAGCACCTTAATGACCTCAAAAATTATGAATTTTGTTTTGCCATCTATCTACACCATAATGAACTTATGTGATTAATTTGGTAATTTTTGGAGCAACTGCATAAAATGACCTTTTTAAATAATTAAGAAAATAAAAAAAAAAGATTAGGGTTCATGTTGTATGCCCAGTTTTGTATTGTTGCTAGCATACTCATGTGCATGCATCATTGCATTCGTATAGTCACCGAAGAAGGAGTCAAGATCGAGGCAGCCGCCGACGAACGGTCCCTGAGGCTACCCCGAGCTCCGACAACTGCCCTGCCGCCTTCGAGCCTGCCTCTTTGCTCTTCAAGGCAAGCCCCGGTGCATTTAACCCTTTCCTTGAATTTATAAAATGATTTCCTAAATACTTTTGAGTTAAATTATTGCATTAGGTTTATAGGAGTTGTGTGCTATCCTAATTGATGCACTATCCACCTTGACCACTGATACACCCGATACCTGCTTTTCAAAAGTATTTGAAAAATGCTTAGCAATGCTTATTGAATTAGACTTTGCAATAAAATGTCATTTTCAAAAGTGTGATCACTTAAAGAACATTTATGGGCATTTGGCTTTACTCCCTGCCTGTTGGCTAAGTATCTGATCCATACCTAGTCAATAGCGAGGAGAGGTTGTCCGAGCGTACGGTGCCGTCATGTTGTAGTCCGGGACTCACAGTTGACACCGACCGGGACAGGGTTGAAAAACTGACGGCTATTACGCTTGGGTGAGATATAACCAAGTATAGTTCTGGCTGGAAAATTAGGGACCATCCGTATGGGGGCCTGCTGGTCAAGACTTGTAACTATTCACATACTTCGGAAAGCTCTGGCTCCGAGAAATCCTTGATTGGGACCGACAACCGCGCACTGGGAGTGGAGAGATGGCGGAAGTAGCATGTACCCACGTGGTCGTCGTACCTGATGGAAAGGAGTGGTGTATGTACTGTACTTCCGGGTGGCGTAGGACCGTCCAATCTTGGAGGAATCGTGGTAGACGAGTTGGCATATGCAAGCTTGGTGTCTACATATGCAGTGTGGATAGGGATCCTCAGCTGAGTATTATTTATCCAGATTAACGTTGCTCCTCGGTTATGGAGACTTGGTCACTGACTGTCAACGGAGAGTGGTTCTCAACTAGGAATGTTTTGAAATGTAAAATGAATCATGAACGATGAAGAATTGAGGAATACTGAATCTTTCCAAGTAAAATAAGGTTTACAAAAATGCTTTTCTGCAAAATACTTGATCTTGCTTAAGCCTACCTTGACTACCCTAAGCCTCTCATTCCTGAGTCTTCTCCTTTTCTTAGTCGGGTAAGTCTTGTTGAGTACCCCAGTACTCAGGGTTTGTTACCCATGCTGCAGGTATGACAGAGTCCCCGATGTGTCTTGCACCCTGCTGCGTGACCATCGTCCAGGAAGAGGCCGATGAGGCCGAAGAGTAGTTGTACACCCTCGGGCTGGGTGATTATAAGTATCTTTGCTGTTCTCCACTATGTTGCCTATGTCTATCTCTATTATCAGAACTTGGTTTGTAATATAACTGCACCTTAATTTCTATTTGGAACCCTGCTTTGTAAAACTATTGTTATTTAAGTCTTCCGCTCTTTATTCCGATGTTATTGTAAAAGTATGCAATGCTGTAACCGAATTGTGAGATGATCCTGCGGACATTGGGCACTGATGTAGCCCGGTGGCGAACAGGTCTTAATCACATGGAACATGGGTTCGGCTGTCAGAGGTTGACAGGGACACGTGGGCCATGGGATTAGGGTCGTTCCGTCACAGAGTGGTATCGGAGCATCTCACTTTAACGTTGCAGTGTTCGTTTTTGCGAAAACTTCAAAAGACCTTTTGAGTCCAAACAAACTAAACTTGACTATTTTGAGTCCAAATTGCTTCTCTCTCATCTTGTCTCTCATATGGCAACACTAGCTAGTGGAACAACATGTTTTAAGCCCTATGTACCTTATTTATTTATTGCATTGCTTTGTTCGTAGGAACGATTCATGCATCATGTCATAATCACTTAAGTAAACTTCCTCTCTAAGTTCGTTTGGGTAGAATGTCTTTACCTTTTCTTGCTAGCCTTCTGATCCTCATCCATCTAATCTTGTCCAGACATGGCTCGCCTCAAGCTGACTGCTCGCAAGTCGACTGGACCGCATGGTGTGCCACGCCACCAGCTGGCACCACGCGCTGGGGAGGAGACTGGAGAATCTTCCAACGGTCGTCGCTTTCCCCGCCGCACCCGCAAGAATCTGAAGGAGGAAATCAGAATCTGAAGGCTGAGCTGAAGAACTTGGCATGACTTCTACCACTCACGCCTGGAGTTTTATGAGGCACGAGCTTCCCTGGAGCAGGCCAACCGGAACACGGTTCGCGCTATCGAGCAGCGCAATGATGCTTGGACCCGCGAGGACGTTACCAGAGCCGAGCTCCACGGACTGCAGCAGTACACAGCTCAGATTGAACAGTTCAATGATATGCTTCATGAGGAAGTGCATCAGCTGTGTGATCAACTCCACCCCTTGGTACCCCCGGTTATGGAAGACCCTGAGGACGGAGTAGTGGAAGAACCCGATGTGGAACAAGAGCCAGACGTGGACGAAGAAATTGAACCTGCTGAGGACGTCCACGCTGAAGACAAGGACGAGGAGGAAGAGCCTGAGCTGACAAGGACGAGGAGGAAGAGCCTGAGCTCATCCTCGAAGAAGACGACGACAAAATGATCATCATCGATGAGGACTAGACCCGTCTTTAGGAGATGGAGATCCCGTGTGTCTGTACCACTGCTTACCTAAAACCTTAGTTTAGGTTTGGGGCGTTAGTCTGTCTGTTGCCAAGTCTGGCATGTATCTTTCTTTTCGTATCTTTTCCCTTTATCGGTCTGTATCACCTGTCAGTCACCTTATCAAGTCATCTGCCTTTGTATCAGTGAAGCTATCTATCAGTTGTTTCAGAACTTTGTCTATGAATGCTGAGTCCCAAGTTGTTTAAACAGATGCCTGTAAACACTCGCACCGGAGCCGGAGGTGCTGGGGATGACCGTCTCCCAACCCTCCACCTGTCCCAGCTACCCTAGCAGAGGCCATTGCAGCCTTGGCCGCCGCTGCCAACCTAATGGCTCAAAACAAGGACAGCAGAACATTCACCGTGGTCGCCACAACATCAACCAAGAGACCACCTATGTGGAATTCACCGAAACTCGTCCACCGGTCTTCACCAAGGCCGATGAACCCCTCGAAGCTGATGATTGGCTCCGCACCATGGAGCAGAAGTTTGGTCTTATCAACTGCACCGCACCGACATCCAGAAGCCACGGTTCGCTTCACAGCAGCTTCGTGGTCCGGCAAGTGCTTGGTACGCCAACCTGTTGGCTGCCCAGCCAGAAGGTCATCGGTTGACCTGGGAAGAGTTCCGCACCGCTTTCCGTGCTCATCACATCCCTTCCGGATTGATGAAAATGAAGCTTGATCAGTTCCTGGCTCTCCAACAGAAAGACTCCACGGTCATGCAGTATGTGGGTCAATTCAATCATCTCAGCCAGTATGCCTCAGAGTATGTCAACACAGATGAGAAGAAGAGGGATTGTTTCCTCAGAGGACTGCACCCGAAGATCCGCAGGAGCTTGTCCAATAACCTGACTGGGTCTTATCACGATGTTGTTGACCGGGCTGTTGCTTTTGAAGAAAGCAATCGCCAGTACCAGGAAGAGAAGAAGAAGAAGAAAGCAGGGTCAAGAAGCTTCTCTGGCGGTCACAAACGCCAGAGAGTCATCTATCACCCCAGCCACCACCACAATCGTCTACTACCTTACCCCAACCAGCAAGTGGTCGTCCGTACCGCGGCCACCACCCATAATGCCAACCAGCAAAGTGCCACACAGCCGAACGCCCCAGGTGTTCGTATCACCACCCCACAAACCGCCTACAACCATCCCTGCTACAACTGCGGCCAGCTTGGTCACTGGTCTCGTGAGTGCCCAAAGCCCAAGAGGTATGCTCAGAATACTCAGAAGAATCCTGGAGGATCTCAGCAGCAGCAGCACCGCGCCCAGCAGCAACATGCCCAGAAAGGCAGGATTGTCAAGAAGCACGGGCAAGTCTACTACACCACTGTCAGCGACATTCCAGAAGGGGAGCCCGTCATGATCGGTAGGTTTCCTGTTGCCAATCACCCTGCAGTTGTGTTGTTTGATTCTGGTGCATCGCATTCCTTCATCAGTCGTACTTTTGTCATCAAGCATGAAATATCAATTGAGGATTTAAAAGAAAGTTTCTGCATATTTTCGCCTGGAGGGCGTATAAGTACTAAGGAAGTGGTTCGCAGTATACCAGTAAGGTTGGGGGAACATGTATTTCCCACCACCATGATAGTGCTTCATGATCAGGAGATAGATGTCATCCTAGGCATGAATTGGATGTGTCAGTATAAAGCCATGATCGACATCTTGAATAGAGTTGTGAGAGTGGATATTCCTAACAGTACCGCCAAACTCCTTCTCCAACTTCCAATGCCTCAAAAACCAGCAGCCACTCAAATAACACCGCCTATGTTCTGGAAACCAGGGACATCCCCGTGGTTTGTGAATTCCCTGATGTTTTTCCTGAGGATTTGCCTGGTCTGCCTCCTGACCGTGATGTTGAGTTTGCCATAGAGCTAAAGCCCGGGACTGCTCCTATATCCCGCAGAGCTTATCGAATGCCTCCCAGAGAGTTGGCAGAACTAAAAATCCAATTACAAGATTTGTTGGACAAGGGTTTCATTCGCCCAAGCTCGTCTCCTTGGGGCTGTCCTGCAATCTTTGTAAAGAAGAAAGACAAGACTCTCAGAATGTGCATTGATTATCGCCCACTCAATGAGGTCACCATCAAAAACAATATCCCTTGCCTCGTATTGATCTTCTCTTTGACCAGTTAGCTGGAGCCAAAGTATTCTCCAAGATCGATCTCAGATCCGGCTACCACCAATAAAGATTCGTCCTGAAGATATTCCTAAAACAGCTTTCACACACCACCAGATACGGCCTATATGAGTACTTGGTCATGTCCTTCGGTTTGACCAATGCCCCTGCCCACTTCATGTACCTCATGAACTCTGTGTTCATGCCAGAGCTTGATAAATTCGTGGTCGTGTTCATTGACGACATCCTTGTCTACTCAAAAACCCCTGAAGATCATGCCGAACATCTTCGTATCGTTCTATCCCGTCTCAGAGAACATCAGCTGTATGCCAAGTTCAGTAAATGTGAGTTCTGGTTAGATCGGATACAGTTTCTTGGTCATGTCCTATCCGCTGAAGGTGTGTCAGTTGACCCTGGTAAAGTGGCAGACATTCTGGATTGGAAGCCACCTACCACTGTTCATCAAGTCCGCAGCTTTATGGGAATGGCAGGATATTATCGTCGATTCATCCCAGATTTCTCAAGAATCGCCAAGCCTATCACTGAGTTAGTAAAGATTCTGTGAAGTTTGTCTGGTCACCAGCCTGTGAGCAAGCCTTTCAAACTCTGAAGAAACTGTTAACTACATCACCAGTGCTAGCCCAGCCAAACATCGAGAAGCCCTTTGATGTCTACTGTGATGCATCTGGTACTGGTTTGGGCTGTGTTTTGATGCAAGAAGGTCGAGTGATCGCATATGCCTCCCGACAGCTTAAGCGACATGAAGAGAATTACCCAACTCATGATCTCGAGTTAGCAGCAGTAGTGCATGCCTTGAAGATCTGGCGTCATTATCTGTTGGGCAGTACCTGTAATGTGTACACTGATCACAAAAGCCTGAAGTATATTTTCACTCAAGAGGAACTGAATATGAGGCAGAGAAGATGGCTTGAGTTAATTAAGGACTATGATCTTGAAGTGCATTACCATCCGGGTAAGGCGAATGTGGTCGCCGATGCACTCAGTCGCAAGTCTTATTGCAACTGTCTGATGAAGAAACCCTATGATTCTTCTTTGTGTTATGAGCTGGAAAAGTTAAATATTGAAATGATTCCGCAAGGAACTCTGAGTAATATCAGAATAGAAACCCCTATCAGAGAGCAGATCATTGCTGCTGCATAAAAAGATAACCCTGGAATCAAGCACATCATTGAAAAGGTCCAATCCGGAAAGGCTGATTGTTTCAGGATTGATGATGCAGGAGTAGTATGGTTTAAGAATCGGTAGTAGTTCCTAAAGTGCCTGAGTTAAGAAAGTTAATCCTTGATGAAGCACACTTGACTAGATTCTCCATCCACCCCGGCAGCAACAAAATGTACCAGGATTTGAAGCAGCAATTCTGGTGGACAAAGATGAAGATTGAGATCGCCCGGTATGTCGCTCAGTGTGATACCTGCCAGAAAGTCAAAGCCGTGCACATGAAGCCCGGTGGAGAATTGCAACCTTTATCTGTACCTGCTTGGAAATGGGACGATATCAGTATGGACTTTATCAATGGTCTACCCAAGACATCAAGAGGTTTTGATTCCATATGGGTGATCGTGGATCGCCTCACTAAGCAAGCTCACTTCCTGCCAGTGAAGACCATTTACACCGTCCCCACTTATGCCACTTTGTACAAGAACAACATAGTAAAACTCCATGGCATACCCAAAACCATTATCTCTGATCGTGGTACCCAGTTTGTCGCCAAGTTTTGGAAAGCGTTCCATGCCTCACTTGGAACCAAGCTCTTGCATAGTACAACATATCATCCTCAAACAGATGGACAAACTGAGCGAGTCAACCAAGTGTTAGAGGATATGTTGAGAGCATGTGTGCTCACCTTCGCAGATACTTGGGATGACTGTTTGCCCTTGGCAGAGTTCTCATATAATAACAGTTACCAAGAGAGCATCAAAATGGCACCCTTTGAAGCACTGTACGGCCGCCGTTGTCGTACACCTCTCAGTTGGTCTGAACCCGGAGAAAGGGAATTCTTTGGAGTTGATCTAGTAAAGATATGGAAGAGAAAGTCAAGCAAATACAAGAGAACATGAAGATTGCACAGTCTCGACAGAAAAGTTATGCTGACAAGAGACGTCGACCTCTGCAGTTCGAGATCGGGGATTATGTGTACCTGAAGGTCTCACCCACCAAAGGAGTCACTCGTTTTGGAGTCAAAGGAAAGTTAGCACCCCGCTACATTGGTCCGTTTGAAATTCTGGATCGTTGTGGCAAGGTAGCTTACAAACTGAGTTTGCCCGATCATCTTTCAGCAGTTCATAATGTGTTTCATGTCTCCCAACTCAAGAAGTGTCTCCGAGTACCTGAACATGTGGTTGAAGTTGAAGGCGTTGAGCTAGAACCAGATCTGTCATACACTGAGTATCCAGTTCGTGTGTTGGATTCCAAGGACCGTGTTACCCGAAGAACTACCACAAGATGGTACAAGATCCAGTGGAACCAACACTCGAAGAAGAAGCCACCTGGGAATCCGAAGACTTCTTAGCAAAGAACTATCCCAACTTTCTCGATACTCTGTAGATGTAAGGTTTTGCCCTTGTCCTTCTTAAGACGCAGAATCTCGGGGCGAGATTTCTTTTAGGGGGAAGGCTGTAACACCTCTGGTGTTTAATATGTAATTAACCTGACATGTCATCATCATCTTTAGTCATTAATCATTCTTGTCATGCATTTAAGTTTGCTTAATACCTGTGTAATGTTTTCTTTTTCAAAAACCCTAAAGCCCAAATCTTCCTATAAGGGCAAAAATGGTAATTTCACCTCTGTGCCTAGCTTTGTGTAATTCTTGTTCAGTTGGATGTCTTGAAGCTTTGTTGTGTTGTTCAAAAATCAAAATCAAAAATCAGATTTCAAAATCCCTTTGAAAAACCCTAAATTCCAAACCCTGGTTTTTACCCCTCTTTTAATAAGTTAAAAAATATTCAAAATTTGGGGTTGGTCCAAAAAGCAAAGTTGTAGATCTGGCCAAGAGAAACAACTTTGGTATTTACAAATTTTCAAGTTTCTGTACAAAGTTTGAAGTAAATCCAAATTCATTCAAATTCCAGTTTTTGTCCCCTTTTCAGTTTTCAAAATTTATTTAAAAACTTTTGAGTTTCAGAAAAAGGGTATATTAGCAAAGTTATAGGTTTTGGCAAAAAACAACTTTCATATTTGCAGATTTTTAAGTTTCCATGTAAAATCAAAAGTAATTTTGAATTCATTCAAATCCCAAAAGTGTTCCCTTTTCTGATTTCGTATTTAGTTCAAAAACTGTTTGGAATTTGAAAATATTCTTTTTGACAAAGTTGTAGATCTCCTTTTTATGCACAACTTTGGTATTTTGAGTTTTTCCTGTGCAGTTCAAATTTTGGGAGAAATTTGCAAAATACAGAAAGTCAAACCTAGACCTAGCCCTGTTCATCCCCTACCTCTAGCCGGCACAGAGCAGGGGGGGGCCCGGCCATGGCGCCTCGCCGGCACTGCGCACGCCGCGTGCCTGGCAACCGCACGCGCGCCTCCCACCTGCCGCCGCTGACCCCGTGATCATTCTGCCCCCGCACGCGCGACGCTGACCTCCGCGCCCGTCCCCTACAGTGCCCAGGGCGTCGCCGCCGCGTGGCCGTCACCGGCAAGCCTTCGCCCAGGCCCTGGGTGCACGCCCGTCCTCCCCGGCTTGCAATCGAGTGCGCACGCTTCGGCCGAGCTCATCCACACCATCCCGTGCTCCCTACCGTCCCCGACCGTGCCTATAAAAGGGACCGCCGGAATCCGAGCTCCTCACTCGTCTCCGCCGCCGTCGCCAGCCCACTCCGAAGCTCCCGCCGTTCAACCACCTAGCCCGAAAGCTCCGCCTTGAGCTCGCGAAGCTTCCCAGCCCTCAATTTCACCTCTCACCTCCCCCGCCTCCTATCGCCCGGCGTAGCTCGCCGTTCCCATCTCCGGCGAAAACCCGGCGAACTCGGGTTCGTCAAACTACTACTCTCTCTCCGCCACGATCATCTTCCCCTGACCCCTGTGTCAGCTTCCTTGGCTCCGCGCGACTCTAACCAGGCCCTTGCGGTCTCATGTGTTGCGCAGGATCGCCGAATCGCCGGAGTGCCGCCGCGGCCGTCTCCTTCCTCGAGCCTCACCCTCGAGCCTCACCCTCGAGCACGTGTCGAGCCTCACCCTCGAGCACGTGTCGAGCCTCACCCTCGAGCCTCACCCTCGAACCTCACCCTCGAGCACATGTTGAGCCTCACCCTCGAGCACGTTCCCGAGCCACACTCTCGAGCACGCCTGCGAACCGCGCTCCCTTGAAGCAGCCGAGCCCTGCCTCCGACCCATGGTAAGCACTCGAAGCCCCCGGTCTCTGCTTCCACTCCGCTTCGCCCGAGCCTACCGGCCAGGTCTCGGACGGACGCTTGTCTCCGCTTCGCCCGAGCCTACCGGCCAGGCCTCGGACGGACGCTTGTCTCCGCTTCGCCCGAGCCTCCCGGCCAGGCCTCGGACGAAACGCTTGTTTCCGCCTCGCCCGAGCCCTGCTGTCCGCCTCGCCGCGATTCGCCCGAGCCCCTGCGAGAAAGGAGCACAGCACTCTTTTCTTTTTCCTTTTTGAAAGAGTGTGAATAGTGTGCTGTTTTCTTTTTTTTGTGTGAATTAATTTGTTGTTCTTTAAATCCTGATAAATTTATGGTATGCTCCATGCACTGTGTAGTATTTTTAAAAAATGAAACTTGACTTTTTTGCAAGAATTTGAAAATGTAAAATCCCTCTTTTAATTAATAAATGGATGGTTTTGGATTTTTAGAAAATCATTTATAACTCCAAAAATCATGAGATAAATTTTTGAGCTTCCTATGCCATGTTTAGTCTCTGGTGAAATTTTGAAGTCTTTTGGAACAAGTTGATTTTTGAGCATTTATTTTTAATTGTTAAATAGTGCCTTCTGTTAATTAATGTCTGATTTTATTTGAGCACCTTAATTACCTCAAAAAATTATGAAATTTGTTTTGCCATCTATCTACACCATAATGAACTTATGTGATTAATTTGGTAATTTTAGGAGCAACTGCATAAAATGACCTTTTTAAATAATTAAGAAAAATAGAAAAAAGATTAGGGTTCATGTTGTATGCCCAGTTTTGTATTGTTCATGTTAGCATACTCATGTGCATGCATCATTGCATTCGTATAGTCACCGAAGAAGGAGTCAAGATCGAGGCAGCCGCCGACGAACCGGTCCCTGAGGCTACCCCGAGCTCCGACAACTGCCCTGCCGCCTTCGAGCCTGCCCTCTTTGCTCTTCAAGGCAAGCCCCGGTGCATTTAACCCTTTCCTTGAATTTATAAAATGATTTCCTTAAATACTTTTGAGTTAAATTATTGCATTAGGTTTATAGGAGTTGTGTGCTATCCTAATTGATGCACTATCCACCTTGACCACTGATACACCCGATACCTGCTTTTCAAAAGTATTTGAAAAATGCTTAGCAATGCTTATTGAATTAGACTTTGCAATAAAATGCCATTTTCAAAAGTGTGATCACTTAAAGAACATTTATGGGCATTTGGCTTTACTCCCTGCCTGTTGGCTAAGTATCTGATCCATACCTAGTCAATAGCGAGGAGAGGTTGTCCGAGCGTACGGTGCCGTCATGTTGTAGTCCGGGACTCAACAGTTGACACCGATCGGGACAGGGTTGAAAAACTGACGGGACTATTACGCTTGGGTGAGATATAACCAAGGTATAGTTCTGGCTGGAAAATTAGGGACCATCCGTATGGGGGCCTGCTGGTCAAGACTTGTAACTATTCACATACTTCGGAAAGCTCTGGCTCCGAGAAATCCTTGATTGGGACCGACAACCGCGCACTGGGAGTGGAGAGATGGCGAAAGTAGCATGTACCCACGTGGTCATCGTACCTGGAAAGGAGTGGTGTACTGTACTTCCGGGTGGCGTAGGACCGGTCCAATCTTGGAGGAATCGTGGTAGACGAGTTGGCATATGCAAGCTTGGGTGCTACATATGCAGTGTGGATAGGGATCCTCAGCTGAGTATTATTTATCCGGATTAACGTTGCTCCTCGGTTATGGAGACTTGGTCACTGACTGTCAACGGAGAGTGGTTCTCAACTAGGAATGTTTTGAAATGTAAAATGAATCATGAACGATGAAGAATTGAGGAATACTGAATCTTTCCAAAGTAAAATAAGGTTTACAAAAATGCTTTTCTGCAAAATACTTGATCTTGCTTAAGCCTTACCTTGACTACCCTAAGCCTCTCATTCCTGAGTCTTCTCCCTTTTCTTTAGTCGGGTAAGTCTTGTTGAGTACCCCAGTACTCAGGGTTTGTTACCCATGCTGCAGGTATGACAGAGTCCCCGATGTGTCTTGCACCCTGCTGCGTGACCATCGTCCAGGAAGAGGCCGATGAGGCCGAAGAGTAGTTGTACACCCTCGGGCTGGGTGATTATAAGTATCTTTGCTGTTCTCCACTATGTTGCCTATGTCTATCTCTATTATCAGAACTTGGTTTGTAATAACTGCACCTTAATTTCTATTTGGAACCCTGCTTTGTAAAACTATTGTTATTTAAGTCTTCCGCTCTTTATTCCGATGTTATTTGTAAAAGTATGCAATGCTGTAACCGAATTGTGAGATGATCCTGCGGACATTGGGCACTGATGTAGCCCGGTGGCGAACAGGTCTTAATCACATGGAACATGGGTTCGGCTGTCAGAGGTTGACAGGGACATGTGGGCCATGGGATTAGGGTCGTTCCGTCACACCTGTCAAGACTGACTCCATAGTCTGCTTCCAGCGTAATGGAAAAAGTGATCCACGGGGGAACACTCCTGCCATAGCACTAGCTAGATCGGCGGGAAAACGGGCGATGATATCCTTCAGCACAAGATAGGCTGCCCTGTTGGCTCCATCCTTGGCACAAGTGCCTCTGGTGATTTCTGTCCATACTGTCTAGTGGGGCTTGGCGGGCAAAGCTTTGACTTTGATTTCCACCATAACCAACGAATTCTGCCCGTAGATCTCCTTCTGCCACGAGTACCTGGGCTCCTGTCCTTCCTCATAGCCCACGACCAGCAGAATCCTCCAAAGGATAGTCGGCAACCCGAAGTAGGTCAAGAACGTCTTCCGAGTCAGCTTGGTGGCCAAGCGGTGACACGGAACTCCTCTTCCTCCGGTGGCCTTGCGAGCAGTCAGCTTAGACCGGGCCATCTGTAGAAACAAAAGGGTTTCGAACTCTCGTGAGACGGATATTAAGTTGGCAAATTTTATAGAAAAGAGATAGCTTTTAATTAAGGGGAGGTAATGTAAATGCAAGAATTTAAACATGATGCATGATCGTACTTACGTTCTCACTCACTAACATGACTCGTAAGTCCTAACGTTCTAGTCGGTGGCAAGAACGATCTCTCATGCGTTATCTACACGTTCTACTCGAGCGCATAGTCACTGTACCCGCAGAAGATTCATTTCAGCCCAAAGCAATCCCAATGGTAAAACAACTGAGTATTGGCTAATATGCGCAAAATGCATAGAAGTCAACACTAAACACTATGCACCCAAGAGAAAACACCCTCAAAACATTGATACCCTCGTATATGTTTGCATGGAGCTCGCACATACTTGGTATAAGAACTCTCACCTAGACCGACGGTTGGACGGTCATGCTCTCATATGTCACAAAATCATTTTATGCATGTTTTCGCGATCGACGCATTCTCTTTTTCCCGAGAATGGACCAGTAAATAAAGATCTAGAATGAAGCAAAACCCTGAACCCTGTTAGCAGTTAATCCATCTGAATCCTAGTATAGGGCTTAAGGACGAGACTGGGCACACTTAGTAATCGAAAATAGTTTTGAAAATAGTTTTGAAATACCCATTTTAGTTCGAAAATAGCTCTTTGCGGATGCAATAACTTGAACCATGCTCCGATACCAGCTGTGGCGGAACCGTCCTAATTATAAGAGCTCAAGTACCGTCTTAGTCAAATCCGTCTGACATCGACTCATACTTGAACCCATATAACCCCGGTAGTCCAGAAATCTCGAAGGATTTCTATCATCATACAACATACAGGATCGCATTGTTCAAGAATTACATTCGCAAGGATACAACACAGATAAGCGAAATAGGATTTAAAACATCAGAGTGCGAATTTAAAATCGAGTTATTACAATACCGAAATTAAAGTGCGGAAGCTTAAATAAGTTTTGAAACACGACCACCACACATGTGGTCCAAATAAAACATTGTTTGATAACTCCAACTCAACACAACTCACTCCTCCCTTTTTAAGTAATGTGCCATCAGTAGTCTCAGACCAACAAAAGAAAAGGGGAAGCTTCTGGACGACCCTGCCCTGGGCCTAGTCCTCATCACCTTCCACTGGGTAGAGGCAGTGCTTACAATAGCCATAGTAAACCTGGCCATCTGCAACAAACGAGATAAACCCTGAGTACGGGAATGTACTCAGCTAGACTTACCCGTCCAACTGAAAATAAAGACACCAAGGGTATGCATGGCCTTTTTGGTGGAGCTGGGATCTTTTAGTTGCGGAAAGCTCACAATTAAGATAAGGAGTATTAATGACATAGATGAGCTGTCAGTTTTAGACCTATTTCTTTACTCTAGGTTTGCACCTGAACTATTACACACAGTTGAGTCTAACAAGCAATAGTATAACCATATCCAGTTGACTTATCCATATTTTAGTTGAACCTTTAAACATCACATGGAGTTGCATCGTGGTGAAGCTCGCCATAGTTTCCCACTAACCGGGGGAGATGGCGACTCGAATCGAATTCCAAACCAGCTGGTGAAAGACCTTTAATACCAGCCCACACTTTCCCCGTCGGGTCCATGCATTAGGCAACCGCTCGATGCTTGTTCGTGGTGGTAATCGTCGCGGCTCACAGCACGGACCACCCAATTGGAACCTGGCGATGGCCTCACGCGGCAGATCGCATTTCCATACTAGAGGGTGCGACACGGGTTGAGACCGGCCCGAACAGCGTCTAACCAGCTTTGGGGTCGATGATTACGGCACCGACATATCCCTAAGTAAAAGGGCGCGTTCAAAAATGAACGAGGGCCAACATCGATACAAACCTACACGATCCAACGGACGGACTGCCCCAAGTTTCCAAACTTGTGCCATGCCTTCCAGTTGACCGTATTTTATTACTACTCAGGTTCTTTTCCACGATAGCAAATAGCCAACCGTGATCCGGTAAATACCCACCAGGGGTATTACGGGAACATCCTTAACTACTACTTTTATTTAGCAGGCTAAGCAATTCTACATTAATAAAATAATAACAGGATAACAAGGCGGATATTAATCAATAATCAAGGAATGGTAATGCAGCAAATAGGATTCAATCAACTCCTAACCTAATGCATCAAATGTTAAAATGACTCAAGTAATTTAATTGTAAAGACTGGGAGACTTAGAATGCTCTGGGCTTGCCTCGAGCGAAGACCGTGGCCTCGTGGGAGGGGCACTCGGGCAAGTTAGTTTCTACCGCGGGGTCGACTTCCTCTGCTACTTGATGAGAGTTTCGGGATCTCCTGCTCGACGCTTGCTTCTTGCTCCTGGTCGGGCTCCGGATGTGTCGATCCTATTGCAATGCGGTTGAAAAATAACAAATAACTAATATGTGGTGCGGGATGCGGTGGTAAGAAAAGTAACATTTCTTGCAAAACCAACAAAACCAACTTATTGAACCACTTTTGACATTGAGGTAAATATGTATTTATCCCATAAGATAAAATCATTAATTCACCATTTCCTATTTAGAAATTCAAAAGAAATTCAGGTTTGAACTGCAAGTGCATTTTTCTGAACTCAGAAAAAATCCACAAAAATTCCAGAAAGCAACTAACACCATCAGGACTGGCACTGCACAAATTTCAGCAAGAAATAAAATGCAGAAACAACAGCCACAAAAAAGATGAAATAAACTGCTCAAAATATGCTTTGAACTAACTTTTCACACCAAAGGTGTCAAACAGAAGATTTCATAATTTTTCTTGCTTTATCTACACATGAACACTTTACTGCAGGAAGGATACTGCCAAAACATAAACATATCACCCTACACAAAATAAACAAATCTATTCCAAATTAACCCATTGAACTACAACCCTACTGGAACAGGGTGCTAAATCATGTTCATATTTTTCCCAGATTCTACTCCACATTTCATAGTTATCAAGAAAGTTCCATGAACAGAAACATTATATTACTCCTTACATGAATTATTAAAGAAAAAAACAGAAAAGTATATTTGTAAAGTAACTTCACATTTTTTCATACAACAACCTATACTTAATATTTTTCTTAGCTTGAACATCACGCACAGAGACTGCACAAATTTTCCCACATTTTATTTTGACATATAAAACACCTTAACACTTATTCTAAGAATCAGCTAAAAAGGACTTTAAACCATAACAAAAACTTTTTCCACATAAACAGTGCTCATACATTTTTCATAGGTACATAACATGATAAGAAACCTACACACAAATTTCCATGAATTATCTCAACCAGAAAACACTTATTTCCATTTATCCAAACAAAGTACAATAACGGATTTAAATAAAAACAGTAATATAAACTTCCACCAAAAATACTTTCATATTTTTCCTTGATAGATCTACTTATAAACAAACTATCAAACAAAAAGCACCTCATTTGGGCTTTTGAAACGAGCTACACAAAAATAACAAGCATTTCTGAAAAATAAAACAAAAAGGAAAATCATTTGAATCTCCCGGCTCAACTTGCATGGACCTGGTCCATAGGCCTGGGTGGCTGACGTGTGGGGTCGCGTGGTCAACGGGGTCCACTGGTCAGTGAAAGCCGGACAGGGGACGAGGGTTGACCGGCGATTGCTCGCCGCCGGTGGGGTTGCCGGCGGTGAGGCTAGGCTCAACGTGCTCCCCTTGACGAGGCGGATCGAGAGGTGGGGATGGTTTGGCCAGTGGGTGGCCGAGCTCGCCGGCGACGAGCCCTGGCGGTCGGCGGCGGCGGCGGTGCTTGGCTTGACCGTTTCCGGTGGTCGCCGGTGAAATTGGTGGAGGCAAGAGCTTAAGTGAACCCTAGGGAGTGAGACCAGGTGGTTGGTTGGGCTTGGGAAGCTCCGGTGGAGCCGGACCTCGTGCGCGGCCATGGCGACAGTGGCGGCGCTCGGTCGGGGAAGAAGAGGGGGTTAGGGAGCGGTAGAGACCTCACAGAGGTGTGTTCTCACCTTGCCTTTGCCTGGCGGTGCTTGCGGGCGAAGGAGGGCGGTGGCAAAGCTTGGGGTCGCGCGGAACAGGTTCGGGCTCCGGGCGGCGCTGATGGCGTCCGCGGCGGCGCTCCTCGGGTTCCGGCGTCGGTGAAGCTCGGCGGATGGTGCGGAGGTGCGCACCGTGTGTCCGAGGTGAAGGTGAGGTGGTGTGCAGAAGGAATCGACTGGCGGTGGCTCGGGGGAGTGGGAACGGAGAGGGGAGTGATGGTGGTGAACGGCGGCGAGTCGGACGCTCGACTTGCGCGTTCGCGAGGGAGAGAAGAGGGAGTGAGGGCGAGATCGAATGCGAGGTTGTGTGCGCGGGTGAGTGAGGGAGCGAAGGGGTGCTCGGGGTTTTGGTCGGCCTTGGCCGGCCGGTGATCGTGGCGGGGCCTGGCGCGGCGAGCGACGAGAGGCGGGCGTGGTTGGCGAGGCGGCTCGGCAGGCGAGGCGAGCGGAGAGTGGTTGGGGAGGATTGCTTGCGTGCTCGGGTGAGAGGGGATCGAGCGAGGAGTGGCCGGCGAGGATCCTCGGCAGGATGCGGCGGCCACGTGGCGGTTGCGGCCGGCGTACGGCGGGCGGCGGCGTCAGGCGGCGCTGCGCGCGCGGCGCGGGGTGCGCGGGAGCGGGCGTGGGCCGGCGCGGGCGCTGACTGGGACAAGAAGGCCGGTTGGGCCGAAAGGGGTGCGGGAAGGAAAAGGATTTTCCTTTTTCTTTTCCCAAAAACTTTTCAAACTTTGACCATTCAAAACAGTTTCCAAAACTCCAAACTAGGCTTTGACCCAAAAATAAAAGTTGCTCAAAATAATTTTCTCTACAACTTTCATATAAGACACTTTTTCCGAAAACCATTTTTTTACAACCCCCTCATAAATAAAGCCAATTTTTTAGACTTAAACCATTTTGTTTTCCTCCTTTTTATTTGATAAACTATTTTGAACTAGGTCAAGATGTCAACAAGAAAAACATTTTACTCAGTATTCTTTATTTTATGAAACTATTTGCCAAGTCAGAAAGTCACTCAAACAACCAAATTCAATAGAAACCAAAATCCAGACAAATATTCAGAGACAAAAGCACTTTGATGCACATGAAATGATGCAATGCATTGCTCATGCATTTTAGTAGCTAAATGTAGTTCCTAATGCAGTGCTTGACACTAGGGTGTCACACGGACCTTTTCTGCTTACGCTAAGAATTACCAACAAGCATTTCTGGCGCTGTTACCGGGGAACGGTTGTCGTCTTTAGTCTCAGATCCTAGTTCACCCGTGTATCTTTGTTTTATCTTTCTTTTCTTTGTTTTCACCTATGGAACAAAACTCTATCCAAAACCTATCCGCTCCACGGGCCGAGTTCTGTGAGCCACCACAATCATCAAAGCCAATCACAGCGTCTAGCTATGAACTCCGCCCTGGCTTTATAGCCATGGTTCGTGAACAGCCCTTCTCGGGGTTCGATCATGAAAACCCCTACCATCACTTACGGGAGTTTTGGTTACTCTGTGCGTGTCTGAAAATTGCAGGCATGTCAAAAGAAACATTGCGTTGGAAGTTGTTTCTGTTCTCTCTTTCAGAGGGCGAAACAATGGTACAACAATAACGTAGGAAGAGTGAACGAAGATTGGAAAGAACTGAGGAACAAATTTTGTCTCACATTCTTTCCCATATCTCGTATTGCAAACCTACGGCAAGAGATACTCAACTTCCAACAAAAAGAGAAGGAAACGCTAGGTGCAACCTGGGAGAGATTTACAACTCTTTCACGATTAGGCCCAGACTTGTCTCTACCCAGCCACATGTTGTTACAACACTTTTGGTTAGGACTAAACAAGGAGTCTGCCCTACAGCTGGACATTTCCGTTGTAGGATCATTCATGTGTAAAACCCCAGGGGAAGGAGAAGCTTTGTTAGACCTTATTCTAGCAAACACTCCATTTCCGGATCCCCTCCTAGCGGAAGACGAGGCATGAGGATGTCTCTTCGGTTAAAACTGAACCTGAGATTCAAACTCAGAGACCCTCATCGCTAACAGAACCTCTGAAGGAAGTTTTCTTCCCTTCAGATTTTCCGTTCTTTGAGGAAGAACGCCTTGACAAATACATAGATACCTCGAAGAATCCATGCTAGAAGAAGCGTCTAGTTCTTGCCACTCCTCTTGAACCTCCTGAAGAAATCCTTCGTACAGAGGAGTCGCCATCCTTTATAAGTAGCGATTGGGTGGAACAAGCGGAACTCTCTTCCGAAGAAATTCGGATTAGTCCCTCTTGTTCATTCATCCACGCTAAAATAGGCAGAGACTGGATAGAAGTACTTTACAATCCTACTATTGGGGTGAACATCATGTCCGCATCTTTTGCGAACATGTTCGTTCACGAAACTTTCATCCCAACAAATAAGAACCTAAGGCTAGATTCGAAGTCAAGCGTGAAAAGTCTAGGCATCCTTCACAGCATACAACTTAAGTATGACAATTTCAAGTTGATGCTAGACTTTCATGTCTTTGACATTCAAGACTTCGATGTCTTGATCGGGCTCCCCCTACAAAAATGTTTTGATGAATTTTCAAAAACTGGGGAATTTGCTGTCAAGATAGGGGAGGAAAACTTTTCCGTACCAATCGTTCAAGCCAAAAATTCCGTGGTTGAACCCCTCTCCTTTACAAATGAGCCCGAAACGGTTATGTCAGTGCAACCTTTTGAGACCCCTAGGTTGTCCTTGGGAGAAAATGCTGAACATCTCATCCTAGTAGAGGTCGATTTAGGAGAAACTCTTGATCTTCCTAAAGAGGAAGCACCGACATGTTTATTTGAATTTGAGGGGAACCTTTCCTGTGATGCTGACTTTGGGAATACTTTTGAGCTTCCCAATTCAACATCCTCTTCTACCTCAAATTTCCATGAGCATGGAAGTTATCTCTTTCCTACCACACCAAGCCTATGCTCATTTAAAGAATTTCTCGCTTTGATCTGCAACTCCAACTTCATTTGCAAAATCTTTAAACCCCTTTTGCTCTTCATTCCTAGAATCATTAAAAGGGTCGTTGCAGATCATTTTGTTTATCATAAATCTTGCAAATTTCGTAGTACCTTGCTTTGAGTTTTGCAGATCAGGTTGGTGTTGGAAGGGAAACCACCTCATCAACATAAAATGAATTTCCAAAGGTTTCCCAAGGTCAAGCTTATGACCATAATCAAAGCACTGTCGGGAGATACCCCGAATTATCATATATATAAATAAAAAGTTGTTCTCCAATAATTGCAAGATCATGTTGCCAGGCTAGAGTGCACCCTCGGGTATTCTTGGTCAATAACCATTTCAGGTTGAAACTAAGAAGAACAAGGGACAGACGATGCACGACAACATGGAGCTACATCAACTACACAATTCTAATGTTTTGGAACACACTCAAAAGGAGACCCCGACTTGGCACACTTGGCTTTTACACAAAAGTCCAAGTGTGGGGGAGGGCGGTAAGAATGTCACATTCCATTTATATCAAAGGATATACTAGCTCACCTTGCTAAAATAAAATAAAAATAAAACAAAGCACCATCTTCCTTTTCAATAAAAGCAAGAACATGCTATCTCCTTTATATGCACCTTCGAGTATTCCTGTTCGCTAACCTTACAGGTTAAGATCAAGAAGATCGAGGGAAGATACATTGATAAGAGCATAAGAGCTACACTGCCAGTGACAGAACACTGAGTCCCTCAACATGCCACACTTGACTTTTATACAAAAGTGCAAGTGTGGGGGAGGATGTTGAGAAGCTTAGGTTCCATCCATCCAAAAAGGGAAAAGCTCGACCTTGCTAAGAAGAGATGGTGGAAGAGGAGCTGGGTGGCACCACATGGCCTTCATAAACACCCATGTACCTTCCAAAAAAAGAAAAAAGAAAAAAAGATATATATAAAAAAGAGAGAAAAAGAAGAGTGAAAAAAAGGGAGAGAGTGAAAAAAGAAAGAGAAAAGATGAAAGAAAAATATATATATATTAAAAAAAGAGAAGAGAGTGGAAGAGAAAGGAGGAGCAGAGTGGTTCATTTCTTCATCACAAACATTCACCTGACTCCACCATGTGCATGCAAGTCTTGGTACACCTATCATCTCATACAAGTCTTGCATCGCCATGCTCCACTCCTACAACCTTGCTAAAGGCCCTGGGTCAGACCTTCAAGCCACTGCTACGACAATTTACTCAAATCTACAGATGTCGTCGATGAACACACTCAGGTATGCAAAGGTAATAAAAGTTCACCGACCCCTTTACTCAGCTTTGTCTTCACATTCCGTTCAAATTCATGCTTCCTTTACTTATGATATATGCTCTAGTTTGGGTGTTTTCACATGTGCACATGTGGTGCACTTATAGGCCTTTTTAAATTAAGCATGGTGCTTAGGTTAAAATGACCTTTTTTAATCAAGTTTACATATGGTGTTTAATCTTGGTTAATAAACTCTGAGTTGTTATCATAAGCAATAGAAGTAATTCATTTCATGGAGATAAACCAAGGCTAGATTTGTGCTACATGTTTTACCTTAAGCCTAGTTTGCGTTGTTTTTAAATAAGAAGTTTGGTGAATAGAAAAAAAAATGAAACTCTCTCTCTCTTTAAAAAAGTAATGTCAACCTTTCTTTTTGATCCATGTTTTCTTGAGCCCTATGTTTTCAATTTTCCTTAAAGCATGGATGTGGGGATAATAACAAAATAATAAAATAAATCTAGGCTCCCCAGTGTTCCAGCTGGTAGAGCCCTTGTTCTTATAATGGCAACCTTTGTTGATCCATATTTTCTTGAGCTTTATGTTTTCAATTTTCCTTAAGTATGGATACATTCTTTCTCAATGTTGCCATAAATAAAAAATAAAAATAAATTAATAATAATAAAATAAATTTAGGCTCCGCAGTGTTCCAGCTAGTAGAACCCTTTTTGTATTTCCCTTCTTTGTTTTTGTTTTCTGTTAAAAATAAAAAGAGGTAAAAAGACAAAGTGTGGGGGAGATCTCTCAAAGTTCAACTACCACACATTCGAGATCTCCCCCCCCCCCCACATATTGCACAAACATCGATTGCCTTGACGTAAAGAAGGCCAGGACCAATAGCTCAAGGGAGGATTGGATGAACTTACAATTCAGCCAAACCACCTTTGAATCTTCATCAAGCATTCATCTCCAAACGATGGTTTGTGCAACACTCTCCTCAGCTTCCTTAGTTCTTGAGTTTAAACATACATAAAACTTGACCACTAAAATTAAACTCAATAACTACTCCTTACTTCCTTGTAAAGAACTTAACCACACTTCATCTTAAAATTTGAAAAGTGACATGTTCATAACATATTTGAGATAGAAGCTTGTATAAAGTTTGTTCCATATACATGTACTTATGCTTGCGGGAAAATATTTTGATAGGAAAATCATGATAACTAAGATGTTGTGAAGTGTGATATAGTTCTGGCTTATGAATCATACCATTTCTATTTGAAGTACTTGGAGAATTTGTTTCAAAAATAATATAAAACCATAGTATCGCATACTCCTCATTTGGTGAGAAATTCCTACCAAAGCCAAATTTGTTATCTTGCAAAAAAGTTTTAAGCTTTCCACATACGTTGCTTGTTATTGTGTTGAGTTTAGTCAAGTCTTGTTGACCCTTGTTGAGAGATTTATCATGCTCCCAAGATCAAGATCACGTACACTCTACATATACTTGCCGCTCCTACACTGGGAGCGCGCAAAAACATACCTCCATTTAGTTCTACTATAAAGCTCTGCTCCTACACTAGGGGTAGACAAAAAATGTGTCTTTTTATACTCCATGATTTAGAATAGTGATTTCTCTCTACAATATATGTTTTAGAAGAGACATGGGCTTTGCAAAAGTATATAAAAAAAGAAGAGGGACACATGAAGGTCCCAAAGAAAAAAAAAGAAAAAATGGGCAAGTGCCCACAGTAGAATTAGGGGTATATTCAATAACCACAAAAAATGATGAGCACATGAAGGCTCATGCTTAGAAAAAGAAGAGAAAGATAGTCATGTCTCAAGGTAATAAGTTATAGAGAGGGATCATATCCATAAAAGGAGTATTTTTCATATCATAGTACGCACACATGCACATCTTAATCTAAGAGTATGACACTTCTCTCCTTGGATCCTTGATTTGACTTTACAATATATGCAATACAAGTATGCAATCATGTTTATCCCTACTGAGCTCCACATAAGCCTTTTAGATGTAGGGACAACAAAAGAAGGCAAAACTCTGCTATGCCTTGGTAAGGAACCATACACCAATGAGAGATTTGAGAGCATCATTTGAGGAGTATAAAAGTGAACTATGCTTTTCTTGATAAAACCTTGAAAAAACTCCAAGTTGCTAAGATGTGAATCGGGAAAGATGACTTTGCTTCGAGAGCTGTTCCACTTTTCAACATCCTAAGGAAACATGTTAGACAATGCCACATATACCACCTGTATAAGGAATGATTTGGAATGATCCTTTATAATAGTTGTATATCTCAGGATTGTTATGCTCGTGTTTTCTTTTATCTCAAAAGCTTTACTCGAGGATGAGCAAAGGGGTAAGTGTGGGGGAGTTTGTTGGTGGTCCTTAACTCATACTTTATAACTCCCAAGACTTGCATAAAACCAACACCAATCATAGAATTAGGGTTTACAACTAACTATTTCCACATGTTTTGGTGTTTGGTCAATTGCAGGAGGGCATTCACATAAAAGACTACATTCGGGCTTCAACATATGTAAAATACCACATGTAAATGTACCCGATATGAGCCCAGGGGGAATAGGCCCAATACCAGGCAAATCAGGGCCCTGTCGAGAGGATAAAAAGGCCAAGACCCAAATCAAACAAACTCCAAATGAGCCCAAACCCATGTAACACACATCTAGGAGTCCCCAGGAGGCCACCAGAGAAGATTGGGCTGATTTGGGCCCGGTGGTGGTGCTGCCGCACCACTGGTGCGCCCGCACCCCACGGAGGCGGTTCTTAGCCAATTTTGGCAGGTGTCCTCCCACCGCCTTGCTGATGTCAGTTATGGTGGTGTCCGTCCAGGTGCAGCACATTTTGATGGCGGTTTGAGGTCAGTTTGGACCTTCCAGAGGAGAAGAGGTCCTCCACACCCCTAAGGCACCTCCACTATAAAAGAAGACCTCCACCCTCCTCACAAAGCATCCAAGAGCTCGTCAACACATATCTCAAGAGGGATCCATGGAAGAAGGCGTAGTGCCTCATATATCTTAACTCTAGTAGCTAACTAGAATAGGGAGCGAGTGAGTGCGAGTCAGAGAAGTATCAGAGTTATCGGCTACCTCCGCGCAAGGAACATCGGGATCGCTGGTATGACTCCGCTTGTACCTCTACGATCTTGTATACTTTTTGAAGTATAAAGGTTCGTGTTGATCTTTGTATTCAAGTTCTTATCATGTTCTAGCTTTTCGCTAACTTAGTTTGCTAGACCGATCGTTCACCTCGGGTGGGTGCTCTAGTAAGAGGGTGCAAGTCCTGATCGCCGCTAGAGTAGTGGCCCTTAGTGTAAACGCGGTGTTTAGGCTAAGTGGTTATAGGTTGATTGCCTGGGTCTCCACAGTTGAGGAGGTAGGTGACAGGTGGTGACAGTCATGTTTGTCCTTCGTAATCCACCCACGTTTGGGATTCCAGGTAGAGCTGTATCGACATAGACTAGGAACCAGTTTCACCCGTTGACCGAAGCAAGCTACGTTAGTTGAGTTTGAGCACCTAAGGACTCGTTACCTAGAGAAACCTTGCTACCCTTGTTACCCTTCTCCTTGCCTTATCTAGGAGGACTAGACCAAGAGACTATAGCGCACCGTTCCCTGTGGAAAATACGATACCCTGAATACTTCTGGATGAAGTGCTACAACAGTACTTCCGTGCACTTGCTTACCTTTTCTGCTTACGCAAAGAAATACCAAAAGTTTATTTCACCTACAATGCTCCTTCCACTAGTTGGTCTCTTTTGAGGAGAGATCGAACCTTCACAAACTTTTCGAGGCACTCCACAAAGCTCTTGGGTGCTCAACGGCGACGCCTAGCCATCTAGGACCGTAGAGTCCAAGAGTAACAAATGCGCACAACAAGATCGACGATTTGCACAAGTGCTCAAATGATGGCTTGCTCTCTAATTTTGAATCTCTCTCAACCCACAAATGGATTTGGCAATTAGAGGTCAATCACTCACTAAGAGAGGGTTGGAAAGTGTTTTGAAAGCTCTAGAATGGGTGTGGGAATGAGTAGCATCAGCAACCTTCAAAAGAGAAGGCTTGGGGTTATTTATAGTCCCACCCACGAAACTAGCCGTTGGCTTTGCTCTGTAGTCAGTCGTAGTACCGGGCCCAAAGGCCGGTAGTACCGGTAGGCCAAACTTTGCCAAGACCCAAGACTTTGCTTTGCTGAAAATAACTCCCGGTACTACCGACCAGGAGGGCCGGTACTACAGGGGGGCGGTACTACCGGTAGGCCAAAGGACACACAGAGAGGTTGCAAACTGCCCCTAAACACTAGTTTTACCGACCACCAGGGCTGGTACTACCGACCAATACCGGACACGTCCAATATCGACTCTGATTGCAGAAACAGTCAGTAAAGGGTAAGAGTTAGACCTAACTCTCTCATGTCTCACTTGGGTTGGTTTGAGCACTTACGAAGAATCATCTACTATATGTTGCATCCCTCTTAATAGTACGGCTTTCCTATTTACTCAAGATAATTTGAAAAACAAGTTTTAAATCTCTTGAGATGATCTTTGTTGAACCGAAGTCGCTTCTCTTTCACCTTCTCTACTTAGAGGAATGCTTGTCATGATTAAGAGTAGATATCCCTCGAGCATAGCCATCTTGAGCATGTGACTTGACTCCATACATGTGATATGATCAAATCCAAATGTGTCAAGTTACTCCAATCAATATTGTTTCTAGGAATATTGATTCTCCACTCAATGTAACTTTGAAGCTTGATTGATCATTCGACTAAATGCAAGTACTTTCTTTTTCACCCTAGCTTAGTTCTTCGGTCATCAAGTCGTCGCTTTACCTTCACCCTAGCTTAGTACCTCGAAGACTCTTTCCTTGATATCTTCACAATCTCAAGCCATTCAATCACACTTTATTTTGAATCCTTTGTTAACACACATATGAACCATGATTATCCCACAATATGATAGCCCTTTTCATCAATCATTCTCATTATTGTCATGTGCTTGTGACGTGATTTTCATACAACAATCCACTATTTTGGCTTTGCATTCTATTTCAAGTACATAGTGAGATAATCCTTTCCCTGTGTCACACTTAGCAAACATATTAGTCCTTTAATCAATGATGTCATCAGCTCCCCTGCCCCCGGCGACTGAAGAAGGCGGAGGCATCGCTCTTGAAGGTCCTATTCGCAGAGAGGATCTTCATAATGAGTCAAGCTCTCTTGGTGATCTTGATTGGTTAGACTCAGATTCAACTGACTCTGATGTCATACTCCTAGATCCCGAAGCCGAGAGTAGCCGGAAGCGGTCTCCGAGTCCATTCCAGGAAGCCGAAGATCCAGTCCCGAAGAAGGCTCGCACTGGTAATCGTCGTGCTTGTCGAAAAATTCTTTTATCAACAGAGTTGGCTGAAAAGCACTGTAATCCGGGTGCTCCTAGTAAGGGAAAACCCGAGTACTTTATAGATTGCCCACTTTGGATGTAATGAGCCCTTCTCTTATATCTTTGTTTGATACAGACGTCGAGGCAGCTCAAGGTTCCTCTGCTGGGGAGGCAGCTAAGGAGAAGACCGATCTTCCTGAGCCACAACCCAAGAAGCTAAGTTTAAAACTTCCTGGTGCTTTGAAGCTGATTAAGTAAGTTTTGCCTCTTTGAAATCTTAGTATTCTTCATGCTTGTCAAAAGCTCAGTGCTTATTTTTATTACAGAAAGATCAAGACCAGCCAACCGTTGGCAACTGGTACGGCAAAGACCCAGGAGATGGAGGGATCAGAACTACCAAAGGAGCCGGAGTCGAGCGTCCCTCCCATCAGGAGTCAGGTGAATACCGAGACGACACCCTCCTCTTCTGATGTCCTTGTCGTGGAAGATCTTCAAATGAATGTTCTTCCATTGCCTCAGGTTGGTGTTCCGTATTCCATCTTTCGTTCTCCCGCTCAATTGGAACTCGACCGGGTAATGAATGATTGGTTCTTCCGGACTCGGCAGCCCGACGAGCCAACTTTGGAGATGGTCAAGGCTAGCATCAGTACTGGCGATGGAGCTGAAGCCTCAGTTTCTCTTCAGAACAAGTCTGGTGAAGTCCCCGAATCCTCTCGTCAGGGATCGAAGCTTGAAGTAGTGGGGTATAACCCAGACCTTGTCCGTCTGAAGGAGCTGAGTGCTCAAGTGATGGCGCTGGCTTTGGCATTGAAAGAATTTGTTGAGGTAATGTCTCATCTGTGCCGACTTTTTATGGTCTTGTTCTGGCTACTAACAACTTCTTGCGCAGGGTTTCGACGTGAAAGTCACTGAGTAGATTATACGAATCCGACAAGAACTTTCCGTTGAGAACCAAGATTTGAAGGAGTATATAGCCTAGGATCAGATTAGCCAAAGGGTGGCAACTCAAGTTTTGCATACCCGTATTAATGAGCTTGAGGGGAAACTGAAGACTGTTGTTGGCGAGCGGGATGCGGCGAACCAGCGGGAAATCGAGCTCCTCTCCAAGCATGCTAGCAGTGAACAGAAGTTCAAGGAGGCTAAGAAACAATTATCTGGTAAGTCGATCGTGAATTTCAGTGTCCTTAGTTTTTTGAAGTCATAGTACTCATCCACTTCTGTGTTTTACTTTTCAGAGTCGCAAAGTCTTGCAACGGGATGGCAGAATGCTTTCAACCATAAGGAGGCGGAGCTTGAGGAGGTATTTGCTAATGCACAAAGTACTCTCCAAGAAGCCAAATTGATCCGTGAGGGCACGGACCGAGACCTGCTATAGGCTTTGAAATCGACCAAGGAGCCGCGAGAATGGAGCTGGAGGCACAGGCACGCGCAGCAAGGAGTGGAGTCACAGGAGTCTCTGAAGACTTCACAGGATTTCTTGAAGGCGCTGGAGCAAGCTGTAGAGCCAGTCCTTGACTTGGTCCCACGTCCCAAAGGAGTTGAAGAGTCCTTGATTGATCAAGCTAGAGCGGTGCCTGGTCGCCTTACTCAATACATCAAGGATATAGCTACTTCGGTGGTGTGCGGTCTGCTTGCAACTTTGCGTCTCCATCTGCCGTCTTTCGACCTTTCTTCTATCATGAGCTTGCCCGAGGGTAAGAGTGATGAAGACCATGCGGCGACGCAGGAGGAGGTCAAGACTGTGGCGGAAGAGTAGTCCCAGATTTTAGATCTTGTAGGGTAGTAGGCCGTTCTCAGTCTTGACCGAAATTTGTATCCCCTGAAAGCAAATACTGAAGAAACAAAGTATAATTTACTTTTGAGTCTTTCGCTGGTTTTGAGCGTTTTTATTTTATCAACTCGTCATTGCAAGAAATTTCTTGTCAATGGGTCTGTGTTTGGTGGATGTATGACCAGACGTTTCACTGAACGGGTCTTATTCGAGTGCTTTTTGGCACCTTGGTTTGGGTTATTGGACTTTGTTTCTCTTGTAGTCTTTGGCGACTTGTTAGAGAACTTAGTCTACCCGAGTACTACTCTTAGTACCCTGTGTCAAAGGATATATTTGATCAAGCACCTCTTGAGGACCAATACGATGGTTTCTGTCGGGTGAATCGTATCCTCTTGATGGTCGCAGCTTGAGTGCGAAGTGGGTTGGTGAAGGACCGAAAGTGCTACCAGAAAGCGACCAGAGGGGGGTGAATGGGAGCTTCAAATTTTCCTTTCGAAAACTTGTCACCACTGTCCCGAGAAAGACCCCAAGAGCAAACCTAGGGCTCGTATGTGTCCACGACCCTAGAGGTAGGGTGGATGCTTCCAAGAAGCACAGCGAGACACTATACGACTCTAGAAACCCAACGTAAAAGCCGGAAATCAAAACCGACAACGAACGAACAAACCGCGGATGAAACTGCGTAGACTCAGCAGCATCGGACGCTGGCAGCGTCCGATGGCAAAGCACCGGACGCGTCCGATGCGAACAGGACACTTCTGGAACCTTACTGGACACCCATCGGATGCTGTGAACAGTACAACCCTAGCGTCCGATGTCTGACCCCTGGTGCGTCCGATGGCAACGGACGCTCCGATGGTCAGCGTCCGATGCTCCTTTAAGAGCACTGTCAGACGACACGTGGCACCAGACGCTCCGATGGAAGAGACTCAGCGTCCGATGCTCAAGAACACAGCGTCCGATGGTCCCGATACAACACTGTTCTTCCGCAAAATCCACTCGATCTCCTTCAAATCAAAAGCACTACGGCTTAGACTTGGTATGAGGAGTCTCAAGGACGTTAGTGAGCTATTCCATGGGAATCATGGCTCGCATCTAACTCCAAATCGATGGATTGAAAGAAATCGGGACTAAAGGAGCAAAACCGATCCAAAACAAAAATCAACCGATCTACTAGGTCGTGAAGTTAGGGATGAATTCCTTCGGTGGAAAGAAGTGCCTCACGATCTAGAGCAACTCTATTCAAACGGATTTGCAAAAGACGCACCGAGTAGAGAGATCGATCAACGGGAAAAACGTGGAGAAAAGCAACCCGCGAAGAACACAAGCAAAACGCGAATCACAACCACAAATTTGCAACCGTGTGGCTTCCACACGCTACAACAGTGAGATTACGGTCTCACTTCCTCAAAAATCTCACAGGCACAGAGGTATTGTTCTCTTCTCTGTGGATCTCAGTTTGCTACAGCAGGGGAGTGGGAGAGCAGGAAAACCTAGAAGGCAAAGAGCAAATGGCTGAGATGGATGGGGAGGTGGGTGTCTCCCCCTACTTATCCTAATTCTAACTATTCCTAATTCCCACTCTACCCCTAACTACTTACAGAGCGAACCAGCTAAACCCTAAGGTTATTCTGGACCAACTCGTGGTAGGTGGTGATCCGACGGCCACGCCCGCACAGTAGGTAGCGTTGCCTCGACGCAACCTCCCGGATTGCCGCCACGTGCCGCCACCGCTCTGCGTCCTTTTCACGGACTCCGCCCCCGGTTTTGTGGCCCAAACCGGGAAACCAGCCTTCACAGCCAACCCCCGGTTTTGAGGCCCAAACCGGGAAACCAGCCTCCAAGTCCATCCCCTGGTTTTGAGGCTGAAACCAGGAAACCCGCCAGCGCCCAGGTTTTGAGGCCCAAACCTGGAAACCGTCCTCAGCCCGAGTTTTGTGGCCCGAACTCAGAAACCTGCAGCACGCCCAGGTTTTGTGGCCCAAACCTGGAAACCGTCCACCTGATGGTTTTTCTCTGGCTCTACCACCAAACCGAAGCTGTGGAAGGGATGCACCGCTCGTGCACCCTGTCCACCGACACGTGTCCCCAGGTCCTCGACCCGAGCAACACCATGTCCCACAAGTCTTCGCTCGTCGCTGTCCCAGGCTGCCAGCCACCACAGCTGATCCTCAGGCCACCGGTCCCTCAGTCCAAGCCTCACATTCGCCCCTCACCGCTCCCGGTCCGTCGGCACGGCACGTCTCTACTTGACCTTCACCTTGCCCTCGATCACTGTCTCCGTGCTCGACACCTGCACAAACACAAGCCAAAGAACCTGCGATCAAACCCGTGACAATCACTCATCACTTGAGACTCGGCATACACCCATGTATCCGCATCTCCCCTTGATGAGTGCATTGTCAACTACACCACAAATCATGAAGGAATAGAATGAAGGAGAAAGGATAGGAGAGAACTCACCAAATGACCCAAAAGCACAGCAAAGCCGAAGAAGGTCAATTGAAAGAGCGAACAACTTGTTCCCAAAGACATGGCACGGCTCGACGCAACCAAGCAAAGCAAAACTAGCGCTCAAGAAGAGTTAGAATAGGCTCAACACCGCTAGCAGATACCAGTTGAAACATCAAGCAAAATGCTAGTCCCTCAAGACAGAGGCACAGAGGCTCAACACAACTAGCAGAAAGCTTGACATCAACTGAAAAACTCGATATCAACTGAACCCACTGAAGCAAGATGCGACTGCTAGTCCCTCAAGAAGAGGCAAAGGCTCAACACCACTAGCAAAAGTGCTCCGAACCAATTGGAACTTCAAAGTTCAGCACGAGCAAACTCCCCTTGCATGTGTCACACAACACAACCGATTTCTCTCCCTTAGTTAAACATGGGAGGCATGATCTGTCTAAATTTTCTCCCCCTTAGTTGAAAATGCACCATCAAGCAGCAGGAACTGAAAACGATTTTCTCCCCCTTAGAAAATGCACCATCAAAAGTGCAACAGAGAAGTTCTCCCCCTTTCAAAATGCATATGAGTCATAGTGCACATTAGCAGCTTCAGGAATATAGTGAAGAAAATGCAAGGATGCTCTAAATAGTATAGCTCCAATGACTCACTGGAAAACTACAAGCTAGCAAAGGCTCAAACTGATCACCAATATCACTTATGAACATATGAGCAAAGTGAGCAGTTTTTAGCCAAAAGGTATTCACCATCAAAATAGCACAAGAACATGTATAGACATGAAATCAGTCAAGTGCTAAACATGTATACAAGGTGAACTACCCCTAGCACAGTTCAACATCATCATGCTATAGAGTGAAACATAATCTTGTGTATCCAATTTTATCGGAGTTGCAGCATTAAGATTACACAAGTTAAAATTTCAGCATGTGATTGCGAGAGGTGAAATGTTTGTCATTGCCTACTTTTCAACTATGCGAAGCCTATGCAGAAGCAATCAGAAGCTTAAAGCAATAGTTTCGGTCATACACTACACATCTCAGTTTAACTCAAAGTGCAATGAAAACAGTCTTGAAAACTGTGATGTGTTGACAAACAATCACATCTCGATCTTTTCATTCACTTAAACTTGGTTAGATTTTATTGACAGAATATGAACAGACCAAGCAAGTGACAGACTCAGACTAGAGACATAGCAACCTAGCATATATGAAAGCACGAGTGAATTCACACATCCTACACATGCTAGTTGCATATCTCAATGGTGAATATTTTCAAGTTTTATGTTTGTTAAGCAGATTCACCATTAAAAAACAGCTCAGCTCACAACATGTATTAGTGATCAGAAAGCATAAGCTACTAGCATCAGCATATAGCATCGGAACACACTAAACAGAGCATAATTACATTCTAAAGATTATATACATGAAGCTCAGAATGTAAAGTGTATGCTGAAATGCAAAGAAAACAAAGCAAACAAGAAAATAGTCAGTCTATGATACAAGATCCAAAATGTTTCCCCCATCTAAAAGGGGAAACACACACCAAGCTCACCCCTCAACCGATTAAAGGTTGATTCGTCCAAAGGCTTGGTGAAAATATCAGCTAACTGGTGATGAGTATCAACATGGCGAAGGTCGATATCACCCTTCTCATAGTGGTCTCGCAAGTGAAAGCGCACATCAATGTGTTTGGTCTTTGAGTGAAGTACGGGGTTCTTAGCAACGCTAATCGCACTCGTGTTGTCACAAAGCAAAGGAACACGAGAAAAGCTCAGACCAAAATCACGCAAAGTGGCCATCATCCAAAGCAACTGGAACAGCAGCTAGCCGCAGCAACATACTCAGCCTCCGTGGTAGACTGGGCGACACTAGACTGCTTGCGAGAAGACCATGATACAAGAGAAGAACCAATGAATTGGCAAGTCCCAGAAGTGGACTTGCGCTCAATGCGACAACCAGCAAAATCGGCATCAGAATAACCGCAAAGGGAGAGGGTGGAGGAAGCTGAATACCAAATCCTGAACTCAGGTGTGAAACGAAGGTACCTGAAAATGTGCTTCACCGCTTGACGGTGAGAAGTGCGCGGCGACGCCTGAAAGCGCGCGCACAGGCACACCACGAACTGGATGTCCGGGCGTGTCGCCGTCAGGTAGAGTAGCGACCCAATCATGCTTCGGTACTCCTTCTGGTCCACAGCTTCTCCATCCTTGTTCGCATCCAGGGCCGTTGTGGTCGACATGGGTGTTGGAAGAGGCTTGGCCTCACCCATATTGAACCTCTTCAGCAAGTCCTTGGAATACTTGCCCTGGTGCACAAACGTCCCTTCTCGGGATTGCTTAATTTGCAATCCGAGAAAGAAAGTCAGCTCGCCCATCATACTCATCTCAAACTCCCTGCTCATAGTATCTGCAAACTTGGCAACCAAAGCATGAGAAGAACCACCGAAAATGATATCATCCACGTAAATCTGGACCAAGAGATGTCTTTGCCTTGCTTGAGGATAAAGAGCGTTTTGTCCACACATCCCATTTTAAAACCCTTAGCAAGCAAAAGGTTCTCAACCTATCATACCAGGCTCTAGGGGCTTGTTTCAAACCATATAAAGCTTTGTGGAGTTTGAAAACATGGTCTTGAAACTTGGGATTTTCAAACCGGGGGGTTGTTCAACATAAACCTCTTCTTCTATGTAGCGGTTTAAGAAGGCACTCTTGACATCCATTTGAAAAAGTTAAAACCTTTGGATGCTGCAAATGCCAAGAGTATCCTAATAGCCTCCAAACGAGCTACAGGAGCAAAAGTCTCCTCATAGTCTATCCCCTCCTTCGACTATAGCCCTTCGCTACAAGCCTGGCCTTGTTTCTAACAACGTGGCCATCCTCTCCTTGCTTGTTTTTGAAAACCCTTTTGTCCCAATAGGCTTACAGTCTGGAGGAGGTGGAACTAAAACCCACACCCGATTTCGCTCAAAGTTCTCTAACTTCTCATGCATGGCATTGACCCAATCCAGATCCGTCAAAGCGTGTCCAACATCTCGGGGCTCAAAATCAGCAACAAAAGCAGAATGAGCAAAGTGAGAGATTTGAGACCTGGACCGAGTGACACGTTCCTCAATGTTGTCGATCATCTGCTGAGGGGGGTGTTGACGCTGGATGTGTCGTGGCGCCTCCCGTGCAGAAGTGATCTCCCCCTCAACAGCAGCTGATGCCTCCCCGGTACAAAAGGTACCGCTCGGTTGGCGGATCCCACGGCCCCCAGGAAGAAGAAGTGTCGGGGCCGTGAGTCATAGTAGAAGCCGCTCCTTGCGGCACAGCAGGTGGAGGGGGTGTTGGATCATCCATACCTTCAGCACCCTCATCCTCGTCATCAAAAAGAGGCTCACCAACCTCATGATCACCTGCACGCTCAAAACGAGAAGAAGGACAAACCATGGTCTCGTCAAAGGTGACATCGGATGTCTCCATGACTCAGTTAGTGTCAAGGTTAAGTACACGATATGCACGGTATGAGTGCCATAACCCAAAAACACGCCGTTAGAAGAACGAGACTCAAATTTGTCCAGGTTGCCTTTCTTAAGTATAAAACAGTGGCAACCAAAGACTCTAAAATAACTCACCTTGGGTAGTTTTCCAAAACGCAACTCATAAGAAGTCTTTTTCAAGAAGGCTTGGAGAAAAATGCGATTGGAAATGTAGCATGCAGTGCTCATTGCTTCGGCCCAATATCGCCTAGGAGTCCTATGCTCATCGAGCATCGTCCTGGCCATCTCTACAAGGGTCCGATTCTTCCTTTCTACAACACCATTCTGAGGCGGTGTGTAGGGGGAAGAAAATTGATGCTCTAAACCCAAAGAGTTACAAAACTTCTCAAAATCCGAATTCTTGAATTCGAAACCATTATCACTCCTAATAGCTCGCATCGAGTTCAAAGGGAACTCGTTCTGAAGACGCAAAATCAGATTGCGAGCAAGGGAGAAAGTCTCGGTCTTCTCAGCTAAAAAGAAGACCCACGAATATCTCGAAAAATCGTCAACAACAACAAGCACATACCACTTCCCCCCAACCGAGCTCACCCGAGCCGGACCAACAAGGTCCATGTGTAAAAGCTCTCCAGGGCACTTGGTCATGACCTGAGTCACTGGATGGTGGGGTGCGGCAACCATCTTCCCATGTCTACAAGAATGGCAAACAAGATCCTTCTCCATGGATAACTTGGGCAATCCTCGATTAGGCCAAGTGAACTAAAGCCTTGCACAAGCAATCGAAGCTCAAATGTCCAAGTCTCCTATGCCACTTCCAAAGATCAGAGGAGGAAGGTCCAGCCAAAAGACAACGAGAAATTCCAAACGACTCCGAGAAATCCGCACGAAAGACTTTCCCAAGGGCGAAATCACACAAACAAGATTGCCCTGAGGATCCAAAATACGACTGAGATTCGGTTTAAAACGAATCTCATAGTCATCATCAAAGAGTTGCGAAATAGAGAGAAGGTTAAAATACAAGTTAGAAACAAGAGCAACATCACGCAACACAAAGTGCTCATTAACTCGCACCGACCCACGAGACAACACCTTATCTTTACTATTGTCGCCGAAGGTGATAAACTCCTTTCCGGCGTCTGGACTAAGACTGGAGAACCACTTGGCATTTCCGGTCATGTGCCTCGAGCAACCGGAATCCACCAACCAAACGTCCTCCAATCGTTTTACCTACATCAATAAAAAGACATAGGGTGAGCATACGGTCCAACACTGGGGTTAGTGAAGTAGGAAGAATACCAGTGTTGGGCCGGCTGCTCAAAAGAACGGTAGAGCAGAAAACCATTCCTAGCACGCCTACGGGAAAGCGATCACCACATTGAGGAAAACGTGGTCCGCTAAGGAAAGAGCGCTCACCGCGATAATCAAAACGCGGTGGGGGAAAATGCTCTACAACAAAGCCACCGCTACGGGGTCCATAGCCTACAACTACAGGCTCCCGCCGGGCACGTCCTCTCCGCTGCCTAGGCCTGGGAACTTGAGGTTCTGGACCTCTAGGCCTAGTAGCACGCCTCTGAACATTCGGCGCATGTACATCATGGAAAGGATGGTACATGTCCGCATTGTTCATCTCCCTAGCATGGCGCGCCTCTCTCTTGCGCTGAAAGCAGAACTCACTCAAGTGTCCATCTCTCCCACAGTGCTCACAATGATACCTCACCACTCTCAAAGGGGGTTGTTGGTACACACGGTTGTGGGTGTGGATCACTTTGCCCTTCTGTGGCATAAGCTCCTCCTAGATAGGTGGCATTGTGTCCAGCTTGTTTTTCAGGTGATTGGGATTAGGAGCCCATTGCTGGTTCTTGGGTGGAGCTCGTGGAGGTTCTTCAAACACCTCATCCTTGGTGTTAGGCTTGAGAGGCTCTTTGGGTGGAAGCTTGGTAAGTTTGGGAGTAGTGGTGGAGTTGGGCTTCTCACTCGGGTTCAAACCACTCGACTCTCCAATCTTCCCAGAAGCAGAAACATCAACGCCCGGAGCAAAGCCTACACCAGGACCTCCAGCAGCTCGCTTGAATTGGGAGATCATCATCCCGAGCTGTGGCTCACCACTAGACACCCATGACAAGATGGTCCGAAGGTATGTGTTTTCCTCCTCGGTTTGCATCTTGTCATGCTTCACATTAGCGATCTCCATCTCCAAACCCTCACACAAAGCGCACCTAGTCACACAAGTGCTACCCGAGCTGGCCTTCTCAAGAGACTCAATCTTGGCATCCTTCTCTGCCAACTCGGTTTGCAAGACTGGACAAGACTTGCACGCACCCAACAACAGGGGTCTAGCCTAGAGCTCATCCACCTCTCCAACAAAAGCAGCATACTTACCTCTCAAGGTGAGAAGGTTAGTCATGTGCTTGGTGCACATCTCACACTCAGCCTCCTCAGCCACGACCACGGTGGACTTAGCGAGCTCAAGCTCCCTCACCGTGTCCTCCCACTTCTGCCTAAACTCCTTGCGCTCTCTAGCAGCATGCCTAAGCAACTTATCTTGACTAAGAAAGGCGGCAGTAAGCTTCTCGACCTCAGCAGAAAGCTCGTCGTGGGTGAGAGATACCTGAGAGGTGTCGTCGTCATCGTCGTCGTCGTTCCGAGGGGTGTCCTCCAGCTTGCCGTCGACCTCATCACCAAGGGCCATGGTGCAGAGGCTGTCGTCGTCGGCGAAGAAGCAGAGGCCGTTCAGCTTGTCCTCGATCCTCTTCTTCTTCTTGGACTCGTCATCGTTTGAGCAAGCGGAGTCGTCATCCGAGCTGTCGACGTCACTGAGCGTGGCAAAGAACGCACGCTGCTCAGCCTGGGCCTTCTCCAAGTACTTCTTCTTAATGTACTCCTTGTCGAAGCCTCCCCTCCGCTTGTGCCTAGCGGGGACGTACTTCTCCTTGCGCTTGCCGGAGTCGTACTTGTGCCCATGATCGCCCTTTCCAGATGTGTGCTTCTTCTTGGGACAGTTGGCGATGAAGTGGTCGAGGTCGCCGCACTCAAAGCATCCTGAGCGTCCTCCTCCGCGGCGACGGTTCATGCGGTTGTTGTGGAACCGCGAGAACCGGTTGGCGAGCAATGCCAACTCGTCATCCCCCAAAGACTCCAGCTGGTCCTCTGTGACAGAAAAGAGTGAAGAAAGTGCAAAACCTCCAGAGGGGTTAGCAGAAGAGCCAGAAACCAAAGCCATAGTCGGGCCGGAAGGATTTTCATAAGAAGCCCTCGACATGGCGTCAATCTCACTAGACTTGAGCTTGCTAAAGAGCTCGTCACAAGTGAGGGTCTCATAGTTAGACGATTCGATGATCGCCTGGACCTTTGAGTCCCACACCGACCGATCAAGAGTGTGCAAAAGCTTCAAAGCCCTCTCATGATCGTCAAAAGGCAACAAATACTGAAGAAACAAAGTATAATTTACTTTTGAGTCTTTCGCTGGTTTTGAGCGTTTTTATTTTATCAACTCGTCATTGCAAGAAATTTCTTGTCAATGGGTCTGTGTTTGGTGGATGTATGACCAGACGTTTCACTGAACGGGTCTTATTCGAGTGCTTTTTGGCACCTTGGTTTGGGTTATTGGACTTTGTTTCTCTTGTAGTCTTTGGCGACTTGTTAGAGAACTTAGTCTACCCGAGTACTACTCTTAGTACCCTGTGTCAAAGGATATATTTGATCAAGCACCTCTTGAGGACCAATACGATGGTTTCTGTCGGGTGAATCGTATCCTCTTGATGGTCGCAGATTGAGTGCGAAGTGGGTTGGTGAAGGACCGAAAGTGCTACCAGAAAGCGACCAGAGGGGGGTGAATGGGAGCTTCAAATTTTCCTTTCGAAAACTTGTCACCACTGTCCCGAGAAACACCCCAAGAGCAAACCTAGAGCTCGTATGTGTCCACGACCCTAGAGGTAGGGTGGATGCTTCCAAGAAGCACAGCGAGACACTATACGACTCTAGAAACCCAACGTAAAAGCCGGAAATCAAAACCGACAACGAACGAACAAACCGCGGACGAAACTGCGCAGACTCAGCAGCATCGGACGCTGGCAGCGTCCGATGGCAAAGCACCGGACGCGTCCGATGCGAACAGGACACTTCTGGAACCTTACTGGACACCCATCGGACGCTGTGAACAGTACAACCCTAGCGTCCGATGTCTGACCCCCGGTGCGTTCGATGGCAACGGATGCTCCGATGGTCAGCGTCTGATGCTCCTTTAAGAGCACTGTCAGACGACACGTGGCACCAGACGCTCCGATGGAAGAGACTCAGCGTCCGATGCTCAAGAACACAGCGTCCGATGGTCCCGATACTACACTGTTCTTCCGCGAAATCCACTCGATCTCCTTCAAATCAAAAGCACTACGGCTTAGACTTGATATGAGGAGTCTCAAGGAGGTTAGTGAGCTATTCCATGGGAATCATGGCTCGCATCTAACTCCAAATCGATGGATTGAAAGAAATCGGGACTAAAGGAGCAAAACCGATCCAAAACGAAAATCAACCGATCTACTAGGTCGTGAAGTTAGGGATGAATTCCTTCGGTGGAAAGAAGTGCCTCACAATCTAGAGCAACTCTATTCAAACGGATTTGCAAAAGACGCACCTAGTAGAGAGATCGATCAACGGGAAAAACGTGGAGAAAAGCAACCCGCGAAGAACACAAGCAAAACGCGAATCACAACCACGAATTTACAACCGTGTGGCTTCCACACGCTACAACAGTGAGATTACGGTCTCACTTCCTCAAAAATCTCACGGGCACAGAGGTATTGTTCTCTTCTCTGTGGATCTCAGTTTGCTACAGCAGGGGAGTGGGAGAGCAGGAAAACCTGGAAGGCAAAGAGCAAATGGATGAGATGGATGGGGAGGTGGGTGTCTCCCCCTACTTATCCTAATTCTAACTATTCCTAATTCCCACTCTACCCCTAACTACTTACAGAGCGAACCAGCTAAACCCTAAGGTTATTCTGGACCAACTCGTGGTAGGTGGTGATCTGATGGCCACGCTCGCACAATAGGTAGCGTTGCCTCGACGCAACCTCCCGGATTGCCGCCACGTGCCGCCACTGCTCTGCGTCCTTTTCACGGACTCCACCCCCGGTTTTGTGGCCCAATCCGGGAAACCAGCCTTCACAGCCAACCCCTGGTTTTGAGGCCCAAACCGGGAAACCAGCCTCCAAGTCCATCCTCTGGTTTTGAGGCCGAAACCAGGAAACCCGCCAGCGCCGAGGTTTTGAGGCCCAAACCTGGAAACCGTCCTTAGCCCGAGTTTTGTGGCCCAAACTCAAAAACCCGCAGCACGCCCAGGTTTTGTGGCCCAAACCTGGAAACCGTCCACCCGATGGTTTTTCTCTGGCTCTACCACCAAACCGAAGCTGTGGAAGGGATGCACCGCTCGTGCACCCCGTCCACCGACACGTGTCCCCAGGTCCTCGACCCGAGCAACACAATGTCCCACAAGTCTTCGCTCGTCGCTGTCCCAGGCTGCCAGCCACCACAGCTGATCCTCAGGCCACCGGTCCCTCAGTCCAAGCCTCACGTCTGCCCTTCACCGCTCCCGGTCCGTCGGCACGATACGTCTCTACTTGACCTTCACCTTGCCCTCGATCACTGTCTCCGTGCTCGACACCTGCACAACACAAGCCAAAGAACCTGCGATCAAACCTATTGACAATCACTCATCACTTGAGACTCGGCATACACCCATGTATCCGCAGTTGGACCTCTGTCCGGTTAGTATGTAACAGGGTGAGTACTACTCCCCTTGTTATACCTTATAGGAACCAGTATCTACTTTGTAGATATTGTATTCTCTATAGGTTGATAGCCGGGTTTTTAAGCCATACTATCATTTGGGTTGTATTGAGCTCGGAGCTCGTAACCCAGGTATGGTTGCCTCTGAACCAAGAAAGGAGTCTAACCGAGTAATATTATATATTAGTCGGTGGGATACAATAGCTAAAGCTTATTGTATGCTTTTAAAGATTTTACCCGACTAAATAGCCATGATAAATGTAGAAGAAAAGAAAACCATGGTGATCATGCTTCTGATGAAAACCATGCTTTATTAATATATATGTAATACAAATTTGCCTTGAGTCGTAACTGTAGCATAGTCTTTAGGTATGGAATCTCTTCAGATGCTCAATATTCCATGAATTTGACAGCGGAGAGCCATCCTCGGTGACTAGCTCGAATGACCCGGGTCTTGTTACTTTGGATACTATGTAGGGTCCTTCCCATGGACTCATAAGCTTGTGGCGTCCTGTGGTATTCTGAATTTTCTTTAGGACCATGTCGCCTACTTGGAAAGTGCGGTGATGGACGTTCTTGTCATAGTAGCACCTCATCCCTTGGAGATATCTTGCTGACTGAAAGAGCGCAGTTAGTCGGGCTTCTTCAAGACTGTCAACTTCTAATCGCCTTGTATCATCCGCCTCTCCTGCATTATACTGTTCTGTTCGTGGGGAATTCCAGATTAGGTCCGCTGGAAGGATTGCTTCAGTGCCATAGACAAGGAAGAAAGGAGTCTGTCCTGTTGCTCTGCTTCACTGTGTCCGTAGCCCCCAGACTACCTTAGGCAATTCCTCGACCCACTTTCCACCATGGTCTTTTAGAAGATCAAATAATCTTGGCTTTAGACCGGCTAGGATGAGGGTGTTGGCTCTTTCAACTTGGTCGTTTGACTGTGGGTGAGCTACTGATGCGTAGTCTATCTTTATTCCACAACACCCAGAATGAACCTCATTCAGTATGTCTTTGCCTTCTTCTGGTGAAATGCACTTGAGGAGGACTCCTGATGAGGCACCGCGTCGATATAGCTTGTCCCCGACTAAAACATAGTTTTTACTACGTCTGGTTACTTGCTCTGCTGCGGTTTTATCACTTGGCAATTTATGCTCCTTGAAGTAGTCAATGAAAACTTTAGTCCAGTCGGGTGCTAGATATAAGATCTGTGCGGAGGGTGCTGGATCGACCTCTTCCTTCTCTTGGATTGAGGGTTTCGATAGCTCATGTACGAAGGTGCCACTAGGGACTAAGGCCCCGTCAGATCCCAACTTTGCTAGGATGTCTGCAGCTACATTGAGATTCCGGGTGATATGAATAAGTTCCAGACCTAAGAAATTTTTCTCTAGTTTGCGGACTTCAGCGCAATAGACGTTCATTGTTTCCTTGGTGCAGTCCCAATCTTTGTTGACTTGGTGAATCACCACAGAAGAATCACCATATACTAGGAGTCGCTTGATACCCAATGTGACTGCTAGCCTTAACCCGTGTAGTAGCGCCTCATATTCTACTTCATTGTTGGTAGCTGGCCACATAATTTGCAGAACGTATTTGAGTTGCTCTCCAGCGGGTGATACAAGTAAGACTCCGGCACCTGCTCCTCCGAGTTTTAGGGACCCGTCGAAGTACATCTTCCAGTGTTCTGGAAAAGCATCGTCTTGAATCGCTCACTAATTCAACTAATTCACATGAGCTTTCAACCATATTTTTCAACTAATTCATCATGTGAAGCTCTAAGAACATCAAGTAAGTGCTTTGTTTCTTCACATGAGTTCTTTAGAAATGAGTTTTCATTTGCTAATTTCATTGTTTTATTTTTCTCATTTTCTAAAGACATGGTCATGCTAGCAAGTCTACTAACAAACTCATCATATGAATCAACGTGATCAACCACATTAGCATTAGATACCTTGGTGTCACCTTGTGACATGAAGCAATGTGGTATAGATGGAGAGCTTGTAAAGACATCACTCTCATAGCCATCATCATCATCAAGTGAGCATGGAGTAGCATCATTAATTGCATCACTTGAGCTTGGCCCATCATCAACAATCTTGTCAAGTGAACTTGTGGATTGATCATCATCATCATCACTTGACCATGAGGTGGAGCAATCTTCCACAATCACCAAGTTATGGTCATGCTCATCATCCTCATGCGCCTCCTCCTTAGGCTCATCAACATCATCATCGGAGATCGCCCCATATTTCTCATTTAGATAAATTCAAATCTCATGGGCGGACTTCAAGTCCATGATCTCACCAAATATGTTATCCTCCATAGATTGATAGAAAATAAGGTGTCGGGCTAGCTAAAGCTCACCTAAACAATCTTGCTTGCAAGGTCACACAAACCTATACAACTAGTACTTCAAGCACCGGGGAGCTCCTACACAATCTAGTAAGCAAAAGCACAAAGCTCATAAGCTCACTAGCAATGCTCAATCACAAGGCTACAGAAGCCAAATTAGAGAGCTCAACTTAGCTACACAAACTAAGCAATGTGACTAGCAAGACTACAAGTCAACTAGTCACTCACGGGATCAACTTCTATGCTACACAAGCAAAGAATGTAACTAGCAAGCTACACAAGCTAACTAGAGGAGCGAGAGCAAACTACACTAGCACAAAAATATGAACAAGTAAATACAAGCTAGTGAATAGAGATAGCAAACCACGAGAAGATGTAGACAAAGTTGACATGGTGATTTTATCCCGAGGTTCACTTGGTTGCCACCAAGCTAGTCCCCGTTGTGTCGACCACACACCTTGGTAGTTCGGCGGCTAATAGGCACCACACCTAGCTCGACACTCGAGCGCCGCAAAGAAATCACCCACAAGTGAGGGTAACTCAATGACACGCTCTACTAGAGTTGCTCTTCGCGATCCCCGCGGGGCGAGCACAACACCCCTCACAAAGCTTCTCCGGAGCCACGCACAATCTTCATGCGGGATTCACGACGGAGACTCGATCACCAAGCCGTCTAGGAGGTGGCAACCTCCAAGAGTAACAAGCACCACCGGCTTGCAACACGAACACCTAGTGCCAACTCTTGCAATCTCTCATGCACCGCACTAGAATCGCTCACTCGCTATCGATTCGCACACTAGCAAGCACAAGCGAGTTAGAGGGCTCCCAAGCACACCCAAGCATGGACACCAAGTCCCTAGGGTGCTCAGCAGCCAGCCGTTGCCCAATTTTTCCCGAGCTCCACGAAGACCACCGGTACTACCGGTCAGCAGACCGGTACTATCGGTCGGGCCCCCAACGTTCCACGAAGCGAGCAGGCGAGAAACCAGGCGGTACTTCCGGTCCTTGACCAGTACTACTGCTCGCAGGGCCGATACTACCAGTTGACCACCGGTACTTCCGGTCAACCCCTTAGGCGCCCATTGGAAGAAACTACGCACGAAACAGGATTTCCGGCCCCCGGACCGGTACTACCGCCCCTGGGACTGGTACTACTGCCCCTGGACCGGTACTACCGCCCCTGGGACCGGTACAACCGCCCGTCCCCTGGTAGTCCCGCTACCAGCCGGAGCTCCACGCTAAAACGGTCATAACTCTTAGCTCTGAACTCCGATTTCGATGATCTTGGACATTTTGGAAAGCTTATTCAGAGGGCTACACAACCCACATGAATACACAATCCAAAACACAAAGGATTAGAATAGATTTCCAATCCAAGATCAAACGCTTCTCTTTTTCAACCAAGGTTTTCTCCAAAACTTCTCCGAGATGATCCAATTCAACTCCAACACCTCCTCCTTTGCAAATGTGCCAACACCACCAAGTGTACACCATCATGTGCATGTGTGTTAGCATTTTCATAATCATTTTTCAAATGATTAGCACTTGCACTCACCACACCACTCGATCCTAGTAACAACGCAATGTTAGATAGCTCAAGTGGCACTAGATGACCGATATGCAAACAAGTTTGCTCCTCTTGATAGTACGGCCATCTATCCTAAACCCGGTCATAATCTTCTCTACACACCTATGACCGGTGAAATGAAATGCCCTACAAATATACATTTGCCTTGCGCATTTCATTTCATCTCCTTCGGTGTTGATGCAACACATGCACCAACCTAGATCAAATGATATGATCCACTTCATATCATCACATGGCCTCCATGATCCATCGATCTTGACCTCACTTGCTCTTCACCATTGCTTCGGTCCTTCGGCGCCAAGTCTTTGCTCAAGCCTCCCGACACTCGGTACCAATGGCTTCAAAACCTCCAACTTGCCCTTCACCTTCGCAATCGGTCCATCAAGCCAAGCCTTGCCTTGATCTTCACCATCTTAGCCATATGACCACATGTCATGTCACATATGCAATAAGCTCCTTCATCTCATGTGTGAGCCTTTGCAACATCCTCCAAGCCATTTCACCTTTATGGCATATGTTGCTCACACATGATCACTGTGGACTAATCACCTGTGTAATTCACTTCAAACACATATTAGTCCACCTAAGTAGTCACTCAATTACCAAAACCAACTAGGACCTTTCAATCTCCCCCTTTTTGGTAATTGATGACAACTCTACAAAGATATGGAAATTAGGTTCATTTGGATTCTATGTTACTTAGCCAACGTTAAGACCAATATGAAGATTTGGATAAGCACCATACAATCCGACTTGGTAGTGTTAACTCCCCCTACATGTGTGCTCAAATGGTTTGGTTTCAAGCTTGCACACATGCATAAATATGAAATTTGTGGGAGTGTTAGCACTACTATGTGATGCTAAGGTATACAAGATAGAATTATACCTTTGAAGCGTGCATACCACTTTTTAAAATCATCCTTAGCATCAACCTTGCTAGAAACAAGTGAAACTAGATACCACGTGAGATCAACATTATAATCAAGGTTCTAGTTACCACTTGCTACACTAAGACTATGCTCTAAATACCAATAGAAGGAAAACAAGCATGTGTGCAAGTATTGCACACAAGCATATAAGAATTTAGAACATATGCAATGCAAGCAAGCAAATGTAATGCACAACCGAATGCATCAACATGTATTCATGAGCTTGCTCCCCCTACTTGTGTGCTCTCTTAGTCCAAGAATTTTGATCCTTCCTTCATCATCAATTTTGCTCCCTCTTGATCCATGTCCATCTATTTTACTTGTTTTCTCCCCCTTTGTCCTTGACATATCACAATTGACATATCTTTACCACAATTTCTCCCCCTTTGTCATCAATGACCATAAAAGGTATGCTCTTTTCACACAAAGAGTGACACTAGGGTAGATGGTTGAGACTTGAATCTTGCATTTTTTATGGACACCACCATATGTGTTGGAATGATACCATTTGTAGGATCTTTGACCTTGATACCAATAGGTGGGGCACCTCCCCTATGTCATAGCATGGGTCATCCAATTGATAAGCTTGATCTCTTGTTGGTGAGGGATGCTTTGCTTGATTTGATCACTTAAAGTTGAGGATCACTTGAAGTCTTGTAGGATACCACTTGAATGAAAGTTTAAACTGGATATCCATTTGCATTATTGTCTTCTTCTTGAACTCTTGTCATGAGCCTCTCATTTATGACTTCAACTATTAAATTTGCACAAGATATTTAACTTGGTTTGCTCTAGAGTAAGCTTCTTCACACATCTTTTAATGGTTATCTTACTCACGTTGAATTATTAGACACTTGCAAGCTCATCTTCTAGATCAAGTACTTGGGTTCACTAGCTCATGAACAAATCCATATACTAACCACTAGATCATATAATCAATTCAGCAATAGTGTAGGCTATGAATTTAAACTTTTCATTTGTTATGCATGATCATATCAAGCATGTACTATATGCACTAACCGCATACTAGTAAGAGATGAAATGATCATGCACATTACAATGATACCTTTGCTATCTTGGAGTAGAGGATAGTCATTAGATTCCAATTAAGCTCCAAATAGCAATGTGAAGTCCATTTATAAGCTTGGTGAAGGCCAATAGATAGCAATTTGAATTCCATTCTTCACCCATATGATTTGAAAACCACTAATGATCAAGTGCACTATCTTGTTGTGGTTGGCTTGCTTCTTCATTTGATCATAGCTTGCATGTGAATACCGACTAAGATCTTCATGATTTTCTCTCTATTTGGGTGTTGCTTGCTCTCTTTGATCAATCTCTTATGATTTCTTCAACTAAGCATCTCCAATGATACTTTAGATCACCACTTCCATGTTAGCCTTCCAAGCCTCACTTGGTTAACCTACAAAATGCGGCAAGCCCACTACACAAAAGGAGAAGTGACCTCTCTCCAAAGAACCATCCTTGATACTCACTTGAATTGACTTTGTTTGATTGATCCATTTGAACTCTTCTTGAAATGTGACTTTGAATCCTTCTTTGAGTCCTTTTATTTCTTCCAAATGATCTTCAATTGATACTAGAACTTGATCTTCATCTTCATCTTGATGTTGGTCTTGATTTTCAATTTGAGTACCAAATTTGTGTCAAATACACTTCTCAATTGAATGGCCTTGTACTCATCTTTTTCATGCTTCTAGCTCATTTCAAAACTAAACATAGGTCCCTCAACCACTTATAAACCTGATTCCAACTTGAGGGCGTTTCAATCAAAGTGACTTGTGATCTATCCAATAAATATCACTTATATGGCAGATTCTTCCATCTTCAATGAAATGATCATATCTCACAATATATTGATCCAATTGCCATGAAATTTGGTGGAGATATGCCTCACTAAGTCTTCTAGTAGCCATAAAAATTTGAGCTTCATTGGACTTATAGATTGCTACCAGATTTCACATCTTCCCCAACTACTACATGCTGAAAACTGCTGCATTTGTGTTGATAAGATCCACTCCAAAACCAAAGCTTCACTTATCCAATGATCATGAGATTTTTTTTACAGCAACTAATACCATAAGTGTAGAGCATGTGTACCAAATTGCAAGCCAATCCAAATAGATTTGATAATTCAAATATGGCAATCATCTCAGCTAGCTCAGATTTCAGATTTCTATATTTGAGCTATAGTTCTCCAAATTGATTCAAACTTGAGATAAACTTGCTTGAACATCAACACAAGACATATATCCATGCAAATCCACTTACTAAAGGTCATCTTGTGAACATATCCAATCAAACTAACTCAAACTTGATCACTAATCAATTTATCCATTCAATCATCTTATAGCAAACATGAAAGGACCGAATCAGCCTAGAGGGGGGTGAATAGGTGATTTTTGACTATCTAAAACTTCACAAACTTGGTTGCTCCCCTTGATGTAGATCGAGCCTTCCCAACCTAAGAAAGAGATAGGGATAGGAAGAACACGAAGAACACAATAACAAGTGAAGTAGAGAAAATAGGGACAACAACAACAAGCACACGGGACACGCGATTTATCCCGAGGTTCGGCCAATCCACTAAGGAGTGCCTACTTCCTCGTTGTTGAGGGACCACAAAGGTCGGAGTCTATTTCACCTCCTCGCCTCACTCAAGCAACCACAAAGGCTACGAGAGTATCTCTACTAGAAACCTCAGAGTAATACAAACGCTTCGGGGAGCCCTCACAAGTAAATCAATACGGGCTACCACGAAGAACACCTAACCGGCTAGAGCTCAAAGAGCTCAAGAGTAAAGACACAAAGCAAGCCGGCAAGATGGAAACCAAGTGCTCAAGTCGAAGATTGATGCTTCCCTCTCGAATCTCACTTCCCTAGCTCAAATCTCGCAAGGGAATGAATCTAGGAGCAAAGGGGAGAGAGAGGGGTGAGTCAATGCTTGGAGAGTGTTTGTCTCGAGTTAGGTCAACAATAGGTGTATGGAGTCAGTGGGTTCACCGTGAAAAGTGAAGAGGGGAGACATTTATACTCCCCCAGTCCCGAGGCTGGTCGGTACCACCGACCACCCCTGGCCGGTACCACCGACCATTTCACAACGGTCGAAAGAAACCAGATCTGACCAAACAAGCAACCACCGTCCTCACGTCGGTACCACCGCGGGCGGTAGTGCCGAGGTTATGGCGGTACTACCGCCAGGCCAAATTGGCCGCGAACAGAGAGCATCTCACAAAGGGACTTGGTCCCCTCGGAAACTACCGCCCAAAGGTCGGTACCTCCGAGGTCGGTGGTACCGAGGTTATGGCGGTCCCACCGCCAGGCCATTTTCAACTCAACACAGAGAGCTTCGCAAAACCAAGATACTCCGACCTCGGTCGGTACCACCGCGGGCGGTACTACCGAGGTTATGGCGGTACTACCGCCAGGCCATTTTCAATCTACACAGGGAGCTCTGCAAACTTGGTTACCACCGGCCTTGGGTCGGTAGCACCGGGGGCGGTACTACCGAGGTAATGGCGGTACTACCGCCAGGCCAAATTAGCACGGACAGAGAGCCTTGCAAACTTTGGAAACAACTACCGGCCTGGGTCGGTACCACCGCGGCGGTAGTACCGAGGATATTTCGGTACCACCGCTAGGTCAAATACAACTCTACACAGAGAGGGTTGCAAACCAGGTTACTACCAACCTTGCGTCGGTACCACCGCGGGCGGCAGTACCGAGGTTATGGCGGTACTACCGCCAGGTCATTTTTGACCAACACAGAGAGGGTGTTTGAGCGCTGCGCAGAGAAGCCGTGGTCGGTACCACCGACCATATGAAATTACCCCTCTACGTGTTCGTGATTGTGGCGGTGTCTCTCAGCGAACTAAGGTTAGTCGATTTGAGCACTTTTCTCCACATCTAGCCAACTTACTTTGTGACCCTCTTCATAGTCCGGCTTACCTACAACTCAATTTTTAAAATTGAAATTTTAAACTACCACTTGAGCTAGGCATCTTTATTGTCCAAAAAATCCTACGTGCTTTGTTCACGAGATTTTCAATGTTTCAAATCTTTCAAAGGACTAACACCTGCATACATGCTATTATAAACTGGTTAGTCCCTAATTTGATTGTCATTAATTAGCCAAAACCCACATTGGGGGCGAATGCACTTTCAAACTCCCCCTTTTTGATAATTGATGACAACCAACTTAGGCTTACAATTAGGGATAGAAAGAATTGAAGCTTTTGAATTCCAAAATTTAGTTGAAACTCCCCCTTAGTGTATGCTTTGGATATGAATTTCAAACCTTGATTAGAAAGCAAGGTTGCATACACAAGAACAAGAGCTCCCCCTAAATTTTGCAATCCGTGGGGTGCCTAAGTGTGTGACAACATCAAATATATCAATTTGTGATGCATAAACGGTATGACATGGTGATTCACATAACAATGTAATAAGAAAAGCGAATAGCTATTGAAGAAAGAAAAGAACTCAAATCACATAGCCATATCGAAAACAACAATCACCATGACAAGAGCATCAATAATGAGGATGAACCAAACATGAATATAACATTAAGCATAAAAGTTTTACATCCTCAGCATATCACAAATAAAATGTAGCATACCACACTTAGTCTCAAAGATTGCCCTTTCTCACAGCTATTACAACAAGATAAGCCTAACACTCCCCCTTTGGCATCAAGTATCAAAGCGGGTAGGCCAAGATAAGCAAAGAATCAATAATAGCTGCAGGAAGATCCATCATGATAAGAGCCCCTGAAGAGAGAGGAATAGGCACTCTCACCAACGTCACCACCAGGGAAGGATGACGGAGCAGAAGAATCAGGTGGTGGTGTAGAGTCGCGAGGGCCACCACTCCCAGCTGGATCGGCGTCGGGGCCAACAAAGCCCATGTACGAGCCACCACCCCCACCTTGATATGACGTGGACCCGCCAGCAAAGGACGTGCCCATACCAAAGTCAGGGAAGAAGGGATGAGGCTGGTACTGAGGTGGTGGCGGAGGATAGAACTGATGGGGCGGATACAGCATGGAGCTGTAAAAACCCGCCTCACCACCACCTGAAAACTGGGGCTGCTGTTGGGCCTGCTGCTGGGGCTGCTGCTGAGGCTGCTGCTGAGGGAGACCACCATCATCATCATCATCATCGTCATCATCATCATCGTGCCGGGCCTGAGCATCGTACTCAGCAAACGGATCTGGATGGGGTCGGACCGGAGAGCGCGGAGGAAGACCGAGATGCTGACGCACCTCCTGCTGATGTCGCTCGTCGCGATCGGCCCGATAGCACATCCACTCAAAGATCTTGCCAAGGGCGGAGCGAATACCGCCACTCCTACGCCTCTCACGACGCGGAGGAGGAGCGGTAGCACAGGGAACATCTCCACCACCCGGCTGAGCCTCGCCAGGCGCTGCTGCATCTGCTGGGACCTCACCACCTTCATCAACTTTTTCTTTGTCCTTGGAAGGAGCCGAGGTGAACTTGCGAACACTGTACTCCTTCATGAAGCGATCATACTCGAAGGTGGCGCCAACCACATGCTCAATGATATGCATAAGGTATGGAGCATATGGCAGGGCCTTGTGAGGATCATTGTATACATCGGAGATCTTCTGCCAAAGAAAGTGAGAGATGCTAAACCGTCCATCTGGCAGAGCAAAGCAGACTAGGACCTTGGCAGCATCATCTCTCAAGTTATCTTGATCTCTAATTTTGGGATCCAGAGTCAGGCGCATGATGTTGTTGAGGACGTAGTAAGCGGGCTTCAGGCCAGGGACCTTGAAGGTCGCCACTGCACCATCCAAATAGACACCTAAGCTCTGCAACTGCTCTAAGTACATACCCCCTCCATACATCTCTGAAAGACGAGGGGCATCTCTGTCCACATGATCGAAGCCCAACAACCGAGCAAATGTGATGAAGGCACATCTGTAGTGGACCCCTTGGGTCATCCAATGCAGCACGCGAGCTTCCTGATCAATGAACAAAGTGGCCCAAAACTGACAGAGAATCTCCTGGTTGAAGCTGCGCTCTCCAGAGATCAGCCCCAAAACTCTCCACTCTTCTAGCCTCTGCACCAAGGCCTGAATGTCCTCAGAATCTTTGTCGGTCAGAGAAGAGAGAACCAGTCTCTTATGAGCAAAAAGAGGAGGATGTCCCTTAGCACAGATAGGGGTTCTCCTCACGCTGCCTCCTCATCAAGCTACCTCGCTTTCTATCGGAGTAATCCATGGCATTTCCAAGAAGAGCGAGAGGGACGGCGGACATGACAGCTTTGGCTTCAGGGTGCATGTCAAAAGCCCGGTTGATTAGCATCAACCCTGAAGTCCGAGGGGATGCCGGTCCAACTTGAGGATCGATGGAGCGACCCTCACGATCGAGACCAGCTGAAGGCACTCCTCCCACAATAACGCTGTGCAGGCGTCCAGCCGGACCAGCGACAGGGGGCGGAGAAGGCTGAGGAGGCGGAGGAGGCAAAGGAGCAGCATGCCCACTGCCACGGGCAGGACTGCTCCCGCTCCCCCTTGCGCTATCCACGCTGCGACGGCCCGTGTGGCCCGCGGACGAGCCTCCACGGACCTGACGAGAGCAGTCATCCATACTCCCAGACCGAACACGGCGCCCGGGATTGCGACGCGGCGGCGCCCCTTGCACATGACCACCTTGCTCCAAGGCGGCATACTCCTCATCATCATAACTAGGGGAACGAGCACGAGAGGGCCTCCGGCTCATCTAGACAAAGATAGCATAGACCAACATGAGACAAAGATGATGGAAAGATTACTTCAACGGATGTAGCAAATAAGACGATCGAAATCAGGAAGGAGAACGGCTCGCTGCGCGCGGGCGGTACTACCGACCCATGGGGGCGGTACTACCGACCGCACAGCAGCGTGCAGTTTCCTTCAATCCAATCTACCAAATCGCTATGAACTTGCTAACCATACATCCTAGAAGCATCTTCATACTAGATAGAACAATCCTACCAAAGGAATCGACCTCGAACAAAGTACATTGAGAGATCGGGCATGAACACCCTAGTACCTTGCTACTCGTGAAGAAGAGGTCGAAATCCAATGAAGGAGGAAACTTCAGGCTTCAAGAACACCACCACGACGATCTCCAACCTTCAAAGCACCTTTCCACCGAAGGGATTTGGATTTGGATGGAGGAGGAGGGAGATCGAGGAGGAGGAACGGAGCGGCGGCGCACGGGCTCGGGCGGCGGCTGAAGGAGGCAGGAGGCGGTGCGATCAAAATGGATTGACTAGGGTTAGAAAAGATTCACCGCGCCCCTTTTTATACTCGGGTCAAACCCGGTCGGTGGTACCGCCCATAGGGTCGGTACTACCGACGTCGGTACTACCGCCCTATGGCGGTACCACCGACAGCACAAAAACAGAGAGGATAGAGAGGGATTTCAAGAGAGCCTTGTGTGGTATACTACACATACTTCAAACATGTCCAGATTTCATATAACCAATACATAGCCATGGACATAAGTGAAGGATGCAAAATAGATTTTGAAATCACACACAATATTTTGTCAAACCATTTATCTAGGTCTCTAAGTGAAAACAAATATGTGCAAGACATCAAGCCACGTTACGAGAATCAATGATATTTAATTCACTCCTCAAAGCACAAAATCTTGACTCATCTAAAGGCTTTGTGAAGATATCGGCTAGTTGTTTTTCGGTGCTCACATGGCGTATTGTGATATCTCCTTTGGCTTCATGGTCTCTCAAGAAATGGTGTCGGATGTCTATGTGTTTTGTGCGAGAATGGTTTACGGGATTGTTTGCTAGTTTGATAGCACTCTCATTGTCACACAAAAGTGGAATTTTGGTTTCCTCACATCCGAAGTCCTTTAGTGTTTGCTTCATCCAAAGTAGTTGAGCACAGCAAGCGTCGGCCGCCACATACTCGGCTTCGGCGGTGGATAGGGCAACACTATTTTGTTTCTTAGAACTCCATGACACCAAAGACCTCCCAATAAATTGGCAAGTCCCGGTAGTGCTCTTTCGGTCTACCTTGCAACCGGCATAGTCCGAATCGGAATAGCCAAGTAGATCGAAAGTGGAGCCCTTGGGATACCACAAGCCAAGATTCGGAGTGTGCACTAAGTATCGAAAGATTCTCTTAACAGCCATAATATGACATTCTTTCAGATTAGCTTGAAACCTTGCACACATGCACACACTAAGCATAATATCGGGCCTAGATGCACAAAGGTAAAGTAATGAACCGATCATAGAGCGATATACCTTTTGGTCCACTGACTTACCATCCACATTTAGATCAAGATGTCCATTGGTAGGCATAGGGGTCTTGATGGGTTTGGCCTTGTCCATCTCAAACTTCTTTAGCATGTCTCTTGTATACTTGGTTTGACTGATGAACGTGGCATCCTTGAGTTGCTTGATTTGGAATCCAAGAAAGTACTTCAACTCACCCATCATGGACATCTTGAACCTTTTGGTCATGATCCTACTAAATTCCTCACAAAAGGCAACATTAGTACTACCAAATATTATGTCATCGACATATATTTGGCACACAAAGATACCATTATCAACTTTGTGAGTAAATAAAGTAGCATCGGCCCTTCCTATCTCAAAACCCTTTTTGAGTAGGAAGTCCTTAAGACAATCATACCAAGCTCTAGGGGCTTGTTTAAGCCCATAGAGCGTCTTATCGAGCTTGTAGACGTGGTTGGGAAACTTTGGGTCCTCAAAACCCGGTGGTTGCTCCACATAAACCAATTCGGAGAGAGGGCCATTGAGGAATGCACTTTTCACATCCATTTGGTATAGCTTGAAATCATGGTGAGTAGCAAAGGCAAGTAATATACGAATTGACTCGAGCCTAGCTACAGGTGCATAGGTTTCCCCAAAATCCAAACCTTCGATTTGAGTGAAACCTTGAGCCACCAACCGTGCTTTGTTCCTTGTCACCACGCCATGCTCGTCCTGCTTGTTGCGGAAGACCCATTTGGTTCCTATCACATTTTGCTTGGGCCTTTCCACCAAGGACCAGACTTCATTCCTGGTGAAGTTGTTCAGCTCTTCTTGCATAGCCATCACCCAGTCCGAATCGTCAAGTGCTTCTTCCACCCTAAGAGGTTCCAAAGAGGAGACAAACAAGTAATGTTCACAAAAAATTGCTAAACGAGAGCGTGTCATTACCCCACGCCATATGCTCCCTAATATGTTGTCAACGGGATGATCCCGTTGAACTGTATGATGAACTCTTGGATGTGGCACAAGTGATCTTCGTTGGATGGGTCCATCTTCATCATCTTCATCATATGCATTGATGTCCCCATCTTCTTGTCGGACTTCATGTTGAGCTTGTGTTTGATCATCAACTTGATGTATCACTTGAACATCACCCACACTTCCACCATTCGGAGTTGCGGAAGCTTCATCATGCGCATTTGGATGCACATGATGGATATGAGAATCTTGTGGAGTGTGTGATGGTTCATCTTCATCATCTTGTATTTCAACGGGCCTCACATCACCGGTTGCAAGCTTCTTGATAGCTTCGGATGGAGGCTCGTCATTACCTACAAGCTCATCATTGACTTGCTCCTTTTGAGAGCCGTCGGATTCATCAAAAGTCACGTCTACCGTTAACTCAATAGTGCCGATGGCATTATTGAATACCCGGTAGCCATGTTCGTTAGTACCATAACCAAGTAGAAAGCCTTCGTGTACCTTAGGTGCAAACTTTGAACTTTTGGCCCTCTTGTTAAGTATGAAACACTTGCAGCCAAAAACTCGAAAGTAATGCACCTTTGGTTTGTTACCGGTTAGAAGCTCATATGGCGTCTTCCCTCTTAGCTTGTGAAGGTAGAGGCGGTTGATTGCATGACACGCCGTGTTCATTGCCTCCGCCCAAAAGCCATGGGAAGTCTTGTACTCATCCAACATAGATCTTGCGACTTCAACAAGAGTTCTATTCTTCCTTTCCACAACCCCATTTTGTTGTGGGGTATATGGAACGGAGAACTCATGCTTGATCCCTTCTTCATCAAGATACTCTTCTATGTTGGTGTTCCTAAACTCGGTCCCGTTGTCGCTTCTCACTTTCTTGATCTTGATGTCGAACTCATTTTGTGCTCTTCTAGCAAACTTCTTGAAGATGCCTTGCGTTTTGCTTTTATCTGCTAAAAAGAACACCCAAGTGAAACGAGAATAGTCATCAACAATAACGAAATCGTATTTGTTACCGCCGATGCTTTGATAAGCAACGGGTCCGATGAGGTCCATATGCAATAGCTCCAATGGTCTTGTGGTCGACACAATGTTCTTGATTGGATGCTTTGCTCCAACTTGCTTTCCGGCTTGGCACGCACTGCAAATCCTATCTTTCTCAAAAGAAACATTGGTTAGTCCAAGGATGTGCCCTTCTCTTTGAAGTTGGGCCAAGTTCCTCATCCCAACATGAGCTAGTCGGCGATGCCAAAGCCAACCCATGCTAGATTTTGCCATTAGACATGTTGTAGGTTCTACCTTACTAGTTGAGAAGTCAACTAAGTAAAGTTTTCCCTTCAACATGCCTTTAAATGCAATAGAGGAATCCCTTCTTCTAGAGACGGTCACACCCTTATCCGTAAAGAGACAATCGTAACCCATTTCACAAAGTTGAGAAACGGATAACAAATTGTAACTCAACGAATGCACAAGTAATACATTAGATATGGAATTGTCAGTTGAGATAGCAATTTTACCCAAACCAAGCACTTCTCCTTTACCATTGTCACCAAACACAATGTTGTTGCATGAGTCGTTGCTTGGTTGAAAGGAGGAGAACATATCTTTTGCCCCGGTCATATGATTGGTGCATCCACTATCCAACACCCAACTTGACCCACCGGAGGCATATTCCTACAAAACAAGTTTATGTTCTAGATTTAGGTACCCAAACGAGATTGGGTCCTTGGGGGTTAGTCACATAAGCTTTTGGCACCCAAACATTTCTCATAATTTCCCTCTTCTTGAGGGCACCAACATACTTGACTACTATCTTACCATCCTTCCCCCAACAACACAAGTAATCACATGTATAGCTTCTTGATATGGGCTTTTGTTGCTTGGGGTCCTCCACTTGCTTCTCCTTGTTGATCTTACCATTAGCAAGTGGAGCCTTTGGATTGGCAACCTTGTTGGCCTTGTTCATTAGGTCAAAGAGAGGAACTCCTTTGTTAAAGTTAACAAAAGGTACCCCATTGACCATCTTTCTACCATTGGCCTTACCACCATACCTATTGTACCCAATTCCATCCTTGATAGATGGGTGTCTTGCGGTCTTGAGGATATCTTTTGGTTGTTGCACCTTACACTTGCAACCATTCCTCAAGATCATGTTCAACCTATTAATCTCCTTGTCTTTCTTCTCTATCTCAACAAGGTTAGTTGCACAAGCATTTATATCAAGTTTATAGCATCTTTTGCAACCATTACTAGTTGAGGCATTAGAGCCATCGGAATCCTTAGAAGAAGTTGAAGAGGTGCTATTCCAAAGAGTGTTGTAGCTTAGTTCAAGAGTTTGATATTTATTTTGAGAGCTTGTGAGGCTCTCTTGAACCATGCTAACCTCATTCTTTAGGCTTGCAATTGAGTCATTGCTCATGGAACACTCCTTAGCCAACTTCTTGTTGGAGTCATTGGCTAAAGATAGTTCCACGGTCAATTTCTCAACCTTCAACTTCTCCTCGGCAAGAGAGGCTTCCAATGCACGGTTCTTTTCTCTCTCTTGAGAGATCAAGTCCCCTTGCATTGCAAGACTCTCATTCTGACTCTCTAATTTAGTGAGCAATTTTATGATTTTAGCTCCACCTTTCTTTCCAAACTTTCTAATTATGCTAAGCTCAAATTCATCCAATTCATCATCACTATATTCATTGCTAGAATAAGTAGGAGAGTTAGGTGATACCTTCTCATTCTTAGCCATGAAGCAAGAATGAGTGAAGTCATCCTCGTTGTCGGAGAGGTTCTCGAACAAGCGTGATGAAGTTGTTGAAGTAGCTATGTTGGAGAAGAGGCTTGGAGAAGAGGTCTTGTGTATGGCAATGTTGGTCGCTCCCTTCTCCTTCTCCTTGCTCTTGCTCTTCTCTTCATCACTTGAGTCATCTTCCGAGAACCACTCCTCACCAAGATGAGCTTCACCACCTCTTCTTCTTCTATGCTTCTTGTCATCACTCTTGCTATACTTGTTCTTGTTCTTCTTTTGTGGACAATCGACAATGAAATGATCATCCGCTCCACACTCATAGCAATTCCTCTTCTTTGACTTCTTGAAGTAACCATCTTTGCCCTTTTTGTGCATCTTCTTTCTTATGAATCTTCTAAAGTTCTTCACAATAAGGGCCAACTCATCATCGGAGTCTTCACTTCCTTCGCTTGAAGAGTCATCTCGGGCCTTGCTTCCTTCTTCTTGATTAGCCTTGAGTGCTACCACCTTCTTGTGACTTGCCTCTTGATCTTCTATATCTTCATCATCCAAGACTTCATGATGCTTTATCTTGGCAAGCATCTCATGAGGTCCCATGCTCTCATAGTTAGGTCTCTCCATGATGATTGATGCAAGGTTCTTGTTCCTCTTCCTATATGCTCTTAATAGCTTTCTTCCAGCTGAGTAGTCATCCCACTTTGTGTCTCCGAGTGCTCTAATCTGATTGACCAACGTCATGAATCTGTCAAACATTTGTTGAGTGGTCTCACTTTTCTTGATTGCAAAGTTCTCAATCTTTCCATGAAGAAGCTCTATATTGCACTTCCTCACACTCGCATCACCCTCATATGATATCCTGAGGGTATCCCAAATCTTCTTGGCATTCTCCATTCCATGTACCTTGTTGCTTTCTTCAGGCTTTAGGCATGATAGAATCAATGATGCGGCTTGAACATTTTGTTGAAACTCAAACACATCATTGTCGGTGAACTCTTGACCTTCAACATGACTTGGTCCATTGTCAACAATCTCCCAAACTCTTGCGGCAAGAAGGTGTAGCTTCATATTGTGTGCCCAATCATTGTAGTTGATTCCATCAAAGGCAGGTGGCTTGCCTGGATTGACGTTAGGCAGTTGAATGACTTTGCCCATTTGGCTATAGTCATATGCCACTCTTGTGAACTCGGTGTCTCTCTTGCCTTTCTCTCCATCCTCCTCCTTGTCATCCTTGGGCGGCTGATTTCCACTGCTTCCAGATGCTTCGACTTTGCTTTCCAAAGCTCGCCTCAAACTCTCCATCTCATCTTTCATCCTCTTCATCTCATCTTCATGCTTCTTTGCTTGATCTTGAATTACCTGAGCAGTAACCTGCTTGACAATCTCATCAAGCTGTTCTTGACTTATGGTAGACATGATTCTCCCTTACGCGGTGAAGCGCTAACACAAGGGTTAGGCTCTGATACCAATTGAAAGGACCGAATCAGCCTAGAGGGGGGGTGAATAGGTGATTTTTGACTATCTGAAACTTCACAAACTTGGTTGCTCCCCTTGATGTAGATCGAGCCTTCCCAACCTAAGAAAGAGATAGGGATAGGAAGAACACGAAGAACACAATAACAAGTGAAGTAGAGAAAATAGGGACAACAACAACAAGCACATGGGACACACGATTTATCCCGAGGTTCGGCCAATCCACTAAAGAGTGCCTATTTCCTCGTTGTTGAGGTGACCACAAAGGTCGGAGTCTATTTCACCTCCTCGCCTCACTCAAGCAACCACAAAGGCTACGAGAGTATCTCTACTAGAAATCTCAGGGTAATACAAACGCTTCGGGGAGCCCTCATAAGTAAATCAATACGGGCTACCACGAAGAACACCTAACCGGCTAGAGCTCAAAGAGCTCAAGAGTAAAAGACACAAAGCAAGCCGGCAAGACGGAAACCAAGTGCTCAAGTCGAAGATTGATGCTTCCCACTCTCGAATCTCACTTCCCTAGCTCAAATCTCGCAAGGGAATGAATCTAGGAGCAAAGGGGGAGAGAGAGGGGTGAGTCAATGCTTGGAGAGTGTTTGTCTCAAGTTAGGTCAGCAATAAGTGTATGGAGTCAGTGGGTTCACCGTGAAAAGTGAAGAGGGAGGCATTTATACTCCCTCAGTCCCGAAGCTGGTCGGTACCACCGACCACCCCTGGCCGGTACCACCGACCATTTCACAACGGTCGAAAGAAACCAGATCTGACCAAACAAGCAACCACCGTCCTCACGTCGGTACCACCGCGGGCGGTAGTACCGAGGTTATGGCGGTACTACCGCCAGGCCAAATTGGCCGCGAACAGAGAGCATCTCACAAAGGGACTTGGTCCCTCGGAAACTACCGCCCAAAGGTCGGTACCTCCGAGGTCGGTGGTACCGAGGTTATGGCGGTACCACCGCCAGGCCATTTTCAACTCAACACAGAGAGCTTCGCGAAACCAAGATACTACCGACCTCGGTCGGTACCACCGCGGGCGGTACTACCGAGGTTATGGCGGTACTACCGCCAGGCCATTTTCAATTCTACACTGCAAACTTGGTTACCACCGGCCTTGGGTCGGTAGCACCGGGGGCGGTACTACCGAGGTAATGGCGGTACTACCGCCAGGCCAAAATTAGCGCGGACAGAGAGCCTTGCAAACTTGGAAACTACAGGCCATGGGTCAGTACCACCGCGGGCGGTAGTACCGAGGATATGGCGGTACCACCGCTAGGTCAAATACAACTCTACACAGAGAGGGTTGCAAAACCAGGTTACTACCGACCTTGCGTCGGTACCACCGCGGGTGGTAGTACCGAGGTTATGGCGGTACTACCGCCAGGTCATTTTGGACCAACACAGAGAGGGTGTTTGAGCGCTGCGCAGAGAAGCCATGGTCGGTACCACCGACCACCCATGGTCGGTACCACCGACCATATGAAATTACCCTCTACGTGTTCGTGATTGTGCGGTGTCTCTCAAGCGAACTAAGGTTAGTCGATTTGAGCACTTTTCTCCACATCTAGCCAACTTACTTTGTGACCCTCTTCATAGTTCGGCTTACCTACAACTCAAGTTTAAAATTGAAATTTTAAACTACCACTTGAGCTAGGCATCTTTATTGTCCAAAAATATCCTACGTGCTTTGTTCACGAGATTTCAACGTTTCAAATATTTCAAAGGACTAACACCTGCATACATGCTTTTATAAACTGGTTAGTCCCTAATTTGATTGTCATTAATTAGCCAAAACCCACATTGGGGGCGAATGCACTTTCAAAACAACATATGCATATATATCCAATTCAATCAACTTATATGCACCCAAATGAATATGATCTACTAGAGATATACCTTGCTAGATCATGATCTTCCAATAGCAAGCATCTTCATCTATCATTTGCAAGCCTTCAAATAATTCCAATAGAATCACCACAACTAGAATATGACACTTGTATGTTGTAGCACTTGGACTTCACTCTTTTGTCTTGGCATTGGGATGGGAATAGCACTAAGCTTCATTACTTGACTCAATCACATGATGAACAATATGAAATTAATTAAATCAAGTATCCAATGCCATGGTACCTACACTCATTCATCCACTAGTTGATGGTACCCAAACTAGTTTGGATCCTCTCAAGTTAGGTGCAACATACTTAGGCAATGCCTTAGTATGAATAGCGGGATGTGTTGCAATAGCAACCAATGAGGTACCATTGTCATCCTTTCTAAGCACAATATTATCATCAATTGAAATAGGCTTAGAAGTTTTACCTAGGGGACATGAATTAGCCATGTGTCCCCTTTCCCGGCATGAGTAGCAAACTCTCTTTGATTGAGCCTTTTCTTCCTTGCTCATGTGTTGCTCCTCATTGCCTTGCCTCTTCTCTTTTGCTTGAATCTTCTTCTCAAGCTTGGTAGGACACTCCGAGGCAAAGTGTCCCATATCTTGACATTTGTAGCACTTGATGTGAGCCAAATCTTTCTTCTTTTCGTCATGAATATGAGTTGGATGCCTTGTTCTTCCACCCCTTCTTGTTTTCTTCTTCATCATCAAGTCACCACCATCATGGTTGATCTTGTTTTGATCTTGGGGCATCTCTTTTTGCTCAACTTGTGGCTTTGGTTGAGGCTCATCTTGTTGCTTCACCAATTGCTTGGTTGGGCACATAGAGGTGAGATGTCATCTAGTGCGGCACTTGAAGCATTTGACATGCTTTATTCTCTCTTCTTCCTTCTTCAACTTGAGCTTTTCTCCATTGGGGCAAGCATTTGCAAGATGTCCCATCTCATGGCATTTGAAGCACATGAAATGAGCTAGCTTCTTTTATTCTTGCTTCTTCATCTTCTTCAATCTTTTTCTCCCCCCCCCCCTTGGACATGCTCTTGTTGAAACCAATGCCACTCTTGTCACCGTAGCTCTTTTGATTCTTCAACATGTGCTCAAAGGTGACTTTGGAGTTGTAGCACCTCTCTATCTTGTTGCTCAAATTTTTCACTTCATTTTTGAGCTCATTGTTCTCCTTCAAAAGGTTAGTCTCACAAAACATAGAAGTAGAACAAGCATCTATATGTGAAGAACATGGCATAGATAGTAAATCATCACAAGAGGTGGATACATTCTTCTTGCCTACATCACATGGGTTAGAAACATTTTGCAATTGATCATTTGATCCATGTAATGAGCTCTCATTGTTTTTAAGTTCTTTTGAAAAAGCTTTAATGAGAGAGCCATATTTTTCAACTAATTCATCATGTGAAGCTCTAAGAACATCAAGTAAGTGCTTATGTTCTTCACATGAGTTCTTTAGAAATGAGTTTTCATTTGCTAATTTCATTGTTTTATTTTTCTCATTTTCTAAAGACATGGTCATGCTAGCAAGTCTACTAACAAGCTCATCATATGAATCAACGTGATCAACCACATTAGCATTAGATACCTTGGTGTCACCTTGTGACATGAAGCAATGTGGTATAGATGGAGAGCTTGTAGAGACATCACTCTCATAGCCATCATCATCATCAAGTGAGCATGGAGTAGCATCATTAATTGCATCACTTGAGCTTGGCCCATCATCAACAATCTTGTCAAGTGAACTTGTGGATTGATCATCATCATCATCACTTGACCATGAGGTGGAGCAATCTTCCACAATCACCAAGTTGTGGTCATGCTCATCATCCTCATGTGCCTCCTCCTTGGGCTCATCAACATCATCATCGGAGATCGCCCCATATTTCTCATTTAGATAAATCCAAATCTCATGGGCGGACTTCAAGTCCATGATCTCACCAAATATGTTATCCTCCATAGATTGATAGAAAATGTTAGTAGCTTGGCAATCGAGATGTAGGCATTTCTTTTGCGCTTGAGTTGCGTTCTTTCTATCCAACACAAGAGAAAGGCCCACATCTACGATCCACCACATTTGAGTACTAATAAACTTTAAATTGCATATCATCCAATTTTTCCACCGTGCAAAGTGTGTGCCATCAAAAATGTGTGGACACTCAACATCTAGCCCATAAGTCGCCATCCTCTCGGGTCGGTGAAGACCACAAATGAGAGACCTTTGCTCTGATACCAATTGAAGGGTCGAGATGGCGAACTAGAGGGGGGTGAATAGTCCTTTCTAAAAATTAATTGTACCGGCTAACCGAAACTAATGCGGAATTAAAACTATCGGTCTAGCCAAGACTACACCCCTCTACTTATACTCTATGACACCTTACAAAACATCCTAAACAAAGCAAATAAGGTGTCGGGCTAGCTAAAGCTCACCTAAACAATCTAGCTTGCAAGGTCACACAACCCTATACAACTAGTACTTCAAGCACCGAGGAGCTCCTACACAATCTAGTAAGCAAAAGCACAAAGCTCCTAAGCTCACTAGCAATGCTCAATAACAAGGCTACACAAGAAAAATTAGAGAGCTCAACTTAGCTACACAAACTAAGCAATGTGACTAGCAAGACTACAAGTCAACTAGTCACTCATGGGATCAACTTCTATGCTACACAAGCAAAGAATGTAACTAGCAAGCTACACAAGCTAACTAGAGGAGCAAGAGCAAACTACACTAGCAAAAAAATATGAACAAGTAAATACAAGCTAGTGAATAGAGATAGCAAACCACCGAGAAGATGTAGACAAAGTTGACACGGTGATTTTATCTCGAGGTTCACTTGGTTGCCACCAAGCTAGTCCCCGTTGTGTCGACCACACACCTTAGTAGTTTGGCGGCTAATAGGCACCACACCTAGCTCGACACTCAAGCTTCGCAAGAACTCACCCACAAGTGAGGGTAACTCAATGACACGCTCTACTAGAGTTGCTCTTCGCGATCCCCGCGGGGCGAGCACAACACCCCTCACAAAGCTTCTCTGGAGCCACGCACAATCTTCACGCGGGCTTCATGACGGAGACTTGATCACCAAGCTGTCTAGGAGGTGGCAACCTCCAATAGTAACAAGCACCACCGGCTTGCAACATGAACACATAGTGCCAACTCTTGCAATCTCTCATGCACCGCACTAGAATCGCTCACTCGCTATCGATTCGCACACTAGAAAGCACAAGCGAGTTAGAGGGCTCCCAAGCACACCCAAGCATGGACACCAAGTCCCTAGGGTGCTCAGTAGCTAGCCCACGGCTAGCCTCAACCACTATATATAGAGTAGGGGAAAACAACTAGCTGTTGCCCACTTTTTCCCGAGCTCCACGAAGGCCACCGGTACTACCGGTCAGCAGACCGGTACTACCGGTCGGGTCCCCAACTTTCCACGAAGCGAGCAGGTGAGAAACCAGGTGGTACTTCCGTTCCTTGACCGGTACTACCACTCGCAGGGCCGGTACTACCGGTCGACCACTAGTACTTCCGGTCAACCCCTTATGCACCCGTTGGAAGAAACTACGCACGAAACAGGATTTCCGGAGCCCCGATCGGTACTACCGGCCCTCGGACCGGTACTACCGACCCCCGGACCGGTACTACCGCCCCTGGGACCGGTACTACCGCCCCTGGACCGGTACTACCGCCCGTCCCCCGGTAGTCCCGCTACCAGCCGGAGCTCCACGCTAAAACGGTCATAACTCTTAGCTCTGAACTCTGATTTTGATGATCTTGGACATTTTGGAAAGCTTATTCAGAGGGCTACACAATCCACATGAATACACAATCCAAAACACAAAGGATTAGAACAGATTTCCAATCCAAGATCAAACGCTTCTCTTTTTCAACCAAGGTTTTCTCCAAAACTTCTCCGAGTTGATCCAATTCAACTCCAACACCTTCTCCTTTCAAATGTGCCAACACCACCAAGTGTACACCATCATGTGCATGTGTGTTAGCATTTTCATAATCATTTTTCAAAGGATTAGCACTTGCACTCACCACGCCACTCGATCCTAGTAACAATGAAATGTTAGATCGCTCAAGTGGCACTAGATGACCGATATGCAAACAAGTTTGCTCTTCTTGATAGTACGGCCATCTATCCTAAACCCGGTCATAATCTTCTCTACACACCTATGATCGGTGAAATGAAATGCTCAACAAATATACCTTTGCCTTGCGCATTTCATTTCATCTCCTTCGTTGTTGATGCAACACATGCACCAACCTAGATCAAATGATATGATCCACTTCATATCATCGCATGGCCTCCATGGTCCATCGATCTTGACCTCACTTGCTCTTCACCATTGCTTTGGTCCTTCAGCGCCAAGTCTTTGCTCAAGCCTCCCGACACTCGGTACCAACGGCTTCAAAGCTTCCAACTTGCCCTTCACCTTCGCAATCGGTCCATCAAGCCAAGCCTTGCCTTGATCTTCACCATCTTAGCCATATGACCACATGTCATGTCACATATGCAATAAGCTCCTTCATCTCATGTGTGAGCCTTTGCAACATCCTCCATGCCATTTTACCTTTATGGCATAAGTTGCTCACACATGATCACCTGTGGACTAATCACCTGTGTAATTCACTTCAAACACATATTAATCCACCTAAGTTATCACTCAATTACCAAAACCAAACTAGGACCTTTCAACTGATAACCGCCGTCTTTGAGGGATCGCCGGTTTCCAGGTCGATAGTTATTGTAGAAACTTCTGCTGAGGGTTCGATAGTATCCGCCTTCTTGGTTGGGATTTCTGAATCTCCAGGTTTGGCGTTATGTACCATTTGCGCGAGTTCCTGTACTTCTAGGGCAAGTTGAGCTTTTTCGGCTATGTAAACAGCTTCTGTGTCACAGTCGAAGGACCGCTTTAAGTCGCCTTTGAAAGTTAGAATGCCCTTAGGCCCTGGCATCTTCAGCAGAAGGTATGGATAATGTGGCTCAGCTTGGGCATTCGGTAAATACCGAACCGATCGGTTCGGTTCCTCGGTACCTCAGTAAATTCGGTTCCTAAGAAATTGGTACCGATCGGTTCCTAAAAAAATTCGGTACCGGTTCGGTTCGGTATCGGTAAATTCGGTTCGGTTCCGGTATTTACCGAACTAATCATATATAAGATATAATGGCATGTTCAATAACTAATTTTAACATGATTTCGTAGATAATAATAGTGCAAAATACATATACATGTAAAAGTCCACAAGACTATAAGTGTGAGTGCCAAAAATACATAATATAATAGTCTACAATAGTACAATAAATAATATAACAACACTCAAACTTATCACATTTCAGCTAAATTCAGTAATTCGGTTCGGTTCGGTATTTACCTCGGTAAATTCGGTTCCTGAGAAATAGGAACCGAACAGGAACCGATTTTTTCGGGTTCGGTATTTTTGGGTTCGGTTCTTGGTATTTTTGGTTCGGTTCTCGGTTTTCGTTATTTTGTGCCCAGGATGAAATGTGGCACTGCCATAAACTTGGCGATTGTTGGTCGTCCAAATATGGCGTGGTATGATGACTCGAAGTCTGCTACTTCGAAGCTGATGTACTCTGTTCGATAGTTGATCTGAGTTCCGAAAGTGACGGGCAGTATTATCCTCCCGAGTGGTATAGCCGCCTTTCCGGGTACTATACCGTAAAAGGAGGCGCTTGACGGTGTAAGTTGAGTTGCTAGGTCTAAATTCATCTTGCGTAGGTGAAAGGATCAAGATGCCCAAGAGGGGGGTGAATTGGGCTTTTCTAAAACTTTAGCAAGAATTAAAACCTATTAAGCCCAATTAACCCCCTTGTGCCTAGAGGTGTGTTTCTCTCTATTCTACCGCACAAAAGACCAAGTCTATGCCACTCCTACTCTAGCAAAGCAATTCAATAGTGAATGAACAACAAGAATAATGCAGAATTGAATTGCTTGAAAGTAAATGCGTAAGTATAGGAGTAGAGATGACAAGACGATCTTTTGCCGAGGTATCGAGGTGTCGGCACACCCCCTAGTCCTCATTGGAGCACCCGCGCAAGGGTATCGCTCCCCCTTGATCCGCGCAAGGATCAAGTGCTCACTACGAGCTGATTCTTCGCCACTCCGGCCCGGTGAATCGCTCGCTACCGGTCACAACTTGGCTTGAGTCATCCACAATGCCTCCGGATGATCACCAAGCTCTCCGATCGCCACCAAGCCGTCTAGGTGATGCCGATCACCAAGAGTAACAAGATAGAACTCTCACTTGACCAAGACAAGGCCAAAGAGATGGATGGATGCACACTTGCTACTCAATTCTCACTAGGAGGTGTCTAATTCTCTCAATTAGCAAATCTCTCAACCTTACTAGGGCTCTTGCACTTTCTCACACTCACAATGTGTCTCTCAGCAGATGGAAGTGTCAAGAACACTCTAATGGATGAGGAGGAGGAGTATAAATACTCCCCCAACCGGCCATCCAAAAGAGCACCAAACAGGGCTCACTGTGGGGGCATCGGACGCTCCGATGCTAGGCATCGGACGCGCCGATGACCTCGACCAACGGTCGACTGTACCCTCTTGTCAGACCTGATAAAGGAGCATCGGACGCTGGGCAGCGTCCGATGCCACCACATCGGACGCGTCCGATGTGGATTTACCCTCTCTGGAACCTCTCTACATGGACATCGGACGCTGGCCCTCAGCGTCCGATGCTAGCGTCTGATGCAACCTCAAGTTCACGTGCACGTGAACAGTGCACGGGCGCGTCCGATGTGAACACATCGGCGCGTCCGATGCCATGCACCAGACAAACCCTAGTCTGAGTGAGCATCGGACCAGGCCAGCGTCTGATGCCCGTTACAAGGGCAAAACCAACTCGGATCGCGACGCGGCCTTAACGACTTTTGATCCTCTCGACATAAGGCATCTCTCTGAGCTACCTAGGGCTATGAAATAACAAGTGTGCACCACACCTACCTCAATAGACTCATCTAGTTCAAGCTACTGATTCACGCTCCCCTTTATAGTACGGCCAAAGGAAAAACAAAGACCTAAGACTACCAAAGTGTCCTCCAACACCATATGACACTTAGCCTAGTCTACCACCGTATTCGTCGTCCGTCCTTTGAAAACCGAAACGATATCCATCGCCAGGGGACATGAACTCCATATGCCCGTATTGTCGCCATTACCGTGACCTAACTCAATCCTGTTTCTGCAAAACACACGTTAGTCACAGTAATCTTGTGTTTCATCCAATCACCAAAACCCACTAGGTGTCAAGATGCATTCAATCTCCCTCTTTTTGGTGATTGATGACAACACGAGATCGAGTATAGATAGAAGAGGTTTTTAAATCATGACATGTATGAACTTGCAATGAATAAGAGAAAGTGATTAGAGGCAAGCTCATACATATCATGCCATCATCCTGCACTTAACAAGTTAGAGTGAATAGCAAGTGCAAGAGTAAAGAACTCGAATACATAACAAGTGAGAATTAAGCGCAAGTAATCGAGCGAAACGAAATGACATGCCATATAATATATCATAGTGAGCACAGTCATGTCATGAGATCCATAGCACAAGTATATAGCATAGAAATGCACAAAAGATGCGATAAGTAAAAGAGCGTATGTGAAACAAAACACATCATAAGAAGCAAATCTCTCTCACATCGCTCCCCCTATCACTATACTCATCCACTCTCCCCCTTTGGCATCAAGCGCCAAACTAAGCGTCGGAGGGCGGAGGTGGTGCAGACGAGTCAGGTGCTGTCTCCGGAGTGCGCTGAGTAAACTCAAACTGCTGTAGAAACTCCTCGGAGTCAGAAGAAGAGACGCCGGTAGCCTGCGGGCCCTCTGGAGCCGGAAGCTGTGGTGAAATGGTCTGGGTCGGCTCTGGCACTGACTGCACGGTCTGCTCGGGCTACTCTGACTCAGTCACAGTCTCTGTCACAGTCACAGTCTGTGTAGTTGTAGCTGCCTGAGCCTCGGAGTGCGGAAGCTCTGGAATCGAAGATAGCTTAGGCTGCGCTGTAGTAGTGGTCTCAGACTGGACGGGCTCTGCCTGCTCAGAAGACGCCACGGAGCTCGGTAGAGTCTCAGTGGTGGAAGTCATAGGAGCCGTCGACGTCCGCACTGGGTCCTGAAGATCAGGCGTGGGAAACCCAGTAAGCTCACTGAAGGTAGCCGACAGATCCCTAGTCACCGAGGTAGTCGTCACATACAGGGACTCTGTCGGGCGGGGAGTGAAGCCGGTGCGCAGAGGACTGAAGACTGGTGCTCCTCCAGGCGGAGTGGTGAAAGCAGTGAACTGGGAGGAGCTCTTGCCAAACGACTGTTGCTGCGGAAACGGTGGCGGCTGGCCAAACTGCTGTTGCGGAGGAACCGGTGGCTGCCAGTGGATCTGGTGCTGGGGAGGGGGCTGCTGCCACTGCCACTGAGGCGGTCCACTCATGATACGCTCCATGAAGCTCAGTGTCTACTACTGCAACTCCAGCATCTGCCGCTGGAGTGCATCGGACCGCTCCTGTGCCTGCTGCTGGGCAAGGGCCTGGGCCTAAGCGAGTCACTGCTGCTCTTGTGTGAGCCTCTGGACATCATGCATCACTGTCCGCTGCTGCTCCTCCATCCGAGAGAGTATCGCGAGGAGCGCTGGATCGGAGGAAGCAGTACCAGACGTCCCGGCCTGAGAGTCGTGGGCTCGAGGCTGGTAGTGGGGCGGGAGCTGGTAGTCCTCGTCTGAGCTGTCGGTGGGGTCCTCTGCGACGTACGTGTCACCACCGTCTAACTCTGCTAGCTCCTGCTCGGCGAGGGCCCAGACTGTCTCGTCCTGCTGCTGAGCTGACTCGGGGACCTCTGGCCGCTGTCGTGAGCTGGATGGTGCCTGCTGCGCCTGCTGCCTGCGGTCCCGACCGTGTCCCAACAACTGACTCATGTTATATGCAGGGAACACGGTCGCTGAGCCGGTAAGTGACTGCCCTGGGTCAGATCCTGTCGTGACAGCTACCTTCCAAAGGATGTACGAGATCCAGTGTGCGTACGGTAGCTGCCTGTGGGCCTTGATGCCCTCTGCCACAGTGTCCTCCATCTCGCAGATAATAACATCCATAATATCGAACTCCCTCTGCTGAATCAGGTGTGCAAGAAGCCACAGCTGGAGTCTGGAGATGGCCTCTCTGAAACCAACACGGGACAGCAGGGTGCGCCGTAGCACCTCGTGGAGGATTCGAGCCGCAGGAGTGAGATCCTTCGGCGCATGGCTCGAACCCTCCCCGAAGGGCTCACGGAAGCAGGGGTGCACCAGGTCTGTCAGGGGCTGCTCACCGTCGTGAGGGCGCCTCGGTGGCTTTGTCTGGCCGTAGCAGAGGTCGTGGATCCGGGTCGTAGAGTGACGCAGGCCGAACCAGTCCCGGATCTCGGACACAGAAAGCCTGTAGTGCTCCCCTCTGAACGCGAACTCAATAGTCTGACGGTTAGGGTGCACCCACAGCGAGGCATAGAACTGAAACACCCAGTCCTCTAGATAGGAGCCAGACCGCCCCAACAGGTCTGCGAAGCCTGGTAAGTAGGTGAGGCTGGGGTGGAGCTGCTCTGAAGCTGTCACTAGGGCCTCCAGGGAGCAAACTCGCTGAGAACGCAGGCTGATCCCGGCATTCCTGTAGCCATGGTAGAAATCCTCCTGGAGCACTGTGAAGAAGTCAGCCCCTGCCTGCTCCTGCCGCTCTCGCGGGAACCACTGCTCGACTGGGACGAGTCGGAGTGTCTGTATCTGTGAGCACGTCGCGGCCCGGAGGTCCAGTCGCGGTATCGGCGGGGGCGCACGCCTCGACGGAGCACGTGCTCCCGCAGAGGGACGTCGGGCCGGGGTGGCACCTCTGTCCTGCGACGGGACAACCGACGCCTGGGAACCTCCTCTGGAACTGCCTCCTTGGCCTCTGCCTTTGCCTCAGCTGCCTCCGCTGGCTCGGCCTCTGCCTGGCCCTGCTGCGAGCTCTGGGGCTCGACACCTGGTGAGGTGAACGTGGTCCGGCGACCGGCAGCCATAAGAATGCCAGTCGGCGAGCCATGCCGACGCTCGACCTCCTCTATCGCTCTGCGCTGGTCTGGGGACAACTGATCCTGAATCCTGAGTCCGCCAGCACTGCCACCCTGCTCTGCACGCTCTGCGGCGTCTGCCACTACTCTGGCCTGATCGGCCTCCCTCTGCTCCCTGGAGCGCTTCCTGTGCGTGATCAACTTCCCCTTCCTAGGCCTCTGACCGGAAGGGGGGACGGGGAGGAGAGTCACCCGGAGCACCACCGACGTTCTTGTAGCGCATAGCTGACAAGAACGAGACTCACTGGCACTGAAAGAAGCTCTGAACTGCCGGTGAAAAACCCACTAACATTGAAAACCCCTGGCAAACTACTGACAATGAAAAACCGCTGACCAACGGACAATAGCTCCCCCTGACACGTACACCCAACTGCACTGTCACTCGAGAGGCTTGGCCTCAATCCTTACCAGCGGGCTTGGCCCCGGGTTCTCTGTCACTGCCCAACTGTCAAACTGGCCACTGACTCGATGCAAGAATAGACGAGATATATATAAGAACATATATTCTAGAGACGAGAAATCCTAGCAGAAGCAAAGCATAGTGGATAAGAGGGGAATATGGCTTTGCTACCTGATGATCCGACGAAACAAACTCAAGAGGAGGGAAGTACTGACGTTCCGGTACCCACAAGTCGCACAGAGGGGTCTGCAAAAGGAATGGAGCGAAACGGGGTTCAAAACAAGGTGGAACAGTTGTTGGAGCATTTCGTCGAACACCTTGTGAGCATGGTGAATGGAATGGGGGGATGCTCACTGATGGTGCTGAAGATCGGGGAAGAGGTCGTCGGAGATTGGAATGAGCTTGGGGACGCATGTGCGGGCGCCGGCGAGGGGGTGGGTGGGGTCGAAGCTCTGGCGAGGGGGAACACAGCGCCGGCGAGCGCGAGGTGAGGCGCGGGCTGGCTGGCGCCTGTGGCAGCGGGTGGGAGCGCGGCGAGCGGCGGCGGAGCAAAGGCTCGGCGACGAGGGCACGGAGCGGGGCGCGGCCGGCGGAGCTAGGGTTAGGAGCTTGGGGGCGAATCGGCGGCGGCGCGGGCTCGAGCGAGGGAGCGGTGAAGACGAAAGGATATGACGTGTGGGGCCGACCAGTCAATAGAAGAACCTACTGCGCCGCTTAAAAGAGCATCGGACGCGCCATTGTGATCACAACGGACGCTCCGATGCCCGTCAAGAGAGCTCCAGAAACGTTCATTTTGCATCGGACGCGTCCTATGCCACGGCATCGGATGCTGGGCAGCGTTCGTTGCGACAATGGAAGCTCCGATGAATACGCATCGGACGCGACGCCAACACTGTTCCAGCCAGGGCTGTGTATAGTGGGGGCATCGGACGCTGGGGCCAGCGTCCGATGCAGCAATTTGGACCGTTTCGAAGATTTCCGTTGTGGCTCCCTCTCCCAACCAAGTTCCAATGCACGGAGGGGTCTTGATAGGCTTGCAATCATCCATGTTGAAGCGCTTGAGGAGGTCTTTTGTATACTTCTCTTGAGATATGAAAGTCCCCTCCTTCAATTGCTTGACTTGGAAGCCTAGGAATAATGTGAGCTCGCCAATCATGGACATTTCGAACTCCTTCGACATCAAGTCACCAAATTCCTTGCAATAGGCTTCATTTGTTGATCCGAAGATGATATTATCAACGTAGACTTGACAAATGAAGATCTCTCCATCAAGCTTCTTGGTAAATAGTGTGGTGTCAACCTTCCCAATGGTAGCCCATATAGCGCCTTGGACAACCTATAAACATGATTAGGATATCTAGGGTCTTCAAACCCGGTAGGTTGATCAACATAGACTAGTTCATTTATGAAGCCATTTAAAAATGCACTTTTCACATCCATTTGATATAATTTAATGTCATGATGTGATGCATATGCAAGGAGGATACAGATGGCTTCGAGTCTTGCAACCGGTGCAAAGGTCTCTCCAAAATCCAAACCTTCAACTTGAGAGAACCCGTTTGCCACTAGCCTTGCCTTGTTTCTGACAACCTTGCCTTGATCATCTTGCTTGTTTCTAAACACCCATTTTGTTCCAATGACTCTTGCGCCTTTGGGACGCTCTTCAAGTGTCCAAACTTGGTTGCGGGTGAAGTTGTTTAATTCTTCATGCATAGCATTCACCCAATCCGGATCACCTAGAGCTTCATCTACAATGGTAGGCTCAACAAGAGACACAAAGAAGTGATGTTCAATAAATAAAGCAAGTTTTTTAGATCGAGTCATTACACCCCTTGTTGGACTCCCTATGATGAGATCTTGAGGATGAGCTTGTAGTAGAGGAGTAGTTCTTTGATCAACCACTTGAGGGGCCGCTTGAGGAGCATCAACATCTTGAGCTTGTACCACCATTTGTTCATGGGAGACATGAGTATCTTCAAATGGCTCTCTCCCATTTTTGTCATCATCTTGTGGTACATTGGATGAGGATGGCTTGCCAATGACTTGCACATCATCATCATCATCATCTTTAGGCTTGATGGCTCCAACCGACATGTTCTTCATTGCTTCCCTCAATGGTTCATCACCTACATCATCAAGATTTTCATGCTTTCCTTGAGAGCCATTAGATTCATCGAATTCCACATCATATGTTTCTTCTACCATCCCGGTGGCTTGGTTGAATACTCGATATGCTTTGGACTTCAATGAGTAACCAACAAGAAAACCAATATCACATCGGCGTTGGAACTTCCCTAGGTGTTGGCGCTTCTTGTTGATGTAGCATTTGCACCCAAACACTCTAAAGAAAGATATATCCGGCTTCTTGTTGTTGAGTAGCTCATAGGGGGTCTTGCCAAGGAGACGATGGGGGAACAACCGATTTGATGCATAGCAAGCGATGTTGATTGCTTCCGCCCAAAATCTTTCCGGTGTAGTGTACTCATCTAGCATTGTCCTTGCTAGGGTGATTAGTGTTCGGTTCTTCCTCTCAACTACCCCATTTTGTTGTGGTGTATAGGTTGCGGAGTCTTCATGCTTGATCCCAACTTCATCACAATACTCTTCAATGTGGGTGTTGTCAAACTCCTTTCCATTGTCACTTCTAATCTTTTTTATCTTCAAGTCAAATTCATTTTGGGCTCTCTTGGCAAACTTCTTGAATGAAGGGGTTGCTTCGGATTTGTCATGAAGAAAGAATAACCAAGTGTATCTAGAATAGTCATCAACAATCACTAGGCAATAGAGATTTCCACCCAAGCTAGCATATGTTGTTGGCCCAAATAGATCCATGTGAAGTAGCTCTAACTCTCTTGATGTTGACACAAAGGCTTTGGTTGGATGAGTATTTGCAACTTGCTTGCCGGCCTGACATACACTACACAATTTGTCCTTCTCAAATTTGACATCCTTCAAGCCTCTAACCAAATCCTTCTTCAATAGCTTGTTGAGAGTGTTCATTCCCACATGAGCCAATCTTTTATGCCATAGCCAACCAAGTGATTGCTTAGTGAACAAACATGTCTTCAAGTTGGCATCTTCGGAGGAGAAATCCACTAGATAGAGATTGTTGTATCTAAAGCCTTTGAATATCACTTGTGTATCATCTTTCTTGGACACAACCACTTCTTTCTCGGTGAACAAACATTGAAAGCCAAGATCACATAGTTGCCCAACGGATAGCAAGTTGAAGCTCAATGATGCAAGTAGAAGCACATTGGAGATGGTATGATCATTTGATATTGCCACTTTGCCCAATCCCTTGACATTGTCCTTTGAGTTGTCACCAAATGTAATCTTTTCTTGGTCATCGACATTCTCTTCTAGTGAGGTGAACATCCGGGGATCACCGGTCATATGTTGTGTGCAACCACTATCAATCACCCAATGAGATCCACCGGTCTTGTAGTTCACCTACACACACAAGAAATCAAGCTTGAGCTTTTGGGACCCAAACTTGTTGAGGTCCCTTAACCTTCTCAACTAGTGACTTTGCAACCCATATTTGCTTTGGCCTATTCTTGTTAGGAGGCCCCATGAACATGACTTTCATTTTGCCACTAGAATCTTGTATAAGCATGTAGTGAGCATTGAAAGCAAAGGGCCTAGCATGCTTGGGCAAGGGTGTGGGTTTGGGCTCTTCACAATCATGAGCAAAGTGTCCTTCTTTTCCACACTCATAGCATCTTCCAATCTTCTTCTTCTTTGGCTTAGTGATGCTCTTGCGTTGCTTCATCTTCTCTTCAAGGAAGCCAATGCCATTTCTATTTGTCTTCATCACGGTGTTCATGAGTAGCTCACTTTGAAGACATTAACCCTTGGTGAATTTCTTCAACCCGGTGGTGAGGTGCTCCTTCTCTTTCTTGAGCTTGTCATTCTCTTGTTGGAGCTCTAATTGAGATGGTGTCATTTTATAGTCCCTCTTCATCTTCAACCTCTTGTTTTCTTATTTTAGCATATCTAGCTCAAGTGACATGCTATAGTCATCATCATGAGTTTCAATGACAACTTGCTTGGTGGTTGTAAACTTTTCTAGATCAACCTTGAGCTTTGCATTTTCATTCTTGATCTTGACATAATCATCATAGTGATCGGCCACAACCACTTTCTTGCCCTTGCCACTAGCCTTTTGCTTATCATGCTCACTAACCAAGTCCTCACAAGATGTTGCTATGTCACACTTAACAACAAGGTTAGGGGCATCATGTGTCTCATGTGAAAGTATATCATAAGCAACGGTGAGGGTGTCATGATCAACTTTCACTTGAGTGTATTGTTCTTTGAGCAAGGCATAACTAGTGGTAAAGTCACTATGCATCTTATCAAGTTTTTCATTTTTAACTTTGAGCTCCTTGTTAGAGGACTTGAGCTCCTTGATGGAAGATGACATAGTAGCAAGTTCATTTTTTAGCTCATCACTAGCATGTGTAGCATGATCATACTTCTCAACAAGAGATTCATTTTCATCAACAAGCTTTTCAATTTTAGCTCTAGTCTTTCTTATGATTTTAGAGTATTTGTTTAGCAATTTAACAAGCTCATCATAAGAGGGTGCCTCAAATTCACCATCACTAGAGTCATCATCGCTTTGTACCTTTCGATCACCTTTAGCCATGAGGCATAGGTGTGTAGATGATGATGGTGACGGTGGTGGTGGTGGTGGTGTAGAGGAGCCAATGACTAGAGCGGTGAAAGGATCTAATCAGCCTAGAGGGGGGTGAATAGGTGATTTTTGACAATTTGAAACTTCACAAACTAGAAAATGTAGTTAGACAACAACCGGTGTTGCCGGTTTGTTTGGGTAGGTACTACCGGGTGTGATGCACCGGTACTACCGACACAAACAAACGGCACTACCAGGATCCTAAGAAGGAAATACAAATTCAAAGTAAGTGAGCTATGAATGTAATACAAGTATGAACCCCACTTCCCTAAGTATGATACACAACGATTCTAGCCTTACCAAGCCTTGGTTGCTTTCCACGGTGTAGATCGAGCCTTCTCAGCCTAAGAAAGAGATAGGGAGAGGAAGAACACGAAGAACACAAGTAATATGCAAAGTAGAGACAACAACAAGCACACGGGACACAGCGATTTATCCCGAGGTTCGGCCAATCCACTAAGGAGTGCCTACGTCCTCGTTGTCGAGGTGACCACAAAGGTCGGAGTCTATTTCACCTCCTAGCCTCACTCAAGCAACCACAAAGGCTACTAGAGTTTCTCCACTAGAAATCATAAGGGTAATACAAACACTTCGGGGAGCCCTCACAAATGAATCAATACGGGCTACCACGAAGAACACCTAACCGGCTAGAGCTCAAAGAGCTCAAGAGTAAAAGACACAAATCAAGCCGGCTAAATGGAAACCAAGTGCTCAAGTCGTAGATCGAAGCTTCCCACTCTCTAATCTCACTTCCCTAGCTCAAATCTTGCAAGTGAGTGAATCTAGGAGCAAAGGGGGAGAGAGAGGGGAGGAGTCAATGCTTGGAGGCTCTTTTGTCTGAAGTTAGGTCGCAATAAGTGAGTGGAATAAGTGGGTGACCGTTAAACGAGAAGAGAGGAGTTATTTATACTCCCTCAGTCCCAAGGCTGGTCGGTAGTACCGACCACCCATGGTCAGTAGTACCGACCAGTCACTAACGGTCGCACAGATCTGGATCTGACCTAAAGTCAACTACCGGCCACAGGTCGGTACCACCGAGGGGCGGTAGTACCGGCCCTATGGCGGTACTACCGCCAGGCCAAAATGGCCGCAAACAGAGAGCTCCGCATAAAGGAACTTGGTCCCTCGGTAACTACCGACCAAGGTCGGTACCACTGAGGGTCGGTAGTACCGACTCTATGGCGGTACTACCGCCAAGTCAAAAACGAGCCAATACAGAGAGCCCTGCAAACTTGGTTTACTACCGGCTTGGGTCGGTACCACCGAGGGTCGGTAGTACCGACTCTATGGCGGTACTACCACCAAGCCATTTTGAGCGCGAACAGAGAGGTCTATAGAAACCAGCTTACTACCGACCAGGGTCGGTACCACCGAGGGCGGTAGTACCAACCTTATGGCGGTACTACCGCCAAGTCATTTTTGAGCCTATACAAAGAGGTTGTAAAACTGGCTTGCTACCGGCCAAGGTCGGTACCACCGAGGGTCGGTAGTACCGGCCTTATAGCGGTACTACCGCCAGGCCAAAATCGAGACTACACAGAGAGGTTGTTAGAGCATCGCGCAGAGCAGCCGTGGCCGGTACTACCGACCACCCATGGTCGGTACTACCGACCACACAGATTTACCTATATGTGTTCGTGATTGTGCGGTGACTCTCAAGCAAACTTTAGTTAGTCGATTTGAGCACTTTTCTCCACATTTAGCCAACCTAATTTGTGACCCTCTTGATAGTCCGGCTTACCTATAACTCAAGTTTAAAATCAAACTTTTAAGCCACCACTCGAGCTAGGTATCTTTATGTCCAAATGTATCCAACGTGCTTTGTTCACGAGATTTCAACAGTTCAAATCTTTCTTAAGGACTAACACCTGCATATATGCTTTTATAAATCCATTAGTCCCTAATTTGATTGTCATTAATTAGCCAAAACCCACAATGGGGGCGAATGCACTTTCAAACTCCCCCTTTTTGGTAATTGATGACAACCAACTTAGGCTTACAATAAGGATAGAAAGAATTGAAGCTTTTGAATTCCAAAATTTAGTTCGAGCTCCCCCTTAGTGTATGCTTTAGATATGAATTTCAAACCTTGACCTAAAGCAAGGTTGCATACACAAGAACAAGAGCTCCCCCTAAATTTTGCAATCTGCGGGGTGCCTAAGTGTGTGACAACATCATATATATCAATTTGTGATGCAGAAACAATATGGCATGGTGATTCACATAATATCATAACAAGAGATAGCCAACGAAAACAACAGTCACCAACCATGACATGAGCAGAAATAAAGAGGATGAATCATACATGAATTTAGCATAAAGCTCAAAAGTTTTACATCCTCATCACATCACAAATAAACAAGTAGCATAACCACACTTAGTTCTCATAGTTTAACTCTCTCTCACGGGCTAGCTATTACATCAAGATAAGCCTAACACTCCCCCTTTGACATCAAATGCCAAAAGAGGTAGGCCAAGAGAAGCATCAGAAACTAATAGTAGCCACCAGACGAACCACCAAAGCCACCAAAGATGGAAGAGAAAGCACTAGCACCAACATCACCACCTGGGTACGACGATGAAGGAGTGGAAGAAGGGTCCAACGGAGGAGAAGGGTCGCGGAAGCCACCACTCCCAGCTGGATCGGCGTCGGGGGCAGCAAAGCCCATGTAGGAGCCGCCACCACCACCCTGGTACGAGGTGGACCCACCACCATGTGATGGACCCTCACCGTAGTCGGGGTAGAAGGGCGGAGGCTGGTACGAGGGCGGGGGCTGAAGAGGCTGATATAAGACGGAGGAGAAGATCCCTGCCTTATCACCACCTGCCTGCTGCTGCGACTGCTGCTGGCCACCATCGTCATCGTCATCATCATTATCATCATCATCACGCCTGGGCTGAGCATCATACTCGGCGAAGGGGTCTGGAAAGGGTCGAAGCGGCGAACGCGGAGGAAGACCAAGGTGATCACGCACCTCCTGCTGATGCCGCTCATCGCGCTCGGCCTTGTAGCAGAACCACTGGAAGAACTTGCCGAGGGCGTAGCAAACGCCACCACTCCTACGCCTCTCACGACGCGGAAGAGGAGCGGCAGTAGGAGGCACCTCCTCACGAGCCTACTCCTGGCCATGAGCTTCGTCAGGAGCTGCTGCTGCTGCTGCTGCTAGAATCTCACTACCTTCATCAACCTTGTCCTTGCCCGTTGAAGAGAATTTACGAACACTGTACTCCTTCAAGCTCCTGTCATACTCAAAGGTGGCTCCAACAACATGCTCAATGATATACATTAAGTATGGAGCAAAAGGCAGGTCCTTGTGAGGGTCATTGTACACGTCTGAGATCTTCTGCCAAAGGAAGTGAGAGATGCTGAAACGTCAATCTGGCAGAGCAAATTGGACAAGGACCATTGGAGTGTCATTTCTCAAATTATCGTTGTCTCCAACCTTGGGGTCCAGGGTAAGGCGCATCAAGTTGTTAAGCACAAAGTAGGCAGGCTTCAGGCCATTGACCTTAAAGTTTACCATTGCGTCATCCATGTAAATTCCAGAGTTCTCCAGATGCTCAGGATACATGCCCCCACCATACATCTCAGACAAACGAGGAGTATTCATGTCTTCACTGTTGAACCCCAATAGCCTGGCAAAGGTGACAAAGTTGCACCGGTAGTGGACCCCTTGGGTCATCCAATGCAGCACATGAGCCGGCTGATCAATGAAGAGAGTGGCCCAGAATTGAGAGATGATTTCCTGATTGTAACTGCGCTCACCAGTTATCAGCCCCATTATTCTCCAGTCCTCTAGCCTCTGCACCAAGGCCTGAATCTCTTCTGAATCCCTGTCTGTCAAGGAGCGGATTGCCAGCCGCTTGTGCTCAAAGAGAGGTGGATGTCCTTTAGAGCAGAAACCCTTCCAGCAGACAGAGACATAGTAATCCTGCTGAAAGCGGGACTAAAACCTCCTGTCCACTGAATCATCACGGACAAACAGATATGGATTCTCCAACCTCTGGGTCCTCAACAAATTCGCCCACTTCCTGTCATAATAGTTCATGACATTACCAGGATAGGCGGGAGACGACATCAGAGCACCGGCCTCCCCATGCAAATGAAACACCCGGTTGATCATCAGCAAATTGGATGTTGGAGGGGACGGAGGTCCAACGCGAGGATCGATGGAACGACCCTCTCGCTCAGGACCAGCCGCCTGAGCCACTCCCCCCACAATCACACTGTGCAGACGCCCTGGAGGACCACTGACAGGAGGCGGTGGCGGCGGAGGAGGCACATGACCACTGCCACCAGCCAGTCCACTGCCACCAACCTGTCCACTATGACCACCATGTCCACTGCCACCACCCCTGCTGTTGTCGACACTCCGACGACCCGTGGACGAACTCCCACGAACCTGACGAGTGACGTCCTCGCTGCTCCCACCGGGCCGAGCACGACGCCCGGGATTGCGTCGCTGCGGCTCCCCTTGCTCTAGACCACCTTGCTCCAAGGCAACATACTCCTCATCATCATCATCTCTAGCCTGACGAGCATCACGAGAAGGCCTCCGGCTATGCGACATCTAGAAAAAGATAGCATAGACCGATATGAGATATAGGAGAAGGCAAGACTACTTCAAGGGATGTAGCAAAGACGACGATCAAAATCGGGAAGGAGACTGCTCACTGCGCGCGGTCGGTACTACCGACCGTAGCGGGCGGTACTACCGACCGCACTGCAGCTAGTACCACCCGCACTGCAGCGTGCGGTTCCCTTCGATCCAATCACACAAATCGTCCATAAATTTGCAAACCATACATCCTAGAAGCATCTACACACTAGATAGAGCAGTCCTACCAAAGGAATCGACCTAGAACAAGGTACAATTAGAGATCGGGCAAGAGCACCCTAGTACCTTGCTACTCAAGAAGAAAAGGTCAAAATCCGATGTAGGAGGAACTTCCGGGCTTCACGAACGACACCAAGACGATCTCCTTGCTCCAACACACCTTCCCACCGGCGGGATTTGGATTTGGGTGGAGGAGGAGGGAGATCGGAGAGGGAGGGCGAGAGGCGGCGGCCGAAAGACACGGGCGAGAGGCGGCGGCGGCAGGGTGAAAAACAGCTGACTGGATAGGGTAGAACGGGTTTCACCGCGGCCTTTTATGTCTGGGTCAAACCCGGTCGGTACTACCGCCCATAGGGGTCGGTACTACCGACGTCGGTACTACCGGCCCTTATGGCGGTACTACCGACCGTTCACTTCCAGAACGGATAGAGAGCTATTCTAGGAGAACCTTGTGTGGTATACTACACAAACTTCAATCATGTCCAGATTTCATACAAGCAGTACATAGCTATGGACACAAAAGAAGCATGCAAAATAGATTTTGAAATCACACGCAATATTTGATAAAACATTTGTCTAGATCTCTAGGTGAAAACAAATATGTGCAAGACATCATGCGACGTTACGAGAATCAATGATATTTAGTTCACTCCTCAAAGCACAAAATCTTGACTCATCTAGAGGCTTTGTGAAGATATTGGCTAGTTGTTTTTCGGTGCTCACATGGCGTATGGAGATATCTCCTTTGGCTTCGTGGTCTCTCAAGAAATGGTGTCGGATGTCAATGTGTTTTGTGCGAGAATGGTTTACGGGATTGTTAGCTAGCTTGATGGCACTCTCATTGTCACACAAAAGTGGAATTTTGTTTTCCTCACATCCGAAATATTTTAGTGTTTGCTTCATCCAAAGTAGTTGAGCACAGCAAGCGTCGGCCGCCACATACTCGGCTTCGGCGGTGGATAGGGCAACACTATTTTGTTTCTTGGAACTCCATGACACCAGAGACCTTCCAATAAATTGGCAAGTCCCGGTAGTGCTCTTTCTATCTACTTTGCAACCGGCATAGTCCGAATCGGAATAGCCAAGTAGATCAAAAGTGGAGCCCTTGGGATACCACAAGCCAAGATTAGGAGTGTGCACTAAGTATCGAAAGATTCTCTTAACGGCCATAATATGACATTCTTTCGGATTAGCTTGAAATCTTGCACACATGCACACGCTAAGCATAATATCAGGCCTAGATGCACAAAGGTAAAGCAATGAACCGATCATAGAGCGATATACCTTTTGGTCCACTGACTTACCATCCTCATTTAGATCAAGATGTCCATTGGTAGGCATGGGGGTCTTGATGGGTTTGGCCTTGTCCATCTCAAACTTCTTTAGCATGTCTCTTGTATACTTGGTTTGACTGATGAACGTGCCATCCTTGAGTTGCTTGATTTGGAATCCAAGGAAGTACTTCAACTCACCCATCATGGACATCTCGAACCTTTTAGTCATGATCCTACTAAATTCCTCACAGAAAGTCACATTAGTACTACCAAATATTATGTCATCGACATATATTTGGCACACAAAGATATCATTATCGACTTTGCGAGTAAATAAAGTAGCATCGGCCTTCCCTATCTCAAAACCCTTTTTGAGTAGGAAGTCCTTAAGGCAATCATACAAAGCTCTAGGGGCTTGCTTGAGCCCATAGAGCACCTTGTCGAGCTTGTAGACGTGGTTGGAAAACTTGGGATCTTCAAAACCCGGTGGTTGCTCCACGTATACCAATTCGGAGAGGGGGCCGTTGAGGAATGCACTTTTCACGTCCATTTGGTACAGCTTGAAATCATGGTGAGTAGCAAAGGCAAGTAATGTACGAATTGACTCAAGCCTAGCTACGGGTGCATAGGTTTCCCCAAAATCCAAACCTTTGAATTGAGTGAAACCTTGAGCCACCAATCGTGCTTTGTTCCTTGTTACCACGCCATGCTCGTCTTGTTTGTTGCGGAAGACCCATTTGGTTCCTATCACATTTTGCTTGGGCCTTTCCACCAAGGGTCAGACTTCATTCCTAGTGAAGTTGTTCAGCTCTTCTTGCATAGCCATCACCCAGTCTGGATCATCAAGTGCTTCTTCCACCCTAAGAGGTTCCAAAGAGGAGACAAACAAGTAATGTTTACAAAAACTTGCTAAACGAGAATGTGTCGTTACCCCACGTCGTATGCTCCCCAAGATGTTGTCAACAGGATGATCCCGTTGAATCGTATGATGCACTTTAGGATGTGGCACAAGTGATCTCCTTTGGATGGGTCCATCTTCATCATCTTCGTCACATGTGGGGATGTCCCCATCATCTAGTTGGTCTTCATGTTGAACTTGCGCTTGATCATCAAGTTGATGTTGCATTTGACCTCCAATTGCACCTCCATCTATCGGAGTTGCGGAAGCTTCACCATGTACATTCGAATGCACATGATGGACATTTGAATCTTGTGGAGTGTGCAACGGATCATCATCATCATCTTGAATCTCAATAGGTCTCACATCACCGGTTGCAAGCTTCTTGATTTCTTCGGATGGAGACATGTCAATACCTACAAGCTCATCATTGACTTGCTCCTTTTGGGAGTCGTCGGATTCATCAAAAGTCACGTCTACCGTTAACTCAATAGTGCCGGTGGCATTATTGAATACGCGGTAGCCGTGTTCGTTAGTACCATAACCAAGTAGAAAGCCATCGTGTACCTTAGGTGCAAACTTTGAACTTTTGGCCCTCTTGTTAAGTATGAAACACTTGCAGCCAAAAACTCGAAAGTAATGCACCTTCGGTTTGTTACCGGTTAGAAGCTCGTATGGCGTCTTGTCCCTTAGCTTGTGGAGGTAGAGGCGGTTGATGGCATGACACGCAGTGTTCATCGCCTCCGCCCAAAAACCATGGGATGTCTTATATTCATCCAACATAGATCTTGCGGCTTCAACTAGAGTTCGGTTCTTCCTTTCCACAACCCCATTTTGCTGTAGGGTATATGGAACGGAGAACTCATGCTTGATTCCTTCATCATCAAGATATTCTTCTATGTTGGTGTTCCTAAACTCGGTCCCATTGTCGCTTCTCACTTTCTTGATTTTGAGCTCAAACTCATTTTGAGCCCTCCTAGCAAACTTCTTGAAGATGCCTTGGGTCTCACTTTTATCTGCTAAAAAGAACACCCAAGTGAAACGAGAAAAGTCATCAACAATAGCGAAGCCATATTTGTTACCGTCGATGCTTTGGTAAGCAACGGGTCCGATGAGGTCCATATGTAGTAGCTCCAATGGCCTTGTTGTTGACACGCCGTTCTTCATTGGATGCTTTGATCCAACTTGCTTTCCTGCTTGGCAGGCGCTGCAAATCCTATCTTTCTCAAACGATACATTGGTTAGTCCAAGGATGTGCCCTTCCCTTTGAAGTTGGGCCAAGTTCCTCATCCCAACATGAGCTAGTCGGCGATGCCAAAGCCAACCCATGCTGGATTTTGCCATTAGACATGTTGTAGGTTCTACCTTACTAGTTGAGAAGTCAACTAGGTAAAGTTTTCCCTTCAACACGCCTTTAAATGCAATAGAGGAATCCCTTCTTCTAGAGACGGTCACACCCTTATCCGTAAAGAGACAATCGTAACCCATTTCACAAAGTTGAGAAACAGACAACAAATTGTAACTCAACGAATGCACAAGTAATACATTAGATATGGAATTGTCAGTTGAGATAGCAATTTTACCCAAACCAAGCACTTCTCTCTTTCCATTGTCACCAAACACAATGTTGTTGCATGAGTCGTTGCTTGGTTGGAAGGAGGAGAACATTTCTTTTGCCCGGTCATATGATTGGTGCATCCACTATCCCACACCCAACTTGACCCACCAGAGGCATATTCCTACAAAACAAGATTATGTTCTTGATTTAGGTACCCAAGTGAGATTGGGTCCTAGGGGGTTAGTCACATAAACTTTTGGCACTCAAACATTTCTCATAATCTCCCTCTTCTTGAGGGCACCAACATACTTGACTACTATCTTGCCATTCTCTCCCCAACAACACAAGTAATCACATGTATAGCTTCTTGATATAGGCTTTTGTTGCTTGGGGACCTCCACTTGCTTCTCCTTGTTGATCTTACCATTAGCAAGTGGAGCCTTAGGGTTGGCAACCTTGTTGGCATTGTTCATGAGGTCAAAGAGAGGAACCCCTTTGTTAAAGTTAACAAAGGGTACCCCCTTGACCATCTTCCTTCCATTGGCCTTGCCACCATACCTATTGTACCCAATCCCATCCTTGATGGATGGATGTCTTGCGGTCTTGAGGATATCCTTTGGTTGTTCCATCTTGCACTTGCAACCATTCCTCAAGATCATGTTCAACCGTTGGATCTCTTTGCTCTTCTTGTCTAACTCAACAATGTTAGTTGCACAAGCACTGATATCAATTTTATAACATCTATTGCAACCATTACTTGTTGAAGCATTAGAGTTGTCGGAATCCTTAGGAGTAGTTGAGGAGGTACTACTCCAAAGAGTGTTGTAGCTTAGTTCAAGAGTTTGATATTTATCTTGAGACTTGTGAGGCTCTCTTGAACCAAGCTAATCTTACTCTTTAGATTAGCAATTGAGTCATTGCTCGTGGAACACTCCTTAGCCAACTTCTTGTTAGAGTCGTTAGCTAAAGATAGTTCCACGGTCAATTTCTCAACCTTCAACTTCTCCTCGGCAAGAGAGGCTTCCAATGCAAGGTTCTTTTCTCTCTCTTGAGAGATCAAGTCCCCTTGCAAAACAATACTCTCATTCCGACTTTCCAATTTACTAAGCAATTTTAATATTTTTGGTCCACCTTTCTTACCAAACTTTCTTATGATACTTAGCTTAAATTCATCCATGTCATCATCACTAAATTCATCACTAGAACAAGTAGGAGAGTGAGGTGATACCTTCTCATCCTTAGCCATGAAGCAAGAATGAGTGACGTCATCCTCATCGTCGGTGAGGTCCTCGAACAAGCGTGATGATGTGGTCGAGGTAGTCATGTTGAGGAGGGGGCTTGGAGAAGAAGTCTTGTGTATGGCGATGTTGGCCGCTCCCTTCTCTTTCTCCTTGCCCTTGCTCTTCTCTTCATCACTTGAGTCATCTTCAGAGAACCATTCTTCACCAAGATGAGCTTCATCACCTCTTCTTCTTCTTTGCTTCTTATCATCACTCTTGCTATATTTGTTCTTGTTCTTCTTTTGTGGACAATCAGTGATGAAATGATCGTCTGCACCACATTCATAACAATTTCTCTTCTTTGACCTCTTGAAGTATCCACCCTTGCCCTTCTTGTATATCTTCTTCCTCATGAATCTTCTAAAGTTCTTCACAAGGACAGCAATCTCATCATCGGAATCATCGCTCCCTTCACTTGATGAGTCATGTTGGGCCTTGCTTCCTTCTTCTTGGTTTGCCTTGAGAGCTACCACCTTCTTGTGCCTTTCCTCTTGATCTTCTAGAGCTTCATCATCCAAGACTTCATGATGCTTTATTTTGGCAAGCATCTCATGAGGTCCCATGCTCTCAGAGTTGGGTCTCTCCATGATGATTGATGCAAGTGTCTTGTTCTTCTTTCTATATGCTCTCAATAGCTTTCTTGCAGCTGAGTTGTCATCCCACTTTGTGTCTCCGAGAGATCTAATCTTATTGACCAATGTCATGAATCTATCAAACATTTGTTGAGTGGTCTCACTTTTCTTGATAGCGAAGTTCTCAATCTTTCCTTGAAGAAGCTCTATGTTGCACTTCCTCACACTTGCATCACCCTCATATGATATCCTGAGAGTGTCCCAAATCTTCTTGGCATTCTTCATTCCATGTACCTTGTTGCTCTCTTCGGGCTTAAGACATGATAGGATCAATGAAGCGGCTTGAACATTTTGTTGAAACTCAACCACATCATTGTCGGTGAACTCTTCGCCTTCAACATGACTTGGTCCACTCTCGACAATCTCCCAAACTCTTGCGGCAAGAAGATGCAGCTTCATCTTGTGTGCCCAATCATTGTAGTTGATTCCATCGAAGGAGGGTGGTTTGCCTAGATTGACGCTAGGCAATTGAATGACTTTGCCCATTTGGCTATAGTCATAGGACATGCTAGAGAACTCCTTCTCCCTCTTGCCTTTCACTTCATCTTCCTTTTTCTTATCTTCTTTGGGTTGTGGTGGATTTTCTCCGCTTCTGGATGTTTCGCCTTTGTTGGCCAAAGCTTGCCTCAGGGTCTCCATCTCATCTCTCATCTTTTGCATTTGATCTTCATATTTCTTCGCTTGATCTTCTAGCAGCTGAGTGGAAACCCTCTTGACAATGTCATCAATTTGTTCTTGACTTAGGGTCGACATGATTCTCCCTTACGCGGTGAAGCGCTAACACAAGGGTTAGGCTCTGATACCAATTGAAAGGATCTAATCAGCCTAGAGGGGGTGAATAGGTGATTTTTGACAATCTGAAACTTCACAAACTAGAAAATGTAGTTAGACAACAACCGGTGTTGCCGGTTTGTTTGGGTAGGTACTACCGGGTGTGATGCACCGGTACTACTGACACAAACAAACGGCACTACCGGGATCCTAAGAAGGAACTACAAATTCAAAGTAAGTGAGCTATGAATGTAATACAAGTATGAACCCCACTTCCCTAAGTATGAACCATTAAGGGGATAACCCAAGAAGCCATCCGTCTTCGTCTCTTTCCTTTCTCTTTGATAGGAAAAGCGAAGCAATGGTTTTATACCGATAGCAACAATGTAGACACTTGGGACAAGTGTTCCAATGCTTTTCTCGCCAAATTCTTTCTGATGGGCAAGACGAATGCTCTTCGCAACAAAATCTCCAGCTTTACGCAACAAGCCGAGGAATCTATTCCCGAGGCTTGGGAGAGGTTGCAAGAGTACGTCGCTGCTTGTCCGCACCATGGTATGGAGGACTGGCTATTGATCCAGAACTTCTACCATGGCCTAACCCCACTCTCTAGAAGCCATTTGGATGCCGCCTCCGGCGGTGCATTCTTTTCTCTGAATGCTGCAGATGCTAAGGCTCTCATAGAGAAGATGGTGTTGAACCAAGGATGGAATGACGAGAGACTGCAGCCCCGTAAGCGAGGTATGCATTCCCTTAAGAAGGCCGACATGATCGTGGCCAAGATGGACCTGCTGGCAAAGAAGCTGGACAACTGTGAGAAGATGAACCAACAAGAGAGTGTCCAATCTCTGGAATCCTACATGACTTGTGAAGTCTGTGGAGAAACCGGACATTCTGGGAACCACTGCCCTAAGCTACGTGAAGATTTGAACTTCATCAACAACAACAACGGTTTCCGTCAACAGAATCAAGGATGGAATCAGCCTGCAAACTCTCAAGGTAACAATTCATTCCTCCGCTCTAATTTTCATAATTCTGATAGTCTCTCATTCTTGAAAAATTTAGTTTACTCACAAGGTAGAACTACTGATTTCTTGAATAAGAAATTAATGTCGAATGATAAAACCCTTGAGAATATAAATGCTAAATTGAAAGATTTCTCATTTGTTCTGAAAAATCAACTTAGCTTTAATAAGATGTTAGAAACCCAATTAGCTCAACTTGCTACTATCATACCATCTTTTGAACCTGGCAAAATTCCTGCTAAACCTAACATGGAAACTGCTAATATGGTTGAAATAAAACATTTTAACTATTATGAAGATCAAACCATGACTGTTAAAAAAGGGTGATCCTGGTAGTCCCATAATTAGATGCTCAATCTTTGGTGAAGTCTTTAAAAATGCCATGTGTGATTTAGATCGAGGGCGAATGCACTTTCAAGCGGCCACCTTCTCCTTTTCATCATCACTGTCTTCATTTGATGAGCCACCGGAGGAGTCAATGTCGGTGAGCCAATCACCAACAATGTAGGCTTTGCCACCTTTCTTGTGGTATTGCTTCTTCTTGCCATCCTTCTTCTTGTAGGGCTTCTCATTCTTCTCATCTTCACTTGATGAATCATATTTCTTGCCCTTGTTCTTGTTCTTGTAGTTGTCCTTCTTGGGCTTGATACATTGATGAGCAAGATGGCCAAGCTCACCGCAATTGTAGCAATCCATTTCGGAGATTGGCCTTCTCTTGCTACTTGTGAAGAACTTCTTCTTTCTTGAGTCAAAGTTGACTCCATTCTTGTGAAGCTTCTTCAACATCTTGGTGGTCTTCCTCACCATGAGAGCGATGTTGGAATCATCCTCTTCATCACTTGAGCTCTCATGATGCATCTCAATAGCCTTTGACTTGCACTTCTTGTCATGGCTTGCTTTGAAGGCCAAGTCTTTCTTCTTGTCGGTGGAAGAGCCACCACTTGGTGTGATGTGCATGTACATCTCATGCGCATTGATCTTTCCCAAGATTTGGGTTGGTGTAGCGGTGGAAAGATCGCCTTGATGTAGCACCATCACAATGTGTCCATATTTGTCAATTGGGAGGACACAAAGAAGCTTCCTCACAACATCGGATGGTTGCATTTGTGTGAGGCCAAGTCCATTGAGTTCTTCTACAAGAACATTCAAGCGTGAGTACATTTCATTTGCATTTTCATTAGTATGCATATCAAAGGAATGAAGCTTTTGCATAACTAAATGATAGCGCTCCTCACGCTCACTCTTGGTTCCCTCATGGAGAGCACAAATGTTATCCCATAGATCATGGACATTCTTGTGGTTTCGGACGCGGTTAAACACATCCTTGCAAATGCCTCTAAAAAGAATGTTTTTGGCTTTTGCATTCCACTTCTCATTCTCTTCCTCGTGTGGCGTGAGGCTAACGCCCTCCTTGGGTTTGGGGAACCCGGTTATGGCGGCTTCGCGGCATCTCACATCAACCGCTTCTAGGTATGACTCCATACGAATTTTCCAATATGGAAAGTCGTCTCCCTCGAACATGGGAGGTGGTCCATCACCTCCGGACATCTTAACTCTAGGCGGTTAAGCCTAAATCGAGAGCACGAGGCTCTGACACCAATTGAAAGGATCAAGATGCCCAAGAGGGGGGGTGAATTGGGCTTTTCTAAAACTTTAGCAAGAATTAAAACCTATTAAGCCCAATTAACCCCCTTGTGCCTAGAGGCGTGTTTCTCTCTATTCTACCGCACAAAAGACCAAATCTATGTCACTCCTACTCTAGCAAAGCAATTCAATAGTGAATGAACAACAAGAATAATGCGGAATTGAATTGCTTGAAAGTAAATGCGTAAGTATAGGAGTAGAGATGACAAGACGATCTTTTTGCCGAGGTATCGAGGTGTTGGCACACCCCCCTAGTCCTCATTGGAGCACCCGCGCAAGGGTATTGCTCCCCCTTGATCCGCGCAAGGATCAAGTGCTCACTACGAGCTGATTCTTCGCCACTCCGACCTGGTGAATTGCTCGCTACCGATCACAACTTGGCTTGGGTCATCCACAATGCCTCCGGATGATCACCAAGCTCTCCGATCGCCACCAAGCCATCTAGGTGATGCCGATCACCAAGAGTAACAAGCTAGAACTCTCACTTGACCAAGACAAGGCCAAAGAGATGGATGGATGCACACTTGCTACTCAATTCTCACTAGGAGGTGTCTAATTCTCTCAATTAGCAAATCTCTCAACCTCACTAGGGCTCTTGCACTTTCTCACACTCATAATGTGTCTCTCAGCAGATGGAAGTGGCAAGAACACTCTAATGGATGAGGAGGAGGAGTATAAATACTCCCCCAACCGGCCATCCAAAAGAGCACCAAACAGGGCTCACTACGGGGCATCGGACGCTCCGATCCTAGGCATCGGACGCTCCGATCCTAGGCATCGGACGCGCCGATGACCTCGACCAACAGTCGACTGTACCCTCTTGTCAGACCTGATAAAGGAGCATCGGACGCAGGGCAGCGTCCGATGCCACCACATCGGACGCGTCCGATGTGGATTTACCCTCTCTTGAACCTCTCTGCATGGACATCGGACGCTAGCCCTCAGCGTCCGATGCCAGCGTCCGATGCAACCTCAAGTTCACGCGCACGTGAACAGTGGCACGGGCGCGTCCGATGTGAACACATCGGTACGTCCGATGCCACGCACCAGACAAACCCTAGTCTGAGTGAGCATCGGACGCGTCCGATGCCTGTTACAAGGGCAAAACCAACTCGGATCGCGACGCGGCCTTAACGACTTTTGATCCTCTCGACATAAGGCATCTCTCTGAGCTACCTAGGGCTATGAAATAACAAGTGTGCACCACACCTACCTCAATAGACTCATCTAGGTCAAGCTACTGATTCACGCTCCCTTTATAGTACGACCAAAGGAAAAACAAAGACCTAAGACTACCTAAGTGTCCTCCAACACCATATGACACTTAGCCTAGTCTACCACCGTCTTTGTCGTCCGTCCTTTGAAAACCGAAACGATATCCATCGCCAGGGGACATGAACTCCATATGCCCGTATCGTCGTCATTACCGTGACCTAACTCAATCCTGTTTCTGCAAAACACACGTTAGTCACAGTAATCTTGTGTTTCATCCAATCACCAAAACCCACTAGGGGCCAAGATGCGTTCAGTAGGGTACTTGCGAAGATGACGTTGAGTCCTGCTCCTCCGTCAATGAGTACTCTTCCCAATTTAAATCCAGCCACCGTAGGATCCAGTACTAGCGGGTAGTGCCCTGCATTTGAGATGCTAGTCCATTGGTCTGCTCGAGAGAAATTGATCGGATGTTCAGACCAATCAAGGTATCTGGGGGTTGCGGGTTCGGTTGACATGATTTCCCACAAGGAAAGCTTCTAAAGGCGCTTGTTATTACTGGTGGTGACTCCCCCAAATATAACATTGATGGTACCTTTGGGGTGTTGGAAACCACCGACATCCTGTTGAGGGTCTTCGGCTACTTTCTTCCCCTTGTCTTTTTTATTTTTGTTGAAGTCGGAATTCAGACCTCGCTCTTAAGTTGTCGACAATGCCTAGCCTGGTGTCCTCCTTTTGGATGGAAGGGACATGGACCGTCTAGGAGGTCGTCGAAGCTTGAAGGTTTGTTTCCTTTCTTCTGAGGTTCCATGGCTGCAACAGTGTTGTCCCCGGTTCTTTTGCGGGTATTTTGCTGAGCAGTCTGGATTCCTCTATGGTTATTTCCTCGATCACCCTGCGTGTTCCTCTCGGGGAAGCGCTCTTGTGTGCATTCTTCTGTTGCCATCATGGAGTTTACGGCCCGATGGAACTCGTCGGCGGTGGTCGGGTCATGCTTGATGAAATCCTTGTAATTGTACCTTTCACAAATTTCATTGCCGAAAAGGTCGATTACTTCTCTATCTGTTATGTCTGAGACTGTGGAGCGGATCTCGGAGAAATGTCTGTAGTATTCCCGCATTGTCTCGTTTTTCTGCTGCTTGCAGGTTCTAAGCTTAGTCCGAGGGTCTGATCTCTCCGGGACACCCGCAAAGTTCTCTATGAAAATGCGATGAAGTTGTTCCCAGGAGTCAATGGATTCGGGCCTAAGTCTGTCGAACCATGCAAGAGGCATTGTCTCTAGAGCCATGGGGAGAATTAATGCTTTGACATCATTGCTTCCTCCTGCTAACTCGACTGCTTGAGCATACAGCCTGAGCCACCGTCTAGGTTCTGTTTTTCCGTCGTACTTAGAGTAGTTCCCGGGTTTGAACTTTCGTGGAAACGGGACTGCTCGGAGCCTCTAGGAAAAGCAGGGGAAGCGATCAACTGCGTCGGATGCTAAGATGTTGATTCCTCGATATGATGATTCAGCTCCTCCTTTGGCTTGGTCAGGGACTCGGTTGCCCAGATGACTCCTGGCCGGGACTCGGCCAAGTCGCTCATGAATAGGTCGCCTTTGGCTTGGATGAGATGAGTCCTGATCATCAGCTAAGGACTCAAGGTTTCTACCTTTGAGTTGTAGCGCGGTAGTCTGAAGCATGATCAACCGTCGTTCTTCATCAGGGGTGCGATTGTCTTTGGCTCCCATCTCCGTAGCTAGAGCCATGATGTTTTGGTAGGGTGTCTGATATACCTTGTGACCAGCGATCCTCATGAATTCGGGTTTGAGGTTGCGTGAACAGTCAGCTCGGCGTCGATTGTGATCATTCTAGGACTGAATCTCCTGGTCACGCTGACTACGAGCTTGGCGTTCTGCTTCCTCTTCCAAACGCCTTCGACTATTATATTCTTCAAGTCGTACATGGTAGCGCTCCATGGCCTCTTTGCGATGAGTTGCTCGCCTTCTGCAAGTGTCTTTTGCCAAATTCCTCCTTAGTCTTTCTGCTTTTAAGGTCTCGGTTTCACCGGGTCCTTCTGGATCGTCATCAGATATCATACTTAAGGTCTCGTCATCTCGGAAGACATCTGGAGGAGTCGGAGGTCATAGAGATGACTGGTGTCCTGCCATGAAGACTTCGCGAGTGTAGCCTTGGTTTATTGATCCCGGTGTAACCGATTCCAGGGTAGAAGCACTGGAGATTAGCTCTGTTGAGGTATCATGCTCCGTAAAGGGGAGCTGATGTCCATATTAGTAAGGGAGTTGTTGGTCAATTGTCCCAACCAACCTAGCCAGGGCTGGTTGTATTGGCCAATGGACGATGTTACCTTCCTCGGTTGAGCTAAAAACGAGTCCCTACTAAGCTCCTGTCAGAGGAATCTGTTGAAGCTTTTGGAAATTTAATCCAATCAACTCTTGAAAGCTTTTGGTTGAGTTACACAGTCCAAAGGGGATATGGTGTTTGGAATCCGAGTCCTTTCTAGATCGAGAGTTCGTATCCGAGCAGGAATCGAATGGCTCTGCCTGGTCCCCAGATTCTTGCGATTCTTGGATTGTGAGGTTTGCTAGGTCTCGGGCGAGATGATCTGTGTTTGGCGTGGCTTGGGCTTCTGATTCAGTTTGAAGTTGTCGATGCAGCTTCTCTTGATCATCTGCGATGCAAGTCCACGGGCCAAAAACAAAAATTGATCCTGCTGAGAACATGTTGAAGTGGTTCGTCGAGCTCTTGATCGTGGAATCGCTGAGAGCCCCTACCTGGTGCGCCCGCTGTCGGTGTTTGTTAACCGGTAACTCGTCTTTGGGGATTCCCAGACAATTTGTTCGGTGGGGATCGGCGTTCGTAGAACTCGGCGAGTACACATGGACAATGATTTATACTGGTTCAGGCCGCTTAATAGCGTAATACCTTACGTCCAGTGGTGGCGTGTGCCTTGTGTTATGATTCAAGATTCAAGATTGTGACGGAACGACCCTAATCCTATGGCCCACGTGTCCCTGTCAACCTCTGACAGCCGAACCCATGTTCCATGTGATTAAGACCTGTTCGCCACCGGGCTACATCAGCGCCCAATGTCCGCAGGATCATCTCACAATTTGGTTACAGCATTGCATACTTTTACAAATAACATCGGAATAAAGAGCGGAAGACTTAAATAACATTAGTTTTACAAAACGAGGTTTCAAATGAGGTAAGGAGTACGGTTATTACAAACCATTGTTTGGGTGATTCAAAGTAGACAACGTAGCGGAAACATTAACATAACGATACATGTAACACCCAGCCCGAGGGTGCACGTTTACTCATCGGCCTCATCGGCCTCTTCCTGGATGAAGGTCACGCAACAGGGTGCGAGACACATCGGGGTTTCAGGCATACCTGCAACATGGGTAACAAACCCTGAGTACTGGGGTACTCAACAAGACTTACCCGACTAAAGAAAAAGGGAGAAGACTCAGGAATGAGAGGCTTAGGGTAGTCAAGGTAAGGCTTAAGCAAGATCAAGTATTTTGCAGAAAAGCATTTTTGTAAACCTTATTTTATTTTTGAAAGATTCAGTATTTCTCAATTCTTCATCATTCATGATTCATTTTACATTTCAAAACATTCCTAGTTGAGAACCACTCTCCGTTGACAGTCAGTGGACCAAGTCTCCATAACCGAGGAGCAACGTTAATCCGGATAAATAATACTCAGCTGAGGATCCCTATCCACACTGCATATGTAGCACCCAAGCTTGCATATGCCAACTCGTCTACCACGATTCCTCCAAGATTGGGCCCGGTCCTACGCCACCCGGAAGTACAGTACACCACTCCAATTTTCCGCCAGCGACAAGTACCTCGGGACTCTAACCCAAGAGTACAGGTCCTGACACGTGGGTACATGCTACTTCCGCCATCTCTCCACTCCCAGTGCGCGGTTGTCGGTCCAATAAAGGATTCCTCGGAGCCAGAGCTTCCCGTAGTATGTGAATAGTTACAAGTCTTGACCAGCAGGCCCCCATACGGATGGTCCCTAATTTTCCAGCCAGAACTATACCTTGGTCATATCTCACCCAAGCGTAATAGTCCTGTCAGTTTTTCAACCATGTCCCGGTCGGTGTCAACTGTTGAGTCCCGGACTACAACATGACGGCACCGTACGCTCGGACAACCTCTCCTCGCTATTAACTAGGTACGGATCAGATACCTAGCCAACAGCCGGGGAGTAAGACCAAAATTCCCATAAACATTCCTTAAGTGATCACACTTTTAAAAATTGGCATTTTATTGCAAAGTCTAATTCAATAAGCATTGCTAAGCATTTTTCAAATACTCTTGAAAAGCAGGTATCGGGTGTATCAGTGGTCAAGGTGGATAGTGCATCAATTAGGATAGCACACAACTCCTATAAACCTAATGCAATAATTTAACTCAAAAGCATTTAAGGAAATCATTTTATAAAATTCAAGGAAAGGGTTAAATGCACCGGGGCTTGCCTTGAATGGCAAAGAGAGCAGACTCGGGGTAGGTATAGGTGTTGGAGCTCGGGGTCGCCTCGGGAGTTGGTTCGTCAACAGCGGCCTCGACTCTGGTACCTTCTTCGTCAACTATACGGATGCAATGATGAATGCTCATGAGAATGATGATATGGGCTTATGGTGCAAGACAATTCCACTGAATCTAGATTACTCTTAGGCAAGGCATAATCGAAATCTAGGTTGAGCATAAAAGGTAACCATTTCTTTCTTAAGCATTATTGATGTTAGGCCTTATTATAATTATCCTAAGTATTAACCAAACATATCATCACAGACATCATAGACCAAAGGGTAGGGGTCTATGAACATCAATCAATCCAAAGATCACATCATTAAACACTTATTACCAACCCTAATCCATCTTTTCTATTTTTCTTATTTTATTTAAAAGGTCATTTTATGAAGTTGCTCCAAAAATTACCAAATTAATCACATAAGTTCATTAAGGCATAAACAGATGGCAAAACAAATTTCATAATTTTTGGAGGTCATTAAGATGCTCAAATAAATCTAAACATTTAATTAACAAAAGGCACTATTCCTTAATTAAAATAAATGCTCAAAAATCAACTTGCTCCAAAAGACTTCAAAATTTTACCAGAGGTTCAGCATGTTATAACAAGGTCTCAAAAATTTATCTCAAGATTTTTGGAGTTATAGATCACTCTCCAAAAATACCAAAACCTTCATTTTTCAATTAAAAGGGGAATTTTACATTTTCAAATTCTTGCAGAAAAGTCAAGTTTCATATTTTTATAAAATACTACACAGTGCAAGGAGCATACCATAATTTTCTCAGCATTTAAGGAACAACAGATTAATTCACACAAAAAAGAGAAAACAGAACACTATTCACAACTCTCAGAAAAAGAAAAGAGCACTGTGCTCCTTCTATGAAGGGCTCGGGCGAAACAGGCTCGGGCGAGTCGGAAAGTGAGTGCTCCGTCCGAGGCCTGGCCCGGAGGCTCGGGCGAAGCGGACTCGGGCGAGATGGAAGGCTCGGGCGAGACGGAAAAGCAAGCGTCCGTCCGAGGCCTAGCTCGACGAAGCGGAGGGTGCACGAGTTCGCTCGAGGCCTGGCTCGAGCGAAGTGGTGAGGGTCTGTCCGCCCGAGGCTCGGGCTCGGGCGAGACGGAAGGCTCGGGCAAGACGGAGTGGAAGCAGAGGCCGGAGGCCTCGGGTGCTTACCACGGATCGGAGGCAGGGCTCGAGGGTGTGGCTCGGCACGTGCTCGAGGGTGAGGCTCGAGGAAGGAGGCTCGACACGTGCTCGAGGGGCGGTGGTTCGGTGGAGCTCCTTCGGCGGCGAGCGGCGAGCGGCGCTCCGGCGACCCTGCGCAACACACGAGACCGCAAGGGCCTGGTCAGAGTCGCACGGAACCAAGGAACACGACACGGGGGTCGGTGAGGGATGATCATGGCCGGAGACGGCGAATTTCACGAACCCGAGCTCGCCGGGTTTCTGCCGGAGATGGGAACGGCGAGCTTACGCCGGGCGATTGAGGGCGGTAGAGATGAAATTGAAGGGTGGGAAAGCTTCACGAGCTCAAGGCGGAGCTTCTGAGCTAGGTGGTGGAGCGGCGGAGGCACTGGACTGGCCTGGCCACGGTGGCGGAGAGGATGAGAAGCTCGGGGCTCCGGCGGGCTTATATAGCCGCGGCCAGAGGCCGGTAGAGAGCACGGGGTGGGGTGGATAAGATCGGCGGGAGCGTGCGCACTCGATTGCGCTAAGGCGGAGGTGATGGCGTGCAGCGGGGGCCGGTGCGCAAGCTTGGCCGGCAATGGCCACGCGGCGGCGGCGCGCTGGGCTCGGTAGGGGACGGGAGCGGGGTCAACTGTGCGCGTGCGGGTGCGAAATGATGGTGGCGACAACGGCGGCTGGTCGGGGACAGACGAGCGGCTGCCAAACGCGTGGCGCGCGCAGCGCCGGAGGCTCGGCCACGACCGGGGCCCTCCCCCTACGCGAGGAAGATGAACAGGGCTATGCCCTAGGGTTTGACTTTTTGGCTGGTATCTGTATTTTGCAAATTACTTCCAAAATTTGAACTGTGTGACAAAAACTCAAAATACCAAAGTTACTCAGAAAAATGAGATCTACAACTTTGTCAATATGAACATTTTCAAATTCCAAATAGTTTTTGAACTATATTCAAAAACAGAAAAGGGGACACTTTTCAAATTTGATTCAAATCAAAATTACTTTGGATTTCAAACTGAGACTTGAAAATTTGTAAATACCAAAGTTGTTCCTCTCGATCAGATTCACAACTTCTCTTTTTGAACCAACTCAAAATTTTGACTTTTGAAAAAGTTATCAAAAAGGGAATAAATCCAGGATTTGGGATTTTAGGGTTTTGCAAAAGGGAAAATCAAATCAAATCTGATTTTTGAACTTTGATCAATGCAGCAAACATCAGGGCACTAAATTTGAACAAGAATTAAATATAACTAGGCACAGAGGTGAAATTACCATTTTGCCCTTATAGAGAGAATTGGGCTTTTAGGGTTTTTGAAAAGAGATTGCTACACAAGTACTAAGCAACATAAATGCAAGGCAAGGATGATTAATGACTAATGATGATGACATGTCAGGTTAATTACAGTTAAACACCAGAGGTGTTACAAAGATTCAATGATAGAGGTGTATGCCCGCTTCCCCTTATATAATAGGGTGAAGCTTGGCACGTACCGAGTCCTAGTCGGTTACAACAGATGAGTCTTATTCTAATTACAAGACTTCCTTTAGAACTCGACTAAGTTACAATGAGAGTCCTAATCCATGTGCACTTCGTAGCATGTCTTTGGATCTTCTCACGACGTACAGGGTTAGTCCGAGTAATCATCTTTCTGATGATGTCTCTGATATTCTGGTCCGTCAGTCATCCAAAATATACTTAAGTGCAACATGCACTTTCAATTACAAGGCGAAACAAGCTTCTGCCATGCTTGCTTATCGGCATGTAGGTAAAAGGTTGCACATCTCATATTTTGTTCAAAAACACAGAAGAGAATTAGCAACCATGAAAGCCTAGGGGCAAATGCATTTACTTTGACCCTCCAAAAGAGAGAGGGCAAAGAAATGAAAGCCTAAGGGCAAATGCATTTACTTCAACCCTCCAGAAGATAGAGGATGAAGAAACGAAAGCCTAAGGCAAATGCATTTACTTTGACCCTCTAGAAGAGAGAGGGCGAAGAAACGAAAGCCTAAGGGCAAATTGATTTATTTCAACCCTCCAGAAGAGAGAGGGAGAAGAAACGAAAGCTTAACGCAAATGCATTTACTTCGACCATCCAGAAGAGAGAGGGCGAAGAAATGAAAGCCTAAGGGCAAATACATTTAATGCAACCCTCCAGAAGAGATAGGGCGAAGAAACATAAGTCTAAGGGCAAATGTATGTACTTCAACCCTCCAGAAGAGATAGGGCGAAGAAATGAAAGCCTGGAGGTAAAGGCATTAAATGTGTACAACACCAGTGGTTAAGAGCCAACCACCATAACATTAAGGACTCAAGTATGTACAACACCAGTGGTTCAGAGCCAACCACCATAACCACCAGAGAGTAAAAGCACACCCTCATCCAACTAGTATATATATATTAGGCAAGACAACCTTGCTACCAAAGCAATAGAAAAAAACATGGAGATTAGACAAAAGAAAAGACAGAAGCAAAATAGAGCCATAGGAACAAGAGGGTATCAGGAAGAGGAACTGGTGCAGACCCAGAGATAACATAGTGAGAGTGAAACATGATCGTCTGACTCTTGGTGGAACAATAGTCATAGTGGGTTAGGACGTGCAGCGCCAGTCAAGAATGTCAGAACTCAAAACAAGAACATAAGCATTTCAAGAATCCTCAACAAGTCCGCAGCCAGAAGGTGCTTTCAAGAAAAAGAAACCACCGCACATCTACTAATACACCTAGCAGTAGTAAATAAAACTTTGGCAAGCATAGTGCATTTTTTACAAAAGCACGTTTTTCATTTCACTTTCGTCTCCCCTCGCCGGAAGGGTTGGGGGATGGCGCCGCTTCTGATGAAGCGCGAGGGGCTAGCATTCGAAGCCTTTCATTTTGCTTTCATCGCCCCTTGTCGAAAAGGTTGGGGGACGACACCGCTTCTAGTGAAGCACGAGAGGGGTAGCATTCGAAGTCTTTCATTTCGCTTTCGTCTCCCCTCGCCAAAACGATTGGGGGACGACGTTGTTTCTAATGAGGCTCGAGGGGCTAGCATTCGAAGCCTTTCATTTTGCTTTTGTCGCCCTTTGCTGAAAAGGTTGGGGGACAACGCCATTTCTAGTGAGGCTCGAAGGGCTAGCATTCGAAACCTTTTGTTTCTCTTATGTCGCCCCTTGCTGAAAAGGTTGGAGGACAACACTTTTGTTAGTCGATAAATTTCAAAACAAAGACAACCGAAAAGCAAAGACATTTAAATTGAATATTCATGTATTACAACGATAATGTTGATTAAAGAAATTATATCGATATTTTTCATATTCTTCTGGCACATCGCCAAAAAGTTCTTCCTTCGGTTCCTTAAGACCGGCAAACGGATCAACAACAGGTTCTCCGCGTTCCTGTTCGTCAGAATCGAACAATCGAAAGATGGAAAAAAGTTTTGATGATAATTTTCTTTTCGACGCATCCGATGATAGCACATGCCCAAAAAGTCGCAAAGGCGAGCGTCACGAACTCTTGGACGATAGCGCAGCCATGATACGTCACCAACAAAGAAATCACCACAGCGAATCATAAGCGGATTAACGTCAAGGGTCTACGCAAGCTCCACCTCCGGAACCTGGGCAGCCAAAGAGTAATTCAAACCATCCAAAAGTTAAAATATCAGCTACACAATACATACAACCACTTTTGTCCATCTTTCCAAAAAGATTTTATCTAATCATCTACCCCTTGATTCTCGCCATCACGTGCGGCCGCCACGGTTGAGGTTTCAGGCTTAGTGATGATATGGGAGAAGCTGTTGGCGAAGCATAGCCACCTTCACGAATGTTGCGCATTTCATCCAAATACTTCACGATCGAGGCACGAATGGCTTTCTTCTCTTCAACATTCTAAAAAGAAGAATAAAACGTCAATACGACCAAAAAAGAGAAAAAAATACATATCAAAGAAGAGTAAAGAAAGATTGATGCAATACCTTTCCGCAACGTTCAACAACTTTCATCAGGGCCATATCATTGCAACCAACTGACCAAAACTCGTCGAAGAAGCGTTTGCTAACAACATTCGCTTCCGACGGGGTGCACCAGTAGTGATCGACATCTTTCACATCAAGATGTGTCAAATGATCACATGCAGTGTTTAGAAGCCCGATACAAATAGCCTTAAAGGCGACAAAAACTGCGAAAATCATGGTCGAGGGTAAGGTGGCCCTCGAGAGCCGAAACCTCGCCCTGCAAGCACACCATGAATGACTTAACATCACTTTCGATGGGAATCATGGTCTCTGCCCCTACACCGTGAATGCAATGGCGATAGTGGCCCATTATTTCCCGAGCTTGGGCCTTGAAAGATGCAACATCATCATTTTTAGCCCGATGGACGACAATCCAATTTTTTTGTTGGTGCTCATGTTTGGCATTTTCTATGTTGGATTATCTGTTGTGTACTTAGATTTTTCACTCATATATATCGGTGTTTGAGGTACTACAAGAAAGCCAATATCACTGCATTCCATCTGTAGAAATGGTGGCAAGTTTCTACCACAACCACGGCCTCCACCTACACCGCATAATGCATAATTTATGAGTGATGAAATTAAGCCATAGTTGAAACCATTGCCACCTGATCATTTAATTTGGTTCACAATTTTATGCCATGATGGGCTAAGTGATGTTCAAGATCATAAACATATTTGGACTCCTTTTTGCTATAGTTTTGTGCTAGTTTTGATGTGGCAACGCAGGTGTAGAAGGGGATTTTTGCAATCAAAACTAAATTTATGGACCTGAACAACCTGACTAACATCTGGAAGGCGCTAGGAAAAATTTCTGATATGCACAAAGATATGATTCTCGCTCATGAGAAGCAATGGGAAAATGAGAAGATCTTATGCTTGCAACCTTGGGCACTGTATGGACACAAGCAAGTCGCAGACCAGAAAGTTGAGCTCCGGCCTTGGCCTTGCCTGTCTTTCGGTTGCTATCCAGCCAAAGCTCGTGCTAATGCATTGAGTTACTTTGAAGTGAGTGCAGATTTGAAGTATCACAAGTGTGAGTGCTGGTTTCATATTCATTCCACATATGTATTGACTCGTGTAGCAGGTTATTGGTATTTTTTTTGTTAGTACTATTATCATTGAGATGGTCTGCACAGCTCCTAGATCTAGCTGCAATGAGAAAGGTATACTTTGGGTTGAATATTCATGAAGAGAAAGCTCTATATGTGCTGACTTGCAAGCTCCCGAATATACTAGATTGGTGTCAAATTCACAACATGCAAATAAAACAGGAAGCTTGGTCTGGAGTTCAAGACCACTGGAGAATGAGAAAAAAAACATTCAAAATATTACAACATGAAGTTGATGCAAGTTGTGTAATCTGTATCAGGCAACAAAAATTGCTAGGGTTTCCAAGTGGTACTGTACTCTTCTATGATGGATCTAAATCACAATAATGCTTGGGAAATATGGAAGTGATAATGACTAATGGTAACAATAAGATCTAAATCACAAGAATGCTTGGGAAATATGGAAGCGATGATGACTAATGGTAACAATAACACAAATGAAGCAAAGATGTTAGTGGTAATACCACTATCATAGATTACATGGGAAGCAACACCATCAGAGAAGGGTCGAAGATCAAACCACGAACCTGGCGGCGAGCTCACGCTCGAGGCGAGTCTACGCACTCAAGTTACCCTTCCTATCCCATCCATTCTACTATTTTGTACAGGTCTAGATTGTTCTAGAACCTTCTATAAACTTATGTGCTTGTTCATATACTATTTCTATGTGCACAATTGTTGAGTGGAGGATTAGGTTGGTGACACCATTAATAATCCTAAGAAATCTAATTAAACTAAAACACATCATGTTTGTTGTTAGCAAAATAATAAACAATAATCAGCTATTCAGTTAGCTAAGTTAGTTATCTGCATAACAATAATCAGAATGAATATTTTTTAGCCTGAGATAAAAAGGGGAATTCACCCTTGCAATGAACAAAGCCTGAAAATACTTTGGAGATGACATCATCGTTAACTTCGTTGTCTATCTTGCCTAAATCTAAAGGTTTGGGTGCTCGGAGGGTGTAGGAGTTAAAGAAGTTGTGGTATAGACGTTGAAGGGACAAAATAATACCTCAAGGTCGACATCGATGGTGGGGGCACGCTCGCATCTGGGGACGAGCGGCGGCGGACGACGTATCGAGGGGTCAGGGCGTAGGCCGACGACGCGTTAGGGAGGGGCCGACGACGTCGAGGACGGGGCAACAGATGATGTACCGTAGTCGGACGTGGCCAGGCGGCGCGGCAGGGCCGGGGCGGGCGTGGTCCAGCAGCGTCGAGGACAGGATGACGGGCGGCGTACCACAACTGGGCATGGCTGGTAGGGCGGGGGCGGGCGTGGTCTGGCGTTGCGATAGGGCAGGGCCGGCGATGTCGAGGACGAGGCGGTGTATGACATACCGCAGCGGGGTGTGGCCAGGCGACGCGACAGGGGATGGTCGGGCGTGGTTCGGCGGTGCGTCAGGGCGGGAGAGGTCAACGATTTGCCGGGGAGGTGGGGAGCCGGGTGTCATGATTTGCGGGGTGAGGAGCCGGGCTGGGCGGGAGCGGGCGTGGTCCAGTGACGCATCATGGCGGGGGAGGTCGGCGGTTGCGAGGGAGGTGGGGAGCCGGGCGTTGCGATTTGCGAGGTGGGGAGCCGAGCGTCCTGGCAGGACGATACAACTAACTATGACGACAACAACCGTTTTTTTAAATTCAGAGCGCTGATAACGTGTTGATATATCCAACTATTATACAATATATAATTCTTCTTTTGTCTAAAAAAACTATGATTGACCTAGCAAGCGTCCATACAGAAATAAAAAAAGATAATATCATTAAAATATCAATCTATTAATAATAAATATTTTTTTCATTTACATACCTACTTTTACACGACAAACCCGGTCGCACCGGAATCGCATTCTAAAAAAACTAGAGGAGGTTACTATTAAAACATCGATCAATTGATAAAAAGGGTTTATATAAGATAACAATTTGAAATTTGTCATTATAATTTTGCAAAGTTGGAGATATGGCACTAGTATCTTCCTAACTTGTGGGGCATATATGAGCCAATGATATGTGGGTCAGAATGACATATCTCTCGTTTAGAAAAAATATAATGACAATCTTCAAATTTTTCCAATTTTTTTTTCCTTTATGCTTTTGTGCGAACACGACCCTACCCCGCCGGAATCACACTGCTTATGGCTTTTCCTCCTCAATCAGACACACCTTCTGCACCGCCGTCGACCTCTCGAATGGAGGCGGACCAGCAAAAACAGCAGCCCCAGCACCCCCGCCGCAAGGGACAGAAGCGGAAGTTGGAGGACGAGGCATCCGCCGCCGCTGCCGCCGCGGTAGCCGCCGCCGCGTCCTCGCTCGGCAGCGCGGGCGCCGATGATGACAACGAGGAGGAGGACGGCTCGGCGGGCACCCCTGAGATCTGCTGCCGCCACTCCCACGCGGCGCTTGCCCGCGAGGTCCGTGCGCAGGTTGATGTCCTCGTCCGCTGCGCCTCTTCGTGGCGCCACGCCGACCGCGCCGCCGCCAAGCGCGCCACACACGTCCTCGCTGAGCTCGCCAAAAACGGTAACCTCCTTTGCCAAACCTCACTCCGGCCGCGCCGATCCGTGCACCCGCATCCTTACTGAGTGGATCTGGTGGTTGTCAATTGAGCAGAGGAGGTTGTCAACGTGATTGTAGAGGGCGGCGCCGTGGCGGCCTTGGTGTGCCACCTAGAAGAGCCTGCTATGGCGGCGCCAACGCAGGAGGAACAACAACTACGGCCGTTTGAGCATGAGGTTGAGAAGGGCGCTGCCTTCGCTCTGGGCCTCCTAGCTGTAAAGGTTCATTCATTAATTCCCTAATTGAATTGTAGATGCACTTTTGGTACCAATGCAATTACTTGTATTATCGACAAATTTATGTTCTAAATAGGGCTGTGAATTTTCAAGTTTCCTGTGGCATAGGATTACAAAGTTTAAGAACTTTCAACTATCCCATGTATATATACAGTAATTCTGAACGCCCAAACCTGCATCCTCATATATCTGTTTCAAGGTTCCAAAAAACGCTAGGCGCTAGGCAGGCGTTAGGCCACTTCCTAGCGCCTAGATGGATTAAACGTAGACTAAACGTGATTAATCGTTTGTGTTTTTTTATTTTTTATTTTTTTTGGCAACACATGTGGCTCAGATTAGATGCCCAACTTCAATATCATAAGGAACTGTAACACATTAAGGCAATTTCGATTCCAATTCTTGCAAACATGCAAAGAAGTGGTGAAAAAACTTACAATTTTGATCCACACACATCATGTATCCCTTTTCCCTTGGCTATTTTGTTTGCTTTTTTCCTGCTCTTCAGCCTTTACGGCCACACATAGCCCATCAAGCCAGTCAGGCTACCGCTTTTTTGTGTTTCTACGTCGCTTAAGCACTGCCTCACGCCTATGCGCACCACCTAGACATGTCCAGAGTTTTATTGGACGCCTAGGCCCTAAACGAGACGCTCTGGGCCGTTTCAGGTTTAATCGAGAGTAAACGTAGGTTTAATTAGGTTTTTTCGAACCATGCTGTTTCTTGTAAAAAGCTGTAAGATCCAATGCCTTTGAATAGTTAGAAAAACCTAGGAACTTTCAAGTCCTATGAGCCTAAGATATCCTGTGTCTTTCTAGTTAGTCTCTAGTACCTTTAGAAAAACTTATGAACCTAAGATATCCATCCTCTAATTGCTCTTGTTCTGCAGGGATCTTTTAATAGTTGTGTTTTGAGCATTGATGTTTTACTGTTTTGTACTTCTCATCAAGTTACTACTGCTATGATCAATTTAATTTAATCATTTATTCTGTGTCTCACTGTAACAGCCTGAACATCAACAACTTATAGTCGATGCTGGTGCACTACCTCCTCTAGTGAAACTCTTGAAAAGGCAGAAAAATACTACAAATTCGAGGGTGGTTAATAGCGTTATCAAGAGAGCAGCTGATGCAATTACAAATCTTGCACATGAGAATAGCAACATCAAAACTAGCGTCAGGTTTTGTTTTATGCCTCTTTGATCTTTTGATAATCTTGTCCTTGAGAAGTTTTCACTTGCTGAGGGTTTTGTTTTACTGCAGAATGGAAGGTGGAATCCCACCACTTGTTGAATTGCTAGAATCGCAGGATCTTAAGGTGCAGAGGGCAGCTGCAGGGGCCTTGCGAACTTTAGCCTTTAAAAATGATGAAAATAAAACTCAGGTGAGATATCAAAACCTATGAAAACTATATTTATGTTAGATTTTGACATCTGAACTTGCATATGCCTTTTACACATATTCACGACATGGTAAATTCCTGTAATACAGATTGTTCAATGCAATGCTTTGCCAACTTTGATCTTAATGCTACGATCTGAAGATGCTGCAATTCACTATGAAGCAGTAAGGCCTTGTGCTATTCTCCAGTTTTGATTATGAGGCATTGAATCCTCTGATGTCAACTCAACTTCTCTAAGAGCACTTTCTCACACTGTTGAGATGTACCGTTTGATTGATGATGAGCAGGTTGATGTTGTTATAGATGAATGACCATATCCTTTGAAATTGTGCCATTCTACAGTTTTGCACAATCCTTAATCAGCATTTATCATTGCAAGACCTTGTGAAATATAAAGTTTTAGTGCTCCATCTTGAAACTTAATGCTGGATCATAACACTGTATATTTAGTTGGGAAATTTCGTGCTGGACCATGTTCCATCCTTTATTACATGGAAAATTTTGAATGTATTTCCAAATTTGAATAGAAACTTAGGCCCCATTTGGGAGAGCTTTGCTCCTTGATTCTCCGATGGAGTGATTCCATTGGATTCCTAGGAGTCTCTGCTGATCCCCACCAAAATATAACTGGGAGCATGCGAGAATCCGGGGAAGCATGTTTTTTCGGCTCCCTCGCCTGTATACAAAATAGAGGAGTGATTCACTTGGATTCCCTGAAGTAGCTGGGTCGTTTTTTTGCATTGGGCAGCCAGGGAGTGATTCTCTCGAGAATCTGCTCCATGGAGCGCTCCCAAACAGGGCCTTAATTTTCTTTGCTGTTAGCAGTTATGTTACAGATATTATGTTGTCCTACAACACATTTATCCAAAGCTGCACTAATTATCGGGGAATTAAGTTGATGAGCCACATGATGAAGTTGTGGGAGAGAGTTCTTGAGCATAGATTGCGAGGGTCGACGCGGATATCCATGAACCAATTTGGTTTCATGCCTGGAAGGTCAACCATAGAAGCAATCTTCTTAATAAGACAAGTTAATCAGCAGTTCAGGGAGCAAAAGAAGGACCTACACATGGTTTTCATTGACTTGGAGAAGGCGTACGATAAGATACCAAGGAATGTTACGTGGTGGGCTTTGGACAAACATAAAGTCCCAACAAAGTATGTTACCTTCATCAAGGACATGTACAACAACGTCGAGACCAGTGTGCGGACAAATGATGGTGACACTGATTTCTTTCTGATTAAAATAGGTCTTCATCAAGGGTCAGCCTTGAGCCCATATCTCTTTGCCTTGGTTATGGATGAGGTTACGAGGGACATACAAGGAGATATCCCTTGGTGTATGCTTTTTGCAGATGATGTAGTGTTAGTTGATGAAAGTCAGACAGGAGTAAATAAGAAACTAGAGTTGTGGTGGCAGACCCTTGAGTCCAAAGGGTTTAGAATAAGCAGGACTAAGACTGAGTACATGAGATGTGATTTCGGCAATGCTGCACAGGAAGAGGGAGAGGTGAGCTTGGAAGACCAAGTGGTGCCTAAGAAAGATGTCTTCCGGTATCTTGGATCGATGTTACAGAAGGATGGAGATATTGATGCAAATGTTAGCCATAGGATCAAAGCAGGGTGGATGAAGTGGCGCCAAGCATCTGGTATTCTCTGTGACAAGAGGGTACCACAAAAGCTCAAAGGCAAGTTTTATAGGACGGCGATTAGACCGGCATTGTTGTATGGAGCAGAATGTTGGCCTACTAAAAGAAGACATGTTCAACAAATGAGTGTTGCAGAAATGCGTATGTTGCGCTGGATTTGTGGCCACACAAGGATGGACCGAGTCCGAAATGACGATATTCGTGACCGGCTAGGGGTAGCACCAATTGAAGAAAAGTTGGTCCAACATCGGTTGAGGTGGTTTGGTCATGTCCAAAGGAGACCTCCGGAGCAGTGCATTGTGGAGTTTTAGCACAAGATTTTCATGTGAGGAGAGGTAGAGGTAGACCGAAATTGACGTGGGGGGAGGCAATAAAGAGAGATCTAAAAAGTTGGGATATACCTAGAGATCTATGTTTGGATAGAAATGCATGGAGAGCAGTCATTGACGTGCATGAACCGTGACTAGCCTACCCCAACTTGTTTGGGACTAAGAGGCTTGGTTGTTGTTGTTGTTGTTACAACACATTTATATCATAGGCTTTGCATAATTTATTCAATATTTTCTGCCAATCTGCCATGTAAGATGCAGTTTGATTAATATTTTGATCCCATCGATGATATTATATTAATTTGGATTCATGATTACCCTGAATTACTTGTTTGGTTCATTGAGGGAAATAATACACAGCATTTAAGAGGAAATTCATGTCCCCTGTTTGGTGTCTTCTTTTTTCGAGAAAGGGAAGTGATTGGTAGGACTTGGTCCTCTAAACCCACTTTCCTGTCCCACCAAACAAACAAAAGATTTAACTCTTACCCCCCAAACTCCCATTCCCTTGTACCAATTACCCCAAACAAACTTGCCGTAGAGGTTATTGAATTGGCTAAGGTAAATATCTTGAACACACTTTCTGTTTTTTTTTTGTCAAATGGCGATAGACCTTAATGGCTGTATTAAGCTAGTTCAGGCAATCTTTGAGGCTGAATGATTTGGAAACTTAGCAATACACCCAAATAAGTTTGAGGGCCTGTGGTGCAGCCGTGCAGGTTAAGCCTGTATCATGGTGCACGTACATGGATGCTTGAAGAAATTAAATGTTTATTTGAATGCATAAATGTTTGGCAATTACTGAGACAACACTAGAGGCTGAAGCTCTATTTACTATTTGGTTTCTGAAATATTTCAAAAAGTAATCTGCACCTGCTACTTGTAACATGTTTGCTAAGTAAACTTGATTGTAGAAGCTTATGCGAAACAAATAAATTGCATGAAACTGGTACGAGGCTCTGAGTTACCTCCTTATATTGACTTGCTGTTCTATGCTCTTTTGTCCGTTGAATAAACTTCTTCATGGTGCAAGGTTACCTTTCTGTACTAACTTCCTTAGCAATCCAACATGTTTGCTGATAAACTTCCATAGAATCAGCACAATCTTGGATCTAATCTATTCATGATTTCTTTAATTTTATTGCAATGCACTCTAATCAATTTTCCCCACTAGGTTGGTGTCATTGGAAATTTGGTTCATTCATCACCAAACATCAAGAAGGAGGTTCTTAATGCAGGGGCACTGCAACCTGTGATTGGATTATTAAGGTATGTTCATCATAGGGAAGTGCAGCTTTATGAGGTGCATAAAGAACTTTATAATTTTTTATATTTGTTAGGTTCTGCTCCAATACTGCTAGCATAGTTGTGCATTTTTTTCTGAATTATTATCACTAGCAAAAATGCCCGCGCGTTGCCACAGTAAAAGAGGAGAAAAGAGTAAGGTAGCGTTTGGTTCGGAGTCAAGGTGGAGTAGGACGGTCCTATCTTTGATTTCTTGGATGGGATGGAGATGGGACGGCTCCATTTTCTGTTTGGTTGAGAAAGAACGGGATGAAGCTATTTTATGTTTGGTTGAAAGTATAAATAGGAATGGGATGATGGTAGATTTAACGTCGTCAGCTACTATTTAGTGGGACCTAGGTGTCAATATTTTTTATATAAAGAAAAAAATCTGGCGCCCCATCTCATCGTCATCCCCACGGACGGAGTAGATCCGATCCCCATCTCTTCTCGTGTTTTTTTCGGCGCCCTCTTCTTCTTCGCTTCACGCCGTCGTGCGCCTGTGGCTCCTCCCCGACAATGTTTTCAGGTCGGCTGGTCGAACCTGGTCGACCTTGGACCGACCAGATGACTAATCGCGATTAGTCGTCGTCCAGGCCGATTAATCGTCCTTGGTCGACCCTGGTCGTCCATATATATCAGGACATACAACTATATATATACCTCTATATATACACTATATTCTACAACAGATGAGGCAACATCTGACCCAACAGATTCTGGAGCACCTCCTTGAAGGTCAGGCACAGGCAATATCACTTCGACGTTCGCACGTCGTTGCTCCACATCCACATCTGTAGAAGCAGAGAGGGACATTATAGCAAGCACCAAGCAGGGAGGAGGGAAGAATATGCAGAGGGGAAAGGCATACCGTCGTCCGAGCAGCTCATCACGAAGACCGGTGGCGACTCTGACAGAGGGCGTCGATGGCTTCCTGCTGCTCACCACAGAGCAGACGACCAGAGAGGAGGTGGGAGATAGGGAAGCCGCGCGGGGAGGAGGGAAAAGCGCGCGGGGGAGGGAAGACACGCGCGGGGGAGTGAAATCGCGAGCGCGGCCAAACTTCAAGCCCACTAGCCCTCAGGCCCGCCCACTTAAAAGAGGCCCAAAATAGAGAAATAAAGTTGGTCGTCCATGTCTTGGTTGGACGACTAATCGCGATTAGTCGATAACTAATCGGACGACCAGCTTTCTGGTCGACGTGATCGAGTCGGACCTCCTGATCGAACCCCAGGGGCGACCAGGACGATTAATCGCGATTAATCACGATTAATCGGACGACCTGAAAATATTGCTCCCCGGCCATGCCCTCTGCTCAACGCTGGCTACCGGAGATGGCCACGTGTGCGTCCCGTCTGAGGCCGCCCCAAGCCACGCTATGCTGCCTGAGCTCCTCAGCCCACTGCGCCGCTTCTGCTCCTCCACTCCCTGTGTCGTTTCTGCTCGACCTCGCCGGATCTCGCTGGATAGAGCCGGACCTCGCCGGATCGAGGTTGTCCCCGCCGAATCTGGTCAGATCGAGACTGACCTCGCCCGCTGCTCGGCTTTGCCTAACGGACGCATGCCGCTAGGCCTGCCAGCACGCCCGACACTGGGAGAAAAGAAGGGTGTCGGAGACGAAGAAGAAGAATAGCGCTGGCAGAGAGAGGAATCAGGTAGAAACGACACTGTATGGAAGAAGACGGCGTCGAGGTGGGATGCCGCCGTCCGTGCTTTTTTGTGGGGCGAGGTCGCTCCTCTTTTCAGCGAATATTCCAGGGATATTCTAAGGTGGGACGTCCCAGTTCATGCGCGACTCTCAACCAAACACCTTCAAAACAGGTCCATCCTATCCTCATCCCATTTCATCCTCCCAACCAAACACTACCTAAGAGCACCTCCAGCAGTTCCTCTTTCCTAACCCCCAATGAGAAAAAATGTTGTATTGGAGATTTTGTTAGTTGCAGCAGTTCCCCAAACTCAACCCCAATGAGAATTTTTTTTTAGTCCCTTAAATCATAGCCTCCAACCCCTCAAATAAAGGGGAGACCTCTCCTCTCCCAATCCACTATTTTTCTCATTGGGGATGGGATTTTCTCATTCTGCTGGAGAGGCGACCATCAAAACCCCAAAACACTTTTTGTATCTTCCCCAATAACAAGTTTTTGGGGTTGGATTTTTCTCCTACTGCTGGAGTGTTGGAGTATAAGTGAATTGTCTGCCTCTCCCCATCAGCTTAAGCTTTTGAGTTGAATTGGTTGGTGCATGCAACTTAATATGGTATCAGAGCCAGAGGTCTCGAGTTCGAATCCTGGTAGGCACAATTAAATAAAATAATTGTTGCCCGCTCCTATTCCACGTCTGAGGCCTGAGGGAGCCTCCACGTGAGGGGGAGTGTTGGAGTATAAGTGAATTGTCTGCCTCTCCCCATCAGCTTAAGCTTTTGGGTTGAATTGGTTGGTGCATGCAACTTAATATGGAGATACTCAAGATCCTTAGCAGAAATGCCCATGCATGGCTACGGAAAATACTAATCCTTTACATGAGAAGGGGGACCAAAATAGTTGTATATCTCCAAGAGACTAATTATTGCAAAGGTACTCCTTCCGTTCCAAAATCCTTGATGTTTTAGAATTTAATTAAGGACTAAGTCTCTAATTAAAAGGAATGGATGTAGACATGCAGGCTGCAACATGGTGTTCTAAGAACTCAAGCTGGTATGGGCCCAACCTAGTGTTCTAAGGACTAAAAGTCTAAAACATTAAGTTTTCTGGGATTATTTTTTAATCCTAAACCATCAAGTGTTCTGAAACGGAGGGAGTAAGATGGAGGTAAATAAATTTCTCAAAAAGTTGGTCTGCTTCAAGGACATCAGATATTCAGATGAGATCAGAGTTAAATTCTCATCCATGATTGATGATACCTTCTGGCTCTGTAGTTGTGGGTAAGTTTCTAGTGCAAGTTGAGTGAATGGCTTGGTAGCAATCAACAATTCAACACTGCCGAGTTTCTCTACATATTCATGTACAGAATACAGTCTGATATTGATAAGCAGCTAGCTCCTTCAATTTTCATCTGTTAGTAGAGCCATCAAGAATTTCCATGCACCTACGTTGGATCTACTTCTAAAATGTAGGAAACATGCCTCTTAAATATAGGGTATACAGACAGGGGTGGAGCTAGGATTTGAGTATTTTAGGGGGGGGGGGGGGGGGGGGATGGACAAAGCTGTTGGTACTCCTCGATCTCCCTGCACAGGTGAGCAGCAAGCTCACCCAGACAACACTTGGCTAGAGGTAGAAGAAAGGGTGAGCACATCTTGCGCGCGCGCGCGCACACACACAGCGCAAGCAGCAGCTCTGCACTCTGAATTTGTGGCAACTGAACCGAATTGCATTGCCTTTAGGTGTAGTGTATACACACACACACAGACACACAACTACATGTACCATACAAGGTACATAAGTACAAGTACTCTAATGTCCTTGAGGACATGGCTGATGACAGCTCACTGCTTGGTATGGCTGAGGTATGCCAATGCCAACTACTGTACTATCTAGTACTAGAGGTGGCCTATTGCCTTACTGCTACAGCAAACAAGGGCATCAAGAGTTTGACTGAATGCCAACTCTGCTATGCAGGAGATCAGAGAGAGATCAGCAGCAGATTATGTCGTACAAAAGCAAAGTAAAACCAATAGCCATACCATGTGGTTGTTCACATATAATAGTTACCTTGGCAACCTCGGCTTCCAATGGCTACAATACAATTAGCACTCGAAACCAACCGGTTTGAAAAAAAAACTGTGAATCATATTTCTCTTTTTCATATTATCTGAAATCAGAAAGGGAGTTTATATATAGTTTATTGATGGTAATCGGCGGGACCACAATACTAAAATAATAAGAAGCGTAACACCTTACCAGGCTGTTCGAATTGCGATTAGATAACAGGCTGTGCTGCTGTGGCGTTGTGCAATGCTAATAAGGGAGCAGTGGCAGCTCATCAGGTTGATGAGCAGGACGCACGGCGTCTTTCCTGAATCTGAGCTTGGGCAAGTGGTGGACCAACAGAGGCGCAGCACAGAGACGCTGGCCGTGGACTTGTGGTCGTGGAGCGCAGAGCTGAAGAGTCAGAAAATGAACAGCCGCAGAAGCTTCGTATCAACTAAATGGGCTGTACTTAACTGGGCCATGTAAGCAGACCCCCCTCTCCCTCCGCTTCTGTATACAGATCGTGTAGGATACATGACCCTTTTTAAAATATAGGATATATGGACCATTGGCTGCTCTTTTTCTCTGAAACTAAAAACTGTTCAGTTAGTGTGGTTATATTGACTTCCTTGTACCCTCCGCCTCTGTATACAGATCGTCTTGGATACATGGCCCTTTTAAAAATAGACCATTGGCTCCTCTTTTTTCTCTGAAGCTAAAAACTGTTCAGTCAGTGGGGTTAGATCGACTTCCTTGTACATTAGTTAGTCATTAAACTATTCAATTCCCAAACAACCAGAGGAGAGTTCCATATTGTTTCTCAGGCATGAAAGTTGCTTGTGGGTTGATTCAATTCAATTATTATTGATTCGGTGGCTGGTTGACTGAGCAACACAAATATTTATTGAGGGAAATAAACACACATTTATTGAGGCCAATGTTCAATAATTGAATACGATGAAATCTGAAGAAACGCAGGCGGAGGTGTGAGCCAAGGGCGGGGTCTTGGACAGTTGGACGAAAGTCAGGGTGCAGCATTGGACGAGATGGGGAAACATACGTTCATGCAGAGGGACAACTGGTGGGCGATGAATGTATGAATGGGCTTGGCTGATGGACAAAATCCTGAGGAGAGAAACTTTTGCTCTTTAATACTTCCACTGTCCCAAAAAGAATGTACTTCTCTGTTCCCTAGGAGTCAAACAATTTAAAGTTTGACCTAATTTATACTAAAAAATTCTAATATTTATGATACAACATATGTATCTTTAGATTAACTATAAAATATATATTTTTATGGTGAATCTAATTGGAAACATAAATGTTGATACTATTTTCTTTAAACTTAGTTAAACTTAAGAAAGTTTGACCTGTTTCAAATCGAGAATATACATTCTTTTTTGGGACGGATGGAGTATTAGGTATAGATATATGCTGCATGCTCTGTTAAGCATGCCTTACAAATGTTCTATTAGAGCATCTCCAATAGATTACTTACAAATGTTCTATTAGAGCATCTCCAATAGATTACTTATCCAGTTATCCTACATCCCCTAAAAGTCTATACAAGTGAGTTTCAAAAAAAAGTCTATACAAGTGATCTCCTATTATTAGTAGTGTAGCTTTTTCTTCTCCTCTCCCAACAGATTACAAATACCTTTAAAGTGGATAGGGGAGAGGGAGTGGATAGGGATTTTAAGTAGTTACTTAAAACTTTTAGGTATTGGAGATCAGATGAGTAATCTGTTGGAGCAACCACAATCCCTTATATTGCATATTTTTAGTATTAGGGATGAGATAAGTAATCTGTTGGAGATGCTCTAATTTTGAGGACACCAGTGTACATGAAGCTTTAATGATTAAGCCAACCAAAACAATACTAATTATTAATATTTGAGCGTAGCTAGGCCATTCCTAGTGTTCCTATTCAGATCCTTGACATTTTTATATTATTCTAGACAAACACTCGACCATGGCTTTGTCTTAAAGAGGGGTAGTATTTGAAAGCAATGAATATTGCGTGGAATAATAGATTAGATTGATTGGAGAGGCCTATGTACATATATATAGGGGAGAGGAGATCTCGTGGTTTATAGAAACATGACCAAACCGAGATCTCCTCGTATCTCTCTAACCAAAACAGGGCTGGCCGGCTGTACCTGGCCCAAGCCCACTTATACACACGCATTACAATCTAACATCCCCCCGCAGTCACAGCGTCTCGTTGGCGAACGTTGAGACTGGACCTAAACTCCGTGAAAACAGAAGAAGACAATCCTTTGGTGAAGATGTCGGCGTACTGAGATGTCGTCGGGACATGAAGGACGCGAACAGCACCAAGAGCCACTCGTTCTCGAACGAAATGAAGATCGATCTCAATGTGCTTCGTGCGCTGATGCTGAACAGGGTTCGAAGACATGAAAACAGTGCTGATATTGTCACAATATACTAGAGTTGCTTGTCTCAAGGGGGTATGCAACTCTGTCAACAGCTGGCGCAACCATGAGGCCTCAGCAACAGCATTAGCAACAGCACGGTACTCAGCTTCAGCACTGGAGCGGGAGACAGTGTTCTGGCGCTTCGAAGACCAGGAGACCAAATTGTCGCCGAGGAATACAGCATAGCCCGAGGTGGACTTGCGGGTGTCAGGACAACCAGCCCAATCTGCATCTGAGTAGACCACAAGATCAGACTGACTGGAGGCTCGAATATGGAGACCAAGGTCCAAAGTACCACGAACATAGCGTAAGATGCGCTTTAGAGCTGCAAGATGAGGTTCCCGCGGATTGTGCATATGTAAACACACCTGCTGGACGACATAAGCAATGTCGGGGCGAGTGAAGGTGAGATACTGCAAAGCGCCGGCGAGACTGCGATAGTTCGTCGGATCAGCGATAGGAGCACCATCAGCAGAGAGCTTCGGGTTGATATCGACTGGAGTAGCACATGGCTTGCAATCAGTCATACCAGCACGATCTAAGATAGCCAACATGTACTGGTGTTGTGACAGGAACATCCTAGAAGCGGTGTGCTGAACCTGCATACCCAAGAAGTGATGAAGTTCTCCTAGGTCCGTCATAGAAAACTCCCGTTGTAGGGCAGCAATGATGCGATGGCGCAAATTTGGAGACGAAGCTGTCAACACAATATCATCCACATATAATAGAAGGTAGGCAATCTCAGACCCCCGATGATAGACAAAAAGTGATGTATCTGTCTTGGCCTCCACAAAACCCAGCTGTAGAAGAAAACTGGCGAACCGGTGATTCCATGCACGGGGCGCCTGTTTGAGCCCATACAAAGACCGATTCAAACGACAGACAAAATCTGGGTGTGAAGTATCCTCAAATCCTGCTGGCTGGGCACAGTAGACTGTCTCTGAAAGTGTCCCATGAAGAAAGACATTCTTCACATCGAGTTGATGAACAGGCCATCTGCGAGAAACTGCCAAGGAAAGGACAGTCCGGACGGTGGCAGGCTTCACAGCAGGACTGAAGGTCTCATCATAATCAATGCCTGGACGCTGTGTGAAACCACGAACAACCCAACGTGCCTTGTAGCGCTCGAGAGATCCATCGGCCTTGAATTTATGCTTGAACACCCACTTACCAGTCACCACGTTGGACCGAGGTGGTCGCGGAACAAGATCCCAAGTGTGGTTGGCGAGTAAGGCTGAGAACTCGTCTTGCATAGCTGCACGCCAGTGGGGATCAGTAAGAGCGGCGCGATAACTCCGCGGGACAGGTGACAGGGAAGACGCCTGAAGCAGGACCGGCTGTCGAAAACCGGCTTTCCCACGCGTTCGCATGGCATGCTGGTTAGCCACAGGAACGATGGGGACAGCCCCAGCAGGAAGGCGAGCAGCAGTGTCCGGCGAAGGAGGCGATGCTGAGGTAGTCGACGCAGGTGCAGCAGGTGGCGTCGGTGGAGAGCGTGGCCGGCGACTGTATGTCAGCCGAACTGGAGGCACCGGTGCTAGAACAGCCAAGTCTGACGGAAGCTGTGAGCGCCGGTTGTAGACGAAACCAGCCCAGCGGTGAAAGCCGGGCGGAGAGCCAGTCGGTCGAGGTGCAGAGGACCTGCTGCTGGCAGCATCCGGAGGCCGGCTGGGCGATGGCGACTGCTGGTCGGCTGCTGGAAGTACCGGGGGAGCAGTCTGGGCGCCTGAGACCAGCGGAGCAGCAGCGACCCAAGAGAGGCTGCTCCCTGGTATAACAGCCCCACGTGGCTGTGCAGAGACCAGCGGAGCAGCAGCTACCCAAGGGGTGCTGCTCCCTGGTAGAACAGCCGCACGTGGCTGTGCAGCGTTGTCAAGAGTACTTGCAGGGAGAAAAAATGACGGCGCTGGGGGAGCCATCACAGGGTCAGTGGAGTTCAGAAACTCAAAATCTCGGGGTGTGGGACGACTAGGATCCTCGGAGAAAGGGAAAGACGCCTCATCAAAGACGACATGCCGGGAGATGATGATCCGGTTGGACGACCGGTCAAGACAGCAGTAGCCTTTGTGGTGAGGAGAATAGCCGAGGAAGACACACAAGGAGGAGCGAGGAGCGAGTTTGTGGGGAGCGGTGGCTGAGAGATTGGGATAGCAGCGACACCCAAAAACACGAAGGTGTTCATAGGTTGGGGGAGAGCCATGGAGAGCTTGATGAGGAGTGTTGAAATGTAGTGTCTTAGTAGGTAGGATGTTGAGGAGCATGGTGGCGGTGGAGAGGGCCTCGACCCAGTAGGAAGGAGGGACACTCGCCTGAAACAGGAGAGAGCGAGCAACATTATTAGTGGTACGAATAACTCGTTCGGCTTTACCGTTTTGAGGCGAGGTGTATGGGCATGGCATGCGAAAGTGGACACCATGGGAGAGGAAGAAAGAGCGAGCACTATGGTTGTCGAACTCTTTGCCATTGTCGCACTGAATGGCTTGAACAGGAACGCGAAACTGGGTGGTGACATAGGCAAAGAAGTTAGACAAAGTAGAGAACGTGTCAGACTTGAGGCGGAGGGGAAACGTCCACAGGTAATGCGAGAAATCATCGAGTATGACCAGATAATATTTGTGACCAGCAATACTAGTAATAGATGTCCATAAATCACAATGAATTAACTGGAAAGCATGACTAGTACGGGGTGTGGACGTATGAAAAGGCAGCCGTGTATGACGACCCAACTGACACGCATGACATAAAATGTGATCGTCACTTTTATTACAAGAAATAGCAGATGACTGCACTAACTTAGACAAAACTTCATGACCCGGGTGACCGAGACGCTGGTGCCAAAGGGATGAACTGGTGGCGAGGAGAGCAGATGCCAGGACAGGGAACCGCAGCGGATAGAGTGGACCAGAGCTGTCACACCTGACGATCTCTCTCTGAGAACGAAGATCCTTCACAGAACAGCCAAGGGGGTCAAACTCCACAGAACAATTATTATCGGAAGTAAACTGGCGAACTGAAATAAGATTCTTAATAAGGCTAGGTGAAACAAGCACATTATTAAGATGAAGGTGGTGAGGAAGAGAAGTGGTGCCAGTAGATGTAACGGGAAGAAGATTCCCATTACCAACGATAATATTGGAAGGTGAAGATGAAGAAGAAGAAGAAGGAACGGTGAGATTACCAGCGTCAGAGGTCATGTGGTTGGTGGCACCTGAGTCGAAATACCAGTTGGCTTGAGGAGGTTGCTGTAGCGCCATGGTCTGGAAGTTGGCAGCAAGGCTTGAAGCATCCCAGCCTGGGGAAGGGACTGCAGGGCTGTATAGGCCTGCCGGAGGCACCGACCACTGCTGGGCAGCAGGGTGAGCAGACCACCCCTGCTGTGCGCCAGCCATCAGGGCGTGAGGGAGCAGCTGCTGTTGCTGCTGCTGTTGTGCGCCGGCGAGGAGAGCGTGCGGGTGAGGCAGCGTCGACGGGCGCGGACCGGGCCACATGTTGATAGACCCAGTCCACGGTTGGTGAAGATTGGGCCACAACTGTCCAGGTGCACCCCTGGCTGGTGCTGCCGTGCCAGCAGTAGCGCCTGTAGCAGGACCACGACCGCCGCCACGCTTGCCTCGCTTGCCACGTTTGCCTCCATTGTTCCCAGAAGGGACTGGAGTCTGCTGTTGGGCAGTGGAGAATGCTGGTGGCGAGGGGGCAGCGTTGGTGTGAAGCGCAGTGGCCGGAGAAGATGAAGCAGCTGGGGGCGAGGCAGCCATGGTGAGCTCCTCGAGAAGCAGGTCGTTGCGAGCCTGCAAAAACGAAGGGAAGGGGCGACCACGACGTAGGTGCAGACCGATGGCCTCGAACTGACCGTTAAGGCCACGAAGTAAGTTAAGAACGAGGGTGCGGTCTTGGACAGGTTCGCCGAGGTCGCGAAGAGCGTCTGCCATGCCCTTGAGCCGGCTGCAGTACTCAGTGATGTCGAGGTCGCCCTGGCTGAAATTGCGGAAGGCGGCATCGAGATGAAGGGCCCGTGTCTCGCGATTGCCACGAAACTGAGACTCAATGGCAAGCCAGTGAGTGCGGGCAGAGGTGCCACGCTCGATGACCGCTTCAGCAAGCGCGTCGGAGATGGCGCCGGTGATCCAGGTCTTCACGACACAGTCCATACGGACCCAGTCGGGGAGTCGAGGACGGGGACATCGGAGAGGATGTGGCGCTCGAGGGAGAACCGACCAACAGCCAGGAGGAAGGACTCGCGCCAACGGCCATAGAAAGTCGAGGCGAGGTCGAGGACCAGCGGGACGAGCAGCCGGATGTTCTGGACGGCAACAGCTTGGGCGTGCAGATTGATCAGGGCTGCGGCCTCGTGCTGAAGAAGGATGGCGCGAAGGCGAGGATCCACGACATCGGGGGAAGCAGAGCCGTCATCCTCGGGGTCGCTCAGGGGGGCGTCGTCGCCCGCAGGTGGAGTGGCAGCGGCGAGTTCTTGAGCCGCGCGCGCGAGGGCCGCCTGAAGACGCGCCTCGGCAGCGTCGCGGTCGGCCTTAGCAGCGGCTGCCTCGCGCTCGGCGTCGGCCGCGCGGACGGCCGCGGCATCATGGGCAGCCTTCTCCGCCGCGCGCGCAGCGTCGCGGGCGGCCTTCTCCGCCGCGCGCTCGGTGGCGATGCGGGCACGGTCTTCCTCAGCGAGGCGGGCCTTCTCATCCGCGCGGTCGCGCTCCTGCTGAGCGGTGGCAGCGACGGGATTGGGGTCGACCACCTCGGAGGTGAGTGCGCCGTCCTTGGGGGTGGAACCGGCGATCGCAGCGGGCAGAGCGAGCGCGCGATGGGGCTGGAGAGGGCGCGCAAGAAAGCGGCGGCCAGAGGAAAAAGAAGAAAACAAGGGAGAAAACCTAGTCTCTTGATACCATGAAAGCAATGAATATTGCGTGGAATAATAGATTAGATTGATTGGAGAGGCCTATGTACATATATATAGGGGAGAGGAGATCTCGTGGTTTATAGAAACATGACCAAACCGAGATCTCCTCGTATCTCTCTAACCAAAACAGGGCTGGCCGGCTGTACCTGGCCCAAGCCCACTTATACACACGCATTACAATCTAACAGTATTGAACCCCGGTTGTCCAAAAAACTCGCTGAAACCAGTTCAGTGAGGTATCCACATTTGGCGAGGGGCTGGAAATTTGGGTGGGTGGCATTCTTGTTGGGAAACTGTACCAACCAAGCTACTGGCTCCTTTCTCATCTTGTATTCTAGAATACCATCTTATTCAAATGAGAAGGTTCTTTGTCATTGTTATTCAAGTTTTAAAGGGTGTTCCATGACTTGCTCTACACGGGCAACTCACCTCAAGAATATCTGCTTGATGTATGAAACATTGCTTTCTTTTTTTTTTCAGCTCATGTTGTACAGAAAGCCAAAGAGAGGCTGCTTTGTTGCTAGGGCAATTTGCTTCGGCCGACTCGGATTGCAAGGTGCTTAATAAATATGGAGTACTTTGTTTACAAGTCTTCAGTAGTTTTGCAAATCTACTGGTAGGTTTGTTAAAACTAAAGACAGAATCGCACCACTAATCCCTGAATTTGCATGGTTGTCTCTCCCACACCCCTCAATTTGTAACTTACATTGTGAGCCCTTCTAACTTTGGACCCATTGTGGCATCGGCCCAAATCACCGTTAGCTACTTAGCTTAATTGATGGTGATGATGTGGCATCAAACATGGGCTATTAAACTGGACTGTTTATTTTCTTTTATTGCCGCTTCCTTCCCTTTTCTTTTCCATTGATCAATACATCACTGACATGGATTTAGACTTTTGGCTGGAGGGAGTGTAAGGAAATCTTGAATGATAAATCTCATTATCTCAAGGAATGACACAGAGATATAAGATGTTTTCTCCAGTTAATTCTTTTCTGAATTTGATAGATTAATATATATGTTTGTTTACAGGTCCATATTGTGCAAAGGGGTGCAGTCCGTCCACTAATTGAAATGCTACAGTCGGCTGATGTCCAACTCCGGGAGATGTCTGCTTTTGCACTTGGCAGGCTTGCCCAGGTTTAATTTTTATTTTTAATATAGCATACATTTTCATGTTACAAGGTACTTCACTCTTTTCTGCTCTAGAGAATCATAGTAGGCAGTGAAATAAAAACACCACAGAATTTTTCTTGCTCTCCTACAAAATCCACACAATGTATAACTTTATCAAATTAGTTCCCTAGCTCCTCTGTTGATGGGAACTATATGTGGGGACTGGGGATGCAAAGATCATAATATGTTTAGGGCAAAACCATAATGAGTCTGTTTGCTGGCACCACATACCTTATCCAGTCTATCCTAGACATGGACAGATTTTTCAAATATGCTGGCTTCATGTTACCAGTGTCTGCATGTGCCAAGTCCCTTGCTCTGCCCTTAACTGCATTGCATCTTCACCACTGTGATTGTCAACAACACACCCTGGGTGCTGCTGTGTTTGAGGTACCTCTGGTACTACATGCATTCCAATTGCTCCGCCAAGTAATTGAAGTTACACAGCTATTCTCCATATGTTTGTTCAAGGGCCCATATGTTGGCTGCACAGATTTCTGTCTTTTGTTTTTTGAGTTAAATGCACTAGAGGTCCATTAACTTATGCTGGGGTTTGCCCATTCAACTCTAAAAGTTGATTTTGAATCCATAAACTTTTAAACTGGTTCACCGCAGTCCATACCCCTTCTTTGGCCCTAAGATTCTACTTCTGGGTCCATATACTTTAAGTGGTCCATAAATTTCATGCCATGCTGGCTGCTGACTCCACATGCCACATCAGATCAAGGGCCAAACAAAGGGGTATGAACCTGCGTGAACCACTTTTATAGTTTATGGACCCAGAAATCAACTTTTAGAGTTGATGGGCCTAACAGAACTCCCAGCATAAGTTAATGGAGTGCATAACTCCTTTTTTTCTAAGGGAATTATGACTTTGGTTTTTCCTCCACCATATGCTCTGACCGCTAAGTCGCTAACCATGCCTTTCTTATCAAAACTTTTGAACATTTGTACGTCCTAAATGCTAGGTGACACCGCCCTGGCTTGATCCGTAGCTTAGGTATCCTCCCTAGTCCAATGATCGGTGCTTTGAGAGTTCCCTGTGACTTTGGCCCTAGCTAATCATAGATTAGGTGCTAGGAGCTGGTCTGCTGTCCTGACTATTAAAGACCCACTTTGTCAGTGATACATTCTAGTGATAATATTTCTGACAATTGTAACTGACCAGACTTCGTAGCATATATTTTCCTTGTGAGATTGTTTGTCTAGTTTTATACAGAGTGCAATGCGGAGTGAACCACTTAAAGAGTTGACCCAGATCCTCACTTGAGAGATTATGGACCCAGTTGAGTATCTGGGAAAAGTTTAATGATCTAGCGCATTTCACTCTTTCATATCATATAATGTAAGGGGAAGTCCCCATTCACTTTTCCCTTTTACTTATGGGTTAGTGGGGTTGTTTCTTTTTTGCTTAGTTGCAACTCGCAATTCTAATCTAAAGAGTTTTCTCAGGACACACATAACCAAGCAGGTATTGCATATAATGGTGGCTTGGTGCCTTTGTTAAAACTTCTTGACTCAAAAAATGGATCTCTGCAACATAATGCTGCATTTGCCCTCTATGGAGTTGCAGATAATGAGGTAATTTACGATTTTTTTTCACAAGGTTTGCCATATCTCTCAAATATCCCTTTTCCACTATTGGTTAATAATTCCACACTCCATGTTAATGGGATTAACTCATTTTTTTATATAAAATGTTTATCTTATATTTTTTATCTTCATTATTTCTGAAGCAGATCACTGTTCTTTCTTATAGGACTATGTATCTGACTTCGTTAAAGTAGGAGGTGTCCAAAAGTTGCAAGATGGAGAATTTATTGTCCAGGTACATTGACCTTCATTGTATATTGGTCACTTTGTTGTGATTGTTTTTTATTAAGCTATTCTTAATTCCAGGCAACAAAGGACTGTGTGGCAAAAACATTGAAGAGGTTAGAGGAGAAGATAAATGGACGAGTAAGTTTTGCTTGCAGGGTTTCTGTATTTTGTTGATTGCAATGTGCTTGACTATATTATTTATGAAGCTTGTTCCCATGTGATGGTTTACAGGTGTTGAAACACTTGATTTATTTGATGCGAGTAGGAGAGAAATCTGTGCAAAGGCGTGTTGCTCTGGCTCTTGCACACCTTTGTGCCCCAGAAGATCAAAGAGCAATTTTTATTGATAATAATGGTAAACAGTTTTGCAACCGCTGAAAATTGTACCTTTTCATTTCCATTCTACTGTATTGTGTTCTTCATGAATTCAAATTCTGGGTCATCCAGGTCTCGACTTGCTTCTTGGTCTTCTGATTTCCATGAGCTCAAAACATCAACAAGATGGCTCAGCAGCATTATACAAATTGGCCAACAAAGCTGCAGCACTTTCTCCTATGGATGCTGCCCCACCATCTCCAACACCTCAGGTATGCAAAAGAATTATTAAATTCAAATTTACTTTGTATTACGTATGCTGTTTGAGTTGCAGTGACTTTATGAGCTGTGGTATGGTTAAAAATAGTATCACAATGGCATGATCTTCAGTGTGCTAGGATGCACATGAATTTATTTTGATTAATCAATAATCATTGTGGAATGGTGCTTTGGTTCAACAAGGTATATAAGGGCCCAAACGAGTCTCTTGTAGTCCAACCTGTTGTGAATAGTGTGTACAACCTGCTGGAGGAAAATAAATGTTCCTCTGGCTTGGCATGAAATGTTAATGTTGGACTGCTGATCATCTTGCAAAACATGGTCTGTCTCATCCGGATAAATGGCTATGTGATCAAGAGGAGGAAACCGTCCAGCACATCCTTGCGACCTGTCTCTTTGCAAGGCAGTTTTGGCATAGGTTGTTCATTGCACTTAACTTGCAGCAGCTGGCGCATAGCATTACTAAACATAGTTTCACTACTTGGTGGCGGAGAGCTAGCAAACGAGTTAGCAAAGATCAAAGAGAAGGGTTAACACCCTCATCATCTTGGGTGCCTGAATGCTCTGGAAGCAGAGAATGCGTGTGTGTTTGAGGGAGACTCTCTAGTATCCCTACTACACCTAGAAACCTGAAGTTAGAAGCTCATCTCTGGACACTTTTCTGGGGCTTCCAAGCTGCAGGGTCTTTGGTTAAGTCGGTTGGGATCTAGGCTATCTTAGTTTTCTGGTCCTGTTCCCTTGAGCTATAAGTCGGCTTTCATCTGTACAAAGCAGTCGTAGAACAATATTTTTCTCTCACAATGAATCAGCCGTTTCAGCTTAGCTGGCTTATAACCCCCCTTACATTGGTCCTAGTAAGAGGGGTGCTTGTATGGACCATTTCTTTTCCCTAATACAAAAATACACAGCTCTTTTGCTGTTCGATAAAAAAAATATCATGTCGATAGTTTTATACTGCTTGGCATTGTGTTGAAAATTGTGGTCAGAATTTAGCTATCATTGGCATTTTTAACAAGATTTTCAAACACTGCCTGTATTTTGCTGTCCTAAATAAAGTCATTGTGACATTGTGGGATTTTTCCATCCAATTGTTCTTGTAATGGTTGAGGCACTGGCAATTGTTATTGAATGTATATTTTATTGCAGGTTTATCTTGGTGAGCAATACGTGAATAGTTCAACACTTTCAGACGTTACTTTCTTGGTAGAAGGTTGGCACTATTCATCAGTAGGTACTTTAAATAATTCTTTTCTTTTGTGTCCCAGATAATCTTAATCCCTTCTTCTACAGGAAAGCGCTTTTATGCACACAGAATTGCTTTGCTTGCTTCTTCAGATGCATTTCGTGCAATGTTTGATGGCGGGTACAGGGTGAGTTTTGACTTGTCACAACATAATGTGCTTTTGCTGGTTGTAGTCTGTTGATCTCTTTCCATGGTTGATATATTGCTGCTGTATATAGTATGTTAGTTTTGAACAAACCTTGAATTTCATGTCTAATTCAAAGGTCATTTTCTTAACCAGGAAAAGGATGCAAGAGACATTGAAATTCCTAATATCAGATGGGAGGTCTTTGAACTCATGATGAGGTTAGTAAGCCATTGACCTCCCTTCTCGTTTGGTCACAGTTCTCTTTCTGTTGATGAATCTGCAACTATTTTTCCTCTTTTCCTTTTTTATGCCACTGTATGCTGGATTAAAGTCTGAAATCCTCTTTGGTTTTGCAGATTTATCTATACAGGGTCAGTGCAGGTTACCAGTGAAATTGCACAAGATCTTCTTAGAGCTGCTGATCAGTATCTCTTAGAAGGCCTCAAACGCCTATGTGAATATACTATTGCGAAGGTGACTAGAAAAGCTACTCTCTATTCCTTGTTTAAACCACATATTAGATATTAATCTGAATGCTATTATTTGCCTTGTAGGATGTGAATCTAGATAACGTATCTGACATGTATGACTTGTCCGAAGCCTTTCATGCCGTGTCACTGAGACATACATGCATCCTGTACATTCTGGAACATTTTAACAAGATCTGCACCAGAGCCGGGTACCTTCTCTTGCTAATAACCTTTGATCTGAGACCAGTACGATTTCAAGTAACTCAAATCTTAACATGCAACCTTGCCATGCAGTTCTGCACAGCTGATCCAGCGTGTTATTCCGGAGCTCCGCAATTTCCTAACCAAGGCACTGAGTTCATCAAGAAGTTTAAGTCCAAGCGATAGGAACTCACAGACTTGATTTGAGTCTCAATTCATTGACACCGACACCGCCATCTGACCAAAGTCGCTGGAGATCCTGTACAGTAAAATTTCCGGCGCTGAGCGTTTGATGGTATCTATTGTGGGTACATGGTGGCCGGGTCCTTAAAATTAACATCAGCAATGTAACAAGATTTTCTATGTTTTAGTAGAGGATATGGGTAAAGAGAACCTGTGTCTTAGTCATGCATCGACCAGTTTACACTGGGATAGGCTGTAGTTGGATGGTCCTGACCGTAATTCGTCGGTCTCAGCTCTGTTTCTGAGTTTAGCGTTTGTTTCCAGTTCACAGTTCGGTGTATGGCTGCATCTGTTTAAAGTATGAGGCTTGAGCAAGTTAGAAATTAGCCCCCCGTAGTGATAAAGCTGTCCGTTAATCTCCAAGTGTGGAACCACCGGTTGGATTTACCGAGACAACTATGTAACATAATACGGAGTATAGATGACATTAGAGCATCTCCAATAAGTTGGAAAAAATGACTTGGTATATCATAAGTTTTAGCAACTTGGTATATCATAAGTTTTAGCAACTTGCAAATTCATTTGGCAAGTAAAAAAAAGATCTCTTTCCAACAATTTGCTATTCCAACTTGCTAAAATAAAAAAAAACTAGGCCACCTAGGCCGATCTGCGTTGCCGCGGGAGAGGAGGGGAAAAGATTTTGCGCTAGGAGGTGGGAGAACAGCGCGCAGAAGCCGGCCACGGTGAAATCATGGGATAGTAACCTCACCCGCGCGCGGAAATTTATGCGTGCGGCATGGAGGAATAGGAAGTTGGAAAAGATAGCTAAGTTCATTTAGGGAGTTGTTGGAGAAGAATATTTGTGTTTTTACCAAATTTATAAGAATAGCAAGTGAGAATAGAGAGTTGTTGGAGATGCACCAACAACTCCTTATTCTCACTTGCTATTCTTATAAATTTGGTAAAAGCATAAATATTCTTCTCCAACAACTCCCTAAATGAACTTAGTTATCTTTTCCAACTTCCTATTCCTCCATGCCGCACGCGTAAATTTCCGCGCGCGGGTGAGGTTACTATCCCGTGATTTCACCGTGGTCGGCTTCCGCGCGCTGTTCTCCCACCTCTCCTAGCGCAAAATCTTTTCTCCTCCTCTCCGCGGCAACGCAGATCGGCCTAGGTGGGCCTAGTTTTTTGATTTTAGCAAGTTGGAATAGCAAATTGTTGGAGAGAGATCTTTTTTTTACTCGCCAAATGAATTAGCAAGTTGTTAAAACTCATGATATACCAAGTCATTTTTTCCAACTTGTTGGAGATGCTCTTAGATGCATGCTATTTACTGACAAGGTTTGGTCAAAGTCTGAGGCAGAGCCACTGGTTATCGCTGGAATAGAAAATTATTTCTTTAAGTTTTAGAAAGTTGCAAAGCTGTACACATAATTTTTACAGATAATGTTTTACAGACACAACTTGTTAACATAACTTAGTCAATATATTTTATAGATAAGAGTAAAGTCCATCACTGGTCCTTAAACTTGCATTGTTGTGTCATTCCGGTCCTTAAACTCGTAAATCGACCGTATAGGTCCTCAAACTTATTCGGTTGTGTCATCCCGGTCCCTAAACTTGCAAATCACTCATTTAGGTCCTCAAACTTAGTCAGTTGTGTCATCCTGGTCCCTAAACTTTGTTTTGAGTCTCATCTAGATCTAAACATGATGATTTAAAATCTTTATATCAACAAATAATTCATAATTTTTTCATATAAACTTGAATGAAGACAACATTTATATCAAAATTGTAGTCCTCGATGTGATCTACAACTTTGTGGCTGAAAAGTTTTTAATGTAAAACTGTTTACGGTCCCAAAATATAGTTATTAAATTTTAAATTTCAAAATCTATAAACATACAACAATATTTTGGGACCTTAAACAGTTTTAAATCAAAAACGTTCCAACTAAAAAGTTGTAGATCACATCTAGGGCTACAATTTTGATATAAAGTTTGTCTTCATTCGAGTTTATATGAAAAAGTTATGATATATATTGGTTGATATAAAGTTTTTGAATTGCCATGTTTAGGTCTAGATGAGACTCAAAACAAAGTTTAGGAATCAGGATGACACAACTGACTAAGTTTGAGGACCTAAACGAGTGATTTGTAAGTTTATGGACCGGGATGACACAACCGAACAAGTTTAGGGACCGAGATGACACAACCAAACAAGTTTGAGGACCTAGACGGTCGATTTGCGAGTTTAGGGACCGGGATGACACAACGACACAAGTTTAGGGACCGGTGATGGACTTTACTTGTCATGATAATCTTTTATATAACTTTTGAAGTCTAACTTTTGTTCAAAGTCCGTCCAACTTCAATTTTCCATCATACCTTCTATAAATACGAATAATATAACTTGTACACGTAAATTATTGTTGTCTAACATCTTTTTTTTTAGAAAAAATATGCGTATAGTTTATCTAACACAATTTCTTATGTAATTTATTTTGATCAAATTTCTCAATATATAATAAAATTTCTCACTGTTTTCATTTTTTTTTCTTTTTGCCCGCCGTATTATTTAATACTGTTTCCACATTTCCCCCTTTGACAGCATAGGCCATCTTTTCTTTTGGTTTTCTTTGTTTTTTTCTGTGCGCGTCTCTAAAGTTCTTATTCCTTTTTCTGTTTTTATTTCTCAGAAATATTTAAAAGAAAAAGCAATAATTATGGATTTTTGAACCAATAAAGATTTCCATCACGAAGTTGTTGATGTAATCCTAATTAGAAATAAGAGTCTCATGGTATAAAGTTTAGCCACTAAATTTTAGATCTCTTTAGCTCTTGAGTAGGGATGAAAACAGACGAAAATAGGCTGAAAAATTCCTCTCTCACTTCGGTTTCTATGTTTAGAGGAAACGGGATCGGGCTCGAAAAAAACACAATTAAAACAGATGATGATATATGGAAATACAGAAATAGGAGATCTAAAATACCGTCTAAGGTTTAGGCCATCTCATAAAACTTCAGACTACACAAGTGAGCTAAGGTGGTCTAAAGTCAACTAAACTTTAGATATGAAAGTCCAAAATGTGCCCTTATCTTATTAGAATATGGTTCAGCCAATGGTCTAACTAATTAAATTGTAAACTAAAATTTTGTGAAATTTATTGTCCAGATGATTCTAAATAAATATACTTATAGGATATACACATCCACTAGTGTAATATCTGATGAGGGGCGCCATATGAAAAAAAAAATCTCTGTGAGGAGCGCCACATGAAAAATAGAGAGAAGTCTTCTGTAATAATCATCAGCGGACAAACTAGTACTTAACATATTAGCAATAAGTCCTTGTCGACTTAAATCAAAGATTATAATTAGAGATTTTTATGGGAGCTTAAAGGAAAGGCACACAACTCAATTTTAATAACTATATATAGTTACTATAAAAATTAAATATTTATGAGTAAATATTTTTATGCTTTGCAAGATGAAAAAAATCTATCACAGTTGTGTTTTCAATTTGATACAGGCTTAGACTGACTCCAACAAGAGAAGCAAACCGTGACCCAAACGCAAAATGTGTCGTTCACAGTGTTTTTGCATAAATATTCGGTAGCTTATTTTCTTGAGATGCAACATACAAACATATTTGCCTGTAGTATCCAAACTGCTCTTACTCCCTCCCAAAAATACATGTCGATATTGTTCGTCTTATTCAGAAAGTTTATATAAATATTATTTATTTTGTTATGATTTATTATATCATTAGATATACTTTATGTTTGACTTATTTATTTTATTATTTCCAAATAAATGAATAAGATAAATTGTCAAACATGATATCTAAAAGTCAAAAGTGTATTATCTGATTTCATTACTCCATCTATTCTAAAATAACGGTTGTTTTTGTTTCTCGAAAAATAACTCTGACTAAATATATATTAAAGCTTATTAATATTTAATGTTACATATCATCGGAAAGATCTTTAAATATATTTTTTAAATAATTTATTTAGAGATAAATATTACACATATTTTCTACAAATCAAGTCAAATTTATGGCACGAAAACCAATGACGACAATTAATTTGGGATAGAGGGAGTATGTATTAGGGTCTTGTTTAGTTGCCACTAAAAACTTTTCATCCATCACATCGAATGTTTGGACACATGCATGGAGTACTAAACCTAGACTAAAAAATAACTAATTACACAAATTGCGTGTAATTTATGAGACGATTTTTAAGCTTAATAAGTTTATTTTTTGACAATGTTGTGCTACAGTAAATATGTGCTAATGACAGATTAATTAGTCTTAATAAATTTGTCTCGCGGTGAGAAAATATGACAGATTGAAGTTGTATAAATCTGAAATTATCCCCAACACTAGCCTCAATTGAAAGCATATGTGGTTTTCATTCAGATTATGTTTCTATCTATATCTTTATATGCAGGATGGATCCCAATTCGTCCTACAGGTTTGCTGGACGTGTATGTGCTTTTGTTAAATTAACTGAAGAGGGCAAGCGCGAGTATTGTGATGCTTGTAACATTGCTAAGGTTTTAGATAGAGATACCATAAATTGAAATGATTTGCTACTTGACATTGGTATAGAAATTAAGCTAGGCTCTAGACATAAGTTGTTGGTCACCTATTGGGATAATATGAGTCGTAGCTATAAAGAAATAGATTCTGATAATAAACTGCTGCATGCAATTGACATGTATTGGGAGATAAGAAGGCTCTCAGTGCAAGTGCAAGTTATGATAAAGGATGATTTTTGTTCCATGCATGATGTTGGGCGACAACAGAACATGCCTTGTGTGTTACAGGGTAGCATTGATGCTCCTGCCAACCAGTTAATTACGCAACCTACTCTTGAAATTACATCATCCCTAGTAGAGCATCCAGTCCAGAACAATCCTGAAGTGAATTGGGTGAATGATGATGTAGAGTATGTTGGTCTAGATGATGAGGACCCCTACAATTCGTTGCTTTCTGATTTATCGGATTCAGATTCAGATGGTGATGTAGAGAATAATGAGTGTGTTGGTTTGGAAGATGACTTGCTAGTGGAGGATGCACGAGATTGTGAGACCATTATACATGCAACTGACCTAGAGAACCCAACAATAGAAGTTGGTGTAACCTTTGGGGATGGTTTTACTTTTAAGAAGGCTATTAGATAATATGCAATAAAAGGTGAATATGAAATTAGAGCTGACTATTCTAAGTCAACGAGATACAGAGGCTACTGCAAGGCTGAATAGTGCAAGTGGAGGATACATGCTTCACAGTTGCAAGATAGAATGACTTGGAAGGTACTGACTTATCCAACTTCAATTTTGTACAATTTTAGATCTATATAATTTCAGATTTATACAATTTTGTACAATTTCAGATTTATACAACTTCAATTGCATCCATTTATTGTAGATAAAAAAGATACCTCATGTGCATACTTGTCAAAGCACCAAAAAAGTTGAGAAGAATTGTATGGCAACCAATCATTGGGTAAGGGATATGGTACTTCATTGGCTTGCGAAGGATCCTACGATTGGGGCTGCAGCACTGAAGAAAAGACTAGAAGAACAGTATCACTGGAAGTTGTCATATTATGTAGTGTGGGATGGTATGAATATGGCTTCAGAACAACTGAAAGGGAAGCGGGATGATAGCTTTGAGCATGCTTTTAGTTTCAAGGCTGAGGTGGAGAAGACCAATCCAGGGAGTTTGGTTGACATTGAGTATGAGCAAGTGGGAAAGAAGATGAGATTTACTAGGATGTTTGTTGCCCTAAAAGCTTGTGTAGATGGTTTTATAAATGGTTGCAGACCTTTCCTTGGCGTAGACTCTACTCATTTGACTAGGAAATGGAAGGGGCAACTTGCATCTGCTACTTCTATTGATGGACATAATTTGATGTTTCCAGTGTGTTATGGAGTGTTTGGATCAGAGACAACTGAAAATTGGTCTTGGTTTTTTAGCAGGCTTCATCAAGCAATTGGATCGCCTACAGGCCTAGTGATCTCAACAGATGCAAGCAAAGGAATTTATTCTATTGTTACTCAAGTATTCAAAAATGGAGTTGAGCATAGGGAGTGTATGAGACACTTAGTTGCAAACTTCCAAAAATGGTTCAGAGGTGAGGTCTTCAAGAAGCACTTGTGGCCAACATGTAGAGCTTTTCAGAAGCATAGGTTTGAAGAGCTCTACAATTTGATGTATGAAGCATGTCCTGAAGCTATGAAGTAGATACATGAAAACCATAAGCACCTATGGACACGACACCTATTTTCTGAAGCAAGCAAATGTGACTATGTAACAAATAACATAGCTGAAACATTCAACAGTTGGATTAGGGATGAGAAATCGATGCCTGTAGTGGATCTTATGGATAGGATGAAAAAATGTTTTTGAGAAGTACCAAGAATCTTAAATATAAAATATTACACCTAATGTCATGGAAGGACCTCAATGCAAGGAGTTGGGGGCTGAAATATATGTGGAGGTATGCATACAAAGATGGTGGTAGAGATAATGAAATGTTAGGTGAAGTCGAAGGTGTCACAAGGGATCTAGTTCATTGGAGGCATACTGTTGATCTTCAAGAGAGGAAGTGCGCCTGTAGGCGTTGGTAAGTTATTGGTCTGCCATGTACACATGCCTTGTGTGTTATCACTGTAAGGAAAATGGACCTCGGACCATTTAACTTTGAATTTTGGTGTTTGATGAACAACATAACCAAATTGGACTAATGCGTTTGCAAGTGTTTGTTTTATAGTCCAATAGGGTGCAAATGTGACTTGGACTAAGGCGACGTGGTGATCCGATGATCAACACCTCAAGCAAGACTCTAGAAGCTCAGTTAAAGACCCTAAAGATCAAGCAAAGTCCAAGGCACAAGAATGGAACCAAGTCGGGCGCAAAGAACGAGAGAAAGGCGGGAAGAACACGTGACCGGACGCTGCTTCGCAGTGACCGGACGCTGGCCTGGATGTGTCCGGTCAGTACCCCCAAGCCAGCAACGCCACGTCAAAGCGACCGGACGCTGCGACAGTCATGATCGGACGCACCGATGCTATTGTTCCTCAGCGCGACTGCATGACCGGACGCTACGACGACGATCGGACGCTGAAACTCAGGCGAGTCCGATCAAACACAGAGAGGTTTCAGAGGCACAAAAGTGTGACCGGACGCGTCCGGTCGTCTGCGACCGGACTCATGCCAGAGTCCGATCAGTGCCTGTGCTGGCGGCCAACTAGCCGTTGTGAGAGACCGGACGCATCCGGTCAGGACGTGACGAGCGTCCGGTCGATGGCAGAAAAGCCCATCTCCTTGCCCAACGGCTCTATTTGGTTGGGGCTCTATAAATACCCCCATGGCCGGCCAAAAACAGATGGTTGGAGCTCAAGGAAGTGTACCAAGTGCATAGACACATATTTAGTTGCTCTAGCCACCAAAGTGCTCAAGTGATATACTAGGTGATTAGTGTAGGTGCTTTGCGAAGTGCTTAAGCTAGTTAGACCACCGCTTTGCGCTTGCTCTAGGTGTTAGGCCTAGCGTTTAGTGAGGTTGAAAACCTTTTATCTACCGGTGCTTGCGCGCACTGTGGTTGTACATCGGCGGGGCTTGTAGTCTTGCGAGACCACACCAACCGAGTTTGTGGTGTGGCCGCCTCCGTGTACCGAAGGGAACAAGACCCGCGGCGCTTCGGCCGGAAACTTGATAGTGAAGACGGCGGAGAGCATCCGGGAGAGGCTTTGCCACGAGTGGCTTAACCGAAGACCCACTTGCGCATGGGGAAGAACCGGAGCTATCCATGGAGTTATCCGACCGGAAGCTTGGCCCTTGCGAGGGATTCCTTGCGAGGGGCTCCAACGAGGACTAGGGGGAAGCTTGCGCGCTTCTCGATACCTCGGTAAAAATACCGGAGTCGTCGACGGGAGTTTGCATCTCTATCACACTCTTTAGCTTCCGCATTTACCTTGCTACCTTGTTTACGTGCTCTACCTTTTCTAGCTTACTCTTGCTAGTTGATAGGTTTGGAAACTAGGTAGCATAACTCCTTTTTGTTGTAGAGAAAGCAAACACACTTAGCAAAACCTTAGTTGCACTATAGATAGTTTGCTTTCTTGCATAGGTTTTGACTAGGTGGAAATTAGAGGCCATAGTTAAGAATAGAAGTTTTAAGTTGCCTAATTCACCCACCCCTCTTAGGCGTCACGGTCCTTTCAATTGGTATCGGAGCAAGGTTGGCTCTCTTGTGGACTCTTGGCTTAATCGCTTGGAGCCGACGCCCCTAAGAGAGGTTGGGATGGATACCTCTAGGCCTCCACACTTTGACGGCACTAACTTCCCTTACTATAGTGCTAGGATGGCTTGCTTTTTAGAAGCCGTTGATCTAGGTGTTTGGAGAGTCACCCGCGATGGGATGAAACCCTTTAAGAATCCCGAGAAGCCTACCGCGGATGATGAAAAAGAAATTCATCTTAATGCTAGAGCTAAAAATTGCTTGTTTGAATCTATTAGCATGGATGTCTTTAACCAAGTTTTTACTTTGCAAACATCTCATGAAATTTGGTTAAAGCTTCATGAGCTCCATGATGGTACAAGTAATGTACGTGAGCAAAAACATCACCTAACAAAAACAAGCTATGATTCCTTTAAAATGAATGATAATGAGCTTGTTCGTGATATGTATTCTCGTTTGAATCTAATTATCAATGAGCTCCATTCTATAGGAATTACAAAGCTAGGTGATGCAGATATTGTGAGGAAGATCATCTCCGTGCTTCCAAAGAACAAATATGCGACCATCATCACCATCCTCCACAACATGGAGGACTTGAGCACCATGACCCCGGCTATTGTCATTGGCAAATTGGTGGCATTTGAGATGTCACGCAAGATGGGTCAAGAAGAAGCCACTTCATCAAGCAAAGGCATTGCTCTCACATGTGATGAGCACAAAAAGATGAAGGGCAAGAAGCAAGTTGAGTCAAGCTCAAGCTCCTCAAGTGAAGAAGAGGATGGTGAAGATGAAGAATCAAGTGATGATGATCAAGCCTCCACCTCATCCGACTCCTCCTTAGATGAAGAAGAAACAATCAAGCTCATGAAAGGAGTGAAGAGGATGATCCGCAAGCTCAATGTCAAGGGTGTGCCCATCACAATAGAAGATTGCCTCTTCACTAATCAAAGAAGAGAGCAAAGGAAAAAGGGATGCTTTAGATGTGGCAAGAAAGGGCACTTTATGGAAGATTGTCCAAAACAAAAGCCCACACCCAACGACAAGAAAAAGAAGAGATGCAAGGCCAAGGCTCTCACCACCATCAAGACATGGGATGATTCATCAAGTGATGATGAAGTCCAACTCAAGAGGCATGGCCGCAAGCACTCATCATCAAGCTCCTCATGTATGTGCCTTATGGCATGAGGTAACACAAGCCCTATCTCTAGTGATAGTAATAGAGATAGTGATAATGATGATGAGCTACCTTCTTACAATCAACTTGTGCAAGATAATCTTAAATATGCTAAAGCTTGTACTAGCCAACAAAAGAAGATTAATATCTTAAAAGAAAAAATAGATAGTTCTCAACAAGCCTACAATGCTATGCTAGATCAATATGAAACTTTTTCAAACTTAAATGTTGAGCTATCAAATAAAATTGAGAAACTTGAGGCTAGTATAAGCACATATGATAGCACAAGTAATGATAAGCAACTTGCTAAGAAAAATGAAAAACTAAAAGCAAAGTTAGCTAGCACACAAGATGCTTACAAAAGTTTGCTTGCTAAAATGGAAATTATGTGCAAGCATTGTGATGAGCTAACTAATAAAGTTGCTAATCTAGAAACCATCGGAGCAAACCCCACCGAGGCACCTAAAATTGAAAAATCAATCTTTGATATGCCTAAAAAGGATGCCTCTACTTCTTGCATGGATTTACTTGATTTAGACTCACCCATGTGCAAACAAGCTTGTGTTGAGAATGTCATTGTAGAAACATGTACACAAGAAGTTACAATGGAGAATGAGCTACTAAAGCAAGAAGTGGCTCGCCTCACCAAGGATTTGACCCAAGCAAAAGGCAAGGCGAAGCAAACCCGAACTCATCAAGATAACACCGTCAAGGGAGTGAAGAAGCTTGATGAGGAGCAAACCGTGGTTTGTTACGTTTGCCACAAGGAAGGCCACAAGTCCTATGAGTGCAAGGTGAAGCATGGGGGAGAAAGGAAGAAAGAGAAAAACAAAAAGCAAACAAGCAAGCTCTCCAACACCTACACCAACAAGGTGAACAAGAAGGCCTCCACACCTTACCTTTTGAAGAAGAAGAAGAATGACAAGGTGGTGGCCATCAAGGTGAACAAGCAAGCCAACAATGGGGCCAAACACATTTGGGTGCCTAAGGACATCATCTCAACCATGAAGAGCACCAAAAAGGTTTGGGTCCCGAAAGGGAAGTAAGTAGTCAAGTGGACAACGGGGAATTTGGAGACTTGGCAAAGGTTGGGTGCATATCATGGGGTGCATCACATTGGATCATGTCATTGCCAAGTATGTTAGTGGGTACTATGGACCCAAGTTCGCCCTCCCATGTTAGGTAACTAGATTTAAAATTCTTGCAATTACTTTCATCTGGTATAATGTCTTGCAATTACTTTTAGCATCTAAGTTCCTTTCATTGCCTATGTTTGCATTAGTATGTTCATATCTTTTGTCATGCACACATTAGGCTTATCATATGGTAGTTTTGCTCGGTATCACTCACTTCTTAAAGCAATTCTACATGGTTTTAATTGGTTAGAAGCACGACACATAGCTTCTTTTACTTTGTATTTGTCTTATATGTGCCAAAGTCCAAATTATAGATAAATCTACCCCGATTACCATTTTTCAATTTGTATCACACTCTTGTGATGTCAATATGGAAAATGGTAGTTTGACCTTACAAGTCATTGTGCATGTCTCCTACAAGTCTTTCAAACTAGTATGCACACTCTTAGGGGGAGTTTTACTCTACAATTTGGAAGCTTTGAGACTAACACTGTTTTCAAGATTATCATGTGTGTAGTAATCTCATTGCAAGGAAAATGGAGTTCTCAGAGATAAGCATCATGTGTAGTGATAATCCATTTGACATCTACATGTGGTATTCCTAACCGGTATCATTATGTTGATTTCAATATGATACTCTTATATGCTTTCTCCATGCATTATATAGATTAAACTCCTTTGTGCTTTAATTTGTTAGTTTTGCATATGCTTTTTCCTTACATCATATGTATGCATATACTCAGGGGGAGTTTTAGCTTATATATTGTTTCCTCTCTTGAGCTTTAATGTCTTCCTTTTCGGTGTTTGATTCCAAAGGGGGAGAAATGTGTAGGGACCAAAATCAAGCCCAAACTAAAACAAACAAAATAACCAAAATCAAATTTTCAAAAATTCTATAGTTATTTTCATGGGAATGGTTCAATAAGGGAGGAAGTGATTTATGGAGTTAGGGGGAGCCTTAATCCATAAACTCACAAAGAGGGACTCCATGGCAAGGGCAAGATATATTAGATTAAACATGTTTCAATTTGGTATCTTTTAAACATCATATGATCTTGCCTTTGCATTGCATCCTAGCAAGTAGATTGCATTTTAAATTTTGTATCGTTTATTTGCTTGTTTTGGTCGTGTTGTCATCAATCACCAAAAGGGGGAGATTGTAAGGAAAATGGACCTCGGACCATTTAACTTTGAATTTTGGTGTTTGATGAACAACATAACCAAATTGGACTAATGCGTTTGCAAGTGTTTGTTTTATAGTCCAATAGGGTGCAAATGTGACTTGGACTAAGGCGACGTGGTGATCCGATGATCAACACCTCAAGCAAGACTCTAGAAGCTCAGTTAAAGACCCTAAAGATCAAGAAAAGTCCAAGGCACAAGAATGGAACCAAGTCGGGCGCAAAGAACGAGAGAAAGGCGGGAAGAACACGTGACCGGACGCTGCTTCGCAGTGACCGGACGCTGGCCTGGATGCGTCCGGTCAGTACCCCAAGCCAGCAGCGCCACGTCAAAGCGACCGGACGCTGCGACAGTCACGATCGGACGCACCGATGCTACTGTTCCTCAGCGCGACTGCATGACCGGACGCTACGACGACGATCGGACGCTGAAACTCAGGCGAGTCTGATCAAACACAGAGAGGTTCCAGAGGCACGAAAGCGTGACCGGACGCGTCCGGTCGTCTGCGACCGGACTCATGCCAGAGTCCGATCAGTGCCTGTGCTGGCGGCCAACTAGCCGTGGTGAGAGACCGGACGCGTCCGGTCAGGACGTGACGAGCGTCCGGTCGATGACAGAAAAGCCCATCTCCTTGCCCAATGGCTCTATTTGGTTGGGGCTCTATAAATACCCCCATGGCCGGCCAAAAACAGATGGTTGGATCTCAAGGAAGTGTACCAAGTGCATAGACACATATTTAGTTGCTCTAGCCACCAAAGTGCTCAAGTGATATACTTGGTGATTAGTGTAGGTGCTTTGCGAAGTGCTTAAGCTAGTTAGACCACCGCTTTGCGCTTGCTCTAGGTGTTAGGCCTAGCGTTTAGTGAGGTTGAAAACCTCTTATCTACCGGTGCTTGTGCGTACCGTGGTTGTACATCGGCGGGGCTTGTAGTCTTGCGAGACCACACCAACCGAGTTTGTGGTGTGGCCGCCTCCGTGTACCGAAGGGAACAAGACCCGCGACGCTTCAGCCAGAAACTTGATAGTGAAGACGGCGGAGAGCATCCGGGAGAGGCTTTGCCACGAGTGGCTTAACCGGAGACCCACTTGCGCGTGGGGAAGAACCGGAGCTATCCATGGAGTTATCCGACCGGGAGCTTGGCCCTTGCGAGGGATTCCTTGCGAGGGGCTCCAACGAGGACTAGGGGAAAGCTTGCGCGCTTCTCGATACCTCGGTAAAAATACCGGAGTCGTCGATGGGAGTTTGCATCTCTATCACACTCTTTAGCTTCCGCATTTACCTTGCTACCTTGTTTACGTGCTCTACCTTTTCTAGCTTACTCTTGCTAGTTGATAGGTTTGGAAACTAGGTAGCATAACTCCTTTTTGTTGTAGAGATAGCAAATACACTTAGCAAAACCTTAGTTGCACTATAGATAGTTTACTTTCTTGCATAGGTTTTGACTAGGTGGAAATTAGAGGCCATAGTTAAGAATAGAAGTTTTAAGTTGCCTAATTCACCCCCCTCTTAGGCGTCATGGTCCTTTCAATCACCTCCATTCGAGGTTGTAATATTGAAGGTTATATTCATGAATACTACTCTGTTGCAAAGTTTAAGAAGGCATACCAAAAGTGTGTGAAGCAAATGGCAGATAGGAAACAATGGCCTCAAGTGAACCCTAGGTTTAAGTTGTGGCCTCCAAGTCTGAAACCAACAGCTAGAAGGCCAAGGAAGAGGAGGCTTAAATCAGCTGCAGAAGGTGGATCTGGAAAGAGAACCACAAGATGCAAAAGGTGCAAACAACTTGGACACATGGCAAAAAACCTGTAATGAATATGTCTATGATTCAGATGCACCACCACCAGCTGCTCCAAAGCAAAAGAGAAAGAGAAGCAAGAAAAGTGTCGCAATAGTGTCATCTAGTGCTATTGAGCCACCACAGGGACTACCATCACATGTTGACCCATTGTATGCTTTTTCAAGTTCTTTATAGATTTTCAATTTTTAGCTAACTTACACATAATCTTATAAACAACTTACAGTGCTACACCACCAAGACCCGTTACTTCTTCTCATACACCAAACCCTATTACAAGAAGGTATAATTGCAATTTTTATATTTGAGATATTTGTCCACTTGCCAAATCTGTGCAATATCTCATTGTATTTGCATGTAGTATGACAAGGAGGTTGCTGGACCAATCATCTACACCAACTAGACTCACCACCCCAGTTTCTACCCTGAGTCCTATGACAAGGGGGTATAACTCTTGCACATTTTTATTATCTGTTTCTAATGTCATTTCTATTTACTAACATGCTCCTATACTCGTCTACAGTCGTAAGAGGTTGCTAGAACTTGAAGAAGTCATAGAGCCTGTTGAATGTCCAATCATATCTCCATTTAGTGTTGAAAAGGGAAAGGCAAAGAAGTTGCAGGTTGTTAGGTCTATAAAAGCATAGGCTATGATGCACTATATCATGTGGCTGAAACTTGTTATTAAGCCAATATTTTGTTGTTCTACTTGACTCACAAGTGTGTGAAATGTTGCTAGAATATGTTATTTTATGGACCTGTACCTGCTACTTTCTTTTGAACATGTCATTGTTGACGCAAAACGTGGCACCTTGCGCCAAGCACACAGCAAGCCGAAAAGCTGGCTTCAATCGGGTGCCCGGAGTATGTTGATTCCAGAGACGTGCCAGTCGGTTTGACCTGAAAACCAATAAGGGATAAAAATGTGAGAATACCTCTGGAACGTGCCGGGTGAGACCAGACAGTTCCATATGTACGGCTTTGAAAGCCAATCATGACGGCACACAGCTATAAAAGCTGTCTGTCAAAGCATGTTTGTAAAATCATTCGACAAGCATGAAAACAGAGTACGTAAAGCATATCTAACTGCCGAATGCGTATGTAAAAAGAGACATACTTTGAACGAAATAAAAATATTATAAACAGGTAACTTGTAAAAATAGATCTATTTAAATAACACATGCATAGACTAATCCAACTAATCTGCCGCACGTTTAGTCTTCATAAACCCGTTAGGCATAAACTCAAGCGAAGCTAATCCACCGCATGATACCACTTGCTATAAGTCTACACCACTTCTTATAATTAGATTAATCCACCGCATGATACGATCTAATTATAACAAGCTAAAAGCATGTATATATTTGAACAGATCTATAAAAGCTCATTACTCGTGTAATATTAACCAGAATCGGCAAACCAGCCGAATTGGGGTCCACGAAGAAGGAACAAACAAGCAAGCACGATTAAACTAATCTAAAACATGCATCTGCCGCACGACACCCAGTTTCATCAAAGCCTAACCATGATTGACATGCATGAACCCGCAACATGTGGCAATCTAGATTGAAAGTTGATTCGGCCATCATGATCTTATGATTAAAAGAGAGCACAAGCAAACTCGTGCGACAAGGCCGAACAAAGATCAATCTAGGTTGGGCAAAAGAGTGTTACAAGAATTAAATACATAAAAACATATAACACTTGATAACTTAATGAATCTATTAGATCTGCCAAATCTAATAGAGCCGATAACTATTTTTACTCATGACTTAATCCGCCGCACAATACAAGGCATAAGCAAAAACTTCCCATCATAAGCTTAAATCTGCCGCACGATACTAAGCTTAACATACGAGACTACTTGCATCATATCTAAATCCACCGCATGATACCAGACATGATAGCAAGGTTGCCGGTACTTACGGAGGTCGACGGATCGATGATTCCTCTCGAAGAACTCGACGACACGACTAAGGACTCGAAGACGGCACGGGGCCGGTTTGTATTGATGTGGTTGTGAACAGTTTTACAATGGTCGAGAGTTTATATTTATACCCTGGACAAAATATGAGTTCTAAACGATTACGATTTACATAATAAAATATGGAAAGATACAAATTCTACTTCCTAATCCTTTTGGCGTCCTCCATTGTCACGTATCTTCTCGTGCAAGCTAGCTTTGCTTGCAATATCCATCTCCCGAATGGAGCCACCGCTTTGTAGAATAGCCGACCGCATAAGCATTCACCGAAACCCTGAGGACCAAATAACCACCCGATTGCTTGCCGAATCCTTTCTTCTCTGCTGGCTGGGTCCACTTGTCATATTCTTGTGCGTGCAAAAATCTGGTGTCAACACATGCCCCCTAATTTTGGGATAAATATTTATTCCAAAATTCCTTTTTTTTGCATATTGGCATGGAGTCTCCGGAAGCATCCACCTTCACACGTCATAATTGCGACACTTGCCGATCCATCTCCCGATGCACCTTTGGGATTCTTTAAAGTCTCCTTTTACTCTGTATCGGTTTGTGTTTTCCGAGCTCCTCTGCTCCATTCTCAAAACCAGAAAACCCTCCTTTCTCCCGTTATCTTCCAATCAACTAGAAAATGTCTTCTGAGGCGAGCCGCCATAGCTCTGAGTTCGGAGCTTCCAGCACCTCTAGGAAAAGGTTTGTCCTTATCGCCTTTTGTCCCGAAAATGAAACAGCCGTTCTTATTGCTGCTCCTGTTTAGGAGGACCGGCGACAACCTCTCCGAGGACTTAACCCAAAAGATCGTAGATCTTCAACTCGACCTAGAGGGGAAGGATCGGGAGATCACCCGAATCTCTCGGGAGCGCGACATCGCTCGGGAACAAGCCATCGGTAAGCATTTTCTCACCATTTCCTTTTCTATTCTCCTTTTCTGCCTTTATTCACTCTTTCTCCTTTCAGCTTTGGCAACCAAACTCCATGCCCTCGAAGCCGCCATCACGAAACTCGCCATCACGGCTAATGTAGCGGGTACGACGCCCCTGAAGCGGGTGAATGAGGTTAACCGAATTCTCCCTGTCATTTCCAGGGCCGGTATGGGGTACGGCGCGACGCTCGCTCTCAACGCCGTGAGGATCCATTCTGGCGCCGATTACCGTAGATTTGATGTCTGCGAGCAAGAACTGGAAGATAGAGTAGAACATTCTGTGGATGACATGAAGGAAACTGGAACAGATCTGGCCGACACTTTTGATCATTTTCTCCCAATTAGGCATAGGATGGAGTGGACGAACTGATCTCCTTTATTGTAATCTTGCATCCTGTCTTTTGTAAACGAGAAGTCCTCTTGCTTGCTCCTTCGAAACCAATCTGTGACTGATCTTTCGAGATCAATGCGTGTTTTGCTTCGTGCACCAGCCATTAATTTTATCTTCATTATAGCGGCGATGTTTACTACATCGGCTATCGCTGATAATAGCATCAGATACCTTCGCCTTGTAGACAATTGTTGTAATCGGTCATTTCAGATTCAAAGTTCCGGCTTTCTCTTAGCTTTCCGATCCATGATGACACCAAGGTAGTATCTCTTAAAGGATTTTTTCGATTTTCAGCTCTCTGCCCTCAGTGTCAATCGGTAACATGAGTTCCCAAACTACTAGTTAAAACTGAACAACTCTTAGCCGAATCCTATCGGCTTTCTGATTCTGGGGTCATAACCTCTTCCAATCATTAAAAACCTGGCCTGGCCCAATAACGGCCCATAAGCCGTGAAAACCCTACTCCGATGCTTGGTCCTTCAGTATGCAAGCCATGGTTCTATAAATATGACCCTACACAAGCCGCCACTCTTGACTTCAGCCAAACAGCTTGACTCGCAGAAAACTTCCACCCCTCAGCTTCGGTTCAAAACAGAGAGAAAATCTTCCGCTTGTGTTTCCATCAATGGCAGGCAATGGCGACCACGACAGTCATTACGTTGGAGACAAAATAGGAGGAAGCCAAGCATCAACTCACCGGCGTCATGGGTAAAAATGAACCCCCTGCCCCCTTGCGGTAGCTTTCTTACTTGTCTATCTCTGATCCACTATCCGTTTCCTCTCCAGAGCAGGATCCTCCCCTAGTCGAGCTTGGGTTCTTCCTCCAGAAACGGTAGCTCCCATGATTTCTTTCAAACTTTTCCCAAGCCACCAGATTCTGAGTTTGATGATTCACTCCAGCACACTTGTTTGGACACTTCTCGGTGTTGCGAGGAAGAGGATAAAGTTCAGAAGGAACTGGAAGATGTATTCAAGAAGCATGGCATTGAGGAAGCTGAATGGGCAGACCAACGGAAACAGTTCTGCAGTATCATTACAGGTTAGCAGAATCTCGGCTCTTCTCCTTCTCCCGATTTTGCTTCCGCCTAATATACCTTTTTCTCGTCAGCCTTGTCTGCAGAGAATGACTGCTTGAAAGCAGCAGCAAACAGAGTTGCCCTTAAGGTGAATGCTCGTGGGGATTCAGTTGAAGCCCGTCTCGACGCCGTGGATGGCTGTATAGATCAGGCCGTCATCCAAGGTGTGTACGCCGGGGTTTCCCTTGGGCTATCGGCAATGAGTTCTTGGACCAAAGAAGATTACTCCTTCCTACCAGTTGGCTTCGCAGGCGGGGATCCGGATGAATTTGAAGACCTTGAGATCTATGATAATCATGCCGCTGCTATTGCTGAGATTACTGACCCGCAATCTATTGTGAACAAACTATTTCAAGGGTAGTTTGTATTAGGATAAATCTGTGAGTGAAGCTTGTAACATATGAGACTTGTTCCCCTCTGAATAATGTCTATCTGCATCTTCGACTGTCTCAGTGATTTTTCCGATTGCAGCATTTCTTCAGAGAAAATGTTTCCCGAACGCATGATGTCATCTTAGCCGACTAGATCTCGTTTTTGATGTGTCATGTCACTTGGCATCTTATTTACTGCACTTCACCTTTCTCTTCCCCCAACAAACCTACCACTTGAAAAACGCTAGGATCACTGGGTCATGAACACTCTTGTACTAAAGGCGATATAAGTAATATCGGCTATAACTTAAACTTCTTGGAACATTTTTTCTGCTAAAGGCGATGCTTTACATCAACTGTAAAAATATCCTTGAATCCGCTCCAGATACAATTTCCACGCATTCGACTTTTAACAAATAGTGCCAAAGCTTTAGTCCACGAGTGACGCATATATGAACAAAATTTCTCTACAGCCGAATACCCTTCTCCAGGTTTAACATTTTCGGCTAAAGCTAGCTGCTACTTATCTTCTCTCTTTAAACTTAAAATAAGGGCCGATCCCACTGTAAGGCTATCGACCGCCACGTACCACTTGAAATGATCACCAAGTTGTGAAAGCGCCTTCATATATTCTTCAATTTTACCAAACCCTTTCTGTTGTACGTCACCTCTCGTGAATTCTTGATTTTCTTTGAGCTTCAGTAATGGAGAAATAAACAGAACTTTTTTCAAACGCTCGAGACCCAAACTTGGTACACATCGGTCCTATTTCGGCTTCATCATCAATACTTTATTCCTTGTCAGCCAACATGAAACTTGGTCTCAATTCTTTTCCATTACCATCAGTTAGATTATTTAAAAATTACTCTGAGAGCCGATCGTTTGAATCGGCTGTTGGTCCTTGTCGAAAACATTCACAGGACCTGCTTCCCAAGCTCTTCCAGAGAAGCACTCGACACCATCATATTCCCAATAGATGGGCTCTGCATTAGCAACACTCACCGAATCATCAGCATGGACAATTTCGATGTCATCTCCAATCCACTGGATGAGGAATTGGTGCATAGTTGACGGCACACATCAGTTTGCATGTATCCAATCTCTTCCTAATAGCAAACTGTATGCCCCCTTGCCATCAATGACGAAGAAGGTAGTAATCAAAGTCTTGGATCCGATCGTCAACTCAACATGAACTGCCCCCCGAGTATCAGAAGAATTACCAGCAAAGTCCCTTAGCACCATGTCGGTTTTCAATAAGTCCTCACTTGTCATCCCGAGTTTTCTGAAGGTGGTATATGACATGATATTTATGGCAGCCCCCCCATCAATGAACATCTTGGTCAGTGGCTTGCTGTTAACATACCCCCTCATATACAGCGGCTTCAAGTGCCGATGCTTAGCTGGTTTATCAAATACTGCCCGTTGAGCCAAGACGAGATGAGCCAACAAGTCTTGAAATTCATCTTCATCAAAATCTGAATACACTTCGTCCTGGACATCTTGACCTTCGAGAGCTACGAATTCCGATGGGAGAAAGAACGCCATGCATGCATCAGCCGAATAATCACCGCCATCCGGCTTCTCTTTAGGACTCCAAACTCGTTTTGTTTTGGCACTTGCTTGCTCTAACTCTCTGTTTCTTAGGCGCCGCACTCTCCTTTTCTAGCTCTTTCTTAATCCTGGTGGACACCACTGTCCTTTCTGCCAGACATACTCGCGGTATTCCTCTTCTCCAGTGCGAGCCCGCCTTTGATCGGCAAATCCTCTTCCTTGTCGATTTTCAGAATTATTAATTTTTAAGCGCCGATTGTCCTCAGGGATTCGTGCCCCAAGCCTTTCATGGACAGAACGACGGTTGACTCGAGACTGCCTATACTCGGAGTACTGATTACTGCACTCAGGGCAGTTGTTCTTAATAGGCAACTTCAAGCCTTCGTTCCAACAATATTGGAAGAACGAGCATTCCCAATGAGACTGTTCTTGCTCCCTCATATCTTCTCGTTCTTCTCGGTACATCTCTTCTTCGTACCTTCGTTGTCTCTCCAGGAACTTCTGTTCTTCATGAAATCTCTGCTTCTGGTACCGTTCCTGTTCCTGACGCCATTTATTCAGCAGAATACGCGTCGTGACCCTTGGTCTGAAAGTTTCACCTGTCTCAGCTCGGCTATTCTGGAACCGAACCCTTTACTGAAGCTCTTTATTTGTAATCTGCCGATCAGGGTCAACAGCACCAGCTTCCCTCGCTCTATCAGAGGTTAACACTTTCATTTTGCTCTTACCCCTAGGATCAGCTGCATTAACCATATTAACAGAGAAGGACACAGTGTTCTGTCCAAAAGGGCTATCATCAACCTTCATCTTTCCATCAAACCTCAGATGCCCATCATGAATAGCTTTCTGGATCCGCACTCTGAACACTCGACAATCGTTTATGGAGTGGGATCTAGTATTATGGAAACCACAATACTTCTTGTCCTTGACTCCTTCGGGATGCAGCATAGGGTGACCTTCTGGTAACTTGATGCGTCCTTCCTTCAACAAGTAGTCAAATAATTTATCTGACTTGGAAACATCAAAGTCATAAGTACCTTTTTGTTGTCTTAGCCATCGCTGGTTGACTTGAGTCGGCTCTTTAGCCCAGACTATTTCGGCTGCAGCTACTTCATCTTCATCATTATATTCGGCTGCTTCTTCTAAGAAAGCCTGATACATCTCGGCAGCCACGTCGCCCTTCTGGAATTGATTATTCCTCTTGAATCCCTGGGCTTGACTACTCATCGTTTCCAACCTTTGTGATAACTGCCCGAGGTCATCAAACTCCATGCCGAATAGTTTCTCTTTGATACTCGGCAACATGTCAGCTATGGCTATTCCCAGCAATTGGTCATCCGGCAAATTCAGAGAATAGCAAAGATTCTTGGTCTCCCTGAATCGGCGCAGATATTCTTGTGGCGTCTCGCCAGGTTTCATCCTCAGGCTCATAAGATTGACCAACTTCTTCTCACTGGTGCCCGTAAAGAAATACGAGTGGAATTTGTGTTCCAGCTCTGCCCATGTATTGATAGAATTTGCTGGCAGAGAAGCGAACCACGAGAAGGCTGGTCCTGTTAAGGACAACGGGAAGTATCGAATCCTCCAAGCTTCATCTGTAGATGCCTCTCCATGTTGCATCAAGTACCGGCTGATGTGCTCTATAGTGCTGGTGTCATCCTGTCCTGAAAACTTGGTGAAATCAGTAGGAGGTTTTACCCTTGGAGGAAGTGCTACCCGATTGTACCATTCTGGGTAAGGGGACTTGTAAGCATATGACTGATTCTTTGGCTTTAGGCCGAATTGATTCTGCATCATATCAGCCATCCTATGCATGATGAGGTCAATATTTGAATCAGGAGCTGCTTGTGCTTGCCCCCCAGGATGTAGTCCTGCTGAACTCTTGTAGCCTGGATTTGGAAGGGCATTAATTGAGCTATAATTGATGAACTCCTGATATCCATCTCCAAACATATTCCTCTGTATCCTGTTTGTTGCAGGAGATACTTTAGAAGCAGATTGCGGGACATTCCCTATCGTGCCGAACATGACCTGACCATAAGTCTGGGGAGGTTGTCGCGTCTCATGAGGAACCACCTCACCTATGCTTGGGCCAGCTCCGCCCTCTTCGGCAACCTTTCGACGTTGAGGCACCGGGAACAACAGCGGTCCTTGCATTGGACCAGCAGTTTCTTCAAAGCGTTTATCCGCTGCTGGACCGAAAATGCTAACCATGACAGCACGAAAAGTGTTCAAGAAAGTCGCCTGATGATTGGTCATGGCTTCCGATACAGCTTTGTACACTAATTCGGTCATCTTCCGAATAGCTTCTTCTTCATCATTGTCAGACGACTCGGATTGGTGATGAGGAATGATCTTTGGGAATTCTTGCTTCTGGAAGACTTTGCCGCTTTTGTTCTTGGAGAAAGACGCCAAGCATTTGCGCTGGAATTCATCACAGGCCTGTTGTACTAAACTTTTCAACTCTAGCGGCAAGTCATCCATGATCACATCCAGAATTTGATCATCGCTGATCTCAGGCATCTTGAAACGGAGTGGTCCCACCGGGCGTGCCAAAAAGTGTGTTGACGCAAAACATGGCACCTTGCGCCAAGCACACAGCAAGCCGAAAAGCTGGCTTCAATCGAGTGCCCGGAGTATGTTGATTCCGGAGACGTGCCAATCAGTTTGACCTGAAAACCAACAAGGGATAAAAATGTGAGAATACCTCTGGAACATGCCGGGTGAGACCAGACAGTTCCATATGTACGGCTTTGAAAGCCAATCATGACGGCACACAACTATAGAAGCTATCTGTCAAAGCATGTTTGTAAAATCATTCGGCAAACATGAAAACAGAGTACATAAAGCATATCTAACTGCCGAATGCGTATGTAAAAAGAGACATACTTTGAACGAAATAAAAATATTATAAACAGGTAACTTGTAAAAATAGATCTATTCAAATAACACATGCATAGGCTAATCCAACTAATCTACCGCACGTTTAGTCTTCATAAACCCATCAGGCATAAACTCAAGCGAAGCTAATCCACCGCATGATACCACTTGCTATAAGTCTACACCACTCCTTATAATTAGATTAATCCACCGTATGATACGATCTAATTATAACAAGCTAAAAGCATGTATATATTTGAACAGATCTATAAAAGCTCATTACTCGTGTAAGATTAACCAAAATCGGCAAACCAGCCGAATTGGGGTCTATGAAGAAGGAACAAACAAGCAAGCACGATTAAACTAATCTAAAACCTGCATCTGCCGCATGACACTCAGTTTCATCAAAGCCTAACCATGATTGACATGCATGAACCCGCAACATGTGGCAATCTAGATTGAAAGTTGATTCGGCCATCATGATCTTATGATTAAAAGAGAGCACAAGCAAACTTGTGCGACAAGGCCGAACAAAGATCAATCTAGGTTGGGCAAAAGAGTGTTACAAGAATTAAATACATAAAAACATATAACACTTGATAACTTAATGAATCTATTAGATCTGCCAAATCTAATAGAGCCGATAACTATTTTTACTCATGACTTAATCCGCCGCACGATAGAAGGCATAAGCAAAAACTTCCCGTCATAAGCTTAAATCTGCCGCACGATACTAAGCTTAACATACGAGACTACTTGCATCATATCTAAATCCACCGCATGATACTAGACATGATAGCAAGGTTGCCGGTACTTACGGAGGTCGACGGATCGATGATTCCTCTCGAAGAACTCGACGACACGACTAAGGACTCGAAGACGGCACGGGGCCGGTTTGTATTGATGTGGTTGTGAACAGTTTTACAATGGTCGAGGGTTTATATTTATACCCTGGACGAAATACGAGTCCTAAACGATTACGATTTACATAATAAAATATGGAAAGATACAAATTCTACTTCCTAATCCTTTTGGCGTCCTCCAATGTCACGTATCTTCTCGTGCAAGCTGGCCTTGCTTGCAATATCCATCTCCCGAATGGAGCCACCGCTTTGTAGAATAGCCGACCGCATAAGCATTCACCGAAACCCTGAGGACCAAATAACCACCCGATTGCTTGTCGAATCCTTTCTTCTCTGCTGGCTGGGTCCACTTGTCATATTCTTGTGTGTGCGAAAATCTGGTGTCAACAGTCATGTTCAAGGATCTGTTGAAATCTTGCTTCAATGTGCATGTTATGGTGATGAAATATGACATGTTATGTTGTTGGAACCTTGAATTGAAGAGAAGGGGTAGTTCTGTCCAGATTTTATGTTTACTTACCTGTTTGAGTGAAAAATTATGTTATAAGGGTTATAGTATCCAGCAGCAAATAACCATAATTTTGTAGTGGTTTGTGGCAAATGCATTCTTTTTTAGTGGTCTGTGGCAAATGCCACGATTTTTTGGTGTCCCCTGACAAATTTTGCCAAAAAACTGGCCAATAGCTAGGTCCCACGTGAACCATATGTAACTAGGTCGAATTTGTCGAGAGACATTTTAATATTTGGACTCAATTCGATTGCGTTCTAAGATTTAGAATTCAATTCATCTAGCTTTCAAAATATAGGACTGGGCGTGCGAATTGTTTTGAGAAAAGGGATTTTGGCCCTTTTCTCTTATTTTTCATTTTTCTTTAATCTTTTCACCTTTTCTGGACACCTAAAAAGACCACAGTACCCTGGGCATCATAAAACCGTATCGATCTCTTCCTTGTCTTGATTTCTCTCTTATGTCATGATTCAGAACAGATAGGAGCGCACAGACTTGGCCATGGAAGCGCGACACGGTCGCCGCCCGGTCGTCCGCCGCCCCTGCGTAGGCCCTCCGCGCGCCCTCTTCCCCTCCGCCCTTCGCGTCCTCTGGCCCTCCGCCCCTCCGCAGCTGTAAGGCGCAACCAAGCTAGGGTTTCAATACTGTATCATGTTCTGTACATCTTAGGTGCTCGGTGCCAATTTTTTTAATGCTATAGCATTAAGGAGCTAAGCGCACAGTGTGTAGCTATGTGAAAGGATCTAATCAGCCTAGAGGGGGGGGGGTGAATAGGTGATTTATGACAATCTGAAACTTCACAAACTAGAAAATGTAGTTAGACACCAACCGGTGTTGCCGGTTTGTTTGGGTAGGTACTACCGGGTGTGATGCACCGGTACTACCGACACAAACAAATGACACTACCGGGATCCTAAGAAGGAACTACAAATCCAACGTAAGTGAGCAATGAATGTAATACAAGTATGAACCCCACTTCCCTAAGTATGATATACAGTGATTCTAGCCTTACCAAACCTTGGTTGCTTTCCACGGTGTGGATCGAGCCTTCTCAACCTAAGAAAGAGATAGGGAGAGGAAGAACACGAAGAACACAAGTAATATGCAAGTAGAGACAACAACAAGCACACGGGACACGACGATTTATCCCGAGGTTCGGCCAATCCACTAAGGAGTGCCTACGTCCTCGTTGTTGAGGTGACCACAAAGGTCGGAGTCTATTTCACCTCCTAGCCTCACTCAAGCAACCACAAAGGCTACTAGAGTTTCTCCACTAGAAATCACAGGGGTAATACAAACACTTCGGGGAGCCCACACAAATGAATCAATATGGGCTACCACGAAGAACACCTAATCGGCTAGAGCTCAAAGAGCTCAAGAGTAATAGACACAAACGAAGCCGGCTAAATGGAAACCAAGTTCTCAAGTCGTAGATCGAAGCTTCCCACTCTCTAATCTCACTTCCCTAGCTCAAATCTTGCAAGTAAGTGAATCTAGGAGCAAAGGGGGGGAGAGAGAGGGGAGGAGTCAATGCTTGGAGGCTCTTTTGTCTGAAGTTAGGTCGCAATAAGTGAGTGGAATCAGTGGGTAACCGTCAAACGAGAAGAGGAGAGCTATTTATACTCTCCCAGTCCCGAGGCTGGTCGGTAGTACCGACCACCCATGGTCGGTAGTACCGACCAGTCACTAACGGTCGCACAGATCTGGATCTGACCTAAAGTCAAACTACCGGCCTCAGGTCGGTACCACCGAGGGGCGGTAGTACCGGCCTTATGGTGTTACTACCGCCAGGCCATTTTAAGCGCGAACAGAGAGGAAGTTAGAGCAGCGCGCCGCACAGTCATGGTCGGTACTACCGACCACCCATGGTCGGTACTACTGACCACACAGATTTACCTCTATATGATCGTTATCGTGCGGTGTCTCTCAAGCAAACCTTAGTTAGTCGATTTGAGCACTTTTCTCCACATCTAGCCAACCTAATTTGTGACCCTCTTGATAGTTCGGCTTACCTATAACTCAAGTTTAAAATCAAACTTTTAAACCACCACTCGAGCTAGGTATCTTTATGTCCAAATGTATCCAATGTGCTTTGTTCACGAGATTTCAACAGTTCAAATCTTTCTAAGGACTAACTCCTGCATATATGCTTTTATAAATCCGTTAGTCCCTAATTTGATTGTCATTAATTTGCCAAAACCAACAATGGGGGCGAATGCACTTTCAAACTCCCCCTTTTTGGTAATTGATGACAACCAACTTAGGCTTACAATAGGAATAGAAAGAATTGACGCTTTTCAATTCCAAAATTTAGTTCGAGCTCCCCCTTAGTGTATGCTTTGGATATGAATTTCAAATCCTGACTTAAATCAAGGTTGCATACACAAGAACAAGAGCTCCCCCTAAATTTTGCAATCCGTGGGGTGCCTAAGTGTGTGACAACATCATATATATCAATTTGTGAAGCAAAAACAAGATGGCATGGTGATTCACATAATATCATAACAAGAGATAGCCAATGAAAACAACAATCACCAACCATGACATGAGCAAAAATATAGAGGATGGATCATACATGAATTTAACAAAAAGCTCAAATGTTTTACATCCTCATCATATCACAAATAAACAAGTAGCATAACCACACTTAGTTCTCAAAGTTTAACTCTCTCTCACGGGCTAGCTATTACATCAAGATAAGCCTAACACTCCCCCTTTGACATCAAATGCCAAAAGGGGTAGGCCAAGATAAGCATAAGAAACTAATAGTAGCCACCAGACGAACCACCATAGCCACCAAAGATGGGAGAGAAAGCACTAGCACCAACATCACCACCTGGGTACGACGACGAAGGAGCGGAAGAAGGGTCCAGCGGAGGAGAAGGGTCGCAGAAGCCACCACTCCCAGCTGGATCGGCGTCGGGGGCAGCAAAGCCCATGTAGGAGCCGCCACCACCACCCTGGTACGAGGTGGATCCACCACCATGTGATGGACCCTCACCGTAGTCGGGGTAGAAGGGCGGAGGCTGGTACGAGGGCGGGGGCTGAAGAGGCTGATATAAGACGGATGAGAAGATCCCGGCCTCATCACCACCCGGCTGCTGCTGCGGCTGCTGCTGGCCACCATCGTCAACGTCATCATCATCATCATCATCATCACCGTGCCTGGACTGAGCATCATACTCGGCGAAGGGGTCTGGAAAAGGACGGAGTGGAGATCGCGGAGGAAGACCAAGGTGCTCACGCACCTCCTGCTGATGCCGCTCGTCGTGCTCGGCCTTGTAGCAGAACCACTGGAAGAACTTGCTGAGGGCGTAGCAAACACCGCCACTCCTACGCCTCTCACGACGCGGAGGAGGAGCGGCAGCAGAAGGCACCTCCTCACGAGCCTGCTCCGGGCCATGAGCCTCGCCAGGAGCTGCTGCTGCTGCAGGAGCATTACCACCTTCATCAGCCTTGGCCTTGCCCGTCGAGGAGAACTGACGAACACTGTACTCCTTCAAGCTCCTGTCATACTCAAAGGGGGCTCCAACAACATGCTCAATGATATGCATTAAGTATGGAGCAAAAGGCAGGTCCTTGTGCGGGTCATTGTAGACATCCGAGATCTTCTGCCAAAGGAAGTGAGATATGCTGAAACGCCCATCAGGAAGAGCAAATTGTACAAGGACCTTTGGAGCATCATTTCTCAAATTAGCGTTGTCTCCAACCTTGGGGTCCAGGGTAAGGCGCATCAAGTTGTTGAGCACGAAGTAGGCAGGCTTCAGTCCATTGACTTGAAAGTTCAGCACTGCGCCTTGCATGTAAATCCCAGAACTCTGAAGATCTGCAGGATACATGCCACCACCAAACATCTTCGACAACATGGGAGCGTTCCTGTCTTCTCTGTTGAACCCCAACAGCCTGGCAAAGGTGACAAAGTTGCACCTGTAGTGCACTCCCTGGGTCATCCAGTGCAACACCTCAGCAGGCTGATCAATGAAAAGGGTGGCCCAGAACTGATAGATGATCTCCTGATTATAACTGCGCTCCCCAGTTATCAGCCCAAGAATCCTCCAATCCTCAAGGCGCTGCACCAAAGCATCAATCTCTTCCAACCCCTTGTCTATCAGAGAGCGGATTGCCAGCCGCTTGTGCTCAAAGAGAGGTGGATGTCCCTTAGTGCAGAAACCCTTCCAGCAGACAGAGACATAGTAGTCCTGCTGAAAGTGGGACCAAAACCTCCTGTCCACTGAATCATCACGGACAAAAAGATATGGATTTTCCAACCTCTGGGTCCTCAGCAAGTTCGCTCGCTTCCTATCAGAATAGTCCATGACAGTACCAGGATAGGCGGGGGACGACATCAGAGCACCAGCCTCCCCATGCAAAGTGAAACACCTGGTTGATCATCAGCAAACCGGATGTTGGAGGGGATGGAGGTCCAACGCGAGGATCGATGGAACGACCCTCACGCTCAGGACCAGCCGCCTGAGCCACTCCTCCCACTATCACACTATGCAGACGCCCGGGAGGACCACTGACAGGGGGCGGTGGAGGCGGAGGAGGCGCATGACCACTGCCACCAGCCTGTCCACTGCCACCACTATGCCCACTGCCACCAACAAGTCCACTGCTACCACTTCTGCCACCACCTCTGTCACTGCCCACACTCCGACGGCCCGTGGACGAACGTCCACGAAATTGTCGAGTGACATCCTCACTGCTCCCACCAGGCCGAGCACGACGCTCGGGATTGCGACGCTGCGGCTCTCCTTGCTCCAATCCGCCTTGCTCCAAGGCAGCATACTCCTCCTCATCATCATCACTAGCTTGACGAACATCACGAGAAGTCCTCCAGCTATGCGACATCTAGAAAAAAGATTGCATAGACGGATGTGAGATAAAAGCGATAGCAAGACAACTTCAACAGATGTAGCAAGGAGGGAAACGATCAAGATCGGGGAAGAAAACTGCACACTGCGCGCGGTCGGTACTACCGACCGTAGCGGGCGGTACTACCGACCGCACTGCAGCGTGCGGTTTACTTCGATCCAATCAACCAAATCGTCCATAAATTTGCAAACCATACATCCAAGAAGCATCTGCACACTAGATAGAGCAATCTTACCAAAGGAATCGACCTAGAACAAGGTACATTTAGAGATCGGGCATGAACACCCTAGTACCTTGCTACTCAAGAAGAAGAGGCCGAAATCCGATGTAGGAGGAACTTGTGGGCTTCACGAACAACACCAAGATGATCTCCTTGCTCCAACGCACCTTCCCACTGGAGGGATTTGGATTTAGGTGGAGGAGGAGGGAGATCGGAGAGAGAGGGCACGTGCGGCGGTTGCGGCTGAACGCGGGTTGAGACAGCGGCGCGGTGAAAACCTGACCAGATACGGTCAAAGAGTTTTTCACCGTGGCCTTTTATACTCGGGTCAAACCCGGTCGGTACTACCGCCCATAGGGGTCGGTACTACCGACCCTATGGCGGTACTACCGACCGTTCATTTTCAGAGCGGACAGAGAGCTATTCTAGGAGAACCTTGTGTGGTATACTACACAAACTTCAATCATGTCCAGATTTCATACAAGTAGTACATAGCTATGGACATAAGTGAAGCATGCAAAATAGATTTTGAAATCACACACAAAATTTGACAAAAAACATTTGTCTAGATCTCTAGGTGAAAACAAATATGTGCAAAACATCAAGCCACATTACAAGAATCAATGATATTTAGTTCACTCCTCAAAGCACAAAATCTTGACTCATCTAGAGGCTTTGTGAAGATATCGGCTAATTGTTTTTCGGTGCTCACATGGCGTATAGAGATATCTCCTTTGGCTTCGTGGTCTCTCAAGAAATGGTGTCGGATGTCAATATGTTTTGTGCGAGAATGGTTTATGGGATTGTTAGCTAGCTTGATAGCACTCTCATTGTCACACAAAAGTGGAATTTTGTTTTCCTCACATCCGAAATCTTTTAGTGTTTGCTTCATCCAAAGTAGTTGAGCACAGCAAGCGCCGGCCGCCACATACTCGGCTTCGGCGGTGGATAGGGCAACACTATTTTGTTTCTTGGAACTCCATGACACCAAAGACCTTCCAATAAATTGGCAAGTCCCGGTAGTGCTCTTTCGATCTACTTTGCAACCGGCATAGTCCGAATTGGAATAGCCAAGTAGATCAAAAGTGGAGCCCTTGGGATACCACAAGCCAAGATTAGGAGTGTGTACTAAGTATCGAAAGATTCTCTTAACGGCCATAATATGACATTCTTTCAGATTAGCTTGAAATCTTGCACACATGCACACGCTAAGCATAATATCATGCCTAGATGCACAAAGGTAAAGCAATGAACCGATCATAGAGCGATATACCTTTTGGTCCACTGACTTACCATCCTCATTTAGATTAAGATGTCCATTTGTAGGCATGGGGGTCTTGATGGGTTTGGCCTTGTCCATCTCAAACTTTTTTAGCATGTCTCTTGTATACTTGGTTTGACTGATGAACGTGCCATCCTTGAGTTGCCTGATTTAGAATCCAAGGAAATACTTCAACTCACCCATCATGGACATCTCGAACCTTTTGGTCATGATCCTACTAAACTCCTCACAAAAAGTTACATTAGTACTACCAAATATTATGTCATCGACATATATTTGGCACACAAAGATATCATTATTGACTTTGCGAGTAAATAAAGTAGCATCGGCCCTCCCTGTCTAAAAACCCTTTTTGAGTAGGAAGTCCTTAAGGCAATCATACCAAGCTCTAGGGGCTTGCTTGAGCCCATAGAGCGCCTTGTCGAGCTTGTAGACGTCGTTGGGAAACTTGGGATCTTCAAAACTCGGTGGTTGCTCCATGTATACCAATTCGGAGAGGGGGCCTTTGAGGAATGCACTTTTCACGTCCATTTGGTATAGCTTGAAATCATGGTGAGTAGCAAAGGCAAGTAATGTACGAATTGACTCAAGCCTAGCTACGGGTGCATAGGTTTCCCCAAAATCCAAACCTTTGATTTGAGTGAAACCTTGAGCCACCAATCGTGCTTTGTTCCTTGTTACCACGCCATGCTCGTCTTGTTTGTTGTGGAAGACCCATTTGGTTCCTATCACATTTTGCTTGGGCCTTTCCACCAAGGGCCAGACTTCATTCCTAGTGAAGTTGTTCAGCTCTTCTTGCATAGCCATCACCCAGTCCGGATCATCAAGTGCTTCTTCCACCCTAAGAGGTTCCAAAGAGGAGACAAACAAGTAATGTTTACAAAAACTTGCTAAACGAGAACGTGTCGTTACCCCACGTCGTATGCTCCCCAAGATGTTGTCAACAGGATGATCCCGTTGAATCGTATGATGCACTTTAGGATGTGGCACAAGTGATCTCCTTTGGATGGGTCCATCTTCATCATCTTCGTCACATGTGGGGATGTCCCCATCATCTAGTTGGTCTTCATGTTGAACTTGCGCTTGATCATCAAGTTGATGTTGCATTTGACCTCCAATTGCACCTCCATCTATCGGAGTTGCGGAAGCTTCACCATGTACATTTGAATGCACATGATGGACATTTGAATCTTGTGGAGTGTGCAACGGATCATCATCATCATCTTGAATCTCAATAGGTCTCACATCACCGGTTGCAAGCTTCTTGATTTCTTCGGATGGAGACATGTCAATACCTACAAGCTCATCATTGACTTGCTCCTTTTGGGAGCCGTCGGATTCATCAAAAGTCACGTCTACCGTTAACTCAATAGTGCCGGTGGCATTATTGAATACGCGGTAGCCATGTTCGTTAGTACCATAACCAAGTAGAAAGCCTTCGTGTACCTTAGGTGCAAACTTTGAACTTTTGGCCCTCTTGTTAAGTATGAAACACTTGCAGCCAAAAACTCGAAAGTAATGCACCTTCGGTTTGTTACCGGTTAGAAGCTCGTATGGCGTCTTGTCCCTTAGCTTGTGGAGGTAGAGGCGGTTGATGGCATGACACGCAGTGTTCATCGCCTCCGCCCAAAAACCATGGGATGTCTTATATTCATCCAACATAGATCTTGCGGCTTCAACTAGAGTTCGGTTCTTCCTTTCCACAACCCCATTTTGCTGTGGGGAATATGGAACGGAGAACTCATGCTTGATTCCTTCATCATCAAGATATTCTTCTATGTTGGTGTTCCTAAACTCGGTCCCATTGTCGCTTCTCACTTTCTTGATTTTGAGCTCAAACTCATTTTGAGCCCTCCTAGCAAACTTATTGAAGATGCCTTGGGTCTCACTTTTATCTGCTAAAAAGAACACCCAAGTGAAACGAGAAAAGTCATCAACAATAACGAAGCCATATTTGTTACCGCCGAAGCTTTGGTAAGCAACGGGTCCGATGAGGTCCATATGTAGTAGCTCCAATGGCCTTGTTGTTGACACGTCGTTCTTCATTGGATGCTTTGCTCCAACTTGCTTTCCTGCTTGGCAGGCGCTGCAAATCCTATCTTTCTCAAACGATACATTGGTTAGTCCAAGGATGTGCCCTTCCCTTTGAAGTTGGGCCAAGTTCCTCATCCCAACATGAGCTAGTCGGCGATGCCAAAGCCAACCCATGCTGGATTTTGCCATTAGACATGTTGTAGGTTCTACCTTACTAGTTGAGAAGTCAACTAGGTAAAGTTTTCCCTTCAACACGCCTTTAAATGCAATAGAGGAATCCCTTCTTCTAGAGACGGTCACACCCTTATCCGTAAAGAGACAATCGTAACCCATTTCACAAAGTTGAGAAACAGACAACAAATTGTAACTCAACGAATGCACAAGTAATACATTAGATATGGAATTGTCAGTTGAGATAGCAATTTTACCCAAACCAAGCACTTCTCTCTTTCCATTGTCACCAAACACAATGTTGTTGCATGAGTCGTTGCTTGGTTGGAAGGAGGAGAACATTTCTTTTGCCCGGTCATATGATTGGTGCATCCACTATCCCACACCCAACTTGACCCACCAGAGGCATATTCCTACAAAACAAGATTATGTTCTTGATTTAGGTACCCAAGTGAGATTGGGTCCTAGGGGGTTAGTCACATAAACTTTTGGCACCCAAACATTTCTCATAATCTCCCTCTTCTTGAGGGCACCAACATACTTGACTACTATCTTGCCATTCTCTCCCCAACAACACAAGTAATCACATGTATAGCTTCTTGATATAGGCTTTTGTTGCTTGGGGACCTCCACTTGCTTCTCCTTGTTGATCTTACCATTAGCAAGTGGAGCCTTAGGGTTGGCAACCTTGTTGGCCTTGTTCTGTAACATCCCGGGTTTTTCTAACAACCAAAAATATGAGCTTTTTAAAACTTTTCCTGCAATGTGTGAAACATGTAGTCGCTAGGTCAAACGCTAGTCAACGTAGTGTTGTTTTCCCGCAAAGCGTTGCACTCATATAGAATTGCTTGTAGAGGTGTGCCTGAGCTATCGAGTCTGTTTAGGGTTTGAGTCGTGTCAGAGTCAGAGTGCACAAATCCGTAGTCATCTCCTCTCCTCCTTTTTGGGACCTTTCCCGATCTCTCTTGTATTCCACCTCGAAAGATCTTCGGGTCATATTAATTCATGACTCAGGGAAAATCCTTTCCCTTTTCTCCCCTCTTTTCCAATTTTGAATCAACTCCAATTCTTTTTAAACCCCGTTCATGAATTCACTCCAAATCTTCAGTTGAACCTTTTTCCTAAAGTGATCTTTTGAACTCAACCCCAACTTGTTCATGTCCCCCTCTGAACCCTTCCTGAAATACCTTTGGAATCATTCCCAACTTCTTCACGTCCCCTTCTGGATCCTTTTCGAAATCCATTTTTGATTTCCCCGTTCAAATTCCACCAAAATTCCTAAAACCCAAACGTTGAACCCTCTCCTTTTTCCTTTGAGTCGAGACTCCTCTCCTCTCTAGAACTCTTTCTGACCTCCTTGCCTCCAACTCCGAATTCTTGGAGTCATAATATTTCTTAAAAGGGAAAGATCCTTCTTCCCCTTTTCCATGAAATCATATTGACTGCTCTACCTGAAATCATCTCGAATTCCCCCCCCCCAAACTCCCTTTTAAATTCTTCTCATTTTCTTTAGCAGAAATGAGAAAACCTCATCATCTAGCTCGTGGGCCCGAACTGCCCAGCCGGCCCACTCTCTTCCCTTTCCCCCACCAGCCCACGCCCTCCTCTCTGCGCCACGGCCCAAACCGCTCGCGGCCCAGCTTCCTCTCTCCTTCCCCTCCTTCCCTTCACGCTAGCTCAACCCGAGCACCAAATCCTGGCCCAGCCGGCACCCTCTCCTCTCTTGCATCTCCACCAGGCCCGCTACCCCTCCCCTTGGCCCAGTTTGCAGAGGAGGCCCAGCCGTTGCACCCTCGCAAACCCTAGCGAGGCACGGGCGATTCCAGGCGCCGCCGTCGCACCACGCGCACGTCCCGAGCGTCCGCGCCCGCGTCGCTACCCCTCCTCCCCCAACAGATGCACGCCGCGTGGCCGCAGGTACGGACGTCGAGGCATCTCGCCGTCCGTGCCCAAACCCTAGTCACGACGCCATATAAAGACGTTGTAGCCGCCGCCGATCCTCTTCTCTTCTCCATCTGACCACCATCTCCTTCACCCCCTGCCCCTCTCTATGGTGGTCATCCAGACCGAAGTCAGGCGCAGCTGTGGCTGTGGTCACACCAAGCCGCCGCGACGAGCGCCGGCCGCGTCGAGTCGAGCACCGTTGCGACGCCGACCGACTAGCTCTAGCACCAGCCGGCCACCGCTCCTCCGGCACCGCCTGCTCGCTCCCGCCGCACGCGGGCATTGATGAGGACATCGCCACACTGGACACACCGACGCCATGGTCTTCCTCATGTTGCAATCCGTCTCCAACTCAGCTACCTCGTCACCCTCGGAATTCAGGAGCAGTCCCAGGTAAAATCAACGCACCGGATGCATACGGACTCCGTTTTCGACGAACCAGATATTCTTGGAAAGATAATTTGATAAGCTAACCAATGGCTTTGGAATCACGTCAAAATACATTCGGAGTCAACGGGAATCGTCGAAACAAGTCAGCGTCCAGAATCTGTCAGGGTGCTGCGACACCGTCTTTTGGTCCGATGGGCCGTGTATCGTCTTAGAGCCCATTAGGGGGCACGTCCAGCAGAGGTGACGACCTAAACCCTATAATTAGCCGCCGCCGTCGTTGTTAGGTCTTGGGTTTTGTTTAGAGTTTAGTTTTCCATCGAGAAACTGAATCGTTAATTGTAACTGTGGTGACAAATCCTTTTACAGTGATCCAGGGCCCCCGTTCTTGATCTCCTCCACTGTGTCTATTAGTCCTTTGGAACCGAGTTCTTGAACCCTCCATATAAATTTGTGAGATTCATATTCGCAATTTCAGATTGCGTGTTTTTTACCTTCTTGCTTGTGTTCTTCGATTCGCTTGCAGGATTAGCCTTCTTGGCGAGGTCAATCAAGTTGTGCTTGGTTGATAACCAACGGAGCAGTGGTGTAATGGTTGCAGGGTTAGAATCATGTCTGATTTGAAGCTGGATCGCCAACATCGAGTTCTCCACCAATCGAACATATCGCTACCTCTCGGAAGATCGGGTCGTCCTTCATCAATTGGTATCGGATATTTCAGGTTTCCCGCGAGGTATAATCTCGTTTGCCTTAGATTCATATCTATTCATTACCTATAGTCCACAAAAAGCCTAAAAAATATTTCAATTTCCGCTGTCCCATCGCCCTTTGTGCCTTTGCAATTTCGTTTCAGATTCGCATTGTTGAGTTTGTGTCCGTGGTCGAGTCTTGTTGCTGCTTTAGGGTTGTGTTCGTCGTCGTAGTTCAACGTGCCCGTTGCCGTTTCTTTGTTTTTTTGCTGCTATCCCATCCACCGTTCCTAAATAACAAGTCAAAGCCACCACATTACTCGACTTGCCCCGCTAGCCGCCTTGTGTAAATTCTCGCCGCCGCGCAAATCCTAGATAGGTTGCCAACCGCTCTAATTTTTTCATGCAACGCAGCCCTCCTTACATCATCTGGCATCTACCTACTGCTGTTAGTCACAAGGACGTTTGCTCTTGTGATCGTTGTTGGAGTTTAGGGTCGCTTCACCCTAACTGCCGCTGTCGAGTTGCCCTAACTGTCGTTTTCGTGTTGTGCCTTTCCAAAACCATAACTTGAGGTACCTCCAGTAAAATAGGCATAACTTGACGTTTCGTCCTGTTTGGTCCCTTCAAAATTGCCAAAAAAATTCGGGAAAATAAATAAAAAAATTGACAAGGTTTCAGCACGCTTTTAAGAGAACTTGCTGATTTTCTGTAGACCACATCCCACCTCAATTGAAGGTGCCAATTTTTGTGGTTACATCTTTTGTGATCCTTGTTCAGGACAAAATATAAAAAAATAGTGAAAAAATAAAAAAGTTTGATTCCTACTAGTACCTTTTTGGAAAATCAAGGGAAAATTTAGGAAAAAGGAAAAATCAGTGCTCTTTGCTTGTTCTGTGAGTTCTTTCCATCGTTCTTTGTTTTATCCTGTTGCGCTACGTCCACACACGTCTTAGCCAGCAATTATGACTTGTGCTTTGGATACTTATTGAACTTTGCTAATTTGTATTCGTTAATTGCTCATCCTTGCTGTCATATTGTGCCTACCTATAGCTCCACATATACTTCTGTCAGCACAGGTTCATCTTGCAACTGTTACCCACGCTCAACAACAGATTGTTTCGTCACTTTGGTTTGATCTTGTTTGGCATTGGTAAGACTACAGGCAAGACGGTGGTAAGCTGCTTGTGATTTTGCATTCCACTTTCACCACCACCACCACTTGGTTCCTTTTAGTTGATAGGGATAATACTTTGCTGTTGTCTTTTTCTATCTTCTAACAATGGCAGGAATCCTGGCAGACTTCAATGAGTGCGTGTCCACAGGCAAGCTTACAACATTCATGAATGAACAACGTAATCTCATGACCGAGTTGACGCGCAACGTGAACAATCTGGTCAACCGTATTGAACAGCTTGAGCAACGCCCTCAACCTCATCATGATGACGAAGATGCAGATGCTTTTGGTGATGACGATGCGGATGCTGATGCTGGTCCCCGTCGCCGCCTCAACTTCAATCGTCGAGATATGGGAGGTAATAATCATAATAATGATCCTTTTGCTAAAATTAAATTTAGCCTACCTCCTTTTGCTGGTAATATGGATCCAGAGACATATTTAGATTGGGAACTTGCTGTTCAACAAAAATTTGATTCTCATAATGTTCCTGCTGAGCATAGAGTTAGACTTGCTACTAGTGAGTTTACAAATTTTGCTTTATTCTGGTGGAGTGATCTTTGCAATGCTAATAATACTGCTGCTGTGCCTCAAACTTGGAATGCTTTAAAGCAACGCATGAAATCTCGTTTTGTTCCTCCTTATTACCAATGTGATTTACGTTTGAAACTGCAAACTTTAAAACAAGGTGATAAAGGGGTAGCGGCATATTATCAAGAATTGCTTATTGGTTTAGCATGTTGTGGTATACATGAAGATGATGATGATGATGCTACTGCTAGATTCTTTGGTGGTTTGAATTGTGATATCCAGGATATTCTTGATTACAAAGATTGGAACAGGTTCAACCAATTATATCATCTTGCTCTTAAAGCTGAACGCGAAGTACAGGACCGCAAACAACAACATCAGCCTTTCAGATATAACAATGAGAGGACTTTTCAGCAACGTTCCGAGCCGGAGACGCCCACGCTTCCTGCAGCACCACAATCATCTACACCTTCAGGGGTAAGTAAATTGTCTAATGTGCAGATTCCATAATTCAAGAAAGGTGCCACTTCGGGTGCTTCTACTAGATCTTCCTCGTCCAGCTCTACAATCATTTGCCACCGATACAAAGGCATGGGACATGTCATGAAGGATTGCCCTAGTCGTCGTGCTTTCATTGCTACCGAGGATGGATATGTAAGTACTAGTGATGTTGAAGATGATTTTGCTCTTGCTGCTAACATTGCTGCAAATTCCACCGAGGACGATCAAGACAAGGAGACCATCACCATTGACTCTGTGGCTGCTATTGCGGACTATCCTAGTCTTCTTGTGCAGCGAGTGTTGAGTACACGTGTGGGACATGAAGAAGAAGAGATGAAGATCCAACGCCACAATTTGTTCCACATGAATCTCATTGTCCAGGGTTGTCGTGTTCTCACCATCATTGATAGCGGGAGTTGCAACAACTTGGTGAGTTCAGATTTGGTTGAGAAGCTTGGCTTGACCACACGACAACATTCATATCCGTATAAACTTCAATGGTTCAATAATAATGGTATGACTAAGGTAACTAAATCAGCACGCATTAGCTTTTTCACAGGTTCTTACCATGATACTGCTGATTTTGATGTTGTTCCTATGCAAGCTTGTTCCATTTTGTTAGGACGTCCATGGGAATTTGATAATGATGCTTTACACCATGGTAGAACTAATACATACACTATCACACATAAGGACAAGAAAATTACTTTGCTGCCTTTGTCTCCTACGGATATTATTAAACATGCTAAAGAGATTAAAAATAAAAATAAACCCCTGATAGACATTGCTAAAAATAATGAGATTAAGTTAAAAGGAGGTGCTTTTCTAGCTAAAACTAATGATAATAATTATGCTCCTTGTTATACTATGCTTTCTCGACATGTTAGTATTGCTGCACATATTCCTATGCCTTGTGTTTCGCGTTGTGTGGTCACTAACCTTTTGCAGGAGCTTGGAGATGACATGGAGTCGCGGACGACTCCAATTCTAGAAGGAGGGGATGATGAGGACATCGCCAAGATGGAGTCGAGGACGACTCCAAATCAAGAAGGGGAGGATGATGAGGACATCGCCATGCTGGACACACCGACGCCATGGTCTTCCTCATGTTGCAATCCGTCTCCAACTCACCTACCTCGTCACCCTCGGAATTCAGGAGCAGTCCCGGGTAAAATCAACGCACCAGATGCATACGGACTCCATTTTTGACGAACCAGATATGCTTGGAAAGATAATTTGATAAGCTAACCAATGGTTTGGAATCACGTCAAAATACGTTCGGAGTCAACGGGAATCGACGAAACAAGTCAGCGTCCAGAATCTGCCATGGTGCTGCGACACCGTCTTTTGGTCCGATGGGCCGTGTATCGTCTTAGAGCCCATTAGGGGGCACGTCCAGCAGGGGTGATGACCTAAACCCTATAATTAGCCGCAATCGTCATCGTTAGGTCTTGGGTTTTGTTTAGAGTTTAGTTTTCCATTGAGAAACTGAATCGTTCATTGTAACTGTGGTGACAAATCCTTTTACAGTGATCCAGGGCCCCCGTTCTTGATCTCCTCCACTGTGTCGATTAGTCCTTTGGAATCGAGTTCTTCAACCCTCCATATAAATTCGTGAGATTCATATTTGCAATTTCAGATTGCGTGTTTTTTACCTTCTTGCTTGTGTTCTTCGATTCGCTTGCAGGATTAGCCTTCTTGGCGAGGTCAATCAAGTTGTGCTTGGTTGATAACCAACGGAGCAGTGGTGTAACAGTTGCAGGGTTCGAATCGTGTCTGATTTGAAGCCGGATCGCCAACGTTGAGTTCTCCACCAATCGAATGTATCGCTACCTCTCGGAAGATCGGGCCGTCCCTCATCAGGCATGCCTTGGCCACCTAGGAGCACGGGACGCTGCCTGACGACGCACTGTGGCCGTGGCCTGACCACCGCCGGGCCAAGTCCGTGGCACCCGCCACAAGCTGAGGCCGCGACCGTGCAGTGGCCACGCCGCGCCGGCCAAGGCCGTGGCCGTGTCGTGCCGTCCGCACAGGCCGTGGCCGCGATGCCGCACCCCAGGATAGTCGAGAACCAGTCCGGCGGCCACCAGCGCCAAGTCGTGGCCGCTAGCGGCTATGCCGACCCCTGCGGCTGCTGCCAAGGGCGTCTGGCCGCGTCGCAACCGGCCAGCAGCATGCCACAACCGGCCATGACCCCGACGCCCTACTGATTGGCCGGCCAGCACCTTGCCAGAACCCTTCCTCGGTTGTCGGTGAGCTTCTGCGTTCCAAAGCCCTCTCTTTTCTTCCTCCCCATCGTTGTTTATGCCTGAGACCGGCCTTCGTGCCGAGTTTTGCACTATGCAGGAAAGGTGGCCACGCCACCGAGCTTTCGCCGGAGCTCTGCCATCCTCTGAGCCACTTGTTGCCACCTCCAGCTGGCCGCAACTTCACCCGACCAGCAGCAGCCAGCTTCTGGTGTCCCGCAGCTAGCCCCCAGCCCGCCGCAGCCACGTTCGTCCAAGGCGTGCCTTGCGGATTGGTTGACCGCACACATCTGTCCGGTCGATGGCGCGCTGCCGTTCAACCGGGGGTGCGCTCGCTACCCTCGGTACCGCTCTGCTGAAGCCTCATCGTCCGTCCACGCCAAGGTCTAACCTTCGAAACTCCCGTTGATGCCATCCTCGACATCGACACAATTTCATTTATTTCCTTCTTGTTCATATCATGTCACTCTTACACATCATATGTGTTATGCTTGCCTGCGCCGAGCCTTCGCGCCGGTCTATCCCTATGCTATGGATATGTGCTACTATGGTTGTGGTCGTGTGATAGTCATTGTTGCGTTTATGTCGTTGGCGGTAGACCATGCCTTCCAGTCAGTCCTTTGTTCGTCTGTGGACCGTGCCTTCGAGCCGGTCGAGGGTTCGTAACTCGCTCGAATGCTACGATCGTGGGTTCGTCCCGCCATGACCGTGACGCCGAGCGTAACTCGTTCCTCATAGTCATTGTTGTTTGGTTGGTTGGCCTCGTAGTGCTACGAGCGTTAGCTCCTGACCCTAGCCCTAAGACGTGGCCACTATGGGCTTGATATCGGAAACGATATCGATGCGGATATTACCCGCACGCAAAAGCCTTGTGTGACCTAGTCTAGTGGGAGGAGGATTGGAAGTCAACGACTGTGGAACGACGAGTGCCAACTCGTTTGGGTGAAGTTCATGGCCGCGAGTTACCTCGCCATGACCATCGGGCTCCATCCGTTTTGTTGTGTTTTTGTCCTAGCCACCTCATATGCTTGCACTGCCTTGACCGTTGCATTCCTTTGGCTCTCGCGGTGACAACCGCATCGCTACGAGCCAGAGGAATAGCCTTGTGCGGGTTTAGCTGCACGGAGGTCGTGGTGCCCTATGAGTGGGCTTAGGTCGAGCATCTTTCATTCTTCGGCTACCGTCTTTGCCATGGCGTGTTGGCTAATTGAATGCAGAGACCGCTTCCCTCTCTTTTCCTTTCTGTTTGATCCTTACCGATCCAGCAAGTGTGGATCGATCCCCTATTATTTCCAGTCACTCCGATCCCTGCCAAATGCAATGACCGTGGATCGAAGTCCCCGTGGAACCAAGTTCCTCGCTCTTGGTCTGTCTCCTTTGCGTGTTGGTCATGTTTATGTAGTAGTCTTGCTTCTTGATCCCATTCCTGTGATTCTCGTCTACTACTATGGCATGTGGATCAAAGGAAGGTGGATCCCCATTTTACTTATTTTGCTTCTTCGCACTTGAGCCCTTGTATGCTTGTACCAATTCCATACCAAAGCGCTCCTAGATCCTCGTGGTGACAACCGCACCACTGCAGATTCTAGGAACGTCTGGTGCCATTTAGAGCACACGGGTTGAGGTACCCTACGAGTGGTTTAAGTGCTTGTGTTCTTGGTGTGTCGCTCCCTACGATGCCTGTCCTTGCCATGGCGCGTGCATAGAAGGAAGCGAGACTACCCTTGCTTCTCTTTTCCCCTCTTGTTCGGTTCCCTCTTCTCGGTTCTCGTCGATTACAATGGCGTATGGATCGAGCAAGAGTTCAGAACTGTTTTCCTTATCCCTTGTTGGCCCGATCTATTCGATCTCCTCCTTAGCCATGACGATTGGATCAAAGATCGAACCCTCATTCTAGTTGGCAAAGCTAAGGTCTATGTCGTGCTCTCGGTCCCATGCGAGTTGACTCGATCGACCGTAGGAAACCATCTTGAAGGACCGAAAATGCTAAAGCAAGGCGACCAGAGGGTGGGGTGAATGGGAGCCTAAAAATTCTTCTCAGAATTCCGACCTCTGTCCCAACAAAATCAACCCCAAGAGCAAAGCCGACACACGTGATGTCCTCGACCCAAGAGTATGGGTGGATGTTCCCTAGGAACACAGCGGGACACCACAAAAGCTCCCTCTTCCAAATCGACGCAAGTCAACTAGTGACAGGATGGAGTTTGGGTAACCTCAACCTCCCCCGAGCAACGCGAGGGGGATTCAGGCAATCTCGCAAAGTGGAAAGCCCGGTTTCTATAGAGCACAGAGTCAGGAATCCAACGCAAAAAGCGGATCTCAAATCGGAGCTCGAACGCAAAAGATACGGACGAAAACGCGTTCTGTCAGCACTGACCGGACTCTGAGGTGCGTCCGGTCAGGATCGATCGGACGCGTCCGGTCAACAGAAACTCATTTCAGGAGCTCTCTGTGTTGGACCAGACTCTGCGTGGAGGTGCGTCCGGTCACGAGAAAACAGGCACAATGAACAGTGCCTTCAGTGCGTCCGGTCACGCGAAACCCTAGCGTCCGGTCGCACAAAACGCTCTCTGGAGCTGACCGGACTCAGCACGGGGTGCGTCCGGTCACTAAAAACGGCCTCTGGTACTGACCAGACTCTAGACCAAGTGCGTCTGGTCGATTCCCAGTCACCGTCCGGTCACCACGCGCGAACTGGACAACGCGGGTGTTCAATGATCGAACTCTGAGTCGGTGCGTCCGGTCGCTATTACGCAGCGTCTGGTCCCCCCGACCAGTCCCCTGTTCGTCCACCGAATCGACCCGATCTCCCTCAAATCAAAAGCACTAGGGCTCAAATTTCGTATGAGGGGTCACAAGGATGTTAGTGAGCTACTCCTAAGAGATCATGGCTCGAACCTAACTCCAAATCGGTGAATCCAAGAAAACGATGAAGAACGGGCAAGAACTCGATCCCAAAACTAAATCCGACCGATCTGTGAGTTCGTGAGGTATTAGAGAAATTTCTTCGGTAGAAAGAAGACTCTCACGAAGCTACACAAGATGGTTCAAACGGATTTGCGAATCTTCCCTCGAAACAAGAATTCTCGTGAAGAACGAAAGAGGGGAAACGTGCAAACGCGAAGAACAAAATCGCAAGACAAATTAAAGCACGAATTTGATCCTTGGATTCAGAGGAATGGATGATTAATTAAGCACTCGGTGTCGGGCTACAAGCCAATCCTAGCAACACAAAACTTGGATGGCAAAAAGCTCAAGAACAAGAGCCAACTCTCCCTAACCCTAGCCTTCTCTCACAGGAACAAAATGAGAGAGACACCACCTAGAACTCCCAAGGATACGACTGCCCTAGCAGCCCCCCTCATATATATAGGCACACGTCCAAAGACCAAAATGCCCTTACATTAAGCATTCGTCCCAAATACCCCCCAGGGGTAAAACCGTCCAGACTTGACAGTTTCGATCCGACGGCCACGCCCGCACATCCGGTAGCTTCGCCTCGACGCGACCTCCCTGATGCGCCACGTGCCGTCACCGTCGACCGCCGCGCCTTCTCACCGATAGCTTCGCCGCAACGCAAGCCTCTCGGTGCCGGCACGCGTCGACCGTCCTTTCGGACCAACCCCCGGTTTTGAGGCCCAAACCGGGAAACCGTCCACCCCGAGTTTTGAGGCCCAAACTCGGAAACCCGCAAGCCCAGATTTTGAGGCCTAAACCTGGAAACCGTCCTCGCCGAGTTTTGAGGCCCAAACTCGGAAACCGGCCACCCCGAGTTTTGAGGCCCAAACTCGGAAACCGTCGATGGTAGCTTTTTGAGGCTCAGCTACCGAACCCGCACCGTAGACGGGATGTGGTTCGCACGCCCTGACCACCGACACCGATGTCGATGCATGTCCAGCCTTCACACTGAGCACAACGCCTTCGCCATCCACCTTGACTCGGCCGACAGCACTTGCGCCGCACGCAAGCCCGTGTCCGACCTCCCGCCAAGTGACACGACGTCGTCGTCCCGACTCGGACGATGCACCGCACATCCCCATGTGCTCCTGCTCGCCGATGCCACGTGCCAGCTACCACAGCTGGTCCTCTGGCCCTCTGGTCCGTCAGTCCAAGCCTCACGTCCGCCCTTCACCGCTCTGGGTACATCGGCATGGCACGTCCGCCGCACGGCACGCCCATCCTTCATCGCTCCTGGTCCGTTGGCACGGCATGTCTCTACTTGACCTTCACCTCGCCATTGACCACTGTATCCGAGCTCCACACCTGCACATCAACACAGCCAAGAGACACATGTTGCACACACGCACACCAACACAGAAACACCACAACTCAACGCCACCGGTTAGTCATAACAATAAGCGCATAACTAGATATGGACTAAACCGGGTAAAAGCCTCAAACCTTCCTCATCAAAGTCAATCATTCATCATATGTGTTCTCACATCTACATCGAGGGCGTGATGTAGACGTGCTTAGCCGAGTTTCTCCTTCGCATCTTTGAGCCCGAGGAGAACGAACTCGCTTCGTGAGGGCTAGTATTGGTTTTTGCAGGATGTTTGCTTAAGTCAGGATCAGGTCTCAACCATTTCACTTGAGCCGTACAGGTCGACTCGGTCGGCCCGGGAAGTACGAGCTAGGTTGTGACTCGAGCTTGTGCTTAGCAAGCATCCGCTCATGCATCTTTTCGAGCCCGAGGATCGGATGTCCTCCGCGAGGGCTGAGTCCTTTCTCCGTTAGTGTCCTTAGCATCTTTCGAGTCTAGTTGTCGTGTTTGTGTTCTGATTGCTCCTTTGTCTTGTGTGTCGATCTCGCGAGGTAGTTGCGTTGGAAGCAATGAAGGTCAGAACGGAACCCGCTGGAGGAGACCGAGGACGACATCAGGACCCGAGGAGAACGGCTATGAGGACATCAGAGATCTTGGACTAACAACGTAATAGGTGCCACAGCCCATCCAACCTCGTAGAATCCTATTAGACATGCAATAATGTAGCTGCTAGTGCTTTACTATTTACAAATGAACTGTGATAGGTTGCATGTTAGATTGCTTGTGAAGCCTATACCTTGACGCAACCCTTTCCCCTGCACACCCGCTGTTAGGCTAGACACCGCTTACTATATATACTTGCTACTCACTTCTACTACGCATTATATCTGTGATGTGATGCTTGGTGGATGTTACTTGTGGGTGGCTAAGGCACGTGGTGCCGTGATAACGGGATGATGGCTTGGGGAGATCTTGGCGTGTGTCTTGGGTGCGTGTGGTGAGGGTTGAGTCGACTGGACAGGACCTACGACGAGTCCGGTGACGAGTCTTGCCAAGCGGATGTGACATGGGCATCCCCTGGGGAGTACCTGTGGCGGGTACATTGTGATCTTGAGAAGAGGTCCTGGGGAGGAGTGCCTTCGTGGGACGAATCCCCGGGATAGAGGTGTTGTGTCAGCACGGGGGCGATGGAAGCCCCGAGGAGGAGATATCCTGTTCAGTCCTTAGGACTTATTGCGCTTGGCCACCGGCCATACTACTTTCGTGCGCACCACTTGTTCTTGTATGGGCAGGGACCGTTCCTACCCCCTGGGCGAAACGATGCCATTACTGCTAGGCTAAAAGGTGATAAGTGTAGGGAGGTAAGGCTGGATACCCACACCCTCCTAAGACAACGTGGTGTTTTATTTGGTACGCCAGGATCCACGTCTCACAGTCTCAGCGTTACGGTGGATTTCCGGGGTGCCCTAGGGCTGAGAGGTAGGATGACATCGTTGTTGATTAGGGGGAAGTTCAGAATTAGCTTAGACGAGCCGGATCGTCGATGATAGCTAACCTGTGGTTCCAGACGTACACACTCTGCAGAGTCGATCTATCTATACGTATAGCCGTGTCCACGGTCATGGACAACACTATGTGCTCAGAGTCTCCCAGACTTAGTGAGAGGTGTCCCTTCTTCTTCTCCCCCTGGGTTGATAGGTCTGGCGTTGGTCGTTGAGGCAAGGTACGAGAGGGAGACGTCCTTGTTGCCTAGAGAGTGCGAGTGTGGTGAGATGTGTGGATGTGTGTGGATGGGATGGATGGATGGCCGTATGGTCGGATGTTCGGTCGATGACCGAATGGAAGGCCATGTGGCCGGGTATATGGAATAAAACTTGATGATTATATTTATAAAATATTGATTACCTGCATAGGAAAACTACAACCATAAATAGATTCCTTTTCCTCTACCCTTGCATTCCACATACCACATAGCAAATGCAAGCATAGGATGGGAAAATGTGGCCAGTACAAACCGTACTGAAAATTAACGACAGGTTTGGATGACTTCTACCGCGACGATGGTGGAAGCTAGATGGATTAGGAAGTCTCATTCCTATATGCAAGTTTGGATGAGGAGACAAAGACGGAGTCTTCGCCCGCTGCTACAACAACTTTGATGAAGCCCGTGAAGGAGGAGCCTTCACTCGCCGACGCTCTACGCCGACTCCAGCGTCGTTAGGCGTGCGTTACCAATATAGTTTGTACTAGGTGGTGTTTCCCATGTGATGTAATGACTTGTAAATCTGTACTATCGCGTTGTATGAACTATGGTAACAACTGAATAATGATAATGTGATGGTTTGAGACTTTTTGGACTATCACATTATGATGTATCTGCGGATTTCCCTTCGAGGAAATTATGGGTCGTTTTAGTTGGTATCAAAGCCATACTTGCCTGTAGGACGAGACTTTAGGTCCAAACACTAGAATAGAAGCCAAACTTCCTGCTTTTGGTAGAACCATAAGTGCTAACACTTGTTTCCCCCTATGCCTTGAGTTCTAATGCTAATTGACCTACCCCTTTTGGAAAGTTGACCTATAGAAAACAATCCCCTCTTATTCTGCCTACGCCAGATCGGTAGTTGTGTGAGGCTTGAAGGCTTTGGAGTCGCCTTAAGTCAATATTATGCATATAGGAGTTGTAATGGTACCTGATTGTCTGGATCTTTGTCGTTCTGCTTGAGCTTTTGTTCTTCTAAATTGTCTGAGTGTAAGTTATAGAAGATGTTTTTGCGTGAGACTCCAGGTGTCGGTTAACCCTTACAGGATAAACCCAAGCCGCCCTATGACTAAGTGAGAGACCCCAACTAACTGAGTGGGAAAGGTAAAGCCAATGCATCATGTCCTTCGAAACCATTTCGAAAATGTTTTCGGCTTTCCCAACCAAACAAATTTTCAAACTTCCTTCCCTCTGTTCTTTTGATTGAAAAATGTCTCTTCTTTTGCAAAGGCTATTCTATTTCAAAGGAAAATGGTTTTACAAAGTTCTCAAAAAGGTTTTCCCTTTTCAAAAGAAAACAGATTTAGTTCCCTTCCCGAACTGTTTCCTTTCAAAAGCTATTTACAAAGTAGTGTGAAAACCGTTTCCTTTTCAAAAGGTGTTTCCAAAACTCATTGTTAGGAAACCAAGTTTTGTTTCCACCCAACAAAATGTTTTCAAACCAAAGTTCATTGGCTCAATTTTGTTTTAAACTGTGTTCATTTAAAACAAAGAGCCAAGTCCACTTTCCAAAACCAATTCTATTTAAAAAAATGCTTTGCAACTGTTTTATCAAGCATAACCTTTGCGAAAAGGATGTTCTTGCAACCATTTTAAAAGTATTTGTCAAAACCAAAAAGAGTTTCTCCAAAGTTTATTTCAAAAGTTGTTTCAAAAAGGGTTTTCTGAAAAAAAAAATTGACTGCAAAATCTTTGTTTTTCAAAAGACACGATTTAAAATCGGTTTCAAAACTAGTTTTGTTTGTTTCAAAGGGAGCAACGCGTCGTTTCAAAAATATGTGTCTTCAAAATGTCTTGTTTCAAAACTCTTAAAAATAAATGAGTGTGTTTTGTTTTCAAAAAACAAAACGACTTTCAAAGACTTTTATTGCAAAACCAGTGTCGATTTTAAATGTCTTCGAAACCTGACTTGGATTTAAAAAGTTTTGCAAAACATTTCTTTGAAAGGATTTGAAAGTTGTGCATTCTCACTTTTTCAAAAAAAATATATCTTTACCAAGGTTTGTTTGAAAAAGTTTTACAAAATGGTTTGATTTCCAAATGCACCCTTTTCAAAAGGCTTAACCGCTCTTGAAAATCTCTTCAAAAAAAAAGGTTTGGAAAACAAAAGCCCTCTTTAAAAGCTTTGGTTTTACAAACTAAAAACTTATTTTGAACCTTTTAAAAAGCTCTTTGTAAAGCTTGTTTCAGTTCAAAAAAATTATTTGTGTTTCAAAACCCAAAATGGGTAATGACTTATTTCAAAATATCTTTGATTTAATTTTAAAATTTAAAGATCATTACCCTCTCCTCTTTACAAAAGAAAAATTGCAAAACAAAGGATTTAAAAAAACTGTTTTCCACAAAAAAAAATTCAAAATGGTTTTTACTGGTTTCCTCTTCCCTCCCCCTCTAGCTTGAGATAGAGAGTGTTGTCAGTAACTTTCGGTACAGTGTTGTGATCATGACCCACGGTGCCGCTACAAAACTTGGGGCCCCATGTGTGATGCATCCACATGGCTTGCTGCCGGGCGTACGCTGGTATCGCGGTACGTGACTGTGACCACTCCGAGTGATACCTGCATACCACCGAAATCCTAAGCTTAGCCTTCAAAACCACTTTCAAAGTGTCCATTTGAAAAAAATGGTTCTTGAAAACAAATAGTTGTTTTGGATTTCGAAAAATCCTCCTTCAAAAGCCTTGATTTGATTTAATAGAGATTTTAAAACCCCAAATATTTTGGCTCAAAACAATCTCGTTTTGGTAAAGGTTTTGAAAGAAAAGAGTTTGTGAAAAATTTCCGAAGAGTTTTCTTTCAAATAAACTCTCTTGTTTTCAAAACTCATGACCCGTTTCAAATGTTTTGAAAACCTTGCCCTTATTTCAAAATGTTGTTTGAAAAGAAGTTTTCAAAACTCTTGTTTATGGTTCCTTTGAAAAGTTCGAGAAAATCTTTCTCCTTTCAAATAATCGTTTCAAAAGTAAGAGGTAGTGAAAATCGATTTTCAAAAGTTTTCAAAATGTCTTATGAAAATATAAAGGTTTTGGTTTCCAAAATTCAAAACCGACTTCAAAAAAATAGATTTTGTTTATGTTTGAAAAATTGCTGCTTAAAGAAAAAGAGTTTGCAAATGATACCCGATCTTGTCTTTACAAAACTTGGTGCATGAAAATGATTTTAAAATTGCATTTGAAACTTCTTTTCCAAAATTGTGGTTTACAAAATGCTTCAAAATGGTGTTTGAACTAGTTTTTCAAAACCATGGTTTGCAACAAAAATAAAATGCTTTCAAAAGGTTTTGGAACTTGGTTTGCGAAATGCTTCAAAACTTCCCCTACCCATGTTTGAACACCCGCTTTTCCTCAAAAGTCCATGTTTAACAAAATCCTTTTTATCCCTTTAAGAAAACAACCTCTCCTTTCAAACGTCTTATGCGAACTGTTTCGTAAAAAGGTATTTATCAAACATCCGGTTTCAAAAGCTTTTTGCAAAATGCATTAGTGCATATAGGTTACCCAACGAAAACCATCAACCCTAGGTCGAGCCTACCAGTTCAACCTTCTTGTGACAGAGACCCCTAAATCTCGAGGACGAGATTCCTGTAAGAGGGGTGGTCTGTAACATCCCGGGTTTTTCTAACCACAAAAAATACGAGCTTTTTAAAACTTTTCCTGCAATGTGTGAAACATGTAGTCGCTAGGTCAAACGCTAGTCAATGTAGTGTTGTTTTCCCGCAAAGCGTTGCACTCATATAGAATTGCTTGTAGCGGTGTGCCTGAGCTATCGAGTCTGTTTAGGGTTTGAGTCATGTCAGAGTCAGAGTGCACAAATCCGTAGTGATCTCCTCTCCTCCTTTTTGAGACCTTTCCCGATCTCTCTTGTATTCCACCTCGAAAGATCTTCGGGTCATATTAATTCATGACTCAGGGAAAATCCTTTCCCTTTTCTCCCCTCTTTTCCAATTTTGAATCAACTCCAATTCCTTTTAAACCCCGTTCATGAATTCACTCCAAATCTTTAGTTGAACCTTTTTCCTAAAGTGATCTTTTGAACTCAACCCCAACTTGTTCATGTCCCCCTCTGAACCCTTCCCGAAATACCTTTGGAATCCTTCCCAACTTCTTCACGTCCCCTTCTGGATCCTTTTCGAAATCCATCCTTGCGGATACATGAGTGTATGCCGAGTCTCTGAGTGATGAGTGATTGTCAACTGGGATAATGCGCATGTTCTTTGGCTTGTGTTGTGCAGGTGTCGAGCACGGATACAGTGATCAAAGGCAAGGTGAAGGTCAAGTAGAGACGTGCCGTGCCGATGGACCGAGAGTGGCGAAAGCCAGACATGAGGCTTGGACTGAGGGACCGGTGGCCCGAGGATCAGCTGTGGTGGCTGGCAGCCTGGGACAGCGACGAGCGAAGACTTGCGGGCACGGTGTTGCTTGGGTCGAGGACCTGGGGACACGTGTCGGTGGACGGGGTGCACAGGCAGTGCATCCCCTCTACGACTCGGTTTGGTGGTTGAGACACAGAAAAACCACCAAGTGGACGGTTTCCAGGTTTGGGCCTCAAAACCTGGGCGCTGATGGTTTCTGAGTTTGGGCCACAAAACTCGGGCTGAGGACGGTTTCTAGGTTTGGGCCTCAAAACCTGGGCGCTGCGGGTTTCTGAGTTTGGGTCACAAAACTTAGGCAATGGACGGCTGGTTTCCCGGTTTGGGCCTCAAAACCGGGGGTTGGTCGTGAAGGCTGGTTTCCCGGTTTGGGCCTCAAAACCGGGGGCAAGTCCGGGAAAAGGACGGTCAGAGCGGAGGCGGCACGTGGTGGCAATCGGTGAGGTTGCGTCGAGGCAACGCTACCAGTTGTGCGGGCATGGCCGTCGGATCACCAACAACTTCGAGCTGGTCCAGAATAACCCTAGGGTTTAGCTGGCTCGCTCTGTAATTAGTTAGGGGTAGAGTGGGAAATAGAATTAGGATAAGTAGAGGGAGACACCCACCTCCCATGCTATCTCAGTCATTTGCTCTTTGCCTTCTAGGTTTTCCTGCTCTCCCAATCCCCTGCTGTAGCAACTGAGATCCGCAGAGAACCATACCTCTATGTACTGGAGATTTTGAGGAAGTGAGACCGTAATCTCACTGTTGTAGCGTGTGGTAGCCACACGGTTGCAGATCGATGTGTTGATTCGCGTTTTGGTTCGTGTTCTTCGCGTTCTTCGTTTCTCCGCGATTTTCCCGTCACTCGATCTCCCTCTCTACTGCATCTTTTCGAATTCCACTTGAATCAACTTGTTCTTTATAGTGAGGAGATCATTTCCATCGAAGGAATTCATCTAACTCCTCACGAACAAGTAGATCGGGTCGATTTCGTTTTCATGGTGCTTTTTCGGTTCATACATCTTTCCCTTCGATTTCCCGTTGATTGAATCGATTTGAGCGGATGATTTCTTGGGGATAGTCTCCTAACTACCTCATGATCATCTTCTCTAAGTTTGGGAACGTGGGATTGTGATTTGATTCAGATTTGGGAGGATTTGAGTTGAGGGCGACCGAAATCGCCCTCTCTGGTCAACCGCGGATAGTCCGCCATCTGAACGGCGGACAGTCCGGGCGTCGAGGATCAGCCGGAGCAGTGGCTGTGTTCTTCGGCCGGGTTGCTGTTTTTACACCGGCGGACAGTCTGTAGTGTAAAGTCACGGACAGTCCGAGAAGGGTCTAGGGAACTTCAGCAGCAGTGCGTTTTCGCACTTTTGACCGGCGGACAGTCCGCCATCCCCTCGCGGACAGTCCGCAGTTGGGGCGGACAGTCCGGGACCTCAGGGCCGGACAGTCCGGGATCCTGCTGAGTGTTATGTTTTAGTGCATTTGCTCTCCCAACTTCTTCGCTTGGTTTCCGGACTTCTCGGTCGGCTCTATAATTCACCTAGGAACCTCTCTAAGTATCTTTGCTATTTGTTAGCATAGGTATTTGGGGATTTCCCAACGTAGCCTTCAATCTACGTTTGGGACTCGGTTTTTAGGATCGAACTTGTGCTAGTGCTTTTGGCTTTTGGTTTGTTGTCGCTTTGTGGTTCCTCGCTGTGACCCTAGGGATCATCCACCCTCTTCCAAGGGTCGTGGGCATCACGGTTTCGATCGAAGCTCTTGGGGGTTGATTTGTGGGACAAAGGCCAAAGTTTTGAGTGAAATTTTTGAGCTCCCATTCACCCCCCCATCTGGTCGCCTTGATATTGCATTCTCGGTCCTTCAATCCTTGATTTCCCCTTTCAAATTCCTCCCAAATTCCTAAAACCCAAACGTTGAACCCTCTCCTTTTTTCCTTTGAGTCGAGACTCCTCTCCTCTCTAGAACTCTTTCTGACCTCCTTGCCTCCAACTCCGAATTCTTGGAGTCATAATATTTCTTAAAAGGGAAAGATCCGTCTTCCCCTTTTCCATTAAATCGTATTGACTGCTCTACCTAAAGTCATCTCGAATTCCCCCCCCCCAACCTCCCTTTTAAATTCTTCTCATTTTCTTTAGCAGAAATGAGAAAACCTCATCATCTAGCTCGTGGGCCCGAACTGCCCAGCCGGCCCACTCTCTTCCCTTTCCCCCACTGTTGACGGTGAGATATCACCAAAATAACATGCCCAAAACACCGTCAACAACCTCGGAATAGAAGGAAGATAAGCATAGCAAAAGCATATTTTGGTACAAATAACTTGGTTCCACATGTACATGTCCTCTATTTGAATGTAGGTGCAAAGTGGGTGAAAAACCAAGCTTGGGGAGCCCAACATGACACGTCGGCCGACCCATCAAGTATGGCAAATGTCCAATCCAACTTGACCAACATCATAGACTATCCTTCTAGAAGCCACCAGCAAAAGATGGGTTGATTTGGCCTCATTTGGACGTCGCCCGACCCCCCTTTGTACCCTTCAGCCAGAACCTTCTGCGCTTTCCCACTCTACAACATGCTAGGAGGCCCCACACCAGAGAGAATTGGTCCCACCTGTCATAGGGGGGTCGGTCGACCCCCTTATGTACCTAATCTGCCTCAACTTTCCTCCACGGCCTCTATGCATGCCGCCATGCAAAGAAGCACATGTTGAATTAAAGAAGCACATGCTTAATTCTTCTCCACCATTGATCTGAAGGAGGTTACGATCCAAGGGCTCTCATCCATCATCACGCGGATCGATGACGTGGCACATTGAGTGGTTCTCATTCATCCCCTAGGACTATAAATACCCCCCTACCCCTCACTCTTCATTGATGACATAGTAGAGTTAGCTACACTTGAGAAGCATTAGCGAAGCTCTGGCGTAGCGCTATGCGAGTAAGGAGAGAGTGAGGGAGTCGTCTGGAGGAAGCCCCGGGCCTGTCGGGAGTCTCCTCCGCGGTGTACCTCAGCGGATGCGGTCTTCTCTGTAAGTAAGCATCCGAGATCTTCTTTAATATTCAGTATCTGGTTTAGCATTAAGTTATATACTTGTGTTTCATGGGTATGTTGTTCTATTAGTAGAGTGCTTTAGCCTTATGGGACCGGGTTAGAGTAGTAAGGGTAGCGTAAACGTGGTGTTTAGGCTATATCTTGCCAGTATATGCTGCTTGTCGCACGGATAGATAGTGGTAGCCAGCGGGTGGTGACAGCCCCGAATCTGGTCTCTGGAGTCCACCACGTGTTTATAGGCAAGTTCTTAAAAAGTAGGGCTGAGTAAGGGAGTTGGGCTGTTTGCACGGGCTTCAGCTGCAACTGCCGCCCCCAGTGAGCAAGGGTGGAGAATGCCGCATATACCTTTTTGCTATACCAGATATAGGATGTCATAAAGATCCTTTCTACCGAGCTTTCATAGGCTCTTCTATCTCATCATAGGAAAACCTTGACTCTAGTTAGTTCACTTCACGTTCCCCGTGGAAAATACGATACCTGGAATACTCCCGGTGAAGGCTACATTGACAACCATATGCTTGCGGTTTACCCGTTTGCCACATTAGGTGTCAACAAGATTTCTGGCGCTGTTGTCGGGGAACGGTAGCTGTCTTAACTAGAACTGAGTCATCTGAGTTATCCTTATTTTATCTTTCTTTTCTTTTATCCTTTCCACATCATGAACCACACACGCATATCTCTTCTCACCGCTCCAAAGGGCGCTTGTTTGGAGCCACCACCATCATCACAACCCATCCTTTCACCTAGCTATGAGCTTCGCCCGAGTTTCATAGCCATGGTTCAGGAACGATCTTTTGTTGGGGAAGAAGATGAAAACCCCTATACTCATCTACGTGAGTTAGAGCAATTGTGCTCGTGCTTTCACATTCAAGGCATGACACATGCTACCTTGAAATGGAAGCTATTCTCGTTCTCTTTGACGGGAGCAGCTAAACATTGGTATGATCGACACGTAGAGAGTATGCACGGAGAGTGGGAAAACCTTCAATCCAAATTCTGCCTATCATTCTTTCCCATCTCTCGCGTCGTTCATCTTCAAAGAGAGGTCCTAAGTTTCAAGCAAAAGGAGAAGGAACCTCTAGGTGCGGCATGGGCCCGTTTCACAGATTTAGTATCCTTTGGGCCTGACCTTGGTATGATTGAGCCAACGTTGTTACAACACTTTTATGGCGGTCTTAGCAAGGATTCCGCACGATTCCTTGATCTATCCTCTGGAGGAGCATTTCTACATCAGACTGTTGGTGAGGGGAAGAAAGTTCTTTCAAAAATCCTTGAAAACACTCCCCACACTAGCATCCATGATGAAATCTCCGAGGAAAAGAAGGAATGCACCCCCACGAAAGGAGAGATCTCGATAGCCGAATCACCACCAATCCTATCCAAAAATTCGGCCATCGATCCTGAACCACTAATCCCACGAATTTCGAAGGATGAAGAAATTTGTCATCTAAATCAATCCTTTGATTCTGAGGCTTGCCTCCTATCTGATCTTGCTAGTTTTGGGAATGCCTTAAACTATCCTTTTCAAAAGAGACCTTCAAACAAACATCTTTCAAATCCTCTCAAGAAAGGTTCTCTTCTAAAGTCTCCCAAATCAGCATCATCTTACATCTCGAATTCCCATGTGGCACATCAGGAAAAATCTAGGATGTTGGGTATTATCTCAAAAGGAATGCCGAGTGAGCGCATAGAGGAAGAACCAAAATGTCTAGAAGCAAAATCTATCCTCTCCTTTTCTATGCCCACACTCAAAATGTCCTTTGAACCTGTCTCAACACCTATCCTTGATCCTGATGATCGCCCATGTGCCATTTCTCTTAAGTCTCATGATGACCCGATCATTGACTCTGGGAATTCATTGAGACGCCCGAGGCATAGAAGTCATGAGGCCCAGAAATCTAATCAAAAAGGAAAACAACGGTTCGATCATCTACCTACCGTTGTAAGTCAATAATGGTTGGATAAGGCTGAAGATTCAAAGGAAGTTGCTAAGATGCCCACTCATGTAAGGAGGATATATTGTCATGTAACGGGCATCTATGGTGAAATTTGCTATGATCCTAGCCTCGGGATCAACATCATTCCTCATTTCCATGTCCAAAACTCATCAATGGATCACCTAATCCAATCCCAAAAGCGTCTTAGGCTCCCAAATGGTCAAATTCTTGATTGTTTAGGAGTTCTTCAAGGCATACTCGTGGAGACTGATGACCACAAAATCTCCCTAGATTTCCATATCTTTGACCTTCCTGGGCTAACGTCTCATCTCACCTTTATTGGAAGGCCAATCAATCAAATCTTGGAGAATGTTTCAGGAAATCAGAAGCTTGATCAAAGAATAGGCAAGGACTATTTGCCCATTTGGTTTTCCTGATCTCTCAACACAAGGGTAGAATCCAAACCTGTTCTTGATCCTTGAGGCAAGCTTATGTCACTTTCTCGAACAACCATGACCCCTTCGTGTTTGGAGGAGGACTTAGGTTGTCATGAAGAAGGAAGTGCTCACCCTCTCATCAAGCTCAATCCAAGGGAAATCATGTCCTTGGAATGTCATAAGCATGGAATGATTGAAACAAACATTTTGCCTATGGACATTCATGAGACATCAAAACTTGAGCTTGAAAGGGAAGATGATATGAATGAACATGGAAGTCACATTTTAACCATCCCATCAAATCCATGCTTCCATGGTAAACCTTTCAATTTAATTCTTCTCCCTGCCATTACCACACACGAGATCTACAACCCCTTCATTCTTCCAGCTGCTAAAATCTATGTAGGGATCGTTGTAGATGTGTTTGTCTATCATAAATATTGCAAGTCTCGTAGTGGTATGAAGTTTTTTTGCAGTTAGGTCCATGAGAGTTGGCGTTGAAGGAGAAACCACTTCACTAATATGATGAAACTCATGCCTAACTCTAGTTAAATTTGGTTTTGCGGGTGTGTTGCCACTAGCAGAACCTTGCACTTGACCTTCTCTTGTCTTTGTGATTCAACACACACTTTGAACTAAGTGTGGGGGTCGGTTGACCTCCCCAAGTTCATCTTGTCACAATGTTGAACCTGCCATGGAGTCATATAACATGATAATTCAACATCCAAAAGTTGGACTCCAAAGGCTACATTTGGGCGTCGGGCGTCCGCCGAATGAACGCATAGACAAAATGTGTCAATGCAGAAATACGTCCTCAAAGGTAAGAATACACAGGGCAGACACTGAAGTGGCCAGTGGCTACAAGGTGGGGTCGGCCGACCCCACCATGAGTCCCTAGGCCCACCAGTCAGCTTCCATTCCATCCTGACATGCTTCTTGACTGGTTTGTCATGTTTCCTCCCTATCTTTTAATGCATTCCTTTTTACATTTGTTTATCTCCCTTTTACAAAATAAAAAAATGTTTCTTTGGTTCACCATTCATGTTTGTGTCTCCATGCTACCCCTTTTTCTATTAAAGCATGCTTTGGTTTGGGAGTAGTGTACATACTTCCAAAAGCTCTTTTAATTAAGCATGGTGCTTAGGTTAAATAGCTTTCCTTAATCAAATAAGACATGGTGTCGAATTTGTTTATTGAACCAAAAGATACTTGGATAGGAATTGGTTGTGCATATGGACTAACCCATGTAGGAAAACTTCAAAAATTTGGTGGGAAAGTCATACATGGAGATAATTCAAGGCTAGAGAACTCCACTGAAGCTAAGTGTGGGGGTCGGCCGACCCCCAAGTGAAGCTTCTAAAAGTTCTAAGCACGCCATGTTGATGTTCAATTGAACCCAACCTCACACGTCAAATTTGGGCCACAATGGCTACTTTTTGGCGTCGAGCGACGGTGAAATGAACACACCACCAAAAAGCACAAGTGCCAATGTATGTCCTTGGAGGTAAGAACATAAATGGAAAGCACCTAGATGGCCTAAGGCCACAAAGTGGGGTCGGCCGACCCCACCTTGGATCTTCAGGTCCACCAGTTAGCCTTTGCTCCACTTCTACACACGTGTTGACTGGTTTGCTACACCTCTTTCCTCTCTTGAGAATCTCTTTTTACATATTGAATTGTTTCTCTACAAAATAAAATAAAAAGAGGTCTCCAAACTCCATGATAACATCACCCTTGCTTAAAAACGTGTATGTATTCCTTCGGGTATGTGTTGGCCACTAATCCTCTGCAGGAATGAAACAATGAGTGGAGCAAAAGATGGAAACATCATGCCAAGATCCACAAAAGAAGAACAAAATGATGGCATGAAGGAGTACAAGATTGGAGATACGATGTCCCTGATCAGCTCAGGATGTGAGGCTAGCCAAGCAAGGAAAGCTTTATGGACCACCGCAATTCATCTACCCGTCGTCACATGGTGCCACCATGCTCCAATGACTAAGGTAACATCTTAAGGTAAATGGTCATTGTTTGAAAAGAACTTCCTTGGTTCTGGCATATATACAAATGAAGAATCAAACATGTTTAAGTTATAACTTTCAATGATAAAACTTTGCTTAACATAACATGTCTTTCTTCTGTAACATTGTTCATAGCCTTACATATCACTATCATGACATCCTAATCTTAACCCAATGAGCTGAATATTTTATACATCTTATATCTAGAAGATGAAGGTCATGATCATGTAAAGTTTGATACATTATGTCATAAGATGTAGGTTGAGCAATCAAACTCCTTTGTCCAAATGTATTCAAATTTTATATTCATGCCCATATCATCCTTCTTATCTTAGTAATCATGTTACAAGAATAAAATATGACACATGAAGTCAACCTTGACCTTTCTCAAATGTTGCAATGTGTCTTGTCCAAGATTTATTTTGAATAAAATTTGACTCTCTGGTGTCTCCCACCAGTAGGGTTCTTTTTTATTTCACATTTGTTGTTTCTGAATAAAAGAGAGGTACTGTTTAGAAGAAGTGTGAGGGTCGGTCACCCCCAAACTTCCACCAATGGAAATTTTGAGTCTATAGCAGTGATCCACACTGGGAGAGATGCTGCCACACAAAAATTGAGCCTGTTTGGCCACCAAAGGATGTCGGCCGACGGTCCAAATGTGGCCAATTGAGATAAGTTTTAGTGCACTTGTAGAGGACAACAAAGGGAACAACGTACCAGGTTTTGTTTCCCAAGATCCCACCAAAGGCACGTCGGCCGACGTGCAAATGATGGCAAAACAGAAAACAGAAAACACAGGAAGGCATCCCTCGATGAGAAGACACACTTAGAAGGGTCATAGGCCACTAGGTGGGGTCGGCCGACCACACCATGGTGCCTTGGGCCCACCTGCCAACCTCCACTGCGGATACTTCACTCCGAAACGCAGGTTTGACACTTCCTCTCATCCTTTTGGCATATGTTTCCACACTTTGGTTAGTTTCCATGCAACTAAAATGAACCAAAACCACACTTGGATTAAAATTTGAAAAGTGACATGCTTAGGACATTTTTTGAGATAGAAGCTGCATAAAGTTCATTCCATACACATATCCTTATGCTTGTGGGAATATCTTGATAGGAAATTCATATTGACTAAGTTGTTGTGAAATTGTCGGTGTTTGTTAACCGGCAACTCGTCTTGAGTAATCTCAGACGATTTGTTCGGTGGGGATCGGCGTTCGTAGGACTCGGCGAGTACACAGGGACAGCGATTTATACTGGTTCAGGCCGCTAAATAGCGTAATACCTTACGTCCAGTGCGGCGTGTGCCTTGTGTATTGTTATGATTCAATGTTCGATTCTCTAGAGCCTGTGCCCGGTTCCCCTTATATGTCCAGGTGAACCTTAGCGCAAACCGAGTCCTAGCCGATTACAATATTGGAGTCCTATTCTAATTACAGGACTTCCTTTTACAACTCGGCTAAGTTACAAGCGAGAGTCCTAATCCAAATACACTTCGTAACGAGTCTTCGGATCTCCCGCGCCGTCCAAGATTAGTCGGAGTAATCATCGACTGATGATATCTCTAACATCCTGGTCCGTCAAGCCCTCGAGCTCTTCATCATTTCTTCACGACGTTATCTTCCAGTTTCTTCTTGAGAATCTCCGAGTAATGTCTTGAGAAATCCTGAAGTGCTCTGTAGTTTAAAGAATTTCCATGGTGTGCACTTTTCAAAAAAGTGCACCCTATGGGTGTAGCCCCCGAGCCTCTTGTTATTTATAATAACTTTGAGGATCTTTTTAGAGCCTTGTCCAAGTAATTCTTGAATAAGAAAAAACATTTCCTTTATAGATTATACCATGTAGCCCCCGAGCCTGAGGTCCGAATACTATAGTACTATAGTAGTCGGTGCTTGGGATCTTCAGAAAGGTAATCTATCAAAGTCTTGAGTAGTCGGACCAAGACACCAGTTTGTTGCTTACAGCTTCCGAGTAATAATTACTCAGCTTCAGCTGGGCAATGTTTTCAACAAACATCCCATATAACCCCCCCCCCACTGAATAAAAATTACCTTGAGTCCAGCAATAATTGACTGGTGATTGTTCCAACTGTGCGTAATAATGATGTTTGTCGTTTTCTGCAACTGCAAACTTTGTCGTCTTTGTCTTAAAGTGCGTGTGAGAATCAGCTCTGTTACCCATGCCGAGCTTCACATGCACCACAGTACATTGGTTGAATTATTGGTCCATCGATCACTCTTGTTGATGAACCTGGTCTATAGACCCAGAAGAAACCGCCTATAAATACCCTGCCTGGGAAGCAAAGAGCTCATATCTTTCGAGAGTGTAGAACTTCTTATTAGTTCCATGGGTATTGTAATAGCAGTAGCAGAGATGATCGAGCCCCCGGGTGTCATCCTTCTGTAGAATAGATGAAGTGCCCAGAAGAACTCTTGTGAAAGGACCATCCGTTAGGGTGGTTTCCAAGTGGTCGCGAGCAGAGGGACACAAAGGTGCGCCTAAAAGAACTCTTGTGACTACCACTCGTAGATAACCTCAGAGTCACAGGTTGTCAAAAGGGTGACGAGGATGATGGTCTTCCCCGAGTTCCTTGAGTACTGGGGTGGTACCAAAGACCCACCTTGGGATGCACTGAAAAGATAGTGTCTACCCAAGGTTTTGTGTCTGCTTTACTGCGTCTCACTGAACCCCGTCCTTGGTGCAATAGGCATCAAGGCTATGTACCTTGAATTCACTAGAGTAGCATTTTACACCTTGATTGTACTTCTGTTGAAAGTTGTTGTATCTCAAGATGTTTCCATGTATCTCTGTTGTAATTCCGAGTAATAATAACAAAGATCCGGGTACTTGGAATATTTTCCGAGTCCTCTATCTTGTTTACCGAGTACTAAATGTATCTTGCGGAAGGAAAACTTGTCTGTTTACTGTTCCTGTTCTCTATCTCTGACGCCGTCTGACACGTGTTCCCAGCCGTTAGGGTTACAGACGTTGCCATGACGCCGTTTAGGAAAGCCGAACGGTTATCAAAACAGATCTATAATAAGCCGCCACCGGGCTTGTGCTTTCCTCACGCTTTCATCAAGCCATTGCCTTCAGAGCTAGAAATCCCTTAGCCAATTCCGCAGTTGATGCGTAGAAAATCTCTCGTCACCAACATGGGTCCCAAGAGGCAGTCTACAGGAGACAAGAAGAAGCCTAGGATCACCACCACCGGAAAGCCTAAGCATCCGAACCCGCCAACTGATGTCTTGGCATGGAAGAAGCCGGACACCACCCTGGCAGAACTGGCATTTCTTGCGCAGCAAGGATTGCTACAGGCGCAACCACTGGATGGATGGAGGGTACCCACTGATCATCGGGCTCCTGCCCTCAATACCACGGAAATCGTGATGTTTAAAGCCTTCGTAGAGCGGGGATTGGGGCTTCCTGCTTCGGACTTCTTTCGTGGATTGCTGCATTACTATGGTTTGACTCTAAACCATATTACTCCCAATGCGGTTCTTCATATTGCAATCTTCGCCCATCTCTGTGAGGCTTTTCTGGGGATATGTCCCTCTATTACCCTTTTCCGCTACTTTTTCTGGTTTAAGTGTCAACCTAGTGGCGCTAATACTGAAGTAGTTGGAGGGGCTAGTCTTCAGGTTAGATTGGAAGTAGCCAATCAATATATAACTATTGAGTTGTCAGAGTCGGTAAAAGACTGGGCTGCTGGGTGGTTCTATATGGGTAACCCACCCCCAGCTCTTCGTCGTCATGATGGATGGCCACCACAGAAGTGCCGTGAATGGAAGGAGAAGCTCACAAGTGAAGAAGTAGAGGCTATCCAACCCCTTCTCATTATGATAGACGCTTTGATAATCGATGGGCTGACCAGATACACTGTCGTTCAAGACTTTGTTGCCCGACGCATCCACCCGCTTCAGCAGCGAGCCAACTTTGGGTTCGAATACCTGGGTAAGAACGACCCGGGTCGCCACGCTGTCGAGCAATTGGCAGACTGTGAAGTCCTCTGGAGAGTGAACCGGCTACTTAAGAGCCGTGAACGTCTTACTCCAGTGATGACATCCTTCTCCGCCATTAATCCTCCTCCTCCGGTAAGTACTTAATTTGTCATGTCGTCAAGGTTTGGAATAGATATCCTTCTGACCTGACTAGATACCCTTCTGTTTTTAGGGCCAGGGGAGAGATAACAATGATTGTCCTCCCCTGCCTCCGGCGACTGAAGAAGGCGGAGGCATCGCGTTGGAAGGTCCAATCCGAAGTGAGGATCTTCCTAACAAACCAAGTTCGCCTGAAGATCTTGATTGGCTTGACACAGAATCAACTGACTCTGATGTCCTGCTTATAGACCCAGAGGCTGAGGGTAGCCGGAAGAGGTCGCCGACTCCTCAACTAGAAGCCGGAGGACCCGTCCTTAAGAAGGCTCGCACTGGTAATCGCCGTGCTTGTCGAAAAGTTCTTTTATCTCAAGAATTGTCTGATAAGCACTATAAGTCGGGTGCTCCTGGTAAGGGAAAACCTGAGTACTTTGTAGTCCTTTTGAGTGTTGATGGTCTCTAGTCTTATATATGTCGCTGTATCAGATGCTGGGACGGCGCAAGGGACTTCAAGCAGCGTGGTGTCTGAGAAGCCTCCGACTTCAGACCCGCTTCTGATACAGCCACTCTTGAAGCTACCAAAGCCTTTGAAGCTCCTGAAGTAAGTTTTCAGCTTTGTAGAGTGTACACAGAGTTCTAATACTGACATGTATACTCGTCTGCTTACAGGAAGGCAAAACCAGGTGCAAAAGCCTCGAGCACCGTTCCTGATCCTCAGGCGATAGAGGACTCGGAGCCGCTGGCGAAGCATGACTCCAGCGTGCCGCCAACCTACAGTCAGGTAGATCCGTTGTCTGACTCCTCTGCGTCCAAGTCTTAGGTCGAAGCCGCTCCTGACGCGGATGCTCTTCCATTGCCTCAGGTTGGTTGGTCGTACTCCATCTTTTGTTCTCCCGCTCCATTGGAGTTTGACCGAGTGTGGAATGACTGGTTTTTTCATACACGACAGCTGGACGAACCTACCCTGGACATGGTCTTGACGGAGATACATGCAGAGGGCTCAGCTTGTCAGCAGGGAGGATCTTTAGATGCACCCGAGTCCTCGCGCCAAGGAGCTACTCTTGACGTATCCGGGTATGACCAAGATCTTACTCGGCTGAAGGAGCTGAGGGATCAGGTGAGGGCTCCTTTTGAAGCTCTTCACCAATTTGTTGAGGTAAGAGTCTCAATCTCTTCTTGTTATACTGTAAACTCATCCGAGTACTCACAATATTATTGTATTGTAGTCCTTTGACTTCAAGGTTAGAGATCAAGTCACCCGGATCCGCCAGGAGCTGTCTCGTGAAAACCAGGACCTCCGGGACTATATTGCCCAGGACCAAATTAGTTAGAAGGTAGCCACCCAGGTTTTGCATAATCGCATTAATGAACTCCAAGGCAACCTCAAGGAAGTGGTAGCTTTGCGTGACGCTGCTAACAACCGAGAGGTTGGGCTGATATCCAAGTCTACTGCCATGGAACAGAAGTTGAAGGAGCTCAAGAAGAGTTCTAAAAAGCAGCTTGAAGGTATACTTGGAGTTTCTGTGTCGTTCTGCTCCATAATATTAATCGGGTGACATGATAACTGACTGTTTTGTATGCAGATGCAAATAAGCTGGCTTCTGGGTGGCAGAACGCCTTCAATCGGAAGCAGGCAGAGCTTGAAGAGGTATTTGCTAATGTGCAAAGTACTCTTCAAGAAGCCGAATTGATGCGTGAGGGTGCTGACCGGGACCTTCTGCAGGCTTTGAAGTCTACGAAGGAGTCGCGGAATTCCCTGATGGCCTTGGAGCAAGCTGTCGAGCCCCTGCTCAACATGATTCCGGCGCCGGCAGGAGTCGAGGAGTCTTTGATTGAACGGGCCAAGGCTGCACCTGGGCGGCTGGCGCAATATATCAAAGATATGTCGATCTCCGTGGTGCAGGGTCTGATGGCAACGCTGCGGCTACATCTGCCGTCCTTTGACCTATCCGCTCTGATGACCCTTCCTGAGGACAAAGGTGACGAGGACCTTGCGACAATGCAAGAGGAGGTGAAGGCCGCCGCGGAGGAGTACTCACAAATATTAGGTCTGGTAGAGTAGTCTAGACTCCTCAGTCTCTGCAGCTTGTATAACCTGAAAACAATTATTATAAGATATCAAAAATATTGGTTACTTTTGAATCTTGTGAATTGCATATATGTCCAACTCCATATTGCGGCAAATTTCTTTGGCAATGGGTTGAGTTTATTTGTTGTGGATGTATGACCAGGCGTCTAATTAGACGAGTCTATCCGAGTGCTCGCTAGAACTTTGGTTTGGGTCGTGTGACTTCGTTTCTCTAACCATTGTGTAGAGAACTTAGTCTTGCCCGAGTACTACTCTTAGTACCCTTGTTCAAGGGATAACAATGATCAAGCACCTCTTGAAGGACTGTAGCATTGGTTCCTTCTGGGTGAATCATATCCACTTGATGATCGCAGCTTGAGTGTGAAGGTGGGTGGACCTCTGTCCAAGAAATGTGTAACAGGGTGAGTACTAATCTACATTGTTATGCCTTATAGGAACTGTTGTCCACTATAGTGGATTTCATATTCGCTATAGGCTAATAGCCGGATGTTAAGCCGTACTACCTTGTGAGTTGTATTGAGCTCGAAGCTCGTAACTCAAGTATGGTTTCCGCTGAACCAATCTATCCGAGTAATATTATATATTAGTCAGAGGTAAGCCCTGCTATTGCAGAGACTGTTATGCGACTGAATAGTCGTGATGAGGTGTAGAAAAAAGTCTGGATAAAAGTTCTTATGTCGTATGAACTTCAAACTTTATTAATATCCGACTAATAAATACAATTGCCCTGAATCAGAATTGTAGCGTAGTCCTTAAGTATGGAATTTCTTCAAGTGCTCTATATTCCATGAATTTGGCAGTGGAGATCCATCTTCAGTGACTAGCTCAAATGACCTGGGTCTTGTTACTTTAGATACAATATAAGGACATTCCCATGGACTCATGAGCTTGTGACGTCCAACGGTGTTTTGAATTTTCTTCAACACCATGTCGCCTACTTGGAAGGTGCGGTGATGGACGTTCTTATCATAATAGCGCCTCATCCCTTGAAGGTATCTTGTTGACTGAAAAAGTGCGGTTAGTCGGGCTTCTTCAAGGCTGTCGACTTTTAATCGCCTGGTATCATCAGCTTCGCCCTCGTTGTACTGCTCCGTTCGTGGTGAGTTCCAGATTAAGTCAGCCGGTAAGATTGCTTCAGTGCCATATACCAGAAAGAAAGGTGTTTGGCCTGTTGCCCGACTTCATTGTGTTCGTAGCCCCCAGACTACCTTAGGCAATTCTTCAACCCACTTTCCGCCGTGATCTTTTAGGAGGTCAAATAGCCTTGGTTTTAATCCGGCGAGAATCAGGGCGTTTGCTCTTTCAACATGGCCATTGGACTGAGGGTGAGCCACTGATGCGTATTTGTTGACGGTCCTTAAACACATGTTTTACCATCAACATTTGACCCTAAAGTCCACCAAAAAGGCATGAAATGTAGTCAAATAGGTTTCAAACTAACCGAATTCCACATGTCCATAGAATTTTATTTGAATGCAGGATTTGAACCAAATTTGGACATATGGACCCACCAGAGGCCAAGCCCACTCAGCAGGGCCCAAATGGGCCTAAGGGTGGTGGCGCCCGCCACCCCTAGGTGGCGCCCGCCACCTCTAAGTGGCGCCCGCCACTTGGGTTGGCCCAAGTGCCACTCCCTGCCACGTCACCAATCCGTGTGACCTCCCCAAGGCCAAATCCTGGCCCTTGGTCACTAGGTCAGTGGCATCGGACGGCTCAGGGAGGAGTGGCGTGGATCAAGGCTGAATGGCAGTTGCTAGGACATGCAACCGACCTCCAAACCACCTTGGACAACCACCTGGATGTCGTTGAAGCCAAGGCGGTGCATCCAACGGTGAGGGAGGTGGCGGCCGCCACCTAGGGCTGGCGCCCGCCACTAGGGTTAGCCCTAGGTTGGCTGGCTGCCCCCTATAAGTACCCCCCCTCACTCATTTGGGCTATAAATACCCCCCTAGAGGCACCTCTTCATTCGTACCATCACACAAGTACCATCCCAATATCCCACAAGCAAGAGAAGCAAGTGAGAGTTAGGTTAGAAGCTCAGAGAGCTTAGGCAAGTAGGTAGCTAGTAGAGCAAGGCATCTTCGCCCTCGCGGTAGCGCTGCTCAAGGGTTAGCTCAAGAGTAGAGGCGTGCGAGTGATCGGTTCTGGAGCTGGGAAGAGTCTTCCTTCATCTCCAGTTCAGGTTTTGCTCTTGTTACTCAAGCACTTATTATATTCTAGTTCATCATTTCAAGTATTACTTTATTCTACTTATCAGTATTGAGTGGTATACTTGATTGATTGCTTGAGTGCCTAGCTATCCTACAGTTCAATTCACTTATCCATAGTAGTTAATCTCTAGTGAGCTTAGTGTTTGATCTTTGCCAATAGGTTGCTTAGTTAGTTTAGTGTTTATCTTATTAAGTCAAGTGTTTGCTCTGACGTCCGCAAGGGTGTCTCTATTCAAAGCTAGGGTAGAGATAGTTAGAATATAATTAAGCGTGGTGCTTAGTTATAGACTTACCTTAAGATACGGCTGGACCCCCGGATAGCTGTGGTAGCAAGCAGGTGGTGACAGCCCTGTGCGCCTTGAATTCCACCACGTAGTTGGCCCAGTTTAAAAGTAAGGCTCGTTGTGCTAGTGTTCAACCTAAGTAAGTGGTAAAGGCTAGTACGCCTCGATACTTGACAAGATAGGAATAAAACTATACTCAACTTAGTTGCTTTATTGTCTTTTGCCTGCCTTGCTTCGTAACTATCTCGCTTTGTAGTTATCTTGCTTTGTAGTTATCTAGGAGTAGTTAGTAGTTAGTAGTTAGTAGTTAGTAGTTAGTTAGTTATCCTTAGTTACCCTCTATCTACCTATCCATTCCACCTTACCTTAGCCATCCATTTCATCCTTACCTAGCCACCCATATATTCTTTCTAGCCTTTCATCTCCTCTCTTCTCCCCTTTTCCCTTTTCTCTTTTCTTCGACTCTCATCCCCTCCTTGACTCAACTCATACACCACTCTAGCCTTCCCTTGGGATCAAATAAATCGACACCTGGTACTCCCAGGCGAAGTGCTACTACGATAGTTCTGTGCGCTTGCAGAATCTCCTCCTGGTAGATTGCATTCTCTCTAGCTAGCTCCTACTAGTGTCGGGATTGACAACCCCGCTTGGCATTAGTAGATAGCTAATTTAGTTACCTTATCCTAGGTGTAGCTAAGAACTACCAACAAGCATTTCTGGCGTCGTTGCCGGGGATAGATTCCATAGTCTACTCCTAGTAACGATGTTAGCAAGTGTCAACAGTAGTCTATCTTGATTCCACAGTCGCTGGCCCATGACTTGAATTCGATAGCCGTAAAGGGGACCTAAGATCAGTGATGATTCTATGCGGCATTCCAAAGCGGTGAAAGATGCTCTGCATGAAGTAGACTGACTTGGAAGCATTGAATTTGACCAAGGGCATGTACTCGATCCATTTTGTGAATTTGTCAATTGCAACGTAGATGTACTCGAATCCGCCTGGGGCGCGCTTGAGAGGACCCACCATATCGAGTCCCCAGCATGAGAAGGGCCATGACGGAGGGATGCATATCAGTTCATGTGCGGGTACATGCTGCTGCTTGCCAAAGAACTAGCATGATTGACAGCGGCGGACTAAGTCTTCCGCGTCTTTTAAAGCTGAGGGCCAGTAGTATCCTGACCTGAAGATTTTTCCGACTAGTGTCCATGAAGCTGCGTGATTACCGCAGGACCCAGAGTGGACTTCATTCAGAATTTCCCTGCCTTCTTCTGGTGTAATACACTTGAGGAGGACCCCTGATGAAGCTCCACGTCGATACAGCTTATCTCCGACTAGAACATAGTTTTTGCTGCGCCTGGTCACTTGCTCTGCTGTAGTTTTGTCGCTTGGCAGTTTATGTTCTTTGAAGTAATCAATGAAAACTCGTGTCCAGTCGGGTGCTAGAGATAGGACCTGTTTTGTGGGTTCTGGCTCGAACTCCTCCTTCTCTTGGATTGAAGGCTTGGATAACTCATGTACAAAGGTGCCACTAGGAACTTGTGCTCTGTCAGAACCCAATTTCGCGAGTGTATCTGCTGCCACGTTGAGATCCCGGATAACATGAATGAGTTCCAGTCCTGCAAAGTGTTTTTCCAGCTTGCGTGCTTCAGCACAATAGGCGTTCATTGTTTCCTTGGTACAGTCCCAGTCTTTATTAACTTGGTGAATGACCATGGAAGAATCGCCATAGGCTAATAGCCGCTTAATGCCCAAAGTGACTGCTAGTTTAAGTCCGTGGAGCAGTGCCTCATATTCTGCTTCATTGTTGGTGGCTGGCCACAATATTTGTAGAACGTATTTGAGCTGTTCGCCAGCGGGTGATACAAGAAGGACTCCGGCTCCTGCTCCTCCGAGTTTTAGGGACCCATCGAAGTACATCTTCCAATGATCGGGAGTAGCGTTGTCTCTAGTCTGCTGTATTTCAGTCCATTCGGCGACAAAATCAGCTAGGGCCTGAGACTTGATAGCTTTCCTCGGAGTGAACTTGATGTTGAGTGCCCCTAATTCAACTGCCCACTTGGAAATCCTTCTAGTAGCATCACGGTTGTGGAGGATTTCTCCTAAAGGAAAATCCGTGACTATCGTGATCTCATGAGCTTCAAAGTAGTGTCGCAACTTTCTTGAGGATATGAGTAAAGCATAGAGCAGTTTTTGTACTTGCGGGTACCTGGCCTTCGAGTCAGATAGTACCTCGCTGATGTAATAAACTGGTCGTTGGGTGTTGTAGATGTGCTTGTCGTCTTTGCGCTCCACCACGATTGCTGTGCTGACAACGTGTGTGGTAACTGCGATATACAGCATCATCGGCTCCCTGGGCTCCGGCGGTGTCAGTACGGGTGAATTGATAAGGTAGCTTTTGAGTTGTTCAAAAGCTCTGTCCGCTTCATCCGTCCACTGAAATTTGTCGCCGGCTTTAAGCAATTTGAAGAAAGGCAAACCCTTTTCTCCGAGCTGTGAGATAAATCGATTTAACGCAGCCATGCACCCGGTGAGTTTCTGAACGTCTCGGACAGAGGTAGGCGACTTCATGTTGATGATAGCTGTGATCTGCTTTTGACTAGCCTCGATGCCTCGATGACTAACGAGGAATCCGAGTAGCTGTCCTGAGGGTACCCCGAAGACGCATTTGGTTGGATTGAGTCTCCATTGATACGCACGTAATCGGTTGAAGGTTTCCTCTAGGTCTGATATCAGGGTGGTCGGATCCCTTGTTTTTATGACTACATCATCAACATAAGCTTCTGCATTGCGGCCAATCTGATCACCTAGGCAATCTTGGATGGCGCGTTGATAAGTAGCCCCCGCGTTCTTTAGTCCAAAGGACATAGTTTTCTAACAGTATGCTCCGAAAGGAGTAATGAATGATGTCTTGGGTTGGTCTTCTTCTTTGAGGGCAATCTGATGGTACCCGGAGTAGCAATCCAGAAAAGAGAGTAAGGCGGAGCCTGCGGTGGCATCAACTATTTGGTCTATCCTTGGTAATCCGAAGGGATCCTTTGGACAATGCCTGTTGAGGTCTGTGTAGTCGACACACATGCACCACTCAGCAGAGTTCTTCTTCTTGACTAGCACTGGGTTAGCTAACCACTCGGGGTGGAGGATTTCTCTTATGAATCCAGCCGCGAGTAGCTTGGCTATTTCCTTCTTGATTGCCTCTTTCTTCTCTGGTGAAAATCGTTGTAATCTTTGCTTGATAGGTCTAGAGCCTTCCTTTAACTCTAATCTATGCTCAGCCAAGTTCCTTGGGACCCCAGGCATGTCTGCTAGTTTCCAAGCAAATATGTCTTTGTTTGCTCTAAGGAACTTGGTGAGCGCGAGTTCCTATTCTTCAGATAGGTGAGCACTGATAACCGCTGTCTGGGAAGGATCACCGGTTTCCAGGTCAATGGCTTTTGTGGAGACTTCTGCTGATGGTTGAATAGTACCCGCCTTCTTTGTTGGGATTTCTGAATCTCCAGGCTTGGTATTAAGCACCATCTGAGCGAGTTCTTGTACTTCCAGGGTGAGTTGAGATTTTTCCGCGATTTGGACAACCTCTGTGTCGCAATCAAATGACCGCTTCAAGTCGCCTCTGAAGGTTAAGATTCCTTTGGGACCCGGCATCTTCAATAAGAGGTACGGGTAGTGGGGTACTACCATAAACTTGGCACTAGCAGGTCGCCCGAAACTGATGTACTCCGTTCTGTAATTGATCGGAGTTCCAAAAGTGACGGGTAGTATAATCCTTCCGAGTGGTACAACCGCTTTTCTGGGTACTATGCCGTAGAAAGGAGCGGTTGATGGTGTGAGCTGGGTTGCGAGATCTAGATTCATCTTTCGTAGGGTGCTTGCAAAGATAACATTGAGTCCTGCTCCGCCATCGATGAGTACCCTACCAAGTGTATATCCAGCGACCGTGGGGTCCAAAACTAGCGGGTAATGGCCTGCATTGGAAACACTGGTCCATTGATCTGCTCTGGAGAAATTAATCGGATGTTCGGACCAGTCGAGGTATTTGGGTGTCGCTGGTTCGGTGGACATGATCTCTCGCAGGGAAAGCTTCTGAAGCCACTTGTTGTCACTGGTAGTTACTCCCCCAAAGATGACATTAATAGCTCCTTTGGGGTGCTGAAAGCCACCGGCGTCCTGTTGCGGATCCTCAACTGTCTTCTTGCTTTTGTCTTTCTTGTACTTGTTGAAGTCGGAGTTCAAGCCTCGCTCCTTGAGCTGTCGGCAGTGCCTTGCTTGATGTCCACCTTTCGGATGGAAAGGGCAGGGTCCGTCGAGTAAGTCATCAAAGGTGAATGGCTTGTTTCCCTTCTTCTGAGGCTCCATGGCAGCAACAGTATTATCTCCTGCCCTTTTCCGGGTATTTTGCTGTGGTGCCTAGTTGCCTCTCAGGTTGTTTCCTCGATCACCTTGCGTGTTTCTATCGGGGAAGCGTTCCTGTGTGTGTTCCTCTATCGCCATCATGGAGTTTACAGCCTGATGGAACTCGTCAGCGGTGGTCGGGTCCTGCTTGATGAAATCTTTGTAATTGTACCTTTCGCAAATACCGTTGCCAAAAAGGTCAATTACTTCTCTGTCTGTAATGTCGGATACTGTAGAGCGGATTTCTGAGAATCGCCTATAGTACTCCCGCATTGATTCGTTTTTCTGTTGCTTGCAGGTTCTGAGCTTGGTCCGGGGATCTGATCTCTCTGGGACACCAGCAAAGTTTTCAACGAAGATACGATGTAGTTGTTCCCAGGAGTTGATGGACTCGGGTTTAAGCCTGTCAAACCAAGCAAGCGGCATTGTCTCTAGAGCCATTGGGAGGTAGAGTGCTTTGACGTCGTTGCTTCCACCCGCTAGCTCGACTGCTTGAGCATACAGCCTGAGCCACCATTTAGGTTTTGTCTTCCCGTCGTACTTTGAGTAATTCCCAGGTTTGAATTTTCGCGGGAACAACACCGCTCGAAGCCTTTGGGAAAAGTAGGGGAAGCGATCAACTGCATCGGATGCTGCAACTGCGACTCCTCTGTATGAAGATTCAGCTCCTCCCTCAGCTTGGTCGGGTACTCGGTGGCCCAGACGGCTCCTTGCTGGGATACGACCGAGTCGTTCTTGAACCGGCCGCCTCTAGCTTGGGTGAGATGAAGCTTGCTCGTCAGCTAGGGATTCAAGATTCTGCCCTCGGAGTTGGAGTGCGGTAGTCTAAAGCATGACCAGTCGTCGCTCTTCATCAGGGGTGCGGTTGGTCTTGGCTCCCATCTCCGTAGCTAGAGCTAGTATGTTTTGATAGGGAGTCTGGAAGACTTTATGGCCGGTGACCCTGATGAACTCGGGTTCAAGGTTGCGAGAACAATCAGGGCGCCGTCTGTTAAGATCATCCTGGGAGTGATTCTCTTCAGTGCGAGCTTGACGCTCTGCCTCTGCTTCCAGACGCCTCCGGGTGTTGTACTCTGCTAGTCGTGCATTGTAGCGATCTATAGCTTCCTTGCGGTGAGTTGCTCGCCTTCTGCGGGCTTCCTTAGCTTGATTCCTTCGGATTCTTTCAGCCTTCAAGGACTCAATTTCCCCGGGTCCTTCCGGATCATTGTCTGAAATCATACTCAGAGTTTCATCGTCTTGAAAGACATCTGGTGGGGTTGGTGGTCGTAGAGATGACTGATGCCCCGCCATGAAGACTTCACGAGTGTAGCCCTGGTTTGATGATCCCGGTGTTACTGATTCCAAAGTAGAAGTGTTGGAGATTAGTTCCGTTGTGGAGTCGTGTTCCTCAAAAGGGAGCTGATGTCCGTGCTGGTATGGAAGTTGCTGGTTAATTGTAACAACCAGTCTAGCCGGGGCAGGCTGAATTGGCCAATGGACAATGTTACCCTCCTTGGTAGAGCTGAAAATGAGTCCCAGTTGAGCCCCCGTCAAAGGTATCTGTTGATACTCTTTGAATTTTGCACCAATCAGGTTATGGAAGTTTTCAGCAGAGTTCCATAGCCCGAAGGTAAAGCCATGGCAGGTGTCCAGGTCCTTTTCTTCAGGATTCGAGTTGGAGTAGGAGTCGGATGCCTTTGTATGGTCCCCAGGATCTTGCGGGTCTTGGATTGTCAGATTTGCTAGGTTCTGAGCGAGGTGTTCCATCTTTGGCATGGCTTGTGGTTCTGATTCCACAGCGAGCTGTCTGTGCAGCTTTCCTTGATCATCCGCAATGCAAGTCCATGAGCTAAAAACAAAAATTGATCCCGCCGAGAACATGTTGTCGTGGTTCGCCGGGCTCTTGGTCGTCGAATCGCCGAAAGCCCCTACCTGGCGCGCCAGCTGTCGGTGTTTGTTAACCGGCAACTCGTCTTGAGTAATCTTAGACGATTTGTTCGGTGGGGATCGGCGTTCGTAGGACTCGGCGAGTACACAGGGACAGCGATTTATACTGGTTCAGGCCGCTAAATAGCGTAATACCTTACGTCCAGTGCGGCGTGTGCCTTGTGTATTGTTATGATTCAATGTTCGATTCTCTAGAGCCTGCGCCCGGTTCCCCTTATATGTCCGGGTGAACCTTAGCGCAGACCGAGTCCTAGCCGGTTACAATATTGGAGTCCTATTCTAATTACAGGACTTCCTTTTACAACTCGGCTAAGTTACAAACGAGAGTCCTAATCCAAATACACTTCGTAACGAGTCTTCGGATCTCCCGCGCCGTCCAAGATTAGTCGAAGTAATCATCGACTGATGATATCTCTAACATCCTGGTCCGTCAGAAATGTGATATAGCTCTGGCTTAGGAGTCCTACCCATTCTATTTAAAGTGCTTGGAGATCTTATTTCTGAAAAAAATGTCATAAAACCATAGTGTCACATACTCCTCAATGGTGAGAAAATTCCTACCAAAGCCAAATGCCATGTTCTTACATATTCAAAACTTTCTTATGCTACTTGTTATTGCTTTGAGTTTAGTCTAAACCTTGTTGACCCTTGTTGAGAAATTTAGCATGCTCCCAAGATCAAGATCACGTACACTCCACATATACACGCTGCTTCTACACTGGAAGTGTGCGAAAACATGCCTTTCATTTCCACAATTAAATACTCCATGTTTTAAAAGAATGGTCTCTCTAGTTTGAATTAGTAGAAGAGACATGGGCTATGCAAAAGTAAGAAAAAAAAATAATAAGAGGAAAAAAAACTGGACACATGAAGGTCCAAAGTATTGGAAAAAAAGAGATGAGCATGTTAGAGCTCATGAATAAAAAGAGTTATGATATCCATGTCTCAAATAAGTAATAGAGAGAGATCATATCACTAAAGGAGTATAATGTGTCATACACACCATGTTTTCACACACATGCACATCTTGATCTAGGATTATAACGTTTTTTCTCCTTGGATCCTTGTTTTGACTTTACAATATATGCAATACAAGTATGATGTCATGTTCATCCCTACCTGAGCTCTACAAAAGCCTTTTAGAAGTAGGATGAAATAAAAGAAGGTAAATAATGTTATGCCTTGGCAAGGAATTAGACACCATTGAGCGATTTGAGAGTACCATATGAGGAGTATAAGTGAGTATTAACACCAGATTTTCCAATGCACAAGCTTATGGCAGGTAGGCCCAATCGACAGTGAAAAGGGGATTCGGCGAGCGACCAAGCGGATGGTTAGCCTTCAGAGTCTTCGGCAAACGTCTATGCGGTCGGCTATTTTACGAGGCGATGACTCCATTCGGCAACATGAATATGGCAGGTAAAAGCCGGCCTGCACGGAAGACACGTGGCGATAAAGGACGCCGAAGAAGAATAGAAGTAGGATTTGTATCTTTTAAAAATTCTGTTGTATGAGTCGTAATTGTTTAGGACTCATGTTTTGTCCAGGGTATAAATATAAGCTCTCGACCATTGTAAAATTGTTCACAACCATATCAATACAAACCGGCCCCGTGCCACCTTCGAGTCCTTAGTCGTGTCATCGAGTTCTTCGAGAGGAATCATCGATCCGTCGACCTCCGTAAGTACCGGCAACCTTGCTATCATGTCTAGTATCATGCGGTGGATTTAGATATGATGCAAGTAGTCTCGTATGTTAGGCTTAGTATCGTGCGGCGGATTTAAGCTTATGACGGGAAGTTTTTGCTTATGCCTTGTATCGTGCGGCGGATTAAGTCATGAGTAAAAATAGTTATCGGCTCTATTAGATTTGGCAGATCCAATAGATTCATTAAGTTATCATGTGTTATATGTTTTATTTATTTAATTCTTGTAACACTCTTTTGCCCAATCTAGATTGATCTTTGTTCGGCCTTGTCGCACGAGTTTGCTTGTGCTTTCTTTTAATCATAAGATCATGATGGCTGAATCAACTCTCAATCTAGATTGTCACATGTTGTGGGTTCATGCATGTCAATCATGGTTAGACTTTGATGAAACTAGGTGTCGTGCGGCAGATGCAGGTTTTAGATTAGTTTAATCATGCTTGCTTGTTTGTTCCTTCTTCATGGACCCCAATTCGGCTGGTTTGCCGATTTTGGTTAAACTTACACGAGTAATGAGCCTTTATAGATCTGTCCAAATATATGCATGCTTTTAGCTTGTTATTATTAGATTGTATCATGCGGTGGATTAATCTAATTATAAGAAGTGGTGTAGACTTATAGCAAGTGGTATCATGCGGTGGATTAGCTTTGCTTGAGTTTATATCTGACCGATTTATGAAGACTAAACGTGCGGCAGATTAGTTGGATTAGCCTATGCATGTGTTATTTGAATAGATCTATATTTGCAAGTTACCTGTTTATAATATCTTTAATTTGTTCAAGCATGTCTTTCTTTACATATGTATTCGGCAGTTAATATGATTTACATACTCTGTTCTCATACTAGCCGAATGACTTTATAAACATGCTCTGACAGACAGCTTCTATAGCTGTGTGTCGTCGTGATTGGCTTTCAAAGCCGTACATATGGAACTGTCTGGTTTTATCCGGCATGTTCCAAAGGTATTCTCACAGTTTTTTCCCTTGTTGGTTTTCAGGTCAAACCGACTGGCACGTCTCCGAATTCAGCACATTCCGGGCACCCGATTTAAGCTAGCTTTTCGGCTTGCTGTGTGCTTGGCGCGAGGTGTCACATTTTGCGTCAACACACTTTTTGGCACGCCCGGTGGGACCACTCTGTTTCAAGATGCCTGAGATCAGTGATGATCAGGTTCTGGATGTGACCATGGATGATTTGTCGCCAGAGATGAAAAGTTTAGTACAACAGACTTGTGATGAACTTCAGAGCAAGTGCCTGATGACTTTCTCCAAGAACAAGAGCGGCAAGGTCTTTCAGAAGCAGGCGTTCCCAAAGATCATTCCTCATCACCAATCCGAGCCGTCTGACAGCGATGAAGAGGAAGCTATTCGGAAGATGACTGAATTAGTGTACAAAGTTGTATCAGAATCCATGACCAATCATCAGGCGGTTTTCTTGAATACTTTTCGTGCTGTCATGGTTAGCATTTTTGGTCCAGTAGCGGATAAACGCTTTGAAGAAGCTGCTGGTCTAATGCAAGGACCGCTGTTGTTCCTGGTACCTCAACGTCGAAGGATTGCCGAAGAGGGCGGAGCTGGCCCAAGCACAGGTGGGATGGTTCCTCATAAGACGCAACAGCCTCCCCAGACTTATGGCCAGGTCATGTTCGGCACGACAGGGAATGTCCCGCAATCTGCTTCTAGAGTGTCTCCTGCAGCGAACAGGATACAAAGGAATATGTTTGGAGATGGATATCAGGAGTTCATCGATTATAGCTCAATTAATGCTCTTCCAATCCAGGCTACAAGAGTACAGCAGGACTACATCCTGGGGGGCAAGCACAAGCGGCTCCTGATTCGAGTATTGACCTCATCATGCATAGAATGGCCATATGATGCAGAATCAATTCGGCCTAAAGCCAAAGAATCAGTCATATGCTTACAAGTCCCCTTACCCAGAATGGTACAATCGGGTAGCACTTCCTCCAGGGTAAACCTCCTACTAATTTCACCAAGTTTTTGGGTCGGGATGACACCAGCACTGTAGAGCACATCAGCCGATACTTGATGCAACTTGGAGAGGCATCTACAGATGAAGCTTGGAGGATTCGATACTCTTCCGTTGTCGTTAACAGGACCAGCCTTCTCGTGGTTCGCTTCTCTGCCAGCAAATTCTATCAATACATGGGCAGAGCTGGAACACAAATTCCACTCGTATTTCTTTACGGGCACCAGTGAGAAGAAGTTGGTCGATCTTATGAGCCTGAGGATGAAACCTGGCGAGACGCCACAAGAATATCTGCGCCGATTCAGGAGAACCAAGAATCTTTGCTATTCTCTGAATTTGCCGGATGACCAATTGCTGGGATAGCCATAGCTGGCATGTTGCCGAGTAATCAGAGAAAACTATTCGGCATGGAGTTTGATGACCTCGGGCAGTTATCACAAAGGTTGGAAACGATGAGTAGTCAAGCCCAGGGATTCAAGAGGAATAATCAATTCCAAAAGGGCGACGTGGCTGCCGAGATGTATCAGGCTTTCTTAGAAGAAGCAGCCGAATATAATGATGAAGATGAAGTAGCTGCAGCCGAAATAGTCTGGCTAAAGAGCCGACTCAAGTCAACCAGCGATGGCTAAGACAACAAAAGGTACTTATGACTTTGATGTTTCCAAGTCAGATAAATTATTTGACTGCTTGTTGAAGGAAGGACATCAAGTTACCAAAGGTCACCCTATGCTGCATCCCGAAGGAGTCAAGGACAAGAAGTATTGTGGTTTCCATTAGACTAGATCCCACTCCATAAACGATTGTCGAGTGTTCAGAGTGCGGATCCAGAAAGCTATCCATGATGGGCATCTGAGGTTTGATGGAAAGATGAAAGTTGATGGTAGCCCTTTTGGATAGAATACTATGTCCTTCTCTGTTAATATGGTCAATGCAGCTGATCCCAGAGGTAAGAGCAAAATGAAAGTGTTAACCTCTGATAGAGCGAGGGAAACTGGTGTCGTTGACCCTGATCGGCAGATTACAAATAAAGAGCTTCAGCAAAGGGTTCGGTTCCAAAATAGCCGAACTGAGACGGGTGAAACTTCCAGACCCAGGGTCACAACGCATATTCTGTTGAATAAATGGCGTCAGGAATAGGAACGGTACCAGAAGCAGAGACTTTATGAAGAACAGAAGTTCCTGGAGAAACGACGAAGGTACGAAGAAGAGATGTACCGAGAAGAACGAGAAGATATGAGGGAGCAAGAACAGTCTCATTGGGAATGCTCGTTCTTCCAATATTGTTGGAACGAAGGCTTGAAGCTGCCTGTTAAGAACAACTACCCTGAGTGCAGTAATCAGTACTCCGAGTATAGGCAGTCTCGAGTCAACCGCTGTTCCGTCCATGAAAGGCTTGGGGCACGAATCCCTGAGGACAATCGGCGCTTAAAAATTAATAATTCTGAAAATCGGCAAGTAAGAGGATTTGCCGATCAAAGGCGGGCTCGCACTGGAGAAGAGGAATACCGCGAGTATGTCTGGCAGAAAGGATAGTGGTGTCCACCAGGATTAAGAAAGAGCTAGAAAAGGAGAGTGCAACGCCTAAGAAACAGAGAGTTAGAGCAAGCAAGTGCCAAAACAAAAGTTTGGCGTCCTAAAGAGGCCGGATGGGGTGATTATTCGGCTCATGCATGCATGGCGTTCTTTCTCCCATCGGAGTTCGTAGCTCCCGAAGGTCAGATGTCCAGGACGAAGTGTATTCAGATTTTGATGAAGATGAATTTCAAGACTTGTTGACTCATCTCGTCTTGGCTCAACGGGCGGTATTTGATAAACCAGCTAAGCATCGGCACTTGAAGCCGCTGTATATGAGGGGTATGTTAATGGCAAGCCACTGACCAAGATGTTCATTGATGGGGGGGCTGCCATAAATATCATGTCATATACCACCTTCAAAACTTGGGATGACAAGTGAGGACTTATTGAAAACCGACATGGTGCTGAGGGACTTTGCTGGTAATTCTTCTGATACTCGGGGGGCAGTTCATGTTGAGTTGACGATCGGATCCAAGACTTTGATTACTACCTTTCTTCGTCATTGATGGCAAGGGGCATACAGTTTGCTATTAGGAAGAGATTGGATACATGCAAACTGTTGTGTGCCGTCAACTATGCACCAATTCCTCATCCAGTGGATTGGAGATGACATCGAAATTGTCCATGCTGATGATTCGGTGAGTGTTGCTAATGCAGAGCCCATCTATTGGGAATATGATGGTGTCGAGTGCTTCTCTGGAAGAGCTTGGGAAGCAGGTCCTGTGAATGTTTTCGACAAGGACCAATAGCCAATTCAAACGATCGGCTCTCAGAGTAATTTTTAAATAATCCAACTGATGGTAATGGAGAAGAATTGAGACCAAGTTTCATGTCGGCTGACAAGGAATAAAGTATTGATGATGAAGCCGAAATATGACCGATGTGTACCAAGTTTGGGTCTCGAGCGTTTGAAAAAAGTTTTGTTTATTTCTCCATACTGAAGCTCAAAGAAAATCAAGAATTCACGAGAGGTGACGTACAACAGAAGGGTTTGGTAAAATTGAAGAATATATGAAGGCGCTTCCACAACTTGGTGATCATTTCAAGTTGTACGTGGCGGCCGATAGCCTTACAGTGGGATCGGCCCTTATTTTAAGTTTAAAGGAAAAGATGAGTAGCAGCTAGCTTTAGCCGAAAATGTTAGACCCAGAGAAAGGTATTCGGCTGTAAAGAAATTTTGTTCATATATGCGTCACTCGTGGACTAAGCTTCAGGACCACTTGTTGAAAGCCGAACGCATGGTAGTCGTGTGTGGAACAGATTCAAGAATATTTGTATACAGCCGATGTAAAGCATCGCCTTTAGTAAAAATGTTCCAAGAAATTCAAGTTATAGCCGGTATTTTTTATATCGCCTTTAGTACAAGAATATTCGTGACCCTGGTGACCCTAGCATTTTCCAAGTTAGCGGGTTTATCGGGGGAAGAGAAAGGTGAAGTGCAGTAAATGAGATGCCGAGCAACATGACATATCAAAAACAAGATCTGGTCGGCTAAGGTGACGTCATGCGTTCGGCAAAATATTCCTCTGAAGAAATGTTGCAATCAGGAAAGGTCATTGAGAAATCGAGAGATGCAAATAAACATTATTCTGAGAAGAACAAATTCCATGAGTTACAAGCTTCATTCACAGATCTGTCCTATTACAGACTACTCTTGGAATAGTTTGATCACAATGGATTGAGGGTCAGCAATCTCGGCAATAGCAGCGGCATGATCGTCGTAAATCTCAAGATCTTAAATTCATCGGATCCGGATCGCCAGCGAAACCAACTGGTAGGGAGGAGTGGTCTTCTTTGGTTCAAGAACTTATTGCCGCTAGCCCAAGGGGAACCCCAGCATGCACACCTTGGATGACGGCCTGATCTATGCGACTGTTCACAGCATCAAGACAAGCTTCAGCTGAATCTCCATAAGCATTCACCTTGAGGGCAACTCTGTTTGCTGCTGCTTTCAAGCGGTCATTCTCTGCAGATAGGGCTGACAAGAAGAAAAGATATATTAGGCAGAAGCAGACTCAATCAGGAGAAAGAGAAGAACCAAGAC